>OY740717.1:45977269-47326269 GCA_963513945.1 Hydrotaea diabolus | reverse complement strand
TGTGATATGATTGAACATATTTTAAAGCTAGAACTACAAGCTTTGGGCTTGATTAACATGTGGTATCAGCAAGACGGTGCCACATCGCAGACAGCCAGGATAACAATGGAATTACTGCGAGACCTCTTTCCACAACAAGCTATTTCAAGAAATGGGGATGTTGATTGGCCTCCTAGGTCGTCTTACTTGACTGCTCCGTACTTCTTTTTGTGGGGATATCTGAAAGGCAAGGTTTATGCAAACAAATTAGAAACGCTTGAGCAACTAAAAATTCGTTTTGCAATCAATGAAATACCGCGTGAAATGTGTGACAATGTAGTGAAAAATGTGCTCAAAAAGGTTCTCATTTGTGAGGCTTACATGGTACTCCATACATAAATGCCGACATTAAATAAAACAGTTATCAAAATAAGATCCATACTCTTTCATTTAATCAAAAATTATAAACAAACCAAGTAGTATACCTTTCCGACGGACCCCCTGTATAAGTAAGTTGTTGTTGTAGCGGCATGTAGTGCCGGGGGTGACAGCCCTTGGCCGAAAAATTCCTTCTTCGAGTCGGTAAGGTGCATAGAACCAGCTGTCGTGGAATCGATATAAGTTAGTCTTTCCGTTTCGCGAAATAATTATCTGCGGCCATATCTTCTATATAAGTATATGTAACTCTAACCAACTATATTATATCTCACCCCCTGGATTTTCAGCGATGTCAACTGAAAATATGTTTTTGGAACCTACTAATGTCATACTTTAATTTATGAGGAAATGTCACTGTTTTTGTTTAAATCGGTTGAACATATATGTGGGAGCTATATCTTATTTTGAATCTATTTTCTTTAATTTCAACAGCGCCCGACCCTTCTATAAGTACTTATATACCTATACAGGTAATCCTCTCCAAAAGACAAACTCAACCTTCATCTTGTAAGGACTTTGTGTCCCCTGTTAACGTAAACAAGGCTCTGTCGTCCAACAATGGGCGGAATAACCCTAATGGCACGCCCGGTTGCACAGTTGGCATCCTCAACACCAGTATCGGATATTTGGCCCAATCAGTCATTAGTCTTAAACTTAACCTGAATACTGAAATAAGAAGAGAAAAAATTAAATCCGATTTAATAATGTAGGAATGAACACAAGGGCAAGAATTAGAACATGGAACTGTAGAACACTTATAAAACCAACCCGTCTTGTGCAACTGTGTCGGATATTTGCGTCTTATAACCCTGACTGTGCTTGGCATCTCGAAAAACCATCAAGACCATATAATGATCAGAAAAAAATGGAGAAGCTCATTCTAAGACGCGAGGAACAAGCGTGAAGCTGACATTGCCAGAAATGATCACTTGGTAGTCTCCTCAATGCGAATTAAAATCGAGGCAATTAAGAGCAAAAACCGCACCATTCGCAAGAAATTCGATGTGAAAAAACTCAAGTGTGAGGCTATATACGATAATAAGATAATTTAGATAAAAAAGTATGGTTGGTGTGACAATATTCGAAAAGGATCATACTATTGTTGGGTAAATGGTTGTGGCACAGCAATATTAAGATCCTCACAACAATAGTATGATTCAAACATAACCGTACTATGATCCCCACAACCAAGTATGATTCATACTCAACCATACTATTATCTCCACAACCATATTATGATCCTCACAACAATAGTATGATTCACACTCAACCATGCTATTATCTCCACAACCACAGTATGTTTCTCATACAACCGTAGAATGATCCTTACAACCATAGTTCACACTCAACCATACAATGATCCCAAAAATTATTTAATAAAATTGGGTAATGTTCTTATTCAAAAATAGAGATTCTTATCAAGTAAGTTGTTTTAAATTGCATTAAAATTAGTTCATAACCACATTTGGGGCCGTTTTTTTTGAACATTTCATTGAAGAAATAAAAATATATATTATATATATATATATATATATATATATATATATATATATATATATATATATATATATATATATATATATATATATATATATATATATATATATATATATATATATATATATATATATATATATATATATATATATATATATATATATATATATATATATATATATATATATATATATATATATATATATATATATATATATATATATATATATATATATATATATATATATATATATATATATATATATATATATATATATATATATATATATATATATATATATATATATATATATATATATATATATATATATATATATATATATATATATATATATATATATATATATATATATATATATATATATATATATATATATATATATATATATATATATATATATATATATATATAATATATAGACTTCCAATATATGCCCATTAACCAAATGTATGTGTAAAATGTTGCGTATATTTTGGCCCAGGATAATTCCTAAAGACGATCAATGGACATTAACACGACAGCAACCAATTCATAATGAAAGTAAAAGGCGTAAATGGGGATAAACAGGCCATATTCTGAGGAATGAAATCGCCGGACAGGTCATCGAATGGAATCCGCAGGACAGCCGACGCAGGGGGTGCCCATCACATACCTAGAGCAGTGACCCTAAACCTAAGCTGGAATGCAATCAAATTCTGTGCTTAAAATAGAGTAAATTGGAAATCAATCATAATAAATATCTGTGCTATAACGGCCTCTTCAATGTTCTGCTTTTGTCTTCTCGGCTAAATTCCTTTATAAGGACATCAATGAGCAGTTAGTTCATCTTATCTAACACTTCAACGTTACCACCTGTTAGATATGCTACACGCTACACTTTTGCAAGTTGTAGACATCACAGTTCATATGTTCCATGTAGGATTTGGCATGTTACACTGTTTGGAAAAAGACAAGCAAACAACCCAACGACAACAGAAGCGAACAACATGGAAACCCAAGTTTTAGACAAAACTACAGAAAATCTCTGTCATCAAAGGTTAATCCTTTACAAAATAACATAAACAACATATTATAATCCTCACAAGGATTTCAACATAAATTACAAACAAAACCAAAATTATGCTTAAAACTTGTTCGTGCAAACTCACATTCCCTGCTACGACACATGAAAAGCTAGGGATTAGGGCTGCAAAAGGTAGATAGTCGTATGACATCAAGGACTAGCATGTGGAAAGATGTTGTCTGGGTAGCGTACACATTAAAGATGAACTTAATTAAAAAATTAAGTTTTGTAATTTTGATATGTATTTTAGTTTTAGTTTCAAAATGTGGTATTAAAATTTGAAATACTTTCTTGTGTTATTTTTTCGCAACAGTTTACATTTTATAAAAACGCCATTGGAAAACTGTTTAGGAATACTGTTCTAAATTTGCAAATATTTTCTTAAACTTACTTTATATTTTAATGTGTACTATTTTTAGAATATTAATAGAAAAGACGGTGGCTGGGATAACTCACACTGTTCAACTTAGCAGATATTGTAAAAGTAACCTTAACAAATGCAGCTTATTGAAAAATTCTCCCAAGTTTCATGACGGTATGCAAATATTTTCAAAATTTACGAAATATAAAAATGCAGATGTTAAAATGCTGTGGATGAGTAGAGTACTGAAGCTGTACAAATATATTCATTGAATATTTAGTATTTTCTTTTGAAATGTGCAGAAGAAGTTTCACATATGCTCAAGATATGACCAGGGGCGAATTATCCATTACGCTGTAAATGAACAGGCGATTTTACTACAGCATGTTAACTTTACCATTAACACCTTCGGTCCAGAAAGCAATTTAAGCCTAAAATCTCATACTTTCTCACACAAGAGACTGGAAAGAACAAGTATAGAAGGCGGCGATTTCACTTTCCGTCAGATTTTACAGCAGTCATATGATAACATAGGGTGCAGCGCGCAAATTTGCTTATTTGGGAATAAAATACAAAAAATTATGAACCTTAGAAAAATGTATTCCATATTTTAATTATAATGAATAGTAAGAGAATTTTGAAATAACATGGTTCCAAGTCGTGTATCTGGCAAATAACGACCTTCGCTATCCACAGACTGATGCATACGTTTTCTGAAGTTTTCATGAACTCTAACAAGCATGTAGACTGGTATTCTGCCAATTCCAGTCTCAATATTGTTAAATGGGTATTTCAAGGTGTTATATACATTTCTGGCCTAGGCAACACTAAGTGTTGCCTGGCGTCATCTAAAATTTCCATTGGAAAGTTTGACATTTTTTAGCATAAACGTACTCAGAACGCTTGCCGTACGACAATCATTTGTCTTGTTTACAGTGACTTGAACAAAATAAAATTGGCGAAAAAATGGCATTAACTCGTAAACATTTTCGTACGATCATTTTTCACAACTTTGGATTATCACGACAAGAGTGCATCGATGAACTTAAAGCTTTGTATGGCGATGAAGCACCATCCTATAGCACTGTGAAAAACTGGTTTAATGAATTCAATCGTGGCCGACGCTCGCTCAAAGACGAAGGTCGTCCAAAAACGGCCGTTGTGCCAGAGAACATTAATGCAGTGCGTGAACTGATAATGCAAGATCGCCATGTGGCATACCGTGAGAGCATCCGTTGGCATTTCTTCCACCAGCATACATTCGATATTGCATGAACACTTGGCCATAAAAAGGTTTGATATCGTTAGATCCCGCACAATTTGACAGTCGCTCAAAAAAAGGCTCGTGTCGATTGGTGCAAAGAAATTTTGAAACAAAACGATCGCGGTGCTTCAAAAGACGTTTATAAGATCGTCACAGGTGGCGAATCATTGATCTATGAGTATGAGCCCGAAACAAAACAGCAATAGTCTGTGTGGGCCTTCAAAGACGAGCCACATCCAACGAAAGTTGTTCGTGGAAGAGGCACTTCGAAGCAAGTGGTCGCCTGTTTCTTCGGCAAAAATGGTCATGTAGCGACTGCTCCGCTTGTGCAACGGAGGACGGTCAATTCTGAATGGTACACCATAATTTGTTTGCCTGAAGTCTTCGGAGAAATTCGAAAAACGAACAATGCGAATGCGAACAAACGACAATGCGAGCTCTCACACATCTGCTCAGGCCAGCGCCTTTTTGACTGGCCAAAACGTCGAATTGATGGGTCATCCCCGTTACAGGCCTTACTTGGCATTCAATGACTTCTTTTTATTCCCGCACATCATTAAAAAATGCGTGGTCAACGATTTTCGTCGCCCGAAGATGCTGTTGAAGCGTTCAAAAACCATGTTTTAGAGGTGTCTCAATTGGAGTGGAAAAAGTGCTCTGACAATTGGTTTGAGCGCATGCAAATCATGCTGGAGAATACTTTAAAAAACAATAAAACCAGTTTTGATGCTTAATATTCGCATTTTCATTATTAGGCCAGAAATATATATAGCCCTCGACGTTCGCCTTCAGGAAACCCCAAAGGAAAAAATCCCATGGGGCTAAGTTTTATGAGCGTGCCGGGCAGTTTACAGAACCCCGCAAAGAGATACGCCGTCCATGAAACATTTGCCTCAAACAATTCATGGTAAACCTCGCTGTGTGCAGCGGCACCATCGTGTTGGACCCATGTATCCTTTAATTGCATGGCCTCAGGAGCCGGCTGAAATAAATCCTGTATCGCAGTCAAGTACCGTTTGTAGATCACAGTTACGGCAAGACGGTTTTCCAGGGAAAAGTAAAGGCCATTGATGCCTATTTGTGATATGGCGCAGCACAAAGCGGACGCGGTCCGAGTGCAGAGGACTCTGGTGAAGTTCTCTGGGGTTTGTTTCACTACTGTACCGCATATTTGGGGGAACAGCGAATCGTAAACGAAAATCACGCTGCATTGCAATGATCGGGTGCGCATTTAAAAAATACGCTTCAACACAAAATGACCTGTTCTTACGTGTCAAATACATGAAGGCAACTGAAAGGCAAACGAACACAAATCTTTAGTCAGCCACCATTAGTCACACAGTCTCCACTCTATTTGACTAACAGTGCCGCCAAAGCCTGCAGGGCAAAGAAGCAAATATCCGCACTCCACCCTGTAAAATCATTTTAGCTAAATGACTATCTTGTAATACCAATAAATGCTACCAACAGGTAAATATCACCCCTTGAAGAGCCATAACGATGTTGATCATAGCGAGGCTGATTTGTGGGTGATTCAGCGTGTCGTAACTCTAGCCTATTAGTCATTTGTTAGTCTTTATAGAGGAGTAACCACACGCAGAGAAATAATATGGTTACTATAGTATGGTCATGCGAATAAAAATATGTTCTCCGCAATAAAAGTATGGTCGTCGCAGACATAGTACTGATTTGTAAATTTAATATTGACAATAGTATGATTGCCGCAATAATAATATTGTTACAATATAACAATAGTACTTTTGCAAAATTTAAAACTGAAAATATGGTCGTAGCAACAATAAAAATATGATTAATGCGACAAAAGTATTTTTTTTTGGGTTTTATGTTTACAATAATATGATTACTGCACTCATACTGTATGATTATAATTTGTCTTCATTTGAATCAGATTTTTAGAACAATGTTATTGTTACGGATCTAATGCAATAATAGTACTTTTTATATGGAAATTAAAATTTTTTAAACAAACTGCTTTGGCTTTGTTTAACTGATATATTTTAAAGAAAAACGCTTACGTTTTTTAAACTGATTTTTTCTTTTGTTATCTAAATCACTCCTATTATTTTGAATTCAATGTGTTTTTAAATAAAGGTTGGTTAAATTTTAATAGCCGATGTTGATTTTGAATAGAACACAAATTATTTAGGAAATTATTGTCATTTCTTTTTATTATGATAATACTAGTATGGTTCAATTATGTATGGAACAAAATATCGGCCAAATGACCGCCGCGATCTCGGCGGCACACCTCCATCCGATGGGCCAAATTTTCGATGACGCTGAGGCATAATTGAGGTTCTAGGCCGTTAATGTGCCGAGTTATCTCATCCTTTAGCTCTTGAATCATTGCTAGCTTATCGACGTACACCTTTTCTTTCAAATAACCCCAAAGAAAGAAGTGCAACCGTATCAAATCACATGATCGTGACGGCAAATTAACATCGCCACGATGTGAGACAACAAGGCCATTGAATTTGTCGCGCAACAGCCCATAAACCGCACCAAAGAGTCACTCTTTATCATTCGCCCAAATGCGGCAATGTGCCTCATTACTGAAGATGATTTTCTCCCCAAATTGATCGCCCACTGTTGCCTGAAGCCTGAATAACTATAACGCGTTGCTCGCTTACGTATCTTTCCATTGTTCAAGTTGAATTAGTCTGAAATTTAGAAATATCAAATAAAAAGCAGAAAAAAACTTGATTTTTAGGTGTGGTTTACATTCAATATCGGCCCTTAAAATTTAACCACCCTTTAATATTCATAATTCAAATCAACTGTTGACAACTTAACTCAATTCTAATAAATACATTTGGGGATCATAGTAAAAATGGGTGTGATCATACTATGGTTGTGAGGATCATGCTATGACAACTTAACCCAATTCTAATAAATACTTTTGGGGATCATAGTATAAATGGGTGTGATCATACTATGGTTGTGAGGATCATGCTATGGCCCTATGTGAAACATACTATGGTTGTGAGGATCATAATATGGTTGTAGTATGGTGGAAAGTGAATAATACTATGGTTGTGAGGATCATAATATGGTTGTGGAGATCAAAGTATGGTTGAGAGTGAATCATGCTATGGTTGTGAGGATCATACAATGGAGTTATTTGAATCATACTTTTTTTGTGAGGATCATGGTATGGTTGTTAGGTTCATACATTAGAGTTATTTGAATCATACTATTGTTGTGAGGATTATAATATTGTTGGACCAAAACCATATACCCAACAATAGTATGATGCTCTTCGAATATTGTCCCAACCATACTTTTTTTCTACATGCACAGACCGAGTGAAACGAGTAAGACTTTCACATGTTTAGTTACCTCGACCACAATTTTGTTCAGTGATGAGGTACATTTCTGGCTCAACGACAACGTCAATAAACATAATTGACGCATTTTGGATGAAGAACAACTATAAGAGGTTCAAGAGGTGTCATTATACCCAGAGGGAACCATGGTCTGAGGCGGTTTATGGGCTGGTGGAATAATCGGTCCATATTTTTTCAAAAAAGATGATGGTCGGAACGTAACCCTGAATGGAGCTCGCTGTTACGCCTTATATCGGACTTTTTGCTTCCTGAAATTGAAGCCCGTAATCTTGACGACATTTGGATTTAACAGGATAGCTCCACTTGCCATACAGCTGCTCAAGCAATGGATCTATTAAGAGGTCATTACGAAGAACAGCCAATTTCACGTTTTGGACCGGTAAGTTGGCCATCGTGTGATATCACTGCGTTTGACTTTTTTGGGGTCACGTAAAATCTAAAGTCTATGCTGACAAACCAGTTACGATTCAGGTTTTAAAAGCCAACATTACGCTAGTCATTAAAGCCATACCGGTCGAAATGCTCGAACAAGTCATCCAAAATTGGAACCTCAGAATGGACATCCTGAAGCGTAGTTGCAGCCAGCATTTAAAGGAAATTATACTCAAAAAACAAATGGCATAAAATATCCATTCGAAAGAACCACAAATGTTCCACAATTTATTTGATTTTTTGAGTTTCTTTTTTTATTTTGAAAAATTACCTCTAGATTGATCACCCTATATTTGCTGGCCGTGTGTCTTTTCCACGATTTGGCACAGTGTATAGATTAAGTCGATTGTTGACATATTCGGCCTGAAGCCGTACAGTTATGGTTGGATTAGATCATCGAGTTTGGGCTTCAATCTTTTACGAAGTATACGTGATAATATAATATTCCGCGCCTGGGCTTTTATTAAATAACTCCTGCCCTGTATTGAATGATTCAATACATTGTTTACATCGAAATGGAATAAAAATCAGTACAATGTACTTGACTTTTTAATAAGAAAATGCAAACTTGAATCTGCAGAAAGAGATTTGACTACAAAAGGTATCAGGGCGTCGAAACTGACCTGAAGAATGCAAGTGGTCAACAAAAGAAACAATTTAAAACATGATTAAAATGAACATCACGACCAACTGTAAGCAACCAAAACAAAAACTGCTTACGTTATGGATGAACACTCATATGAATAAAGATGTTGATGACTCTCAATGTAATATCGAGGTGTCAGTGCTTATCAGCGGTATCAATGTTATCGGAACTTTGCGATACAAAGAACAATTTAGATCAGACAACAGCAGACACCGAACAGGAAAGACTGAAAGTTATGAGGAGGTCTTAGGTAGATGAAGACTTGCAAATCCTTGGCAATGTGAATTGTAGTAAAACACAGAATATCGAAGTCTTTTGACAGTATTTCTGCTGCAGGTAAATACAAAAACTGGTAGATTCATCCTCTTTAAGCTATTGGTCTGTCAATAGCTTTTTTAAAGCTCAATCTATAACTCTAGGCAGCATAATCTTTTTTAAGATCGAGTTGTGATTTAGTGTATCAAAGGCTTTCTTAATATCTATAAAGCACATGAGGCTCTATAAGTCACTTTTTAAAGCAGACCTCGGTTAAATTGGTTCAGAAGCTTTATATGTAATGTTTACCACAGTGGTGGTAGGGTGTCGTAGAGTCCGACTTGCTTTTGCAGATGTTCATTGCAGATAAAGCTGTGCTAATATGACATGAACAAATTAGATACTGTCATCGAGTTTGAATGACTAAAGGTTATAAAAAGTTTTGGCGGCGCTCTCATTGAATACTAACTGTTTTTTCAGTAATTTCCAAAACACTTATTTTAGGAATTGCTTTTAATTATTATCATTGGACAAACGGGTGTAGTACGATTTACTGTATAGAGAAGCAAACTCTAGGGAGGGTTCTTGTATGGAAACCATTGATCCTGATAACGGGGCGTTACTGCAGGCCATCAGAGCCGAGTTGGCACTGTCGGCTAAAACTGCAAAAATATCAGAATTTGCCGATAACACAGTACAACAGCCAATCTGGGGGGTGAGAAATTCCAAGTCAGGGTGATGGTACTAGGTCAGTATATTAAAACCCTCAAAGGGTTTTGCGTTCGTATGTGCCAAAAAAAAATTTTTTTTTTTTTTAAACATATAAATCCCAAACGGAAAAACGTGTAGAGTCTTATAACTTTCACGTAATGTCACATAACCTATAAACAAAATGCTACATAGATCATAGAAATCGATTAACGCGTTCTGTTTTTATTTACAATTAAGTGAAGTTACTTAATTTTCATAAAAAAAAACTGGCACATACGAACGAAAAACCCTTTGAGGGTTTTAATATGCTGACCTAGTACCATCACCCTGACTTGGAATTTCTCACCCCCCAGACAATAACCCCAAAAATGTTCCACAGTGTAATCCGCTATGGTATACAAGACTAAAACTCTATCGGGGAATTCCAACAAAGGAAAGGCATATTGAGATGAACAAGCATTCAAAGGGACATACCGACTGATCGATCTTCTCTTAGGGGTCATATCTTCCGCATCGGAAGATCATCCTCAAATCTGTGAGAAACCTGTGAAGAGACAACTGAGGCCCTGGAGCACTACCTAAGTCACTGTGCGTGTTTAAAAGAGCGAAAATAGCGCATCTACCCTCCCGATAACAAGAGGACCTCAAGAGCTTTGTAGAGATGAAAGCAGGGCTGTAGAGTCGAAATAGGGGTCGGATTTTTTAAATTAAAATGGCTCCAAATAAAGGTTGACATTTTATTTTAGAAACAAATTTAATTTTGCAGGATATTTTCAGGCAAACGTTAAGTATTTACTACAGTTCCAAGATATACCATTAAGCAGCAAGGAGAAACTTCTCGGACATCATTGAGCTGTGTAGTATTTAATTATTATACTCACTGACTAAGACCTACTGTTTAACGCCGGCTCCGAAATCCTAATGCATTTTATAGAGTATTTTTACATGGCTTAGAGATAAAACTTTAACTCCGTAAGTCGCCGGAATTTACGAGGTTGAGACCCGCCGCTAAAAAATTGCTAACCGGGACTGAACTCTTGGTTTACTGGCATGATAGTCATGTATACATCCATCACACCACGGAGGCCCACACGTGAAGTACAAAATTTATTTATTCGAGGGTAGGTTAAATTCAAAATTGACACTACGGATATTAGCAAAACTTATGAATATCCCTACAAATTCGCTACAAAGGTAAAAAAATAACAAAAAGGAAAGCCCACAAAAGTGTTTTTCTATCCGTTATACTATAGGGTACCTCAATTATAAGGGCAGATGCTGAATGTGAACCATACCTAAACGTCAAGTTTTTTTTTGTATTTCATTTGACATTTCTAAATTTCAGACTAATTCAATTTGAACATGGAAAGACACACAAGCGAGCAACGCGTTAAAGTTACTCAGGCTTGGATGCTCAACTTTCGAAGAAAATCACCTGCAGTGATGAGGTACATTTCACCTCAGTGGATTCGTCAATAGTCAGAATTCCGCAGTTGGGCGAAGGATAATCCAACACTGATTGTCGAAAAAACAATGCACCCACAAAGAGTGACTGTTTGGTGCAGTTTATGGGCTGGTAGCATCATCGGGCCGTATTTTTTCCAAAATGAGGCCGGTCAGGCAGTTACTGTGAATGGTGTTCGCTATCGTGAGATGATAACGAACTTTTAATGGCCCGAATTGGAACATATGGATGTGGACGATATGTGGTTTCACAGGAAGTTGCCACTTGGAAGCTGTGTAGCTAACGAAACAATGTTTTTTTTTTGCGCGACAAATTCAATGGCCTTGTTATCTCACATCGTGGCGATGTTAATTTGCCTCCAAGATCTTGTGATTTGACACGGTTGTACTTCTGTCTTTGGGGTTATTTGAAAGAAAAGGTGTACGTCGGCAACAATTCAAGAGATAAAGGATGAGATAATTCGGCACATTAACGGCATAGAACCTTAATTATGCGTCAGCGTCATGGAAAATGTGGACCATCGGCTAGAGGTGTGCCGCCTAGTTCACAGTGGCAGTTTGGCCGATATTTTATTCCATACATAATTGAACTAGAATGGTATTATCATAATAAAAAGAAATGACAATAATTTCCTAAATAATTTGTGTTCTATTCAAAATCAACATCGACCCTTAAAATTTAACCACCCTTTATTTGAAGCTCCGAAGATTCTCAATACCTATATCTTCAAGGTCGGCTAGATTCCCGCCTGTAGTAAATGACACGTGAAAGAAAGATATGTTAAGTACTCTTTTTCTGTCTCACAGTTTCAAAAGAAGTCGCTGGTGCAAACTCTCTTTACTTGACTTCTTACGTGTATCTATCGGTATTCCGTGTCATAATGGACACAGTCAAGAATGTATGTCAGTTTTACCATTCCATGGCATGTCCCAGTGCCTCAAAATCCGAATACGGGAATATAAGCTGTTAAGACAAAATACAAATATATGTGACGCGCAAAATAGAAAGGGACATAAGTTTAAAAACCAGTTTTGTTCAGGAGAGCCATTTTATAGATTAGGTCCCTTTCTATTTGCTTTGGTCCCTTTCTATCGTAGACTTCACTTTCATAAAAGGCGCATATCTCTGGAAGGGAACACTTTTGTGGCATGGGATCGGTCTCATTCGATGCTCAGGTGTTGTCCACATCAAAAAAAAAAAAAGTGAAAAGTTGATGAAAAGTTTTGTTCATGAGAGCCATTTGCGATTAGAATCGTCGACTTCACTTTCATAAAACGCGCATATCTCTGGGAGGGAACACTTTTGGGGCATGGGGTCGGTCTCATTCGATGCTCAGATGTTGTCCACATCAAAAAAAGAAAGAAAATGAAAATTGATTTTTTTACCCTTAGGTCCCTTTCTCTATGCGCTGTCACATATGATAACAGTTGGCTGTCAGAGGTTATATTTACTCCCACTATGGAAAGCTCAGTCATTCTGCTACTTCTCTGCTACACATTGATGATTTGGTAGTCTCTGCGCTATATTAAGTCCAGATTGTTGAAATCGCTTCTGAACCTACTTGGGTGTTATGTTTTGAACGATCAGTGTTATGTGTTAGTCCTTGTGCTAGCAGTTTTAGAGTATCACGTTTCTGTCCGGTGTGTATGGTTAACAATGCAAGGACATCCTCTTGTAAATTGCTGTTAACATTATTTCATTGATTCCTTTTCCTTTAGGGCACAATAAAGTTTTTTTCTTCCTAGCTTTAAATTTGATTTTAAAATTAAGCTTAATTCAATTCAATCTTCAATCTTCTACGGTAGAAGGGGTATGTATACCTTGGCAGTTACAATTTTATAATTTCCTTTAAAACAAATTAATAGATTAAGCCGGAGTCGATTTCAAACCTGGAGTAGGAGTCCTAAAGGCTGTGCAAAACTCCACAGCCCTAGGAAAGAAACCATTTCTTTATTATCTTCTTCTCTAAATTAGAGCGCTCAACAGGTCGAGATTCCCTATTTAGTGTATGACTTCGTACCATGGAACGTCCGAAAGCATTCCAGAACCCGGGGCGATTTTTTAAAGCTCTACAGCCCTGGGAAAGACACCATTTCTTCATTATCTTCTTCCCTAAATAAGAACGTTCAACAAGTCGAGATTCTGGATTAAGTGTATGACTTCATACCATCGAACGGCCAGAGGTTCTTTCTAGCTCAAACCAACCAACAAAACAATACAATTAACATTCATTGGCTTTTAAAATTGTTGAAAATCTCAAAAGCATCTTTTACAAAGTGCCAACTTGTACAAATCAACTGACTCAATTGTTTCGTTTAAATGACGGACGGAAATTAATTATTGCGAATATCTTATTTTCAAAATTCCAAAGAATTATTTAATTTTATTTTGACAATTTGAATTCCAGCGATATTTGTCATTAACCAAATTTCTCTTCTCTTTGTACACGATAATTCGCCTTGCCTTCTGACACTTTGTCTCGTATCAGGTCAAATGCGTTTCATAAAAACAGGCAATTATTCTCAGATCAAGCACACAATAAACCGTTCTCTATATCTTCAATTTTCAAAAATCAGACAGTTTTGTGAAAAAATTACCCGATTATAGCAATTAAAATGTAATAAACCTTCAAGGACAAATATTTTCCTTTGACTACTTCTTTATTTCGACCCATTCAATATAAATAAGGTTTTCTTCATAATTAAATATTACAAACTTGAGCTATTCATTAGTTGTAAAGGGCAAAGCAAACACCCGCATTAACGCTAGCAACTATACAATATCAAAAACAATTTCGGCCCTGTCTATCTCCCCGTGGGGTTTAACCAAATATCCTTTTGTACTTTTCATACCTGTCCTTTGTAATATTTTTGTGACAATTTAATGTCATCATAACAAATTTTTTACCGAACCTCCGCACAAGAACGGCATTCATCAACAGTTGTCAAATATTGTGTCAGTTGTCTGTTTTTCAAATGTTCCCCATGTTTATCCTGTCTGTTTGTCTAAATGTCCTTCGCAAATTCATCTTTTCTATGCACAACGATGTCAACATAGTAGCTGGGCTATGGTAGTGCTCACAACACCGTTGAGCGGGAGGGAATGAACCCTATTTTATTGGTGTCTTACAAGCCATACTTGACGTTCCCCTTGTGGGCGAATTTCCTCCCTTTTCGAAAGTCTACCAGCTTTTCGGTTGACAATGATGAAATGCTATTTTATTAGCAAATGACAGTTAACATTACAGGGATGATTTGGTCGAAGTCATCCAGTCCGTCGGCAAATTAGCTTAAGCTTAAAACGGAAATTACCATTCAATGGGGCAGAAAAACAGAAAATCTTTTTTTCAGATTTTAATTTATTTGACATTAATCCCTGTGCACAATAATTTTTAGCCAGTTCAGGAATGGTCACACTCATTTATCGCTTTTGGAGAGTTAAATAAATTTCTATATAAATATTATTAGTACACAAAGTCAAATTCATTTATATTTTTTTTACCTTGAAATAAAACAACTGAAATATAATTGAATGCCGCATCTTTACTATGATTCGAAAGCAAAATTTCTAGCACTAACTATTAACAGATTAAAAATTAAATTAAATCCCCATAAGCACGTTATAATGGACAAGAACAAACTGTCTACATATTCTTAGTAGGGACATAAATACTGTTACACACGTTTTATGCTGTAAAATAAAAAGTACTGAATGTTTTTGGACCAAATATTTTTTAATATATTTATTGATGTATATTGTATTCATAAAGAATCTACTTATTTGAAATGTCCGCCTTTTGCCTTTACACACGCCTTAAGTCACACTGGCCAATATTCAATAGCTTCGTCCATTGGAAAATTGGCCACAGCTCGAACCAAAGCAGTCTTAAGAGATCCAATGTTGGGGTATCTTTTGTGACAAACCTTGTCCTCTAAAATCGTCCATAATTTGTAATCCAATGGGTTCAAATCTGGACTGCCTGAGGGCCATTCTTCAGAGGAAATGAACGCTGGCAAATTGTTTCGAAGACGCCCTGGGGCGTTTTAGCCACATGGGCCGGCGCAGAATGCTGCTGAAATGTCCATGGTTGGTTTTGGAACAGAGAATTGCTAAGAGGCTTCACAACGGCTTCCAAAACCGTTTCTTGGTAACCTTTGGCCAATGTTTTGACTCCTTGTTCACAGAAATACAGATCAGTGACCCCATCGTAAGAGACACCCACCAAACCATGACTGAAGCTGGGTGATGACCCTATTCCACCCTTGGGATCAGTTCAGATGCTTCCTTAGATGACCGCGCATACACTCTATCATTTTACTTGTTAAATTTTTCCTCAATGGTAAAATTTTTTTCTTCGGTGAACAAAATTTTTCTGTGCAAGTTGTCAGCGTGCTTCACCAAAAGACGTTTGCATTTTTCAATCCTATTTTTTTTAAAGCTGCAGTCAATCATTTATTGACTGTACGGTTACGTCGTTTGAAAGCCCCAAGTCCCAAGTCTTTTTTAATGAATCGACCCATGGGCTTTTGCGTGATATTCATCTCATGGGCCATGATTTTCTGTTTTCGGAGCGGATTCCTGTGAATTCTTGATTTAACGGCTTTGTTGACATGCGGTGTTCGAACAGAGAGTGGGCGGCCCGATCGGTAGCGGTCTTTTACATCTCCTCCTCAAACAGTTTTATGCATCGGTAGACGAACATGCGGCTAGTCCCTAGTGGCCGGAGCGTTTTGAAAATATCGCTTTTTTCTTTTCACACTTGAAAAGCACTTGAACAGCGATGAAAGTTGAATCAATTTTAAAATCCCGTTACAGACTAACGCTATTGAGGTTAGCTTTCAAAACCCATATGACATTAACGGGGTATGTTCAGTTCTACTATTGAAATGGGTGTGTTCAATGTTATTAATGTCCCTACTAAGTATATAATTTGAGAGAGTTTTGTCATATGGGTTGCTACACTGAGCCGAAAATACACTAAATTTGTTTACCTTGTGTCTGGTTAAATTTTTCATGGCAAATGTTTGATAACGAAGACAAAATAGCATTATGTAAGGTCAAATGTACATATATACAAAAAAGTTGAGTTCACATTATACTCGTATATGTTTGGATTTTTCAAGGAGAGGCAGAAAAATGTGCGACATAAACAAAAATTTAAAGATCATTCGGCTCTGTTGTATCGAAGTTTTTGATCTGATTTGTGTTATACGAAGTTGCAACGATTGCTACTGTCTTTCCCCTCACTTTTTTTCCATTCTTTCTCTGCTCTGAGCGTTTGTAATTGTGAGAAAGAGAAAGACAATTTATCTCGCTCTTTTAAAAAACCACCACCAAATGCAAATGTTAGCTGTACAATCTTTATAGCGCAATATCATTTCACACAGTTCGAAGACTATACGGAAAGGTTAATTCTCATTAATCACAATGGGAGTCCCGTATAAGTCATTTAATTTATAACCGAAGAAAAAGTTGCCAACGACTGCTGAAGAAAAACCTTGGTGGGTTTATAAACAGCTGCACAGTCTGTCTGGCAACCGTTGGCAATACATTTCACCAATTTTTTAGTTGATTCTGAAAAAGAAACAACAAAAAGGTCTCGAACCAGTAAAAACTGTCAAGTCATAATAATAAATGTAAACAAAACAAAAACATAATCAGTAGGTTAATTTAATATTACAAATTGTAACAGTGACTATATCTCTGGTTAAAAGAGGAAACCAATAATTAGTTATCTTAACAATAAAATAGATTTCTATAAAGAGCTTCATTAAACATGTATTGCTTCAATTAGTTAACTACGAAATTTAATATAAGAAATTTTCATAGTTAAAAACAATGTGTTCTTTAAACAACAATAATTATTTTAAACATAACAATTTTATTGATTAAAAAGCTCAACATTGCATTGCTAAAACAACAATAATTATTTTAAAATTAACAATTTTCACGGTTTAAAAATTTAACCCTAGAATAGTTTAATACAAGTCAAGGCCGGGATATGTGAGGAGTTGCACCATCTTGCTGAAACCACACTGAGTTTAAATAAATTCCGTCCCATGGAGTATCTGTGGGTTGGAAGTACTCCATATTCGATTTTGTTTGTTTATGTCAATTTTGTTTGTTTATGTTGCCGTTTTAGTCTAAATGGGCCTTATCAGACATGAAAATACAGGTTAACATGTTTCCGTCCTCTTCCACCATTTAAAGCATATTCTGGCAAAATTTCAAGCGAATCGGAAAGTCTGCTGAGTTCGGCTATTTGAATTTTATATGAGAATAAGTCCTAATCTTTGTGCATAATTGACTGCAATGACTGTCTGCTTATACCCATTTGAGCAATTAAGCTTCTTGTCCAAACTCTTTGATTGTTTTTTCTGCCAGCAGCGATTGTTTCCTCCGTCCGAACTGAAGGGTTTCGATAGGAAGGTCTTCTGTTGACTTTTCGTTCGGCAAAACTGTTAACAATTCTCATTTTGGTCCACCTGCTTAGAGGATTGCCGCCAAACGTGCGCATATACTCTCTTTGAACCGAAACTACGGACGGAAAATCCAAATTCTTGTTTCAGTTTCCCAGTTAACCATTTTTGTTAAATCCAAAAACAATTTGCAAAATAAACAAGTAAGTAAGTGCTATAGTCGGGCGTGGCCGACTCTATGATACCCGCACCACTATAAATGTGATTAAGTCTCCTGTTAATCGAAAGCACTCGTCGCTATTTCTATCTGTATCTATCACGCAAGTACTATGCCTTTATACCCCATACCACTATGTGGTGAGGGTATAACAATTATAGTTGGTCCACATTTTCATACCTTGTTTTCGGACCCTGTGCCCTCCCACGGACGAGATAAATCGTTTGGCTTGACATATTTAAAGTTCGTTCGTCCTTGTCCCAATATATTACCACGTGCCAAGTTTCATCAAGATCGGTGCATAAATGCGACCTGTACTTTGATTACAAGAATAGATGGACATCTTTACATCCAGCCAGCCAGCCGACCAGCCAGCCAGCCGACCAGCCAGCCAGCCGACCAGCCAGCCAGCCGACCAGCCAGCCAGCCGACCAGCCAGACAGACATGGCTAGATCGACTCAAAATGTAATTCTGAGCAACTTTCTCTCTGGTCCCGGTATTCTAACTCGATTCCTTCGATGTGTTACAAACGCAAGCACTAAGCCATTATACCCCATACCACTATGTGGTGCGGGTATAAAAAGAGATAACCAGACTCGTTTAATAGAAAAAAATTATTAAATTTTGATTTGGTAGCGGCTTTCATCAGCCACCCTGTATTTAGTTTTTCAAAAATAAGTTTATAAATTGTTGATCAACAATAAAACACTAAGTTCAAAAACAAGTTATAAAAATATTATTTTGTATAATATGGCATGTACGAGGATAAGCATATTACTTATTTTCGACTAAAAATAAATTTGTGTGATTTTTTTTCTTGGTTGCTTTTGTAAAGTTACTGTGTGCATTTTAGGGTTAATATGTGGTTTCTAAAGCTGTAGCAGTGTAAATCGAAATTAATCAATCAATTTAACCCTTCGTCAGGCACATATTTTGAGCCCTTAGTTCTGGCACATGGTTCTGGCCAGACCCCTATACATTTACATGCATTTGTATGGAAATAAGGGCTGTTTGCCGTTAAATTTTTTACTAAGATAGGAAAATATTTGTTATATTTTGTGTTTTTATTTCTTTTTACTATGTTATTAGCTACCTGAGGAAGAAAAAATAGACCTGAAAAAATATTTGGAATGAAAAGGGCAACAATTTTTTTGTTCTATATATATTTCTCTTTATTATGGGTAAAGTAAAAAATGTTTATGACAAAATAGAAAATTATTATGAAGAATACATTGAATTTTTGTATTCAGAATTTTGCGGAAGGCAACAAAAACATAAATAATCTACTTTTGAATGTTGCTGACAAACAGGATTGTTGCATTTGCAGCAAAAAAAGCGTGTCTTACGGCGTATTTTGTCACCTTGCTGCAGGCAAATTCTGCAATCGTTTTTGGCAGCTAATGTGTCTGGACCACTGCGTGAAGCCACATTAAGGTTTGCTTTATTGAGAGGTATCCCAAAGTACACTTCAAATGATATACGAGTTGTTGGTTGAGCCACAATGTGCGGATTATTGGCTTTTTGTCCTGGCTTTTTGTCCTGTTCCAAGGACTATTTTTCAATTATTAATTTATACATCGAAAGCCAACAATATTTTGGAAGATTACCTGAAATTACAGCCATGTACCTAAAATAGAAGTATGCTAAATTGAAGCATGAAAATGAAATATGTCTGGCCAGAACCATGAGCCAGTTCGAGGGTTAATCAAATTTATCCGTAAAGCGAAGAAATTCCTTCGCTATCTTTTAAAATTCTGTTTATGTAGCTTTTGAAATATTTAGTTGACAAAATTAAAAAAAATATTTTGCCAGTATTTGATTTATATTTTGTTATTCTCTGCTCTTATTTCTCAATATTTAACGTAGACATTTTTTATTCTTAGAATACATACAATAAGTTATGACTTAAAAATGTTTACGTTTCCCTTAATACTCGTGTAGAAAACCGCTCAACCGATATAAATCTCGCGGTTTTCCCGGTTAATAGGAATTAGAAATTAGCTGTTGACCGACCGGATTCCGGTTTTGAACACTCAAGATGTGTGGTAGTGTAGCGCTTACTATTTACCACTTAACTAACAAGCAAATCTTCACACTTTGCCAAATACTGGAAAAGACCCACGTGAGGAATACGTGTATAGTATACATGCGTCTATTTTGTGATACCCTACACCCCGACTCTGTGCAAAATTTAACTGGCAAGTACTGTTTATGAAAATTCTAACGCAGAGCTAACTATGCGCAGAGCTAACTATGTCTGGCCTTTTAACGAAAATGCGAATATTTATCATCAAAAATGATTTTATTGTTTTTCAAAGTATTCCCCAGCTTGATTTATACACTTTTGAATGCACTCGAACCAATTGTAGAAGCACTTTTTCCACGCGGATTGAGACACCTCCAAAACATGGAATGCTTCAACAGCATCTTTTGGCAACGAAAATCGTTGACCACGCATTTTTTCTTGATGTGAGGGAATAAAAATAAGTCATTGCGTGCCAAGTCAGGGCTATACGGCGGATGACCCATCAATTCGACGTTTTGGCATTGTCATGGCTATGTGAAAAGTATAATTCACTTATTCGTTTTTCGAATTTCTCCGAAGACTTCAGGCAAACAAATTGTGGTGTACTCGTACCACTCAGAATTGGCCGCCCTACCTTGCTCAAGCGGAAAAGTAGCCAAATGAACAGTTTTGACGAAAAAACAGTCGACCATTTGCTTCGAAGTGCTTCTTCCACGAACAACTTTCGTTGGAATTGGCTCGTCTTCGAAGACCCACACGGTCGATTGCTGTTTTGTTTCGGACTCATACGCATTGATCCATGAATCGTCACCTGTGTCGATCTTATAAACGTCTTTTAAAGCACCGCGATCGTATTTTTTCAAAATTTCTTTGCGGTTTGTCGATTGAACACGAGCCTTTGTTTGAGCGATTGTCAAATTGTGCGAGATCCAACGAGAACAAAAATTTTTTATGGCCAGGTGTTCATGCAATATCGAATGTATGCTGGTGGAAGAAATGCCCAAGGATACCTCTATTTCACGGTATGTCACATGACATGATGATCTTGCATTATCAGTTCACGCACGGCATCAATGTTCTCTGGCACAACAGCCGTTTTTGAGCGAGCGTCGGCCACGAATGAATTCATTAAACCAGTCTTTCACAGTGCTTTAGGATGGTGCTTCATCGCCATACAAAAATTTAAGTTTATCGATGCACCTTTGGCGTGATAACTATGTCGAAAGTTGTGAAAAATGATCGCACGAAAATGATCACGAGTTAATTCTGAGTTAATGTTTCTGCCAAATTGATTTTTTCAAGTCACTGTAATCAACACAAATGATGGTCGTACTTCAAAACGTTCTGAGAGCGTTAATGCTAAAAAATATCAAACTTTCCAATGAAAATGTCAGAAGGCGCCAGACAACACTTGATATCTATAACTATCGCTTTACAGTGTTGGCATTAACCTGTGTTGGCATTTCTGTTAAGTAAAAATTGACAAGCGATCATGAATTGTTTAATACCAGATCAACGCTTTCAAATTCTGGAAATTTCCTTTAAAAATATTAATCTGTTAGTGAAGTTCAAAAATCTTTTTAAATAAAGAATTATGTTTAGTGATGAAGAATAATTAAATTATTTGGACCAATAAGAAAAATTATATTATTTGGACCGCAGACAAGTCAAGCCATTAACGAATCACCCTTACAAATATTAGAATTTACTGTTTCATTCTGTGGTCATGCTGGCGGCACAATCGGTCCTTATTTTTTCGAAATGAGGAAGGATCTGCTTTTACGATGATCAGCGATCGCTATCGAGCCTTGCTGATTGAATTTTTGTTTCAACAATTTAATCTGCTAAAAATCAACGACGTTTGGTTTCAAAACGACGGTGCAAGTTGTCTGATTCGATTCTCTCAGCCGTATTTTTTATTCTCACACGCTTATGTATTATATAGTTTTGTATGTGGCAATGTATATACCCAGTGAACCAATATCTGAACTCTATCGAGAATTCTTCCCGAAATCGTTACGAATTCTGCTCGATTTGTCTGATAACTTTTTTTTCAGAGAAGTAGTTCAGAACTTTTGTCAACCCTCTCATATGTTTTTCGTTACGAACTCTGTAAGCAATCGGAACATTTTGCCGATTGTCGTACAGAATTTTGACCGAATTCTGAAGGTTTGGTTTGCTGGGTAAGTTTTTGTATGTATGTATGTATGTATCTATTTTCTATCAATATTACAGAGTTTGGTATTATTTACAAGTTTTTGAGTTTTTATCTTATAGATATTTCAACAAATAATTACATTTGAAATGTTGACATATAAATAAATTACAAATAAGGATAGAAAAAAGATAGTAAAAAACCTATAATTAATATCACAAAAATTATTAATAAGAGGTTTTGGAACCAACCGCTAAATCGTTCTATAATTGTATATAGAATGAGCTAATTATTGATCAATCAAACTTCTTAGATGTACTTAATTAGACCTTCTGCATTTTTCGTTGAATGTCAGAGTCATGTCATTTATTAAGATCTGAATCGTTTTCTGTCTAGACTTTCTATGCAATTCTTCAGTGGAGAATCTTTTTGGCAAATTGTATATAATTTTCAAGTTTTTATTCTGTATTACTTGCAAAGGTTTCTTGTGTGTTTTAGCACAATTTCTCCAGATCGGACACCCATACGTCAGAATTGGTCGAATTCACATTCTATATAAAAGCAGCTTATTCCTGAGATTAAGTTTACACTTTCTGTTCAAAAGAGGGAAAAGTGCACGTCCGCACCTTACAGCATTTAGACATACAGAATTTAAGTGTGCTCTAAACGTCAGTTTCTGATCCAGGATAATTTCCAGATATTTAATCTCCTTCGAATACTCTATTTCCATCCCTTGAACTATGAGACTCTGAGTAGGAATTCTTTTCGGAGATTTATTGAATGGAAAAACTATTGCCTGAGACTTATCCTCATTTATCTTTATTTTCCAATTTGTAAAATATTTGCTAGCTGCACAAAGATTCTTTTGCATACGCTTGACTAATGCATTAGAAACCTTACCACTGCATATAAATGCGCTGTCATCAGCGTCATTTCCCACTGGAAGTTTGAAGTCTGAAGTGTACATAGTATATAATAATGGTGATAAAACTGACCCCTGAGGAACTCCAGCAGGAATACTCTTTGAGGCGGATTGTTCTCCATTGACTTCGACAATGAATTTCCTGTCCGTGCATTGATGTATAAGGTCGTTCTCCTCTACAAATGTCGCTAGTCTATAGAGAACACTTTTCTCAAAAACCTTGTCGAGACAACTCAGTAAACTGATTTGACGATAACTTGAAGGCAATTTCGGATCCTTTCCACTCTTACCTATTGGTATAACCTTAGCCTAACTAAAATTTGGGAGCCTTTAAAATGATTTTTTTTGATATGTTTTAGTTGAACATTTTTTCCTCATGCCAAAAGCTATCGAAAAATCAATGGCACAATATCGACCAATTTTTGTCATTGCAAATCGGCCCACACTTTTTTGTATGCAATTTCTTCGCTGACTGGGATTTCCCCATCTGACCACAACAGATTCTTCTGATCACTAAGTTTGCGGTTCTTCACTCATAAATAAGGTAAACTTTTTTTCTATTGACTGTAATTGGTACCC
Organism: Hydrotaea diabolus; assembly: GCA_963513945.1. Classification (NCBI taxonomy): domain Eukaryota; kingdom Metazoa; phylum Arthropoda; class Insecta; order Diptera; family Muscidae; genus Hydrotaea; species Hydrotaea diabolus. The sequence goes on along the minus strand of OY740717.1, from coordinate 47,302,449 downwards.
GATATTCGATTTTTAAAATTTTTTAGTTTTTCTAATTTTATTGAGGACCATAACTTCAAAATCTTTTTTAAATTCTTGAGTGAACAATTTTTTGTTGTTTAACTTACGCCTTGTTGTCAACTTTGACTTTTCGAAACCATCAGCGTCTAGCTTTTCAATAAACCCAATGTGCCCGGCAACCCCGACGACGAAAAACGGAAATATTGTTTTCCCTAACTAATTTTTTAAGCCTTGACTATGCTTCATTAACAAACTGTATAGCAACGGCACTGACAGCCAGCCAGCCAGCTACAACCACAATCTCCGCAGAGAAGAGGAAACAAATTCACAAAACCTATTGTCCTTTATGCGGACTGCCATGCTGCTCTAAACGAAAATTGTTTCGTGTCACAACATTAACTGCAAATGATACAAAAGCCAAAGCAAACGAAGCAAACACAGCGCAGCAAAGCACAACACAGAGGACCTCTAGCTCCCCATTCGAAAAAGAACGTGGTCTGCAATTTAAAATATGCAACCAGCTCGGGAATGACTGGATGGACTAACGGATGGATGTAAGGGCTGGCAGCCCGGCTGGTTTGGGGGGAAACTGAGCGACCATGCAACTAATAACAAAGCTAACGAAAGAATGAATTAGTGTTCGGAATACCACACCATACATTTTAAGTGAAAAACTGGTGGACAGCTGGGAGAACGCTAGCGACGTGTCCCAAATTATGCTCCACGCCATAATAATGTAATGTCCTGGCTGAAGCACCTCGTGTCTGTCTGCATAACAACACACACAAACACACATCGACAGACACAACGACATAATGTGCCACGGTTTGTTGCACAACAATGTTTTGGCAGTTAGATGCCCCGTGGTGTTTATGTTTACTAGCGAGTTGTTCGTGTTGCTCCCTCTTTGCAACATATAATGCAATACGATGATTATGATGACTATGATGCCGCCGCCATCGCATATTATAAGTGCAACGATTTGTGGCACGAGATTTTTCCCCCATATTATTCATATATGTTGCAACCTGAGTGGTGTAGCGCTTGAATGTGAATAGCGAGCCCCTAGTTGGCCGCCATCTCAACAAATAAACGCAAACCTCAAGGGGTAAGAGGTGTGGTTGTCACTGACTATCACGGCTATCTGTCCGTCCGTGCGTCAGTCAACCATTTTGCTGGGGTGGCCCCTTGCGTTCACGTCTGTTCGTCGACTGCTGTGTGACAGGAAATATTTTTCTGACAACTAAATTTTATGCTTTAGTCATTTGCTGCTGTCGCACAAACGCACACTTACGAGGGCGGTTCGGGAACTTCTTAGCCTAGCGCAAAAAGCGCGGTATAAACAGAAAAAAGTTAAGTGTTTTGGAAACTGTCATCTCTATGAACACATGTTAAATTTTGTTTCGATCTGGCAACTCCTTCATATAGAAACAGGTGTTCACAAAAGACGCATTCGCGATTTTTTTACAATGGAAAAATTAGAAATGCGTGGTGTCATTAATTATTTACATAAAAAAGGTTTATCGGGACAAGAAATTCATAATGATATGGTGAATGTGTTAGGTGAAAGTGCTCCTTCATATGCAACAGTAAAAAATTGGGTTGCTGAGTTTAAACGTGGTCGTACAAGCATTGAAGATGAACCACGTAGTGGTCGTCCAAAAACAGCAACAACAACAGAAATTGTAACCAAAGTGCATCATATGGTATTAAATGATCGACGAATAAAAGTGCGTGAAATAGCTAATATCATGGGCATCTCAAATGATCGAGTCCATTAAATTTTGCATGAAGAACTACAGATGAAAAAGCTTTCTGCAAGATGGGTGCCGCACTTGTAACAGTAGACCAAAAACGCATAAGAATGAACATTTCTCAAGCTTGTTAGGATCGTTTTCAGCGAAATAAAATGGATTTTAAGCGTCGTTTCATAACTGTATGTGAGACATCGATCCACCCTATACTCCAGAGACAAAAGAACAATCCAAACAATGGACTGAAGCTGGAGGAAGTGCCCCAAAGAAGGCAAAAACAATGCAATCGGCTGGTAAGGTTATGGCAACGGTTTTTTGGGACTTCAAAGGTATTTTATTGATTGACTATCTGCAAAAGGGTAAAACAATAAATTCAGAGTACTATTGCAACCTTTTGATCAATTAAATGTACAAATTCGAGAAAAACGTCCCGGCTTACAACACAAAAAATAAGTTTTCATCAAGACAACGCACCAGCGCACAAGAGTGTTTTAACAATGGCTAAAATCAACGAATTAAAGTACGAGTTGCTTGACCACCCACCTTATTCTCCTGATTTAGCTCCCAGTGACTTTTACCTGTTCCCAAATCTAAAAAAAATTCCTTGCTGGCAAGCGTTTTACCTCAAATGAAGATGCAATTACAGTTGTAAACCACTATTTTGAAGACCTTGAGGAAAACTATTTTAATCAAGGGATAGAATTGCTGCATAAGCGTTGGACTAAGTGTATTGAAGTTTCAGGAGATTATATTGAAAAATAAAAAATATTTTTGGAAAACTAACTATTCTCTTTCATTGATAGGCTAAGAACTTTCCGAGCCGTCCTCGTACACGGAGTTGCAAACGAAATTTTCTGGGGTTTGGTGGAATATTTCATAATTTTCCATGTTTGTCCCTTTAGATCTGTATCTGCAAATGTGGCTGCTTGTAGGGGCGGTAGGGCTGATTCCTGGGGGGCGAAGCGTGTTTATGATAGTTTGTGTTGCATTGTGAATGCAACAATAGCATTAGCGCGTTGGTGGTCACATCAACTAAAATGTCATCAACAATAATATAAACAACATGAACAACAACAACAGCAAGAAGCAACAGAAGTAGAAGCAGCACGAGCAGCTTTTCACCAAACATTCATCGTTGTGTCCTTGTGGATGGCTGAGAGAAGCAGCCAAAGGCGGCCATCGAAACAGAAGTACTGCTGATGATAGTGGCGATATTTGAGGCAGCCCAACGCTGTTAGAAAAAACTCTAAAAAATAATAGTCCGGGACCGACTATGAGATACCGTAAACCATTTTGCTATTAAAAAGATTCATCGCATCTGCCTGGAGTTAGAACAAGGTCAGTCTGTATTTTGACTTTAAGAGGGGGGGGGGGCATATTTCGTTGGTGGAACATGTAAACAATGACATTGATATGTCAATATATATGTCAAAATATATATAATATGAGATATAATGATTTTGAAATGTATTCTGCTTGAAGGCAGGGCTTCAAACGCTGTATCAAAATGGTGAAGCTTTGTTAGAAATCAATATTAGGGTTTGGATTCCTGGTAAATTTTTCAAGGAAAATCCCAGCAAGTTCAAAAAAAGTGTGCAGTGTCCCTCAACTTTGCTACGGGATTCCGTGTTGGTTTCGTTGAAAAGGCTTAAACCATATCCAAAGTTACCAAGCGGCGGCTTGATACACTTGATCCTACTTTTGTGTGGCGTTCTGATAACTGTATGACAACCATTCATATCTAGTTGCGTTTTTTATATTAATTAAGTTAAGATTAAATATTGCGAAAGGGTGATAAACTACTGCCCTTCATTAAAAACAGGTTTTTGGTTTAACCGAAAAATCTCAATTTTTAAGAAACCAGTTTTTATTTCTGATTTTTCATAGAAACCGGGGCTTAAATCTAGTTTAGTAAAAACTCTCCTCGGACGCCAAATTTGTACCATCGATAGAACTTTTATTTCTAAGCAGAAAATATAAAATAAGTATGTGCCTCGAAAGCTTAGTGTTGGCTAAAAAATAGTAGGAAGAAATAAGTTCCTTTAAATAGATAATTTTCCGAGTTTTGACCTATTTTTTACAGAAACTCGGGTCAAAATGTATTTATATACCGTTTGAAATGTATTTTCATAAGCTTTCTAACGACACCCATAACGCCTAGGTTCAATTCCAAATGTCGCAGATATATTCAGTTGTAGGTCCATAATTTAGGGTCCCGTAGCTCGGAAAATATAGGTTGCCGCCGACTTTTTGCTTTTTAAACTAATTTATTTTTAATTAGGATTGATATAATTTTGAGCGATTCCTAAAATATTTCGGCTCTAGCTGTCGGCACTGGACCAGTTTAGAAAAACAGCATTAAAAATCTGTTAATAACGGGTTTTCCAATAGTGATATAACAATTTCGTATTCTAAAACATGTTTAATTATCTTTCAGTGTCAAAACGTAAGTCAACATTTACATCATGGTAAAGTTCACATACGAGCAACATTTGGAAATCATTAAAAATTACTACCGCAATTCTGAGTATGAGCGTTTTTCGGATGTATATATATTTCTTCTATATATATTTCTGGCCTAGGCCACATTAAGTGTTGCCTGGCGCGATCTGACATTTCTATTGGAAAGTTTGACATTTTTTAGCATAAACGTACTCAGAACGTTTTGATGTACTACCATCATTTGTGTTGTTTGCAGTGACTTAAAAAAAAATAATTTGGCAAAAAAATGAACATTTTCGTGCGAATTTTTCACAACTTTCGACGTGGATTATCACGACAAGAGTGCATCAATGAACTTTAATCTTTGTATGGTGATGAAGCACCATCCTATAGCACTGTGAAAAACTGGTTTAATGAATTCAATTGTGGCCGACGCTCGCTCAAGGGCGAAGGTCGTGAAGGTCCTCCAAAAACGGTTGTTGTACCTCAGAACAATGATGCCGTGCGTGAACTAATAAAACAAGATCGTCATGTGACATACCGTGAAATAGAGGCATCCTTGGGCATTTCTTCTACCATCCCGCACAATTTGACAATCGCTCAAAAAAAGGCTCATGTCGATTGGTGCAAAGAAACTTTGAAAAAATAAGATCGCGGTGCTTCAAAAGACCTTTACAAGATCGCCACAGGTGACGAATCATGGATCTATGGGTATGAGCCCGAAACAAAACAGCGATCGAGCGTGTGGGTCTTCGAAGACGAGCTAAATCCAACGAAAGTTGTTCGTGGGAGAAACACTTCGAAGCAAATGGTCGCCTGTTTCTTCGTCAAAACTGGTCATGTTTGTTTGCCTGAAGTTTTCGAAGAAACTCGAAAAACGAACAAGAGAAGAGGAATCATTGTACATCATGACAATGCGAGCTCTCAGACATTGGGTCAAACTAGCTCCTTTTTGTTCGGCCAAAACGTCGAATTGATTGGTCATTCGTCGTACAGCCCTGACTTGGCACCCAATGACTTATTTTTATTCCCGCACATCAAGAAAAAAAATGCGTGGTCAACGATTTTCGTCGCCAGAAGATGCTGTAAAGCGAGATTTGGTTTGGGCGCATGCAAAAGTGTATAAATCATGCTGGAGAATACTACAATAAAACCATTTTTGATGATAAATAATCGCATTTTCATTATTAGGCCAGAAATATATAAAGCAGCCCCCGTATGTATCTTCTACAGCTAAACACAACGCTGATTCGATTTAATGAACATAAATGTGTGGGAGCTACATCTTAATCTGAACCAATTTTCTTCGATTTTAATTACGTTCCTCCATGCCCCAAAAAGTTACACGTGCTAAATTTCATCAAGATTAAATCTAAGAAGTCCCTTCTACAGCTAAAAAGGGAAACATCGGATGAACATATATGTATAGGAGCTATATATACATACGAACCGATTTTCCTCAATTTTAAAAGAAATCCTTTAAACTAACGTGTGTTAAAATTCGTTAGATTGGATGTAATAATGGGAGCTAGAACTAAAAAGCATAAAATCAGATAAATATATGTGTGGGAGCTATAAGTATATCTAAATCTAAACCGATTTTTTTCAATTTTAGTAGCGACCGCCCTTGGTTGTAGAAACTTAGGTCTGCAAAATTTTATAAAGATCGGACAGCAACTGCGACCTGAAATTTTATTAGGGCTGGAGGGAAGGACTGGCGGAGGGAAAGAAGGACGTAGGGATCGACTGACGGAGGACGGCTGGAAGGAAGGACGGGCGGAGGGAAAGAAGGACGTAGGGATCGACTGACGGACGTACAGACAGATATCGTTAAATCGATTTAGCTACTAATTCTGAGTCAATGGGTACACTAAAAGGTGGATCTAGCTCAAAAAATTTTGGTAGTTACAAATATTTGTCATTAAAGTACGAGTTCCTTTTAATACCCTGTTCCACAGAGAGGACCGGGTATAAACAAACGAGCTTTACATAGGACTGTCCGGCAAATTATGCTTGTGAACAAATACACTGTGGGCATATATGGTAGATCATTCTGACCAAAAATCACGAAGTGCACGAAATTCATTTCGATACGAACGCCCATTTTTGTAAAAGGCTTCAACAAGCCTTTGCCTAACACTGAAACAAAGAAATGTCAATTTAAGCTGGCCAACAAGCTTGGAGTTAAGGTATGACTTACAATTAGAATCATTCATTTTGGTTAGAACACCTTTTAGATAACAGCGTCTGCAGGGTTTGATGTAAGGATGATGAATTGTTAGAGCTCAAGTTTTGCTCCTGCCCAGCTTTTGCAGACATTAGATCAAGATTTTAAAGCATAGCATGAAATGTAATATAAAGAACTTGTCCAATGTACAGATTTCCTAAAATAATCTCTTAAGGCTATACCAAAAAATATTTAAAGCGCACAACAGGTCGATTACTGGCCCAGATATAAGTCCAAGTACATGAGGGGGGAACAATCTGATTCCTATTTTTCAAACTAACTAACATGAACGCTAGCCCCATTTATTTAAGTTGTTACAAACGTCTGCACTATCGAAAAGGACAGCGCGGTGTAGGGTACACAAGCATTAGACAGCAGCACAAGTTTTCAACAAAAGCAAAACCTAAATAAATTTCAAACACACACACACACAATCAAACATACACACAACACACGCGGCTACAGTGTCGCCAAGAGAAGGACATGCGGCAAATGCACGTTGCATTAGCTATTAGCTGCGACATCCACAACAGCTCCAACAGCATCATGTTAATGACCGCAATACGTTAAAGAGCACCAGCGCTCCTAGCCAGCGTATGCTTTCTGCAACTGACATTTGATAATAATTCTTATTTTTAGACGGTTGCAGGAGCAGCAGCAGCAAAACCAGTCGCCACATGATGAAAAACATGACAATGAGAAAAGTCAGAGAGTGATGGCCACTATTCTATGCAGCAGCTTTTGATGCTATGGGCGGCAATGCCGTGGATTTAGTCTTGTGCAGAATACACAAGGAGGAAATGTTTTTTCGAGCACTTTGCTAAATAACAATTCTCTGCAAGATATGCAAGATTCGATTTACCACTCAAATTTAAAAATGTATAATTATTGAAATATGTAGATAATATTGGGTCCTTTTCGCTTTTAAATTTTTGTATTATACTCTAGACCACTTTGTGTAACAGGGTACTGTAAGATATAGCATGGTAAATGTTTGTAATATTTGAGCTAGACCCACCTTTAAGCATATCAATAGACTCAGAATTAGTAGATGATTCGATTTAACGATGTCTTGCTGTCCGTTTCTCCGTCCATATAAAGCTAATAATCAAACTGCTGCTCACAATTTTTGTCCGATTTTCATGAAATTTGACAAAAGTAAGTATTTTTTTAGATGAAGGCCGGACGCTATTGATATTAAAGAAAATCGGTCCAGATTTAGATATATTTGCCAATATTAGAAAAACATAAGATTCTAAAAAAAACCATTAGACATATCACCTGTTAGAGGTGTATATTATTTGTAGTCCTCTAACCAAAGAGGAAAAATATGCGTCTTTGGAGAATGCATCGTCATTAATTCAGGTTTTTTCTAAGGGTCGATTTTTTGTCCTTTGGCTCACCATGGATGAAGCTAAGCAGCTATGCTCAATGTTATACACGGGAATGTGTATTACATTGAGATATTACATTGCGGCCCGTGGTTTGCTTCTAAACTAAGGTGTTATAAGAAAATTTCTTCACTAGGTGGTTCTTTAGTTTTGGATCTATTTGAATATGCTATTCTTTAATGTATAAGTAAGTAGTTTGAAATGAATACATCTTAAGCCAAGTTTATTATACTCTCCATCATAGGAGTATATGAGGGTCAACCGATTTGTAAGGACACAAATTTTTCGATATTGTGCCATCGATTTTTTGATAGCTTTTAGCATGAGTGAAAAATGTTCCACTACAGGATACCACAAAAATCATTTTTGAGGCGCCCAAATTTAATTCTTTTTTACTTTTTCTCAATAAATATCATATTTCAATATTCAATATATATTTTTAAGGCTTTTTAGTAGGTAACAAAACAAACTAATTTTTGTTTAAGTATTGCCTCTCAAAGGCGATATATAGTTCATACAAATATATCTTGACAAATACAAATCAACGTAAGAGGATAGAATATCCTCAAAACCTAATTATATCAATAATGTATTTTTTAAATACTACTATTGTAGAAATTTGTAATGTCCCAAAGAGATTTTTTATCGAAAACTGAGTAGGTCACTTCAAATACCTACCAGGCGTTTTATCATACCTCAATTGGAATAGGATTATAGGGTAAAATGATATAAACCAGAAGATGAAATCATGGTTGGTTGGTTGTTTTAGGGAACGAAGTAGACTGGGAGCCATAAAGAGCTAGCTAACAGTCGGGTGGGGGGTTCAGGTCTACTTTAAACCCATAGTTCCTATAATCATGGGCATAAACAAAATTATTATAGACTCCCGTTTTAACAAAATACTAAATTTAGAAACTGAAACTAAAAAGCTGAGTTTAGCCAAGAAAAAAAAAACACCCAAATGGCTAAGTTTGCATAATTATAAAAATATATAGTAGTCAGTCGTCGTTTACTGTCAACGATTCCTAGCTGTTATGGAATCAATTGTCTCTTGACCCGATGCCCTACCATGGTTTTAGTGACATCAATATTTTCTAAAACCCCCAAAACTCCACTCACACACCCAATTTCTACATCACCCTCGTAAGAGAATTACACACTTTAGGAATTCATGCTAACAAAATCAATCCATACAATTGAAATTTATTTTAAAGTTCTTCATTAAACTATCGATATGCAATGCCTACTAATAACCAGTTCATTGTGCATTACAAAACAAGGGTTAAAATTCACAATTTACTTAATTCACTCATTTACTTAACATTTTCAAAAAACTTATTAAATTAGGTAAAGGAAAGTACCAAAAACAATATAAAGAAAATAATTGAGACTTGGGAAATATCGCAGTTTACGCTATAAAAAATATTAAAAATGTGGTGAGTTATTCACATGATTCTGTGCCACATAAATGCCCTTAAGTTAGACGTCTTTACTTGCGAAGTACACATTTGACAAGAACTTAGAGGTTAAATTATTCTTCCATTTGACTTGATTACATATTGCGAATCAAATACGTACTCCCCTAGTATCAGCGATAAACTAACAGATTCGTGGAATGAATCTTAGAAAAGAGAAAAAAAAAAAGGTTTCAAATTCTATTGAGGGAGTTTCCGTATTTTTTCACAGACGCTTAAATAAATAGACTTGACTCACCACCATCCAGATGTTTTAATAGATGAACGTCGAGGCCTCGAAGAACATTTTTTGCTTATTTGATGATGTTCCGATTCGGAACTGGTGCTGAAAATCCATAATTTCGTTAAGCTAAATAAATAGAATGTGAAATCTTTATAATTTTCTAGGGTAAGAAATAAAGATTAAATTATAGTAAGGATACTTAAAACTATTGATACATGAATTCCAACAGCGTCGAATAATCTCCAATGTGAAAAGTTAGTGTTGTCCCGGAAGATTTAGCTTATAGTGGTTTTCTTTTTCTCTATGTTTTACGCCCTGTTAATACTGCACAAAAAACCATCAGCAAGGAATCCAGTCAGTTAGATGGGACTTAATCGTGGATTTTTCACGAAAGTTTTAGGACCGTACACTGAATTAATGATCGTTTTGGTGCAACTACCTATTGCTTGACGTCTTGTTGAGGAATTCGTCATTTCTCACTAAAAGTAATTTTGCTAAAATTATCTTTAAGAAATGAAAACTCTAGAATTCTTACCTCGAGTTTATTTCTAATCACTTTGCCCTTCCACAACCTTTGCGGTGTGGATCAAAGTTTATATTCTGGGGACTATTTGCCAATGCGTTGTAATTACCGCTGCTGCATTCACTGCACTTATGCGCAATAATTTTTTTAATTTAATAAATTAAATTGAAAAGAAAATACTTCTCTTCGAAGCTGTAAGTTTATTTTTATTACTTTTTGTTATTTTTAATTTTCCGATGGCAGAGATAACTTTAGATTTTTGTTCAATTAATCTGACTACAGTTCGGGCAAAGTAAAAACCGCACTTGAATTTGTCTTTTTTTTCTCTTTAATGAATAGGCGGCGCTATTTGCGTTGTGCACTGTCTGCGGACCAAAATCAAAAAGAATTTTTGCAACATGCATTGATGCATTTTAAGCTCATCTTCGAAAAATAATGACACCCACTCTTGGTTTTCACCACTAGTTAAAATGTGTTAGATGAGAATCTTACAACAATTCCCTAAGGAATTAAAGAAAAAAACGAAATGTGCGTAATGTTTCTAAAAATAGAACATTTGTGGATTGTCTGCTGTTTAAGTCCGGATTAAGTCTTCACTTACACTTACATGCACATTAAACCGGTTTCCCTTCTTACTGTTGTCACATTTCTTTTGGAAATAGATGACTCACAAAAAGAATTATTGCATAGAAAAAAAAAATTGAGAGTCCGCGCAGGTTTTGAACCTGGACTTGCTGGAGACTAATCCGATACACATCGATGGTGCTAAGTCAAGCTTGGCGTGGGGTGCGACTAAAGGAATTGGTATAACAGATACACTGTAACTTACTTCTCATCTATAAATAGGTGTGTAAGTATCTTAAATGGTGTTATGCAAAGCATCGGCTGTAAAACGATTAATTGCGCGATGGATAGACTATCCCAGCGAACATTTTATGATCACTATGAGAAAAAACATTTGGTTGGAAACCGTTCACCACAAACCGGGTAATATTGATCTTTTGATAACAATATTAACAGGAAAAGTTATTAGGGGCGTATATCTTTCGCGTGGTATGTTCCAGTGGAACTTCCTTCAATATCTTTGAGAACATAATAGTTGGTACCAATTTTAGATTGAACTACTGCTGTAAGAAAAATTGGTGATAATTTGGCATTGAATCGTTTTTCAGCACTGCTTTGTGCGAAGTTTCTCCTATACACTGTTTGACCAACAGAGTACGAAATTGGCCTAGCGCGAAGATTATAATGCTCCCTGTTGGTATCATAAGCTTTAGCTATATTTTTGCGTAACTCTTTCCGAATCAATGCAAGCTGATCTTCCCTATTTAGGCGGGTTCTTGGCTCATCCAGGAGGTTGAGATTTTTCAACAATTTATATGAATCCCCATGGGTTATCATATTAAAGCCAAATGTGGCAAAATATGGGGAACACTTGGTGGCTTGGTGGATCGAATTGCGTAGAGCACAACTGATAAAGGTTATGTTTTCTTCCCACCTGCTATGATCGTCTTTTAGAAAAGCACGAATACCTGCAATAATTGACCTATTTACCCTCTCAGAAGCATTTGCTTGAGGGGAGTAAAGAGCAGTGTATACATGTTTAATGCCCAGTTTGGTTAAAAAGGCATTAAAGTCGTTAGCCTTAAATTGTGATCCGTTGTCACTGACTATGAACTCAGGAACACCGTGCACATGAAAAATTTGTTTCAGAAGGAAATCCTGAATTATACCAGAGGTAAATTTTTTTAATGGACATAACCAATGAAATTTGGTTAAATGGTCTAAAACAATGAAAAGTCCAATATGACCGCTTTTTGATCTGGGATATGGCCCTAAAATATCGATGTATAATCTTTGAAAAGGTCTAACGGTGTTGACTGGCATTCCCATCTCGGGTTTAAGAATGGTATTCGGATGCTTGGTGCTCTTGCACACATCACAATTTCGAACGTAATTACGAACATCCGTTACTAAGCCAGGCCAATAGAAATTACGACGAATCAAATCGATAGTTTTGGCCATGCCACCATGTGAGGCTATTGGCGAATTATGAGCTCGAGTTATTACGGAGCTTCGTAAGTTAGAAGGTACCCACAATTTCCAGGCTTCCTGTTCCTGCTCAGTATCTCCGGTGTAATGTTCGGTTCGAATGTAAACAAATTTCTCTAAAATTTGTATGTCAGGATACATAGATTCATTTTTCTTGATTCTCAATTTAAGATCTTGATAGTCTGGGTCTTCAAAACAGGTCGAATTTAAATCAATTTCTGGTGAAGCATGTTCGATAGCCAACACTTCATCTGTTGGAATTCGAGATAAGGCATCCGGAACTACATGGTCTTTTCCCTTTCGGTGGCTTATTGTAAATCTATACGGTTGTAGTTTAAAAACCCAACGGGCTAACCTTCCCGTAAGATCGGTTTGCTTCATAAGCCACATAAGAGAAGAGTGATCAGTAATGACTTCGAAGTCTTGCATTTCCAAATAGCACCGAAAGCGTTTAATTGCTTCGATTGCGGCCAGACATTCTCTTTCCGTTACGCTATAGTTGCGTTGTGCTGTATTTAACTTTTTCGACATGTATGCGATGGGCTTCTCCTCACCATTGTCATCTAGTTGTACTTATACGGCACCAATTCCATAATCTGAAGCGTCACAATGTAAGTAAAACTTTTTCTCGAAATTAGGATTAGCCAAAACAGGGGCGGTGGTCAACCGATTTTTGACTTCATCGAAGGCCTCTTGAGCGGCTGGAGTCCAAGCAAACTTCCGTTTAGTCGACAAGGTTTCAGGAAAAGTAAGTGAAGAAAAATTTTCAATAAACCGTCTGTACCATCCGGCCAAACCTAAAAATCCACGAACTTGTTTTATGTTTTTTGGAATGGGCCATTTCGAAATTGCATCAACTTTTCCCGGATCTGTTTGTATTCCACCATGGCCTATAACAAATCCGAGATATTTTACTTGTGTAACACAAAAGTGACACTTTTCTATGTTTAATGTTAAATTGGCCTTTCGAAATTCCTCTGCAACACGAACTAATACTGAAATATGATCGGAAAAGTTTTCTGAGACTATGACCAGATCGTCAAGGTAACCAAACACGCAATGTTTTAGGTCGGGAGGTATTATTTGGTCCATAAGATGACACATAGTCTAGGGAGCATTGCATAACCCAAAGGGCATTACGACGAACTGATACAATGGTCGTCCTGGTACAGTAAATGCAGTTAAAGCTTTTGCGTCTTCACTCAGTCCAATCTGCCAATATGCATCTTTTAGATCCAATTTTGTAATAATGTTGGCTTTTGGTAAACGCGAAAAAATGCCTTCGATGCTTGGAAGGGGATAAGCATCCTTTTTTGTAACATGGTTTACTTTACGGGCATCTAAACATAAACGAACTTTATTGGGCTTAATCACTAAGCGCATGGGTGAACTCCATGGCGAAGCTGACGGTTCGATAACTCCTAAAGCTAACATTCTATCAATTTCTTGGAACATCAGTTTTTCCACTGCGGGGGAAACTGGATAGAATCGCTGTTTTATTGGCTTTGCCCCATCAACATCGATGTCATGTTGTATCAAACTAGTTCTACCTAAACCTTGGTTTGAAAAATTTGGGAATAATTGAACAATGAGGTTAAGCTGTTGAAGTTGGTTAGAAGAAAGAGGATACTTAAGATTTTCAGTTGCAGGAATATTTGCAGGATCTTTGTGTACCGAGATACTTGGTTTTTCCAATGTAGATAAGTCAAGCGGATTTGGTACATTAATTTGAAGAGTTGGATCAGATATAATTGCTTCCTCGAAAACGTCAGTTGCCAGATTAAAGGCTTTCCAAAAGTCTATACCAAGAATTAACCGATGCGTGATGGTGGGCACGATTAACAGTTTTAATCGTCGAATATTGTTGCGAAACGATATATCTACCTCTAAATATCCAACTGTTTTCTGTATGTTTCCGTCGGCAGTTTTAACACAGGTTTTGGCAGAAAAGAAATACGGCGACTTTGAAAAATCATACGATGCCAGAGATGAACCGATACAAGAGACATTTGCTCCGGTATCCAATAAACCATACTCGTTAAAATCCATAAATTTTACTTTTGCATAATATCGTTTGTCAACTGGACTAGTAACTATGGCAGAAATAATATATTTCGAAGCATTTTTACGTAATTTATAGTACTTTCTTAAGCGACGAGTAGAACGTTTTGTTCGCTTTCTGCTTGAACTTATAAAAGCATCAACCCGAAAGATTTGGTCACGCTTGGCAAGATATTCTTCATATCTTGTATGATAAGGGCGAATTGGGTATAAAATTTTGTCTTTGGGTCTGTCACAGCATGTTTCTCGTTTTAAAATTGTAATATTGGGTTTAGTTATTGGGGAATTTATATGATGAATTGAATCTGAATTAATTATGACTGTTTCGATGGGTTTTGACGCATGTAGTTTTTTGAGGCCAAGGACTTTTTTGACGCGCAGTGAACACATTGGGGTTTGTACACCTTCTTTGCACCACAGCTGTAGCAAAATATAGTGCGATCCTGTAGGCAATCAACCCAGTAGTGACCTGGTTCGTCGCAGTTCCAGCATTTAAACAATGTCGTATTTTGACTAACAGTATCAACACAAGTCTGATGATCGCTTTTATCTAAAAAATCTGCGCTGTCTTCAATTTCCGCTATATTGCGGCGCAGACCTGTATTTGAAGTGTGCGGTTTTGTCGTCAGATTTCTACGATAGCAATCGTCCGCGAAAAGTTTCTCCCGCTTTTGAACGAGGTTGCGTAAATGAGAAATTGTAAAAACAGGCACATACAAAAGCTCATGCCGAATCTCCGGCCGCAAATTTCGTACCAAGATTTCCACTAGCTCATCTTCCGCCATCGGTTGTTCTAACCTATCAACGATGGAGCAAATGGAATCGTAAAACGACTCGAAGGTTTCCCCAGGTTTCATTTTCCGATTTCTAACTTCTTCTTTTATATCGAAATTGGAACGCATATCTTTGTACTGGCATTTCAATGCAGCACAAAATGGATCCCATTCGATGGAATCTACCTGCTTGTGGTATCTCCAATACCAATCTCTAGCTTTACCAGAAAGAAGAACTGGGAGATTTTTACAAATAATATTAAAATTGTTTGCAAAATGTTCCGCTGTTAAAGATTTGATGCGGTATAGAAATTCATCCACAGTGTGACCTGAGCTTGAGCCATCAAATTTTACGTTCCAGTTTTGAATGATAGCAGTTATTTTCTCTGGACGCGTACCTGCCAAATGCTCTAGGTTACTAAAGGATATATTATTGCTGCTGTTAGGACGACTATTAATATAAGATCGTGACGGATTTGCAGTACCAGAATGTATATGTGGTGGTTCCTGAGGCAACACGGTAAAATGTTGTAGATTCATACTTTGTAATATTCGGGTAAGGTTCTGTTCAATCATTTGATTGATTCTTGGATAATCAATTAAATTGGTGTTTGGTATGTGCTGTCTAAACTCTATGTGATCTGAATTAGAAATGTGAGTAGCAGATATCGGTTCATTCACATCTATTGGGCTTTCTGGAATTTGACGTGGAGTAGCGTCAAGACTATAAATATGATTTTCAGTAAATAAATTTTTGCTAAGACTTCTCGTTTGAGGACGATTAACCATAGCTCCACGGGGCTTACCCCTTGCATTAGGGCGCAGCTTTTTATTTTGTTCCGTTTGAGTGGACATTTCTGTGGACACGTTAGGGTTTAAATTGTACTTCCTCAAATCTGCTAACGTACATGGTAGCTTACAATGCGGACATTGTTCCGATGTAGATAATGAGGGTTCAATACAAACACGATGGAAGACATGACTACAAGTTGAAATTATGTAACATTCTTGGCTTTCAAAATGCATAAATTCTCCACATATCGAACACTTATATTCAGTAATATTAGATGTCAAGGACTGAGCTCCTATTTCTGAAGAGGGAGGGGGAGGACTATGTACCGTAGCCATTCTTAATAAATTAACATTAGCGAGAAAATAAAATCAAAGTAATTATGTACAAATACAAAATTTTTCAATGTCAAACAATAATATTCTCTTTCATTGAGGGATTTTTTTGTAGAAATTGGGCATATAATATAGAATTGTAAACTTTGACTACAAAAAAGAATAAAAAAATAGTCTATGGAGTAGGAAAACAAATAAAATCTGAAAACCAACATGTAAGTAATTTTCTTTTCCTAACTGGAAACTAAGGACTTTAAAATACAACGTCGTGCTATATTAAAGTATATCCATAAGCCCCCAGAATGCTGATATCCATACAGAATCCATTTGATACTTCCTATAAAAATCTTACTATTAAAATATTGGAAACTACTGTAAAAGTTTTCCAACCTACGTGGAAAGGATTGTAGAGCTGTCTCTCGGTCATTTATCCGAGACAATCAAACAAACGAAGTCCAGAAAGATCTCTACAACTATTCCAACGCATTTTTCGGACTGCCACAGAACTTCCGCAATTACGTTAAAATGAACTCGATATTAACTTGAAATAGAAAAAAAACAGTCGGAGAGAGGACAATACAAGCTGAATTGCTTTTGCCCCACGTTGGGCGCCATTTATTTATGTAATGTCCCAAAGAGATTTTTTATCGAAAACTGAGTAGGTCACTTCAAATACCTACCAGGCGTTTTATCATACCTCAATTGGAATAGGATTATAGGGTAAAATGATATAAACCAGAAGATGAAATCATGGTTGGTTGGTTGTTTTAGGGAACAAAGTAGACTGGGAGCCATTAAAGAGCTAGCTAACAGTCGGGTGGGGGGTTCAGGTCTACTTTAAACCCATAGTTCCTATAATCATGGGCATAAACAAAATTATTATAGACTCCCGTTTTAACAAAATACTAAATTTAGAAACTGAAACTAAATAGCTGAGTTTAGCCAAGAAAAAAAAAACACCCAAATGGCTAAGTTTGCATAATTATAAAAATATATAGTAGTCAGTCGTCGTTTACTGTCAACGATTCCTAGCTGTTATGGAATCAATTGTCTCTTGACCCGATGCCCTACCATGGTTTTAGTGACATCAATATTTTCTAAAACCCCCAAAACTCCACTCACACACCCAATTTCTACATCACCCTCGTAAGAGAATTACACACTTTAGGAATTCATGCTAACAAAATCAATCCATACAATTGAAATTTATTTTAAAGTTCTTCATTAAACTATCGATATGCAATGCCTACTAATAACCAGTTCATTGTGCATTACAAAACAAGGGTTAAAATTCACAATTTACTTAATTCACTCATTTACTTAACATTTTCAAAAAACTTATTAAATTAGGTAAAGGAAAGTACCAAAAACAATATAAAGAAAATAATTGAGACTTGGGAAATATCACAGTTTACGCTATAAAAAATATTAAAAATGTGGTGAGTTATTCACATGATTCTGTGCCACATAAATGCCCTTAAGTTAGACGTCTTTACTTGCGAAGTACGCATTTGACAAGAACTTAGAGGTTAAATTATTCTTCCATTTGACTTGATTACATATTGCGAATCAAATACGTACTCCCCTAGTATCAGCGATAAACTAACAGATTCGTGGAATGAATCTTAGAAAAGAGAAAAAAAAAGGTTTCAAATTCTATTGAGGGAGTTTCCGTATTTTTTCACAGACGCTTAAATAAATAGACTTGACTCACCACCATCCAGAAGTTTTAATAGATGAACGTCGAGGCCTCGAAGAACATTTTTTGCTTATTTGATGATGTTCCGATTCGGAACTGGTGCTGAAAATCCATAATTTCGTTAAGCTAAATAAATAGAATGTGAAATCTTTATAATTTTCTAGGGTAAGAAATAAAGATTAAATTATAGTAAGGATACTTAAAACTATTGATACATGAATTCCAACAGCGTCGAATAATCTCCAATGTGAAAAGTTAGTGTTGTCCCGGAAGATTTAGCTTATAGTGGTTTTCTTTTTCTCTATGTTTTACGCCCTGTTAATACTGCACAAAAAACCATCAGCAAGGAATCCAGTCAGTTAGATGGGACTTAATCGTGGATTTTTCACGAAAGTTTTAGGACCGTACACTGAATTAATGATCGTTTTGGTGCAACTACCTATTGCTTGACGTCTTGTTGAGGAATTCGTCATTTCTCACTAAAAGTAATTTTGCTAAAATTATCTTTAAGAAATGAAAACTCTAGAATTCTTACCTCGAGTTTATTTCTAATCACTTTGCCCTTCCACAACCTTTGCGGTGTGGATCAAAGTTTATATTCTGGGGACTATTTGCCAATGCGTTGTAATTACCGCTGCTGCATTCACTGCACTTATGCGCAATAATTTTTTTAATTTAATAAATTAAATTGAAAAGAAAATACTTCTCTTCGAAGCTGTAAGTTTATTTTTATTACTTTTTGTTATTTTTAATTTTCCGATGGCAGAGATAACTTTAGATTTTTGTTCAATTAATCTGACTACAGTTCGGGCAAAGTAAAAACCGCACTTGAATTTGTCTTTTTTTTCTCTTTAATGAATAGGCGGCGCTATTTGCGTTGTGCACTGTCTGCGGACCAAAATCAAAAAGAATTTTTGCAACATGCATTGATGCATTTTAAGCTCATCTTCGAAAAATAATGACACCCACTCTTGGTTTTCACCACTAGTTAAAATGTGTTAGATGAGAATCTAACAACAATTCCCTAAGGAATTAAAGAAAAAAACGAAATGTGCGTAATGTTTCTAAAAATAGAACATTTGTGGATTGTCTGCTGTTTAAGTCCGGATTAAGTCTTCACTTACACTTACATGCACATTAAACCGGTTTCCCTTCTTACTGTTGTCACATTTCTTTTGGAAATAGATGACTCACAAAAAGAATTATTGCATAGAAAAAAAAATTTGAGAGTCCGCGCAGGTTTTGAACCTGGACTTGCTGGAGACTAATCCGATACACATCGATGGTGCTAAGTCAAGCTTGGCGTGGGGTGCGACTAAAGGAATTGGTATAACAGATACACTGTAACTTACTTCTCATCTATAAATAGGTGTGTAAGTATCTTAAATGGTGTTATGCAAAGCATCGGCTGTAAAACGATTAATTGCGCGATGGATAGACTATCCCAGCGAACATTTTATGATCACTATGAGAAAAAACATTTGGTTGGAAACCGTTCACCACAAATTGTAAATGAATAAACAAAATAAAATATGACTAAGAGAATCGTAGAGAAACACTAAGTGTTGCCTGGCGCCATCTGGCATTTCCCCTGGAAAGTTTGACATTGTTTAGCATAAACGTTTAGCATTTGTGTTGCTTACAGTGACTTGGAAAAATCAATTTGGCAAAAAAATATAATTAACTTGAGAACATTTTCGTGCGAACATTTTTCACAACTTTCGACGTGGATTATCACGACAAGAGTGCATCGATGAATTTAAATCTTTGTGTTCCGATGAAGCACCATCCTATAGCACAGTGAAGACGAGCCAAATCCAACGAAATTTGTTCGTGGAAGAAGCATTCCGAAGCAAATGGTCGCCTATTTCTTCGGAAAAAACTCGTCATGTGGCGACTGTTACGCTTGAGCAACCTACGACGGTCAATTCTGAGTGGTACACCACAATTTGTTCGCCTGAAGTCTTTAGAAAAATTCAAAAAACGACCAAGAGAAGACGAATCATTGTGCACCATGACATCGGCTCAAACCAGCGCCGGCCAAAATGTCGAATTGATGGGTCATCCGCCGTACAGCCCCGACTTGGCACCCAATGAATTCTTTCTATTCCCACACATCAAGAAAAATATGCGTGGTCAACGATTTTCGTCGCCAGAAGATGCTGTTAAAGCTTTCAATGTTTTGGAGGTGTCTCAATCGGAGTGGAAAAAGTGTTTCGACAATTGGTTTAGGCGCATGCAAAAGAATACTCATGCAGGAAAATACTTTGAAAAACAATAAAACCATTTTTGATGACAAATATTGGCATTATCATTATGAGGCCAGAAATATATATAGCAGCCCTCGTATTGTATTGTATGTGGCAATGTATACTTGTATGTATTCTCGGAAAATAAAACAGGGTGCGGCAGAAGTCGCGAAGGGATTTAAAAAATTTTAAACTTTTCTAATGTAATTTGTGTTCCCTTTTTCTTTTTAGCACTTGTAAACTAAAACTGCGAGATTAATCATGGAAAGTATCAACTTTATCCAACGAACCAAAATCATAGAATTTTATTTTGAGCATCATGGATCAATAATTTAAACTCAACGAGCATATCGTCGACATTTTAATGTGTGGAATTCACCCTCCGAATCAATGATCCGACGCTTAGTGACGTGATTTTGGGAACAAGGCTCAGTGAGGGGTCTTCCACGAAGGGGAAGATCACGTTCTGTGATTATAATACTTACAGAAAGTATTTAACGCGTTCAGGAGAGTATGAGGAGAATCCTTAAAAATCAACTCGAAGGGGCTCTGCTCTGCTGAAAATGTCTGACAGAATTTTAAGTATAAATTTACATCTTTTCCCATACAAGGTGCAGTTAGTGCAACACTTAAAGCCAGGAGATCCGCAAAAACGAATAATTTATGCACTTCGCTTCCAAGAATTGGTCATAGAACAAATGTATTCATTCATTATCTGAAAATGAGCGATGAAGCCCATTTCCACTTAAATAGTTTTGTAAACAAACTGAGCTGCAGAATATGGGGTACTGAGAACCCAAGGGTTCTTTAGCCGCGACAATTACATTTAATTAAATGTACAGTATGGTGCGCAATTACGTCCCAAAGAATTATTGGACCATTCTTTTTTTTTCGAAGATAACAATGGCAATACTGTAACTGTAAATGGCGAGCGATACCGAGATATGCTCCAAAATTTTTTAAGGCCAACTCTTTTTGACAATCCAGAGATGTTTTTCCAACAAGGTGGGGCCACTGCACACACATTGCTCGAATTACTATGCACCTCCTGAGGGAGATTTTTGGCGAACGTTTAATTTCCAAAAATTCAGCATTCAATTGGCCTGCCCGGTCGCCGGATTTAACAGCACCCGATTATATCCTTTACTGCCTGAAATTGAAGCCCGTATTCTTGACGACATTTGGTTTTACCAGTACGGTGGTACTTGCCATACAGCTGCTGAAACAATGGATCTATTGAGAGGTAATTTTGAAGAGCAACTCATTTACGTTTTGAACAGGTGAGTTGTCCACCTAGATCGTGTGATATCACACCTTTAGACTTTTTTCTTTGGGCCTTCGTAAAGTCCAAAGTCTATGCTGACAAACCAGCTACGATTCAGGTTTTGAAAGCCAACATTACGCGTGTCATTAACGCCATACCGGTCGAAATGCTTGAACGAGTTATCTAAAATTGGACCCTCAGAATGGACACCCTAAGGCGAAGTTGCGGTCAGCATTTACGAGTAAAGGAAATTTTCTTAAAAAAAAAAACATGACATAAAATTTCCTTTCAAATTACCAATAAAGATTCCACACTTGATTTGAAATGTTATGAATTTTTGTTTGCTCTGAAAAAATACCTCTAGATGGATATTCTTATGTATATAGTAATATCTGAAACAGTTTAATTTTATGCAGAATCTGTTATGACATTAATTCTACCATGTGACTAAGTTCGGGGCCCTGACCAATAATCGTGGTCTATGGGTCCTGGGGTCTAAAACCCGTCCCCCAATGTTCGGCGGCATTTTGGTATCCAGAAATAAAGGCAATTTTTAACAAATCCCAATATGTACATATATTAAGGATTAATCTCAATTTGGAACTCGGACCAGCACAGGGGCTCAAAAATCGGTCTCTTTGACTTATAGACACATGAGTATTAAAACAGGTTAAATTTTTGTCACGGATACAAATATTAGGTTTATTTTACGACACGATTAGTTTGAAGTTCTTGAACTCAGGAACTCAGAAGTAGTAGAATTTTATGAAGAATCTGAATATGAAATTACGATTTGGCTGCATTGGAGACCTTTACCTACGGGCATGTTCTCTGGACCCAAAATCGTTCCGTAATAATCGAAGACATATGCTGCCGTCCTAAGAAAATATGGCAGAAGCTTAAAAATTTCAAAATTAAGTTAAAGACAGATTCGGAACCGTTTTTGTGTGAAACATAATAGACCCATTTTCAACTATAATTGGCTGAAAAACTTTAAGCGTGTTTCGCAGTCAAAAAAAGCTATATATCTCAAAACTACTAAAATGTAGATGTGACTTTCTTTCTTGGGAGGACAGTATGGGTATCTAGAAACAGTGAAATTTTATCCTGCCTAATGGGTATTTCAATACCCAAGAAAGTGTTGATACATAAATAATTTTAGCGTGGGCCTGGTGAGCGATATCGCGGTATTTTTTTTTATTTTAGAAAAGAGAAAAGATTTTGCTAAATTACAGCAATTAGCAGGATTTTTTTTTTACCTTTTTATCTTTTGCAGGCAAAAATCGAAGTTTTTTCGGAAATTGATCCGGAAGAGTGCTGTCAAACATAGGAAAATTGCACAAATTAAAAATTTCTAATTTTATCAAACGGCTTAAGGCATCAGGCAGCGATACGTTAACACACCTGGCCTCCAGATCCGATCAAATGCAAATTGGTAATTTAATTAGGAAAGCATGGTACTTAAAAAAATACATCGCTTAACCTTAGCAATTGTCTTCTGACCTGGTGCAGCACCTTTGTGATAATCCAAGAAGCAAGTAGCGGGATGCAGATTTACCTTGCACTTCAAACAAACACCTTGCTCGGATATTTAAATACCTCAGGTAAAAATTTAAGTCTTTTTTCTTTCAACTTCTATGATCTTTTGGACATAGAAATCATACTACCCGATGTATGGGAAGACAGTAACGGGCTAATCCCAGTATGTTTTAGTGCTTAAGATTTGTCTAAATTTAAGGACCGCTTCTACGGGCTCCCTAGGGCTTTCTCAACAGTGGACATATGGGTTCTCTAAAATAATAAAATTCAAATATCTGGACATGAAAACGGTTCAAATAGCCCCCAAATGTAGTTCTGTCAAACATGAACCCACCACCAACAACCATACTCCCCAATACTGTTAACGTCATTCCATGGTGGAGAATAAAAAAGCTTCGGCCTGGCCGAACTTACGAATTGTCCAATTGTTTTTACGTTAATATAATTTTAATATTATAACGCTGTCAAAGCTGTTGCCAATTTCACATGGTTCTGCTACAAATTTTTGCTGAATATAGCAGTGTCTTTTCCACACCATGTGGACGACCAGCGATGACATATCCAGGCAATAAGTGGTCATGGCCGGTGATGATCATTTCAATTGCATTGGAAATGTGTG
Source organism: Hydrotaea diabolus (assembly GCA_963513945.1). Lineage (NCBI taxonomy): Eukaryota > Metazoa > Arthropoda > Insecta > Diptera > Muscidae > Hydrotaea > Hydrotaea diabolus. The sequence continues at coordinate 47,279,033 of OY740717.1, read as the reverse complement.
CATTCCATATGAGAATATATGTATATCGTAGATGTACTTGTATGTATAAAAGTAAATATATTTATAATGAAAGTTTTTTTTAGCTTGTAATAAAAACACTACAACAACACAAACGTAAAGCATTTCAAATGAATGTCTTTGTCTTTATAAAAAAAAACTAAAAATGTATATCTATGTATGTGTGTGTATCCATATGAATGACTACGTACGTATGTATGGTAGGGAACGAGAATGTAATTGCAGTTGTGCCAGTGTATGTGCATGTAATTGTGATTGCGATTGTATTACGGCCAGTCGTATGTTGCCCATTTATGGCTGCCATTTCAATTGGTCGCGCGGACGACATGTACACTCGCATGGATGCAATGGATGGTTACTAGTCTTTTTTTCTCCGGTTCTGTTATAGTATTTGTTTAATGTGTGCTGTGCGTACGAACTAGCGAACGTCACAGTGTCTGAGTGTGTGTGTGTGAGTGCACGTTTGAGTATGCTATTATTTTGCGGTTGTTTTGTATGCATTCGGAATGCTTGCTTGCATGGCAAAATTTTTGTTGTAAATATTCATTTATGCACATAATGACCACAAATAGAACAGATACAGCAGAGCAGCTACAACAATGCGATCAATCGACACACACACTGGTTAAGAAAGGTTAGTAAATCAAATTGTCAATACCTATACCCAACAATATACTCGTACATATAATAAGTTCCTTGGGAATTTTAAATCTAACATGGAACCTAGCAGCTCACCTCACGGACCAGAAAAGATTGACCAGCAGCAAAAGATGATGGATTTTTCCCAGAACTTTTACAAGTGCTGAATCTGATAGTAAACCATTTTGCCAATATCATCACAGCTTGCCTCATCTTCTCGTTACACAGAAGATCTGGCAGAGTGCGAGAATGGTATTGCCGCTGGACAATTTTTTCCGATCAAAATATTACCAAAAACCTATGCAAGCGGTCTGAAATTGACTGTGTCCGACCAAATCATTAAAAAGTCATTAATACACCGAAAATTGTATACTCAGTAGGGATATAAATACTGTTACAACATTGAACACACCCATTTCAATAGTAGAACTGAACATACCCCGTTAATGCCATATGGATTTTGAAAGCTAACCTCAATAGCGTTAGTCTGCTATTAAGCTATAGTCAGACAATGAGTACCGTACCGCTGTAATAGCGCTTTTCAAGTGCGAAATGAGAAAAGCGATATTGTCCAAACGCTCCGGCCACTAGGGATTAGCCGCATGTTCGTCTACCCATGCATAAAACTGTTTGAGGAGACTGGAGCCCACGCTCTGTTCGAACACTGCATGTCTTCAAAGTCGTTAAATCAAGAACTAACAGACATCCGCTCCGAAAACAGAAAATCATGGCCGGTGAAATGAATATCACGCAAAAGTCCATGAGTCGAATCATTTAAAAAGACTTGGGACTTGGGCCTTTCAAACGACGTACTGGCAATTTATTGACGGCAGCTTTAAAAAAATAGGATTGAAAAATGCAAACGTCTTTTGCTGAAGCACGCTGATGACTTGCACAGAAAAATTTTTGTTCACCGATGAAAAAGTTTTTACCGTTCAGGAAATATTTAACAAGCAAAATAATAGAGTGTATGCGTGGTCCTCTAAGGAAGCATCTGAACTGATCCCAAGGGTGGAAAAGGGTCATCACCCAGCTTCAGTCATGGTTTTGTGGGGTGACTCTTGCGATGGTGTCACTAACCTGCATTTCTGCGAACAGGAGTCAAAACATCTGCCAAAGATTGCAACAAACCGTTTTGGAAGCTGTTGTGAAGCGTCTTAACTATTACCTGTTCTAAAACCAGCCATGGACTTTCCAGCAGGATTCTGCGCCGGCCCATAAGGCTAAAACGTCCCAGGGCTGGCTTCGAAACAAGTTGCCAGCGTTCATTTCCTCTGAAGAATGGCTCTTATGCAGTCCAGATTTGAAACCATTGGATTACAAATTGTGGACGGTTTTAGAGGACAAGGTTTGTCGCAAAAGACACCCCAACATTATATCTCTTAAGATTGCTTTGGTTCAAGCTGTGATCAATTTTCCAATGGACGAGGTTTGTGCAGATTTTGAAGATTGGCCAGTGCGACTTAAGGCGTGTGTAAATGCAAAAGGCGGACATTTCGAATAAGTAGATTCTTTTTGAATACAATATACAGCAATAAATATATTAAAAAATATTTGGACCAAAAACATTCAGTAGTTTTTATTTTACAGCATAAAACGTGTGCAACAGTATTTATGTCCCTACTAAGTATTCATAATAGTGGTGTTTTAGGTTAAGCCTCGACAAATGAGACTGGATTATTCTTCTGTTATTCGCCTATCCGTTATTCGGATATAAGCGATCATTTCAAAATATACGTATTTGTTTAGGATTACAAATTTTAATTTGAATTACAGATTTAAAAGTTCTCTGTGTTTAGCAGTATTCAGAAGGTTCCGTTCGTCATGATAACAAGTCCAGTCTTGGATGTTCCTCAATCATGAAATTTCTTTTCTACCTCTTGAGGGTCTTCCCTCAATTTTTTGATTGTTATAATTAATTGTGGATCTAAATTTAAGTCTTCATTATTCGTCATTCGATCCGTCCATGGTATCTTTAATATTTGTAGGTATATCCATATTTCAAAGGCTTCTAGCATATAATAGTACGGACAACACATAGTATTTAATAAATTGGACTTTTCTTCAAAGATCGATGTCATAGCTGGTTAGTACTTTGTAGCATTTGAAAAAGGATTCTCTTGCCATCTCTTTTCGACAACATTTTTCCCATATGTAATTTATTAAAACTCACAAAGAAAGGGTGGTTAAATTTTAAGGGCCGATGTATTAAACACAAATTATTTAGGAATCTTTCTTTTTATTATGATAATATTGGAATGGTTTAATTATTTATAAAACATAATATCGACCAAACGGCCGCCGCGACCTCGGCTGCTCACCTCCATCCGATGGTCCAAATTTTCGATGACGCTGAGGCATAATTGAGGTGGCATAGGTGAGGTACCGAATTATCTCATCCTTTAGCTCTTAAACTGTTGCTGACTTTTCGACGTACACCTTTTCTTTCAACTAACCCAAAAGAAAGTAGTCCAACAGTGTCAAATCACATGATCGAGGCGGCCAATTGAGATCTCTACAACATGAAATAACATGGCCACTAAATTCTTTGCACAAAAGAGCCATTGTTTCGTTGGCCGCGTGACAAGTGGTACGCCCCATCATGTTGGAACCACATGTAGTCCAGTTCCATATCCTCAATTTATGGGCACAAAAGGTCCGTTATCATCTCGCAATAGCGAACACTATTCACAGTTACTGCTTGACCGACCTCATTTTCGTACGTCCCGATGACGCAGCCAGCCCATAACCCGCACGAAAAGTCACTCTTTGTAGTTGCATCGTTGCCCAAATGCTGCAATTCTGCTTGTTAACGAATCTACTGGTCGATTTTTCTGACCAAAAAAATCACGAAGTGCAGGAAATGCATTTTATTTTGAACATCCATTTTCGTAGGAGACTCCAACAATCTTAGCGCGCTGCTGAATTGTGTATCTCTCCATGGTTAAACTGGTTAAAAACTGAAATAAAGAAATCACTAATAAAGTTGGTCAAAAAACTGGAGGTCAAGGTGTGACTCACAATTTATATCGTGGTCGAGGGTTGTTATATATATTTCTTAGTGTTGATTGGCGCCATCTGACATTTCCATTGGAAAGTTTGATATTTTTTAGCATAAACGTATTCAGAACGTTTTGGCGTACGACCATCATTTGTGTTGTTTACAGTGACTTGAAAAAATCAATTTGACAAAAAAAATGGAATTAAACCGTGAACATTTGCGTGCGATAACTTATCACAATTTTCGACTTGGATTATCACGTTAAGAGTGTATCGATGAACTTAAATCTTTGTATGGTGATGAAGCACCATTCTTTAGCACTGTGAAAAACTGGTTTAATGAATTCAATCGTGGCCGACGCTCGCTCCAAGACGAAGATCATGAAGGTTGTCCAAAAACGTCAGTTGTGCCAGAGAGAGTTGATGCCGTGCGTGAACTGATAATGCAAGATCGTCATGTGACATACCGTGAGATGGAGTAATCCTTGGGCATTTTTTCCACCAGCATAATTCGATATTGCATTACATCCCGCACAATTAGACAATCGCTCAAAAAAAAGGCTCGTTTCGATTGGTGGTGAAATTTTGAAAATATACGATCGCGAAGCTTCAAAAGACGTTTATAAGATCGTCACAGTTGACGAATCATGGACCTATGCGTATGAGCTCGAAACAAAACAGCAATCGACCGTGTGGGTCTTCGAATATGAGCCAAACCCAACGAAAGTTGTTCATGGAAGAAGCACTTCGCCTATTTCTTCAGCAAAACTGGTCATGTGGCTACTGTTACGTTTGAGCAACTTGGACGGTCAATTTTGAGTGGTACACCACAATTTTTTTGCCTGAAGTCTTCGGAGAAATTCGAAAAACGAACAAGAGAAGACGAATCATTCTGCACCATCGGCTCAAACCAGCGTCTTTTTGGCCGGGCAAAACGTAGAATTGATGGGTCATCCGCCGTACAGGCCTGACTTGGCACCCAATGACTTCTTTTTATTGCCGCTCATCAAGAAAAAAATGCGTGATCAATGATTTTCGTCGCCAGAAGAAGCTGTTGAAGCGTTCAAAAGCCATATTTTGGAGGTGTCTCAATCGGAGTGGAAAAATTGCTTTAACAATTGGTTTGAGCGCATGCAAAAGTGTATAACTCATGCTGGAGAATATTTTGAAAAACAATAAAACCATTTTCGATGATAAATATTCGCATTTTCATTATTAGGCCAGTAATATATATAGTAGCCCTCGTAATATGTTTGAAGCACCCTTTTTATAAAATAACTTAGAGAGCTTTAATTCAACCTAGAACCCCGCGGCACACCCAAAGGTCCAGGAGAGATTGACCAGCAGCAGGAGCTGATGGATTTTTTCCAGACCTTTTAAACAGGGGCTGGATCTGATTTATTTTAAAATAAAAAATTGCATTTTACTGAGACAGCCTTTAAAATGGGCAGGCCAGTTGAAACTGCACTGCATGAGGTGGTACACCTAGTAGAAAAATCTTTTGCGGATAACATGAACCCCCTCCCAATTCGTGTAGCCAAAGTGCTTTCAATAATGTCCATACCGACCTCCTTATGCGATCCTTATACCTGATTGTTATAAATCGGTTGCTAAAAGACTGGATCAGGAATATGCAAAAAAACAAATTAAATAGCATGCCGATGGAACGACATAATTATTACCGACAAAGTTTCTCGGAAAATTCTACAGGATGACATTCTCTTACTACTCCGATGAAAAATTCCTCTTAACCGAAATAGGATTCAAACCCCTCTACAATACGGACGACGTAGAAACACTTATGACAGGTAAGAGTACACATCCAAACTATTCACTTCAGAATGGCCTCTATTGCATTAGAACTGTCGCTCAACTGAGCTTAGCCATTGGGCTTGAACGTAAACCAAGATACGTCTTTGTACAAGAAAGAGTAATATTTCAACCTTTGAAGAACCTCGCTTTCAGGAAAGAGTAATCGAACTGACTGATAAAGTTTCATATCTTGTAGTATTTCTTGATCCGAAACTATTATGAAAAGACCACATAGATAACGGAAAACAGCTCATAGATACTGGTCAATGTGCTGGAGATCAACTGATCTAAAAGGTTCGTAGCCCTCAGAGTAAGCACTGGATCTATACAAGCATACTTAGGTCAAATACAGGGTGTCCGTCGGGATGGTATATTATTTTGTTTGTTTATAATTTCTGATTAAATAAAAGAGAATGGATCGTATCTTGATACATATTTTATTTAATGGCGGCAATTATATATGGAATACAATATCAATTAAATATCCGCCTCTGTTAGCCTCACAATAGCGAGCCCTTTTGAGCACATTCGAGGTCCAATGATTCCTCTTGACCAAATTGCACACAAGACTATCACTTTTCATGAATGCAAAGGTTACTGATGAATAATCTGTGGATTTTCCATTGCCCAGAACCGACTATTCTATTTATTCACATATCCATTCAAATGAAGAAGTGCCTCGTCACTCATTATGATTTTTTCATGAAAATCGGGATTGTCATGGGCGAACTGTAACATCTTATTGGCATATGTACGGCGACAATAAAAACACGTTACTTTATCGAATATTTATCCATAATAAATTTGCACTGTTTCTACTTTACGACTGCCAAATATGAACTGCCTAGACTAATGTTAACCTTAATGGCTACGAATCTAGTAAAAAAAAACTATGTATGGATGGATGTTCAGAAAATCCAGACGAAAACATGTTTTTGAACTCAATTTACACAATTTTTTAACCTAATGTCATATTTAAATTTGTGATTTCGGTAAAATCGGTTGAACATATTTGTGGAAACTATATGACCTATCTATCTTACCTTAAACTAAATTCCAATTTCATCATCATCCGTCCATGGCACGAGGAACTTCCTTCTGTCTAACTTTATCAAGATTGCTGCTACAGCTTAAAACACAAAATCGGATGAACATACGAGTATGTGTGGATGCATTGTCCATAGCTCAACCGATTTTTTTTTTTAATTTCATAACGTTCACCTTGACCCAAAAAAACGTACTGGTGCTATGTTTCATCAAGATAAAATGTAGCATGTGGCTTTTAAAATTAAAAACGCAGAAAAAGCGGAAGAACATACATACACAGTAGGGATATAAATACTGTTACAACATTGAACACATCCATTTCAATAGTAGAACTGAAAATACCCCGTTACTGTCATATGGGTATTGCAAGCTAACCTCAATAGCGTTGTAACGGTATTTTAAAATTTTTTCAACTTTTATCATGGAGTGGTCAGAGAATGAGAACCGTATCGCTTTAATAGCGCTTTTAAGGTGTGAAATGAAAAAAGCGATATTTTCAAGGCACTCCGGCCACTAGGGATTAGCCGCATGTTCGCCTACCCATGCATAAAATTGTTTAAGGAGACTGGAGAAGTAAAAGACCGCCACCGGTCGGGCCGCCCATGCTCTGTTCGAACACCGCATGTCATCAAAGCCGTTAAATCAAGAATTCACAGAAGTCCGCTCCGAAAACAGAAAATCATGGCCCGTGAGGTGAATATTACGCAAAAGTCCATGGGTCGAATCATTAAAAAAGACTTGGGACTTGGGGCTTTTAAACGACGTACCAGACATTTATTGACTGCAGCTTCAAAAAAAAATTGGATTGAACAATGCAAACGTCTTTTGGTGAAGCACGCTGATAACTTGCATAGAAAAATTTTTAACATTCTAGAAAAATTTAACAAGCAAAATGATAGAGTGTATGCGCGGTCATCTCAGGAAGCATCTGAACTGATTCCAACGGTGGAAAAGAGTCATCACCCAGCTTCAGTCATGGTTTGGTGGGTTGTCGCTTGCGATGGGGTCACTGACCTGTATTTCTGCGAACAAGGAGTCAAAACATCGGCCAAAGTTTACCAAGAAACCGTTTGGAAGCTGTTGTGAATCCTATTAATAATTCCCTGGTTTAAAACCAAGTCCAACCATGGACTTCCCAGCAGGATTCTGCGCCGGCCCATAGGGCTAAAACGTCCCAGGCCTGGCTTCGAAACAATTTGCCAGCGTTCATTTCCTCTGAAGAATGGCCCTCAGACAGTCCAGATTTGAACCCATTGGATTACAAATTGTGGACGGTTTTAGATGACAAGGTTTGTCACAAAAGATACACCAACATTGGATCTCTTCCGAGTGCTATGGTTCGAACTGTGGCCAATTTTCCGAGGTTTGGGCAGCTATTGACGATTGTCCAGTGCGACTTAAAGCGTATGTAAAGACAAAAGGCGGACATTTCGAAAAAGTAGAGTGTTTTTGTATACAATACAAATCAATAAATATATTAAAAAACATTTGTACTGAAATTTCAGCAGAGATGGGTCGCCACACGCAGAGAAAATATATGGTTACTATATGGTCACGGCAACAATAGTCTGCAGTAAAAGTATGGTCGTCGCAACCATAGTATTGTTTTTTGAATTTAATTTTGACAATAGTATGATTGCGGCAATATTAATATTGTTCAAATGTAACAAAAGTATTGTTGCCAAATTTAAAAATGAAAATATGGTTGTATCAACAATATAAATATGGTTGGTGGGACAAAAGTATTTTTTCCATGGGTTTTATGTTAACAATAACATGATTACGACAATCATACTGGCAAATTTTTTTTTTAATTTGACAATGTTATTTTTACGATTCTTACGCAATAAGTAATAAAAATTAATTTTTTTCAAAAAAAACTACGGCTTAGTATAACTAAAATATTTTTAATAAATAAATTTTTTTACTGTTAAATAAATCACTCCTATTGTTACATAACTTACTTAATAAAACTCTTTATTGTTGAATAACAACGTATTCCAGTCTTTGCAAACAATTTTGGGGATCATAGTATGGTTGTGCGTAAGTCAAACTATGGTTGTGAGGATCATACTATGGTTGTACGGTAAACATACTATGGTTATGAGGATCATAATATTGTTGTTGGGATCGTAGTATGGTTAAATGTGAATAATAATATGGTTGTGGGGATCATAGTATGGTTGTGTGTAAATGATTCTATTGTTGTGAGGACCATAATATTGTTATGGGGATCATAGTATGGTTGTGTGTGAACCATACTATTGTTGTGATGATCATAATATTGTTGTGCCACAACCATATAACCAACAATAGTATGGTGCTCTTCGAATATTGTTACCCCAACCATACTTTTTTTCTGCGTGCAGTGAATTTTAGAGCTGTAGCTTTCAAAGCTGAAGGTTCTGAAAAACCTTTATATGATATCAAAATATAAACCGATGTTTACCAATTTTCAAAGAGTTCGTCCTTGCCGCCAACTTTAACAATGTACCAAGGCTTATCTAAATCGGTCATAGACTGGCAGACAGAGGGACAGACGGACATCGTTCAATGCAATCAGGATGTGACACTCATTCGATCGCTATACTTAAAATAGAGTATATCTTCATCCTTTAAAGGTATTATAAACATCAGCACAAAACTAAAATACCCTATGAGAGCATATCGAAACGATTAAATGCTTTCTCTGCCAGAAGGATAACAAGAAGGATAACAAATTTCGAATACAAAACAAAACAATTTTAATGGTAGAAAATTGACAAACCATCGAACATGAGATCACACCAAGCCATGTACTGGCTTAGGTGTATACCGTTAGAAAATCGGTTCAGATCTAGATATAGCTCCCACATATATCACGCTTTAACCGCGAAAAAGGCAAAGGCGCCAAAAATAAAATTTTGCCGAAAAGGATTTTGCTTTTGTCTAATTTCTCTAGATGATTTCGATACAATGAAATTTTCTATATCTTTGTAAATATATATATTATACTCGTATATATTTAATTTTTAATATTTTTAGACTACGATGGTTGTACAATTTTCCATCGAATTTTATTAAATAGCGAGTTTCGAAAACAGTATTGCGTTTATGTTTTTTTTTTGTCGCTTTAAGGGCTCGATATTTTCAAACGATTTTGGCTCTAAAAGCCACATATTATCGCAAAAGAATGACCAGAAAAATAGCATTTAACTTTTAAATATAGTCCCAATGCAAAGGTCCTTATTTACAAACAAATGGTCTAGACATTCGTATTAACGCCTATTTCCAATAAATTTGGTATAGTGTACTAGATAGTAAAATAAAAAATCATGTACTAATTTGGACCATGTTAGTCCTTTTGTTTTGATATAGTCCCCACAAAATTGGCCTGGAGTGCCAAAAACAGCTTCAAGTTTTTGTGGAAAATAACAATATAATTTTTAATTTAAGTGACGACCTAAGGGCCGACAGTCCCCTAATTTTAACGTCAACATATTGTTACCAATAAAATCAATACAATTTTCTTACAAATAAATTTTAAAAATCACATTAAATTTAAAATCCGTCAAAGTAGTCAATGACATTGGTTCTCAATTACTTTTCTTCTCATCTACAGAGTGGCGCAAAACTGCCTTTGTGGTTCGAATGATTAATAACTTTTTAAAATTATTTATATTTTTTATTTTCTGTCAGAATTTTGTCAAGCAAACTTAGGGAATTTGAAATGCAGCACTACACAAAAGAACAGCCATCAGAAATTGTTGAATTTTTTAAAAATCAAGAGAAAATAATTTTGACGCAGCCTGCTTATTGTCGCTTTTTTAATGTGCGTACTGGACCTTCAGAACCAACAGTAAACCGCTTGGTTGGAAATTTTCTACAACATGGTACACACGCAGAAAAAAAGTATGGTTGTGGTGACAATATTCGAAGAGGAAAATACTATTGTTGGGTATATGGTTGTCGTACAACAATATTATGATCTTCACAACAATAGTATGATTCACATATAACAATACTACGATCCCCACAACCATAGTATGATTCACACTTAACCATACTATGATCTCCACAACCATAGTATGATCCTCACAACCATAGTATGTTTCATATACAACCATAGTATGATCCTCACAACCATACTATGATTCACACGCAACCATGTTATGATCTCTACAACCATAGTATGAATTATGAAGAAGAATTATCAAATTTATTCGAAAATACATTAAATTCAAAATAATAGGAAGTGATTCAGTTAAAAGTAGAAAAAAAGTTTAAATAAACGTAAGCATTTTTTTCTAAAAATATTTCAGTTAAACAAAGCCAAATCAGCTTGTTTAAAAAAATTTAATTTCAATAAAAAAGTACTATTATTGCATGAGATCCATACCAATAACATTTGTTCTCTGGGAGGGAACACTTTTGGGGCATGGGATCGGTCTCATTCGATGTTCAAATGTTGTCCACATCAAAAAAAGAAAAAAGATGAAAATTGATTTTTTACCCTTAGGTCCCTTTCTCTATGCGCTGTCACATATTTAAATGAAGAAAAATTACAATCATGCAGTATGATTGCCGTAATCATATTATTGTTAACATAAAACGCAAAACACTTTTGTCGAACCACCCATATTTATATTGTTACTATAACCATATTTTCATTTTTAAATTTGGCAATAATACTATTGTTACATTTCAACAATATTAATATTGAAGCAATTATACTATTGTCAAAAATAATTTCAGTTAACAATGCTATGGTTGCGACGAACATACTTTTATTGCGGATAACATATTATTATTGCCGTGACCATGTAGTAACCATGTTTTTTCTCTGCGTGCAGTAAGACCTTCAATGTAGCGGAAGATCACGTACGGTCCACACGGAAGAAAATATCCAACGTGTTTTGTATAGTGCGCAGGACAGTCCAGGAACACGTTCGGCACAACTATGGCTGTTGCGGAAAGCACAAAAAGCAGTCGATAATGGCCACCACTTGCGGGATATAATTTTTCATACTTAAGCCAAAAATATTCGCCAACCAATAAATAATAATTAACCAATAAATTTATCTCCGATTGGATTTTTGAATGAAAGTCGGGCAGATTTTGATACCTCGGTTTCCTTTCGTCCCGAGTTCTACAAAAAAGTGGTTCCGGGTGCACATAAAGGATAGCATCTTTATGATTGGAATATTGTTAAGGCTCTTCAACAGCATTTGTTAAAATATCTTATTTTTTCTACTTATTTTTTTCCCTATCCTCTTCTTTTTTGTAATCAACCCCTCCCCTTCACCCCCTAGTTTTAGGCTAGTTATAAGTATACGTTTAAGCTATATTCTAGGATATTTCACTCCTTTAGCCTCGGGAGCAAGGGCGAACACACTTATCGGAGCTACATAAAAATTAAAAATATTTCTATACACAGAAAAGGCTTGGTGCCGTTAGCTGCACGTTATTGCTAATTTAGACAATACATTATAGTCATAAGCAACTTCTTGTTCATAGATCTAGTATATGTCTGTCATTGTTTTTGAAAAAAGTCTAAACTAAACTAAAAAAAAACTAACCAATAAATTAAAAAGTTATTAAACATCAAAACCACAACGGTAGTTTTGCGCCACCCTGCAAAGGTGCAGGGTATAATACCTCAGGAGTCAAAGGACTCACATTTCCATCATACTGATTACTTTGAAAATTTGCAAATAATTCCTTTTCATCTTTGGTTACGTCTAGAACCAATGTGCGAGAACTGAAGAGAAGCTTAACAACAGCTCGTCTATAGAATTGTATAAAAATGTATACAACTATTATCAAAACCACAAAATGCGTAAATGATACGTATTTATGTATGAATGCATCCTTACGTTTTTTTTGTCGTTGCAGCAGGATCTCCTCTTTCGCTGCCCCCCTTCGTTGTGACTTCCATACATATATTAAATGTGTGTGCATAGGCCAGTTAACAAAGTGCCTTTTCTGAATTGTTATTTTTATGAAATTTGACCTGATTTAAATGGCCATAATAAAAATCAAATTTAGATAATTTCATAATTTCAAATAGTGTTCTACGTTCTTTTAAAAATCATATCATTTTCTTTGTCACCCGATAAAAAAAAACATAAGCATATCCTTGTGAGAGTGGCACTATTTGGGAATGCAATGTATAACGTCTTCATTCCATATAATCTCTTGTCGTTTCTATTGGGTTTTAATACTTAATTTCAGAGTTTGGTTTGTATGTGTGCTTTTTTTAATTAAGTCCTTTCTCTAATTGCTTTTAGTCCTCAATTTCATTCAATTCTTTTGATGTTGTTCATATAAGTGTTATTGTTGCTGGCTGGATATTGTTCATGTTGCTGTTGTTGCTGCAGCATTGTGTTCGTGTTTGTGTGTGTAAGTGAGTGTATTGTTATAATTGTGGCAAAACTAAATTACTATGAATCCGAAAAATAATTAAATTCAGCTTAGAATTTAAATCCTTGCGATTTAAAACTACCTTTTCATATGGCATCAAATACAAAATCACAAAAGGCAATGGCTGTGTTTAGACACCCAATTTCTCTCTAGTACACACACACACTCCAAACTCCTGCAGACACACAAACATAGAGCAAGGCTCATTTTACATATCCTTTTGTATATCAAGCATTGCCACCTTTCAAATACCTACCAGATTTGTCAGCAACAGTTTTGAAACAATTGGGGTATTCACATTTAAATGCAACTAAATGAATTACGAATTCCCTTAGAGTTTTTCAGGGAGCGAAAACGATTTGTTTCGATATGGATTTTCGATGGTATATGTAATAGTATCTGTTTCCCTTGACAGTCCACAAAAAATCGGTGGCTAAGTTTGGTTGAAGGGACAGTTCTACAGGAAGAAAGGCGAGTTCTCTCGGAGGTCGGAATAGTCCATTGTGGACTCCTGATGAAAGGAAGATAACGAGAGACGGTGAAGAGTTTTAGAAAGCGTATTTATAAATAAGAGTATTGGCAGTTATCCAATTTTATTTTGCAATCCCTTATGGTTCAACAGGTGCGAGTAGTTCGGAACCTGCAATGCTGTTCAACAAATTTGAAGTGTTATTTAAGAGTACCTCCGATATTTTTGCTAGGTCAACAATGTATATAATACCTAAAAAGATAAGATTCCATTCTTAAAGATCCGCGGATGTGCATAACTAATGTCCACGGTGTTTTCTTCTTCTGTGTGCTGGGGACTGCTACAAAAGTCTGAAGAAAACGCCTCTACGGGCTGCCATATTCAAGATTAAGAAGTGTCTCGTGAGGACTCCTATGAGGGTTGACATCGATCGTTTTCCAAGTGTTAGAAATTACTTTGTCCTTTTCCGGTCTATTGTCGGCCAGAGAGACAGGGTTATTTTTCAGTTATGAATAAGGCTCCACCTTGACGCTGCTTCTAAAACAGCCACTACGTCATTTGCATTCATTAGTTCGACAAGCGGGATGTCTGGGTTGTGGTTCGTCCACTGATATAATCTAATCTCTAAATTAGTCTTGATGAAGTTTGGCACAAGTAAGTTCCTCGTGAAAAGAACGGCAGCGATTAAGGTTGAAGAAAAACGTAGCAGATTGAGATATAGCTCCCATATATAAAATCAACCGATTTTGCCAAAAACAATGAAGTTTTCTCACAAATACATATAAAGGGTGTTTTTTTAAACATGTGGATTTCAGGAAGAAATAAAAATGTTATGGCAATGAATTTAGCTGTATTATAAAGCCGTTATGTTCTAAAAATGATTTCGGAAAAGTGACTTCACCGCGGCAGGCTCGATGAAGTGTTACAGATGCCACGAAGATATTTGTGATCTATAATATTGGTGCGATAGGAAAAATGTACTGGTAAAAAAGTGGTCACGTTCCCTTTTATAAAACCGATCTTAAATGTCTAGAACACTGTTATAGACTAAGTTGTGTTAATATTGGACAAACTTGAGCGGCCCATTCAAATGTTAACTTTTAAAGGCCAATTTACGTGAAACCATTCCAGTATGTGAGCCAATACCGGTATGTTAATGATATGTATAATGTGAGTAAAGGAATAAACCAACTGGGCGCACAGTGCCCCGTTTCATAGACAAAAATCGGAAAACTGACCTGCTCCGAAATCAAATTTTTTAGTATTATTTAAAGATATTGTTTATAAAAAATGTTTTTTTGGGCTCCAAATCTATTCAAAGTTGAACGAAAATATTTGTCAGAGACTCATTTTTAGACGGAATCGAATTGGCATATAATTTTTGAAAAGTAAAAATGTGGTACAAATTTTATTTATTTAAATTATTTTTAAATCTTAGAAATACAGAGTGTCTGTCGGGACACTCTGTAAATAATTTTTGACTAAATGAAAGAGAATGGATCTTATATTGATAAATGTTTAATTTATTGTCGGCAATTATAAGAATGTATGGAAAACAATATCAAATAAATGTACGCCTCTGTTAGCTTTAAAAATGCGAGCCCTTTTGAGCACATTTTTCTTTACATTCTCACACATTTCACACAGTATTTTATTAGTTTTATCACAACTATTTTGTTTGAGTTGCTCAACATTTCTGGTTTGTTTGCATAAACCTTGCTATTCAGATATCCCAAATCAAATCAGGCGACCGTGGAGGACAGTCATCACTAATACTTGAAATAACTTGTTGTGGAAAGCGGTCTCGCAGTAATTCCATAGTAATTGTTGCTGTATGCGATGTGGCACCGTCTTGTTGATACCATATGTTTAACCAGCCCAAAGAATGCAGTTCTAGCGTTAAAAAGTTTTCAATCATATCACGACATCGTTCGCCATTCTCAGTTACCGTTACGACGTTTTAATTTTCATAGAAGTAAGGTCCAATGATTCGTCCTGACAAATTTGCACAGACTGTCACTTTAAGTGGATGCAAAGGTGACTGATAAATAATTTGTGGGCTTTCCATTGCTTAGAACCGACTATTCAGTTTATTCACATATGATTTTTTCATGAAAATAGGGGTTTTCATGGGCAAGCTGAAACATCGTATTGGCATATGTACGGCGGCGTAAATGGTCTTGTGGAAGAAGCTCTTGTGTCAACTGAATCTTAAATAAAAACAAATGGAAATCCTTGTGCAAAATTTGGCGAAAGTTGTTCTTTGAAGACCAAGCTTCTGAGCACGGCATCGACTTGAGGTTGATGGATTGTTTGAACACTTTCTTGAGCTGCAGTAATGTTTTTAGCCGATCTTGCATTACGTTGTAGTCCATGCTTGGGCCTATCAGCTACGGACCCTCTTTTTTGGTAATCATTCGTAAACTTTCTTATGGTCACATTCATCGATGATTGATTTTGATAAAATGTTTTACGGATAAAAACACGTTGGTTTATCGAATAATTTTCCATAATAAATTTGCAAGGTCTTTATTTCACGACTACCAAATATGTACTGTCAAGACTAATGTTTATCAAAACAATGTAGTATACCTTTCAGGCGGACACCATTTTTTTTGGATTTCGTTTGGTTTGTAGTTTTTTAAAAGTGTTTACATTTTTTGATTCAAAAAAGCAAAACACATCAGAAAATTTGGTGATATTTTTTTGCACAATATATTAGTTTGGATTTTCGTCTGTTAAAAAAAATATCTTCGCCGATTTTGCCCGATTCTTTTTGTTTTCATTATTTAAAAGTATCCATGATAAATTTTTTAACGAAAAATTTAAAATTTTTGATACCAAAAAGCAAAAAACACCAAAAAAAATCGCTGAAATATTTTTGCACAATAAATTAGTTTGGACTTTCGTCTATTAAAAAAAAAAAACAAAATCTTCGCCGATTTTGTCCGATTCTTTGATTTTCGTTTTTTTAAAGTGTACATAATGAAATTTTTATTCGAAATATTCTCAATTTTTGATTCCAAAAAACAAAAAAAATACGGTGAAGCTTTTTTTGCACAACTAAATTTCTTCTTGTTTTTTTTTTTAAATTTTAAATTCATAAAATTTAGGATGCCAGCAAAATATTCTGAGAGCAGATCAGCGTGTTAACTCAGGCCTAATTGATATGCGAAATGATTCAGCAAAAACCAATAAAAAATTTAATTTTTTAAGTACAAGTACTTAGTAGTGTCGTAAATACTGTTACAACATTGAACACACCCATTCAATAGTAGAACTGAGCATACCCCTTTAGTGTCATATTTGTTTTGAAGGCTAACCTCAATAGCGTTGGTCTGTAACGGGAATTTAAAATTGTTTCAACTTTCATCATGGAGTGGTCAGATAATGAGAACCGTATCGATGTAATAGCGCTTTCCAAGTGTGAAATGAAAAAAGAGATATTTAAAACGTTCCGGCCATTAGTGATTATTCGCATGTTTGTCTACCAAAGCACAAAACTGTTTGAGGAGACTGGAGACTTGCACAGAAAAATTTTGTTCACCGATGAAAACATTTTTCCCGTTCAGGAAAAATTTAACAAGCAAAATCATAGCAAAAACTGATCCCATGGGTGAAAAAGGGCCATCACCCAGCTTTAGTCATGGTTTGGTGGGGTGTCTCTTACGATGGGGTCACTGACCTGCATTTTTGAGAACTAGGAGTCAAAATATAGCACAAAGTTTACCAAGAAACCGTTTTGGAAGCTGTTGTTAAGCCTCTTAACAATTCCCTGATCCAAAACCAGCCACGGAATATCCAGCAGGATTCTGCGCCGGCCCATAAAGCTAAAACGTCCCAGGCCTGGCTTCGAAAC
This sequence comes from Hydrotaea diabolus, assembly GCA_963513945.1. Taxonomy (NCBI): domain Eukaryota; kingdom Metazoa; phylum Arthropoda; class Insecta; order Diptera; family Muscidae; genus Hydrotaea; species Hydrotaea diabolus. The sequence goes on along the minus strand of OY740717.1, from coordinate 47,261,787 downwards.
AATTTGCCAGCGTTCATTTCCTCTGAAGAATGGCCCTCAGGCAGTCCAGATTTGAACCCATTGGATTACAAGTTGTGGACGGTTTTAAAGGACAAGGTTTGTCACAAAAGACACCCCAACATTGGATCTCTTAAGACTGCTTTGGTTCGAGCTGTGGCCAATTTTCCAATGGACGAGGTTCGTGCAGCTATTGACGATTGGCCAGTGCGACTTAAGGCGTGTGTAAAGGCAAAAGGCGGACATTTCGAATAAGTAGATTCTTTTTAGATACAATATACATCAATAAATATATTAAAAACTATTTGGTCCAAAACCATTCAGTACTTTTTATTTTACAGGATAAAACGCGTGTAACAGTATTTATGTCCCTACTAAGTAAACCGCAAATGTAACATAAAAACCGATAACATTTTTGAAACCAGCCTATCATAATCCATTTAGAAGCAAGGTTTCATTGTATTCTGAAATTGATCACTATAGGGCGGTGCCATACCCCCTTTATATCCATTTGAGATTATATCGCAACCCATGGTGTTGGGTATGTGAGCTCTTACTGTTTTACATTTTTTTTAAAGGGACAAATGACATATATTATTTACACCACTAATTTTTACCAAATACTATTCGAATTATACTCTGCAAACTGGTTTTTTTTAATCAGTTACTAGCTAGTTTGCCTGCTATGAGCTATAGTTTTGATTTGTAATGAGCTATAATCTGTCCCCGGGCAACGTCATTGATCAATGTATGCTTCTTAAGTATTTTCTGTACAATTTTCCTTCAACCTTTGAATACCCCCACTGATTACAAATATTAGCAATGCCATAAACCAATTAAATTTGTACATATCTAATTTGCATACAGAAAAAAAGGTAAGCCATTTCTTTGTGGGAAATCCAATTTCAATTTGTTATCCTTTCCCAAATCCTTTTGTCCTCTGCCATTTAATTACTTCTAAAGCCATCAGTGGTTTGGCCTTTGGCATAATGCTTCCCCAACAAATCATTAATTTATTTGTTATTACAATGTTAATCGCCACTTATTAAAGAACAACTTATACTTCATCGGTCGGCAACCGACCTTCGAATATGTGTTCTAACTCAATTTGTAATCACAAATTTAAATTTTTCAATTCATAGCAAGGCTTAAACCAATTCATATTTTAAGGCAATTATGCCAAATTAATTAGTTAGTAATTACTGACTTTGCATTGTGTCCATTCTACCAATTTGCGAGTGGCTGCCTTATGCAGATTTAAGTCAATTTAATTATAATGCAAAACATGCTCTTCTGATTTTGGCTTTCTTCTAATTGTTTATTATTGACAATAGGACAATTCACAGAATGTACTAAGTGGGAACAAGAGTGAGCGAATGAAATACCATGTGCCAATCAATTAAAATGTTATTCCTTTGTTAACATTTAATATTTGATTTCCAATTTGTTTTGTGTTAAGCTCCAGGGGATTTATTAAGAACAGCCGAAAATGTACTTAAGCTCAAAAGGGTGGTCAATAATGTCCCTAATTTTTAATTTTAAAATTACATGTTAGAAGTAATTAAACGCTATACCAAATAGGGGTAAAGCCTTTAATCTTGATGTTCGGCTTAAAAGAAAGACAGAGTATATTGCTAAGATACACACAGAGAACAGATTTGTTGCCACTACCGATTTTTTTTTTTGATATTCGCCTTAAAATGCTAGACGGAGTACATTGCTACGGGTTGTTATCAATTTTGTTGTTACCAATTCATCTGACATTTCCATTGGAAAGTTTGACATTTTTAAGCATAAACGAGCTCAGAACATTTTAAAGTACATTTTAACATTTAACGTTGTTTACAGTGACTTGAAACAATCAATTTGGCAACAAAAATGGAATTAACTCGTGAACATTTTCATGCTATCATTTTTCACAACTTTCGACGTGGATTATCACGATAAGAGTGCATCGATGAACTTAAATCTTTGTATGGCGATGAAGTACCATCCTATAGAACTGTGGAAACCTGGTTAAATGAATTCAATTTTATCTGTTGTGCGAGAGAACATTGATGCCGTGCGTGAACTGATAATGCAAGATCGTCATGTGACATACCGCGAGATAGAGTCATTCTTGGGCACTTCTTCCACCAGCATACAACCGATATTGCATGGGCACCTGGCAGTAAAAAAGGTTTGTTCTGGTTGGATCCCGCACAATTTGACAATAGCTCAAAGGCTCGCGCCGATTGGTGCAAAGAAATTTTGAAAAAATACCATCGCGGTCCTTCAAAATACGTTTATCGTTACAGGTGACGAATCATTGATCTATGGGTATGAGTCCGAAACAAAACACCAATCGACCGTGTGGGTCTTCGAAGACGAGCCAAATCCAACGTAATTTGTTCGTGGAAAAAGCACTTCGAAGCAAAGGGTCGCCTGTTTCTTCGGCAAAACTGATCATGTCGCGACTGTTCCGATTGAGCAAAGTAGCAGGTCGATTTTGAGTGGAACACCACAGTTTGTTTGCCTGAAGTCTTCGGAGAAATCCGAAAAACGAACAAGAGCAGACGAATCATTTCGCACCGTGACAATGCGACTCAAACCAGCGCCTTTTTGGTCGGCCAAAACGTGGAATTGATGGGTCATCCGCCTAACAGCCCTGACTTGACTTCTTTTTATTCCTGCACATCAAGAAAAAATGCTTGGTTAACGATTTTCGTCGCCAAAAGATGCTGTTGAAGCGTTCAAAAACCATGTTTTGGAGGTGTCTCAACCGGAGTGCTTCGACAATTGGTTTGAGCGCATGCAAAAGTGTATAAATCATGCTAGAGAATACTTTGAAAAACAGTAAAACCATTTTTGAAGATAAATTTTCGAAATTTTGTTATTAATCCACAAATATATATAGCAGCCCGTAATATACACACAGAGAATAGATTTGTGGCCCGAACAGAAGTACTATTTATGTAGTTGCAAGTACTATTCAAGTATTCCATCGTTACAACCGAATGTTGATTGGGTACATGGCAATATTCAGCGGTAGAAACAGAGAGTATTGGTTGAAGAGACTAAGAACTGGTAACCCTAACAAATTTTGATGGTTGCTGGATGGTTATTAGAACTCTTTGAATTTGCTTGTCAATATCACGACTATTTGATAACTAGACCAACTGCTGGTTGAATTATATAATGGGTCATCCAAGTAGAGATACTTTTTTCAATAGCCTTTTTTGACAGATCATGTGTGCGTTGTGTCATGCTGTCATGTTATTTTTGTTTAGTATTGTTTGGCATTTAACCATGGAAAGACTTACAACGTTTACAAAACAACGTTTACAAATCGTTCAACTTTGTTACGAAAATTCACGTTCTGCGAGGAATGTGCTTTGTGCACTTCGTTCAACTTATGGTCAACATAATCGGCCTACTACAGCTTGTGCAAGAACTGAAGCCAGCAATTGACATCGTTTCGCTCTATGGGCTCTTGAAAAGTTCCAAGAAGATCCGACGTTTTCGAGCCAAATTTTATTTAGAGATGAGGCCCATTTTTGGCTCAATGGGTTTTTAAAAAGCAAACTTGCCACACTTGGGACGAAGAGCAACCAAAAGAGGTTCAAGAGCTGCCGTTTCATCCAGAAAAAACAACGGTTTGGTGTGGTTTGTGGGCCGGTTGAATCATCGAACCATATTTCTTTAAAAATGATGGCGGTAACCGTCAATGACGACCGTTATCGTGCCATGATAACAGACTTGAAGTTGAAGCTCGTGATCTCAGCGAAATTTGGTTTCAACAAGACGGTGCGACTTCCCACACATCGTATCAATCAATGGATTTATTAAGAAAACAGTTCGGTGAGCAGATAATTTCACATTTCGGGCCGGTCGATTGGCCACCAAGATCGTGTGATATCACACCGTTAGACTTTTTCCTGCGGAGATATGTAAAGTCTTATGTTTATGCAAACAAACCCGCTTCGATTCAGGCCTTGGAGCAAAACATCACGCGTGTCATCCAACCGTTGAGTAATCGATTATTGGACTCAACGGATGGACCATCTGAGACGTAGCCGCGGCCAACATTTGATAGACATAATCTTCAAAAAGTAAATGCCAAAGAATGTTCTTTCAAATGATAATGGACATTCCCCATTCAATTTGCATTTTCTGTGTTTTTTTTTCTTTAAAAAAGTAGGGAACCTCGAAATGAATTACGCGTTATATTCGGTGATGTGACGAAAAGTTGTTTTTATTTAATTATTATATTTAACTATTTTAAAGTATTTATTCTGTTAAAGCATGTTTCTTTAAAAGTTGGCTTTTCTTTCAAATCTAATGAAGTTTCTGCGCACAAGTGGAATGAACGCATTGGCAGAGTGGGTCAAAAACACCAAAATTTTGGTTTTTAAGTGTCAAAAATTTTATGATAAAGCTGATTATGATATGTTTTTTAAGTGAAATAAAGTGGAATTTTAAATCTAAATATTTCCGCCCACTTAAGGATAATGCGACACAAAATACCTTAAACAATTAAATTATATCAGTCATATTTTGTATGCGCCTATTTTTCTTATACGAGTAGGTATTTTAATTTTTATGACGAACCATTTTTATTCTGGTTCGAGATCTTCGATGTTTTTCTTTAGAATCAATGTAAAAATTGGTGAAATGTAACGACCAGGTTTCCAGGCAGACTCTACAGCTGTTTCTTAACCCGCTAAGGTTTTTCTTCAGCAGTCTTTGGCAACGATTGCTTCGGCTACAAATCAAATGACTTATGCGGGAGTCTCATTTGATTTACTGAAAATTACCCTTTGCGTATAATCTTCGAACTTTGCGTAGAGCAATTTTTATAGCGCAATATCATTTCCACCAAATCAGCTTCGCATAAGCTTTCGTTGAAAAGCACAGATGCAAAAGCACATAAAAGACCGAATAAATGTAAACAAAGCATTTTCTGATTTTATTTTAGACGATCTATACTTAAATGATAATCGTAGTAATGAAGTAAAAGATTTTAACCCAAGTAATACCAATTTTAAAAATATTTATACAATTTTTCAAAAAAAGGAAACGACCCAAATAAAAATAATATTTTTTGTACTTTTTCGAAACAAGAATGAAAAGGACAATCTAATCTAATAGATAGGATGGTAAAATGTTCTACGAAAATCTTCTCTAGACGATTCCACTTAAGACATCTCATCATGAAAATTTTAACTTATTTCATATGGTAAAGCCTTGCTAATAACCATTTTTCTGGCCTCTAACAAAAATCGAAACTACCAGGGCCGTACTTTTGGGAGTGTACTACAATCACACAATTTTTCAATAAAACTTGTTGCCAGTAGATTAATATACTTTTACAATTATCGAGGCATAAAAATTAAAAAATTAAAGAAGTTAGTACGTCGTTATAATTGATCATCTCTTATATTTCCTACACCTTGAATCCCCTGTTGAAATGACTGAAGTAACAGTTTTCAAATACAGGGTTTTCCATTAAGGACATAACAATTGTATATATTAATAAAACACAGAATATTTAAAATATATGTGCAAAATTTATTCAAATATTTTATTTTAAGAATGAAATTAAACTTCGGTCAGATGACCACCACGAGCCGTATTCAGCGATCTATTTTTTGGACTAAAGTTTACACCACTCTAGCACAAATTTCGACCGAAACGTTGGCATTTTCGAGTCTGATGTTATCTCTGAGCTCGTCTAAAGTTGTTGACTTGTTGTCATAGACCATTGACATTATGTGGCCCCATAAGAAGAAATTTAATGGCGTTAAATCGCATGGACGAAGTGCCCATTCGACCGGACCATTTCTCGATATAACACGCTCACCGAATTTGCCTTTCAGTAAATCGGTTTTAACGCGTGCTGTCTGGCTAGCGATACCGTTTTGTTGAAACCACATATCAGCGATGTCGAGCTCATCGAATTCTAGCTGCCCGAAAGTAACACTGCCCGAAGGTACTTTCCATTGACGGTAACATGGCGATTGCTTTCATCGACGAAAAATACGGCCCAATAACTCCTCCGGCATAAAAACCACACGCTAATTTTTGCGGAAGCAATTGTGTCTCTAAAAGCACAACGCATATTTTGTTTATTGACAAAACCACTCAGACAGAAATAAGCTTATTCGCTCATCCTGTCGGGTGGGACGATTACTAAATCCGAAAATTGGAGTAAGCCGACTCAAAATTTCGGTAGTAATTTTTAATGATTTCCAAACGTTGCTCGTAAGTGAACTTTACTATGATGAAAATGTTGACTTAGGCTAACGTTTTGAAGCTGAAGGACATTAAAGATGTTTGAGGATGCGTTGACATAAAGAAATTGTTATGTCCCTATTGGAAAACCCTTTATATAATGGTGTAATGGCTAATTGCTGGGTCAAACTAACTTTCTGTTGTATCCACCTTGTGATGATAACTCTTAGTAGCTGGTTTTTAGGTTAAGGAAGGAGGCGGCATGAAATAGGAGAGCTCTGCGAACCACTTTAATGGGCATGGCTGGGCACTTGAGCAGATAATGTGTGTAACTTGTCTAATCGAGCCCAATATGAATTGAGTCTACTACACTAGCCAGATCTCAACTGAGCCAATACTACTCTGTTAAGTCAAAGAAGCAGCATTTTTTGGACTAACTATGGCAGACACAATTCACTCTGGAGTTTGTGACGGTTTCTGAGATTGCGTCAGAGTGAATGCCGGTTAAGAGCTGCGGCACCTTGCGGCTCACTCTAGATTATGAATATCGCTTTTGACATGTCGAGGTGCTCAATGCCTATCCGTAAGGTAACGTATGGGGAAAGCTCCCTTCTGTCACACCCCAACAGGTTCTGCCACACCAATATGAAGTTATGTCGACACACATGTTTAGTCACCTCATGTACAGGTTCCTTAAAAGATTTTAGGATACATTCGTTAGAAGGTTTCAGGATGGCTTTCTGGCAAATCTAAATGTTTCTCCACTGAGCCTTGATCACATTCGGTGTCCATTCTGTAGTTCCACTACATAGTTCACCACTGACATTGTTTTTGAAGTGTTCAAAAAGCTTTATTTAATCAGTGCCTCAAGTGCTGCCGAAGACTTGAAGACGTTGTTTCTACCTATCGAAAGCAGAAGAGGCATGCGTTGAGCACTTCTAAAGACTGTATAAGAAATTTGGGGTCATCGTTGGTCAAGATTGGTAAGTCATCTGGCGACTGATAGATTTGAATAGAAAAACTTCGTTGTGGCCCAATATTGCTTACAGGAATTTAAAATGACGTAACACATACGTAAGCAAGAAGCCATAAAAAGGGTGATGCCTTGAGGAAATACTTAAAAACTATACTTTTTTCCTAGGTTCCTTTAGTCCCGTAAAGGAGTATTTAATTCCTTCTGGGCCGATTTAGACCATTTACAACCATAAAGAGTTAATGACTATACTTACAAATCATCGTCTCGCATAACGTCAGACACACTGATGGACTTACAGGGCTTAATCGTCTAAGAATTATAATATATTAATATATACACATGGGGTGATCCATCTATAGGTATTTTTCAGAACAAAAAAATAAAAATTCAAATCAAGTGTGGAATCTTTATTGGTTATTGAAAGGAAATTTTACGGCATCTATTTTTCGTAAATAATTTCCTTCAAATGTTGGCCGCAACTACGCCTCAGGGTTTCCATTTTGAGGGCCCAATTTTGGATGACTCGTTCGAGCATTTCGACCGGTATGGCTTTAATGACACTCGTAATGTTGGCTTCCAAAATCACAATCGTAGCTGTTGTGTCAGCATAGACTTTGGAGTTTACGTAACCCCAATGAAAAATGTCTAAAGATGTAATATCACTCGATCAAGGCTGCCAACTTAATTATCCAAAGCGTAAAATTAGCTGCTTTTCGAAATGACCTCTCAATAGATCCATTGTTTGAGTAGCTGTATGGTAAGTGGCACCGTCCTGTTGAAACCAAGTGTCGTCAAGATTACGGGTTTCAATTTCAGGTAGCATAAAGCACCATTTACGATTAGGTTCCGGTCATCATCATTTTTGAAAAAACATTCACCGTTGATTCAACCAGCTTATAAACCGCGCAAAACCGTGTTTTTCTCTGGGTATAATGGCACCTCTTGTACCTCTTCTGGTTACTCTTCAGCCCAAATGCGGCAATTTTGTTTATTGACTATGCCGCTAACTATGAGAAATGGGCCTCATCACTGAACAAAACTTTGGTCGAAAACAGATCTTCCCATTTCTGACGTTGCCAACATTTGAAGGTAGTTATTTTCAAAAAAATAAATGCCATACAGTTTCCTTTCAATTTATCGATAAAGACTTCACTTTTGATTTGAATTTTTATATATTTTTTTTGTTCTGAAAAAATACCTCTAGATGGATCACCCTATATATTATTATAATATTTAATGGAGTATCAAGTCAATATTTCATGGTGTTGCAAACGGAATAAAATCTTAAGTATACCATCCACCCATAAAAATTGTGTAAAGTTACTAAAATTTCTTGAAGGAAAAGTCGACTAATCGACCCTTTTTCTCCAAAAAGTCGGAAGTTTTTAAGGGGCCGTTGCATGTGTGCTGGCGGTCCATGATAATATAAAGTTCCATGGTTGAAGCTATCGCAGCAAGAATCATGTAAAGCATGCGTGTGCGGCACTCGAACTAAAGGAGTTATGTGCTATGAGGTCGGAGCAGAGCCTAGAGACTGGTTAGGCGGGAGGTCAGGAGCACGTATGACTGTTGTTTAAGCCTGAGCTCTTGCTACGAGCCAATGAGAAGCAGAGGATTTAGATAGACCTCAACCACTTACCAAGACGTAGGGAAAACCCGCACAACTGATCGTAAAATTGGCTACCCCTGTTTATCTGGAGGACCGTTGGTAGTCGCATTATATCTTACCCCAGTTCTAAGGAGCACCAAGGTACAGACCATCACGTTTCACTTACATAAATTTATAATCACAAGAGACTATTATCAGGTGAAAATATCGTAATTCAGTACTTTTAGAGAACTCCATCGGCAACACGGTCACTGCTGCTAGCAAACCCTATATGATAAACGATTTTTTACAGTCGGAATTAGATGAGCGGTGTTTGGTGAATATGTGGTCTTATCAGGACGCAGTAACCGCACACACAGCACGAGCTACAATGGGTATTGTGAAGGAGGCGTTTTTTGGAGGCCTAATCTTCCGTTTTGGCGTGTTGCCATGAACAGCTAGATTGTCCGATTTAACCATCCTATATATACGCGGCTTTAACGCAAGGGTTCTTGCCAACAAGCTTCAGAATCTTGCGGAATCACCGAAAATCCTCAGCAGTTCAAGGAAAATTCGATAAAACGGCCACAAATGTGTATCAAAGCTGGCGTCTGTCACTTTGCGGATGTCAGCTTTTTCCCTTAACAGAAAAAATGATGATTGTGCAAAAAATGATTTCCCAATACAAAAACCCTAATCTGATAACAACGATAGATGGGTAAATGAACAGACTGACCGACGGACGGATGGACAAACGAACGGAGGGCAACGCTCAATGGTTTAGACCGTTACTTGATTCAATCGGTAAACAATTCTTGGGGACTTTTTCACTTTTCCTTGAAGGTGTTGCGAACATCGGCACCCACTCATAAAACCTTGAACCACAGGCTGGTGTAGGGTACAAAAATAATCAGATTGAGTCCTCGGCCAGTTATTTTTGGAATCTAAAAATATTCCCTAACGAAACTAGTCGAAACAGCTTTCATAAATGCATTTAACCGAAATTCTCTCAAACATTCTAGCTGGGGATTAGGGTTGCCTTGTTATGCTGAGTCATCACATATGTATGTATGATTGATTACTCGTACTTGCCCATGCAAAAGTGACCCTTGAGCGTATGATTAATTTGGAGCTTATCTATTAAACGTCACTCATACGTCTTCATTAAATTCCTTAATGAGTCCGGTTGCGAAAAATCCCTTTTCAATTAAAATTAATTTGAAACATTTAACACTTTATAATACTCTAGCACACACTCTCACGCAAACACACACACACACAACTGCATATACACAGGCATGAATACGTCCGCACACACACACACACACGCTCAGATAGACACAATACGTAATTATGATGATCTTAATCTAATTACTCCACAACTACTCCATTCTACCGCAAATTCACCCACCTCCGTACAACAAAATCCCCTTTTTAGCCTAGGGCAGACGTTAAAACATTTGAAAGCTAATTTTCATAGCATAACTTCATACTGACATATATGTTTACTCTATAGAAACAGGCATGCACGCTTATGCTTGCCTAGTTGCCCAGATATACGTACTGGGTGGCCAAAATAAGACTAGACAGTTCACAGAAAAGGTTACGAAAAAGTTCCATTATGGCTTTTGCAGTATGCGCAGTGAACTCATCATGCTAGAACCGTATGTAAGGATTTTTCTCAACTAAAGAACTATAAAAATTGTTGTTCATAATACTATAAAAAACCTTGTTAGCGGTTTCTGGTTGACCCTGCTCATCTTCAACAAAATACGAACCTTTAACTTTTATAACCATAACACCGCAACAAACAGCACATCCGGAGGAGTGTTATTGACACTGATGTAATAACCTAGCATTCTGACACTGTTTCGCAAAACAGGAGACTAAGTTATCATGTTGTCACTGGGTTCTGTTCTGACATTAAAATTACGACGATTATTTGGAAACAAAGGCCGGATCAGCCCCCAGCAACAACGTGATAAACAACTTATCCATAGACTAATAATAGTTTATGGACGTGGGCCTTCATGGTGTGATAAAACTGTGTACGACTATTAATCCAGTAAACCCGGGAACAACCCCGGAAAAGAACATGTAACAATTTTTCAATAGCGGGTTTTCACCTTGTAAATGCTGTCGTCTTTGCAAGTAAGAGATTTATCTCTAAGCCATGCAAGATTTTTCCCTTTAAATGCATAAGCCGTTCGGAACTACTATTACTCGTAATCAGTATGTCCCGGTCAGTGAGTATAAAAATTGAATCGTGCGCAGCTTACTGATTTAAGAGAAGTTGCCCCTTGTTCCTTAATGGGATGTTGTGGGACTTTAGAAAGTAAGTAAAGAAAGTAAAGTAAATAGTTACTGTTAGTTGAGACATACTTAGTACCGCAACAATGGGCATAGTTGTTGGACGATTCAGCTCATGCGGTCATAAGGAAAGAAAATTTTATTGCGAATCCATTTAAAGATTATTTTTTATGTTTTTAATATGGAGCGAAGAAGCCCAAAAAACGGACCCTGTGTTTAATGAAATGGGCCACAGGTAAACATGGGTACGGATAGGGGTACTTAAGGTAAAGCCGTTTGTTATAAAAATCCAAATATGTATTTATTAAAAATTCCGCTGCAATTAGGGTCGGAGTCATGGGCCAAATGTGCCAAAAAAATACGGCCCTTATGGTAAACAGTATATGTGACGCGCAAAAGAGAAAGGGACCTAAGGTTAAAAACTAGTTTTGTTCAGGAGAGCCATTTTAAAGATCAGGTCTCTTTCTATTTGCGCTTAGAATCGTCGACTTCACTTTCATAAAACGCGCATATCTCTGGGTGGGAACACTTTTGGGGCATGGGATCAGTCTCATTCGATGCTCAGATGTTGTCCACATCAAAAAAAAAGTGAAAAGATGATGAAAATTTGTGTTCAGGTGAGCCAGTTTAAAGATTAGGTCCAACGCGCATATCTCTGGGAGAGAACACTTTTGGGGCATGCGATCGGTCTCATTTAATGCTTAGATGTTGTCCACATCTCACATCTCTATGCGCTGTCACATATAGGCATGCAGAGACTTAGTTTAATGTCAGGTTTAAATACGGATTTATTTTGATGATTTTAATGAGATTAGCATAGGACTAATAACCCTAAAGGGTTCCAAAAAATTTACCTTATGAGCAAAAGAAGGCACCACTGGTAAATAGGGTATTTGCGTATTCAAATTAAAGCCGATTTCACTGGGAACACTAATATGTTCTTATTTGAAGGATTTGGCTGATATTAGGGTCGGACGCATGGTCGAAAATAACGTCTCTAACTTTCAAAAGATGGGGCCACCGGAAGTTATTAACATAGGGGTACTCAAATTAATGCTGAACTTCCCACGAATCATGGACTTATTTTAAAGTTTTGGCTAAGATTTCGATCAGACTTGTGGACCAAAAGAGGCAAAAAAGCGATCCACTTTACTAGCGAATTTCTGCTGATGGCTTTATAAGGCCGAACATTTATAGTAGTTGTTCTTATTTTTAATACTTATCTTGACTTTTTTTCTAGTAAAATCCAAATTCAACATTAATAAAATATCTTATCGACAGCTAAGAGCTCATTATGGATTCCTGAGAGACATTGGTGCGGACTTTTCCTAGGCTAAAATGTTTAATTTACCTTAAATAGTTTTTCATGTACAGGGTTTTCCATTAAGGACCAAACAATTTGATTTGTAATAAAAGATATAGAGTCCAAATTGTAGTGTAGTGCAAATGTGGCATTTTAATAATCAAATTCGATTCCGGTTATATGACCATCACGAGCACGTTCAAAGCAATCTATTCTTTGGACCAATTTTGTATCATCTTTGCACGCCGTATGACCGGAACATTGGAAATTTCTCGTTGAATGTTGTTTCTGAGCTCGTCTAAAGTAGTTGAATTGTTGGCAAAGACCAATTACTTGATATGGCTCCATTAAAATAAATCCATTGGGGTAAAATATCATGAACGCGGTGGCTATTCGACCAGTAGTAATTCGATTATAACGCATGCTGTGTGACTAGTGACACCGTCTTGTTGAAACCACATATCGGCGATGTCAAGTCATCCAAGTCTGGCCTAAAATATTTTTCTAACATGGTACGATAGCGCTCTCAATTGACGGTCACATGACGGTTGTTTTATCGACGAAAAAATACGGCCCAATCACACCTCTTGAAGAAACATGTGGGTTATTATGTGCGCATATTTTGTTTATTGACAAAACCACTCATCCTGAAATGAGCTTAATCGTTGAATATAATGAAATTTGGAGTAAGCGCTCTTAAAGTACCGACCAAAGACTCAGAATTTTGGCAGTAATTTTTTATAATTTCCAAACGTTGCTCGTAAGTGAACTTTACCATAATAAAAATATTGACTTCGACTAACGTTTTGCCACTGAAAGATCATTACAACTTTTTGAGGGTGCGTTTACATAATGCGTTGACATAATGAATGGCAGAGAAACATTAAAATTTTTTTAATGTTTCTCTGCCTAACAATCTGGCCTTGTTGGGCCAACCTTGTCAGTCTTGACGCCAACTTAAGGCACAGATGGTTGAAATCAAGAGGAAACATTTGACTATTCTCGCAATCGAGGTTTGTTCCAATAAATCCAAGGTCTGTGGATATTTAAGACTTTACAGAAGAATATTAAAGTTCATAATTTTTGACATAATATGTAGCCACAATATATCTCCTTTAGTAACTACATAATCTGCAAAAAAGCAGAAAAAACATTGCAAAAAAAAGTTATGAATATTTTTAACCCTTCAGTCTTATTTGGACCACCCTGTACTATACAGTCGGAGTGATAAAGGAGTGATGTTTTGTTGATTATGGTGTCAGAAAGGGTTAAACATGCATTATATGTGGTGGCTTTAATTAAATTTTATCAGTATACGAGCGTGCGTTTTTGAAACAGAAAGATAGTTTAAGTTTAGGTCTATATGCGGTCCATTGAATTATGACCGATAATGAGAAGTTATGGGAGTTGGAATTACAGAAATCTCATTATTTTGCATATGAAAAATCAAGCAAAGTTTCGTAAAGAGTGGGCCATTTAATATTTTAAATTTAAACTACCGATTAGTTTAAATTTGAAAGGTAGAATAAAATTCATTTTTATTTCAGGGAAGCAAAATGGGAAGCTATACGCTCAAACAAAATTGGGGAATATTAAAAACATACTTCTAAAGTAGTGAGCCTTTAACGCAAACTCTGAGAAATTTAAGTGGAAAATCTTAGAGAAGTGATCGACCTTCAGTTCAGTTCGAGCGTCAAGTTGTGAAGCGAGTTCATGTAAATGGATTGTTATTGGTCAAAGAACCCGTTCAGTCGAAAATATTGATGTGGCAAGTTGATGAATGTCAATGAGCATACATCAACTTTTCATCGTTCTCTTAAGTGAATATTTCTTCCACTTCTTTGAAAAGAATTTTGCATAAAGGCCTCGGTCTGAAGGCTTACAAAGTTCACTTGGTCCCAGAACAAATACCTTATGACCATCCGATGCGTTTTTGCTTCGCCGAACGGGGTGAAGATTTTTTGGAAGGAGATGAAGGATTTTACAGAAAAATCGTGTTTTTAGATGAAGCTCATTTTCATTATGGTGGCTATGTCAATAAGCACATTTGCCGCATGGGGGGTTCAGAAAACCTACACTTGGCTATTGAGAAGCCAACGAATCCACAACGAGTCACTGTCTGGTAAGGATTTTGAGCTGGCAGCATCATTGTGCCACTTTTCTTCGAAAATGTGCAGGGATCTGCAAAAACTTTAACGCTGAGCGTTGAAGTGCTCAACGAATTTTTGTTTCCAAATATGCAAGAGAACGAAATGGGCGACATTTTGCAGTTTGCGTTTAGGACTTACTAACTCGTAAGTAAGTTTGTAATAATTCCCAAAATTTAAAAATGCCAAACATAATATATAAAAATTTAGAGCTTGCAAGAGTGAGTTGTATTTTCGTGGGCAATTGTGTGAAGAAAACTTGAAAAGTAAGGTTTACAACAGTAGTTCTCATTCGTTTGTGGAGAGCCTGGCCTTATAGAGTTCGGTTTTACTTTCAACAATTGCAGCAAGGCTTTCTGAAGAGGGTTGTCACGGACCCGAAATCATGATAAAAATAGTGTGCAGCCACGAAAATCAATGTCACTTTGCCATTTTGCTAAAAACTTGTCTTCTATTTAAATATAGAAGCAAGAGGTCTTGAGCCGGTTTAATCCCTGTTCAATATATAAATAAATTTTATTCTACCTTTCAAAGTCAAAGAAGACGGTGCCACATGTCAGATAGCCAATGTAACCATTGATATTTTACGCGCTGTTTTTTAAAATCAAGTCATCAACCGATATTGTGATGCCGCCTCGGAGCTGTGATTTATGCAAATTGCATTAGTTTCTTTGGGAAGCCATTAAGGATAAATGTTACACCTAGCACCCATCAAGTACCATCTGTTAATAGACTACTGTCAAATTTTGAGAGAGATCCGTCATTTAGTTTGTGTTTAACATCTGTTCTAAACATACAACCTGGTGGATTTTGTTTAAAACGGAAAAAAAGTGAATTTCGAGTGCTCCATAAACATATTTTTTTGCGAAAAAAAAACGTTAATAAAACCAAGGAAAAGCTTCATAAGTACTATTGAGACTCTGCACTGCCCTTACTGACTTTCGTTGCGGTCGCACAATTACAAACGTCGTTGAACGTTCTGGACGGCCAATTTAGGTCAATACACCCGAAAATGTGGAAAAATCCACGATATGGTGCTGGCTGTCGAAGAGTGAAAGTGTATAAGATTGTTGATGCCACATGCATTTCATATGGCAGTATGGTTTCTTTTTTACATGATCAGCTGGGTGTATGAAAGCAGTCTGCGAGATGAGTCCGCGATCACCATTTTATCAAAATAATGCACGAATGTTCACGTGTGCAGCCTCAATATTAAAAGTACATATATAGGTTAATTGAATTGGTACCTTATCCGCTTTTTTTGGACCTAGCCACCAGTGACTATTTCAAATTTTCAAACCTAAAGAAATGGCTCGTTGGAAAGAGATTCAGCTTCAGCGATGAAATTATTGATCAAACAATTGTCTATATTATGGTCCTCGAAAAATTCTATTTTTTGAAGGTATACTAAACTTGGAGATACATTGGACAACATTGGATACTTTGCAAAAAAAAAATGTTTTATATTCGAAAAGTCACGGAATTATTGATCTGCCTAGCAGTATCAACGACAAAAGTGGATGAAGTACGTTAGGTTTTGTAGGTATATCTGCGGTGAACAGGAGATAAAGGGTAGGCCCCACAACCCCACTCTTTGGGACACTAACTAATACTTCGCCAAACAAAAACAGAAATTAAAAAAAAATATCAGTACTTTGTTTTTTACAGCCGATTTATAAGTAAATTAAAAATGTTAAACGGCCAACCCTGTAAATGAATTGAGACATTGCAGCAGCACACACATATGGAATAACCGCCCACATCAACGGCAATACCTGCGTCTACCAGACGGTGATGGGTTTGCTCTATATTCGCAGACTTAACTTTTCATCCACAAATGACAATTAACAACAAACCTGATCTAAGTATATTGTAGAAGATTGTCGAGCATTTTCATTAAATGTAGTATATTTAAGTATCCCTAGAATATTTCCAGGGCTTACCAAAGACAATCAAACAAACAGATGACCAAAGACTATTAAGGGGTCTTTAATTTCATTATGTTACTCTGTCTTTAATAGAAAATATGGGCTACGTTTGTACACAAATCTGTAGCAGCCCCACAGTGTTCCCATCCCATACTGACATAGGACAAAAATAGAAGGGGTTTTTAGAACAAAATAAAACTTCATTTCTAAATGGATTATGTATAATACGCCCATTTCAAAAAATTTATTGTTTTTTACTAAATCATTTGGCATATCAACTTGGCCTGAATTACCACGATTTAAATAATAAATTAAAATAAATAAATATCAGCGAAGATTTCGTTTTTTCCGATAGACAAAAGGTCAAACTTATTCATTGTGCAAACAAAAATTTCACAGAATTTGTAGATGGTTTTTGCATTATGGAAAAAAAATTGAGAATTTTTCGAATACAAAATTCATCAAGACACTTTTTGATATATAAAAAACAAAAAGAATCAGACAGAATCAGTTTTTTCTAAAAGACGAAAGTCCAAACTTATTTATTGTGATACAACATTTCACCAAATTTTTTAATGGTTTTTGAATCAAAAATTAAAATTTTTCTTTTCAGAAATGAAAATCAAAAAGAATCGGGGGTGATTTCGATTTTTTTTCTAATAAATGAAAGTCCAAAATAATTTGTTGTGCAAAATAATTTCAACGAGTTTTTGGATGCTTTTTGATATCAAAAGTTGTGAATTTGTCAAATAAAAAAATTTATCATAGAAATTTTTTAAAGCCTGAAATTGAAACGGAATAGGAAAAAATAGGCGAAGATTTCGTTTTTTTTTGTAATAAAGTCCAAACTAGTATATTGCGCAAAAAAAAAATTCTCCGAATTTTATTTTATTTTTTTTTATTTAATTTACCATCAAAAATTGAAAATTTTTCATATACTTATATTTATTATAAGCCAATTCGACTCTGTCGTTCAACTTCTTGGGAACGAAACTACAATAATACAATACATTTTTGGAACAAAAATCTCACTTTGAATGGTTTTGAACCCAAAAAAACAATTTCTTTATAAAAATATTTGCGGATTTTTCTTAGACAGGTACCTTTAAAATGATACCAAAAAATTTAAATACGAAGCAGGTCAGTTTTCGGATTTTTATCAATAAAACGGAGCACTGTGCGCTAAACAGTGAAAAATTAAATTCTTCATAGGGCGTCTGCCCTACTCTTTGTCTTTGGTTGTACTGTTTGACACGGTATTTGGTTACCGATTTAAACTATGTAAAGGCCCGAATTGACTTCCGAATTGTTTTAGACAATGGTTTACATTATCTAGCACTTTAAAACGCAATATGTTCTTTAAATAGCAATAGAATAATAAGGTTTATATTTTCATAATTTTTTAAACTGAATAAAAAAATAATTAGTTTCTTTCTAAACGCTTACTATACACATTTCTTTAGCCATTCTTTGCATGCCCGTCTCCATTCAATGACCACATGCTGTGGCATGTCAGTGTATCTCATGTTGTAGTTTCTGAAACAATGTCGTGTATACTGAATTGATATTAATTACTTTTGTTGGGTGCACAATTTTTATTTTTCTTTTTTGTCAACGTTTAGTGAAATTTTTTGTATCGAGTTATGGGGAAGAAGTAGAAAGAGCAAGCATAAATTAGAGTTAATTTTGGTGTCTTTCAAATATGCCAGCAGTAACTTTGGTTAGGATAATTTACTTTGCCCAAAAGTTTTTGGTAAAGTAATGTATCTAAACGAATAAAACTCATTTTAAAAAGACTGGATATATTTAGTGTGCTACAACTTAGCATAGAGACTTCAAAACACACAATCAAATACATATGATGATATGATACCTCATATAACTGCGGTATACTAAAGACTCATCACTTATTTGTGGAAATCTATAATGATTTGATTTCAAATATGACATCTGGAGAGACAGGGCCTCACAACTAAAAAGGCCTTTGAAAAAAGTCTATATGAAAACTTTGAACGATATTTGTCCATTCACCAGAATTTATTACTTAAGTATATCTTGTACGTCAAGCTAAATACAACAATTTCTGCAACATCGTGTATAAATTGAGTTTTGTATACAATTTGGTTATTGGCCGCTCTGGTTTGATTATTAGTTAGTTTACACGACTATCGCACAATTAAGATCAGATTTCAATCTGGATAAGAACAACCAAAAATTTTTAGAGGTGGGTATACATATAAATACGGGGTTCCTCGTAAATTTCGGCAACCTTACAAGTAAATGCTCCGAATCAGACGCTTCTCTATGTAATGCATTATATCTTGCAGTCGGCATTGAACAGTAGCCACGGACATTGAATGCTAGAAATATCTCGTGCATAGCTCTGAGGTTTCAGAGTAGTTACCCGTTTTTTCTTTATAAAATTGCGCTTTGATTGTAGTCAATAATGTCAGATTAACAAAACTGCAAGCATTTTTGTGTTGAATTACCAAAAATTGTAACGGATGATCAATCTAGAGGTAGTAATTCTCAATAGGTTTTTTTTCACAAATTACGCTTGAGTTTTATTAAATTTTATTTTTATTTAATTTCAGTGTTTTTTGCCATTTCATCATGGAAAGACTTATGCCCTAACAACGTCTCCAAATTGTAGAACTGTATTGTCTAAATGAGCGTTCGGTGAGAAACGTATTCCGACCAAACTGATTCAAGACCATAAGCGTCTTAATCATTTGAAACGCCGCATTTATTCGAGCCATCCACGTCGGCCAATTACTCGAATTTTTTTTGAACATAACGCCAAACTGTTAATCTTATAATAAAGCTAAATTTTTGACATTTCGGGTCCTGACAATACTAGTATTCCCAGTTGCAAACTGGAACTTCCATTGGAAACTTTGACATTTTTTAGCATCACTTCACTCAGAACATTTAGTCTTTTGAGGGCGAATTGTTATGTTTACGAGTACAGTGTGTTGAAAAATTCATATCAGTCAAAAAATGGAATTGTCCCGTGAACATTTTCGTGCGATGATTTTTTTATGTTTTTGGTTTGGATTATCGAGACAATAGTGTTTAAATCAACTTGTTTCGACTTTTGGCGATGAAGCAACATCAAAAACCACTGTTAATCGCTGGTACCAAAAGTTCAGTTTTGGACGCCGTTCGCTCCAGGATGAATTTCGTGAAGGACGTCCACGAAATTCATCAAATTTTAAAAATAAAATTTAATAAAACTCTGTCACTTTGCCAGAAACCATCGATTCTGTGCGTGTACTGATTAAGCAAGACCGACATGTGACATACCGTGAGATTTGGGCATTATTATGACAAGCATCAATAAGATATTGCATGTTCATTTGGCCGTGAAAGAAATTTGTTCTCGTTGGATCCCACATACTTTGACGAATGCTCAAAAAAAGGTTCGTATGGATTGGTACAAAGAGATGTTGAAAAAATATAAGTGCAGTAGCTCGAAAGCAGTGTATAACATTGTCATAGGTGACGAATCATGGATCTATAAATTTGAACTCGAAACAAATCAGTAATCGACCGTATGGGTCTTTCAAGACGAACCAAATCCAACAAAAGTTGCTCGTGGTAGAAGTACATCGAAGCAAATGATGGCGTTTTTTTTCAGCATATCCGGCCATGTTGCCACAATGCCTTTATTGGAACGTAAGAGGTCAATTCTGAGTGGTATAAAACCATCTGTTTGCCAAAAGTGTTCGAAGGAATGAGAAAAGATAATAAGAGAAGACGGATTATTTTGCATCACGACAATGCGAGCTCTGACACATCAGCTGAAACGATGAGCTATTTGACCACACAATATGTCGAATTGATGGGCCATCCACTGTACAGCCCTGATTTGCAACTTAATGACTTTTTCTTATTCCCTAGCATCACGAAAAAAATGCGTGGTCAACGTTTTTTATCGCCTCAAGTAGCTGTGTGAACGTTTAAAAATCATGTTTTGGAGGTGTTTCAATAGGAGTGGAAAAAGTGCTTCGAAAAATGTTTTGTGCGCATGCAAAAGTGTATTGATCTTAAAGGAGAATATTCTGAAAAATAATAAAACCATTTCGAATAAGAATTATTGTGTTTTTATTGCCGGACCCGAAATATAAATAGCAATACGTATGCGTTTTATTTTTTTTTTAAACCACACGTCTAAAAAAAAGGCCTTGGAATAAACAAAAGTCTTAGATAATAGAAATAATTAAACTTTATTCGGTCTAAAAACTAAAAAATCCAATTTTGACCACATTTCATGTAATGTTTTGCGAGCAAACAATATTCAACATCGGTAAAATAGGTGCTTATCGGTCCATGTTTTTAAAAATCCTCCACACATAGTCTAAACAGGCAATTAGTAGTCAATATGGACATACTCGTATGGGTACTCAATTGAAAGAAAATGTTGCTACTTGTCTAAATATGATATTGAAGTTTTGGGTGATACTAAGGATGGAAACAATGGCCGAAAGGTTCCGAAATATTTATTTTAAATATCCTCCACACAGAGGTCCCTGCTGCGTTTAGACATGATGATGGCTTATAGTCATTAGATGTTTCAGATTGGAAACGGGCTCATAGTCTAAGCAGGCAATTAGTAGTCAATATGGACATTTGGGTACTTAATAGAAAGAAAATTTTGCTACTTATCCAAATATGATATTGAAGTATTGGGTGATACTAGAGATGGAACCAATGGCCGAAAGGTTTTTTGCGCTTAATAAGTAGTAACGCAGTGACGGTGGAAGATATATATCAGATTCGGCCAGTCCGAACTTACCGCCGTTGTTACTTGTTCTAGGAGATTATAACAGACTCATCCTTTCTGAGCCTAAGAATGTAGCGCCCTATGATCCTTAGATAAAGAATTTCTTATATCAACACTTGGAAAGCAATGAGAGACTTATTTAAAATGTAAGACCTGTACCCGATAAACTTTTTATACTTACTGAAGACCAAAATACAAACAACTTTTTAACATCAGCCATAGCTATTGTACAAGCCTTTGTATGTTACTGCTAGTAATCCAACTAACAATCGCTTAGCTTGTATACAATCAGTGAGCTGCATAATGTTAGAAATATATCTCCTACTCGTAAAGTCGCCGGCATTTTCGAGGTGGAAACCAGCCACTGAAAAACTGTTAGATGATCTTACCCTGGGTTGGACCTGGGTTTACTGCCATTATTGTTGCGCTTACTTCCATCACATTACGGCGGCTCACAGCCGTTTGCTATAAGCGTCTCAAATAATGCAAAGCTATCTTGCTAACATAAAAACTGTAGCCCTAGACCCCATGCAATTTTAATATAGACGGACTTATGATAAAGAAATAACTAATGATTTCAAGGTTTTTTTTTAGAAAATTCCTCCAACCCCAGTGTCAATGGATTTGTAAATTACCCTAATATTGTTGGGAAAGCCGTCGACTAGTTTTGATTTCACTAAAAACCTTCCAGACATACTAAACCCTTAATTTAACAACACTTCATTCCCCGGCACAAAAGTAATCTTCTAAGCTGATTTTACAAAAGCCCAGTTATTGTAAAACCAGTCATAGCTACTGTAAGATCCTTTGTATGTTTCTGCTAGTAATCCAACAAACAACGCTTCGATTGCTTGATATCAATGTGATGGTTAATGTAAGACATAAATGTCCTACTCGTAAAGTCACTGGGATTAACCTGGAATTACTGGCATGATAGTCACGGCCGCCCACAACCGTTTGCTATGAGCATCTCAAATTATTTAAATATATCTTGTTTAAATAAAAGCAGTAGCCCTAACCTCCATGCATTTTTAATCTAGACGGACTCATGATAAGGAAAAAACTTCTGATTAAAAAGTACCGTCAGAAAAACCCCCAACCCCAGTGTCAATGATTCGTAAATTACCTTAATTTTATCGGGAATGCCCTTTAAGAGTTTTGATCACTTGAGGGATTATTCCACTAAAACATTTCCAGACACACAAAACCCTCAATATAACAACACAAAGGTAATTTTCTAATCCGATTGAGTTTTTTAAAATAGCCCATCTTACCTTTTGCTTGGATTTTAATCCTTTTAGGTTTAAAGAGAGAGCAACGTTTCAATAGCTTTCGCAAAATAACGTCGACTTTTAAGGGTATTTTTGCATGCCATCCTGTCTGTCTTTAGCCTATAATTCAATTTCCAAAAAATAACGAATCCACTTATGTGCGCGAAATTCGTAAAGAAATATTCAAATGGTAATCACTGAATTCGAATGTCAATTTCAATAGACATGCAATGGCGCAAAATTTCATTATCCCCCCTAATAGTATACGGTTACCAGACCAACAACGTCCCCACCAGCCCAAAACTCCTACGACTTCCCCACCCACCATTCCACGAAAAGTCAAAAAAATTACAGAAAGGACTTGAATTAAATTTGTCATGACAACTGAAACATGAATGTTCACCAAATGCTGTCATGACATTTTTGCTGTCTTCTTCGGAGCTGAAGTCCTTTTCAGGGCACTGCTGCTGCTGTTGTTGTTGTTGCTTTGAAAAATCTTAAGAATTTCTAATATTAGCGGCAATATTAGGGCAAAAAGGAGGCGAAAAACGGCTTTGATTCATTCATGAACATCAACAAAAAATATTGAAGCGACAAAGGCATTTATTTGTTAAACTGCCAAACGCGCACTGTCACAAACACACACGCACACATACACAGCCGAGGATTCAAATTTTGTACATTGACTCCTAGAATACGAGCCGCTCATACACACAGTCATAAAAAGCTCGACAAGAGCAATGACAGCGACAAAAATAACTGTCAATAGAAATGTCATTGAAATAATTTATTGATGTGATTTGATGCGCAATGACTAAGAAGGATTTTGCTAATAATGAACATAATAAAATTCAAGGATAGTGATGGATGATGGATATTTGGAAAGAAGTTTAGGGCATTCACTGGGCGCACATTGGATACCAAATCAATTGTGTATGGGCGGCCAATAAAAAACATGAAGCTGTGCTACTGGGGACAAGTTTGTGGCAAAGAATTTGAAGCGATTAATGAATATGCGGAACTTTTTTTTGGCAATTATCTTTAGAGAAAATCAATGAACGTCCGTTTGGTATTTGTGCTTAGTTTTCCTAAAAAAATGTTAATAAGGGGGTGAGTTAGATAAAAAATAATGCAACCGTCTGGTGTTCTGGTAGCGGAAAAGGGAAATTCAAAATCAGTAACGGATGAGAATTTATGGATTTTTTACTACACACAGAGAACAAATCTGAAGGAAATCGGTCTGAACTTTGAAAATTTGGTTGGATAAAAATACTGTATGTTGCAATTACTAACAATGTATGGTATTCACGGTTACATGGTTCGCCTTACCATAGCCTGGTAGCTCCAATAATATTACGATTCGTACAGCCAATAAGTCCGTTATACCAACCGTATGCAGTAAAACTATTGGTTGCCACAAATGGACGTTATAACAACCAACCAATTTTGAAGCGACTGTTACTTCAAAATTGGTGATTAAAGTAAATTCGCCTCGTAGGTCCGAGTTATTTTTAATAGGGCAAGGAAATTTTTATTTCGAACGCTTTTGAAAGTAGGTCCGAGTTATTTTTAATGGGACAAGGAAATTTTTATTTCTAATGCTATACCATATGAAATAAATTAAAAAGTAGTAAATAACACTACGTAACAAAAAAAATCTTTTTGTTTGTTTAAGTGAATTTTTTGCTTTTATCTAATGAATTAGGTCATAAATATAATATGATGAGTGTTCTTTCCTCTACCTAAACGTTTTTTTAGTATATAAACCGCTATTTTAAAAATGATGGAGGTTTCACCACACATTTTAGCATAACTCAAGAACAGTTTGTCCGATTTGATTAAGTAAAAACTCCGAGAATCCGCTGCTACATTGCCTCCAAGTTATTTTTACACTGTTTTTTGATAAAGTGAATAGGTTTGGAAATATTCAGAAACTTTTTCCAAATTTTTTTTTTTTTTCATGCAAAATTGGAAAAAAAATTTTGTCTTAAAATTCATAAAAAAACTAAAAAAGTCACAAATGCTCTTTTTTGATCTTTAGTTATAAACATAAATATGTTACAAATAAAACTAGCCACATTTCAATAAAATCGATTAACAAGTTTTGGTTTAATTCTCAACTAAGTGATGGTATCTCATTTTGATAATTACAAGGAAGTGGTTCAGCATCTTACCAAGAACTACCATAACATGGGATGCAGAATGTCTCTGAAGTTGCATGTTCTTCACTCACACCTAGAAGTGTTCAAGTCAAATTCTGGCGCATACTCAGAAGAACATGGTGAACGTTTTCACCAGGACATTCAAGCCTTTGAAAAGCGATACCAAGGGCAGTACAATGAACGGATGCTTGGCGACTATATCTGGAATTTAATCAGAGAAAATGACCAAATCTACAAGAGGAAAGGTAGAAAACAAACCATTTTTAAACAGTATTATTAAGAGCATCCTGAATTTAAGGATTCAAGTGTATTTTTCGTTTTATTATCATATAAAAGCATACCTTCATTAAAATTAAGCTGTTTAACAATCTTTTATGCACACTCTTATCTATCTGTACCATGAAAAATAAAGGCACTATTTAAAAATTTGAAAATTCGATGTCATTTCTTAAAAAACGATTTGCCAGACATCAGTTAAAGTTTTTCTTCAGTTTAGAGACATAAACAATGAGAAACAGCAAAAAAATTCACTTAAACAAAATTTTGTTACATAGTGTAATCATTCCTTGGTTGCACTGAATTGTCGTCATGAGATGTCTAAAGTAAAATCGTATAAAGTGTTTTTTCGTATAGCATTTAAACTTTATGTCTCTCAGGTTTTAGTATCCTTTTCATCCTTTTTTCGAAAAAGTGAAGAAAAAACAAAACATTTTGTTTAATTAAGTTCAGTTATGTTGTGCCTATTTTTAAATGAAATTGTACAAATGTTTTTAAAAATTGTAGTTTTTAAATTAAAACATAGAATTATAATTCACACACGAGGGCGACCGCAAAAGTAATTGGCCTAACATAAAAAGAACTGTTTTTTGGAATTATTATTATTTATTTTTCAGCATAATCTCCTTCCAACTCAATACACTTCATCAAACGTTTTTCAAGTTTTTTAATTCCATCCGAAAAATAAGATTTTTCAAGACCTTCAAAATATGCCTCAGTTTCAGCAATAACATCGCTATTGGAAGAAAATTTTTTGCCACTGAGAATTTTTTTTAAATTTGGAAACAAGAAATATTCAGAAGGAGCTAAATCTGGACTTTATGGTGATGTGGAGCAATTTCAAATCGTAATTCGGCCAGTTTTTGTTGAGTTAAAAATGCAGTGTGTGAAGGAGCATTATCTTGATGAAAAAGAACTTTTTTTTCTAAATGCGGTCGTTTTATCTTGATTTCTTCACTCGACCGATCCAATAATGCACAATAATATTCACTTTTTATAGTTTTTCCTTTCTCAAGATAATCAATAAATATTATACCCCTTGCATCCCAAAATACTGTGGCCATTACTTTTCCTGCTGACTTAACAGTTTTCGCCTTCTTGGGACCACTTTTACCAACTTCTATCCATTGTTTTGACTGTTCTTTGCATTCTGGGGTGTAGTGATGGATCCATGTTTCATCAACAGTTATGAATCGGCGCAAGAACTCTATTGGATTACGCTGATAAATCGCTAAAAGCTCCTCGGAATTGGTCCAACGGACGATTTTTTTGGGGCAAAGTCAACAAACGCGGCAGCGTTCTTGCGGATAGCTTTTTCATGTGGAGTTCATCATGTAAAATACTCCAAACTTGTTTTTCGTGTATTTTAACAATATCAGCAATTTCTCTGAGCTTTATTCGCCTATCTTTAGTCACTTCATTAAATATTTTTCTAATGTTTTCAATAGTAGTAGCAGTTTTCGGTCTTCCAGAGCGTTGTTCATCTTCCGTACTTGAACGACCCATTTTAAATTGTTAAACCCATGATTTCACGCTATAGTATGATGGTGCATTATCACCATGAACAGAATCCAATTCATCTTTGATTAATTGTGGCGTATAACCTTTCATATAGAAGTGTTTAATTACCGCACGAAAATCTTTATTTTCCATTTTTCAAAAATTATAAAACTTGTTTACTTTAATCACCTGTAACAAAGAAAATAATCATTAAATATTTCGGAAATTTTGACAGATGGCTTATAAATGATTTCTTTTAAAAAACAAAAAAAAAGTTGCTAGTAAAACAAAAAATGTGCCAGGCCAGTTAGTTTTGCGGCCGCCCTCGTATTACATCCGATTCCTTCCGAATTTTGCATGGAGCGGTATGAAGAACCATCACTCACGTCTGTTGAAATTGGACCATAACAGTCCAAATTTTTGAACAGCACCCACTCAATGGTCACTCCTGCAGCTCAGATGTGATTTTCCACATAACATAAATGCTTTTAAAACAAAAACAGTGATGGCCATTTGTCCGAGAAATGACAGAAAGTATCGATGACGCTTCTTGGGATAAGCGGAATAGCAAGATCTTTTGTTTTCTAAGAGCATTGTCGGAATTTATGATGCTTTTCAATATTTCATATGTACTTCAATGGGATAATATCGTTTAAAATACGAGATCTCACTCTGGAGATCAGAGCGTTAGCTCATGCTTGATTAGGCTGGATTTGATTAGCCAAGTGATTGCACGATGCAATACAAAGGTGCGCCTAGCGAGAAACGGGCGGCATGAACTGAATTAAGTGAAATGTCCCCAAACAATACTTTTCATTCATCCAAAATTATGTACCTCATATATTCTGAGTCCTTTGAGACCTTTGAGTTTAAGCCTAATAAAAAATAATATGTCGGAATCCCATGTCAATGTTCGGAATCAGGGTCTAGAGTTAAAGTAAGAAATCAGAGTGAATAATCGAAATTTAAAGTCGGATCTCACATTCCATAAATTGCCGAAGTTGGAGCAGAGTTGCTCGATTTAGCACAACAACAACAAAACACTCCGTCAGACCGACCGAAGTAATTATACCCCTATTATTGGTAGAACCGTGCAATGTGGCTCTAATATAAGTGTGGCATCGAAAAAAAGATATAGTTTTTTAAACGTATTGCTTCCAAGCTGTTTAAGTTCTAGGTATGCTATATGTTAATGTTAAGTAACAGTCAGGATTTCTTCAATAGGACCTATTATGCTGGGCCTACATTCAGCCATACTGACAATGAGTTGGATATTTTTATCCGAGAGAACTTTTCTTTTATAAAGGTACAAACATATGCCTATGGATACAGCTCGTTATTCGGGCTCCACAATGTAGCGAAATGTAATGACGAAGTTTACATGGAGATTCCTTATTGTGAGCACAAATATCTAAGTCAATTGACAATAACTAAATCGAGGGATTTTGAATAATCTTTAACAAATCACAAGTTTTTTAAAATGCTTTTAACGTGAGGCACTACGAACGCTTTGGATTCAACGGGCTCTGTACAAACCCCTTTGCCAGACGACTAATGCCACAATCCTATCAGACGACTGTTGCCAAGTGCAGATCCATAGTTTGGTTGTCTTCGTCATGTGCGCCTTAAACGGGTATTAGCGTTTGCACAAACATAACAAAAAGCGCAAATAATGTGGTTAACTTGGCAGCACTCTTCGAACAGCTGTAGAGGAGTGGACAAAATAATCAAGAAACGAAAAGAAAAATAGAAATGAAAATTAGGAAAATGGAAAGTCAGAAGTTCTTGATGAAAAAATGGAAACTTCATTTTTTCCTTCTCTTTGATTTTGAATCCTGAGACGAAAGGTTGGTCTGGCGAGGAGAGGCGTAACGTTTGGTTGAATTGACTTTAAAACAAATAAACAAGACAGTGAACTAAAATACAAATAAACAACAAAAGTGCAAAAAGCGACAACACATGTCGACAAACAATTATATATTTTTTAAAACAAGACATTTTGATTTTTAAATAATTTTACAAAAAAAAAACTTAAAAATAATAAAAGCTAAACAATACTTCCGCCATTTTCCGCCACCAACTGAGACTAATCCACCGAGGGAGCAGCAGATCTCACAGCGCCAAGCCTAGGCTAGGTAGTATCCGCCGACAACTATACGTGAAAATAAAACCTGAAACGAAGTGAACAAAATAATTTAGTTTTTTTTTAGATAAAAGAAGTTAAATAATAGTAAAAGGAATATCGGTGTAGGAAACGTTGTTAACATACCTTTTGAAAACTGAAAAGTGCGCGTTAGTACCGATAGGGTTGAGCTCAAGCCTAGGGAAATCACACGTAAGGCAGGGTTTTTGCCCAAAACTCCACCTCTATTTCTTTTTCACAGAAGGAACTCTTTTTATCTGAAAAAGGACATACATTGTTAATTAAAATACCGGACAAAACGGACGACAAGGTTACCGAACCGTACCATACACACACCAGCACCCGTTTAAAACCAGGCGGCCATCCGGTTAAAACCTAACACAAGGTTTCCAGCAGTTGCTCCAGAGGTGCCGTCACGAGGCTAAAATTAGAAAAAAAGGAATATTTTACTGTTTTTTTTTTGAAACTTTTCTGGTTAAATTCAAAATTACATTTTCCTGATCTTTGTATTTGAAAGAATTAGATTATTATTCAAACAATTCGTTCGAATGTGCGTTAACAGTTTACGTTAATTTTTTGAATATTAACGAAAATCTCCTTATAAATGGATTCTTTTGTAAAACCAAATAAAGAGAAATCTACTTAATATGAACTTCTAGTTCATAAATGGCAAGGGGTAGTAGGGAAAGGCAAGGGGTAAGTAGATGTATTGGACATGGGATACCTCAGAAATAATTGGAGGTATCACGGTGGAGTTTGGTTTTCGACTCCTAGAGGAAGGGTAATTTCCATGGCATAACAGCCGCCAAGAAGTTGAGTGTTCGTGATGGTTGTAGTGAGTGCATACTTCAGTGTTGATTTTCATTACCTTTGTGTCTTGCTTCGGGTCCGTATCTTTACGGATGATTACTCGTATGTGTTTATTGTACCTGTCTTCATGTCGAGATTGCTGGCAATAACCACGCCCGTCCGGCGATCTTAGCCGCGCTAAACGCCTGCATACCAGCAAAGGCCGACAATCTGGCAAAATAAATCTTTTGTTTGGAGTAAGATCCCAAATAACCAGAGACAGCTACTACATCTTTATACCAAATGACGTTTGTAAGACCTTGACGGTCAATAACGACATTTTAATGAAGACTAGTTTATTTCAATCCGAAATTATTGATACATGAATACATGGACCGATACGGTCTTACTTTACCAGGCTCCGTTAAAGGTCGCACAATACGATCGAAGCTTTTAGAGCGAGATGCGACTTTAAATGTCCTTAAACTACATTTTTTCAGTAAACTACATTCAGGTTTAAACTACATTCAGGTTTAAACTACATTTTTTTCCAGTAAAGCTATGTCTTTGTCAGTAAAAATCTTCCTTTTTTTCGATACTGGAAAAAAAGTTTTTATGCTGTCCACCAAGGATTACGCATGGCATTGACAGTATTGGGAAAAAAGATTGCTTTAACAGGATCTAATTTTTCAGACCACTGAGTCATGACCTCCAATTAGGCCAAATAATAAAATTAATATTATATTCACATTTCTATTGCAACTCTATGTTCGAATGAACCTATTTTCGGTGCCCCATTAAACTTGGGCCTATTTTAGATATGGAAGTGAATTTAGTCATATTTTAATTTTTGCCGATTTTGTCTTTTTTAATACCAGGCTATTGACCGACTATAAAACATATATCTGGTATTCCGCTTTCAACAGACTGACAGAAGGCTAGGCGTAATTAGCTACATCGTCTAAGAATTTTACGATGGTCAATATCACATACTATTGACATCAAAGGGTCGCAGACTAGTACTTTATTTCTGGAAGGAAATACGTTGTCAGACAACATAACCGGTCATCTAAGTAATGCTGCAAAATTCAAAGAAACTGATTTAATGCAAAACATGAGAATACACTTACAGCCCGTTATTTAAAAAAATGCTTTTAAGAGCCAACTGCGGACCAAGCATTGGCAACCTTAAAGTGCTCTAATGCACAGCAATAACACGTTCCCTACAGCATGACTGGCTTAATAGGACTTGGCCAATATTTCCTATCAAACGTTAGGTGCCACAAGCACCACAGAAAATAAAATAATGGAACTATTACGAACGCACCTCATTGAAATGCTATCTCCGGTCAACCAACCACCTTGATCTTGAGATATACTACAGTGTGGAGCGCGAAGGGAGGGGAGAGTGTGCGTGGCTCACGGGAGATTTGTATTCGTCTGCCTTTCAGTTGCCATCATGCATTGGACACGTGAGGAGAGGTCATTTTGTGTTAAAGCGTATTTTTCAAATGCGCTCTTGATCATTGCAGTGCAGCGTGCTTTTCGTTTATGATTCGCTATTCCCCCACGCGGTCGTATCCAGACGGCAATAAACTGTAAATTGGGTAACTTCATTGAGAACAGCAGGGAATGTGTCATATGTAAGAAGGGGACCTGAGAGAAAGATTACAACACCACATTACATCGGGAGAGTTAGAACAGCAGAGCCGCAATCGCTCTGCTCGGAAGCAATCACTTGCTCTTAGATTTGTTTCAGCCCGCTCTTGAGGCAATGCAATTAGAAGATACATGGTTCCAACAGGATGGTGCCATTGCACACACAGTGAGGGTTACCATGAATTATTGATGGAAAATGTTTTCTGAATAACTTATCTCTCTGGGGGATTATGTGAACTGGGCTGCACGCTCAGCAGACTTAGCCCCATGCGATTTTTCCCTTCGGGGTTAACTGAAGTTGAAGGTGTATATCAAACGTCCCAATACCTTGGAAGACGTAATTAACAATATTAAGGCTGAAATTGGCAGTATACCAGTCGACATGCTTGTTAGAGTTTTTGAAAATTTCATGCAGTAGCGTGTGGATAGCGAAGGTTGACATTTGCCAGATACACTATATAAAACCATGCAATTTAAAAGTTCCCTTACTGTTCAATACACTTATAACTAAAGTATGAATAATTTTTTCTAAGATGCACAATTTTTTTATTTAATTCCCAAATAAGCAAACTTCCGCGCTCCACCCTGTATTATTAGACTTCTTTCTAGGGGGCTAGGGAAAACGTCTGGTCAATCTTGATAAGTCCAACTCGCTTCCAAAGCAATAGAACGAAATTGTGCGCAAAATAAATGATATGAAGTCCCAAGTGCGAACAAATAAGAATCATTTTTGTTACGTTCATTCTGTATTGTCAGAGGAGTCGTGGTACGTAAGGCATTGAGCGGAAATTAAAAAAGTAGTATCGCTTCTATAAATATTATTTAACTTAATCCCATAGCATCTGTATATACTCACTGATTGGGACCTACTGTTTAACGCTGACTCCGAACCAGGGTTATTGTTGACAAATTTTACAAAATTTCACAAAAAGGGGATTTTTTAAACAGTTGGACAAAAAGGATATTTTTCAAAAAAAAGTCACAAAATTTTCATAAGTTCATTTTATTACAATCACGCAGAGAAAAGATATGGTTACACTATGGTCTCCGCAACAATAATATGTTTTCTACAATAAGAGCATGTTTATAGCAACCATAGTGTTGTGTTTTGAATTTCATTTAAACAACAGTCAAGGCAATCATGCGACAATAGTAATATTGTTGAACTGTAACAATAGTATTATTACCAAATTAAGAAATGAAAATATGGTTGTAGCAACCATATAAACATGGTTGGTGCAACAAAAGTATTGCTGTTTAAAATTACGATACGTTAACAATATTATGATTACGGCAATCATACAGTATGGTTGGGAGCAAACATGTTTGTGTGTGCGTATGTATTTTTTTTAAATACTCATAAAAAACACACATGATACAGTGAATGGTTGAAGAACAACAATCGGAAGGTAGTTCGAGGGTATTTACGAGTATATTAACTTTTTTCGGTGAAATACTCTAATCGGTATTAGGTTCTGGTTCTCGTTTATTTAGAATCTGTCTGCACTCAAGTATATAACCATTGATCGTGGTTTAATCACATTTGTTTCTTGGGGTCTACGGATGGTGAAGTAGCATTTACCCCTGCTGGGAACTAACAGTAATTTCGACTGCCGTTGGAATATATATTTTTGTTTCTTGAATGAAGTGTTCAATAAAAACATGGCCTCAATTCTGGGTATTTTATTATTGTAATGCAATTTAATATAAGTAACTTGCTTGATAAAAATCTCTATTTTAGATTAACGACATTACCTAATCCTAATGAATAATTTTGGGGATCATAGTATGGTTGAGTGTGAATCATATTATGGTTGTGGCGATCATAGTATGTTTGCGTGTGAATCATGCTATAGTTGTAAGGATCATACTATGGTTGTATGAGAAACATGCTATGATGGTGAGGATCATAATATGGTTGTGAAGATAATAGTATAGTTGAGTGTGAATCATGCAATTGTTGTGAGGATCATAATATTGTTGTGTCACAACCATACACCCAACAATAGTATGATCCTCTTTGAATATTGTCACCCCAACCATAATTTTTTCTGCGTGATGGCAGATTTAAATTTTATATAAAAAATGTAACAAACTACACAGAAAAAACCCAGTTTCTCGAAAGAGAGGAACAATACGCCTTTAAACTAAAAAACAATTCAATTTCATTAAACAAAACATTGAAATTTAATACTTATAAAAACAAGTAAAAACGTAGTTATGTTTGAAATGGCCGATGCTTTTATACCTTCCACCGTCCATACGATACTAAGGCGCTAAAATCGTATCAAAATTGGATTCAATTTATGTACCCATATGTCCATATTGACTATTGATCGCCCGTTTTGACAGTGCTGAACGTTTTTTGGGCCACATAAGGCTTAACGTTCATCAGTTGTGCTTTTTAAGGGATTTAATCCGACCACACTAACAATACCTATTTGAGAGCAAATTGTTTTGTTTACAGTGTGTTGAAAAATGCATCTCAATTAAAAAAATTGAATTATCCCCTGAACATTTTCGTGCGATGATTTTTTACTATTTTCGGTGTGGGTTATCGAGACAAGAGTGCTTAAATCAACTTGTTTTGACTTTTGGCGATGAAGCACCATCAAAAACCACTGTTAATCGCTGGTACCAAGAATTCAGTCTCAGACGCCGTTCGCTCCAGGAAGAATTTCGTGAAGGACGTCCAACTTCGGCCACTTTGCCAGAAACCATCGATGCTATGCGTTAATTGATAAAACAAGACCAACATGTGAAATACCGTGAGGTTGAGGCAGCCTTGGGCATTAGTAAGCCAATCATCAATAAGATATTACATGTTTATTTGACCGTGAAAAAAAAATTGTTCTCGTTGGATCCGACATAATTTGAAAAATGTTCAAAAAAAGGCTCATATGTATTGGTGCAGAGAGATGATGCAAAAGTATAACTGCGGTAGCTCAAAAGAACCCTGTCACCGGTGACGAATTATGGATATGAACCCAAAACAAAACAGCAATCGACCGTATGGGTCTTTCAACAAAATTTTTTTGTGGAAGAAGTACTCGTACATCGAAGCAACTGATTGTGTTTTTGTTTGTGTTTTTTTCGGTATTACCGGCCATGTTGCCACAGTGCCTTTAGTCGAGGGTAGGACGATTAATTCTAAACCATTCTGAACAAGCATCTGAACAACCATCTGTTTGCCAACAGTGCTCGAAAAACGAGGAAGGATATTAAGAGAGGACGGATCATTTTGCATCACGACAATGCGAGCTTTCACACATCAGCTGAAACGATGAGCTATTTGACCACTCAAGATGTCGAATTGATGGGCCATCTACCGTACAGTCCTGATTTGGCACCTTATGACTTCGTCGCATCGAGAAAAAATGCGTGGTCAACGTTTTTCATGTTTTGGAGGTCTCAATCGGAGTGGAAAAAGTGGTTCGAAAATTGGTTTGTGCGTATGCAAAAGTGTATTAATCTTACAGGAGAACATTTTGAAAAACAATAAAACCATTTCCAATGATTAATTGTGTTTTTATTGCCGGACACGAATTATAAATATAAATAACGTTTTTTGTCTTCGTTATCAAACATTTACCATTAAAAGTTTAACTAGATACATGGTTAAAAAAATCGTTGTATCTTCGGCTCAGTGTACGTCTAAATCTGAACCTTTTTTCAATTTCATTAGCGTCCGTCGTGAAACAATGAAACAAATCTAAAGTCGAAGTGTGACTGCCTGCAAAGTGTGAGATTCCAAATTGACAGCTACGGCGCACAGTAGCGCCCGTAGAGCAAACGAGGTTGCAAAAATCAAAATTTTCATGAGCGCCGTCGAAGTTTTGAATAAACCCATGTTATAGGAAACTTTTCAACGATTTCAAATCTGCCACTCTTAATAATATCACATTTTTAGTTTAGAAGATATAGCCGTTTAAAGTTGACCGACTTTCGGTTTTCAAAAAAACACACAATTTTTAGTGAATTTGTTGCGATTTCAGGTGTAATATCACGAAAAATAGGTAACGAATCGCCTTATTTTTTGTTTGTATTGATTGATGTATTTATTAAATGTATAAGGATAAAAAAACATTAACTGTTTGCTTTTTTTTTCTCCTGGTAAATCACTATTTAAATACTATCCGTTTTTTCACTATTTTTCAACTTTGACGGAAAATAAAAAAAATCTATATTTGCCATATTTGCAAAACCTGTTCATTGATTATTTCTTTACATAATTCAAAAATTTTAGCTGCCCGTACGTGCCCGTTTGGCTTCTAGAGGTAAAAAAGGTTAAAAAGACATGGTTGCAGAAATTGTATGGCGTCCATCCCTTATATGTTTTGACTGACAGTAGTTTGATCTAATAGTTTGAAAAAAACTACTCATTGAAATTAGCAGGTACGTACCTCACTTAAACAATACTTTGGCGTACAAATGGTCAAAAACAATATTGACTTATGGTCCCTATTTTTATTTTTTATTTTTAGGCATGGTAGCATAAGCCTATATATTGCAAAATAAGGATAATGCCTGGATTACTCTACGACTGAAAGTTGGCGCAACAATTACTGAAACCATTAAACAATTTAAGTACTGAAAACATGGCGTTGAACAATTTTAAATTATTTGAACTGTTTAGAAAGTCAACCACACCAATTTTTTTCACGGAAGCTGCTTTAGAAGAACTTGATAGCTTCTACGGAAATATTGAGAGAAGCGAAATTATAAAAAATAAATTTTATCTGATATATGCAAATATTAAGGCAAAATTGGTGAAATCTAATCGAACCATTCAGAACTTCAACTCCAAATACGAGTACTGGCTTAATGAAGATACCATCCTGGATATATTGGCAGTAGATAAACCCACCACATCAACCAGAGGAGCAAAAGGAAGGCCAAAAAAAAGTATTGAGGAGTGTTCAATTTTCACAAGGAAGAGGAAACTTGCCGATGCCACCAATGACTTCACCACGAAGCAATTATCGGACGCGCTGTCTATTAAATTTACAAAGGATAGTGAAAGAGTTAGGTCACAGATAACCAAATCTGTTGCTGATGCAAGCCCACTGCGACTAAAAAGGATTAAGGAAAGCATTCCCACGCCCACAAACGCACACATTAAAAAGTATGGATCCGAAGAAGCCTTGGCCTTGTTTATGGACTTAGAACTTTCCAAAGAGAAATATGAGAAACTACGGACATCTTTAACGCGACACGGCGCTGACGTTTTACCCGGATACAAGCATATTACGCAAGCCAATATAAATTCACGACCACTGCATACGGAGTTTACGGAAGTCTCTGCGAAAGCCAATCTGCAGGATCTCATGGGCCATACAGCAAAACGGTTGTTGGAGAGTCTTCCTGAAAATGAGGTGAAAATTCTTCCTGAGAAGTTGACATTGATCAGCAAATGGGGCTGCGATGGATCATCCGGACAAAGCGTTTATAAGCAAAGGATATCTTCCGATGACGCTACAATATCGGACGGAAATATGTTTATGGCATCTGTTGTTCCTTTGCGGCTTAAATCTGATGTTTCCCTACACTGGAAAAATCCACGTCCGTCATCAGTGCATTATTGCCGACCAATAATGTTTCAGTTTGCAAGGGAATCGGCAGAACTCATAAGGACCACGGTGAAGGACATTGAAGAACAAATAAGCAAGATTAAGTCTACAAAGCTGCAAATTGGAGAAGGAAAATATATTGAATGCAATTACGAGTTCCATCTGACCATGGTTGACGGAAAAGTCGTAAACGAACTGACAGGAACAACCTCAACAATGTCATGCCCGATTTGCAAAAAGAGTCAGAAGAACTTTGGTAATTTAAACGATTCTACAAATGAGGAGAATTACGAATATGGAATGTCACCATTGCACGCAAAGATAAGGTGTATGGAATTCTTGCTAAAACTGGCGTATACCCTACCACAAGAGGAGGAAAACTTCGATGAAAATACATCAATAAAGGATAAGGAAAAGATCAGAAAGAAGCAAATACAGGATGCTTTTATTAAACAAGTTGGACTAAAAGTAGACTGTCCCAAGCACGGATACGGTAACTCAAACGATGGAAACACTTCTAGGAGATTTTTTGAAAATGATGAGGCAGTAACTAGAATCACTGGAATTGACAATCAAATCGTGAAAAGATTGGGAACGATCTTAGATGTTTTAAACTGCAAAGAAAATGTCAATTCTACAAAATATGGAGAATATGCGTCGAAAACTGCATCTCTTTTAGCAGAAATGTATCCACAGAAGAAGTTGACCCCGACCGTCCATAAAATATTGGCGCATGGCAAAGATATAATTGAGTACCAGTCTGACAATTGGAGAGCTTTCTGAAGAAGCACAGGAGTCTCTAAACAAATTTTATAAAAAATATAGATTGCAGAACACATTCAAAGAATCAAGGGTAAGGCAAAATGAGGACCTCTTCAACATGTTGGCAGCATCTTCCGATCCACTTATTTCTTCCCTGCGGCATGTGAAGTCAAGAATAGAGTTAGAAAATAATTATAGTTTAGAAATGGTTAGTCTTTTAGATATACCTTCTCTTACGAACTGTGATGAATATTTTACAGAAAATTGAAAAAATAAATTTAAAAAAAAAATATTTTTTTTTTTAATTTGTTGGGTAATAATTTAAAACATAAAACCCTAAAGAAAAAAAATAAAAACAATCTAAAAATTTAAAAATAATTTTTTTTAGTTACCATAAAATTGATTTTTCTACTAATTTTAACTTTGATAACCCATAATTAGGCCCCTACAGAGCGTAGCACCCTTTCCAAACGCTCATTTCATAGGCTGAACAGTTATCTATCATATGCTGTTTAAACTGTCCAATTATCTTATTCGGTTCAAAAGATATGATTTTTGCAACGAAAAAACTCAAATGGCGCCACTGTGCGGCGGTGCAGCCTGTGCCCAATACACTTACAAATGCT
Source organism: Hydrotaea diabolus (assembly GCA_963513945.1). NCBI lineage: Eukaryota > Metazoa > Arthropoda > Insecta > Diptera > Muscidae > Hydrotaea > Hydrotaea diabolus. Next base: position 47,223,781 of record OY740717.1, on the reverse strand, counting down.
TACACTACTACGAGTAATGGCTAGCGTAAACTCAAGGTTTTAAATAAAATAAATTATTATGACTTGAACAGTTTGTATTCTGGTTCGAGACATTTATGTTGTTTCCTTTTCAGAATCAAAGTAAAATTTGGTTAAGTGTATTTGCTACTGTTGCCAGGCAAACTGTACAGCTGTTTCTAAACCCGCCAAGGTTTTTATTCAACAGTCTTTGCCAACGATTACGACAACAAATCAATGACTTATACGGAAGACTCATTTTTTGTCCAAGTAACCGTTGTCAAAGACTGCTGTAGACAAATCTTGGCGGGTTTAGAAACAGCTGTAAAGTCTGCCTGGCAACCGTATCCAATACATTTCACCAATTTTTTACGTTGATTCTGAAAAAGAAACAACATAAAGGTCTCGAACTTGAATAAAAAAACTATTCAAGTATAAAAGACCGAATAAATATAAACAAAAAGAAAAAACCATCAAAATAAGTTATAGTAATTTCTTCCCGGAACAACCCTAATCCTAAAAATTAAGAATACGATTATCTTTTAAAATGCATTAATTTCAAAAAGTTTTAAAAAAGGGGATTATTGAAAAAAGGGCATCAAAAGCTTCAATAAAGGGTCAAATTGAGACATTAGTCGCTCAACGGTAACGGGAAGTTTTTTACAGAGAAATTTTTACATGGCTTAGAGATAAATCTCTAATTCGTAAAGTCGCCGGCAATTACAAGTTGGAAAGTAGCCGCTGAAAAATTGTTAGATATTCTTACCTATGATTAAACCTGGGTTAACTGGCATGATAGTCGTGCACTTTCCATCACACTACACGGGCTCACTATATTCGCTAAATGTTGGTGTGTTTTATTTATGAAAGAAGTAATTACACGTTCTTATTAAATCTCTCAATATACTTATAAATTATTTTCTGACACTAATGTCAACTTTCAGAAAGTGATTCAACGAAAATACACGTGTGTATAGCAGTCCTGGCAATATTTTATACCTTGAAAGTGTTTTTTTCACCAGAAATACATGTTGTGTTTTTTTTAATACATCAACAGGGAATGGCACTGCGTGCCAATCCTCGGTATATTTTTCAGTCCACATCACAGATTTTCGTTAATAAGTACAAAACGCTTTGGCCAAAGACGTGCTAATTATAGCGGCAAAATAGTTTCATTAAAATTAATTTATATTGCTCTTTTAGCACGAATGCCAATTTATTAATCTTCAATTCACGTCTCGCATTTCAAATGGCAGAGAAAACCCAATAAATTCGTGTTGATATTTTATCGTTTAATTGTTTATTAATGCAAATTTCAAGTAATTACACGTATTTGATGGTTGGCATTTAACCAAATCACACAACAATACACAGACACAGTGACGACGCTCCGGCAACCGCACACATACACGCACGAACATTACACGTCTTATGGGTTGTAAGCCGCAGCAGCAGCAGCGACAGCATCGATAACTCCAGGCGGTAGCAACAATAGTTTACACGCCATCAACGGCAACAATGTCAGCCAGCAGCCGCAACAGACAGCAGGCATTGCTTGAACGACGAGTAGCAGCAGCAACATCGCCCGGCTACACCACAAAACATAAAATATTAAAAGTGATTAACTGATTTTCATTACAGCTTAAAACGTGACTTAACCGAATACACGGTAAGGGGTGCGCTAGCGTGATATTAGCCTCCCTGCGTCCGGGACTGCCACCCCAGGAATGCGATATGCGTGAGTGAACGCTTGCGTTTGAATGGTGGCCTGCCCGAATAGGCAAAATCACATTTATAATGATGATTTGATACCTTAAAATAATTAATTAGATCATTTCATACAATTTCAGGACAATTAGGGAATATTAATGGCTATTTCGCCAAATTAAAAGGATTTCCATTGAGAATGGCCATTGTATTATAAATAGGCGATAGGGAGGGAATATTGTTTTGAATTATGTGTGTAAGAAGGGGGAAAGAGGCATATTTGAAAGAAATCAAGCATTACATTGGCTATGGGAACTGGCACGAGGAGCAAAACTGTAAGCGAATCAATTAAATATATAAGTATCATACTTGCCTGTATATGGCGTATATAGTTTCTCTTTTCCTGAAATTGTTCATTTCCCAGGAAAGCAGATAACATTTTTGCATTTTTCCGGGATTCCTGGGAATTTTCACATAACACAAAAATAGTATAAACCATGGTAGTTTTGCAGTATGTATAGGGTGATCCATCTAGAGTTTTTTTTTCAGAACAAAAAAATATAAGAATTCAAATCAAGTGTGTAATCTTTATGGGTAATTTCAAAGGACATTTTATGGCATTTATGTTTTGAAAATAATTACCTTCAAATGTTGTTGTTACCTTCAAAAATGGAAATGAGATTTCGAAAAGATCCGCTGTTTTTGACAAACATTTTGTTCAGTGCTGAGGCCCATTTCTGGCTTAACGGCAAAGTCAATAAACAAAATTGCCGCACACTGAAACAAATATGGTTAGGGTGACAATATTCGAAGAGGATAATAATATTGTTGGGTATATGGTTGCGACACAACAATATTATGATCCTCACAACAATAGTATGATTCACACATAGCCATACTATGATCCCCACAACCATACTATGATTCACCTTCAACCATACTATGATCTCCACAACCATACTATGATCCTCAAAAAAATAGTATGATTCACACTTAACCATACTATTATCACCACAGCCATATTATGATCCTCACAACCATAGTATGTTTCTTATACAACCATAGTATGATCCTTACAACTATAGTATGATTCACAAGTAACCATACTATGATCCGCACAAACAAAGTCTAATTCACACTCAACCATACTATAATCTCCACAACCATATTATGATCCTCACAACCATAGTATGTTTCTCATGCAACCATAGTATGTTTCTCATGCAACCATAGTAAGGTCCTCACAACCATTGTATGACTCACACGCAGCCATACTATGATTTCCACAACCATAGTATGATTCACACTCAACCATACTATGATCCTCAAAATTATTCATTAGGATTGTGTAAAGTTGTTATTCAAAAATAGAGATTTTTATCAAGCAATTTATTTACGAATAAATTAAATTGCATTACAATAAGTTAAAAGCCAGAATTAAGGCCATGCTTTGGTTGAACATTTCATTCAAGAAACAAAAATATATATTCCAACGGCAGTCGAAAATACTGTTAGTTCCCAGCAGGGGTAATGCTACTATACCATCCGTAGACCCCAAGAAACGAATGTGATTAAACCATGACCAATGGCTGTATATTTGAGTGCAGGTAGATTTGAAATAAACCTGAACCAGTCGGTATTAGAGTATTTCAGCGAACAAAGTAAACACAATAAAAATCCCTCGAACTACCTTCCAATTGTTGTTGTTTTTTTTAGTGGAAAACAACCATTTCCTGTATCGTGTGTATGTGTTTTTTTGTATATCAAAAAACCATACGCACACACATTCATGTATGCTCTATAAAGCCTATTTTGTTATGTTCGTAGTCGCAACCATACTGTATGATTGCCGTAATCATATTATTGTTAACGTCAATTTTAAACAACAATACTTTTGTTGCACCAACCATGCTTTTATGATTGTTACGACCATATTTTTATTTCTACATACATTTTAACAATAGTAATATTGTCGCAATCATACTGTTGTCCATGTTGCGACGACCATGCTTTTATTGTAGAGAGCATATTGTAAACATATCTCTTCTCTGCGTGTGGACTGTTTGGTGCGGTTTACGGGCTGGCGGCATCATATTTGTAAAATGAGGCCGGTTACTGTGTTCGCTATCGTGCGATAATCACGTAATTTTTATGGCCCGAATTGAAAGATATAGATGTGGACGATATGTGGTTTCAACAGAACGGTGCCACTTGCCACACAGCTAACGTAACAAAGGCCCTTTTGCGCGACAAATTCAATCGCCGTGGTATCTCACGTCGTGGCGATGTTAACTGGCCGCCAAGATCATGTGATTTGATACCGTTGGACTTCTTTCTTTGGGGTTATTTGAAAAAAAAGGTGTACACCGATAAGCCAGCAACAATTCAAGAGCTAAAGGGTCAAATAATTCGGCACATTAAAGACATAAAACCTCAAGTATGCCTCAGCGTCATAGAAAATTTGGACCATCGAATGGAGGTGTGCCGCCGAGGTTGCGGCGGCCATTTGTCCGATATTTGTTACCATAAATAATTGAACCATGCCAATATTATCATAATAAACAGATATGACAATAATTTCCTAAATAATTTGTGTTTTATTCAAAATCAACATCGGCACTTAAAATTTAACCACCCTCTAATAAACTTAAAAGCAAAAAAGCACTAGCAACTAAGGCTATCGGCCTTGATGCGACGATACTACAGTTCCAACAACTGAAAGTTACAAAGTACCAACTAACATTAGGTTAAACTGATGGAATACTTGAGGTGCATGTAACCTCAATCATTCGGTTGGCCAAAAATTCGGTTGTGGCAACAAATCTGTTTTCTGTGTGTAGAAAAATTTTATCGTCCTGCTGTCGAAGACAGAACTGAGATGTGATTTCAGCAGGACGGAGCTACTGTCCACACTGCCCGAGACACAATTGCACTTTTAAGTCAAATTTGTGGAGAGCGAATAATTTACATAAATCCGCAAATTATTTGGCCAGTGCCATCGTCGGATTTGTCAGCACCCGACTATTTTCATGGAGGTTATTTGAAAGAGCTAGCATATAAGTATGTGAACAAGCTCGAGACAATCCTTGAACTCAAGGGCAACAGTGTTGCAGAAATTCGAACGCTACAGCCACAAGTTTTGAAAGATGTTATGGAAAATGCTCTAAAACTAGCCCATCATTGCGAAGCTGAAAACGGGGATCATTTAAGCGATATTACTTTTCATACTTAGTGTAAAAAAAATTCCATTTGGTATAGTTTATAATCTGAGGAAAAAAATAAAAAATTATAAACGAAAAAGTTGGTTAAATTTTTAACCCCATGGTTACTCTTGGCCCACCCTGTATTAAAAAAATCTTATAAGTAAAGGCTGAGAGAAGAGAAAAGTTTGCGCGACTCGAAAATTATTTTTTTATATGTCGTAGTGGAATCGTGTTCCTTATGCCAAAAGCTATGGAAAAATCGATGGCACAATATCGTCAAGTTTTCGGTCCTTACAAATCGGCCCACCCTACTAAAGTGTATTTTTCTCAGACGTGTTGGTCTTAAGTATAAATTAATGGCATAAAATTTAATGTTATGGCCAAGAATTTATATTTACTTATATGATAAAGATTATAAAGATAAAGTTTTGCCATTATGTTTTAAAATTGATTTCGGGCAAGTGGTAGCCGCTGCTGGCTCTAGTACTTAAATTCCAGCCGAGAGGCCCAATTTTCGACCACTTTTTGCAGCACTTTTTGAGCCGTATGTCAGCAATAACGAATATTCTCTTCCAAGGCGTCAATCGTGTCGATGTAATCAGCGTAGGCAAGCGACATCACATAACCCCACAAAAATTAGTACGTTTAATCGTACGATCTTGGAGACCATGCTACAGGCCTACGACGCGAGATAATGCGCTCAGCAAAAGTTTCCTTCAGTAAATTAATTGTTTCGTTGGCTGTATGGCATGTATCGCAATATTGTTGGAACCAAAGGTCGTCTTCATCAACTTCCTCCAATTCAGACACGTAAAAGTCATAAATCATGGCTCTATATAGCAAACCAAACTGTGCATAAATCAAGCGGTCGAAAAGACCAACTTCGGAAAAAGTATGGCCAGATTGAAAACCACACGTCTAAAAGAACACCCTTTAAACATGGCGATCATTACATTTGCCACACCCAGACTTTCAAAACGTAACGTAAGCTAATTTTTTTGATCCGGCTATCGTGAGCCCGTCGACTCATTCGAAAATATTTAGTACGAGTATATCATGAAGTCTTCGTCTATTTTTTGTACACAATGTTATTTCAGCAAATGTTCTTTTTATTTTATGTTGTATACACATGTATGTTGCTTGTGTGTGTTTTGCTAATATTATTACTTCAAAGTGTTTCCTTTTATTCTTTCTCACCCTCTCCCTCGCACCGGATGACAAGAAGACCACCACTAAGAAGCAGCAGGGTGTATAATGAAAATTTCATATAATTACTTTTACGTGATAATAAACAACATGCACACAAATAAACAACAAATACACACACCCATACATTCTGCTACATGCAACTACCCTGCAAACATTTTTGAAATTTTTTGGCGATGATTTGTTTGGCGATGACTACGCGATGATTACGCGATCCTTCTCAGGGAATAAAAATCGCCAATCATCGCCTACGCCTTACAACTAAGCGATGAATATGCGAGCGTACACAAGCAAGTCAAATTTTTTTCTAAAAACACTTAAATGTGAAAACAATTTTGATGACGTTTACGATGTGAATCGCGCGCCATCGCCTACGCCTTGAAACTAAGCGATGAATACGCGAGCGCACACAAGTAGCGGGAAATCTTCCTCACAATAGTTTTTTTTGTTGCATTTTTTATCGTTTTGAGTTGAGTCATCAGTGTTTTTTCATAAGTTTCGATGGAATTTTTGTTTTGTCTTGTTGTTTTGTTAAGGTAACGGGAAAATGAATATTTGGTTTCAAGGGCAATTAGCAAAATTATCATTTAGTAAGTGACAGTGATCTGTGAAGGGTGTGTAAAAAATTAATAAAAATGTTGTCAAACAAGGCTTTACGGTTGAAAAGTAAGAGGGAAGCATCCAAATTAATAGCGAAAAATTCAAGCTTAAATGAAACAGTGCATCGTTTGGTGAACGTTGAAAATGTGGTTGAATCAAATGTTAACGTTGTTGAAGAAAATGTGTTGCCGACTGAGGAAAACTCAGAAAGTGGTTTTGATTGCAACGTAAATACAGAAGATGATGAGATTACGGAAAATAATATAAGTCTTTTATGTGATTTAAATAAATTAAGAAAGAGACTTTCAAGTTGGTCCATAAAACATAATATTATTATTATTAATAATGTAACTGAAATATTAATTAATGAAATTCATTTAAAATTGTTGTTAAAATGAATGAATACTCTGTCATCCTTATTTTGATCCCATTACAGAAACCCTGCAAACCCTGCCAATGAATCGCGCGCGAATCGTCGTGGAGTTGTGTAGAATCGCAATAATACGTCGCGTGCGATCATTCAATTATGGTTAGGCGACTCGCGGGCAAATCGCTAAATGCGACTCGCGGGAGATTCGCTAAATGCGACTCGCGGGCGAATCGCCACACGCGTATCGCGGGCAAATCGGTAAATGCGACTCGCGGGCGATTCGCTAAATGCGACTCGCGGGCGATTCGCTAAATGCGACTCGCGGCCGATTCGCTAAATGCGACTCGCGGGCGATTCGCTAAATGCGACTCGCGGGCGAATCGCCACACGCGAATCGCGACAGGCACACAGGCGATCGATATGGCGAATCGCCTAACCATAATTTAATGATCGCACGCGATGTATCGCCGCGATATTACACAACTCTTCGGCGATTCGCGCGCGATCAATAGGCGATGGAAAATGTTTGCAGGGTATTTTCCTATATTTGTATACACACACACTCACATATACACTTTTTCACGTAATTGCCCTGCAAACATTTTTGAAAATTTTTGGCGATGATTTGTTTGGCGATGACTAAGCGATGACTACGCGATCCTTCTCAGGGAATAAAAATCGCCAATCATCGCCTACGCCTTACAACTAAGCGATGAATATGCGAGCGTACACAAGCAAGTCAAATTTTTTTCTAAAAACACTTAAATGTGAAAACAATTTTGATGACGTTTACGATGTGAATCGCGCGCCATCGCCTACGCCTTGAAACTAAGCGATGAATACGCGAGCGCACACAAGTAGCGGGAAATCTTCCTCACAATAGTTTTTTTTGTTGCATTTTTATCGTTTTGAGTTGAGTCATCAGTGTTTTTTTTATAAGTTTCGATGGAATTTTTGTTTTGTCTTGTTGTTTTGTTAAGGTAACGGGAAAATGAATATTTGGTTTCAAGGGCAATTAGCAAAATTATCATTTAGTAAGTGACCGTGATCTGTGAAGGATGTGTAAAAAATTAATAAAAATGTTGTCAAACAAGGCTTTACGGTTGAAAAGTAAGAGGGAAGCATCCAAATTAATAGCGAAAAATTCAAGCTTAAATGAAATAGAAACAACTAGTGCAGAGGCCGCGACAATTGATATTTTAGAAAATAGTTCTACCCAAACAGTGCATCGTTTGGTGAACGTTGAAAATGTGGTTGAATCAAATGTTAACGTTGTTGAAGAAAATGTGTTGCCGACTGAGGAAAACTCAGAAAGTGGTTTTGATTGCAACGTAAATACAGAAGGTGATGAGATTACGGAAAATAATATAAGTCTTTTATGTGATTTAAATAAATTAAGAATGAGACTTTCAAGTTGGTCCATAAAACATAATATTAGCAACGTTGCTGTTAACGAAATGTTAACAATTTTAAGAGACTGCAACATAAGTGTCCCTAAAGACGTGAGAACTTTAAAAAGAACGCCAAAAGATGTTGTTGCACGACCTATGGGTTCCATTGTCAACCACGTTCTGCAGCAACATTTCGTGCATGCTAACGATCGCCTCGCAAAACGAAAGGACCCAATTCTAACCACAAATAAATAATTTTTTTAATAATTATTTTTATTCTTAATAGTTATAGTTTTTTATACTTGTTAATGTAACTGAAATATTAATTAATGAAATGCATTTAAAATTGTTGTTAAAATGAATGAATACTCTGTCATCCTTATTTTGATCCCATTACAGAAACTCTGCAAACCCTTCCAATGAATCGCGCGCGAATCGTCGTGGAGTTGTGTAGAATCGCGGTAATACGTCGCGTGCGATCATTCAATTATTGTTAGGCGACTCGCGGGCAAATCGCTAAATGCGACTCGCGGGCAAATCGCTAAATGCGACTCGCGGGCGAATCGCTAAATGCGACTCGCGGGCGAATCGCTATATGCGACTCGCGGGCGATTCGCTAAATGCGACTCGCGGGCGATTCGCTAAATGCGACTCGCGGGCGATTCGCTATATGCGACTCCCGGGCGAATCGCCACACGCGAATCGCGACAGGCACACAGGCGATCGATATGGCGAATCGCCTAACCATAATTTAATGATCACACGCGATGTATCGCCGCGATATTACACAACTCTTCGGCGATTCGCGCGCGATCAATAGGCGATGGAAAATGTTTGCAGGGTGCACTCGGTTGCATACACTGTCAGTGCAAAGTTTGAAACACGTAACACACATTCACAAAAGAGGTACGAGTATTCGCACATGCTTCGGTCTGTGAAAAAGTGTTTGTAATGGCGCTCGTGTGTGTGTGAGCCGCCTGTGAATGTGTGCAATTGTTCGAGTGTGTTGTTAAGGAGCAAATAAAAATTATTCATGTAAAAATTGCAATTGCTCAACTGCACAAAAACGATGCAAACGAAATGTAATGTAGCAAAACCCACTGTTCGGTCAGGTCGACTATTATGTGTGATCTACTGCTATTCACTTTTACTGGATTATGTTAATTCCGTCAATGGCAGTCGAATGTAAAATCATTTTACTTAGTACATACGAACAGAGAAAAATTAGTTAAAAGTCAATAGATGTCACTATTGTTGTTGAATAATCGGGTTGGCATATCTAAAGGTACACGTTGATAAAAAGTATGGTTGGTACTTATATAACAATATTCGAAGAGCATCTTACTATTGTTGGGTACATGGTTGTATTACAACAATATTATGATCCTCACAAAAAAATTATGATTCAAATACAACCATACTATGATCCTCACAACAATAATATCATTCACACATAACCATATTCTGATCCCTAAAACCATACTTTGATCCCGACAACCATATTATCACAACCATAGTATGATCCTCATAACCATAGTATAATTCACACGCAACCATGATGTGATCCTAACAACCATAGTATGATCACACACAATCATACTATGATCCTCAAAATTGGAATTGGGTTACGTTGTCACCAATAGATTCGAATTATAAAATAAATTAAATTAAAAAAACAAGTAGTGGAGTGATTTATTTAACAGTAGCAAAAATCAGTTAATGTAAGCGTTTTTATAAAAAATATTTCAGCTAAACAAAGCCAAAGCAGTTTGCTTGAACATTTTTATTTCCATATAAAAAGTACTATTATTGCATTAGATCCGTAACAATAACATTGTTCTGAAATGCATATTCGAATGAAATAAAAATACAATCATTCAGTATTATTGTCGTAATCATATTATTGTTAACAAAAAACAATACTTTTGTCGCACCAACCATATTTATATTGTTGCTACAACCATATTTTCATTATTTAATTTGGAAATAATAATATTGTAACATTTGAACAATAATAATATTGCGGCAATCCCACTGTTGTCAAAATTAAATTTAAAAAAACAATACTATAGCTGCGACGCACACACTTTTATTGCGGAAAACATATTATTATTGCCGTGACCATATAGAAACCCTTGCGTGAAATATTTGTTAGAACGATACGATTATGGTACGGATGATTAACACTGTGGTTATACTCATGGAATAAAGTTTAAATGATTTGTGGGAACTAATAGTTTTTTGTAATATTAATCGGCGAAACCAATTATTGGTAATAGGGTTATTTACCTAAGACTAAAAGTCGATTTTAATTATTTTTAAATTAAAATTTAACTTTTAGACTTTTAGTGTTAAAAAGTCGATTAAAGTCGACTGAAATATTTATATTAAAGTTTTTAAAACAAAGTTTTTTTTAAGAAGTCGATTAATATACATGGAATCACATGTCCGCACCAAAATATTTAAAAAAAAAAACAATACACGCATGTGGTTAAATAATTCTATTGCTGGCTCTCAATGTGGAGTCTCTGTAGAGGTAGTCAGAGTGAGTTGTATTTTCGTGGGCAGTTGTGTGAAGAAAACTTGAAACGTAAGATTTACAACAGTAGTTCTCATTCGTTTGGTGAGAACCTGATCTTAAAGAGTTCGGTTTTTCTTTCAGCAAGTGCTGCGAAGTCTTCTGAAGAGGGTTGTCACGGACCTGAAATGGAAATGAATGAAGGGAAATCAATGTCACTTTGCCATTTTGTTACAAACTTGTCTTCTATTTAAATAAAACAAACGAGCTGAACAAATGTTTAAAAAAGATAACAACATTTAAAGTTTTTGGAGTTATTTGGCTCCAAATATAAGTGGAAATAAGTCCTGCATGCGAAAATAATCTCACACACAGCACAGAAGTGGAAACGACTGACAAGTTTTTTTGCAATTAATCGGAACTCGCTTTATAACGCGTGATCCATTTCGAGGTTCCCTACTTTTTAAAAGAAAAATCACAGAAAATTTAAATTGAATGGAGAATGTTTACTATAATTTGAAAGAACATTCTTTGGCATTCATTTTTTGAAGATTTCTCGCATGTCTATCAAATGTAGGCCGCAGCTACGTCTCAGATGGTCCATCCATTGAGTCCAATTTTCGATGACTCGTTCGAGCATTTCGACTGGTAACTGGCGAATGATATGCGTGATGTTTTGCTGAATCGAAGCGGGTTTGTGCGCATAAACTTTAGACTATACATATCCCCACAGAAAAAAGACTAACGTTGTGATATCACACGAATTTGGTGACCAATTGTCTTTAGACTATACATATCCCCACAGAAAATAGTCTAACGGTGGAATATCACACGATCTTGGTGGCCAATCTACCGGCCCAAAATTCGAAATTATCTGCTCACCGAAGTGTTCTCTCAATAAATCCATTGATTGATGCGATGTGTGGGAAGTGGCGCCGTCTTGTTGAAACCAAATGTCGCCGAGATCAGGAGCTTCAATTTCAGGCATCATATAGTCGGTTATCATAGCACGATAACGATCGTAATTGACGGTTACGTTCTCACCGGCATCATTTTTGAAGAAATATGGACCGATGATTCCACCGGCCCACAAATCACACCAAACCGTTGCTTTTTCTGGATAAAGTGGCAGCTCTTGAACCTCTTCTGGTATGGTTGTTTACATACCCATTGAGCCAGAAATGTTTGCCGATTATGTTCACCATAAGTTGAACGAAATGCACGAAACACATTCCTCACAGAACGTGAATTTTCGTAATAAAGTTGAACGATTTGTAAACGTTGTTCAAACAAAAATAACACCAGAATTTGTGATTTCGGTGTTTATCAGTTTTCTTTTAAAAGTAAAAAAGATAAACTAGTTATACAGCTTAATATAAATTCAGTGTTAGTAATTTACCGAGCTGGTTAATTAATCTGGATGAATCTAGAACATTTTTAAAGGCAAACGTTTTTAACCTCGGTATAAGTTTTTTTTTATTTATATATTTCGTGCCAAAAAATATTCACAATTCAAAAACAAATTATTGCCCCAGCGCCGCGTGGACATTTTTGGGGCCAGTTGGCAAAGATTTAGCTAAAAGTAGTTTGTAGCTCGAAAATTAGATATAACAAAAAACTGTGCACTTAAAAACTTAATAAACTTACAATAGAAGCAATTCAAAATTATCTAATAAATGTGTTTTTAATGTTGTTTTGAAAATTGAAATTCGTAAAATAGTTTTGATATATTGAGGCAGACGATTATATTCAAAGCAACTGGTATGCTCAATACGTTGTTTTGTTGATTCCAGTCTACATCTTTTGATAAGCAAGTATGATCCATTTTTAGTATTGAAAAAAGTTAGATTTTGAGAAAATAAAATAGAATGATAACTAATGTTACGCACTAATTTAAACATGTACATTAACAACTGCATTTTATATAGTCCATATATAGGCAAAATTGTTTTAGATACGTCCTTATACAAAGATACCGTCGAATACGTTTGTGGAAGATTGTAAACAATTCTGAGTGCTTTATTTTGTGCTCGTTGTAGATATCTATACTCTTTTTTGTAAGAGTATATCATCGGTAAGTAATTAAAATGGCTATGGATTAGCACATTATATAGCAATAACTTAGTTTTTTCATCGAATTTATTTTTAAATTTATAGAGTAGTCCGATTCCTGAAGCTATTTTTTCCTCAAATGTTGCATATGTAAGTTCCATGATAAATTTCCTTGCAAAAGTACTCCTAAGTATAGAACTGAACTGGATTCAACAACATCTTTTCCACAAATAGAAATATTGAAAGCGTTATTACCAACTGAGTAAGGACGAAATCGCACTAACTTAGTTTTCTCGGCATTCAACAATATCCTGGCAAATTCCGTTATAATACGTTTTCATTACAATAAAATAAAACTGTATTTCTCAATCGGCGAAAATAAATGACAGCGCATAATAAACTTAAGCAATATGCATTGTTTGGCTGACACTTAAAAATAATTAAAGTTAAAATAAAATAGTCGAAAAATCGACATGAAATAATCGACTTTTAAACTTTTTTAAATACTAAAAGTCGATTTACTGACATTTACTTTTTATACACAAAAGTCGATTAATCTATTAGTCGCAAATCGTCTTATATAACCCTAATCGGTAATGATAACAAAGCTTTTTAATTCTATTAAACACAGAACGTATAGTTTTTGGTGCCCCGACTTAAGAAGAGAGAATGTTGAGAATTACAAAACATGCACTAACTTTGTTCATTATTAGGCCAATATAAAAATAATACTGTATATCGACACGTTTAGAGGCTTGGATTTAGTCAGTTTGGTTACAGGGCATTATCTTAGGAGGGTACTCTGCATATGGGTTATATGAAAACATGTAAACGTATGATTTTGCAGTGCTTGGTTGCTGGCTGCACGACAAGTTCTTTAGGAAATTTCAGTCTAATCAGATTTAAACCTAGAGGGAGCATCATGTGCGGTCTATTAGAAAACGTGGGTTTTTTTACACAATTTGGGTCTATTATACACAATTTTACCATAGTTGGTTATAAATTCCGTGTCGAAAACCATGCACAGCTTTGGTCTTATTTTAGATATTAGATATTATGGATATTGTATGGGGTGAATATTGTATCAACAAATGAAAGTCTCAGTTAAGTTTATTATAGAATAAAGAATTTTTGAGGGACCTTGTAACTTGTCATGGACCGATGAAAACATAAGTTGTATTTTCAAATTTTAGCGACTTTAAAGTGTCTTGGGCGAAACTGTATAACCTTTATAGAAAATTATACCATCATTTCTATAAGTTTTGCTAGGCCTCGATCTCTTTGTTGACAAAAGTAATAAAGTTTTGAGTGTAAACATTCTACAAATATGTTGCCCAGCTTAGTATGGAACATCAAAAGCAAAAAAAAATAGACCAAACCCAAAAGTTAAGTGTCTCTAATCTTCGTAAATCTTCTCCTTAAACGGTAGCGTTCCATGTTGTTCATTGTAGCGCATTTTACAAAGTGAAATATTGTTCTTCTTTGTGGTCACATAGATAGTGTTCCATCAAAATAATATTAATGGAACCAATCCGATGCTTGGCATATGGGACATAATTTCTTACTTGTTTCGGGTTGCGGTCTACTTAGTAGGGACATAAATACTGTTACACACGTTTTATGCTGTAAAATAAAAAGTACTGAATGTTTTTGGACCAAATACATTTTAATATATTTATTGATGTATATTGTATCCAAAAAGAATCTACTTAGTCGAATTGTCCACCTTTTGCATATACACACGCCTTAAGTCGCACTGGCCAATCGTCAATAGCTGCACGAACCTCGTACATTGGAAAATTGGCCACAGCTCAAACCAAAGCAGTCTTAAAAAATCTAATGTTGGTGTATCTTTTGTGACAAACTTTGTCCTCTAAAACCGTCCACAATTTGTAATCCAATGGGTTCAAATCTGGACTGCCTGAGGGCCATTCTTCAGAGGAAATGAACGCTGGCAAACGCCAGGCCTGGGACGTTTTAGCCTTATGGGCCGGCCCAGAATCTTGCTGGAAAGTCCATTGCTGGTTTTGGAACAGGGACTTGTTAAGAGGCTTCACAAATCCTTCCAAAACGGTTTCTTGGTAAACTTTGGCGATTGTTTTGACTCCTTGTTCGCAGAAATGCAGGTCAGTGACCCCATCGTAAGAGACACCCAACCAAACCATGACTGAAGCTAGGTGATGACCCTTTTCCACCCTTGGGATCAGTTCAGATGCTTCCTTATATGACCGCCTATACACTCTATCATTTTGCTTGTTAAATTTTTCCTGAACCGTAAAAATTTTTTCATCGGTGAACAAAATTTTTATGTGCAAGTTATCAGCGGGCTTAACCAAAAGACGTTTGCATTTTTCAATCCTATTTTTTAAAGCTGCAGTCATTATATATCCGGTACATCGTTTGAAAGTCCCAAGTCTTTTTTAATGATTCGACTTATGGATTTTTGCGTGATATTCATCTCACGGGCCATGATTTTCTGTTTTCGGAGCGGATTTCTGTGAATTCTTGATTTAACGGCTTTGATGAGATGCGGTGTTCGAACAGAGCGTGGGCGGCCCGACCGGCGGCGGTCTTTTACATCTCCAGTCTCCTCAAACAGTTGTATGCATCGGTAGACGAACATGCGGCTAATCCCTAGTGGCCGGAGCGTTTTGAAAATATCGCTTTTTTCATTCACACTTAAAAAGCGCTATTACAGAGATACGGTTCTCATTATCTGACCACTTCATGATAAAAGTTGAAACAATTTTAAAATCCCGTTACAGACTAACGCTATTGAGGTTAGCTTTCAAAATCCATATGACATCAACGGGTTATGTTCAGTTCTACTATTGAAATAGGTGTGTTCAATGTTGAAACAGTATATACGTCCCTACTATAAGTATATATCACCAATACTGATCTACGAACATTAGGCTGCTGCGCTTGATATTAAGCCAGATGCATACCCACGGAGTAAATTCCAGTCTCATCATTTCTCTACGATTTAACAAGTTAAGCCAGAGCAGCTGTTAAAGAACCTTTGAATACCCTTGAAGTCAGGCCATAATCTTCAGTCAGAATTTATATACAATGAGTACTCGTACTTCCATCTATTTTTTATATAAGTACAGCGTACCACTAATTTCCCGCATCCTCCTTCTACAACAACGATGCTGCAATTAAACGTGGACATACCGACATGGAGAGCGTTAAAATGAGGCGTCCATTACTCCTAGGTTATCCTGGCTCATACCAATTCCAGGTATGCTGTAGACACTTAGCTTGGAAGATATCTCAAACCTCTATCACTCTATGAGCTTTAATATCCTCTTTATTATGAACTTTATGTCAAGCCAGAATTTCATTTGCAAATCAAGATATTGGCCTCAGCAATCTGAAAGCTCAGTTGACCAGGCTAAAACAAATACTTTTAGGCCCTTGAATTCCAGTTGAAATACTTCGATAAGGTTCCGTAGCCATTCTATTTTCAGTTTAAGTATCATATACTGTGATTGGTATCATAACATCAATGCCAAATGTGTTCTTTATGTCATCACTTTGGACATAAAGGATGCAAGGCTAAGCTGAACAGTATTTAAGTCTAGTAGATGTACTGTACAAGTATGGTTTCTGTCGTGAAAAATCGACCAAAAAAGTATTTCGTCTAGATCACTGCCACCAGTACCAACTCAAAGCGCGACTTGTGGGCCATAACTTTTCTCTGAAAAAGGGTGTAACCCAGCCTCTACTTTAGAGTAAGGGAGGGGGGTCAATGATTTATTCAAGAAAGAAAAGTCTTTTATGTGACCTTCTCCGAGAAAATGGACCTACATAGTATGTCAAAAAACAGGTTTAGACTTAAGAGTGGATTCTGGTACCTAAAAGGGTGTAGAATAAGATGAAATGAGTTCGATTTCTGATACACATTTATGTACCCCATAAAAACGTACAAAACAAACTTGGAGAAATCGATAAAAAGGAGAAAAACATACAAATTTTACTTTTTTGATTTTTTGGTTTTTAATTGTTTTTTTTTTCGCCTGTCTTCGAATTTTTTTGGAGTTTGGATTTTTTTCTGTTTTTCGTGATCTGGTACTTCGATTTTCTTCCGTTTGACATTTTCAGTTTTTTCTTTTTTCGGCGCTTTGACTTTAGTTTTCTTTTTCTCGTGATCCGGTGGTTCGATTTTTTTTCTTGTTGGCAGGTTCAGATTTATTTTTTGAGCTTTTTCGCTTTGGGTGCACTCGGAGAAGGAGCTACAAAATCCCGTTTCTGTGAATCAGTACATAAGACCCTGACATTCTCATACAAATACGATTTGCGATCTAACAATAAACCTTCGCTCATTGGAGGGTAATTCGTTTGGTAGCAACTATAGCAAAGGTATTGTCACACTAAAAGCGAAAAAAATACGTTTCCACATACGGCGGTTCGGAAACTTCTTAGCCTAGCACAAAAAGCGCGGTATAAACAGAAAAAAGTTAAGTGTTTTGGAAACTTCCATCACTGCTATGAACACACGTTAAATTTTGTTTCGATCTGGCAACTCCTTCATATAGTAACAGGTGTTCACAAAAGACGCATCCGCGATTTTTTTACAATGGAAAAATTAGAAATGCGTGGTGTCATTAAATATTCACATAAAAAACGTTTATCGGGACAAGAAATTCATAAAGATATGGTGAATGTGTTAGGAGAAAGTGCTTCTTCATATGCAACAGTAAAAAATTGGGTTGCTGAATTTAAACGTGGTCGTACAAGCATTGAAGATGAACCACGTAGTGGACGTCCAAAAACAGAAACAACAGAAATTGTATCCAAAGTGCATGATATGGTATTAAATGATCGACGAATAAAAGTGCGTAAAATAGCTAATATCATGGACATCTCAAATGATCGAGTCCATTTAATTTTGCATGAAGAACTACAGATGAAAAAGCTTTCTGCAAGATGGGTGCCGCACTTGTTAACAGTCGACCAAAAACGCATAAGAATAAACATTTCTCAAGCTTGTTTGGATCGTTTTCAGCGAAATAAAATGGATTTTAAGCGTCGTTTCATAACTGTTGATGAGACATGGATCCACCACTATACTCCAGAGACAAAAGAACAATCCAAACAATGGACTGAAGCTGGAGGAAGTGCCCCAAAGAAGGCACAAAAAATTCAATCGGCTGGTAAGGTTATGGCAACGGTTTTTTGGGACTTCAAAGGTATTTTATTGACTGACTATCTGCAAAAGGGTAAAACAATATTGCAACTTTTAGATCAATTAAATGTACAAATTCGAGAAAAACGTCCTGGCTTACAACACAAAAAATAATTTTTCTTCAAGACAACGCACCAGCACACAAGAGTGTTTTAACAATGGCTAAAATCAACGAATTAAAGTACGAGTTGCTTGACCACCCACCTTATTCTCCTGATTTAGCTCCCAGTGACTTTTACCTGTTCCCAAATCTAAAAAAAATCCTTGCTGGCAAGCGTTTTACCTCAAATAAAGATGCAAGTACAGTTGTAAACCACTATTTTGAAGACCTTGAGGAAAACTATTTTAATCAAGGGATAGAATTGCTAGATAAGCGTTGGACTAAGTGTATTGAAGTTTCAGGAGATTATATTGAAAAATAAAAATATTTTTGAAAAACTAACTATTCTCTTTCATTGATAGGCTAAGAACTTTCTGAACCGCCCTCGTAGGCATGACGTCACCAAAGTCGGCACCCAATCATAACTAACCATACCAAATCGCATCTTTCAACTGAAGGTGTGTTCACAGTGATAATGCGGTATGAAACTTTAAATGCGTTTTTCTCAAAACTTCATTTTCACACACTAGGTCCTTCTTCTCGGAGAAGGTCAGGTATAACTATTGTAAAAACCGAAAAGGACAGGGTCCTGGTAGGTCTCAGTTATTTAAAATGTGCCGAAGAATTATCGAAATTAGTTAATAAATCGTAAATTCTTCATAATTTTAGCGATGTTTCGCAGTGAGATGTCTTCCCGAATGGGGATTATTTTCGTAGTACATTTAATAAAATGGTGATGAAAAGAATACTACAACAATAGAGATAGTATAAGTATGTATATTAGTAGGTTCAAAATAATGTCCGCAGGATTTTTTCACGAAAAGTCGCTATAACAAAGAAATATATATTTACTAATTCGTAAGGTACTTCACCGCAAAATGAATACTTCTACGGCCTATTACCAATTACTAACTTCTTTCAGGACCCTGTTCTTTTAAGGATTTAGTATGCTCACCTAAATCTTTCAGTTCTTAAAGAATTAATCCACCTCCCAGAAAAAGTTTAAAATTATATTGCACAGTGGCTTTTGTAGCTTTAAACGTACCATGCAAAATTTGGGAATGATCGGGTTAAATTTGTAGCACATAGAGCTTAAGGGCCTCAACCCGGGAGTCACCATTGTGTTCAGATGAAATCAGGTAGTGAATCTAATAGATCGGTATACTTAACATAGGGTATACTTATATACACATTCCTTTCAGGTGTTACAAAAATCAGCACGAAGCCATAATAACCTGTACCACAGTTTGGTAAAGGGAATAAAAACGAGGTACTGCTCTTCACTTAGTGAGCTGTACGATCTAATTCTTAAACTCACCAACAGGATCATTTTATTTAAAGTCGGCTGCGAAGGGCTTAAGCATTTAATAGCGAAATTTTTACATGGCTTCTTATGCCGATTTGAACCAGGGTTAGTTAGAGGTGTCACCATTACACCACACCGCCCCAGAATAAGGGGATGATGAAGACGAAAAGCATGATTTTTACGCAAAACTTTCGTGTTCTCGTAGCTATCTACAGGGTGGCTGAAGAATATTGCTCCCTCTATACTTATACACCCTGTACAAAGGGATATGTTTAGCATTCGAAGCTGTTACAAAGTGAATAAGAAAATAAATATGCTCCCATTCTAAAGTAAAGGGTTACACAAAAGGCAAAAAATGCTTTGCTTGGCACCACAAACATAAGACAATCTTTACGAACATGCACGTTTACATACACGCATGAAACCTGCGCTCAGCATGAGTATGCCACCACAGTACACCAAACCCCGCTAGAGATCCCAACAGCAGGAGCATTCTGCTACTAACCCGGCAACAATCAGTTGCCACAGCCATTACCACACTCATGGCATTACACTGTAAATTGTATGGCGATGTCAACATTTTACAATTTACAGCATCATAAATTATTTGTATGTTTGCTGCAGCAGCAACAACATCAGCAGTAGCAGCAGCCCCATCATCGTCATCATCATTTGCAACAACATATGCAAGTGTTCCGCACTCAGGCGCACTCGATGTCTATGCGCCCCACTCGGCATTCATCCGTCCACAATTCACAGTCTATTCATTCAAGTTTCATCACTCCATAATGTGCCACATAAAATAATATTAACCGAAAATGCACAAAAAAAAAACGAAAAGAAAAAGAGAAATGATGAAAACTATGAAACCCTAAAACTCTTTTTCGTCTCTTTCTCGTTCTCACCACTAACCACATTTATGTGTTTGTGTGCAACTTCTAGTTGCATTCATTAAACAGTTGCTCATATATTAATTCAGTTTCTGATGTTGCTTCCTGTAGCCCCAGCCCGCTCACGAAAAAAGGCGTTCCTTTTTTCATTAAAATTTTTTTGAGCTCTGTCGTTCGACAATGTTTGAAATTTTTTCGGTGGTACCGAGTTGCAACAAAAAAAACTCATTTCGCCGCACAGCTTAGCTGCCTCCACACACACACTTACACAATTATGTGTTGCATGCAGCATATTGCTGGTTATTTGCTTTATTTCGCAAAACTTGTTTGTTGCCTTTTATTCATTTGCCTTGGTGTTCTCGAGCGTCATTACAAAATTTTTCATTAATTTTGTGTTGTGATATTATATTCAACATGCGCCAACAAATATAAAAAGCAGGAAATGCGAGGGGAGCGTAAAAAGTTCTAGAAAACCGAAGAAGACTTTTGAAAATGTGAATGGAAAATGAGCCAATCTTAGATTGACTTATTAAAATATAGCTCCTACTTATATGTTCAACTGATTTTACCTTAAACAATGAAATATATTCAGAAATTTAAATATGACATTAGTTTCAAAATGTGGGTAAATTAAAACCCATACCGGGTGGTCCAAAAACCTCTTTTCGGAACAACAACAAGTGCAGGATTCAATATAGTTGGCCACGTCCGAAATGTTAACAGTATGTTACTGCGGACTAAATAATTAGTTGGGGGAGTAGTGGCTGGCGCCACGCCCCCTTTTAGATACACAAATAGTACCGAATAATTTACTTCTATTTTTATTTTTTTTAGAATCGTTTCTTCGCCTAATGTTATCAGTTACAGAGCTTTAGTTGCATCGTCCATCTTTCCAACTAAAACATTTTCATTTGAAGCGTTGTATGATTCTCAACGCAACAAAAGGTATAATATTTCAGAGGAAAGTAACTGTTTGTGTTTGCTTTGACTTACACCTAAAAAATCAATTTTCATTTTTTTTCTTTTTTTGATGTGGACAACATCTGATCATCGAACCGATCCCATGCCCCAAAAGTGTTCCCTCCCAGAGATATGGTCGTTTTATGAAAGTGAAGTCAACGATACTAAGCGCAAATAGAAAGGGAAAGGATACTAAGCGCAAATAGAAAGGGAACTAATCTTTAAAATGGCTCTCCTGAACAAAACTGGTTTTTAACCTTAGGTCCCCTTCTATTTTGCGCGTCACATATGTGCTTTTGCTCATACTCCCCTTGCAGGACAAGCATACAGCAAGATGGCCTGGAAAACTTTTACCAGTATAATGTTATTATCAATACCCAGAGGAGAACCACGTCTTGTAAGTGAATATAACATATTTCTCACAATGCAAAATTTACGAATTTGTAGTGCAATATGCAATTAAAAAAGTATTTTTTTCTCCAGATAGCCTCCCAGATATTCAATATTATTATGCATAGTTTGGTTTGCCGTTTTATAATGTATAGACGTACTCCTGGACAATGTTTGCAAATCGTGGTGAATGGAACCAACACACACGCAGAAAAAAACATACTATGATCCCCATAACAATATTATGGTCCTCACACCAATATATTTTTTAAGCACAACCATACTATGATCCCCACAACCATATTATTATTCACACTCAACCATACTATGATCACCACAACCTTATTATGATCCTCATAACCATTGTATGGTTAACGTACAACCATAGTATCATCCTCACAACAATAGTATGACTCTCACACAACCATACTATGATTCCCAACATTTTTTGTAAAAATTGGGATAATTGGTTTTTAACAATAGAGAATTTTATTAGAAAAGCTATGTAAAAATACATAAAACTCTTAATAAAGTAATGACTTATCTAACAGTAAAAATAATTCAGTTATACTAATCCTTAGTTTGTTTTGAAAAAATTTAATTATCATTACTATAATTGCGTAAGATTCTTAAAAATAACATTGTCATATTAAAAAAAATACGATTTTGCCGGTATGATTGCTGTAATCATATTATTGTCAACATAAAACCCATGAAAATAAAACTTGTTTCCTACCAACCACATTTATATTGTTGCTACAACCATATTTACATTTCTAAATTTGGCTACAATACTATTATTTTATTTCAACAATATTAATATTGCCGGAATCATACTATTATAAAATTAAATTCAAAAAACATTACTATGGTTGCGACGACCATTATTTGTTGCAGAGAACATACTATTGTTGCCGTGACCATATATTAACCATATCTTTTCTCTGCGTGCAAGATGGCCACCAATCCTGCTTTTTACAAGAAAATTTTGGTTGAATAACCAAAACTGTAGATTTTGAAGTAATGAAAATCCACAAAACATTGTTGAAATGGTGTGCTTTATAGGCAGAGGGAATCATTGGTCCATATTTCTTAAAAATTAAGCCGGCCGTAATTTTACATTTCGCCAGACAGCGCTACAAGCCATACAGCCATCGCAACAATCAATTTATTGTATGTCGAACAGATTAACTGTCAACGAGAAAAACACAAAACAACTTGCTTCTTAAAAAGCATCGATAATTTGTATTAGATAAAGGGGAATATTTAACTGGATCATTTTATATATTAAACCACTGTGCCATACAAAGTCAAATGTCTTTTCAATGTCCAAGTTGGGCATTACTGTGGATAACCCTTTCTTTAAACCCTTCCTACTGTGGTTATAAATCCGTTTATTCTGTTGGGCACTACTATGAAAAGGTTTAAATCTAAATTAAGTTTGAGGGATTATCCTACGTTGCTCTAAAATCTTTGTAATCGTAGCCCTCAAGAATCCTATTGAAACTGCTTTAGTGTTTTTTTTTAGTGTTTATTGATTTAATTCATAATAACAATATTTCATATTCTTATGCTTCAGCGCCTCTAGGGCTTTTTAGAAACTAGTTGGCAAAAATTAGATTAAATCTTTTTCATGAAACTATAATATACATATATTCTTAAATCAATATTACAGTATTTTTATTTTAAATTAGAAGCATTTCTACATTTTGTAAAAAATATTCTTTTAATCTTTTCTTAAATAAAGATATGGAAAGTGAATCTTTAAAAAATTGCGACAAATTATTAAATTCCACGCTGCCCATGTGCTCAATCCTCTGCTTTGTAATCTCCAAACGACATCTGGCTACATTCAGATTAGAATTATTTCTTGTGTTAAAATTATGCCGAAATCTATTTAATGAAATAGTGCGATGGTTTTTTTTAGCGCTCAGTTTTTCAATGTGAAGCCGTCACCCTAAGTTGATTTGCAAGTAAACTCCTATGCTTGACACTTCACTCAAGATTATTCCATCAATAAAAATTTCACAGTTGTCTACTTAAAGTGTTGGGGGTGGCATAAATCGTAAAAATTTAGATTTTTCAGGATTCAGAAATAATCTGTTTATTCTTGCATATTCAAAAATCAAACCTATTAGCTTAAAAGGCTAATAGGTCGGTATTGGTAGAACTTTTGCCGTTTTCCATGTTCTGTGGAAATATTGCAGTTTTAAGCAACTGTTTTTAATGTAACATCAAAACACAAGTGCCGGACGGGGTAACTGCTTTAATATAACGGGTGTTCCATCTAGAGGTATATTTTCAAAACAAAAAATATTCAAACCAAGTGTTGTATCTTTATTGGTGATTGAAAGGACATTTTATGGCATTTATTTTTTGAATATAATTTCTTTCAAATGTTGGCCAAAATTACGCCTCTGGGTTTCCATTCTAAAGGTCTAATTTTGGATGACTCGTTCGAGTATTTCGACCGGTATGGCTTTAATGAATCGCGTAATGTTAGCCTCCAAAACCTGAATCGTAGCTGGTTTGTCAGCATAGACTTTGCTAACTTTACGTAACCCCAAAGAAAAATGTCTTAAGGTATAATATTACTCGATCTACGCGGCCTACTCACCTGTCCAAAACGTGACATTAGCTGCTTTTCGAAATGAAATCTCAGTAGATCCATTATTTGATCAGCTGTATGGCAAGTGGCATCGTCCTGTTGAAACCAAGTGTCGTCAAGATTATAGGCTTCAATTTCAGGTAGCATACATGTCAATATCATGACGCGATAGCGAGCACCATTCACGTTACGATCCGGCCATCCTCGATGATTCCACCAGCTTATAAACCGCACCAAACCGTGGTTTTCTCTGTGTATAATGGCACCTCTTGAACCTCTTCTTCTTGCTCTCCAGCCCAAATGTGGCAATTTTGTTTATTGACTTTGCCGCTGAGCCTGAAATGGGCCTCATCACTGAACAAAATTTTGGTCAAAAACAGCGGATCTTTCCGTTTCTTACCGAACGCTCATTTCCATAGTACAGTTGCCAACATTTGAAGAAAATTATATTCAAAAAATAAAGGCCATAAAATGTCCTTTCAAATTACCATGAAGATTCCACATTTGATTTGAATTTTTATATTTTTTGTTCTGTAAAAATACCTCCAGATGGATCGCCCTATACAATTTATAACTCCATCAAGTTTACTGGTATTTCTTGGTCTTAGTTCTTTGATTATAAATCGAATTCATTCCAAATCCACATGGGTGTGTACTAATGGCAAGGAAAGGAAATCGTTGATGTTTGTCCAAGATTTCCCTAAAGCATGTGTGGGGTGGAGAAGCGCGCCGAGTCACGTATATTATTTATACAGGGCGATTCATTTTCGACTGGACAAATTTCACCATTATCTGAACTTTAGAACTTAGAAATTTTACCCTAGTACCCTCCGACCACCAATCCGAAAATTTTCAAACCGCAACCATTTTGCCCCCTTGCATTTTCGGGCATGGTCGTAGATGGACATATGTGACAGCGCATAGAGAAAGGGACCTAAGGGTAAAAAAATCAATTTTAATTTTTGTTTCTTTTTTTGATGTGGACAACATCTGATCATCGAATGAGACCGATCCAATGCCCCAAAGTGTTCCCTCCCAGAGATATGCGCATTTTATGAAAGTGAAGTCGACGATTCTAAGCGTAAATAGAAAGGGACCTAATCTTTAAAATGGCTCTCCTGAACAAAACTTTTCATCAACTCTTTACTTTTTTTTTGATGTGGACAACATCTGAGAATCGAATGAGACCGATCCCATGCCCCAAAAGTGTTCCCTCCCAGAGATATGCGCGTTTTATGAAAGTGAAGTCGACGATTCTAAGCGCAAATACAAAGCGACCTAATCTTTAAAATGACTCTCCTGAACAAAGCTGGTTTTAAGTCTTAGGTCCCTTTCTATTTTGCGCGTCACATATATTGATGAAATGATCCAAGGAATATGCTGGTGAAATGTGTCTAGTCTTGAATAAATTACCCTGAATATTAAATACAGTGGTTTATAATTGCATCCAACCCCCCTAATTTTCACACTTTCCTCGCTTACATAAATCTCCGCGGTGAAAATTGTGTTTATTATATTAAGAGTGTGTGTGTGGATTGTGTAACAAATTGTTAATTATAATTATCATGATTATTAGTAGCATAATGTTTTTCTTTTCTGTGTTAGCATTTTTCAGTTGTTTTTTTGTTTTTCTCTCCCTTCATTCACTTCTTTTTAATGCGATTTTGTATGAAGCGTTGCACAATAGATTTTTCCAGCGAGTGTTGGTGGCACATGCAAGTTGCATGTAATCGTGGTTAATGAGCAGTGTTCTCACATACACGATGTTCTACGGAGTTATTGAGTTATCCGTGAATTTGGTTGGCCTAAAACGCTAGGTATGGAATGTATTAAAACGAAATCAAAGGGAAAATACAAAAAAAATAGTTTTAATTATATGGATAATTTGTAAAACAGATACGGCGAAAAGGGTGAAATTTCGTATAATTTTTTGTAAACTAGGGAAGTGATATACACACATATTTTATTTACATACCTACCCCACATGGGGTGTGAAGAATACTTTATGGTACGATAAAATTGTACTTAATTTATGCTTAATGAACAGATGTATAAGTTTGATTTCTACAATTTTTACTACAAAATCGTAGTTAAGTTCT
This sequence comes from Hydrotaea diabolus, assembly GCA_963513945.1. NCBI lineage: Eukaryota > Metazoa > Arthropoda > Insecta > Diptera > Muscidae > Hydrotaea > Hydrotaea diabolus. The sequence goes on along the minus strand of OY740717.1, from coordinate 47,197,193 downwards.
AGAAGGCTGAATCTTATATTTTTCCACTAAATCTTATATTTCTTACATTCAGTATTAAAGTTACTCTTATTAAGACCCTTGGTCCTATGATTCCAACCTCAATCTTGGCGAAATCTTCAAAATAAATCCATATTTGGATTACTAGTAATGCCGCTTTTAATTTATTTAAGCATATATCAAAATTGGCTATTAAACTCTCGGTTGGACCATTAAGGTAATTTTATTTATGGTCACATGATACGAAACGTCCTCAATTATGCCGTTTTTGGAGACATAAAGTTTGTCTCAACTAACAGTATCAAATTCATTCATTGTTCGTCCACAAAAAATATGATTTGTTAACCCTTATCCTGTATTAGTGGGTCAAAAGTGCCCAAACCTGTTTTATTCTCGTATATTTTTTTTGATTGGTTCGTTATTTCTTCATAAAACTTCTTGACCTTTATTTATCTTACAGAAATTTTATTTCAGATTGCTAGTAGTAGTTTGGCCCTATGAAAAAAGTTTGGAATAATGGGTCAATTTTTCCCAATGCATTTATAATCAACAAGTTCTAAAGAAACATCGTTATGCACAAGCATATTTGAAAATATGGTAATGTCCAAACGTGGTTGGTTTTGATTTCAAACAATGAAATCTCTAAAATTGGGGTTTTGTGCAGAAATCTGCTTCCACCACATTTCGAAAATAGAGTGCGGGGAGAAATGGCATTAACTTTATTGAAATAATTGTTCCGAACACAGTAGACCGGGAGCCATCAATTGCTAGCTAACAGTCGGGTGGGGGGGTTCGTTTCTACTGTGATCAAGGAATTCCCGCAACTTGGACATAAACAAAGTTTTTTGTTACAGACTCCCTATAGAACTGGAATGGTGAACCAATTCGGAAACTAAACTACAAGGACCAGACTACAACCATAAAACAAAAGAAATACCCGGAATGGTTAGTAGTTGTACAGTTGGCTAATATAAAAGTATCAGTCGAAATTTAGCTGAAATGGATTTCCAGTTAAAATGGAATCCTTTGCCTCTTAACCCAAAACCCAACCATGGTCTTAATGGCAACTTATTTGTTAAGACCCCTCATAAAAACCACCTGAAGGAACTCCTAAATCACCACCGTAAGAATAACCAAGAAGCTTACATCTTCATTATTGACAAATTCTAATCTTATATTTATTCATATTTTACTTTCAAGTATTTAGTACAATAAAAAAGATACATCTCCCGAGGAGAGCACTAAAACCGAAAAAAAAGGTTCGAAGCAACAAGGTTCGAAGCATACAACTCATACAAGTATGAAACATTTGCAAAACTTAATGCTAACTATGGGTTAAACTCAAAGAAAAGTTTAGAAGCTTAGCTTCAAAAGTTAGAAGTGCATAGGAGGGATCTGATATTTTAGTTTTTACTTATCTACTAATGGTTTTAAGATGCTGATCAATAAACATGTTGACTGAACAATTTATAAAAAGTAGAAAAATCGAAATCACTATGGTAATTTTAACTATCTTAGTAGAGCTAGTCATTTAAAGTTAATTATAGTTAAGAATTTAAACCATAAAATGAGAAATTCGAAAATGGAAGCTTATAATTGGTTTGTGCGTTCATTTTTCATTATCATGCAATGGAAGATTGTAATTCTATGTTGATGAGAAATCAAAAAAAGGGGTACAATTCGGCATTGTGCATAACGAAGCAAATGATAAGAATCCATTTAACCTTTAATTTTTTTGATTCAGCACTCTTTTTTCCATTTTTTTTAACAATTATTAAAACTTAAACAATACTTAAAACTATTAGGGCAAAATTCTTAAAGCAAGATTTCAGTTGGTTGTAAAGGCTTATTTGTTATCACTTACCAACATCCAAAGCATTTTCGTTTGATGATCGTCGAGGCCTCGAAGAACATGTGTAGATGTTGTCTCCAAAAATTGTATAGGTATTAAATTGTATTCGCAAATTTGCTCACCATACACAACCTAGACTGAAATCTTTATAAATTTTGATAATTAACATAATTTTAATAATATTTATGATACTTAAGAAGATACAGGGATTTCGACCCTCGCCATCACGATAGAAGAAAGTTCGTATTTGCAGATTTATGTCAAGTTTATTTTCAGGTAACTGCATCCAGTGAAAGAGTTGTGCTGGGGGTTCTCATGTAAAAACAGAATGTATTATGGTAACCTTATTTTTCGTTGTAGCTGAGTGTGGATATTAGTGTTGGTTGATGCCCAAATTGGTGTTTGAAGGCAAATGATCAATTTCCTTCCACTTCATATAGTATATATTTTCCCCTTGCAACCAGAATTCTATGCATGACTTTCCATTTGAGTATTGTAGAAGCGAACTCGTACCTTTGTGTCACCGGATACAATCACCAGTTAGTCATTTATATGCACCAGATTTATTCTTGGCCAAGTTATTCGGCCCTCATTCCAGAGTATAACCCTGCTGGTATCTGGAAATGAGGTACAGTGAATTTTTCTGAATTTTTCCGACACTTTCTTAATAAAAAGGGATTCCCTTTTAGAGAATAAATAATGTCTCGTTCGTTCGAATATCACAAATTTATACCAAAAGGTCCTTTAAACACAACGAGTTATTTCTACGTAAAATAAGAAAAATTCACTCGAAATTACCTTATCGCAGCGTGCTCAAACAATAAATTGTAGGCAATTTAATGGAAGATATATAAATGAATATGGCTGGATTCCTCAGATTTTTTCCGCTAAGCCACACCACAGGCTTAAGTTCCAATTTGGGCCTTTTAATTATAATTTATTTAGAAGGCACTATCACTTGCACGCAGAAAAAAAGTATGGTTGGGGTGACAATATTTGAAGAGGATCATACTATTGTTGGGTATATGGTTGTGACACTACAATATTATGATACTCACAACAATAGTATGATTCACACATAACCATACTATGATCCCCACAACCATTGTATGATTCACTCACAACCATACTATGATCCTCACAACAATAGTATGATTCACACTCAACCATTCTATTATCTCCACAACCATATTATGATCCTCACAACCATAGTATGTTTCTCTTACAACCATAGTATGATCCTCACAACCATAGTATGATTCACACGCAACCATACTATGATCCCGACAACCATAGTATGAATCACATTTAACAATACTATGATCCCCAAAATTATTTAATAGGATTGGTTATTGTTGTTATTCAAATATAGAGATTTTTATTAAGTATTTTATTTTAAATCGCATTACTTTTAGTTCATAGCCAGATTTGAGGCCATGTTTTTATTGAACATATCATTCAAGAAACAAAGATATATATTCCAACGGTCAAAAATACTTTTAGTTGCCAGCAGGGTTGAATGCTACTTCACCATCCGTAGACACCAAGTAAAGAATGTGATTAAACCCCATGATCGAAGGCTATATACTTAAGTGCAGGCAGATTTTAAATAAACGAGAACCAGTCGGTATTAGAGTATTTCACCGAACAAAGTAAACACAATAAAAATCCCTCGAACTACCTTGCGATTGTTATTGTTTTTTTAATGGACAGCAACCATTCACTGTATCGTGTGTATATATTTTTTTTGTATATCAAAAAAAAAAACATTCGCAAACACATACATGTATGCTCTCTAAAACCTGTTTTGTAATGTTCATAGTCGCAACCATTCTGTATGATTGCTGTAATCAAATTATTGTTAAAGTAAATTTTAAACAACAATTCTTTTGTTGCACCAACCATGTTTATATTGTTGCTACAACCATATTTTCATTTCTTAATTTGGCAAGAATACTATTGTTACATTTCAACAATAGTAATATTTTCACAATCATACTGTTGTCAAAATGAAATTCATAAAACAATACTATGGTTGCGACGAACATGCTTTTATTGTAGATAACATACTATTGTTGCGGTAACCATAGTGTAACCATATCTTTTCTCTGTGTGTGTTTTCGTGGCGTTTGGTTCGCGAACACAAGAAGAAAAGAACTATTGTAAATGTCGGTGACAAGAATAAACCTATAAACCAAGCAGAAGATCACGGAGATCGATATTCACCACCTGCATTTTACTAAATCTGCCAACAACTTAACGAAGTTTTACAAGTGATAACAGGTTTTTAAAAAAAGAACAAGCTGCTACCAAAAATGGAAAATGCTATTGGAGAAGAGGAAAAAAGAGAGGCAGCAACAACAATGTGATAAAGACTGAGCTAAAGCTAACTGTTCTCTGCGTTTTCTCATGGTTATAAATAACTTTTCCGCATTATCTCATGATAGGAGAAGTTACATTGTCTATAACCCTTATTACTAGAAATGCATAAGCTTGATAACTGATGTCCAAGCAAACATTTTAGCTTTGCCTTTGAGAAATTCTTGGTGTCTGATACTGTGGTAATCGCAAAACTTTAAATTAAATAAAATCGTACATTACACGTATTGGACCCAGATATGTATACAATTTTAGGACAGTCTGTTTCTGGTGAAAATCGGTTTCCAATCGACGAAGTATCAACAATGGCATATTTCGACTTTTGTATTAGCAGGAGTATTTCGTTCGCATTGAGAAGCTATAATCATATTATTGTTAACATAGAACCCAAAAAAAACAATACATTTGTCGCACCAACCACATTTATATTGTTGCTGCAACCTTAGTTTTATTTTTAAATTTGGCAAAAATACTATTGTTACATTTCAACAATACTAATACTATCGCAATCATACTATTGTCAACATGAAATTTAAAAGACAATGCTATGGTTGCGACTAACATACTCTTATTGGAGAGAACATATTGCTATTGCCATGACCATAAAGTTAACATATTTTTTCTTTGCGTGCTTTTTCCAAGGAACCGTTGGTGCCTTAAGTGGAAACTATTTCCCCCATTGGCCAATTTGGCTTAATTACAAGTCCAAGCAGCTTTTGACCATGAGCCATTGATTCGTTTGACCACAATCGTGCTTTCAACAGACACACGGACAGATCGTCTTAGTACTTGATAGGGCCTCTAATCAATTTTTCGAGGTATTATAACCGGAATAACAATCTAAGTATACACACCATTCTTCGGTGGATGGAATAAAAACCCTTTTAAATTTAAGAATGATATTTCTAAATATAGGGTGGTTAAATTTTAGGGTGGTTAAATTTCGTTAGCTGTGTGGCAAGTGCCACCGTCCTGTTGAAACCACATATCGTTCACACCCATGTCTTCCAATTCGGGCCATTCAAATCTACGATAGCGAGCACTATTAACAGTAACTGCCTGACCGGAAAAAGTACGGATCGATGATGCCGCCAGCCCACATCACTGAAGATGATTTTCTTCGAAAATTGATTTTCATTTTCATGATAAGCCTGAATAACTTTAACGCTTTGCTCGCTTGTATGTCTTTTCATGGTTCAAATTTAAATAGTCTGAAATTGAGAAATATCAATTAAAATGAAGAAAAAAGCTTGACGTTTCGGTGTGGTTCACATTTAACATCGGCCCTTAAATTTAACCACCCTTTATATCCAAAAACAATTATTAATGATATATGCACAGATTGTAACATAGTTTCTGCTGATGTCGTCTGGACTTACAAAAGAACTATACCTTGATTTCTATTGCGCCCATTGGTGAAAATAAGTCCAAAAAAAGTGGTAAGTCTAATCTTAGACTTTCCCCAATCATCTACTTATATATAAAATGCTATTCTTAAGTGCGGATTTCTTTAAAAACGTTATAGTATTTGTTCAACCATATGTTTTTTTTTGATAAAAACAGGCCTCTCCACTCGAAGTCCTGAAAAAAGGTCGATATTACGAGTATATTTCCATGAAACAACGTTAAAGAATAACACAAATTCTAAAGTTAATGATGTGTATCCAGAATACGAGTAATGCATATAAGCAAAAGAAATTTTAAATATTTACTATGACCTAAAAGAACTTTTTACTAGTTAAAGATAATTTATGGAAGGAACAACATTCGATTACTTTTTGTAACGCTGCTACCGGGATTCAACGAATTACGCAAGTAAAGCTGAAATTCAAGTCTTGAATCACATCTGGTTTATGGTCAAAGACTTTTTACTTCACATTACCCCTAACGAAAAACCCAGAGATATCTAATAACACAATCGAGACTGCTAGTTGACAGGCTCGAAACTCGTCATAAGGTTCTTTGAGGAATAAATATACATACTATCAATATTTCCAAGTCACTTATCTAATTCCGCTTTAGAGCCACATGGAAAAATATTGAGAAAAATAACACAGAAAAAATTGAGATAAAAATTAAACATCTTTCAAATATGACTAAATCGGCTGAATGGGAATCTACTCCAAATCATCTAATCACTTATAGAGTTCATACCCTTCTAGTAGCAGAGAAAAAATAACATATTAACGTCAAGGAACCCCGCTGAGAAAACGGGTCTTAATAAAATTAGAAACGAACTAAGCTTACGAATAAAATAATAAAGTATAAAAATAATGTTTTCAATAATTATATAAGGAAGCTATTTAATGATTAAACAAACGATTAATTTTTGTGGAAAGTAAAATGTCTAATCAGTGGAAATCCTCCAGTTAAACGACAGCCTCGACTTGGGCCAAAACCAATGTTCAAAAAATAGATCTTTTATCTACTCACCTACACAGTATTTTTTACCGAAAGTGAAGATTCTGTAAATACGAATATTGATGAAACATTTAGTAATATAGAATAAAACATAGATCAATCTACGACAGAAGAAGTTCAGCAGGAACTTAACCACAACATCAAGCATTGTTCTAAAAAAAACCTTAGAAAACTTACTCCCAAATGCAACGATAATGTAACTCAACTATTTAAAGCTTGCTTTAAATTAAAATATGTTTCATACCTATGGAAAACTGCAGAAGTTTATGACTCTCAATAGCAGCTGTTGAAACCAAATGTAGTCAAGATTACGGGCTTCAATTTCAGGTAGCATAAAGATCGATATCAGGGCGCGATAGCGAGCACCATTCACGTTTAAAAATATATAGACCGATAATTCCAATAGCCAATAAACCGCATCAAAAAAATAAATCCCATAAAATGTCCTTTCAAATTACTAATAAAGATTCCACATTTGATTTTATATTTTTTGTTCTGAAAAAATACCTCTGGACGGATCACCCTATATTTGCCGGAAATTAAAAAAATAGGTTCTTTGCAAAATACTAGTAATAAATTCACTTAAATACTTTAAATTCATTTTCTATCAAAGCATAAAATGTATTTGCCACCAACCTTCTCGCCATTTGCACTACCACCCACGGTAACTAGCGTTTTCTTGCTAAATCATTTCATTAACCACAAAGTAAAACAAATAAAAACACTTAATAAAAACATCAATTTCAGAAAAAATAAAACAGAGATTGAAACAGAACAGAAAATGCAAACAAATTAAATTGCAATGATTGAAAACTAAATAGCAATGATTTCATTACACAACCAGCGAGAAGGAGCAAAAGCTACGACAAATAAAATAAAAACACGAAAAGAGTAGAAAAACGCAACTATTTAAATAGTCAAAGGTAAAAAGTAGAGAAGTAGGAAACAACAGGAAACAAATTGAATGGACGGTATCAAGAGAAGGAAACAAATCAGAAAAAATTGCATAAAAAACCAAGGTGTGATAAAAGGGATACCAGGAGCTGTTAAAACTATGACGACAGAATGTAGAAAAGCTAGCGTAATGCTAATTTAAAAAAGTTTTTAGCAACAATTTATTATAAAAACACCTATAAACCAGGTCAATTTAGAAATGCTTTAGTGCCGACTTTAAGAACACTTACAGTAAAATCCTAATACTTAAGAATACCTTTTTTTAAACATTCCACTGCTTATTTGCACTTAGGAAAATTACTGTAATTTCATTATTGCCTTAGTCAATATCACCATCTTCTAAACAACTGTTCTTGCAGACAAAACCACTTGGTAACTTTAAAAGGTAACCAGTGAGTTCCTCCAAACTCCCATGTTTTTATTGGCGATATAATCTTCTAAACCGCTTTTACGACTTCCTTATGTAATAACGCCCTTTAGGTTGATATAAGACCACACCACTCATATATTTCTCTCTCTGCTTTTTCCTACCTCCTCATCCTACTCATGACGAATGTTAATAAAATAAAAAAGAAAAAGAAAACGTAACGAAAAGTTTATAGGTTAAACCGAGAAGTAAAATCAGCATCAATACAAGAGTTGCTATGTATATTTCTGGCCATCTGACATTTCTATTGGAAAGTTCGACATTTTTTATCATAAACGTACTCAGAACGTTTTGACGTACGACCATCATTTGTGTTGTTTACAGTGGCTTGAAAAAAAATCAATTTGGCAAAAAATTGGAATTTACTCGTGAACATTTTCATGCGATCATTTTTTACAACTTTCGACGTGGATTATCACGACAAGAGTGCATCGATGAACTTTAATCTTTAAATGGCTATGAAGCATCCTACAGCACTGTGAAAAACTGATTTAATCAATTCAATCGTGGCCGACGCTCGCTCAAAGACGAAGGTCGTCCAAAAACGGCCGTTGTGCCAAAGAACATTGATGCCGTGAGATAGAGGCATCCTTGGGCATTTCTTACACCAGCATACATTCGATATTGCATGAACACATGGCCGTAAAAAAGGTTTGTTCTCGTTAGATCCCGCACAATTTGACAATCGCTCAAAAAAGTTTTGTTTCGATTGTTACAAAGAAAATTTTGAAAAAATACGATCGTGACGTTTCAAAAGACGTTTTTAAGATCGTCACAGATGACGATTGATGGATCTATGAGTATGAGCCCAAAACAAGGCAGCAATCGACCGTGTGGGTCTTCGAAGACGAGCCAAATCCAACGAAAGTTGTTCGTGGAAGAAGCACTTCGAAGCAAAAGGGCGCCTGTTTCTTCGACAAAACTGGTCATGTGGCAACTGTTGCGCTTTTTCAACGTAGAAGGTCAATTCTGAGTGGTACACCACAATTGGTTTGCCTGAAGTCTTCGGAGAAATTCGAAAATGTACAAGAGTAAACGAATCATTGTGCACCATGACAATGCGAGCTCTCACACATCGACTCAAACCAACGTCTTTTTGACCGGCCAAAACGTCAAATTGATGGGTCATCCGCCGTACAGCCCTGACTTGGCACTCAATGACAAAAGTGTATAAATCATGCTGGAGAATACTATAAAAAACAGTAAAACCATTTTTGATGAAAAATATTCGCATTTTATTATTAGGCCAGAAGTACATACTCTTATATTAGCCATCGTATCTCTTTATGTACACAGAAAAAAAATTCAAGGCTCAATTCAAAAAATTAAGACAACAAATTTATTAGGAATAAATTGAGTAAAAGAATTCAAGCTATAAATAAAGTCACATACGTACATTTACAAAAAAAATGTATGCCGATTTCGAAATATTGTTATGAGGTGATGAAAAATTCACATATTTAAAATTTGTTTTCCAAAATAGTTGGTAAAACTTTTACTTGCAAGCATTGGTGACTGCAGTTTCAGTGAACGCCACTTTACCATCAGAAGACCCTTTACAAGGAATGTGTTGAAACTATGTTTAGCGTTTATTCACTTAAGGGCATGTGGGTTCGCATTATCGAGAACTACAGCCAGTAGAGTTAAGCTTATATACGAAATTTTTAATTGAGTGATGATAAATGTGTGGCCAGACTGAAAACCATACGTCCAAAAAAACACCCGGTGGAAATTTTTCCTGTGTATGCTAAGTATTTTTTTTTGTGGAAAGGGAAGACCTACTTTCCTCTTTCAAGATACCCTGTTCAACATGCACGAAATGGAAATTGTCTCAAGGGTGCCAAAATGTTTTGTGTCACCAGTAGGACCAAAGTGTATTAGGGGGTTTTTTTTTAAATAGTTCTTGCACCGTACATTTCCACTACCAATCATTAAATTTAGTATTGGTGTAAAATCTGACTGAAAGAATGTGTTCCCATGGTGAAGTGAATGTGAAGAATGCATGGCAGGGACAATACCTTCTACTCAGTTTTTTATAAAGCGGACTTAACTGTAAACATATGTACGGCGAATTTGATAAAAACAAATTGCCATGGATTATTTCGGAAACATTTCAAGTTACTTCAACATGAAGTTTTTGCAAGAATAATTATAAGAATTTTTGTTGCCTAGGAAGTTTTAAATCGAATCATACTTGATAAGTATCTGTTTCAAAAACACACTATTTTTTCATAAAGTTTATATCGAAATTTGCTCAAGATCGAAGGGCGACGAATTTTACTATCAACGCCAACAGAAAAGGCTGTGAATAGCTACATACATAGTCGCCTGCTACTTCGGCAAAACTGGTCATGTGGCGACTGTTCCGCTTGAGCAACGTAGGAGGCCAAGCCAGCCACGGCGTCCACTTGCACGCAGAAAAAAAGTATGGTTGGGGTAACAATATTCGAAGACCACCATACTATTGTTGGTTATATGGTTGTGGCACAACAATATTATGATCACCACAACAATAGTATGGTTCACACAAAACCATATTATGATCCCCATAACAATATTATGGTCCTCACAACAATATAATCATTCACACACAACCATAATATGATCCCCACAACCATATTATTATTCACATTCAACCATAATATGATCCCCACAACCATATTATGATCCTCATAACCATATTATGTTTAACGTACAACCATAGTATGATCCTCACAACCATAGTTTGACTTACGCATAACCATACTATGATCCCCAAAATTGTTTGTAAAGACTGGAATACGTTGTTATTCAACAATAAAGAATTTTATTAAGTAAGTTATGTAACAATAGGAGTGATTTATTTAACAGTAAAAAAATTCATTTATTAAAAATATTTTAGTTATACTAAGCCGTAGTTTTTTTTTTGAAAAAATGTAATTTTTATTACATACTTATTGCGTAAGAATCGTAAAAATAACATTGTCAAATTAAAAAAAATAAGGTTTTGCCAGTATGATTGTCGTAATCATGTATTGTTAACATAAAATCCATGGAAATAATAATTTTGTCCCACCAACCATATTTATATTGTTGCTACAACCATATTATCATTTTTAAATTTGGCAACAATACTTTTGTTACATTTGAACAATATTAATATTGCCGCAATCATACTATTGTCAAAATGAAATTCAAAAAACAATACTATGGTTGCGACGACCATACTTTTACTGCAGAGAACATACTATTATTGCCGTGACCATATAGTAACCATATATTTTCTCTGCGTGTGCCAGAAATCATTTTTATAACATATTGGCAAACCCTTATCTTTATAGTTAAGCTAAATACTTTGCCAAAACATTAAATTATATGCGTTTTATTTCTTCTTGACAACCAGACGTCTAAAAACACCTTTTATTTGTGGGTCCTCGCCTTTTTGTCCAATTTTACCACAATATAGTCTATAATAATATGAGAAACGTTGACTTCATTCTGTTAACATTTTTTAGCGATCAGTCCATTACACGCAGAGAAAAGATATGGTTACTATATGGTTACCGCAACAATAATATGTTCTCTAAAATAAAAGCATGGTCGTCGCAATCATAGTATTGTTTTTTTTGAATTTCATTCTGACAACAGTATGATTGGGGCAATATTAATATTGTTAAAATGTAACAATAGTATTATTTCCAAATTTAGAAATAGCAACCATATAAACATGGTTGTTACAACAAAAGTATTGTTGTTTAAAATTTACTATAACAATAATTTGATTACGGCAATCATACAGTATGGTTGCGACTATGAACATAACAAAACAGGTTTTATAGAGCATACTCGTACATGTATGTGTGTGCGTATATTTCTTTTGATATACCAAAAAAAAACACATACACACGATACAGTGCATTTTTGTTGTCCATTATAAAAAACTATAACAATCGGAAGGGAGTTCCGATTGTTGTAGTAGTTCCGATTGTTGTTGTTCAGTGAAATACTCTACTACCGACTGGTTCTCGTTTATTGAAAATCAGCCTGCACTTAAGTATATAGACATTGATCTTGGTCTAATCACATTCGTTACTTGGGGTCTACGGATTGTGAAATAGCATTCACCCCTGCTGGCAACTAAAAGTATTTTCGACTGCAGTTAGACTGCAGTCTATTTTTGTTTCTTGAATGAAATATTCAATAAAACATGGCCTCAATTTTGGCTATTAATTATTGTAATGCAATTTAATATAACTTGCTTGATAAAAGTCTCTTTTTTTGAATAACAAAATTACCCAATCCTAAATGAATCATACTATGTTTGTTGGGATAATAGCATGGTTGCGTGTGAATCATACTATGGTTGTATGAGAAACATACTATGGTTGTGAGGATCATAATATGGTTGTAAAGATAATAGTATGATTGAGTGTGAATCATACTATTGTTGTGAGGATCATAGTATGGTTGAGTGTAAATCATACTATTGTTGTAAGGATCATAGTATGGTTGTGGAGATCATAGTATGGTTGATTGTAAATCATACTATGGTTGTTGGGACCATAGTATGGTTGTGTGTGAATCAATGTTTTTGTTACGGACCTAACGCAAAAATAGTAATTTTTATATGGAAATTAAAAATTGAACAGGGATTAAACCGGCTCAAGACCTCTTGTTTTCTATATTTAAATAGAAGACAAGTTTTTAACAAAATGGCAAAGTGACATTGATTTTCGTGGCTGCACACTACTTTTATCATGATTTCGGGTCCGTGACAACCCTCTTCAGAAAGCCTTGCTGCAATTGTTGAAAGTAAAACCGAACTCTATAAGGCCAGGCTCTCCACAAACGAATGAGAACTACTGTTGTAAACCTTACTTTTTAAGTTTTCTTCACACAATTGCCCACGAAAATACAACTCACTCTTGCCAGCTCTAAAGAGACTCCACATCGAGAGCCATCAATAGATTTCTTTTACAACAACGTGTGTGTGTTGTAAAAAGAGTTTAGTTGACTATGTCAACTTGTGTGCCGTGCCGTGCATGTAATTAAAAATTTTCAAACAAACTGCTTTGGGTTTGTTCAACTAAAATATTTTTAATAAAAACGCTTACGTTTTTTTAAACTGATTTTTTCTACTGCTAAATAATTCACTTCTATTATTTTGAATTTAATGTAATTTTAAATACTTTCATAATTCAAATCTGTTGTTGACAACTTAACCCAATTCTATTAAATAATTTGTGGATCACAGTACAATTGTATGTGATCATACTATGGTTGTAGGGAGCATAACATATTTACGTGTGAATCATACTATGGTTGTGAGAATCAAACTATGGTTGTATGTGAAACATACTATGGTTATGGGGATCATAATATGGTTGCGGAGATCATAGTATGGTTGAGTGTGAATCATACTATAGTTGTGGGGATCATAGTACGGTTACGTGTGAATCATACTTTTGTTGTAAGGATCAAAGTATGGTTGTGAGGATTGTAGTATGGTTGAATTTGAACCATACTATTATTGTGAGAATCATAATATGGTTGTTTCACAACCATACACCCAACAATAGTATTGTCCTCTTCGAATATTGTTACCACAACCATACTTTTTTTCTGCGTGTAGTTTTGATTTTTGACGATGAAGCACCATCAAAAACCACTGTTAATCGCTGGTACCAAGAGTTTATTCACTGACGCCGTTCGCTCCAGGATGAATTTCGTGGAGGACGTCCAACTTCGGTTACTTTGCCAGAAACCATCGATGCTGTGCTTGAACTGACAAAGACCGATATGTGACATACCGTGAGATTGAGGCATCCCTAGTCATTAGTATGACAAGCATCAATAAGATATTGCATGTTCATTTGACCGTGTTCTCGTTAAATCCCACATAATTTGACAAATGCTATAAAAACGATCATACGGATTAATGCAAAGAGTTGTTGAAAGCGTGTAGCTGCGGTAGCTCAAAGGCTGTGTATCACATTGTCACAGGTGACGAATCATGGATCTATGCATATCGTCGTTCCGAAGTTATCTTCACGTATCTCCAAAAAATTTTTTTTTGGGAAATTGACTATTAAGTTTCAAACTCTTATAGAAAAAAAGTGGCGCGAAAAAAGTTGTCCAATATTTTTGTTAGGCTTAGTGCTTGCAATTCTGCTTCGATTATGTGAAAAATAGTCAAGGTTATAGAAGAAAGTTTTTAAGTTACAAACATTTTTACCTATATAAAAAAAATTTACTTTTTGTTGTATACGCCACCTTTTGCGAAATATTTTTTTTTATGGCGCATACGTGAAAATAATCCGTAAAAACCATACTATTTTTTTGTGATAAACTAACCACTACTTCGTTAGTTGAAGGTCAAATAATTATCTTTTATAAGCTCTTATATAACATTATTATATTATGAAAAGATCATGTACAAAAAGCACATAGAAGAGAATCGCAGTTGCAAAAGTGAACGCGATACAGATAGACAGTTGGTATCGAATAACACGATTGTGGTGTGCTTCAACTTGCAAAGCACTTTTAATCTTCCAAAGGGATTTTCTTCCACATTTTATTATAAAAGAAAACTCTCCGTTTTCAATATGACAGTGACTGTATGTGCTCAGAAAGCAAATGCAAAGAATACAACTTAATGTGCCATTTGGAATGAAGCACATAGGTGTCGCTCTGGAAATGATATTGCTAGTTCTTTCATTAAAATTTTGGAACAAATTTTGCAGGATTTTAATAATATTGAGCACATCATTTTGTGGAGTGACTCCTGTGTGCCGCGAAATAAAAATAAAATATTATCGTCTGCTATCCTTCATTTTTTATATTGAACAAACAATGTGAAAACAATCGTTCAAAAATTTTCAGAACCAGGTCATTCTCAAATTCAGGAGATTGACGCAGTCCATAGTGCAATAGACCGGTTCCTAAAATTAAAAGAAATTTACAGTCCATTAGATTTAATAACAAAATTAAAAAACTATCCATCCAAAAACTTTGCGCTAAAAGTGATAGAAATGATTCCGACCGATTTCAAAGTTTATTCGTCTTTAGCAAATCAATTAAATTTTCATAAAGTTCCTTTCAGTAAAATTAAATCAATTAAATATAATAAATACAATTTAAAAAGTAATAAATACAATATAAAAAGTCTGCAAGTGAACGCACTTTCAAACATCAAGCCTACGAAAACAAGCGAGAAAGGGAGTCATTGCAACTTCAGAAAACTTTTTTGAAAAATAACTTAATACATGTACAAAGATAAACATAAATCCAGACAAAAAGAAAGATATTGAAAGCCTTTATGTTTTCCTTCCAGAAAATCATGTGAGATTCTTTTCAGATTTATTAATGTAAATTTGTGTATACATTCAGCTAAATTTTCTAAACTAAATTTTAGCTCGAGTGGTACATAGATATATTGGAAATTTTTATGTTATTACTAGTATTATGTAATAAATTGTTTCCATGTTAAAAATGTTTGTAAGAAAAAAGTTTTACTTTCATTTACAATAAAATGCATTTAAGAAAACCAGTTCTAAATCCTTTTATCTTCCAATATCCATCTATATTAATAAGTACAAAACCCCCATTAACTTTATCCGAAAATGTTATTAAAATATGGGACAAAAACAATATGTATATACATATAAATATTGTGATAATTTTTTTCCAAATGTATTTTTTTGGCACATACGTAAAGATAACAATTTTTTTTAATTCATAAATTTCATATATTTTTTATTGTATATCCACACAAATGGTTCATACGGTAACATAACGCGTTAAATTTTTAGCAAAACTGGATATACAACAAAATGACACTATAATATCTCAGGAACCGTAAGAGATACGGACCTGGAGACTGGACAGATCGATATCTCTCAAAAAATTATACCAGGAAGTGGTACTATCTCATTTTTTTGATTTTGTGATATACGTTAACATAACTTCGGAACGACGATATGTACCCGAAACAATACAGCAATCGACCGTATAGTTCTTTCCAGACAAGCCACATCCAATAAAAGTTGTACGTGCAAAAAGTACATCAAAGCAAATGGTTTCGTTTTTGTCGGTATAGTAACCGGTCATGTTCCCACAGTGCCTTAAGGTCAATTCTGAGTGGTATACAACCATCTGTTTGCGAGAGAGCTCTCACACATCAGGTGAAACGATGAGCTGTTTGAGCACTTAAGATGTCGAATTGATAGGCCATCCACCGTACTGCCCTGAAATATAAATATCAACCTCGTACAACTACACAATAGTGAAGACAAATTGGAAAGCCTCCAGTATCCATCTTCTAAAAAAATAAAGAGAAATCCCGATTATGAAGTACCAGGGTAAAACAGTCGAATAAATTGTTCAGCGGCGGGTTTTCTACTTCGTATATGCTGGCGACTTTACCAGTAAGCCATGTAAATGATTCTCCATAAAATACATTAGCCGTTCGCAGACGACTTTAAATTGTAGGTCCCAGTTAGTGAGTATAAGAATTATATCACAGTTGATTTACAATGAAAATATAAAGTGAAATTTCTTCAGAAAAAATGACTAAAGCGACATGGGCAGACGTAAATATTTTTAGGTATTCAGTGTAAATAACAGATAAGTGGCATGGGTAGGGGTTATTCACGAGTATATTGCCAAAATCTAACCCAACACCAGAAGAGTTTATGGCGGTTCAATCTTAAGATGCTGACGGGGAGCACATACCTGCACAAAGAAACCCCGCGTTTATGTTTGTAACGTGATCCAATAAAAGCAGCAGCTCAACCAAAGAACAAAAAAAAACAAGAAAGGAATACACGATATTGAATTGAAATAGCTGTTTGGCAAAACCCCCCTCACCCTAGCAGAAGTTTTAAATTCCATAAAAGTGAACCGAAATACACACGCACACACAGACGCAGATACCAATGCAGACTCAAGTAAAAATACACATAAAATGTCAAAACCCTGAGTGAAAGTAAATACGTTTGTTTACATGCCAAGAGAAATTCTCCACACTCTACCTTCGGGCCAAGACTGAGTGAGCGTGATAGAGGGGGGAGGGTGGCGGAAAGCCCATTTGCTTCAAGGAAAATCCTTTGGCATTAAATATTTTGAAAGGTCTTCGTTGTGCGTTTTTTTATTTTTGCATTTTACTTTTTTTCAATAAATTTTATTAACACAATCATCACATGTTGGGGAGCATAAAAACACCGACTGCCGTAAATATTTCTATAGACAGCCAGAGACCGGGAACGGGATGGGACAGGATGGGCACCGACAGCAATACACGCAGACAGACAAGCTATTTAAGTGGTGTGGCATCCACACTCTGGATACTTCTTATATGCTTCACCCTGCTATTATCCGGCCAACCAGTGGCATACATGTAGGAGTATGTGCTGTTTGGATTTAAAGGGGAGCGACGAATTGGTATTGTCAGAAACGAGTGCAATGACGGCACGCAGTACTTTGCTTCGTTTTTACGTTATTTTTATTATAAGCTCGGAATTAGAGCTTTGAAATGTATCATATTGCTTTCTGTTTCGTTCGTTTCCTTAATCCTTCTCGGTTTATGTCTGGAAAAAATTCTCGTTTTAGAGGAGAACTCCTGCATCTGCACTCATGCTTGCGTTAAGTCATTAGACGGGGAATCATCATTACTTTGTAAATCTATAGATTTTAAATGAATTTCAGTATTATATCCCTTCACCGATATACGAAATGCTTTAAAAATTTATCAGATTTTTCTAAATTTATAAATTGCAAGAATGAAAAAAAGGAAAATGACATAGATGCAGCACTAAGTGGCTTACAATTTATATTTAGAGAATGTGTGGTACTAAGAAGTGTAAGGGATTATTTAAAGTAAGTAACCCATTTAAAGCAAACTCAACAATATCAGCTCGCTTAATTCTTTAGAAATCTAAATGGCACAGTAGTTACTTCGGCAAGACTAATTAATTTGGGTTAACCCGACTATGCAGAACCCATTTTAATGGACTTAATTGGCCGAATACCGTGTGTCAATAATGTCTTCGTACAGCAGCAAATAAAAATTTAATTTTAGAACAACAGTGTCATGTAGGGAAATTTTTTCAAATATTTAAATGAAGTCGTCTTCATAAAACATTTCTTCAGACTTTGCAACTTAAACTAACACATTATGGAAATTAAGTTGGAAGCTACTACACAAATTCGCTTATTTGCTTCCAATAAAGTCTTCGTAAACTTAAGCTTACGTTTATGTTTTTCGCTAATTTACTGATTTTTATTGTTGGTTTATAAAGGTTTTCTCTGAATGTACTTATAAGTAACGAAAGATACCTTTAAAAAGGCATGAGCAAATTAAATCGTATTTGTTAAAGAAATAGTAAAAAATGACTAAAAAATTATTATCGGTGGACTAGCGCAAGCTTCTCTTCAATTAAAGGATAAAAAGTCCAACGCGGAAATAGCTCAACTGCTATCCCAGAACATTTCTTATATGCAGACAGTTATCGGAAGCTTCAAAATCGGGAGATTCTAGAGCACGGAGATCGGCTGCATATGAGCCATTTCATGTCAGACCGTACGATTTTTGCTAAAAATTGACTTTGATGTCTTCGATTTCTTTCAAAATTTTAATAAGTATTCTTCATTAAAAAAAATTTTACACGAAATAAAAAAAAAAATTAAAAAATGAATAATTTTTTTCAAAAGGTTATGAGCATTTGAAAATCGTCAAAATCTTGAAAAGTCATCTGACATGACAACTTTTAAACTGATTTTTTTCAAAAAGTAGTCAATGGATTTTAATGTTTTATACCTTTTTTAAAGATATTTGAACCTTCTATTTAAAATTAGTTTTTTTTATTGGTTTTTTGTTGTTATTTTTAAAGTTTGTTTTTTTACTTAATTTCTATTTTACATCATCTTCGAACAAGTCGAAAAAACTGAAAAAAATATTTTCTTAAAGCTCAATATAACCCAAATATTCCCTGTAAATTTCAGAATGGATCGACATCCATGGATTCTATTTTTTCCAATTTTTTCCATTGTAGTACCACAAAAAAGTACATTTTCAATTTTATTTTGTTTTTAAATAATGAAATAAAATAGATTTAAAGCAAACACAGGAGATTATTTTCCGACTTTTAACAGCTTTTAAACAACAGTTTTTATTTTATTTATTAAATATCTAAGAATTTAAAGGTTTGTTTGAGTTAAAATGACACTAGTTTACAAAAAAATAATTCAGTACGTGGTGTGAAAGTTAACAAGTGTATTTTTACTACATTACTAAAAGTTTAATAATAAGCAATTTTCATTTTTATATACATTTTTTATAGAAGATTCAGCTGCAAATTATATAGTATGCATTTTAATTTGTCTGTCATGGTACGGAATAAACGCATGGTAGCCTAAAGTACCTTATTTATTATTACCTTATTTTTTAACATTTTGTTCAACCCATTAATAAAAAGAAGTCGGGGTATTAATTGGATTGTCAATATTTGTCAAACTGGCTCGCGCTGCTAATCTTTTAATTGTGCCTCCAAGCCCATCGCAAGGGCCCTTAGTGTACGAAATGCAAGGTTGACAAGATTTTTCTTGTTTTTAATTACTTGCTCCATCTGAGAAGAAAAGAACTTTTTTATAGAACTCAATGTTTCTTTAAAAAATTTGATCAGACCTTCCTGAAATAAATGAACGGCTATTGTGTCGTGTTTTAAGCATTAATAATAAATTAATTTTTCTTTCTTATTGCCATTGTAGTAAATAGCAATAGGATGTACTTTTTGGTGTACTAGTTTTAGAAAAACATAAGTTTAAAAGTTGTCATGTCAAATGACCTTTCACGATTGGTGATTTTGGAACTCTGTCTGACAAGAATAGATCATTGAAAATTTGACAAAATAATGCTTATTTTTTTATCTTGGAAAGTTGTGGTATCTCACTGTGTTAGGGGTCTAGGAATTAATTTTTGATATTTATTCTTACCTAAAACTCACGCTAGATGGCGCTATAAAAGAAATGGTGCTATTTCTTGCAAATTTTCATAGAAAAAACGGTGTGTGCCAAATTTCATCAAGATTGGTGGCAGCAAGAACTAAAATACATAAAATCGGATGATCATATGTGTGAGAACTATAGCTTTATCTGAACCGATTGTTTTTAATTTCAATAGCGTCAGTCGTTGGTCCAAAAATCGTACTTCTGCGAAATTTCATGAAAATCGGAGAACAATTGCGACCGGTTTTTTGGTTACAAGCTTTAGGTGGACTGATGGACGGAAGGACAGGCAGACATCGTTAAATCGAATAAGCTTGTAATTCTGAGTATTTTTAAAGGTGCGTACAGCTCAAATATCTTTGGTAGTTACAAACATTTGCCATGAAACTAACTTAAAATACCCTCTTCCACAAAGTGGCGCATGGACCAATATGTTTCAATATAGATAAGTATAACAATACGAGAATGAACGGTCCCATATCTGCAGGGACTTTTGTTTTGGGTCTACAAAAAAACTGATGTAGACTTACAAACTTAGACTAACAACTCACTGCAATAGTTTTGTGCTAGATCAGATTTATAAAGTGACCTGTAGAGAAGCTGGCCCTTATATTCAGGAGTATCCTATTAACGTGCCTTAGAACGGCAGAATCTTATATCTGGACTGACCTTAGAGTTGGGACATTATGATAACGTGGACCGGTATGGTCCAATCTTGTCAGGACTTACAACGCACGATGTTAATTTCGAGTCAGACTTAAATGTCAAGTTTTTTGCCCAAATTAATTTGACATTTCTTTCTTTTAGCGTTTGGCAAATTAAATTATGGAGAAGTA
Source organism: Hydrotaea diabolus (assembly GCA_963513945.1). Lineage (NCBI taxonomy): Eukaryota > Metazoa > Arthropoda > Insecta > Diptera > Muscidae > Hydrotaea > Hydrotaea diabolus. The sequence continues at coordinate 47,176,345 of OY740717.1, read as the reverse complement.
TATAATTAAGCAGTGCGTTAAGATTGTTAAAGCCTTTACGAAACTGGGCGTTTAAATCAAAATTCATTTCGTGGACTTGGTGATTTTTTTGGTCAGTAAAATCGATTTAATGTGTCCATAGTGGATTTGTTAACAAGCATAATTGCCGCATTTGAGCAAATGAGAATCCACGAATGATTGTAGAAAAGCCGATCCACAAAGAGCCACTGTTTGGTGAGGTTTATGGGCTGGAGGGGTCCGGTCCTCCTTTTTTGGAAATGACGTAGGCGAAGCAGTTACCGTGAATGGTGTTCGTTATCGCAAGATAATAACGGTTTTCTTGTAGCCAGAAATTGAGGATATGGACCTGAACGATATGTGGTTTCAACAGGATGGTGCCGCTTGTTAACAGCTAACGAAACAATGGTTTTTTTGCGCTAGAAATTCATGAAATAATTATGCACATAAACTACATTAAACCTCCTTTACATCTCAGAGTCATTGAAAATATGGACAATGGGATAAATTTATGCCACCAAAGCCGAGGCGATCATTACACCTATGTGTTACTTCACACATATTGTCATAGATCCTTTTATCACAACAACAAATTTTAAGATAATTCTCTAAAAACTGTTTGTGCTTTTCACAATTAGCATTATGCGTTTTAGTATCATCTTCTATAATGCTATGTACTAAATTTGGTCGAGATCGGAAACATAATATGGCTTGTAAAATGGCAGAACCTCTAATGGGGAAGGAACTTTGTATGTGTGCCTTTTGAAAACATGGATAAATATTGTCCAATTTTATCAGACTTTATTAAAATTCTCTCATAATACATTCAAAATTAGAACTAGACTAGAAGTAAACTAAGTGTCTTGAGTGACAAGATCTTTAATCCACAGGGACTTTTGCGTGGCGATCATAATATAACAGGGAGCGACTTGATTTACCTCGATTTAATTATCAGCTTCTTGATCGATAAGGTTCAATTTCACTTGAGTTGGGTTTTGGCCGAAATCTGTGCAGCCGCCTATTACAATAGGGTTCGTTCCAATCTTAAGCAATCAGCATTGATTCGAAAAAATCGGTTTATTTTTGAGACCAGCTGGACAGACATTTAAATACATTATGCTGACTATTTTTTATTTTCTTAGTCAATATCTATGACATGAAAAGATTTACTTTCAATTTACTACATTTACTCGGTGAGCTTAAGCCGATAGCCATAGAAGGTAGTGCTTTTATTTTCTAAGATTTATTGTAATTTAAATTATAATAAATTTCCAAATAAATAAATAAATTACTCGGTGAATTTGTCCGAGTAATAAATGTAAAGAGAGAAATCCATGTTGTTATATTTTCTTTTAAATTTTCTAACCACTTTTTCAATTTTTTTGTGTTCTGGAACACTTCTTCGAGAAAAACTAGTTAAAAGTAGTACGTAACGAAACGCAACTAAGGTTAACAGCGCATTCTCTTACAAGTATATATGTATAGTTGAAATTGATTTTCTTCAATCGTAGCCGTACTTTAAATTCATCTATTTGCTAGAAAAGTGTGCGGAGCATCCTTTGAAGTAGTACTAGGGGTAAAACAATACAGACAATTACTTTTTCATAATTTCCATCATTGGCAGAAGTCAAACCAGAAACCTGAATCCATAGCTTAGAAAGAATTCGCTTTCGCATATTCATCCCGGCAATTAGGTTAACGTGTCTAACACACAAGTTCGATACAAACGCACAAAAGGGTGGAGCGAGTTTAAAAATTCCCGAAATCCTAGACATAGTTAGAATTAAGGACAAGTTAGGTTAGCCGAGCTAGTATGAAAAATCTATAAATATCCTGTTTTGTTTGTTGTTAACAATTTCTGCGAATCTTTCTGAGAAATGTCATCACGGACCCAAAATCGAAATAAAAGCTGTATGCGGCCACGAAAATCAATGTCACTTTGTCACACTTATTTTGTAAAAAAAAAAAAAAATCGTCTATTAGGATGCAAGAGTTCTCGAGCCGGTTTATCTCTGTTTAAGTGTTAAAAGACAAATTTGGCAATTTTGAATTAAAGATACGCGATACATATGCTGCTCAAGAATTTGTAGAGTGTGTAACAGTTGAAAAATTAAAAATACCTAAATCTGTTCAAGTTGGGCCATATTGGTTTATGCTGGATGCAGCCTCTTATAAGCATCCTGTTTGGAGGACATGTTGCTTTGGGTTCCTCATACTAAGTCCCATTCCGAATTACGTACTGAAGCGACGACGCTTTTCTATATCACAGTATTTTAGGTTAATTTTCGTTAACACTCGTTCTTTTTTAAATAATTAAAATATTTGGAATGAAATTTATTCAAGAATAACCTTTAGTGAGTTTAACGCGCTTGGTTATTACTCGCTTATAATACTTTTTGAACAATTTTTTTCTACAACTTATAACTTTTCAAATCAACCGGTTATGTAACGTTTTTAAGTTATCGCCTTAGCGACCACTTACTCATTTAATAAACGATTAACAATAGAAGACGGCTTACGATATCCTACTATACTCTGCTTAACAAATGCCGCATGGGCTCAGTCACCAGCAACACCAAACTGTCTAAGCTTAGTTGAAATAGCTTTCAATATAATATATATTTTTTCGACCTATAGTCCAAGGCATCGGGGAGCCGTGGTTGGGGCCGTCGTGGTTTAAGAAATAGTTAGTATTCTGGACTTACTCAGTACGGACATAAATACTGTTACAACATTGAATACACCCATTTCAATAGTAGAACTGAACATACCCCGTTAATGTCATATGGGTTTTGAAAGCTAACCTCAATAGCGTTAATCTGTAACGGGATTTTACAATTGTTTCAACTTTCATCATGAAGTGGTCAGATAATGAGAACCGTATCGCTGTAATAGCGCTTTTCAAGTGCGAAATGAAAAAAAAACGATATTTTCAAAGCGCTCCGGCCATTAGGGTCCAGCAGCATGTTCGTCTACTGATGCAAAAAACTGTTTGAGGAGACTGTAGATGTAAAAGACCGCCACCGGTCGGGCCGCCCACGCTCTGTTCGAACACCGCTTGTCATCAAAGCCGTTAAATCAAGAATTCACAGAAATCCGTTCCGAAAATAGAAAATCATGGCCCGTGAGATGAATATCACGCAAAAGTCCATGAGTCGAATCATTAAAGAAGAGCTGGGACTTGGGACTTTCAAACGACGTACCGGACATTTATTGACTGCAGCTTTAAAAAAATAGAATTGAATAATGCAAACGTCTTTTGGTAAAGTACACAAAAAAATTTTGTTCACCGATGAAAATTTAAAAATTTAACAAGCAAAATGATAGAGTGTATGCGCGGTCATCTAAGGAAGCATCTGAACTGATCCCAAGGGTGGAAAAGGGTCATCACCCAGCTTGAGTCATGGTTTGGTGGGGTGTCTCTTACGATGGGGTCACTGGCCTGCATTCCGCGAACAAGAAGTCAAAACATCGGACAAAGTGTACTAAGAAACCGTTTTGGAAGCTGTTGTTAAGACTCATAACAATTCCCAGTTCCAAAACCAGCCATGGACTTTCCAGCAGGATTCTGCGCCGCTCATAAGGCTAAAACGTCCCAGGCCTGGCGTTCATTTCCTCTGAAGAATGGCCCTCAGGCAGTCCATATTTTAACCCACTGGATTACAAATTGTGGACTGTTTTAGAGAACAAGGTTTATCACAAAAGATACCCCAACATTGGATCTCTTAAGACTGCTTTGGTTCGAGCTGTGGCCAATTTTCCAATGGACAAGGTTCGTGCAGCTATTGGCTATTGGCCAGTGCGACTTAGTGTGCGAATAAGTCGAATCTTTTTGGATACAATTTACATTAATAAATATATTAACAAGTATTTGGTCCAAAAACATTCAGTACTTTTTATTTTACAGCTTAAAATGTGTGTAACAGTATTTATGTCCCTACAGTACTTACATAAGTCCCACCCCATCCCATTAAGCAACAAAGCAAACTTTTCTCAAATCAGTAAGCAGTCACTGCTTACTGATCGTGAGCTTATACCGTAGACCTACCTAAATAGAAGAAGTTTACTTGGCAAAGAGATAAATCTCAAATCCGCTCCCAGTATTCTTGAGTATTATACATTTTTCAGTGTCGGGTTTCCACCTCGACTTGCTGGCGACTTTAGGAATAAGAGATTTTTTTTAAGTCATGTGAAAACTTCTCTATAAAATGCATTAGCTAACAGTAGGCCCCAATAATGTATATAAGAATTATATCATGCACAGGTTATTTATTTGACAGAAATTTCCGCTGTTGTTTATAGAATGTTGAAGTACTCAAGTAGGTAAATATGTTTTCGAATTCAAACCCTCTTCAGTGGAGTTTCAGTAGAGCATTTGTTACCATTCAACCGACAGGTCCGCCAAGTCGTACAGCTTACTTTTACCCAACACATGACTCTCCGCCTAGGTAACTTCAGACATACATTTTACAATGGATTTTAAAACCAAAAAAGTCCCAACACACCTTGGTCAGATTTTTGTAGTGCCTATGCCATAAAGCAATAAAGAAACACAGGTAGTAAAGGTTGGTTAAATTTTAAGGGCCGATGTTGAATATAAACCGCACCGAAACGTCAAGCTTTTTTCTGCATTTCATTTAATATTTCTTAATTACAGACTAATTCAATTTCAACTATGTAAAGATGCACAAGCGAGCAATGTGTTTAAGTTATTCAGGCTTATTATGAAAATGGGGGTTCAAATCAAAATGCATATCGTGCATTCGCCTCCATTAAAGTACATTATACAGCTCCGGCGGCTAAGTGCAAGTTGGACAATAATTGAATTTTGCTTTCATGGGCCATGTAGATGTTGATTAAATTGCTCCGTTTCACAGAGTTTAGCACTACTAGCAACTTAAAGAAAATCGGTTTGTATTACGATATAGTTCCCACAAATATGTTGAACCGATTTTGTGCCTCAGATCTTGATATATCCAATCTTTATAAAATTTGACACAGTTCATTATCGCCAAGTTTCGAGCTCAGATTAAAACTGGTCATATAAAGTGCCCTCCAATGGATACAAAATATTTACTCGTAAAATTGGTAAATTTGGGCGACGAACCGTCAGTCCGAAATTGCGGCCCATTTTAGCATTGATACCAAAATATATTGAAATTTTCTTACAAATTTATTATTTTTGAAAATATATATCCCGTCCAAGCATTCCAAACTCCTGTTTTTATCGGAGTTTGCCTTTTCCTCTTATCCAGAAGGGCAAGATATAATAATGTAGGCCACACTTGACTTAAGCTTTTATTAATTTTTTTTATGTTTGTTCTTAATGCAGGATATTTCACACAGCCGTATAGAAAAATTTTAATACCTCTAGCCAAAACAGCTGTTGTGTAGCACTGATCTGAAATTGGCATCCTAAGGTTTAAAAAAATCTACAAGAATCTTTGTTTGTTCTACGTTAAATGTAGTTCATCTACTTTGAAGGGACATAAATACTGTTACACACGTTTTATGCTGTAAAATAAAAAGTACTGAATGTTTTTGGACCAAATATGTTTTAATATATTTATTGATGTATATTGTATCCAAAAAAAATCTACTTATTCGAAATGTCCACCCTTAGCCTTTACATACGCTTTAATTCGCACTGGCCAATCGTCAATAGCTGCACGAACTTCCAATGGAAAATTGGCTACAGCTCGAACCAAAGCAGTCTTAAGAGATCCATAGTTGGGGTATCTTTTGTGACAAACCTTGTCCTCTAAAACCGTCCATAATTTGTAATCCAAGGGGTTCAAATCTGTATAATCGTGTACAAGCGTGCCTTTTCAGTATTACCTCTAATTAAAGCCCGATAAATAATGCATTTTTTGTGGCTGGACTTGAAGATTATCGGAATCCTGCCTCATTTGTTAAGCCACTATTGGTTTTATTCCATGGCACTGAGGATAGACAGACACTCATCCAAAATACATGTAGTCTGTAGAGTTTATGGTTATTTACAAGTCTTTAAGATGCCGCTCCAAAACCGGTCCAGCATTGAGCCGGATTCTACTTCACTCCACACTATTACCATGTGTTGGTTATATTCTCAGTGAACACGCATTTACACACTCACATACCGACACTGTGTACGGATGCATTCCAAAAGGAACTGGAAAACAACAATTCTGGCACACTGAAATACAGGGAGTTTAATGCCAGCCTCTCATTCAAAGTTAGTAAAAACGAAAGACATCCTATTGTTGTGTTTATCTTAAAATTGTGCTCCTAGCAAAAGTCCAAACAAAAACCAAGTGGTCAATTTATAAGTTTAACCGGGCCGTAGATTTTATACTCTCCACAATGGATTGCGTTGCAGTTTGGCATTGACAGTATTGGGGAATATTTGTGCTGTTGGTGGATCCACGATTGACAGAACTACATTGGGGTCCTTTGAACGGTTTTTCTTTTCAGATACGTGAGTTTTATAATTTTTGAGAACTCATATGTCTATTGTTGAGGAGGCCCTAGTAAGCCTGTAGATTCAAGCCTCAAATTTAGTCAAAAAATAAAAGGAAATTGAGATTAGCGAGGAAACTTCACTATTTCTGATTAACCATATGTGACGCGCAAAATAGAAAGGGACCTAAGGGTAAAAACCAGTTTTGTTCAGGAGAGCCATTTTAAAGATTTAAATACCTGTATCTTTGGTGTACCACCACTTTCATAAAACGCGCATATCTCTGGGAGGGATCACTTTTGGGGCAAGGGATCGGTCTCATTCGATGCTCAGATGTTGTCCACATCGAAAATAAAAGAGTGAAAATTGATTTTTTTACCCTTAGGTCCCTTTCTCTATGCGCTGTTACATATGTCGATATTCAAACGAGTCTAATTGTCGGCACTCTAGGTAAATTTGACCTATGGGCCGAGACCTCGGTCGAATCGTAAAATTAATGTTATTTACGGGTTTAACACTACAATTTTGCTTTTTGATACCCATGTGTACATAGTTGAGGGACCCCTATGAGCAAGTCCGAGTGAAAAATTGGCTTTAACCTTGATCCATATTTTGATTTGTGAGAAAATACTCATATGTGTCATACCATTACGTTTGGTTTTGGGCCCCTGAGCATATAGACTGCGGAGATAGGTTAAGACATCTTATTCAGCCGTATTGTAAAATAAAATTTCTGAGAACGCATAAGTCCACGTTCGAAAGGAAAAATGTTCATGTTTCTAGGGACCTCAGATCCATTACTCAAGGACTAAAAAATAATGGAATCGACAAATTATTATAATAAATCGTGTTTATTTCAGACGTGTGGTTTTTAATCTGCCCACAGTCTTTTCGGAGTTGTTCTTTTGACAGCTGTCACTTGATTTATGCTCATTTTGGTTTGCCGATTCATAGTAAATAGACTTACTCCGGATCCGGACGTTTACAAGAAAATTTCGTTCAGCTATAAAGCTCACTTTTGGTTGAATCGGTACGTTAATAACCAAAATTGTCGCTTTGGATTAATGAAAATCCACAAGCCATTGTTGAGACAGTTACAGCCACAAAAAGGGGGGATCACTGTTCCACAGTTCTTCAAAAATTTAGTCGGCCATAATGTTACAGTCAATGGGGAACGCTACAGAGCCATGAATAATGACTTTTTCATGCCTGAATTGGACGAAGTTTATGTGGACGACCAATGGTTCCAACAAGCCGGCGATATATGCCATACAGCCAACGAAACAATCAGTTTATTGAAGGAAACTTTTGGTAAGCGCATTATTTCACATCGTTGGTCTGTGGCATGGCCTTTAAGATACTGCGGTTCAACAAAGCTGAACTATTTCTTGTTGTTGACGTGAAGTCGCCTGTTTACGCAGATAAGCCCAAAACGATTGACGCCTTGGAAGAGAATATTCGGAGCGTTATTGCTGAAATACGGCCCCAAATGCTGCAAAAAGTGGTCGCAAATTGTGCCTTTAGGCTAGAATTATTCGAGCCAGCCGTGGCGGCCACTTGCCCGAAATCATTTTTAAAACATAATGGCAAACCCCTATCTTTATAATAAAGCTAAATTATTGGCTATAACATTAAATTAGATAAGTTTTATTTCTTCTTGAATACCATACGTCTGAAAAAACACCCTTTACTTGGATCCGTGGCGTAAGTTTTAGTGTTTTTAGACATGTATAGTTCTAAAAGGCCGATTGGTCTCCAAGGCTCATATGGGCTGGTCTAAGTTTCAAACTGGCGGAAATCGTATATAAAGGTACGTACATACGCCAACCAGCGCCTTTTTGACAGGCCAAAACGTCGATTTGATGGGTCATCAACATTACAGCTCCGACTTCTTTTTGCTCCTGCACAGATGATGCTGTTGAAACGTTCAAAAACCATGTTTTGGAGGTATCTCAATCGGAGTGGACAAGGTGCTTCCACAATTGGTTTGAGCGCATGCAAAAGTGCACTTATATAAATCATGATGGAGAATACTTTGAAAAACAATGATAAATATTCGCATTGTCATTATTAGGCCAGATATAACTGCGCGTCATCAGGTTAGCACACCCCCATAAGCTTAATATAATTGTTCTTGTAGTTGTTGTTAAGATGCAGCAAAATTTTTTTACTCTATAATTCTAATCTTCGTATACTCCATCATTGGCAAAGAGAACATGCGAAGGAAAGATCCCGTTATCTGGTTTTTTTTATTATTTTTGATGGATAAGTGTGCTCTATTTTTGCGTCATCAGGTTAGCACATGTAAATTCTTTTTTGTTTATCTTTAACAGTTGAACGCGTATTGCATCCAAATTTTGTGTACTGCTCAAGTAGCCTTTAAGCTTTAATATGAGTAAAGGAAAATCGCTATCCGTAGAGGAGATCTCCAAAATTGAAGCTTACAAGGAAGCAGGGCTGTCAATAAGTTCAATATCCAAAAAAGAAGTCGTAGAGTTATATCGTCATTCCTGAGCAATAAGTTGAAGTATAGCAAGAATAATAAAGGAGGGAATAATAGAGTGATTTCCGCTGGTGATAAGAGAGAAATTTTGAGAGAAGTCTCAAACTCCCACGCCTCGACCGCAAAGATCAGGGCAAATATTAATGTTAAAGAGAGCTTATGTACAATTCAAAGAGTGATACGTGTGTACTAGGCATATAACTTTTTACAATTTTTGCAAAAACGAAAAACGGCATACCATAGTCGAATAGAGCATAAAAAAGTATGAATCCCCATTATTTTTTTCGTTTCCGCGCAAAACGAAATTACTTTTTTTATCAGAACTGCTGAAAAAACCAAAAAAATTGTTGTACAGTGTACAGTTTTGTACAGTGTACTCGCATAGTCAAGAAAGGCCGCAAAAATATGTAAAGAGTTGTCTGAATCTGGTGTAGAGATATTGACGCCATCCCAACCTGGAATTTACAAAGCTTACACCAAAAATGCCGAACAAAAGAAAAAAATGTTGAAAAACACTCTTAAAAATGAAAACTGGTGCTTGCATTTTGACGGGAAAAAAATTGGAAAGAAGGAATATCAGGTCGTAGTACTGAAAAATGCTTCTAGGGAAGTAAAATTAGGTGTACTAGTTCTGAATGACGGAAAAGCGTCGACGATATTTCACGGAATAAAAGAATTATTATGTGATTTCGACTTGTTGGAGTCAATTAAAATGATAATTTGCGATACAACCAGTGTGAATACTGGCAGACACCATGGTGTTGTCACTCGCCTACAAAATTTTTTGAAATCCTTTTCATTGCCCGCTCCACAGTATATTGGTTGTCAACATCATGTGCTAGATTTGATGTTAAAACATGTCATGGATGAGCTTTTAGAGGGAAAAACATCATCGCCCAATATTTCATACAATTTTATTCCAAATTTAATAGAAAATTACGATGATCTAAAAAAAGAGTATGAACAAAATAAAGAGTGTTTTAAGGTTAAAAGCATTAAATGGCGAAATGACATGCAATACTTATATGAATTGGTCGAAGCTTTTAAATACTTCGAGAAAAATGAACGTTTTCCCTACATAAAATTTAAAGCAATACCAGCACTCAGTAATGCCCGTTGGAATTCTAGAGCTATTTTGGCACTTTTAGCCTTTATACTTATTCCTGAATATCGTTTGCAATTATATCCTATTTGTAAGTTTGTGTGCGGTGCTTGGAGCGAAATCTGGTTTTCCGATCATACTTTTAACAAAAATAATTTCGCCACACTACAGAAATCATTGACCGGCTTCACAAAAGCAAATGAATGTTTTCTCAGACATTGGGTAAATAAACCATCAGCTATTGAGGAAGTTCAGCGAAGTAACATCTGCGCAGAGCGTGCAATTAAAATTGTGCAAGACATTTTACCATTGTGTTAATCATCAGATACTTTAAACTTATTTCATATAATTGACAAAAATTTAAAAATAAAAATATTAAAAAAAAATTAAAAAATATTAAAAAAAAAAAATCTGACTTTTTTAGAAATCCATTTTTGCGCGGAACGTTTTTGAACCGAAATCACCTAAAAAAGTGATATTCATTAATTGTACAATATTTGCCACCACGTGGTGGTATGCCAAATTTTTCGTAAAAATTAGTAATATGCCTAGTGTGTACCCTATTTAAAAAGACTCAAATTGATGAAACAAACCCCCACTGAACGTTGCTCGAGAGGAAGTGCGCTTGGATTTTGCGCGGGAACACATGAAATGGAATTCTGATTGGCGCTACGTTGTCTTCTCGGATGAAAAAAAAATTAATTTGGAAGGTACAGATGGATACAACTACTACTTTCATGATCTTCGCAAAGAGGAACACCAGCAGGATCGCCTTCATAGTAGGGTTGGGGGTGTGATGGTGTGGGGAGCTATCTCCTATTATGGTACGTGCGAGTTACAGTTTTTGACTACAAATATGAATGCAAACACCTACAAAAAAGTATTTGAAATAGCTTTTCCCCATTTTCAAAACTTGTTCGGAAATCTGCCATGGACTTTCCAACATGATAATGCCCCGATCCACACTGCCCGGGTGGTTAAGTCATGGATTGAGGACCAAAATGTCCGTTTAATGCAGTGGCCACCTTATTCACCCGACATTAATATAATAGAAAACGTATGGGGATGGCTGTCTCGTAAAGTTTACGAGTCCGGGAAACAATATTCCAATAAAGAGAAGCTAACTGAAGGCATCAAGGACGCTTGGTCCAGTATTTCTCTAAATTATATTGGAAAATTGTATGAGTCGCTTCCCAATCGAATCTATGAGGTCATTCTCAACAAAGGAGGACCGACACATTATTAAATTTTGTTTAAAAATGTTTAAATTACTATATATAAATAAGTTCATGGCTAAAAACCTTATCAACAATGAAAAAAAAAGTGATCTGTGCTAACCTGATGACCAAATTTAAATTGTTATTTTTTGTGACAAAATCAAAAAAATATACTTTAAAAATAAAAAACCAGTATTTTTTTTATTTAACTTAGAATCGGATAAACGGAAATAATTTAAATTAATTTTAAAACCATTAGTGTTTTAAGTTTCGATCCTAAACCACTTACACGAGGGTATGTGCTAACCTGATGACGCGCAGGTTATATACATATATAGCATTCCTCGTATTTGGTTTTTTGAAAAAATTTACCGTATGCAAATGCCTGTATGCACCCGAAATTTATGGCAGGGTTTTAAGGCTCCAGCACCCATAGACCACGTCCATTGGCCAAGGCCTCGAATTATGACAAAAGGTAAAATTAATGTCATATTCAGAATCTTCAAAAAAAAATTCCAGTGGTTCTGGGTACACATTTGTTCATGTTTAAAAGGACCAATTGTTCGGCGCCCTAGCGACCTTTCCTTCATGGGTCAAGCCCTCAAATTTCTTTAAATCGTAAAATTATTGTTATATTCTGATTCATGACGGAATTTAATTGTTGTTTAATACACATATGTCCCTAGTATAAGATGGCGGAGTTTTGGGTCCTTCTGCCCTTAATGAGCCTATGGACCTTACAAGCATGGCTCAAGACCTCAAAGTGTTTCAAGTCGTAAATTAAAGTGGTATCCTGAGTCCTGGCGAAATTTTATTGTTTTTTAATATCTACATGTGGATAGTTAAGGGGATCGATTTTTGGACCTCTTTTGCTTATGTGATTCAATATTATCCAAATCCCAATGAAATTAAATTAGTCGAAATATTAAATGAAGGTACAATTTGAACTTTTGAGAAGATTTCACCGTTCATGATTACGCTTTTGTCTCCTGACATTAGCGGACGGTTTCTGAGCCCGTAGAGCCCCAGTAAAGCCCATTTACCAAAAGGCTAAAGAATCCGATGCATACCACTTCTAAGAAAATTTGATTTAAAAGTGAATAATCACATTTTAAAGCAAAAATGACAAAATAAAAAAAAGTATGAGGCATCTTTTAAGTCCCAGAAAGGGAAACTTTATTTCTTTGTCCGATTTGATACCTTTTCAATACCAACCCTTTGCCGACTATAAGACATATAGCTATCTGGTAAGTTTGAAGACCCTAGCTGTTTCCAGCAGACGGATAGACGGTCATGGCTTACTCGTCATGGAATCTTATTACGATTACTAATTACAGTTTATATGGTCGGAAATAAGTTTTTCGAGGTGTAACAAATGCAACGACAAACTTATACATACTCCCATCCTATGTTAAAAATATTCCCACATATACGCAATGCACACTTTGAAGTTGTATGGTGTTTTCCTTTGTGAATAATGCATCTTCTCCCATATACAGACAATCGCTTAAAGGCACATACTCCCTCCCTATGTAGACACATACAGACACAAGAAAATGTTTGTAAAGTTTGTCTTTACAAATGCGTGTGTTTTCGCTTCGGGTTTTTCCAGGAGCTTTTATTTTCTATTTAGTCGAGCAAAATTGGTATGCTATTCTACCATGCAACCTCTGCTCAAGCAAGCTATATTCTTTTAGTTCTTTTCTGTTGTTCGTTGCAAGATAGAGGAAATGGAAAACTAGCATCATTCCCTCGGTGCCTTAATCTCCAAGTAAACTTTCAAATACATTTTTTTACCAACACGAAAGGAGTTACAAATGCTGACTGGGAAACTGTTTTCATTGTGCAACGCACAATGCATGGCAACTGTTATCCATAAACCCAATTTCATGTTGAATGTTTTTATTTAATTACACTTTTAACTGTTTTGTTTGTTTCGTGTTTTTCTTTTGTATCTCGATTTTTGCAGTACTAATCAATGTTGATGCAGATTGTCGAATTTGTTTCAAAGGATCTTTGTCTGGTGCATGTGTAATTGCCCAACATATGTTGGGATATTTGTGCGGGGTTGTAGCTTTCTTCTATTTGTAAGAAAGTTATATCCGTAACTAAAGTTAATTTTATATGGACAGTCAATTTTATATGGACAAAGACACTTGTCGTGGAACAATCCAATAGAATGTTATTCAGAGGTTTTTTTTAAATTGTTAATAAGCTTAGTGCTTTTTACTAAGCTTTAATTTTTGTAGAACTAAAAGCATGCGACATAGGTTGCGGCATGCTTTGAATGTAGCTAAAGAATTTAATTAGTATGATTTCTTCTGGAAATGAAAGACTTAGGCAATTACATTTAGTAGGGACATAAATACTGTTAGAACATCGAACATATCCATTTCAATAGTAGAACTGAACATACCCCGTTAATGTCATATGGGTTTTGAAAGCTTACCTCAATAGCGTTAGTTTGTTACGGGATTTTAAAATTGTTTCAACTTTCATCATGGAGTGGTCAGATTATGCGAACCGCATCGCTGTAATAGCGCTTTTCAAGTGTGAAATGAAAAAATGCGATGTTTTCAAAACGCTCCGCCCACTAGGGATTAGCCGCATGTTCGTCTACCAGTGGTAAAGACCGCCACCGGTCGGGCCGCCCACGGTCTGTTCGAACACCGAATGTCATCAAATCCGCTCCGAAAACAGAAAATCATGGCCCATGAGATGAATATCACACAAAAGTCAATGAATCGAATCATTAACAGAGACTTGGGACTTTCAAACGACGTACCGGACATTTATTGACTACAGCTTTAAAAAGAATATACGATTGAAAAATGCAAACGTCTTTTGTTGAAACACGCTGATAACTTGCACAGAAAAACTTTTGTTCACCGATAAAAAAAATTTTAACCTTCAGGAAAAATTTAACAAGCAAAATGATATATTGTATGCGCGGTCATCTATGGAAGAATCTGAACTGATCCCAAAGGCGAAAAGGGTCATCACCCATCTTCAGTCATGGTTTGGTGGGTGTCTCTTACGATGGGGTCACTGACCTGCATTTCTGCGAACAAGGAGTCAAAACATCGGCCAAAGTATACCAAGAAACCGTTTTGAAAGCTATTGTGAAGCCTCTTAACAATTCCCTGTTCCAAAATCAGCCATGGACTTTCCAGCAGAATTCTGCGCCGGCCCATAAGCTAAAACTTCCCAGGCCTGGCTTCAAAACAATTTGCCAGCGTTAACAATTGCCCTCAGTCAGTCCAGATTTGAACTCATTGGATTACAAATTGTGGACGGTTTTAGAGGACAAGGTTTGTCACAAAAGATACCCCAACATTGTATCTCTTAAGACTGCTTTTGTTCGAGATTAGAGTGTGCTTTTTGTCGTTTTTTCAAAAAAGTGAAAGTTATATGAAATATGGCCAGTACAAAAATATAGCGTGGGTCATTAAAAATTTTAAATTTGATTCGGCGGTAAAAAAAGTACTGATAATTTTTTCAAAATTTCTGGTTTTATTAGAAAGATTGAACTTTGTCATTTAATAATGGAACATATTGTCATTTATATAACTATTACAACTGGCTCGGCATCCTCATCCTCATCCGATCAACCAAATTTTCAGTACATTTTCTATAGTTTTGGGTCGAATCTCTTCAATGGCAACTTTTAATTCTTGTTTCAGCGCTTCAATTGCCTCTGGATGCTTTGCGTAACAGTTATCCTTAATGGCTTGCTACAGAATGTAATAAAAGGGCTTAAATCAGTACTCTGAGACGACCAATTGACATCACAAGTTTAGCTGACTATTCGATTTTCAAGAACCCGTGCGTAAAATATCGATGGTTGCGTTTGCTGTGTGACATGTGGCCCTGTCTTTTTGAAAGCAAATGAAGGAAGCAAAAATTTGTTGAGTATGGCGCAGTTATGCTCACCGTTGACAGCAATAGCAGGGGGCCTGCTCATTTTCGAAGAAAAATCGCCCAACAATGCCGCCAGCCCAAACTGCATACCAAATAGTGACTCATTGTGGATGCATTGGCGTATCAATAGTCAGGGGTGGGTTCTCTGAACCCCATATGCGACAAGTTTGCTTACTGACATAGCCACCGAGATTAAAATGAGCTTTATTTTAAAACACGACTTTTCCGTAAAATTATTTATCTCCTGCCAACAATCTTTAGCTTATTGAGCGAAATCGAATCGGATGGTGTTCCAATATTTAATGACAAATTTCAACCTTTCAAATTTAAAAAAAAATTATCAGTGCTTTCTGACAGCCGATTTAAATTTAAAATATTTAATCGCCCACTCTGTAGAAAAAGCAGCACACGACACGGAGTTCCACATAGGGAGCTCAATAATAACTTTCGAGCTCCTCACGTCCGCTGATGACATAGATATCGAGAGGTCCACTAGTGAATGAGGACATGATATAGTTGTTAGGTAGAGTTGTTGTAGCGGCTACTGTGTGCCGGGGTGACAGCCCTTGGCCGAAGAATTGATGCTTCGGGTCAATCCGGTCCATAGAACCGGTTGTCAATGGATCGACTATGTAGGTAGAACTAGGAAGAGTAAATACATTTGGTTGCAATTTCGACGTGTGTATCTCTGATCGGCCATTAACAACGAAAATATTTCCAGCCTACTAAATATGAAACAACAATTCTTAACAGCTAATACTAAAAGGTACATTTTGGGTTTAACAAAGAGCTTTAAAGTATGTAATCATTCAGACTGCCGCAAACTATTGGTTTTGTTAGTCGTATATAAATAGCAATCCTACCAATTTTTGGCAAATCGATACAAGTATATGGAGACACTGACCTCTAATGCTAGTGGCTAGAAATTCATCTCTCAACTAACAGAAAGAGGGTGCTGAAACGTGGATTCGAAAAAACAGATGAGCAAATCTACGAACCCATTTGATGCAATGAAGATTATCAACGGTGAATGAACTCTAACAGCTTTAGCCACGATTTCGAACGAAAGCATATGCGAACGAAATTCAGCCGCTCACTTTCGCACCTCTATCTTTCGACTTATCGTTCGCTTAGACTTGCGTGTTTCGAGTGATTGAAATCGTTGCCAGCACACAAATTTTGAACTTACTTAGTAGGGACATAAATACTGTTACACACGTTTTATGCTGTAAAATAAAAAGTACTGAATGTTTTTGGACTAAATATTTTTTAATATATTTATTGATGTATATTGTATCCAGAAAGAATCTACTTATACGAAATGTCCGCCTTATGCCTTTACACACGCCTTAAGTCGCACTGGTCAATCGTCAATAGCTGCACGAACCTCGTCCATTGGAAAATTGGCCACAGCTCGAACCAAACCAGTCTTAAGAGATCCAATGTTGGGGTTTCTTTTGTGACAAACCTTGTCCTCTAAAACCGTCCACAATTTGTAATCCAATGGGTTCAAATCTGGACTGCCTGAGGGCCATTCTTCAGAGGGAATGAACGCTGGCAAATTGTTTCGAAGCCAGGCCTGGGACGTTTTAGCATTATGGACCGGCGCAGAATCCTGCTAGAAAGTCTATGACTGGTTTTGGGACAGGGAGTTGTTAAGAAGCTTCACAATAGCTTCCAAAACGGTTTCTTGGTAAACTTTGGCCGATGTTTTGACTCCTTGTTCGCAGAAATAGAGGTCAGTGAACCCATCGTAAGAGACACCCCACCAAACCATGACTGAAGCTGGGTGATGACCCTTTTCCACCCTTGGGATCAGTTCAGATGCATCCATAGATGACCGCGCATACACTCTATCATTTTGCTTGTTAAATTTTTCCTGAACGGTAAAAATTGTTATCGAAGAACAAAATTGTTCTGTGCAAGTTATCAGCATGCTTCACCAAAAGACGTTGCATTTTTCAATCCTACTTTTTTTTGAAAGCTGCAGTCAATAAATATACGGTACGTTGTTTGAAAGCCCCAAGTCCCAAGTCATTTTAATGACTCTATTTATTGTTTTCTGTTTTCGGAGCGGATTTCTGTGAATTCTTGATTTACCGGCTTTGATGACATGCGGTGCTCAAACAGAGTGTGGGCGGCCCGACCGGTGGCGGTCTTTTACATTTTCAGTATCCTCAAACAGTGTTATGCTTCAGTAGACGAACATGCGGCTAATCCCTAGTGGCCGTACCGTTGTGAAAATATCGCCTTTTTTCATTTCACACTTGAAAAGCGCTATTACAGCGATACGGTTCTCATTATCTGACCACACCATGATGAAAGTTGAAACAATTTTAAAATCCCGTTACAGACTAACGCTATTGAGGTTAGCTTTCAAAACCCATATGACGGGGTATGTTCAGTTCTACTATTAAAATGGGTTTGTTCAATGTTGTAACAGTATTAATATCCCTACTAAGAAGCTTTTTAACTAGTGTTAACATATTTTTTCTGTGTGTATATAATGACTTTGCAATATCTAAAGTATATCAAATAAAATAATGAAGTTTCAAAATATTTTTCTAGAACATTCAAATCCGTGGTAACACTTGTAGAAAAATTTCAACTTAAACTAAAAGTCTTAAACATTTGTCACGAGGTATATTTTCTAAAAGAAACTTACCCACATGATGTGTAAGTTTTCTTATACCAGACATTAAGAAAATTTCGAAAAGTTGCAGTTCAGATTTTAATGCATTAAGTTTGTCAACAAGAATTATCAATTGTCTTTGTTGAAACTTCGCCAACCCTATATTCCGTCATTTTCAAAATTAAAATATTTTATTAATTCTTTAAAAATCATCCACTTTCTTAATTGTCACTTCATCTACGACGCAATAAATGAGTCGTCTCAAAAATTTCTTCCGTCACTTTAACTGAACTGTTTATTTAAAACAATTTAAGCTAAAAGTCATAAAGCAAAAAAATGAAAATTGTTTGAAGCTAAAGCAATTACACCACAAAGTTTTTATAAACCAACAATGGAAAAACTCTGAAAGACGCTTTAACAAACGAAAAAAAAAAATAAAAAAAAATGCGAAAAAGAAAGAAAACGCCAACAACAAACCACAAAGAAACGTTTTGTCGAAAATTAATGACAGCAAATACAAAAATGATAACAGACACAGAAAACTCCGCGCCAAAGAACGGCAGCAGCAACAACCGCAACAGAAAAAGTTAAGAAAAAGTGGGGAACAAATAGACAACACAAAGAAATGCCATATGTTAGAAGTAAACAAAAAAAAAACGCCGCACACACATGCAAAGAAATTCGAATGGTTTGGGGAGCACAGAGGGAGCAGACATTTAAAGTTGATTTTCCCTTTAACATACCCCAGGAGAAGCTAATAATGAATGTAGCAAGAAGAAGAAGCAGGAAAAAACGCATGATGAGAGCGCACAAGAAACACATACACGAATGACAGGCAAAGGATATGCTATTATAGACTAGAATTTTCTAGGAAATTGAATTTGTTAAATTATTTAAAAAAGTAGTTTTCAATTGAAGTGCAATCTGAATAACGTTGGACTAGGGAAAGGTTAAGTATAGGTGGTTCACTATTGTTCTTGTACTTAGTCCTTTGAGAAGCGTTGTTTCACAGCAGAATGAAGAAAGAAATATTTTTAGGATACCTCCTATAATAGGAGGAATCCCAAAAATGTAATTTTTTGGAAAATGGCTGGTATTCCGCCAGTTTGTTCAGGACCCTGTTAAAGCTTTCTTAGGATATTGTCAGTACCTTAGAAAACAATTTTTTTAGGACGGAAATTTGAGTTTAGAGTATTTATAACCTTACTATTTTTTATAAGGAAATAAATTTCTTGAAAAACAACCATGTATCTCCAATTGCTGAAATATTCTTGTGATAAAACTCAAACTTCTGTAACATATCCTACGTAAGATTGATATGTATTCTTTGGATTAATAAATAATTATAAAAAAATTATACCTAAATATTTTTTGGTTAAAAGAATTTACAACTTTTTATGCGATGCGCTATCAAATGATTGCAGTTATTCAAAATACGTTTTGGGGTTCATCACAGTAAAGCCTTCTTTTCAAATAAAAAAATATGGTAGAAGTATATTTACAAGTTTTTTATGATAAGCACAAAATTACAATTAAATTTTTTTCAAAAAAAAAACAAAATATTTTCAAATTTGAATTTCAAACGGTTATAACTTCAATTGGATCTTTTCTCCAAATTGTATGCTTTTATGTCAAACAAATCAAACAGAATTAATTGGATGAATAATCGTGCCATGGAAAATACTAATTAATCGAGCCCTAACCGCGATAAAGACGTAAGCGCCAAACAGAAAATTTTACAGAAGAAGTTCTTTTTTGTTTTTTTTGTCTATTTCATCTAGACGATTACGATACTATTGAATTTGATACTCGTATATCTTTGTAAATATATATATTATTTAATTTTAATTTTTAATATTTTGGGATTACAAGCGCCATACAATTTTCTATCGAATTTCATTTAAAAACTAGTTTCGAAAAAATGGCGCTTACGTCTTGTTTACGGTAAGGGCTCGTAATAATCGTGCAAAATAATAATCGAACAAGAACTGTTCTGGCTGTGTATAACTCTTAAACTATATGAGATAGAACAAGCAGATAATTCGTAAGTTTGCTTATCCCACCAAGGATTGCGATATGGTTGTACGGAAGGTCTATGCTTAACAGAATTAATTTTTTTGAATAGTTCTTCCGTTGTCCTATTCAGTTTCGTGAAGGGATGCTAGGGAGCTTGTAGATTCTGGCCTACAATTTATACAAATCCTAAAATTTAGAGATTCTTGATATCAGTGACAAAATTTCACTGTCGATTATGAGGGGACCTTTCTCAGGCTGGTTTTGGTGTGTTCTGACATATGTAACGCGCAAAATAATAAGGGACCTAAGGGTAAAAACCAGTTTTGTTCAGGAGAGCCATTTTAAAGATTAAAATACGTGTATTTTTGGAGTAGCATCACTTTCAAAAAACGCGCATATCTCTGGGAGGGAACACTTTTGGGGCATGGGATCGGTCTCATTCGATGCTCAGATGTTGTCACCATCAAAAAAAGGAAGTGAAAATTGATTTTTTTTACCCTTAGGTCCCTTTCTCTATGCGTTGTCACTTATATAGATTGTATCGTAAAATTGTATGGCCAACATTTTTGTAGAATGTTGGCCATGTCGCCCTTCCCTTTTTTCTCGGTGTTTATTACAATTTGTTATAATAAAGCCAAACAATTTCGTTGTGAGTTACTGGGTTAATATGTGCTACAAAAATATTTGCTATACCATTATCTAAAGGGTGGTTAAATTTTAAGTTCCGATGTTGATTTTTAGAGCAAAAGAGCCATTGTTTCGTTAGCTGTGTGACAAGTGGCACCGTCCTGTTGAAACCACATATCGTCCACATCCATATCTTCCAATTCTGGCCACAAAAGGTTACGTTAGCGAACACCATTCACAGTAACAGCCTGACCGGCTTCAACTTGGAAAAAATTCGGCCCGATGATGCCGCCAGCCCATAAATCGCACCAAACAGTCACTCTATGTGGGTGCATTGTTTTTTCAACAATCACTCTTGGATTATCATTCGCCCAAAAGCGGCAATTATGCTTATAGACGAATCCACTGAGGTGTAAATGTGCCTTATCACTGAAAATTATTTTCTGCGAAAATTGATTTTCATTTTCATAATAAGCCAGAATAATTGTAACGCGTTGCTCGCTTATGTATCTTTCCATGGTTTAAATTGAGTTCGTCTGCAATTGAGAAATATCAAATGAAATGCAGAAGAAAACTTGACGTTAAGGTGTGGTTCACATTCAACATCGGCCCTTAAAATGTTACCATCCTTTGCAAAGTTGATAAACATATCCTATACCTCAGATGTAGAGAAACCAGAATTTTATATACCGATATACTGCAAGAACAGGTTAAAGAGGAGACATTTTGCAGGCTCTAAAATGAAACCGATATGACTTACAAAACCGCCGACACACGTATATTTTTTGGCCTTCTCTTCCACAATCCATTGTCAGAACCCCGTAATTTAGGAAAAAGTTTAAAATTGTTCTACAGTTTCGTGGTGTTGCAGACGGAATGACAAATATAGTATACCATCTTATCTCCACAGGAGGGTATGAAAGAAGCTTTCAATTAAAGTTTGGGTTGGCCATTTAAAATTTTAAATTTGTATCCGGTGTAAAAAAAGTACTGTTAATTTTTTAAATTTCTGTTTTTTTTCGAATGGTTGAACTTTGACATGTATTAACGGAACACCATCCGATGTGTTTTCTTTTCGCCCCAAGGGCTGAGGATCGTTTGGCAGGAGAAGAAGAAAGTTCCAGGAAAATCTTGTTCAATGGGGTTCAAAGAAGCCACACACGATTATTGAGAAGCCAATGCATGCACAACGACTCACTGTTTAGTGTGTATTTTGGAGCGGCGGCATCTTTGGGCCACTTCTCTTCGCAAATGAGCAAGGAGCTGCTGTTACCGCTAACGGTGAGCTTTACTGCGCCATGCTCCATGTTTACAAAAATTCAAGAGAACAACATGGACGCCATTTTTCACAAGATAGGGCCCGCATGTCACACAGCTAACGCAACCATCGACATTTTACGCACAGTTTTTAAAAATCGAATGGTCAGCCAAAATTTGGATGTCAATTGGACGCCTCGGAGCTGTGATTTGAGCCTTTTTCATTATTTCCTGTCGGGAGCCAGAGACAATTGAGGAGTTGAAACACGAAATCAAAGTTGCCATTAAAGAGATTCGACCCGAAACAGTTAAAAATGTACTGAAAAATTGGTCGGCTGAGGTACTGCCGAGTCAGTTGTGTCAGTCATATGAATTGTATTGTATATCATTATTAAATGACACAGTTCAACCTTTCCAATAAAACAAGAAATTTAAAGAAATGATCAGAATTTTTTTTAAAGACGATTTAAATTTAAAAAGTTGGGTGGGTGATACCCTTTAAAATCTGAGAGGCATATGACCTGGGAAAGGTAGGTAGAAGTAACTGCATATTGTTTTAAATACTAAGTGTATTGAAACCCGTGTTTATGTCATGGGTGCTGCCGTTGCTGCTCATGCGCGAAGAACGCATATTCGGTTCTAATGAGCTGGCCTGATACTGTAAAGCTGCCTAAAGTGAAGAAGTCATAACGTTTAGGTAAAGATTCCACGATACTCGTTAACATACACTCATGTAATTGCGATTTGCGGGAGGGGCATGTGTGTCTGTACGACTGAGCGTTTTGTGGGCTATGTGGCGTCTGGCACATTAGGAGTGAGGCATGTTGCCACTGAACACCAGCAGAAGACAAAAGACGCACGACACACACACACACACCAAATAAAGTGTACGTGAGTTCAATTTCTTCTTCTTCTTTTTTTGTTCCTATGCAGCATGTTTTCTGCTTAAAAAGTGTCAAAGGACAAACTTTCCAACAATCTTTCGAAACTTTTTTCTTCTGCTGCCAAACTCGTTCCCTTGCCTGCTCTGTTACTGCCTAGTCAACTTTTGCTATGTTGCTGCTGCCGGTGTTTCCGAAGCTGTTGGTGATGTTGTTGGTGCCGTTGACTCATTTCTTCATGTTTGTTCTAACAACTTTGTTACAACAATGCAGTTGACATTAGACATATGTGAAAACGTGTCGGGTTCAATGTTGGTATGTGTTAATATGCAACATTCTGCTCACTCACCGAAGCTATGTTCGACATAGCCCCGTTAGTGTTGTTTTTGTTGCTGTCGCTGTTGTTTGCTACATACACGCTCTGAGAAAATTAGTTTAATTCCAGGGAAATTGGTTTAAGTTTAATTAACAAAATTACATTATTTTTCGTTTTTCTTTCGAAAGATTTAAATCACAAGCTACTTCAGACGTGTGCAGAGGCGGAGGGGTAGCTGATAATTAATACTAATCATGCGTAGCAGAAAGCACACAGGTGAGGAGGAGGAAAAATGCAAAATTACATGTTAATGAAAGGTAAAACGAGGAGACCTGACTTAAAAGCAAAAAGATCAATTATGTTTTATTCAAAATAACGATGTTGCAGGAAATACGTATTCATTCGTCAAGGATATTTAATGTGCTCCGTCAAATAAATATAAGAATGCATTGAATCGTTTGTTCGATTTCGCATAGCCAGTTTAACAATTATGTTCACGAGAGCCCAGGCAACAAATAATTTAATGCTTTTCTTGCGAATATTTATAAGTTCATGGAAAAAGACTGCCAAAACGTTCCGAAAATATATCATTTTCAACAAATGAATGGTTCCAAATGTAAGGAAAACAAGTTAGTCGGTTGATACCCTGACCCATACATGAATTTCAATTTTCCCTCCATTGCCTAAAGCGTACCGATTTTTATTAAAATCTTGTAAAATGCCACTTGTGTAGAAGGTACTACAAAGGCGCGGTCATGCCCTATGCGAATACCAACAGTTGGCAGAATGGTGCTTTTCGACAGGAGGTACTAGAAGGGGTTGTCGCACAGTACTCCGTTTCATTTTCAAAAAATCAAAAAAAATACTTCAAATTTAAATTTGTTGGTATAATTTTAAAGCTTAAAGTTCAACTAAGAAAAATTCGCAATTATTGTTTTAATAAAAATAGCCCTTTTGGGCTCCAGCGTTATATAAAATAAGCGATTTTTTATCCAGAATTAATTAATATTGTAGTTTCGTTCCAAAGTAGTTGAACGAAAATATTTGTTTTATTTGTTCATGTCGTTTTTGACTGGACTGATTGGTCAGTCTTCCTTCATGAATTAAATAAAACTGTTTTATTCCATGTTTTCCCAACGTTTCGTTAGCGTTTTTTTTTACTTCTTCAGGGGATGTTTATTCTTAAATCCTGTTGACAAAAAGTGTTGTGCTATTTATGATTTTTTATGTTGTGTAAGTTTTGTTTAGTATTAGTTTTACATTTCATTCCTGTTAAGTTGTTAGAACAAACATGAAGAAATGAGGCAACGGCACCAACGACATCACCAACATCTTCGGAAACACCGGCAGCAGCAACATACTCATTTTTAGACGGAGTATGACGACTCGGAATCGAATTGGCTTACAATTTTTGAATATTTTAAGAGTGGTACAAATTCGGCTTTTTTAATCTTATAAATATAGGGTGATCCATCTAGAGATATTTTTACAGAACAAAAAATATATAAAAATTTTAATCAAGTGTGGAATCTTTATTGGTAATTTGAAAGGATATTTTGTGGCATTTAGTTTTTGAAAATAATTACCTTTAAATGTTTTCAACAGTATTATGGAAATGAGCGTTCGGTGAGAAACGGGAAGATCCGCTGTTTTCGATCAACATTTTATTCAGTGATGAGTCCCATTTCTGGCTCAACGGCAAAGTCAATAAACAAAATTGCCGCATTTGCTCTGTAGAGCAACAAGAAAAGGTTGAAGACATGCCATTATACCCAGAGAAAAGAACGGTTTGGTGCGGTTTATAAGCTGGTGGAATCATCGGTGCATATTTTTTCAAAAATGATGGTGGGCGGAACGTAACCGTGAATGGTGCTCGTTATCGCGCCATGATATCGATCTTTACGCTACCTGAAATTGAAGCCCGTAATCTTGGCAACACTTAGTTTCAACAGAACGGTGCCACCTGTCATAGAGATGCTATAACAATGTATCTATTGAGAGGTCTTTCCGAAAAGCAGCTATTTTCACGTTTTGGACAGGTGAGACATACGATTCAGGTTTTGGAAGCCAATATTACGCGTGTCATTAAAGCCATATCGGTCGAAATGTTTGAACTAGTCATCCAAAATTAGACCCTCAGAATGGAAACCCTGATAAGTAGTTGCGGCTAACATTTGAAGGAAATTAGATTCTAAAAATAAATGCTATAAAATCTTTTAAAATAACCAATAAACATTGCACACATGATTTGAATTTTTTTGTTCTGAAAAAATACCCCTAGATGGATCAACCATTATTATTTTAATTTAATTTTTAAATATTTAATTTTTTTAGATGAATATGTGAAAAATTTTCAATATTTGAAAATCAAAAAAAAAAATTCGTTAAAACTTGTTTGTTCAACAAATTAGTTTGGACTTTCGTCTAATAGAAAAAAGAAATCTTCGCCGATTTCTTCCGATTCCTTCTGATTTTCAGTTTTTCTAAAATTGTCTATGATTAATTTTTTATTCTTAAAATTTTCAATTTTTTATTTCAAAAAACACCAAAAAAAATTCGGTGAAATTTTTTTGCATATTAAATTAGTTTGGACTTTAGTCTTTAAGAAAAAACAAAATCTTCCCATATTTTGTTCGATTCTATCTAATTTAAATTATTTTAAAAGTGTCTATGATGATTTTTTTGCTCGAAAAACTGTCAATTTTTAATTCCAAAATTGATGGTAAAATAAAAAAACAGTCATAAAATTCGGTGAAATTTTTTGCTTAATAAATTAGTTTGATCTTTCGTCTTAGAAAAAACTAAATCTTTGCAGATTTTGTCCTATTCTTTTTTATTTTTAAAAACTGTCTATGACGAATTTTTTATTCATAAAAATTCAAAATTTTTGATTTCAAAAAGCAATAAACGTGAAAAGCATTAAAAAAAGCATTTATATAAAATTAAATCGGGTTTTTGGTATTTTCAAAAATTTCAAATTCATCAAAATTAGGATGTCAGCGAACTGTTCTGAGAGCAGATCATCGTGTAAATTCAGTTCTAGTTTATATGCCAAATAATTCACTGAAAAACTAATAAAAAAAATGAATAGTATAAGAAAACCGCGAATGTAATATAAAAACTGATAGCATTTTTAAAATAAACGTATCATAATTAGAAATGAAGATTCTTTGTACTCTATCTACTACTAGTATGGGAACGGAGCACGGAGTGCGTAGGACCGATGTGAAGCAATTTCAATAGGGTTTGTCCTTAGACTAAGCTTGAAGAATGTACCATGTTTCAATTGGTTCACAACTGGGCCTGTAGTTTGATTACAGTAATAGATGGACAGACAGATGGGTGGACCTCGTTTGACGGAAGTAGATAGTGGTACTGAGTAGCTCGGTATACTAAACATAGGGGGTATCTCCATTCCTTTAAGGGGTTGAAAACATCAGTACTAAGTCATAATACCCTTTACCACAGTGTAGTGCAGGGTATAACAAGTTGAATAACACGGCTGAGTACCGCCCACCGATTGGTCACCCGTTACATGTAGTGTTGTTCTTGTAAAAGGTGGTTACATTTTAAGGGTAGATGTTAAATGTGAACCACACCTAAACGTCAAGTTTTTTTCTGCATTTCATTTAATATTTCTCAATTTCAGACTAATTCAATCTGAACCAAGGAAAGAAACACAACCGAGCAATGCGTTAAAATTATTCAGGCTTATTATGAAAAATTTCGAAGAAAATCATCTTCTGTGATGAGACACATTTTCACCTCAGTGGATTCGTCAATAAGCAGAATTGCCGCATTTGGGCGAATGATAATCCAAGTGTGATTGTTGAAAAAACAATGCACCCACAAAGGGTGACTGTTTGGTGCGGTTTATGAGCTGGCGGCATCATCGCGGCGTATTTTTTCCGAAATGAGGCCGGTCAGGCTGTGAATGGTGTTTGCTATCGTGAGATGATAAGGAACTTTTTATGGCCCGAATTGGAAGATATGGATGTGGACGATATGTGGTTTCAACAGGACGGTGCCACTTCCTACATAGCTGAAGAAACAATGGCTCTTTTGTGCTATAAATTAACAACCTTTAAAATTTAACCACCCATTAGATGGATGGTTTGAAGTTCAACAGTCATTAATATAAACATTTAGTGGACCAACTGATGGTTAAACTATATGTAGTCGGTTCATTTGGATTCATACGTCTTAATTTAATTTACTCGTATAAAGGATTTTTAAAAAATTTGAAATAAAGAAATATTTCTTTAAAATTTTTAAAAAATATATTCTATGGTCTAAAATATTTCTAAACACTGATATATACTTAGATATATTTGTTCCTTTTTCTTAGATTACTAAATTGGTTTTCGTCTTAAACTAAGATTTTGTAGTGACTGGAACCGAAAAACTATTGTAGAGATGTAATTCTCATCTGGGGATTACCAATAAAAATGTTGCTTGTTGACTACAAAAAACTTATCTGTTGTAATCACCAATTGTTAATACCAAAGTAACATGTGCTTCATTATGGGTTGGTTAACATAACCCCAGTTTGAGGCAACCAGCAGTTGAACTGAATTTGGTTGGTGTAACCGATTAATAAATTCGTAGCTCCCAGTTGACTATCAGCTCCATGAAAGTTGGTGATTGCCACAGAATGTGTGTTTAACCAACCGAATTTTTGTAATTCGGACCGATTTCCCACTGAGTTTTTCACTCTGTGAAGGGAGAAGTCCCTTACTTTTGTAGCTGCCCACAAGTATTTTGTGTCAGTCAATTTAATCTTTTTTATTAACAAAGATATAAAATATCAATTCCATGTGAAACTAATCACTTCTTACAAGTAGGTCTACGATTTTGACTCAATTTTTTGCCTGGGTTCACTAAATAATTTTTTTTTATACTATCACGATTTAATTGAGTTTTACAAAATATATTTTTTTAAACTTTCTGGATTAAATTAAGGTTTACAAAATATATTTTTTTTTAAAAAAAAAATTCTTTAAATTTTTTTATACTTATATATTGAAAGAAATTTTTTTTTTCGCGATTTGGGAAAAAATTTACTTTTGGTTTTTTTAAACAAAAATTTTTGGGTAAATTTTTATTATGTTGGCTTATGGCACAAAAAATTTTTGGTTGGCCACGCTTTTACTTTTTGAGTTAAAAATTAAAATATGTGTCGGTCTCCACATTATTTTCTATTTGTAATGTATGAGGAATATTTTATTTTTATTACTACTTGCTACAAAGGGTCACAAATAAGCATTAGAAGAAGTAAAAACTTTTCGTTCGGTGAACCAACTTACCCTCACCCATAGAGGGATAAGTTGTAAAGTTTGTATTGTTTCTAAAGGTATAGAAGGAATGGATCTTTTTTTTTTAAAAAATTCTTTAAACAAAGTTATTTTGAAAAACAAAATTCCCCGATTTTGAAAAGACGCACCTCCGATCTTTTGGCAAATGGTTATTATGTTGGCTGATGACACAATAAAAGTATTTTTGTGGCCACTCTTTAATATTTAAAGTTTGAATATTTTTAAACACTTTAAAATTAGAAAACTATAACTTTGTTTTTTTTGGAATTTTTTTATTTCCTTTAGGAATAAATATATACAAAGGGACATAAAAAAGCATTAAAAACGTTAATATTAAAATAAAAATATTTTTTTTATGTTTTAAATTTTTTATTTCATAATACAGTGGTAATATTTGGTTGGTTCGAAAAAACTAAAGATAAGAGAGCGTGATTACTTTAAATTAATTATGTAAAAAAGTCTTAGTAAAGTAACCTCAATTTTTTATTTTGAAATGCTTTCGTTTTTAGTTCAGTTTTTTGAACCGGTCAAATATTTACACTGTATCGTATTATACGAGTAAAATAAAATATCAGAAAAATAAATAGAAAAATTATTTTTTTAATATCAACGTATTTAATCCTTTTTTATGTCACTTTGTATATATATGTAATGGAAATAAAAAAACAATTAAATCACGAACAGAAGCAATGTAAGAGTTTTCTAATTTTAAAGTGTTTAAAAATAATGTGGAGACCGTTGCACATTTTAATTTATAATTTGAGAAATTGAAACCTGGCCACAAACAACTTTTATTATGTCATTAGCCAACATAAAACCTTTTACACAAAAATTAAAAAAAAAAAACGAAGGTACGTCTTTTCAAAATTTGTGTTTCCAAATGAAACAATTTTGAAAGATATTTTTTTTAAAAAATCCATTCTTCTTTTACCGTTACGACCAATTCAAATAAAAAAGTCTTAGTAAAGTAACCTCAATTTTTTATTTTGAAATGCTTTCGTTTTTAGTTCAGTTTTTTGAACCGGTCAAATATTTACACTGTATCGTATTATACGAGTAAAATAAAATATCAGAAAAATAAATAGAAAAATTATTTTTTTAATATCAACGTATTTAATCCTTTTTTATGTCACTTTGTATATATATGTAATGGAAATAAAAAAACAATTAAATCACGAACAGAAGCAATGTAAGAGTTTTCTAATTTTAAAGTGTTTAAAAATAATGTGGAGACCGTTGCACATTTTAATTTATAATTTGAGAAATTGAAACCTGGCCACAAACAACTTTTATTATGTCATTAGCCAACATAAAACCTTTTACACAAAAATTAAAAAAAAAACGAAGGTACGTCTTTTCAAAATTTGTGTTTCCAAATGAAACAATTTTGAAAGATATTTTTTTTAAAAAATCCATTCTTCTTTTACCGTTACGACCAATTCAAACCTTACAACGTATTCTTCTATGGGTGAGGGTAAGTCGGTTAACCTTAAGAACATTTTTTACTTCATTAAATTTTTTTTTGTGGTTGTAGCTATTTGTAATGGAAATAAAAAATTCCTTACAAATAGAAAATGATTAAAAAAAGGTGGGGACCGACATACATTTTAATTTTTAACTCGAAAAGTAGAAGCGCGACCGCCCAAAACTTTTTTTGTGTCATAAGCCAGCGTAATAACAGTTCACCATTTTTTTTTTTTAAAAAAAAATCAAAGGTACGTTTTTTCCATAATCGCGGGAATTTTTTTTTTCAAAATATAAAAAAATGTTTTTTTTTTAGGAAATTATATTTTGTAAACCTCAATTTTATCCTGATTTTTCCATTGGAAAGTTTGACAATTTTTAGAATAAACGTACCCAGAACTTAAAAAAACTAATTTGGCAAAAAAATGGAATTAACTCGTGAAAATTTTCGTGCGATCATCTTTGTATGGCAATGACGCACCATCTTATAGAACTGTGTAAAACTGGTTTAATGAATTCAATCGTGGCCGACGCTCGCTCAAACATGAAGGTCGTCCAAAAACTGCCGTTGTGCCAGAGAACATTGATGCCATGCGTGAACTGATAATGCAAGATCGTCATGTGACATACTGTGAGATAGAGTCATCCTTGGGCATTTTTTCCACCAGCATACATTCGATATTGCATGAACACCTGGCCGTAAAAAAGGCCTGTTCTCGTTGGATCCCGCACAATTTGACAATCGCTCAAAAAAAGTTTCGTTTCGATTGTTGCAAATGAAGTTTAAAAAAAAAAAATCGAGATGTTTCAAAAGAAGTTTATAAGATGATCTATGTATGTATGATGAACCCGAAACAAAACAGCAATCGACAGTGTGGGCTTTCGAAGACGAGCCAAATTCAACGAAAGTTGTTCGTGGAAGAAGCACTTCGAAGCAAATGGACGCCCGTTTCTTCGGCAAAACTGGTCGTGTGACGAGTAGAATTTTGAGACAGAAAGTCGAAGCCCCGTAGAGTTAAACAAGGAGTTCCCCAGGGTCGTGTGATATCCCCGGCTTTGTTCAACCTCTACCTCTCTAAAATTCCTGTATCACCAGACGGCGTTGAAATTGTGTCGTACGCTGATTCTGGCGTCAGGACATAAAGTGGATCACATATGCGAGAAAATTAACTCTTACCTCATTGACTCAGCACGCTTTTTTACTGCGAGGAATATGAAAATATCCACCTCCAAATCATCAGCCACACTGTTTACTGCATGGACCGCGAGAAAATAAACTCTTACCTCATTGACTCAGCACGATTTTTACTGCGAGGAATATGAAAATATCCACCTCCAAATCATCAGCTACACTGTTTACTGCATAGACCGCAGAGGTGCGGTGGTCACTCAATGTAAAAGTAGATGACGTCAACATCCCGACTAGCAACTACCCCAAACTCCTTGGGTCACATTGTACAGCTTTTTTGATCCTCTGCAAATGCTACAGCTATCTGCGATAAACTCAAAATTAGGAACAAGGTCCTCAAGTCACTTGTCGGCAGTACTTGGAAAGCCGACAAAGAAACCTTGTTAACCTCTTTCAAAGCGATAGGTAGGTCTGTAGCAAAATACGCAGCACCTGTATGGTCGGCGAACGTGAGTACGACGCAGTGTAAGAAAATTCAAACTTGCCAGAAGGCCGCCCTCAACAGGGTGTCTTCTTATGTCTTTTGAAGACCATCTACATGCGGACACGAAGGTTCTTACCGTGCGAAGACACAATTTCCTGCTGTCTAAGCAATACCTTCTAGGGTGTTTTCGCAGCAGTCATCCTAACCACAAATCTCTTGGACAGAATGCCTCCGCCCAGGCAGAACAGGTACGATCTTCAAGATCTGGAGAGAGAGGTCCAGCAGTATAAGAGAGATGAATCACTGTGCACCATGACAATGCGAGCACTAACACATCGGCTAAAACCAGCCTTTTTGACCAGCCAAAAACGTCGAATTGACGGGTCATCCGCCATACAGCCCTGACTTGAAACCCAATAACTTATTTTTATTCCCGCAAATCAAGAAAAAAATGCGTGGTCAACGATTTTCGTCGCCAAAAGATGCTGTTGAAGCGTTCAAAATCCATGTTTTGTAGGTGTCTCAATCGGAAAAAGTGTTCGACAATTGGTTTGAGCGCATGCAAAAGTCTATAAATTATGCTGGAGAATACTTTGAAAAAGAATAAAACCATTTTTGATGATAAATATTCGCAATTTCATTTTTAGGCCAGAAATATATAGCAGCCCTCGTAGAACAAAAGATTTGAGTTTTTTTGGAAAAACGTACTTAAGTAGTAGGGACATAATTACTGCTACACACGTTTTATGCTGTAAAATAAAAAGTACTGAATGTTTTTAGGCCAAATATTTTTTAATATACTCATTGGTGTATATTGTATCCAAAAAGAATCTACTTTTCGAAGTGTCCACCTTTTGCCTTTACACACGCCTTAAGTCGCACTGGCCAATCGTCAATAGCTGCACGAGCCTCGTCCATTAGAAAATTGACCACAGCTCGAACCAAAGCAGTCTTAAGAGATCCATTGCGGTATCTTTTGTGTCAAACCTTGTCTCATAAAACCGTCCACAATTTGTAATCCAATGGGTTCAAATCTGAACTGCCTGAGGGTCATTCTTCAGTGGAAATAAACGCTGGAAAATTGTTTCGAAGCCAGGCTTGGGACGCTTTAGCCTTATGGGCTGGAATCCTTCTGGAAAGACCATGGCTGGTTTTGGAACAGTGAATTGCTAAGAGGTTTCACAACAGCTTCCAAAATGGTTTCTTGGTAAACTTTGGTCGATGTTTTGACTCTTTGTTCGCAGGAATGCAGGTCAGTGACCCCATCGTAAGAGACACCATACCAAACCATGACTGAAGCTGGGTAATGACCCTTTTCCACCCTTGGGATCAGTTCAGATGCTTCCTTAGATGACCGCAAATACACTCTATCATTTTGCTTGTTTACTTTTTTCTGAGCGGTAAAAATTTTTTTATCGGTGAACAAGATTTTGTCTGTGCAAGTTATTAGTGTGCTTCACCAAAAGACGTTTGCATTTTTTAATCCTATTTGTTTAAGCTGCAGTCAATAAATGTCCGGTACGTTTGAAAGCCCCAAGTCCCAAGTATTTTTTTAATAATTCGACTCAGGGACTTTTGCGTGATATTCATCTCACGGGCCATGATTTTCAGTTTTCGGAGCGGATTTCTGTGAATTCTTGATTTAACGGTTTTGATGACATGCGGTGGTCGAACAGAGCGTGGGCGGCCCGACTGGTGGCGGTCCTTTACATCTACAGTCGTCTCAAACAGTTTTATGCATCGGTAGACGAACCTGCGGCTAATCCCTAGTGGCCGGAGCGTTTTGAAAATATCGTTTTTTTTTTCATTTCACACTTGAAAAGCGCTATTACAGCGATGCGGTTCTCATTATCTGACCACTCCATGATGAAAGTTGAAACAATTTTAAAATCTCTTAACAGACTAACGAGGTTAGCTTCCAAAACCCATATGACATTAACGGGGTATGTTCAGTTCTATTATTGAAATGGGTGTGTTCAATGTTGTAACAGTATTTATGTCCCTACTAAGCATTAAAAATGTTGTTATTTTTAGGACTCTGAATTTTTTTAAAAACCCCAAACTGTATTTTTTTTAGAACACTAAAGTGAAGCAATCTTTAAAATTTCTTTAAAATCGAAGGCCTTCTTGTAAAAAGGTATCGGTTTAACTTGGAGTTGACGAAAATGTGGCGAAATGCTTTTTTCCAAAAAGTTTTATTTACATTGAAATTTTTATACCTCTGCCAAAACACCCTTTATTCGTTTTTAGTAAAATTCAAATAAGCTGGTAAGCATTTCTTTCTTTTTTAACCCCCCTTTCGATTGTTTGACTTTTAACAATGATCTTTTTTATGTGTACTTACCACCGGATATACCCATTGTACCGGAAACGTCATGCCTTTGGGAACGGCCATTAACACATTTGACATTTTCGGATGTACGAAAATTGTCTCCATAATTCATTTGAATTTTGAGTGTCTTTTCAAACACTTAACACATTTCCTTGCATTTTGTATGGGTGTGTGTGTGTAAGAGATTTTTATCTTAAACCATAATTTAATCCCTGTCAAAACATATTTACATGCTTCAATGGGTTTTCAAAAATATTTTCTTTTTTTTGTGTTATGCACTCTACACGCTTTCTTGACACATGTGCTCAGCACACAGATGATTACAAACTCATAAAAAGCTTTATCAGACAAGAGGAGCTGCTCTGTTTGCTTTTGAGTTTTTTTTTGGCTTTCAAGGCAATATTTTAAACTTTATCCGCACTCAAACATACATCAGAGCTGAACAACAATAGCTTTACATACAGACATATGTACTATGTATAAATATGTAGGAGTACGTATATACATATATATAAATCGATGAAAAACATGATTGTGATAAGGACGATAATGGTGATTGTAATAACCCTGAAGTTGAACCCTTTTCATATTTCCGCACAAACTGGCCGGAGAAGAATTTTCAATTTTTTCGTTTTGCGGGAAAAGGGATCAAAAAATTTGAAGATAAAGAAACAATGGCAACATGGCAAAGAAAATTGGAAGTGAAAGCAAGAGATTAAGAGGACAGCATACGTACACTTGGTGCGAACGTTATGAAGGATATCGCACATGCAGGAGAATATGAGGAAATGATTTATGACTGGCTACGTCGATAGTTGGGTAAGCACAAGAAAACGAAGGTGGTTTCAAAAGTTCTTTAAAATTTAACAAAAATAAAGGATATTGTAAGACGAACCTCATTGAAAACCTAAACTCCTCTTAAATTCAAAATAATACATTGTTATTGTTTAATTAATTGTGAGTTGTATTTGAAATTGCTGCTTTATCTTTCAATCAATAGTTTGATTTGTAGACTAAACAATCACTTTGTAAATCAATTATAAAATCGTTTTTTTTTATTTATTTATTTTTTGTAGTGAACTTAATTAAGTCATCTCTTTTATGGAGGAGCGAAAAAAACAAATCCCGGCTGTCCGTTAAAAGCAAAATCAATTGAAACAAAAAAAACCATTTGGAAATCCATTGAACACAAAATGTTATTACTTTATAAATACGTTTCAATTAAACGTGTGTAAGTGTACAGAAATTGTTGATTGATTCTGAACACTGGCTGACTGATCTCTGAGGCGGCCATGGCGAATACCGAAAATTGTACATTTTTTGAAAACAAATTACAGGGTATACTTAAGTATACAGGGAACTTTGTTTTGCCGCCATTTTGGCAAACATTAGTGTCGACAGAACATAATTGGCAGTCGTAGAGAATTAGCAAAATGATTATGGAAAAATATTTGATAAACCAACGTGTTTAATTCGTAAAAACATTTAATCAAAATCAATCATCGATTACTGTGACGATAAGAAAGTTTTGGGGGAAATGAGAAAGTTTTGGGGGACGATGAGAAAGTTTTGGGACGGTGAGAAAGTTTTGGGGGAAACAACGTGCTAATAAAACGCACTATTTATCGTGTAGTAAATGATTCCGATGAGAGGACCAAGCATGAGAGGCCCAAGCATGGGAAACAACGTACTGCAAGATTGGCTGAAAGCATTACTGCTGCTCAAGAAAGTGTTCAAAACAAACTCTGTACCTCAATTCGACGCCGTGCTAAAGAGCTTGGTCTTCAAAGAACAACTTTGGCCACAATTTTGCACAAGGATTTGCATTTGTGTTCATTTAAGATTCAGTTGACACAAGACCTTCTTCCACAAGACCATTTACGCCGCCTTATATATGCCAATGGGATGTTACAGCTCGCCCATGACAACCCCGATTTTCATGAAAAAATCATAATGAGTGTCGCGGCACATTTTCATTCGAATGGATATGTGAATACACAGAATAGTCGGTTCTGGGCAATAGAAACCTGTCAAATTATTCACCAGTCACCTTTGCATCCATTAAAAGTAACAGTCGGGTGTGCAAGTTTCTCAGGAGGAATAATTGGACCTTACGTCTATGAATATTAAAACGGCGTAGCGGTAACTGTCATTGGGGAGCGATATAGTGATCTGATTGAAAACTTTTTAATGCCAGAACTGCATGCTTTGGGCTTGATTAGCATGTGGTATCAACAAGACGGTGTCACATCGCATAGATCCAGGATTACAATTGAATTACTGCGAGACCTCTTTCCACAATAAGTTATTTCAAGAAATGGTGATGTTGATTAGCCTCCACCTTATTTGACTGCTCTGGATTTCTTTTTGGGGGGATATCTGAAAAGCAAGGCTTATGCAAACAAGCCAGAAACGCTTGATAATGAAATACCTCGTGAAATGTGTGAGAATGTAATGAAAAATGTGCTGAAAAGGGCCCGTATTTTTGAGGCTAACAGAGTCGAACATTTATCTAATATTGTATCCCATACATACTTAGTACGGACATAAAAACTGTTAGTAGAAATGAACAATCCCCGTTAATGTCATATGGGTTTTGAAAGCCTAAACTCAATAGCGTTAGTCTGTAACGGGATTTTATAATTGTTTCAACTTTTATCATGGAGTGGTCAGATAATAAGAACCGTATCGCTGTAATAGCGCTTTTCAAGTGTGAAATGAAAATAGCGATATTTTCAAAACGCTCCGGCCACTAGGGATTAGCCGCATGGTTCGTCTACCAATGCATAAAAGCGTTTGAGGAGACTGGAGATGTAAAAGACCGCCACCGGTCGGGTCGCCCACGCTCTATTCGAACACCGCATGTCATCAAAGCCCTTAAATCAAGAATTCACAGAAATCCGCTCCGAAAACAGAAAATCATGGTCCGTGAGATGAATATCACACAAAAGTCCATGAGTTGAATCATTAAAAAAGACTTTGGGCTTCCGAACGACGTACCGGATATTTATTAACTGCAGCTTTAAAAAAAATAGGATTGAAAAATGCAAACGTCTTTTGGTGAAGCACGCTGATAACTTGCACAGAAAAATTTTGTTGACCGGTGAAAATTTTTTACCGTTCAGGAAAAATTTAACAAGCAAAATGATAGAGTGTATGCGCGGTTATCTAAAGAAACATCTGAACTGATCCCAAGAGTGAAAAAGGGTCATCACCCAGCTTCAGTCATAGTTTTGGTGGGGTGTCTCTTACGATGGGGTCAATGACCTGCATTTCTTTGAACAACGAGTCAAAACATCGGCCAAAGTTTACCAAGAAACCGTTTTGGAAGCTGTTGTGAAGCTTCTTAACAATTCCCTGTTCCAAAACCAGCCATGGACTTTCCAGCAGGATTAAGGCTAAATCGTCCCAGGTATGGGTTCGAAACAATTTGCCAGCGTGCATTTCCTCTGAAGAATAGCCCTCAGGCAGTCCAAATTTGAACCCATTGGATTTCAAATTGTGGACGGTTTTAGGGGACAAGGTTTGTCACAAAAGATACCCCAACATTG
Source organism: Hydrotaea diabolus (assembly GCA_963513945.1). Taxonomy (NCBI): domain Eukaryota; kingdom Metazoa; phylum Arthropoda; class Insecta; order Diptera; family Muscidae; genus Hydrotaea; species Hydrotaea diabolus. The sequence continues at coordinate 47,139,159 of OY740717.1, read as the reverse complement.
GATCTCTTAAGACTGCTTTGGTTCGAGCTGTGGCCAATTTTCCAATGGACGAGATTCGTGCAGCTATTGACGATTGGCCAGTGCGACTTAAGGGTTGGGTAAAGGCGAGCATTTCGAATAAGTAGATTCTTTTTGGATACAATATACATCAATAAATATATTAAAAAATATTTGGTCAAAAAACATTCAGTACTTTTTATTTTACAGCATAAAACGTGTGTAACAGTATTTATGTCCCTACTAAGTAAAGGGTGTTTTTTATTGAGGTATAGAACTTGGAATTGAAATAAAACACAAGAAAATCGTTTTTAATGTTCCATCAATTTGGCTTTATTGGAAGGATAATTTTATGCCATTAATGTTTAAATATGATTTCGGGCATGTGGCCGCCGCGGCTGGCTCGAATAAAGCCAATTCTACAGGTCCAATTTTCAACCACTTTTTCGAGCATATGGGGCCGTATGTTGGCAATAACGCCACGAATGTTGGCTTTCAAGTCCCCTAACGTTTCTGGTTTGTTGGCGTAGACCGAGCGACTTCACATATCCCCAAAGAAAATAATCCAATGGTGTCAAATCACACGATCTTGGTGGGGCAATTGACAGGTCCATTCCGCGAAATTATGCGCTCATCGAATGTTTCCTTCAATAATTCGATTGTGACGTGCGCTGTGTGGCATGTAGCGCCGTCTTGTTGGAACCACAACTCATCCACATTCATGCCATCCAATTCGGGAACAAAATAGTCGGTTATCATGGCTCTATACCGGTCTCCATTAACGGTAACTGGCTCTCCAGCATTATTTCGGAAGAAGTATGGCCCAATGACTCCACCAGCCCATAGAGCACACCAAACAGTCAGTTTTTGTGGATGTAATGGCGTCTCAAGGGTCTCATGTGGATTCTCTTCACTCCAAATGCGGCAATTTTGCTTGTTGACGTAGCCATTCAACCAAAAATGAGCCTCATCACTGAACAAAATTTTGTGATGAAAATCAGCATCGAGATGAATCTCATTTTCGGCCCATTTTGCAAGCGTTGTTCTTTTGTCAACCTGTTCATGATGAAATGGCAAACCAAACTAAATATTAATCACTTGACAGCTGACAAAATGGCCGCCAGTTAAAAAAGTGATGCCAACTTAAAGTTCTATACCCCAATAAAAAACACCCTTTAGTTGCCGACATTAAATAAAACATTTATCAATATAAGATCCATTCTCTTTCATTAAATCAAAAATTCTAAACAATCCAAGCTGTATACCTTCTCAACAGACACCCTGTATTTGAATTATGTAGCTCTGAAAACATTTATTAAAACGGTTGTTAAAATAAAGGGTGATTAAATTTTAACGGCCGATGTTGCATGTGTACCACACCGAAACGTCAAGTTTTTTTTTCTGCATTTCGTGTGATATTTTTCAACTTCAGACTAATTCAATTTGAACCATGGAAAGATAAACAAGCGCGTAACGATTTAAAGTTATTCAGGTTTATTATGAAAATGAAAATAAATATTCGAAGAATATCATCTTTAGTGACATTCAGGCACATTTTCACCTCAGGCACATTTTCACCTTTTTGGGCTGGCGGTATCATTGGGTCGTATTTTTTACAAAATGAGGCCGGTCAGGCAGTTTCTGGGAATAGTGTTCGCTATCGTGAGATGATGACGAACTTTTTATGGCCCGAATTGGAAAATATGAATTTGGAAGTTATGTGGTTTTAACAGGACGGTGCCACTTGCCACACAGCCAATGAGACAATTGCTCTTTTGCGCAATAATTCAACATCGGCCCTTAAAGTGTAACCACCCTTTAGAAAACTATATACTGTTGGCAATATAATAAAAATGAGCGTTTGGTAAGAAACGGGAAGATCCGCTGTTTTCGACCAAATTTTTGTTCAGTGATGAGGCCCATTTTAGGCTTAACGGCAAAGTCAGTAAACAAAATTGCCGCATTTGGGCTGAAAAGCAATAAGACGCGGTTTAAGAGGTGCTATAATACCCAGAGAAAACCACGGTTGGTGCGGTTTATAACTTGGTGGAATCATCGGTGCATATTTTTTCAAAAATGATGATGACCGGAACGTAACCGTGAATGGTGCTCGCTATCACGCCGTGATATTGATCTTAATGCTACCAGAAATTGAAGGCCGTAAGCTTGACGACACATTGTTTCAACAGGACGGTGCCACTTGCCATACATATGCCCAAACAATGGATCTATTGAGAGGTCATTTCGAAAAGCAGCTAATTTCACGTTTTGGACCGGTAAGTTGGCCGCCTAGGTCGTGTGATATTACACCTTTAGAGTTTTTTTCTGTGGGGTTACGTAAAGTTCCAAATCTATGCTGACAAACCAGATACGATTCAGTTGTTTCGAAGCCAACATTGCACGTGTCATTAACGCCATACCGGTCGAAGTGCTCGAACGAGTCATCCAAAATTGGACCTTCAGAATGGACACCTTCAGGCTTAGTTGCGGCCAAAATTTGAAGGAAATTATATTCAAGAAATAAATGTATTTTCGAATATACAATAAAGAAGTGGAGTATGGATTTTCATTTTTGTATTTTTTTTATTTTGAAGAGATACCTCTATTTTGTCACGCGTTATACTGTCCACACCTCAAAATATGTCATACGTTTTATAGAAGTTATGCCACTTTTAAGGTTGTCACAACTACCTTGGCTATTTGCTATTAAACGTTTTCACTTCTTTTATTAAAATTATTTAAACTAAGAGTGCGAAATATAGTTGTCCTCTCATTTATAATATACATTTTAACAAAACACTACACGAAGAAAAAAATATGGTTGGGGTAATAATATTCGATGAGTATTACACTATTGTTAGTTATATGTTTGTGGCACAACAGTATTATGATTATCACAACAATAGTATGGTTCACACACAACCATACTATGATCCCCACAACGATATTATGGTACTCACAACAATAGAATTATTTACACACAACCATACTATGATCGCCACAACCATATTATTATTTACACTCACCCCACAGTATGAACCTCACAACTATAGTACGATCATCGCAAACAAAATTTAGTTTACATTTAAAAAGTTCCATTATTGCGTAAGATTCATAACAATAACTTTGTCAAATTAAAAAAAATACGGTTTTTTCGGTATGATTGCCGTAATCATATAATTGTTAACATAAAATCCAAAAAAGCAATACTTTTCTCGCACCAAACATTTTTATCTTGTTGCTACAACCATATTTTTAAATTTGGTAACACTACTATTGTTACATTTCAACAATATTAATATTGCCGCATGGGTCAAAAAGAATGGCCACGATAAGTTATACCAGTTTGGAAAGTAGTAAGTTCAAAATGTATGGCTTTAAAATCCACATACGAGGACATATCAATAATTCCGTGGCTTTTGAAACAAAACACAGTTTTTTTCACATAATCTCCTTTAAGCTCAATACACTTAGTCCAACGTTTCTCCAATTTGTGTATCCTTTTAAAAAAAATAGGATTTTGCGAGATCCATAAAATAGGCATTTGTTTGATCAATAATTTGATCGTTGTAGCTGAATCTCTTTCCACCGAGCCATTTCTTTAAGTTTGGAAACAGAAAATAATCACTGAGGCCTAAATCCGGAGAATATGGTACCGATTCGTAACCCAATTCTTCCAATTTTGCCATTGAAACTGCAATCGTTTATTATTTTGATGAGAACCATCTGTGGTTCGTTTAATCGGTTCAAGAGGTTGGCATAATATTCGCCGATTATTGTTTTTCACTTTTGAAGGTAATCAATGAGGATTATCCTGCGTGCATCCCAAAAAACTGTTGCCATCACCTTGGCCGACAAAGTCACCTTGATCTTCTTCGGAGCCGGTTACCCGGAGAAACCCATTCTTTAGACTGCTAATTGGTCTCGAAAATGTAGCAAAAACTCAATCGAATTGCGGTCAAACAACACAAAACTAAACTTTCAAGTTGTCACACGATTACGTTTATGATCAATTGAGAGCAAACGCGGCAGACATCTTTGGGACAGCTTTCTTAAACCCAACTGATAATGTAAAATCGAAACAACACTGCCATTTGAAATGCATATGGCATAACCAATCTCACTGACTCTCCGACCGGCCAACACCATATAATGGATTTTTATGACATTTTCGGGAGGCCTCAATTGGCCGCCCAGGCTTAAAAAACTAAATTCACAGTTCTTTCTTTGAAAATCTACAGTAAATATCACCATTTGTTTGACAGTGCCATCTAGCATGAGTTTTAGGTAAAAATAAATATCAAAAAATTAATTCCTCGACCCAAAAACATTAAGATACCACATTTCTCTGGGATAATTAAAATAAATAAGCATTATTTTATCAAATTTTCAAAGATCTTTTTCAAATCACCAACTTCAAATGCGTATAAAAAAAATGTCGCACTGAACTAAAAAACTCTTCAAGGTTTTGTTATGGAAAATGTAAACTTTCATTTGCAATTGTTTTCATCCCAATCGTTGCACATTGTTTTTAACTGTGGTCAAAATGGATTATATAATTCCCATACAAAAATACTTCCCGAGTTCAGAAGCTACAGCGACAAAAAGCCACATATTACATCCATTTCCAAACAAATTTGGCATAAGCGTTACCAGTGAACCACACATATCTCTGGTGAAATTTACCCATATCGGTCCATGTTTTTGGATAGATGCCATACAAAGTTCTGCATTTCCAGAGCCCAAAAATTAAACTCGAAGCAAATTTAACATGGTACGTTGTGAGCAACAAATTAATTGTCGTAAAACGGTTCCACGTTGGTCCATATTTTCCAATAGCCTCCAGACAAAGAGCCTTCCTAATTATAGGATCTGCATCTTTAGAAGCCACATTTTACATTCGATTCCTATCAAAGTTCCCCTCTGACCTACGATATCCCAACACCCTGTAACTTTAACATAAAGATCACAAGAGATTTGAGGTCCTGCAGCTTTAGAAGCCACAAATATTACCCGATAGCGCTCAAATTTGTATATTACGTTTTGAATGACAAATAAGTAACTCTGCCATATGAATGCTTACCTAGCTCAAGCTCCGGGCACTTTATCCTAGGGTAGGGTATCACATAGTCAGTGATGCCGTCTTTAACTGATTAAACTTGTTTATACTAACGAAGCGCCATGCTGGCTTAGGATGCACTCCATCCTAAGTTTGTCATACAAATTAATATTTAAAGCCAAATAAAAAAAAAAGTTATAGATGCCGAGATCATAAAGTATGTACTTTCGTACAGTAAAGCGACAGTATTGGATTTTATGACTTTGAGATATCGTCCATCTACAATTCATGATCCTAAATCCCTGTGGGGGCTACGAGTATTCGAAAACATGGGTCTATATGGTCGAATGTTACAGAAAATTGCTCTTGGTCGCTCGTTATGCTCAGGTCGAATGTTACAGGAAATGGTTGATGGTCGCTCGTTACTTTCTATTCTAAAATCAGGATGAATGTTTTTGTGGGGGCCTTTGGAAAACTTCGCTGCATGACGTCAAGTCGGGAACCTTGTGAGTTGGGGGATATTAAAAAACTTCGACTAATAATGACAAAATTTGACTTGAGATGAATTTTGGTCGCTCAAAATGCTATGTGTGGAAAAGACCTATAAGTATATCAAAATATAGACCAATGTGGACCAATTTCAATACGGTTCGTAGTTGGCCGCAACTTGAAGACTGTTCCAAGTTTTATCGAAATCAGTTCATAGGCTTTCCTCTGGCTCATCATTTCTGATATCGTCCTTTTCAAGTACCATTTCGTTTTAAGGATCTTAAGGATTGTAGCAGCGCCCGCAGAAAGATTGTTTGAGCTTAAACTGGCATTAAGGGAGGCTCTTAATTATCATTTGAAACTTCGTCAGATTCACTTTTCTCATTTTCTTCTTCAAACTCTTTCATTGAATCTTCGATGTGCTGTTGCAGTTTTTCATAACTTCAAATTAGAATTTACTGAAAACGCTTGAAGTTTCCAGTACGGTTAGCATTGACAATGACAATTAACAAATCTTAATAGCAACCATTGCATGTTTGAGACATTAAGCCAGAAAATGCATGCCTATCGCACGATCATTGTGTGTCGCCTATTTTAGTGGAATAGCGGATTTTGGCACTCAATACTCGTAGCGGATGGATGCAAAAATCAAAAAAAAACTAGAAACAATTTAAAAATTTAATTCAAGAAGTCGGGATATTTTTTTTAACAGAGCTGTTTAGCACAAGTGGTAAACTTCCGAGTTTTAACCTGGGCACTTCAGTTGTTTCTCCCCTTATGTGTGCATGGGTGAGTCGCGCATGTATTTAAAAGCGTTATGATGCCATTTAAGATACAAATTCAGGTGAAACGTTTCATTGACGTAATTAGAAAATCTAAAACCATCTAAAATTGAATTGCCATACCAGATACGTACAAATATATGTAAGTGATTGCCTGAATAGCCTCTCAACTCTACAGGATGCTAGTGTCCATGTACTTTACAGAGATATTAAAAGCTTTTTGTAGTCATAGTTTATGCATTCCTATTGGTTGTTAGCCGATTTTCAAAATGATTTTAACTGTCCACTGAAACGGCAGTGGTTGCAATCGTTGCTTTAGTAACCTTTTATTGAAATGTAATAAAAAAGCGCTGATGGAGATATAAATTGATGATGAATTTAAAAACTATTCAAATGAAATATATTTTCAATACGGTAATGAAAAAGTTCCTAGAGTTCCTTTCAATAAACTTATATATTCACAATTAAAGTACAATATTGTGTATTTTGCAAATTTTCAGTGACATATTACCGATATTTTCCTAAGATTACACAGTACAACACATGATTTCGGGACTCAATTCTGATGATTGTTTGTGAAAGTAGCCCCAAAAAGAAGAACTTCTGCATTATTCGTTTGTTCAAGGTACATCAAATAATAATTTAATAATTAATTTAAAGTTAGTAAGTATCGTATAGGGGAATTTGTCACGTTTTAGCCTCTTTTGTTTGTCATAACTCGAGAACCACTAGTCCGAATTTTTGAAATGAATATGTGACTTTACGTTAAAGTAATAGGACTTGACACTTTTTACAGTTTTGTATTTTTTATGAATTAAAAAAAAACTTTAATTTTTTAAGCAAAACATATTTTTTTCTTCATACATTTATTTATAACTGTGAAACTGTTGCTTATGCAGCGGAACGATGTATACACAGATTAAAGGAATTGTAATTATTATTTTTTTAAATTGTTTTAGCTTATTCGGACCAGTGGTTCTCGAGTTATGACAAACAAAAGAGCCTAAAACGTGACAAATTCGCCTTTAAGATACTTACTAACTTTAAATTAATTATTAAATTATTATTTGATGTACCTTGACCAAACGAATGATGAAGAAGTTCTTCTTTTTGGGGCTACTTTCACAGACAATTATCAGAATTGAGTCCCGAATCAATCACCTGAAAAATGTTGTACTGTGTTAATCAACATAATTTGTAAGCGAAGTGATGTTTTTCGTTTCTTCTGCTTTATCCTCTTATTAATTGCAGGATTTATGTGGGATATTGCAATGGTGTCTAAGTGTCTAAGCTTTCCCATCGGGATAATGTAGAACATGCAAATACTGCATGTATACAATTTTATTATCCATAGCTGATGTATTTTTAAAATAATGGAATTTAAATGCCCCCTGCTCGTTGATGCATGTGCGGCATCTTACCAATAAGTTGATCATTACTGCTTGAAGAATTGAGACAGGAATAGCCGCAATTGATTCTCGAATGGATTGCTTTAGTTCATTTAAATTTATTGGTTTTGCTTTGTAGACTTCCTGTTTGCAATAACCCCACAAGAAAAAATCAGGTGCAGTAAGGTCAGGCGACCTGGGGGGCCAACGGAATGTGGAGTTTCTGGATATCAGCTTATTGGGAAACTGGGAAACAGGCCGGGTTATGTGAGGAGTTGAACCATCTTTCTGAAACTACACAGAGTTGAAAGAAATACCCATTTGGCGTAATTCTGGATAGAAAAACTAACGGTGAGACCATTTTCTGCCAAGAAGTTGGGCTCGGCAATACAGCGAGATGAAACTACACACCTCACTCGGGAAATCTGCTGCATTCAGTTTGTTGCCATTTGAATTTTATATGGGAATAAGTCCAAATTGTTTTGCATAGCAGCAGCGATTGTTTCCTCCGTCCTAACTGGTTTCGATGGTAGCGCCTTCTGTTGACTGTTCCATGCTCGGCAAAATTGTTGACAAGTCTCATTCTGGTCCATCTGATCGGAGGATTGCCGCCAAACGTGCGCCATTACTCTCTTTGAACCGGAACTACGGACTCCAGTGCGTCATTGCGGCGGATAATCCAACTTCTTATTTTAGTGTCCCAGTTGTCCAGTTTTTTTAAATCTAAAAATGAATCCGCACAATAAAAAATGAATTAAAAAGATTCATTAAATAGAAAAAAGTTATTAACTTTTTTTTTGGTAGCGGCTTTCATCAGCCACCCTGTAAATAAAATTATGTAAGCGCTTTTCCTATAGTTAGATTATCTACCGCAAATGGCTTTTATCTCGAAAAGTTAATATATACACTAAAGGGGTGTTAAATAAGGGGAATTGAGACCTTCTGGCCAAACTCGAAATGACTACTGTTGTAGCTTCAACAATTCGGAGTCCATGAAACTTCTGTTATGGAACTGCACACGTCTACAACAACGATGCAAATATCGTAGAAGTAGTGCCTCTTATAATCTCAAGTAGGCTATCCTCGTGCTGCGAAGATAGCCTATTATCCTGATAAAAACAAATGCAAGTTATGAAAACGAGCAGTACCATAAACCTCCTCTATATCTCCACCCTTCATAACTTGTCATAAGCTACGGGTGGGCCAGTTAAAATTTGAATAGGCTCTAAAAAAATACTGATAATTTTTGTTATTTTGGTAAGGTTGAACTTTGTTATTAAATAATGGAACACATTATCATTCATATAACTGCCACAACTGGCTCGGCAGTTGATCATCCAATCGACCCAATTTTTTAGTACATTTTCGATTGTTTCGGGTCGAATCTCTTCAACTTCGGTTTCATGTTGCAACATATGACTTTAAATTGTTCTCCCACCTTTTTATGTATGACTTTTCCACGGTTTTAGCATCAAAAGTAAGGAAATTTCATGAAATTTGTTTGTGGATCAGACCCTTTAGCTGTGACTTTTTTAAACTCTCCACTGTTGGACAGAGCGCACTCTATTTGTCATTCCATTGGCAACACCTCGAAATAGTGATCGTCTTAAAATTTCAAGACGATCATGGCGTGTCCGTCTTTTGAAAGCATGATTAGGGTAAAACAAATTATGTTGGGACCCTGAAATTCTGCACGATGGTGGCCTAAGTTATGAGATGTTTAAGATGGTAAATGAAAGAAATCGGTCTAAAGAAAAAGTTTGGCTATTATGGACAAAAGGTACTTCGAAAAAAGGTCACTTTTTGAGTTTAAGCTTACCAACTAAATGGAGACCGTTAATTGAAACTGCGATGTCTTTCGGATCTATGGGTCTTAGTGGTCCAAAAATATAGCCTCTATGATCCAAGCAACTGTTTATTTATAGGAATGAACATATTATGGTAATTAAAAGGTAATAACAGTTTGATATTACTCAAAATAAAAACCTACTTTCAAAATTGTCTTAAAATTCGGACTCAACCCTAGGGTACAAAAAGAGAGTATAAGTATAAATAAATATAGGTATAAATTTAAGCAAACTTCCGTACGAATCAAAATACCAAGCTATTTTTATGGTATAACAGAAGAACATTTTAGTCTAGAGTGTGCAAAACCGAAACCAAAAACAAATACCGACACTCCGGGTTTTATTTAAAATTTTTCTATCGGGTTTTCCGACTTTCGACGTTCGGGTAGTTGTACTTAAAAGCACAGACAACTCATAATTTTTAAGAATGGAATTGATGTGTAGATGTCACTGCGTGAACTTATGGATTCTTAACTCGTCATTTTGAGCTTAAGAATAGACATGTTCGAATTAGAACGGCAAGACGGCAAGAAAGCAGAACATTTGAAGATTATCGTTGGTGTCCGGGGTGTTGCAAAAAACTGTGATTGTTTGATCGATTTCCTCTAATGCAGTTTTTCGGACTTTTGGATGTTTACAAATCCAATGGGAATTTAAGCAGTTTCCCAAACCTATTCCACAATGGAGCGATAAGCCCAATACTTATATATAGAGTGATCCGACATTGTCACGAATTAAACCCATAATCAGTGATATAAAAAACATTTTTTGTGCTTCGCAGCAGCAAGGAAATATAGGGTGATCCATTTAGAGGAATTTTTTCAGAACAAAAAATAATTGAAAATTCAAATCAAGTGTGGAATCTTTATTGGTAATTTGAAAGGAAATTTTATGGCGTTTATTTTTTTAATATATGTTCCTTCAAATGTTAGCCGCAACTACGCCTTAGAGTTTCCATTCCGAGGGTCCAATTTTGGATGACTCGTTTGAGCATTTCGACCGGTACGGCTTTAATGACACGCGTAATGTTGGCTTCATAAACCTGTATCGTAGCTGGTTTGTCAGTATTGACTTTTGACTTAACGTAATACCTAAAAAAAATGTCTAAGGGTTTGATATCACTCGATCTAGGCGGCCAACTCACCTGACCAAACCGTGAAATTAGCTGCTGTTCGAAATGAGCTCTTAATAGATACATTGTTTGAGCAGCTGTACAAGTGGAACCGCCCTGCTGAAACCAAGTATCGTCAAAATAACGTGCTTCAATTTCAGGTAGCATAGATCGAAATCATGGCGCGATAGCGAGCACCGTTCACGGTTACGTTCTGGCCATCATCATTTTTGAAAAAATATACACCGATAATTCCACCAGCTTATAAAACGAACCGAATAGTGGTTTTCTCTGGGTATAATGGCACCTCTTGAACCTCTTATTGTTGCTCTTCAGCCCAAATGTGGCAATTTTGTTTATTGACTTTGCCGTTGAGTCAGAAATGGGCCTCATCACTGAACAATATTTTCGTCGAAAATAGCGGAAACCGTCTCTCACCGAGCGCTTGTTTTCATAATACAGTAGCCCACATTCAAAGGCAATTATTTTCAAAAAATAAATGATATAAAATGTCCTTTCAAATTATTAATAAAGATTCCACATTTGTTTTGAATTTTTATATTTTTTTTGTTCTGAAAATATACCTCTAGATGGATTACCCTATATAAAAAAATCTATAGCCGGCGTTCAATTAATTTTTTTTATTGATTTTAACTAATTTTGATTTGATTTTTCAATTAATTTTCTGCGGCATTGGCTTGAACTTATTAATTTATATTTTTTAATTATCTTAAGTCCGCTGCCACGGAGCTGGTCCAAAGTTCATCAGCGAGCTAGTTTTTATTTAAGAAATTTTTTGGGATTTTTAATGCAGTTGCGCGATTAATACGAAAAATTCTAACTTAAATATGACAGCGTCATCTTTTGAACATAAACTTAAGAGAAACCTTCCGTCGGAATTATGTAACATATGTTCTAAGTTTGGTATATATCGTTCGGGTGGTTCTTGGGTTTTAATCGCTCGTACACCGAATTTTACATTTTAATACCCGGCACCACTCTGTGGAACTGAATATTATAAGTTAGTTTTATGACAAATGTTTGTAACTACTAAAAGTAGTTGGTATTCGGAACGTCACATAATCATCAGATGATTTTATTTAACGATGTGTGTCTGTTGGTTCGTCCGTTCATCCATTCATCTAAAGCATCAGTCAAACTAAACCACGCAATTGAAACCACATATTGCATCCAATCTTAATGAAATTTGGCGCAAGCCTTTTTATTGGGCCAAGGATCGAAGTTATGAAAATTCAAAAACAAAATCAAGAAATTCAAGAAACACACAATAGGGTGTCTAACTCTATTGTCGTCTCAATTTGGGTTGCGTGACGCAGTTCTATCGTTACTTTTAAGATATGTACTCATCAGACATCTGTCGTATTATTTTAGTCGTGAGTATATTTAGCAAGGATTCGAGACATTCCAGAAATTTACTGCCGTTTGTTTTTGATTGACCGGTTAGCAGCAGTATATACTACAGACCGAATGCGTTGATTCCTAGTACAGTCGATTTCCCGCAAATATATTTGCCACTTAATACGACAACCAGAAGTTTAAGACCAGTGTCAATAAGCAGTGCTGCCTCTTTTTCCCCTTTGCCCTTACATATCGATGCATATTTACGAGGGCGACCGCAAAAGAAACTGGTCTAACATAAAAATAACCGTTTTTTTTGGAATTATTATTATTTATTTTTCAACATAATCTCCTTCCAACTCAATACACTTCATCAAACGTTTTTCAATTTTTTTAATTCCATCCGAAAAATAAGATTTTTCAAGACCTTCAAAATATGCCTCAGTGTCAGCAATAACCTCGCTATTGGACGAAAATGTTTTGCCACCGAGAATTTTTTTTAAATTTGGGAACAAGAAATAATCAGAAAGAGCTAAATTTGGACTATATGGTGGATGCGGAGCAATTTCAAATCGTAATTCGGCCAGTTTTTGTTGAGTTAAAAATGCAGTGTATGAAGGAGCATCTTAATGAAAAATAACTTTTTTTTCTAAATGCGGTCGTTTTATCTTGATTTCTTCACTCAACCGATCCAATAATGCGCAATAATATTCACTATTTATAGTTTTTCCTTTCTCAGGATAACCAATAAATATTATACCCCTTGCATCCCAAAATACTGTGGCCATTACTTTTCCTGCTAACTAAACAGTTTTCGCCTTCTTGGGACCAATTTTACCAGCTTCTATCCATTGTTTTGACTGTTCTTTGCATTCTGGGATGTAGTGATGAATCCATGTTTCATCAACAGTTATGAATCGGCGCAATAACTCTATTGGATTACGCTGATAATTCGCTAAAAGCTCCTCGGAATTGGTCCAACGGACGATTTTTTGGGGCAAAGTCAACAAACGCGGCACCCATCTTGCGGATAGCTTTTTCATTTGGAGTTCATCATGTAAAATACTCCAAACTTGTTTTTCGTGTATTTTAACAATATCAGCAAGTTCTCTGAGCTTTATTCGTCTATCTTTAGTCACTTCATTATATATTTTTCTAATGTTTTCAATAGTAGTAGCAGTTTTCGGTCTTCCAGAGCGTTGTTCATCTTCCGTACTTGAACGACCCATTTTAAATTGTTGAACCCAGAATTTCACGGTGGAGTATGATGGTGCATTATCACCATAAACAGAATCCAATTCATTTTTGATTAATTGTGGCGTATAACCTTTCATATAAAAGTGTTTAATTACGCACGAAACTCTTTATTTTCTATTTTTCAAAAATTATAAAACTTGTTTACTTCAATCACCTGTAACAAAAAAAATAATCATGAAATATTTGGAAATTTTGACAGATGGCTTATAAAATATTGCTTTTAAAAAACAAAAAAAGTTGCTAGTAAAACAGAAAATGTGCCAGGCCAGATAGTTTTGCGGTCGCCCTCGTAGGGGCATCACTTTAGTGTTTATCGTCCAAATAAAAACTATTGTCGGGCTCAGTAGACACAAAATTTCTTCGCGTTTGTTAACATTTTCTTTCAACAATTTGCCTTGTAGGTTGTAGCCTGTTATGAGTTTGTGCAATTCGAAATATATACGACGAAAAAAGTTAATACACTCAGAGAAAAACATGGTTGCTATATGGTCACGGCAATAATAATATGTTCTCCGCAATAAAAGTATGTTCGTCGCTACCATAATATTGTCTACTGAATTTAATTTTGGCAATAGTATGATTGCCGAAATATTGATATTGTTGAAATGTAACAATAGTATTATTGCCAAATCTAAAAATGAAAATATAATTGTAGCAACAATATAAATATTGTTGGTGCAACAAAAGTATTGTTTTTTGCGTTTATTGTTAACAATATATGATAACGGCAATCATACTGTATGATTGCAATTTTTCTTCAATTGAACAATGTTATTGTGTTACGGATCTTAAATTATTTGCCTTTGTTTAACTCAAATATTTTCAATAAAAACGTTTACGTTTTATTTTAAACTGATTTTTAAATAAATCAATCCTTCTATGTTGAATTCAATGTATTTTTAAGCAATTTTCATTATTTAAATCTATTGTTGACAGCTTAACCCAATTGTAATAAATAACTTTGGGGATCATAGCATAATTGTGTGCAATCATACTATGGTTGTAGGGATCATAACATAGTTGCTTGCGAATTATACTATGGTTGTAGGGATCATAACATAGTTGCTTGCGAATCATACTATGGTTGAGAGGATCATACTTTACTTTATGTGAAACATACTATGGTTGTGAGGATTATAAAATGGTTGTGGATCATAGCATTGTTGAGTGTGAATCATGCTATGGTTGTGGAGATCATAGTATAATTGATTGTGAATCATACTAAGGTTCTGGAGATCATAGTGTGGTTGAGTGGAAAGCATACTATTGTTGTGAGGATCATATTATTGTTGTAACTCAACCAAATAATCAACAATAGTATTATGCCCTTCGAATATTGTCACCACAACCATACTTTTTTTCTGCGTGTAGCACCCACTCCGTCATCTATTTTACAAATACATACATATTTCTTTATTATCTGCAGCAATCCCCAAATGATTTCCGTCACCAACTCAAGACATTGTGTGGATGAGCATACAAATATATATACTCGTATATACGAGTATACACTGATATCTGATATTTGAGGCATTTTCTCGTTTTGTTCTATATTTGTCTACATGTCAGTATGTGTGAATAACTCGTATTGTGTGAATGGTATAGGATTCCCCTATTTATGCGTTGATTGATGAATATGTCAAGAACTTATGACACTAATAGTTATAAATTGTGGTCTCTAAATACTACTGTTGTACTTGCCCACACATGCACCCACACATAAATATCGATAAACAGTCGTGAATACGACAAAACCTTCTCACCCACAGTAAGATATAGACGGACGGCTAGGCTCAGGAATTTATGTATTACTCGTACATTACAACCTACACTCGCCCCACAAGCTGTAGATGCCGATAGGTTTTGTCAAGCTAACACATACTCTCAAGTATACCTCGTTGTATGTGTATGTATGCTGGTTTATCGATGTGTTGGTAGTTTGAAGCTCTGCAATGCTTTTGTCATGTGTGCTTAATTTGTATTAATGAGCGGAATTCTATTAATATCAGTAAGGATGTGAAATGTCATAGGGAATCCTAAATGGAGCAGAATGGATTTAAGCAGCTGGAGGATAAGGAATTCTCGACACATCTGACACTAGTGTTGACTATATTAGGCTGAATTGTGCATTAAACATTGAAAAGTGTTCCAATTTATAAAAACGCCTTACCATGGTTTAGAGCTAGCGTAGGAAAAATTTCTTATTTATAAAAACAGCCTTATCTAGGTTCTGACCCAGGCTTACCACCGTAAACGAATAAAGAACCACGATAAATGGATATGCACATGGAATGTACAAACAGATAGACATAGACGTTAGTACATCTGATGGCTGTTGTTGATTACACTACTCAACAAAATGAAAAAAATTTCATGTACTCCGGATGCGATAATTTTTTCTGTGTAGATAACCTTGACATGAGCTCGAAAAACGCAATAAAAAATTTTTTTTTCGTTTGGTTTTTGTTTTATTTTTTTTTTCAAATTTTAAAAATTTTTTTTTGGTTAATTTGTTTCGTCCGGCATAACTCGGGAACGAACCACTAGCCCGATTTAATTGAATTAAATTTTAAAAAATTTAAAATTACAATTCCCTTAATCTGTTCATGTATTGTTTTCCTATACAAGCAACAGTTTCCAAGTTAAAAATGAATATATAAAGGAAAAAACTTATTTTTTGCCTAAAGATTTAAATTTTTTTTTTTAAAAAATCCATAAAAAATCCAAAATGAAAAAAAATGTCAAATCTTATTACTTTTACGTAAAGTCACATAACCTATGAGCAAAATGAGACAACTTTGTCTGTGGTGAGGTTTTTTCTTTTTTATTACAAAAAAAATTAAAATTTGTTGGGTGACAAAAATATATGACTTTAAACCTTTAAACCTTTACTCAATTGCGAATAAAAGCGAAACGCGTGCATCGATTTTCATGATCTTTGTCTCATTTTGCTCAAAGGTTATGTGACTTTACGTAAAAACAATAAGATTTGACATTTTTTTTCATTTTGGATTTTTTATGGATTTTTTAAAAAAAAAAAATTTAAATCTTTAGGCAAAAAATAAGTTTTTTCCTTTATATATTCATTTTTAACTTAGAAACTGTTGCTTGTATAGGAAAACAATATATAAACAGATTAAGGGAATTGTAATTTTAAATTTTTTAAAATTTAATTCAATTAAATCGGGCTAGTGGTTCCCGAGTTATGACGGACGAAACAAATTAACCAAAAAAAAATTTTTAAAATTTAAAAAAAAAAAATAAAACAAAAACCAAACGAAAAAAAAAATTTTTATTGCGTTTTTCGAGCTCATGTCAAGGTTATCTACACAGAAAAAATTATCGCATCCCGAGTACATTTTGACTGTTGACTAGTGTTATTTAATTAATCTTTTTTAAATGAACGTAGTTCTATTATAATATTTATGTCTTTTTAGGATTCTGCTCACAACAACCTTTTTATAAATTACACCACACTGCGGTACGTTGTATTATGACTTGGTGTGACGTTAAGTCCAAAGTCTATGCTGACAAACCAGCTACGATTCAGGTTTTGAAAGCCAACATTACGCGAGTCATCTGAAATTGGTCCCTCAGCATGGACACCCTGAGGTGTACATGCGTCCAACATTTGAAGGAAATTATATTCAAAATATAAATGGCATAAAATGTCCTTTCGAATGAAATATTCCACACATGATTTATTGTATTTATTTTTATTTTTGATTGTATTATTATTGTATTTTTTATTTGTTTTTGACGAGTAGCTTCGATAATGGAATCTATAAAATGTGGATTAGTTTGGTTGGGAAAATTTTTAAAGAAAAATTTTAAAGAAAAGTCCCGAGTTATGACGGACGAAACAAATTAACCAAAAAAAAATTTTTAAAATTTAAAAAAAAAAATAAAACAAAAACCAAACGAAAAAAAAAATTTTTTATTGCGTTTTTCGAGCTCATGTCAAGGTTATCTACACAGAAAAAATTATCGCATCCCGAGTACATTTTGACTGTTGACTAGTGTTATTTAATTAATCTTTTTTAAATGAACGTAGTTCTATTATAATATTTATGTCTTTTTAGGATTCTGCTCACAACAACCTTTTTATAAATTACACCACACTGCGGTACGTTGTATTATGACTTGGTGTGACGTTAAGTCCAAAGTCTATGCTGACAAACCAGCTACGTTTCAGGTTTTGAAAGCCAACATTACGCGAGTCATCTGAAATTGGTCCCTCAGCATGGACACCCTGAGGTGTACATGCGTCCAACATTTGAAGGAAATTATATTCAAAATATAAATGGCATAAAATGTCCTTTCGAATGAAATATTCCACACATGATTTATTGTATTTATTTTTATTTTTGATTGTATTATTATTGTATTTTTTATTTGTTTTTGACGAGTAGCTTCGATAATGGAATCTATAAAATGTGGATTAGTTTGGTTGGGAAAATTTTTAAAGAA
The DNA here is from genome assembly GCA_963513945.1 of Hydrotaea diabolus. NCBI lineage: Eukaryota > Metazoa > Arthropoda > Insecta > Diptera > Muscidae > Hydrotaea > Hydrotaea diabolus. The sequence continues at coordinate 47,121,400 of OY740717.1, read as the reverse complement.
AAATTCTTTGCAAAATTTACAGCCCCTGCTACATCTAGGTTCTGACCCAGGCTTACCACCGTAAACGATTAAAGAACCACGATAAATAGATAAGCACATGGAATTTACATACAGAAAGGCATCTGCGTCCAGATGCCTATATCCAATTGGCGGATGTTCTTCAAGAATGCAGAACGGATATCACCACCATCCAGTAGATAAGAAGGATAGGGCTTGACTTTAATAAAGTTGTGTTTTATTATACCTGCCATGATAAAAATCAACAATTCGGATCGTCAGTTTTACCCCGGCTGTTCACAATCCGCATTAAAGCTAAATTTTGTCATTTGCCTAGTTTGTGCACATGCTGTGATAGCAGGTAAGGACGAGGAGATAAAACATAAATTGTCTAACGCTTAGAACAAACATACGATGCAGCCCTGGGCATATGATTAAAATCGTTAGAGGGGATTTTAATGCCAAAGTTGGCAGAGGAGGTACCTATTGTCCTATGACCATAGGCAAGTTCAGCCTCCATGGAATCATCTTCGATCCTAATCAATTCCGCAGCTGGAAGAGACATGGCTGTAAGTAGCACCAGATTTAAATATCGCGTTACACTGTAACCTGATGAAACACGAGAAATCAAATCGATCATGTAGTGATTGGTGGTCTGCAAGCATACAGCATGTTCAACGTCCGAATGTTCCGAAAAGCATCCATACATCGCTTCGGACCACTCCCTCGTAGCATTAGATTAAGTGCTGCAAAATGTGTACGTACCAACAACAAGGGAAAAAACGATGTCGGAAAGCTGATCTCAAAATATACATTGGGAGCCTACTCCAAGAAGCTAGCTCAACTGATTGTAGCAAAAACACCTCCTCCTGATGACATCTGCACTTAGCGGCAACACATACTAGACTCTATAAGAAATGTCGCCAAAGAAGAAATTGGTTACAGAAAGCGTTATACGATTAAAAACAAAAAATTGTACGAGGAGTGTAAGGTCGCGACAGAAACAAAGAACACTGCTTACAAGGAACCACAGGAGCCTATGGCTATGCGAGCAGTGTTATAGCTATATTGAGGAAAGATGAAATAAATGAGATGAGATAAACGCTAATTTGAGGAGATCGAGTTGTAAAATTGTATTAACAAGTTAAACATTAGACGATAGATAGGACTACTGGCATAGCTTTGTGTAGAGATTACAGTGTTCAAAACCCAGCGTGTTGGAAGGTTGCGAACGTCCAACCAATCCCTAAAAAGGGTGAAGCCAATAATCCTGCAAATTATCGGCCAATCGCGATTTGCTCCGCGCTCTCTAAGGTAATGGAGAGCATGGTTAACCACCATCTTGTGAGGTATCTAGAGTCCAACTGCTTGCTTAATGATCGACAGTATGGCTTCCGTAGAAATCGCTCTACGGGAGACCTGATGGCTTTCTTGACGGAGCGCTGGAGTCGGTCTATCCACCAGTTTGGTGAGAGTAAGGTTGTGGCTCTGGATATCTCCAAGGCCTTTGATAGAGTCTGGCACGGTGCACTCTTGTCAAAGCTGATGGCTTTTGGCGTCGGTGATACTTTCGCTCGTTTTATATCGAGCTTTCTTAGAGATCGCACTATAAGAGTTGTTGTAGATGGGTTCTCATCCAATAAACATAGGCTTACTGCAGGAGTACCACAGGGCTCTGTCCTTTCTCCCTCTTTATTTTTAATTTTCATTGATGATCTGTTGGGTCAGACCGTGAATCCAATCTACTCCTTTGCGGATGACAGTAACCTATGTCATTCATATTCATTCGACCGTAGGCCGAGTCTTCAAGATATTGAAGACAAAAGGCGAATTATGGATGAGACACTTGGCCGGGATTTACTGGCCATTTCCGAATGGGGTCGAGTGAATAGAGTAGATTTTAATGCGCGTAAGACACAGTGCTGCTTGTTGTCTCACAAGCGATTCGCTGACCCAACAATATCGTCAATTTCTATCGATGGTACGGATATTGAACAATCAGAAGCTCTTGATGTTCTGGGCATGAAAATACAATGTGACGCTCGTTGGGCGAGACATGTATTCGAAGTGTCGAAAGAAGCACTCAAGTGCATAGGCTTCTTAAAGCGGTGCAAGAAATATTTCACTCCTTCTGATCTTTTCAATATCTATACAACTTACATCAGGCCAAAGATGGAATACAACTCCCATATATGGGCAGGTGCTCCAAAATCATCCTTGGAGCTACTTGACCGTGTTCAAAGGAGAGCGATGGTGCTGATAGGTGACAGTAGGGTATCCAACTCTATTGTTTCCCTAGAACATCGTCGGAATGTGGGTTGCGTTACGCTGTTCTATCGTTACTTTCATGGTGTGTGCTCATCAGACATCCGTCGCCTTATTCCTGACGTGAGGATGTTCGGCAGGGATACGCGACTTTCTAGGAATTCACACCCGTTTGTTATCGATTGGCCAGTTGACCGCACTATACACTACAGATCAAATTCGTTTTTCGCTCGTACAGTCCGTATGTGGAATCGACTTCCGGCAAATGTGTTTCCCACTAATTGCGACATCCAGAAGTTCAAGACAAGTGTCAATAAACATTACTCCCTCTTTCCCCCCTCCGATCCTTTACTTTCCACTCGCCAACGCAATGCACCGCATGTATAGGGGGCATCCCCTGAGTGTTGGTTATTTAAAAAAAAAAAAAAATACCGACATTTCAGTTTTCATGTCTAAGACCGGCAGTCAGTTTTTCCAAAATAGCTAAAGCCCGACATATTAATTTACCCGGTATTTTACTGTCGGGTTTTCCGGTTTTTTTGGTTGTTGTATGTAAAAGCAAAGAAAATGCGTAATATTCAAGTAGAGGGTGGCCAAAAATTACCATGGGGTTTAAAACTTTAATATCATTTTCGTTTATTTTATATACAAAAAATTCCTTTTGTATTCGTATACAAAACGAATTTTTTTTACACTAAGTATGAAAAATAATGTCACTTAAATGACATCTTTCAATATTTGCGGCTGTTGAGTTGAAGGATTGTCTCGGGCTAGTTCACGTGTATTCGCTCCTTAAAATAAATGAAAGGAAATAGTCGGGTGCTGACAAATCTGGCATTCGCGCTGGCCAAATAATTTCTGGAAATTATTTGCTCTCCAAAAATTTGACAAAAATTTGCCATTTTGTTTCGGACAGTGTGGACAGTGGCTCCGTCCTGCTAAAACCACATCTCAGGTCTGTTTTCAAGAGCAGGATGTAAAAATGTTCTATCATAAACCGATACCGCTCTCCATTTATGGTTGCAGCACTTCCATCTTCATTCTGGAAGAAGTAAGGCCCAATGATAGTTGCAGATGTGATCCCACACCATACTGTACACCTAATAGGGTGCAATTGGCGTTGATGAATGACTCTTGGATTTTCAGAACCCCAGAACCTACCGTTCTGCTTATTAACAAAGTCATTCAAATTCAAATGAGATTCATTAATCATAATCAAATTTTCACTAAAGTTGATTTCATTGCTGGCTAACTGTTGAAATTTAACTGCAAAATTTAGACGTTGCGATGATTTGCGGGTTTTAGTTCTTGCACCAATCGCACCTTATATGCGTAAAATGCGTTGGTGATGACGATCAACTTAGCAACGAATTATTGCCTCAGAGGGCGAATTTCTGACGTTGAAATGTCGACGTTATGCTCTTTGCGTTAAAATAATTGATCGATGATTTAAATAATAAAATTCTGTTATTATGGTTCTTTGATCAGTTGTGAATCTCTCCATTATTAAATCTCCAAGTGTTATTTGTATAATCTGGTTACTTTTGGCTCACCCTGTACTAAATACGTTAATATCAACAATATTTAAGCTAGACCCACCTAATCGCTCGGTCCAGAATTATCAGTGGATTTGATTGTACAATATTTTTCTGTTCGTCCATCCTTCCTGCTGTCTTTTTTAAGCTTGCTTTTCCTCTTCCGCTCACAACTGTGGTCAGAGGGAGTTAGTTGAAATATTTTGTATACCTTTTGATATTTTGGGCTTAGTACACTTCCTAAGAAAAAAAACACTCTCGAAATAAAAATACCTTAATCTAGAGGTTTTTTTTCAAATATTTTTCTTTTTCTTCTCAGTCTTATTCGCTATTTCATCATAGAAAGACTTACACCGCAACAACGTCTACAAATTATGCAACTGTATTTTGGAAATAAGCGTTCGCTGAGAAACCAAATTCGAACAACATTTTGAACAATGATAAGGCCCATTTCTGGCTCAAAGGCAACGTCTATAAATAAAATTGCCGCATTTGGGCTAAAGAGCAACCAGAAGAGGTTTAAGAAGTGTCATTATACCCAGAGAAAACCACGGTTTGGTGCGGTTAGCCGATTTAAGCGGAAGCAAACATTGCGCGTGTCATTAAGGCCATGCCGGTTGATATGCTCAAACGAGTCATCAGAAATTGGACCCTCAGAATGGAAACCCTGAGGAGTAGTTGCTTCCAACATTTGAAGGAATAAATAGCATAAAATGTCCTTTCGAATGAAAATTCCACACATGATTTGAATTATTGTTTTTTTTTAGTTTTGATTGTATTATTATTGTATTTTTTGTTTACTTTCAGTGATAAAAACAAAACGCATCGATTCCTCCGGAGCGTATGAGTAATATTAAATTAGTAGTACTTATGCGTATAGAGGAAACAAAATGGCTGTGGTTACTGTGAAATCGATCTGATGGCTGTTGGTGACTTACTTAATTAATCTTTTTTAAATGAACGCAGTTCTATTATAATATTTATGTCTTTTGAGGATTCTGCTCACAACAACCTTTTTATAAATTACACCACACTGTGGTACGTTGTATTATGACTTAGGGTCACGTACAGTCCAAAGTCTATGCTGACAAACCAGCTACGATTCAGGTTTTGAAAGCCAACATTACGCGTTTCATCTGAAATTGGTCCCTCAGCATGGACACCCTGAGGTGTACTTGCGTCCAACATTTGAAGAAAATTATATTCAAAATATAAATGGCATAAAATGTCCTTTCGAATGAACAATAAAGATTCCACACATGATTTATTGTATTTATTTTTATTTTTGATTGTGTTATTATTGTATTTTTTATTTGTTTTTGACGAGTAGCTCCGATAATGGAATCTATCAAATGTGGATTAGTTTGGTTGGGAAATTTTTTAAAGAAAAATTCTTTGCAAAATTTACAGCCCCTGCTACATAAGCGGTTAAGGGAATGTATGTGTTAAACGAACCGTGAGCTGTATTCTGATATGAATGAGGTAAAGCACATTAAAATGCAACCTTTGCGTTGGCTTGATCTTATCGGTCGAATGAAATAAGACCCTCAGACAAAAAGACCTTAGACTATAGCAACAAAGAAAAGCGCAGTCATATGCTCCGGTAGACTGACTAAGTTAAATGGAATGCCAGAATTTTTGTTATTGGAAACTGGAGAAAGATTCCTCCTTAAGAAAATGCCAGACTCAGTTTTTAGTATTGTTACAAATGTTTTCCACTGATGTTTAAGAAGTGGTCTATTTAAAAATTGCCAAAGTCATTACAATTTTAAAACGAGGAAATAATCTCCAAAGGTCTACCGCCCGAACGGTATGCTAAACTGTTTTTACAAGACATTGGAAAAGATAATTTTAAGTCGTACTTGCGAGTTTACTGAACCAAACTTTGTATTGAAAGAAGAACAACTTGGTTTCCGAAGAGAACACTCCACGATACACCAAGAAAATAAGATAGTAAATATTGTCAAAAACAATAAATATAAGCTAAACAGGCATTGTCAATCTAGATAAAGGCATTTTTTTCCCGAAATATTACCCACAAGGATCGATCTTATCACCCATTTTTTACTCTATATATTTTATACTTACAATATTAAATAAGGAAAGAGTTCAACCAACGCTGACATAGAGCCGAAGTCCCAGCTATCATATCAAGTTGAAAAGTTTTAAATGCCATCATTAAAAAGAATTAAGGAGAATAACGCTCATGTCGAAAAATACCTTACAAAATAGAAAATAAAAATAAATTTAGCAAAACGCAGGCAATAATGTCCCCTTTTAATAAATCAGTTAAACAAACTCCCAGCATTCCTCCCAGTGTATATGGGCATCAAATACCAATTCAAAATGCCATCAAGTACCTCGGATTAATACTGAACAACCATCTATTGTTTAGAGATCATGTATTACATGTTTTCGACAAAGCAACAACATGTGGATAAGCTCTTTTCTCTCTACTTAATCGGAAGTCAGTCAGTGAATACCAAAAATAAGCTTTTAATACACAAATTGTGCATTCGACCAATTTTAACTCATGGGTGTCAAGTATGGTCAAAAATTGTGCCAAAAATTATCTTAAAAAACTTCAGATCATCCACAATAAAATAGATTAATAAAATAGAGCCTAAATAGATTATACTCAATTTTGGATCTCCACAGGCGATTCAAAGAGGATGTGTTTAACACCGTAACTTGGAAACTTACACAAAGATTCGAACTTTAAATTAATAATAAATAAGAAATTTGAACAATTAACTTCTTTTAGAAGGTGGTTAAATTTTAAAGGCCGATGTTGAATTAACCCCACCTAAATGTCAAGTTTTTTTTCTCAATTTCATTTGACATTTCTCAATTTCAGACTAATTCAATTTGAACCAGGGAAAGATATACAAGCGGGCAATGCGTTAAAGTTATTCAGGATTCCGACAACAGTGTATCATCAATTTGCGAAGAAAATCATCTTCAGTGATGAGGCATATTTTCACCTCAGAGGATTTGTCAATAGCAAGCAGAATTGCCGCATTTGTGCGAATGATAATCCAAGATTGATTGTCGAAAAAATAATGGTGCGGTTTATGGCCTGGTAGCATCATCGGCCCCATTTTTTCCAAAATGAGGCCGTCAGGCTGTTACTGTGAATGGTGTTCGCTATCGTGAGATGATAACGAACTTTTTATAGCCCGCATTGAAAGATTTGGATGTGGACGATATATGGTTTTAACAGGACGGTTCCACTTGTCACAAAGCTAACGAAACAATGGCTTTTTTGCGCGAAAAATTCAATGACCGCGTTATCTTACGTCGTGGCGATGTTAATTGGCCGCCAAAGTCATGTGATTTGACACCGTTGGACTTCTTTCTTTGGGGTTATTTGAAAGAAAAGGTGTACATCGATAAGACAGCAATAATTCAAGAGCTAAAGGATGAGATACTTGGGCACATTAACGGCATAAAACTTAAATTATGCCTCATCGTCACCGAAAATTTTGAACCATCGGATGGAGGTGTGCCGCTGAGGTCGCGGTGGGCACTTGGCCGATATTTTGTTTGAAACATAATTGAACCATACCAATACTATCATAACAAAAAGAAATGAAAATAATTTCCTAAATAATTTGTGCTTTTTCAAAATCAACATCGGCCCTTAAAATATATCCAACCTTTATAACTTTAGAAATGAAGTTAGTAGAGAACATAAGTGTGCTTTTTTTGCTATCTTTTTCCTCTAATCTGTTGTAATTTTTTTGAACATGACTACTAATTTGTACAACCCAAGCTCTAATTTGCTGCAATACTTATATATACTTTTTAAATTGTAATGATGATACAATAAGAAAAAAAATAATACTTTACGCAGTAATTTTAAATTTTTGTATTTGGCCTTTATTTTAAATCTTACGAAATAATTAAAATATCGAGCTCGAGGCCAAGGTTCATATTTTTTGTTATATTTTTCTTTATGCATATTTTGTTCCTCTCTACAGAACATCATCAGGAATAACATATTAAACTAAATATCTCCGTAGCGAGTACCTCACTTTTTTCTTGTTAAGAATTCGAATAAATTTTAATTTTAATAAATTCGAATAAAGAAAAATATAACAAAAAATAAGAACCCTGGCCTCGAGCTCGATATTTTAATTATTTAGTAAAAAAAATAATATGATCCCCAAGACCGAAGTGTTCTTAGTAAAATGCATTATTTAGCATGAGCTGATTAACAAGATGTTTGGACCCAGCCTCCGTAATCTAGTATTAAGTCTCTTATTTAAAATAAAACAATAAACTAAATATTTTATATCCCCTACCATTTTATATTATTTAAAATTCCCGTTTTTGACCTTTATGGCCCTTTCAACCTACTTGCCAAAAAGTCCAGCAACTATGCAGTTTTTTTTGAGACATTGAGCTAGTTGTAACTAACAGTACCCATAGTCACCTTGGCCGATCCTAATTTTTAAATTACTGTGTATTAGGATTCCTAGCAAAATTTTCTTTAGTTGGAGAATTGGAAAAAATGATGATGCTAGCCAAACATTCCAGGAACTATGTTGTTTGAAGCATTTTTTGGTTGTACACTACCTATTATTGCCAATGTCCGTCTAAAATGGTTTCATTTATATGCATTATTTTTTCGAAGTACCTTAAATTCCTTCAGGAAAAGCCATTTTTTCGTGGGCCGATTTCGCCCATGGATACTTACAAGCAGCTTACAACCCTTAGCCAATATCATGCGAAATTTAGGACTTTGGGTTGAGTCTTTAACCGCTATCACGCTTTCAACAGATTCATTGATGAAGTAACATGAGTGGATCGTCTTAAAATTTTAGGACTATCAAGAATAAGTGGAGGATATAAAAACCAATATTCAACAATCCATTTATAATAAGTTTTCTTTCGAAAATACTAAAGCAATTTTGCGAAAACCACAAGTAAACCACATTACAGCTAGTTCACTTGTTCAAATAATATAGAAAGGTGGACATGTTAATATTGAAATTTAATATATTCTTCATATTTGAAAGCCTTAGCTTAATAATATATTAAATAAATGAATCTCAAACAAATATTGATTCTCAACAAAACCCCAAAAGAGAAAAACAAAATCTTTTTGATAAAAAAAATAGCAAAAATATGTTGTTTTTTTTCGTCTGCTCTGTCAAAGCAAAAAGTTATGTAAATTTTTGGTTCATATTTCCCTTGCACAATGATGCCGTGATATTTTTTGGGTGTTTTCTTTTTTTTGCATAAAAGTTTTTATATCTTTGTGGTTATTTACGAATTTTGGTCACGTTTTATTGGTGTTGAAGCATTTTTTCTCGAACAAATTAAATGTTTCCCCTCTTGTGCTTTTTGGTTATGGCTTTTGGGGTGGACTCTCTGTCTGGTGAGGCATTTTTGTTTTGATTGTGAAAATCAGTTAAGTCTTGGTAAGGGCAATGTCAACGTAATGTGGTGTTAATGATTTTTATGGTTAATATTTTCAGTGTAGGCATAAAACAAAACGCATCGTTCTCTCTGGAGCGTATGAGCAATATTAAATTAGCAGTACTTATGCGTATAGAGGGAAGGTAGTGTATCATACATATTAACAAAAGGGCTGTGGTTACTGTAAAAGCGATATTAGTACATCTGATAGCGGTCGGTGACTTACTTAATTAAACTTTTTTTAAAGGCACGTGCTTCTGTAATAACGTTAATGTCTTTTAAGGATTCTGCTCACAACAACCTTTTTATACTCTACACCACACTGTGGTACATAGTATTATGACTTAGTGCTGATGTTTACAACGTCTTGAAGCAATGGAGATAAGCCGTATTTCTTAACATACCAATGAACTCAGAATCACCTTCTGATTCCATTAAGATATGTCCGTCCATCCGTCTATCTCTCTATCGCTGTAATCAAAGTACAGGTCGCAGTTACGAACCGATTTCGAAAAAAAACTTGGTATATTCTTCAAGTTTGTGCCAGGGACAAACCCTACAAAAATTAGTCCACATCACTCCATTTTTTGATAGTATACATAGGCTTTTCTCGATTGCAAAACCTTCAGCTCTAAAAGCCAGATATTGCATCCAATTTATCAGAAATTTCATACAGAGCATAACGAGTGACCAATACCCATTGCTGAAATTTGTCCATAACGGTCTAAGTTTATGAAAAGCTCCACAACTCTAGAAGCCAAGAATTACATTTGATCACTCCCAAATTTAGCCACGTTATGCGCGACGTTATGAGCGAGTTTCAAGCGAGTAGTGAAACTGGACCACATAGGTCTATATTTTCTCTGTAGCCCCTATACCAAGACACTTCCAAAACCACATATTACAACCGATTACTACCGAATTTCGCATAGAGCATTACACATATCTCGGGTGTAATTGGATCATATCTGTTCATGTTTTCAAATACCTCTTACACAAGGCTTCCTTCCGATGTAAGGTCCACCAGTCCGAACCACAAATTACACTCGTCCATTTATTAACTTTGTGAAACTTTACCACATAGGTCCATATAGCCAGCACACGAAGCTTCTTTTATGAATATTTCTTACACAAGGGTTCCTTCTGATTTAAGGTCCACCAGCCCTTACCACAAATTACACTCGGTAATGCCCAATTTTGCATGGTACGCTACGATCGACCATTTATTAACTTTGTGAAACTTTACCACATAAGTCCATATAGCCTGCACACGAACCTTCTTTTTCCTACGATTCCTACCAAATTTCACATGGAGCGTTACGAGGGGCCTACCGCTAAACATAGAACCAAATCGGTCCACAATTGTTACGCCATCACGCTCAAAGTTTGCATAATACGTTATGAGCGACCACTAAAAAACTCTTACATATTGACTTCGACCTTGCGCAAGTTCCAGGCAGAGGTGCCTTATCCTATGAATAGCTCAGTGGTTTAGAATATCTCAGAGTTGGCCTCTCCCGACTTAAATTTCTTTTTACTTGTTAGATATTGTCAAATTTTGAAAATCAAAAAACCGTGTGACATTTTTGAAAGGACACTACTAATTGTACAGGTATGTGCACTACTTATTGTACAGGATGAGCCAAAAGTGACCATGGGGATAACAACATTAATAACTTTAATTAATATCGTTTATTAATTTTCTTTCTCATGTTATATAATATACAAGTGGATTTTTTTACACTAATTATGAAAAATAATGTCACTTGAAAGACCCCTGTTTTCAGCTTCTCAATGATGGGCTCGATTTAGAGCATTTTCTATAACATCCTTCAAAATTCGAATTTCAGAAACAATGTTGACCTTGAGTTGAAGGATTGTCTCGGGCTTGTTCACATATACACGCACCTTCAAATAACCCCAAAGAATATAGTCGTCTGCTGACATATCTGGCGATCACGCTGGCCAAATAATTTCCGAATTTCTAGAAATTTTTCGCTCTAGAAAAATTCGATTTAAAAATGCCATTGTGTTTCGGTCCGTGCAGTGGCTCCGTCCTTCTAAACCACATCTCACGTATTCTAATAGAAGTAAGGCCCAATGATATTTGGAGATGTGATCCCACACCATACTGTACACCTAATGGAGTGCCATTGGTATTGACGAAAAGCTCTTGGAATTTTTGAACCTACAGTTCTCCTTATTAACAAAGCCATCGAAACGATTTTAGAAACTGGAAAACCCAAGAGTTAGTAGTAGGTGCCGAGGTAAGAAATAAGCTCAACGCATCAAATTTAATCGAAAGATTAAATTTTCATGGGATGATTTTTTGATGAAGTGCCATCAAAAACCATTCTTAATCGCTGGTACCAAGAGTTTAGTATAGAAATCCGTTCACTACAGACTAAATTTCGGGCATATCAGTGAAAGCCATCGATGCTGTGCATGACCTGATAAACCGACATGTGACATACCGTGAGATTTAGGCATCCGAGGCCATAAGTGGGACAAACATCAATAAGATACTGCATGTTCATTCGGCAGTGAACATAATTTGATCTTCTTGGCTCCACATAGTTTGACGAATTCTCACAAAAACGCTTGTATCGATTAGAGCAAAGAAATGTTGAAAATAATACAACAGCGGTAGGTTAAATTAAGTATATTACATCATCAAATCATAGATCTAAGCATTTGAGCCCGCAAAAAAATCGTATGTGGCTGTCAAGGTGAGCCAAATCCAACAAAAGCTTTTGTGGAAAAAATTACATGGAAGAAAATGATCGCGTGTTTTACATATAACCGGTCACGTTGCCTTTAGTGGAACATACTCGTACATATCAGCTGAAACAATGGGCTATTTGAGCAGTCATTGTCGAATTGATGGGTCATCCTCCACAGTGCTACCCTGATTTGACACCCAATGACTATTAAAATTAAATTTCTAACATAAAAAACTGCGTGATCAACGTTTTTTCGACGCCCAAAGGAGCAGTAGAAGCGTTCAAAAAATATGTTTCCAAAGGTGTCTCAATAGAATAGAAAAAAGTGCTGCAAAAATGGTTTGAGCGCATAAAAAATTGTATTTTAATACACGAAGAATATTTGGAAAAACAGAAAAACCATTTGTAATTATAAATGTTTTTTTTATTTGTGGACCCGGAATATATGTTAAATAATCATTTGCATGTCTCCGAATCATGAACGGTAATGTTAAACCTTATGAACAGCTCATGACTAAGCAATCAATAATGCCCCTAGCATATATAAATGTCCTAGCATATGTGACAAATATTGTCATTACAAGGTTATTTAAACCTAATGTTTTCAATGATAATATTTCTCTCCTACTATGTTCAGCTTCAAGCGCTTCTGATTGTACTAGTCTTTCTTATGTGTTGGCACGTCGACCTCTTCTTCGACTTCCTTGTGGGTTCAGTCTATTGCAGCTGAGTCCTCATTAACCATATCACTCAGAGTTTACAGAAAGAAGAAATAAAAAATACTACAAATTATGCCCTTACTGAGGAGATCTTATTTAGAAAAACATACAAGTGGACAATTCGTAAGTTCGGCCAATACGAAGCTTTTATACTCTTCGCCATGCATGCCAATGTAGTATGGCATTGACAGTATTGGAGCAATCGATTATTGGTGGTGTATCCATGTTTGAACGAACTACATTTTCGGGGCCCTATAAATCATTGTCGTGAAGACAATTTTATTATTTTGGAGAACCCACAACCCAAGGACCACAAATCTATTTGGACCTAAAATTTCTACAAACCTCTAAAGTTAGAGCTTGTTGAGATAAATGAGGAACCTCCAGTGCTTCTGACTACCCACATTTCGAACTCGAAAGGACCTCATTTGCAGACCTTTAGGAACCCCTGTACTATTAGCACTGGCCTTAAAAATAGCCAAAGCGCTTAACTAATGTTATATTTAGATTGGCAACAAATATTATAGTTCTTATACCCTCCACCAAAGAATGAACGATATACTAAGTTTGTCATTTTGTTTGCAACACCACGAAATGTTGATCGGAAGCCCTACTCTTTTTTTATATATGCTTTATTTGAATTATTGAATCTGCTCCAAAGGAGCCTAACAATAAGTATACGAATCTTAAGTATAAATCAATAATGAATCCAAGAATGGATTTCTTGTTATGTGGATCTCTGCTAATTGGCAGGAATTTAAATTAATTTGGTCAAAAAAGTATGAGTATATAACTGGTATGGATCACATGTCTGAGAATTTTAAACCTGGTTTGGCTTTGTGATAAAGCGCCAGATGACCCTTACAGTCATTTACAGAGTGTTCGCGATATTATGTAGAGCGAAGAATTCTAGTTATGTATGTATAACGGACAACTCTAGAATAGCAGAGTTGTATTGTAGGTATTGTAGGTTTTTTGTGTTGACTGTTTTAAGGATCACGTATGAGAGCATTAAAGCCACATGACGTAGAATAAAGGATTCTACGCAGTCTTTTTTGAGTGTTCGTCCGCGATTGATATTGACTGTTTTAAAGATCACGTATATGAGCATTTAAGCCACGTGACGTAGACAAAAAGAATTCTACACAGTCTTTAGGGCACGTGTGTTCGCGGTTATTGTTACGGATGAAGCACAAGTGTAGATTCGAAAACACGGCGTTCATTTCTCCGAAGTCTTAAGGAGCTTGGACTGCACAATAAGTATCTAGCAAGTATGTTATCATGACGTTCGAGCTTCTCTTTGTGCTTTATATTGATTCTTTGAGTTGCCTCTTTAACGAGAGGTATTTTTAAGTCTCGGTGGATGTGTTTATTTCTCATATACCAAGGGGCACCGGTCATGAGCCGCAATGTCTTCGATTGGACTCTTTGGATTTTGTCGAGATTGCTCGAGCTTGCTTTGCCCCATAGCTGGGCACCGTATAACCAGATAGGTTTGATTGCACTGTTGTGTAGCAGGACCTTATATTCAAGGCTTAGTTTTGAGTTCGCATTTAGGAGCCTGTGAAGTTGATGGACCTTAAGTTTTAGTTGAGTTTTCTTGGTTTCGATATGACTTCTGCAGATTAGTCTGCGATCCAGGTGGATTCCAAGGTATGTTATATGATCAGATTGAGAAAAAGGGATATTGTTTAGTTTCAATGTCGGACAAGTGCTAAAATTCAGTGTGAAAGTTACCTGTGTGCATTTAGCCTCATTGACTTTTATTCTCCTGTCAGAGATCCAAGATTCTAGTCGTCTGAGGTGTACACCTAGATTCATAGATGCAATATCCTGCTTTTTATGTGCGGCCATTATAGCGGTATCGTCGGCAAAAGTGGATGTTAGCACATTTGTGCTAGTAGGGATATCTGCGGTAAACAGAAGGTAAGGGATAGGCCCCAGGACGCTTCCCTGGGGCACACCTGCTAGTATTTCGCGGTCATCGGTGACGTGTTGTCCACATTTGACTCTGAATCTGCGGTTTTCTAAGTAAGACTCAAGAATTCGATGCGTATTTGCCGGTAAGTATTTGCAAATTTTGCAGGTCAAGCCAAAGTGCCAGACATTGTCAAAATACTTGAGCAACATCCAGAAATACGGCGCAGCAATATTCTCGCCGTTCAAATGATTTTTCAATTGCTTGGGTCAAACGGTTTACTTGTTTGATGGTGCTGTGACCTTCCCGGAATCCAAACTGATGGTCTGGTATTATGTTATTTGACACGAGGAAACGGTTTTATTTTCGATAAAAAGAACTTTTTCAAATAGTTTCGATAAGCAGGGAAGCAAATTGATCGGCCTATATGAGGAAGGTATTGATTTGTCCTTTCCTGGCTTTAAAATCATTTGAATCAGAGAAATTGTCCACACTTTAGGTAAGTAACCATGTCTCAAAATAGAGTTAAATAATTTTGCCAGGAACTTCACAGCAATATAGGGAAGTTCCAAGATTATTGTAGGCTTGATAAGATCATATCCAGCTGCTTTACCTGGATTCACGGATTCTTTAATGCCATTAAGAACTTCATTTGCGTTAGTAAACAATGGAATTACGGCAGACATTTTATCATCAGGTGGAAGGAGGTCGCCACTTGCAGGATTTGGGCGAAATACCTGGGACAGATGGTTTGCAAAAACATTGGCTTTTTCGTCTTCTGATATTGACCACTCGCCATTTGCCTCGCGTATTGGAAATTGAGTTTCAGTGGGCATACTAGTATTTCTTAATGTTTTACATAATGGAATTTGGTTGAAGCTGTCGGAGTTAAACCTGCAATGAAAACTAGCATGCTGTCTACTGTCTCTTCATTTCTAAGTGCGCTTTGCAACCTTTTAGTAGCTTCAGTCAGTCTTAGTCGGGCCGCTGGTGACCTATTTCACTGCCATTCGCGACAATACCTCATTATTCACTTACAAGGTCCTTATCTTGATCGTCATATAATTCTAAGATGATTTAGCCATGTCCGTCCATCTATGGTCTGTTGAAAAACACGATCGCGGTCAAACGAATCAACCTAAGATCCTAAAATTTTGCATGAAATGGGCGAAATCGGCCCAAGGAGGAAAAAATATTTTCTTGAAGAGGCAGCAGTCTATTTGGGCCCCTAGTTCCCATATGGGCCGATCGGAGTCTCAAGATGACCCAAATTTTAATTGTTTATACTTAAAATTGTGAAAAAATGTACGTAAGGGGGCATTTTTTGAGCTTACGACTACGACTTTTATGTAAAGTAAATTTTTATGTTAACTACTAAGGTTATCTAATGGAGAAGCCAAACAGAAAAATTACTCATGAGTTCTTGATTCGGTCAAAAGAAAACTCTTTCGTCCGATTTGGTCCATTTTCGATACCAGCCGATTTGCAACTACAGATTATATTTCTTACAAGTTATTAGCCTCTAGCTCTCTTCGTTTGGACTTAATCGGGCTTTCAGTAGTCAGACGGACAGAACTAAGGTCGGACACACAGATATGACTGTATCGTCTTATGTTTATATTAGAACGATCAATAGTATTTATTTAGGGTAAACAAGCTAGAGTTATTTTTTTCAATAGGGTTTTGTTCACAGATTACGCGTGTGCTGTGTTAAACTTTATTTTTTTTATTTTCAGTATTGTTTGCTATTTTATCAGGCTTTCACTGCGAAAACCAAGATTTGGTACGGGTTATGGGCTGGTGGAAACATCGGTCCAATTTTTTTTTAAATTTGTAACGGATGATCTCTGTATAGGTATTTCTTTCAACAGTGTTTAATTCACAGATTACGCGTGAGCTGTGTTAAACTTTATTTTTTTTCTTTTCATTATTGTTTGCTATTTCATAATGGTTGGTGGTTTTAAGTCCTTTACCGCGAAAACCACGAGTCATCCAAAATTAAACCCTCAGATCCCATCCTAGGGCAAATTTGCGGTTAATATTTAAAGGAAATTACATCCAAAAGATAAATGGCCTAAAATGTCCTGTCGAATGAACACTAACGATTTCAAGATTGATTTGAATTTTTATATGTTTTTATTTTGAAAAAAAACCTATAGATTGTTTACCCGTTAGCATCTTTTAAATAAAACAAAGAGTATAAAGTGTAGAAGGTTACCGACGCATCTTTAATGATTTTTTAAAAATAGTACAGCAGACGAAAGTCGACGGCTGGAGCCGAAATATTTTGGCAGTCTCTCTCAAACATAGAAATCCATTTTCTAGACTTGCTACTATTTTGAGACACTCTAATGTACAACTTTGCTTTGCGCTGAAGCAATACAAATAACTTTAAAATATTTGCATTGTTTTGTCTACATAAACAGATCATATTTTGATTACTTGTGTAACTAAATTTCAAGAAACAATGACTACTCGTAAAGCCACCTCATGTTAAAAATCATTTATTTTAAAAACAAATAATAATAATTTGAAATGTATAAATAAATAAGTATAATAAAAGCAATTTTAAGTTTTCTTTTAGAATCTTGTGTTACACGTATGGAAAAAACTGGTTTATCCTGTTTCTTGAGAAAATCAAAAAGGAAAACTGGTTTCTTGATTATGGTAATTTTTCGGTTAAGCCGAAACCCGGGCTTTGAAAAAGGAACTTAAATATTTATTATGAGTATTATTTTTTTTATACTTTCTTAGAAGCCGAATTTCGTTTCATCTTATTATCCGTGACACAGACTACAAAGCCCGTGACCCAGTCTACAGTGCGTAAGTTAGCATATTTATAAAAACATATGTATGTGCATATGAAATGTAATTGAGTGATAGCATGTTTCGTAGAAGCATGTTCATTATGCACTTTTATGCAAAGAGTCAATTAAAACTTCCGGGCAACAACTTTGTTTTTCACTCACACTTCTTAAGTTCTATTTTATGCTTATATAAGTATATTGTACACTATATACAAGCTCATATACATATATGTGTGTAGTACATACATTGTATTTTTTTATTTTAAAACAACATGATTTTATAAATATATTTAAAATACACCTACGCAAATGTATTTACATATTTGAAGAGTTTTTTTTGTTGCTTTTCATGCGAGTATTTTAGGAAAAAACAGAATTTCAATGTATGTGTGTTAGTGTTACTTTCAATTTAATTGAAATGTAAGTGCTAAAGGATACCTAAATTGAAATGATAAAGTTTAAAAATATAAAATAGAAAAAAAAACGTTTTCATTGACCTGGTCAAAACGAAACATCGTTAAGCAATCTCGGCTTTTTGATCTCAGAAACGTGACAGCGTTTGGTGTAGGTTGTGGGTCGGAGGCATTAATCTATATGAGCCATATGACCGAAAAGGTTTGGCACGACACCGATCCCACAATACTTGGAAACATATTCATCTTAAGCTAGGACGACGTTACCTGCTCCATGATCACTGCTGTGTTATTTCATTATGCCGAAATTTTTTTAAAAAAGCTTTATTTTGACTTTGAACACACCAATTTCGTCCAAAATAAAAATTGACCTGTCATCCCATAAATTATGCAGCACCTATGAGCTAATTTTACTGACAACTCCGATGGCTGTCGACCAAAGAAGCCTTGACATGGGGGTGATCCAAGTAGATATACTATTTTCAATAGCCTTATTGAGTTGTATAATGCCGTCGTATTATTTTTGATTAGTATTGTTAGGCATTTCATCACGGAAGACTTACGCCTGAACAACGTTTACAAAACGTTCAACTTTATTATAAAAATTCACGTTCTGTGAGGAATGTGTTTCGTGCACTTCGTTCAACTTATGGTTAACATAATCGGCCTACTGAGCGTACTATTCGCAACACCATCTATCATCTTGAGACGCAGCATTCATTATTGGATAATGTTCGACTGAATAGACCACGTCCAGCACGCAGTGAAGAAAATGTAGCGGCCATAGCAGAGAGTGTACACCAAGACCATGGAAACCTGATTCGGCGCCTTTCGCAGCAACTCGGACTGACGTATGGAATGACTTGGCACATTTTACGTCGAGATCTTAAATTGAAAGCGTACAAAATACAGCTTGTGCAAGAACTGAAACCGCCCGACGTTCCCAAGCGACATCGCTTCGCTCTATGGGCTCTCGAAAAGTTCCAAGAAGATCCGACGTTTTCGAGCAAAATTTTGTTTAGCGATGAGGCCCATTTCTGGCTCAAGGGGCAAAATTGCCGCATTCGGGACGAAGAGCAACCAAAAGAGGTTCAAGAGCTGCCACTTCATCCAGAAAAATAACGGTTTGGTGTGGTTTGTGGGACGGTATAATCATCGGTCCATATTTCTTTAAAAATGAGGCCGGTGAGAACGTGACCGTCAATGGCGACCGTTATCGTGCCATGATAACCGACTATTTGATGCCTGAAATTGAAGCTCGTGATCTCGGCAACATTTGGTTTCAACAAGACGGCGCCACTTCCCACACATCGCATCAATCAATGGACTTATTAAGAGGACACTTCGGTGAGCAGATAAAAACGCTTTAGGCCGGTCGATTGGCCACCAAGATCGTGTGATATCACACCATTAAACTTTTTCCTGTGGGGATATGTAAAGTCTTAAGTTTATGCGGACAAACCCGCTTCAATTCAGGCCTTGGAGAAAAACATCACGAGTGTCATTCGCCAGTTACCAGTCGAAATGCTTGATCGAGTCATTGAAAATTAGACTCAACCATCTGATACATAGCCGCAGCCAACATTTTATAGACATAACTTCAAAAAAATAAATGCCAATGAATGTTCTTTCAAATGATAATAAACATTCCCCATTCAATTTGGATTTTCTGTGTTTTTTCTTTAAAAAAGTAGAGAACCTCGAAATGGATCACGCGTTCTAACCGATTAATCGGCTTTTGGGTATAAAAAAGTCAAAGCCTTTTTTATACCCAAAAGACTTTTGGTTTTTAAAAAAGTCTGAAATTTGACTTTTGATTTTTTGTAATAGTCGAAAAGTCGACTGTAGTCTTAAGTAGTATATAACTCTACCGTGGTGTCCTTTTGAATGATTTATTAATCACCAAGTAATGTTAAAAATAGTAATGTATATTGACACTGGAACCTTTTGCTGTCCTAGGCCTACATAAGTAATATCTTTTTAGCACTTTTATCCTGTACCTTTTAGTTTCTGTTCGGATTTCCCTAACTTCCTCCACGAGACTCTTAATCTCTACGTCTAAGATGTACTTATAGTTTTACTTAATCTAAAAATATACCAACACTCTTATGAAAACCTGATCCCACACTACAATTTTAAAAACCAAGAAAAGGAAGTTTGGAAAATAAAACCCTTTTCTCGTACAAGGAAGATTGTGAAACAAGGACGGATGCAAATAAAATTGAAGAAAATCCATTCAGATTAAGATATAGCTACCGCACATATGGGCATCCAATTTTTATGTTTTTAGCTCTAGAAGCCACAAACAACATCCAATTTTGATGAAATTTGGCAAACTACAGTTTTTGGACCAAGAAAGGACGTAAGTAAAAGTAAAGAAAATCGGTTCAGATTTAGATATAGCTGTGACACACATATTTTCATCCGATTTTATGTTTCCGCTCTCAAACCACAAAGTACATTCAATTTTAAAAAAATCTGTTTCCGTAAGACCACAATTATAAGGTTAACTTGATGACAAAAAATTAGATTCGTAGGGCGTGGCTACTTGTTGGTACCTCCCACGCAAATGACACTATTTCAGTGCAGATTAGAATTCACATAACGTGTCATCCAGTACATGAAATTCACTTTAATTGTGAGTTTCACTTCATTTTCAAACGGCTTTACATAAGCGTACGAAAATAGTGGATGGCACGCCCCATTCTGGTACCTCCATTTAAAATGCACCATACCGCCCACTTTTTGTATTCGCATATTTAGTATAATACTATTCGTACAATTCTGCTGAAAATGAGTATTGAAAAACATGAATATAAATCAGATTACCTGACGAAAATTTAGAGCCTTTGCCACTCTCCTTCTTTTACCTTCCACTCACACGGTACTATCCGAGTGTAGATTGAAAGCCATATAACTTTTTTCGTAATGCATTAACTTCTCTAGAATTATGTTAACCGCAACATACTTATTTTATATTTGTATGGGCATAAGTCGACGAGATTCTGATAAAATCGATACTTTCAAGCAAGAGAATGAAGGATTTTTTTTAGTATTTTTTATTCATTTGCAATCTATTGTGAGATAATAAGCAAATTATGTATTAAAATGCAGATACATTATAATATAATAAATGACAGGTAGTATTTTACCTCAACAAGTAAAATCACTAATAAAAATTACTATTACTAGAAGGTTACAAGATTTTGGTCATCGATAGGGTAGGTCCAGAACACGAAGCCTCTCCAAACAGAGCTATCATCCAGTAAACAGATCGCCAGCAAATTGCTATGGTTGCACAGTCCTAATAAATATTTTTCTGTAAAACGTTTATTTTGAAGGGGGTATATGTAAGTCGCACCAACCGACTGAAACTTTTTTACTTGTCTTTTATAGTTGTCAATAACAGTATATTAAAAACACATGAGTCGGCTTCTAGTACTAGCTTTATAAACCTGTAATTGTTCGCCAAGGCGATAACTTCAAAACTTTACAACAAATTGTTCTGTATACATGAATTGATTGACTTTGTTTTTTTTAAATGTGTATTTATTTTAATTCAATATAATAGTAACTACAAATAAACAAAGAGTATTCAAGTATTGTATCTATACACTTATACAACGTCCCAAATTCGAGATCTCAGTACAATTATAATAACTAAGTGTAATTTTTTTAGGAACTATTTAGCATTAATTAAGCTACGTGTATATAATATGATGATTGGTAATAAAAAGACATCGAAAAAACATTACTTGAAATGTGTTAATGTGTAGAATAAAAAGAAAGTCAGAAAAGGTAAAAAAACCCTGGATTTATATATTACTAATCCACCAATATTTTGTTGTATCTAGTTGTGATATTTCATTTTCATCTCTTGTGGATATGCTAGTGTCAAATCTCAAGTCATTATTGGTTATCAAATTGCTGTCAATGGCTTTATTAGTTGCCCTTCTATACAAATGATAGAAGACAGGTATTTCCTTCCTGTTTTGTATAAAATGATTACTATCTGGGTATAAGAATGCCTCAGGAGGAACCTGTGGATTTGATTGGCTTTGTGCTTCATAAACTGCTTGATTTGAAAATTTGAAATTTACAGAAAAAAAACTATTCAAGAAATACTACTAGCGAGTAGGAGTTATAACCGAGCACGCTTATACTCGCTAGAGGGGATAACTTTTTTAGCAACAAATTAAATTATATAAAACAAACGTTTATAGATTTCTGTAAACAAAATTATAGTTTTCAACGAAAGCCCATGTGAAACGGAATTGGTGGAAATGATATTACGCTATGAAGATTGCACTTAGCACAGTTCGCAAAGGGTAATTCTCATTAATCATAATGAGTCTCCCGTATAAGTCATTTAATTTGTAGCCAAAGTAATCGTTGCCAAAGACTGCTAAAGAAAAACCTTGGTGGGTTTACAAACAGCTGCGAGTCCTGAAAATAATCAACAAAATGGTCCCGAAACAGAATAAAAGCTGTTCAAGTGATAATAAAAATAAAAGACCGAACAAATGTAAACAACCAAAAAACATATTATTTTTATATATTTACCTACAAGAGTGTGAAGTTATCGTATTAGCGACCTCTTAGGGACTGACTGGGATATTCGTAATATTTTTTTAAATATCTACATTCTCGGCAGTTTTTAAAAGCTACATTATTGCATAAACGATTATTAATAGTGGTATGGAATTATAGCCTTGACAGTTTCCGAATTAGAACACTTGGAAAAACTATCATTACTGACAGATCATCTGTAAATGTAAACATTGGCTGAACTATCTGGTATAGTCATCTGGCCTATTTCTTCATTTTTTCTATGTACGATTGAAGTAAAATATTGTATAAGTACGAGGGCGACCGCAAAACTAACTGGCCTGGCACATTTTCTGTTTTACTAGCAACTTTTTTTTTGTTTTTCAAAAGCAATATTTTATAAGCCATCTGTCAAAATTTCCGAAATATTTAATGATTATTTTCTTTGTTACAGGTGATTGAAGTAAACAAGTTTTATTATTTTTGAAAAATGGAAAATAAAGAGTTCCGTGCGTTAATGAAACACTTTTATATGAAAGGTTACACGCCACAATTAATCAAAGATGAATTGGATTCTGTTCATTGTAATAATGTACCATCTTACTCCACCGTGAAATCCTGGGTTCAACCACTTAAAATGGGTCGTTCAAGTACGGAAGATGAACAACGCTCTGGACGACCGAAAACTGCTATTACTATTGAAAACATTAGAAAAATATTTAATGAAGTGACTAAAGATATACGAATAAAGCTCAGAGAACTTGCTGATATTGTTAAAATACACGAAAAACAAGTTTGGAGGATTTTACATGATGAACTCCACATGAAAAAGTTATCCGCAAGATGGGTGCCGCGTTTGTTGACTTTGCCCCAAAAAATCGTCCGTTGGACCAATTCCGAGGAGCTTTTAGCGATTTATCAGCGTAATCCAATAGAGTTCTTGCGCCGATTCATAACTGTTGATGAAACATGGATCCATCACTACATCCCAGAATGCAAAGAACAGTCAAAACAATGGATAGAAGGTGGTAAAAGTGGTCCCAAGAAGGCGAAAACTGTTAAGTCAGCAGGAAAAGTAATGGCCACAGTATTTTGGGATGAAAGGGGTATAATATTTATTGATTATCTTGAGAAAGGAAAAACTATAAATAGTGAATATTATTGTGCATTATTGGATCGGTTGAGTAAAGAAATAAAGATAAAACGACCGCATATAGAAGAAAAAAGTTTTTTTTTTCATCAAGATAATGCTCCTTCACACACTGCATTTTTAACTCAACAAAAACTGGCCGAATTAAGATTTGAAATTGCTTCGCATCCACCATATAGTCCAGATTTAGCTCCTTCTGATTATTTCTTGTTTCCAAATTTAAAAAAATTTCTCGAAAAAAATTTCTGAAAAATAAATAATAATAATTCAAAATAAAAAACGGTTCTTTTTATGTTAGGCCAGTTACTTTTGCGGTCGCCCTCGTATAGTGCATAGAAAAATATCCAACGATTTATTATTTATAACTGACTGGTTTATCAGATAATATTTTTTAAAAGTATTTAAATGTTCAGCAGTCTTTAAACGCTGCATTGCGAAATGGCAAACCTAAGTGCACACTTAAAAAAGTGGTATTAAAATACTATCTATGACAGTTACCGAATTGTGAAAACTATCTTTATTAACTGGTCATCTTTAAATGGAATCTCCGGCTGAACTACCTGGTATAGACATCGGATCCACTATTAATTTTTTTATATACGACTTATGTAAAATATACCTGCTAAATAATCCTGTCCCACTACATCATATTAAGGAACATGGGGAACTTCTCGCAAATCTGTGAGCAGTCCGCGGAATAATTGTTATACTCACTGACCGGGACCTACTGTTTAACGCCAGCTCTAAAAGGCTTATGCCTAAGAGATAAATCTATTACTCGTAAAGTAGCCGGCATTTACAAGGTGAAAACCCGTCGCAGCAAAATTGTTAAATTGTTCTTTCCCGGGGCATGATAGTTGTGCACGCTGCCCAAAGTAAAGTATTGTATATGTATAATTCAGAGGACAATTTCCAATGAGTTTTTTCTATCGCCCCAATCATTACCAGCCTTTATGACATTTATTCTTTTTAAACAAAATTTCGCTAACACACATTTTGAACAAAAATAGCATTTAATGAATATCTCGAGCTAAATGATATCCCAACATAATGTTAAAAACTAAAAAGTACTTTATTAAAATTACTTCAAAGTTACTAGCGTCGAAATCTATTCATGACTGCGTTCCTATTGCGAAGAAACAACTATAGCAATTTCAGTAAATGTGATTAAATTTAATTACGCTACAACTTTGGCCTTTATTACATTCATTTCCTGTTTATTACTTGTTGTTTTGACTGCGTCTTGTCGTTTCGTAGTTGTATTTGATTGTTTTTTTACCAATTTGTCATCTCATTCTCAATCAATTTATGTTTACATATTTTTCGATTTTATTTTCTATTAAAGGCAAAACTTTTTCGTTTTCTTGATTTCACCAACACCATCACTCCGGCAACGTCGCTCGCCGTCGCTGCCACCCGAATGTTTTGGCAAGACGGTGAAAACTTTATTGACTTGAAATTACAAAGTTTATATGTTTTTCGGTTCGCACCGAGGGTACAATAAGCAGAAAAAATCGAACTATACGTGTGGGCGTTCGTTTGGAGGGGTAAAAAGTTTTCCATTTCGATACGTTTTATTCGTTTGCCCTTTTTTCTTCTTCTGTTCAGTTGTCAATATCATTAAAAGCTGTAAAGTTTGTGATAGTAACATTTGTTTACTGTGAACATTATTTTGGGAGCAAATTTCGAACGCTGCCAAAGGACTAGAACCAATTACAACAAATGATGACAGAATGAAAATCGATAAAAGTCAAGGGAAATGGTAAACCGGTTTGGGGTGAATAGCAAGAGCACATTTGAAAATTTTTTGAATAAGTTCGCTCAAACGAAAGATTTGAATGGTTTTTAAATTAAGGAAAATTATTATTAAAAATTTCATTGGATTTTCGGAAGCTACGAGTACTACGGATTTATATATCACAATGGTCAAATAATTCAGTTTCCCCGAAAAGAAAAATTAAATAACTTTAAACCAGGAATCACGAACTTGCTTAATGAAATCTCAAGCTTAGCATTAACAAATCTTCCCTAAACACACGCAGAGAAAAGATATGGTTACACTATGGTCACCGCAACAATATTATTTTCTCCACAATAATAGTATGTTCGTCGCAACCATAGTATTGTTTTCTGAATTTTATTTTGACAATAGTATGATTGCCGCAATATTAATATTGTTGAAATGTAACAATAGTATTATTGCCAAATTTAAAAATGTAAATATGGTTGTAGCAACCATATAAACATGGTTGAAGCAACCGAAGTATTGTTGTTTAAAATTTACGTTAACAATAATATGATTACGGCAATCATACCGTATGGTTGCGACTATGAACATAACAAAACAGGTTTTATAGATCATACATATATGTGTGTGCGAATTTTTTTTTTGGTATACCAAAAAAACACGTACACACAATGCAGTGCATAGTTGTTGATCAATTTAAAAACTAACAACATCAGAAGGTAGTTCGAGGGATTTTTATTGTGTTTTCTTTGTTTGGCGAAAAAGTCTTCGGATAGTGAAGTAGGATTCACCCCTGCTGGCAACGTAAAGTATTTTCGACTGCAGCTGGAATATATATTTTTGTTTCTTGAATGGAATGTTTATTAAAAGCATGGCCTCAAATCTCGCTATGAACTAATTGCAATGCAATTTATAATAACTTGCTTGATAAAAATCTCTATTTTTGGATAACAACACCCAATCCTAATAAATAATTTTGGGGATCATAGTATGGTTGATTGAATCATACTATTGTTGCACGGATAATAGCATGGTTGCGTGTGAATCGTACTATGGTTGTGAGGATTACAATATGGTGCTGGCGATAATAGTATGGTTGAGTGTGAATCATACTATTGTTTTGAAGATCATAGTATGGTTGAGTGTCAATCATACTATTGTTGTGGAGATCATAGTATGGTTGAGTGTTAATCAAACTATGGTTGTGGGGATCATAGTATGGTTATGTGTGAATCATACTATTGTTGTGAAGATAATAATATTGTTGTGCCACAACCATATACCCAACAATAGCATGATCCTCTTCGAATATTGTCACCCCAACCATACTTTTTTTCTGCGTGCCAGTCTTATAATGGGTGCTCCAAGTAGAGATACTTTTTCAATAGCCTTTTTTGACAGATCACGTGTGAGTCGTGTCATTCTGTCATGTTATATTTGTTTAGTATTGTTTGGCATTTCATCATGGAAAGACTTACGCCTAAACAACGTTTACAAATCGTTGTTCTTTCAAATGATAAAAAAAAACATTCCCCATTCAAATTGAATTTTTTGTTTTTTTTTCTTTTAAAAAGTAAGGAACATCGAAATGGATCACGGGTTACTTACCATGTAAAAAAGGTGGCGTGTCATTTTAAAATAGTGTCGCGGATAAAATGACACCACAAAATGTGTTTTAGAAAATCAAAAACAAGTAATAAACTAAATCCGACTTACATATTCCCTCACCTATATATGGATTTTATATTTTCATACTTACCGTCCTCCATTGCCTTATGCGTGGTGATTTTATTGAAATCTCATAAATGGTCGAGGTACTACAATAAGGCGTGGAATCCTTTTTTTTCTTGAAATAAACATATGTGACAGGGAAAGGGAGAAAGGGACCTAAGGGTAAAAAAATCAATTTTCATTTTTTTCTCTTTTTTTGATGTGGACAACATCTGAGCATCGAATGAGACCGATCCCATGCCCCAAAAGTGTTTCTCCCAGAGATATGCGCGTTTTATAAAAGTGAAGTCGACGATTCTAAGCACAAATAGAAAGGGACCTAATCTTTAAAATGGCTCTCCTGAACAAAACTGGTTTTTAACTTTAGGTCCCTTTCTATTTTGCGCGTCACCTATTGCAGATTACAAAACTCAAACGACACTTAGCGTTAGGAAAAAGTTATGTGGGTTATTTGGAGATATTTCGTTTGGTAGGTACAAGAAGGGGCGTGGCAGAGACTCCCTTACTCCATTTAATAACCATATCCTTCTCCATCTAATTACTGAATTTAAGGAAAATTGTATCTAAAGTATACTTATAGTATTAAGATTATCATGCAAAAACAAAAAGTAGGCGGAATGATTATTGTTGTTATAACAACAATATATTTTGTTAAAAAGTTTTGTTCGTTAATAAGGGATTCGCTTCGATATTCAGTTGAAGAAAACGTGCCTAAACTGTATGCTTCCAAAGGGACCTGGTCAGCCGAGTTGGCTTGGCCGAACAATCAAAGAGATCCAGCACATCATGTATTCCTGGTGGCAGGCAGAACAAACGTCTGGAATCAATTCGCTCCCAGTACGAATTGAGGCGGCTACACCATCCAGTTCTCAGTATCTCAGATCTCTTTTGGGGTAGCTGGTAGTCGTTATGTTAACATCATCGACTTTTACATTAGGTGTCAACCGCACCTCTGCGGTCCATGCAGTAAGCAGTATGGCTGATGATATTTTCATATACCTCGCAGTAAAGAGGAGCGCTAAGTAAGTTAGTTAACAGTTGATGTTCTCTCATACGTCTTTCACTTTAGGTCGTGACGTCAGAATTGTGCATTCATCAGCGTACGACATAACTTCAAAACGGTCTTGTGGTACATTCACTTGGAGACAAGTTATGTGGGCTCTAATCTACACAGAAACGGGGTCATTTGTGTATTACGAACCAAAAAGTGCTGGGTAGGAAACCACTTATTTGTCACTTAGTTAATGGATTTTGAGTTAGATCGTAATAATGACACTCAAGATACCACATAAAAACCAAATGGAATGGTGCATTACATGGGAGGTAACAAAATGGGACACGTCAACCAGTACTTCCGAGTATTGAGTTTTAAAGGTGCTAACAAAGCCGATATTGAGTTTTAAAGGTGCTAACAATTTAAGCGAATTTCGTTTACTAGTTGACAAGCTGGATAATAGTCTCCAGGGGAACAGGTTCATTTGTGTGGAAGGTACCAGAAGCGGTTTGCTTAGAAGTCCAAATTTCTGTTTACCTTGTACCTCAGTTCTTGATTACTGATTTTAAGTGGGATTGTGCAAATGGCATTGAAGATTTTAGAAGAATAAAAAAGTGGGCAAAACGGCACATTTGTGTGGGAGTTACCAGAGGGGGTGTGGCGCTATTGCCTATTTTTAATCCCATAGGCAGTTAAGGAAAAATAATACGACTTAAAAGTTTAAAAATTTGGTAGTTGTCGTGTGAAGCAGCCGCTTAGATGAACATGGCTCAAATTACTAAAAAAATGCATGAAACGATGCATCACCTTTTTGTCTTATCAAGTGATATATACCCTTTTACATAGTAAGGTATAAAATATGAAGCACTGATCATGCAATAGATCAATACAAGATTTGTGATTTTTCAATATAGCAAAAAATTGGATGCGATGCGTTTCGGGAAAGATCAATTTGAAGCTGCATTTTTGATTTTTGGAATGTGAGCAAAGTGGTGTGATTAAAGTAAACATATTTGAGCTTTAATAATTCCTTTCGAAGTATAATCTCTGCTAATTTCATATAACTATGGCTGTCCGTTCGTCAATCTATTGTTATCAAACTGCAATTCTCAATTGTTTTTCGATCTTCATAAAATTTTGCAGAAGTAAGTTTTTTGAACTATTTAAATTGAAGTAAATCTTTTAAGATTCAGTTATAACGGGTGGCCCAAATGAGACCTAGTGATGTTAAACACGTATAACTCTTGTTATAACGGTTTTTTTTAAGTGATTATTTATATGTTAAATACATTTTATGGAAATTTAACGTGACTATGTGTGAAATATGAAATCAGACAAATGACCACCATTTTGCTCGATACAGGCATTGGCTATTTTTAGCGCATTTTTGGTTGCAGGCGCCGTATTTCGTCTCGAATATTCTGCTTGAGCTGTCCAAGTGTCTGTGGTTTCTTAACATACACTTTGTCTTTTAAATATCCCCATAAAAAAATTGGGCGCAGTTAAACCTGGTGAACGAGGAGGCCAAGGGAAATCTGAATTTTTTTAAATTATGCGTTCACCAAAAATTGCACGCAGCATGTGCATAGTTTGCCTAGCAGTATGCGCAGTGGCTCCATCTTGTTGCACCATTTGAACTTTGTATGGATACATCTTAAGATTCAACTTTAAATTTCTCTGTTGTTGTTGTTCTGGGTATACCCAATTGGGCGGAACGGCGACGAGTTGAGACAGATGGATCATTTGCAACACTCTGCTGCATAGCTTCCACGTTGAGTAAAGAAATCAAGATAAAACGACGGCATTTAGAAATAAAAGTTCTTTTTCATCAAGATAATGCTCCTTCACACACGGCATTTTTAACTCAACAAAAACTGGCCGAATTACGATTTGAAATTGCTCCGCATCCACCATATAGTCCAGATTTAGCTCCTTCTTATTATTTCTTGTTTCCAAATCTAAAAAAAAATTTTCGGTGGCAAAAAATTTACGTCCAATAGCGAGGTTATTGCTGAAACTGAGGCATATTTTGAAGGTCTTGAAAAATCTTATTTTTCGGATGGAATTAAAAAACTTGAAAAACGTTTGATGAAGTGTATTGAGTTGGAAGGAGATTATGTTGAAAAATAAATAATATTAATTCCAAAAAAACGGTTCTTTTTATGTTAGTCCAGTTACTTTTGCGGTCGCCCTCGTATGTTCATATGATTTTTCTGTTTTAAGCACCATAAGCCACATCTTCCATCCAATCTTGATACAATTTGGCACTAGTATGTTATTAATGCCACATAAATGTTCAACTTATTTTACCTTAACCAATGAAATTTTCTCACAAATTTGACATTAATTTTAAAATCTGGTTAAATTTAGTGCACGTTCTGGGTGATCCAAAACCGATTTTCATTTGGCTTTTAGGAACATCCAGAGGTGCAGGGTATAATATAACCGGCAACGCTTGATTTAAGATTTTTTGTACTTGTTAAAAATGTAGAATACAACCAACGAGTCACACTTACGCTGCCATCAATTTACGTTCCATTTAAAATTGTCCCTAACCTCTTTAGCCATGAAACATTTTAATACAATTACTTTTTATAACAAATCGTAAACACCTAAATTTGATCTTCAATATGTTTGCCAGGGCGCCGTGTCAGCCGAAACCCATTTGATATTTGTGCGATAAAATTTTATTAGATTATAATTTCGGTGAATATTTATAACGCTTCCAAGAGAACTTAACGTCTTTCACATATTATAAATACAAATTTCTCGGCATTCTTCTTCCACTTGCCAGCATATTCTTTTTCGCAATAAATACAAGACCCTGATTTGTGTGTTGTTGACTTTGGCTGAAATATATGTGCGAGTATGTGGAAAAACAATGGCAGAGAATTCATGGCCCCAGAACAAGGAATTCCATCATCAAATTCTGTAAATACTTAATGATTGGCAAAAAATCAGGCGCTAAAAAAACAACAACCACAGCCCCAAGGAATGGCATGCACAAATTTCATAAAATCACACATACAATCATCAACCAACTCAAATTCGCACACACATACGCTTAGGCGGGCTTGTAAGTGGGTGTGTACGTGTTGGTGTCAGACACATTCAATAAATGCCCCTTGTTCGAGTGACTCCTAACTTTTTTTTTACATGTGTTTTTTGTTGTTTTTGCTAAGCGTATAACAATAAAATTTTATGATTAACGTTGCTCAACCACCACTGCCACCGACGCCACCTTTAACTTTAACACCAAATCCGACGCTAACGGAAGCGGAACCAGAGTAACAAACATCTGCAACAAGAACAACATCAACCATAAATTATGTTTCAATTTGCGTATGCATGCGTGCGAATGTGTGTGTGGGAGCGTGAGTAGCATTTATGCTTTAACTGCCACACATACCAACCCAACACATGCCTCCAATTATTCTTAGAATTTTTTTGTTGGCGTTGTATGACGACGATTTACGACAAGTCAAAACTTAACGCTTGTCATAATTAAATTTCGTGTTAAATACAAATACGTGCTTACGAGGTTGATATGCACAGGTGGGGATGCAGTTTTGTCTCGGTTTCATTTCAGACTTGAAGGTAGGTTAGCCCGGTCTTAAGGTATTCCATTAGATCTGCAGTTCAAGTCGAAACCGAGGTCAAAAAACTGCTATACTAACTGCAGGGTCAGAATATTTAATTTTTTTGCCCGAAAAGGTTATGAATCGCTTCTTTATACAGGGTCGGCCAAAACTTTCCATGGGGTTTAAAAATTGAATAACTTTTTCGTTTATATATTGATTTATTTGTTCTCAGATTATAAGGGGTGATCCATCTAGAGGTATTTTTTCAGAACAAAAACATAATATACTAATTCAAAAGTGTCTAAAAGTGTGATATCACCCGATCTAGGCGGCCAACTCACCTGTACAAAACATGAAATTAGCTGCTTTTCGAAATGACCTCTCAATAGATCCATTGTTTGAGCAGCTGTATGGCAAGTGACACCGTCCTGTTGAAACCAAGTGTCGTCAAGAT
This sequence comes from Hydrotaea diabolus, assembly GCA_963513945.1. NCBI lineage: Eukaryota > Metazoa > Arthropoda > Insecta > Diptera > Muscidae > Hydrotaea > Hydrotaea diabolus. The sequence goes on along the minus strand of OY740717.1, from coordinate 47,089,391 downwards.
TACGGGCTTCAATTTCAGGTAGCATAAAGATCGAGCACCATTCAGGGTTATGTTCCGGCCATAATCATTTTTGAAAAAAAAATGCACCGATGATTCCAACAGCTTATAAACCGCAGCAAAACGTGGTTTTCTGTGGGTATAATAACATCCCTTGAACCTCTTTTTGTTGCTCTTCAGCTCAAATGCGGCAATTTTGTTTATTGACTTTGCCGTTGAGTCAGAAAGGGGCCTCATCACTGAACAAAATTTTGGTTGAAAACAGTGAATTTGTCCGTTTCTCACCATTTCCATTTATATTTCCATTATACAGTTGCCTACATTTAAGGGTAATTATTTTCAAAAAAAAAATATCATAAAATGTCATTTCAAATTACCAATAAAGATTCCACACTTGATTTGAATTTTTATATTTTTTTTTGTTCTGTAGAAATACATCTAGATGAATCACCCTATATAAATAACACTTGGAGAATAAATAATGGAGAGATTCACAAGTGAACAAAAACACAGAATAATAGAATTCATCAACTACTTTAACGCAAAGTGATAAAGCTCATTTTCATTTGAAATGTTTGAATAAGCAGTACTGTAGGTTCTAGGGTTCTGAAAATCCATGTGGCATTCATAAACGCCAATTGCACCACAATGGAACATTTAAGTCAAATTGGAGAACGAATAATTTCCAGAAATTCGGAAATTATTTGGCCAGAGCGATCGCCAGATTTGTCAGCAACCGACTATTTTCTTTGGGGTTATTTGAAGGAGCAAGTATAAGTACTTAGTAGGAACATAAATACTCTTACACACGTTTTATGCTGTAATATAAAAAGTACTGAATGTTTTTGGACCAAACATTTTTTAATATACATATTTATTGATGTATTGATGTTGTATCCAAAAAGAATCTACTTTTTCGAAATGTCCGCCTTTTGCCTTTACACGCGCCTTAAGTCGCACTGGCCAATCGTCAATAGCTGCACGAACCTCGTCTATTGGAAAATTGGCCACCGCTCGATCCAAAGCAGTCTTAAGAGATCCAATGTTGGGGTATCTTTTGTGAAAAACCTTGTCCCCTAAAACCATCCACAATTTGAAATCCAATGGGTTCAAATCTGGACTGCCTGAGGGCCATTCTTCAAAGGAAATTTACGCTGACTAATTGTTTCGAAGCCAGGCCCGGGACGTTTTAACCTAATGGGCCGGCACAGAATCCTGCTGGAAAGTCCATGGCTGGTTTTGGAACAGGGAATTGTTAAGAAGTTTCACAACAGCTTGCAAAACGATTTCTTGGTAAACTTTGGCGATTGTTTTGACTCCTTGTTCGCAGAAATGAAGGTCCGTGATCCCATCATAAGAGACACCAAACCATGACTGAAGCTGGGTGATGACCCTTTTCCGCCCTTAGGATCAGTTCAGATGCTTCTCTAGATAACCGCGCAAACACTCTATCATTTTGCTTGCTAAATTTTTCCTGAACGGTAAAAACTTTTTCATCGGCGAACAAAATTTTTCTGTGCAAGTATGAGTGTGCTTCACCAAACGTTTGCATTTTTCAATCCTATTTTTTTTGAAGCTGCAGTCAATAAATGTCCGCTACGTCGTTTGAAAGCCCCAAGTCCAAAGTCTTTTTTAATGATTTGACTCATGGACTTTTGCGTGATATTCATCTCACGGGCCACGATTTTCTGTTTTCGGAGCGGATTTCTGTGAATTCTTGATTTAACGGCTTTGATGACGGTGTTCGAACAAAGCGTGGGGGCCCGACCGATGGCGGACTTTTACATCTCCAGTCTCCTCAAACAGTTTTATGCATCGGTAGAAGAGCATGCGGCAAATCCATAATGGCTGGTGCATTTTGAAAATATCGTTTTTTTTTTATTTCACACTTGAAAAGCGCTATTACAGCGATACGGTTCTCATTATCTGAACACTCCATGATGAAAGTTGAAACAATTTTAAAATCCCGTTACAGACTTACGCTATTGAGGTTAGCTTTCAAAAACCATATGACATTTACTGGGTATGTTCAGTTCTACTATTGAAATGGGTGTGTTCATTGTTGCAAGAGTAATTATGTCCCTACTAAGTATGCTATTACCAAAAAATTTTAACAAGACCCACATTTAAGCATACCGATCGAGGTATAATCCCCTGCTGATCCGTCCGTTCATTTAAAGCTTGTAAGCAAACTACAGACCGAAATTGTTATTAGAGCTTCATGAAATTTGACAGAAGTACGTTTTTTGGACCACGGGTGGACGTCGCTTAGTGGTCCCGGATGGATTTCCATGGACCAAAATTCTAGAACTTTTGATCTAGTAAATATTTTTGAGTTCCGTAAAAAGGACGATTGAGAGTAGCAAAGGACTCATGGATTATTTTAAGCTATTGACATGTAATATCGGGCGATTAGGTATATTTTTAAAAATTAGCCTGAAGTTGATTACTTTTCGTATTTTTCGGTTGTTTACTTTTTTTTACATATTTGTAAGTACGAGTAAATGTTCATAAAATGCGGAATTTTTTTTTTTACTTATTGACTATTTACCCTTTTTTCATGTCTTGGAAATTGAAAAAGTTAGATTTAATTTCAAGTGCTATTGCACTATTTTAATTTATAAAGTGTGGTTTCCTATCCTTAATATGGCGTCAAAGTTTTGTTTGTTCAAATATACTTTGGTTGTAGTAACTATTTAAAAAAATCGATTTTGAACAATAATATAAATTTGAACCAACATTACCCTTTTTTCTTTAAAGAAAGAAAGAAAATAATGCAGTAACATTTTGGAAAGGTGAAAAGTTTCTCCATTTTTTCGGGATAACTTGGAAGATAGCGTACTATTGGCGAAAACCTTCAAATTTTTTAGTGCCAATACGCGAATTGCTTACTCTTTTTAATAACTGTTAAAAACTCCTATTGTCAAATTTTATCCCAATCGAAATATTATACTCATATTTAATGTATTAAATTGAATAACCGCAGGATAACAGCCCAAATCGATCCTGGACCACTGTGCGTCTTTGAAATTGAAGAAAATCGATTGAAATTTGAATATAGCTCCCACATACATTTTTCAGATATTATGTTTTTAGCTCTAGACGCCACATATATAATCCAACCTTAACCCTGCATGATAAGGTACGTCTAAGAGACGTACGCGTTGTTTTCGATCGTTATGAGAGAAACTTCTGGCATTTAGTTATCTCATGCGTTAGCAGCAGCTTGACAGTGGTGGTTGTTTATTTTCGGTAAGTGCGTTAGTTTCCGAGAAATTGGCACATCGAACGTCGAAAAGACGTATCGTTATCTTTTGTGTAACTGTTGCATTCTTTCATACTTGGTGTTTTTCAGAATTATAACTTAAAAAATTTGCATATAAAACCATTATGGCTGATGACAAAATTGCTGCTTTGTTGCAAAGCGTTTGGGATGACTCAAATGAATCAGAATGTGGAAGTGAATTGGAAATTGGGATAGTAGAGGATGAAGTAGAATACGAGCTTGTATAAGTATATTGTTCTGAGAATATAGCGCCAATGCAAGAACCACCAGCTAAAATGGTATATTTGTTATCCTCCTGTAATGAAATAGGTAAGCTTGATGACACAAGTGGAAAGCCGGACATGATATTGCATTATAATCAAACGAAGCGTGGGATCGATACGTTCGACCAACTGTGTTCATTGATGTCTTACTCTAGAAAAACAAATCGATGGTCTATGGAAATGTTTTATGGGATGTTAAATATGGCTTACATAAACTCTTTTTAAATTTATTCCCATAATATGGTTTCTGCCAATCAGAAGCCGATCAGTCGAAAGAAATATATGAAATTACTTTCTACGTCTTTAACAACCCTATGGATGAATAAAAGTTTCTTCTTTATCAAGAACTCTGCGCACCAACTTTAAATATGACATACCCGATAATGATTGTGAAACAAGGGGAAATAACCCTGAATCTGAAAAGAGAAAATATTTTTGTTTCTGTCGATCAAAATTACATCGCATGTCTAAAATGGTTTGCATGCGCTGCGATACTCCTATATGCAGAAACCACAAAAACATAGTTTGCAACTCTTGCATATAACGACCTCAGATTTTTCTTTTTTCGAATTTATAAGTTAACATACGAGGGCGACCGCAAAAGTAACTGGCCTTCACAAAAAGAACCGTTTTTTTTAGAATTATTATTATTTTTTTTTCAACATAATCTCCTTCCAACGTTTTTCAAGGTTTTTAGTTCCATCCGAAAAATAAGATTTTTCAAGACCTTAAAAATATGCCTCAGTTTCAGCAATAACCTCGCTATTAAACGAAAATTTTTTGCCACCGAGAATTTTTTTTAAATTTGGAAACAAGAAATAATCAGAAGGAGCTAAATCTGGACTATATGGTGGATGCGGAGCAGTTTCAAATCGTAATTCGGCCAGTTTTTGTTGAGTTAAAAATGCAGTGTGTGAAGGAGCATTATCTTGATGAAAAATAACCTTTTTTTTCTAAATGCGGTCGTTTTATCTTGATTTCTTCACTCAACAGATCCAATAATGCATAATAATATTCACTATTTATAGTTTTTCCTTTCTCAACATAATCAATAAATATTATACCCCTTGCATCCCAAAATACTGTGGCCATTTCTTTTCCTGCTGACTTAACAGTTTTCGCTTTCTTGGGACCACTTTTACCAGCTTATATCCATTGTTTTGACTGTTCTTTGCATTCTGGGATGTAGTGATGGATCCATGTTTCATCAACAGTTATGAATCGGCGCAAGAACTCTATTGGATTACGCTGATAAATCGCTAAAAGCTCCTCGGAATTAGTCCAACAGACGATTTTTCGGGGCAAAGTCAACAAACGTGGCACCCATCTTGCGGATAGCTTTTTCATGTGGAGTTCATCATGTAAAATACTCCAAACTTGTTTTTCGTGTATTTTAACAATATAAGCAAGTTCTCTGAGCTTTATTCGTCTATCTTTAGTCACTTCATTAAATATTTTTCTAATGTTTTCAATAGTAGTAGCAGTTTTCGGTCTTCCAGAGCGTTCTTCATCTTCCGTACTTGAACGACCCATTTTAAGTGGTTAAACCCAGGATTTCACGGTGGAGTATGATGGTGCATTATCACCATGAACAGAATCCAATTCATCTTTGATTAATTATGGCGTATAACCTTTCATATAAAAGTGTTTAATTACCGCACGAAACTCTTTATTTTCCATTTTTCAAAAATTATAAAACTTGTTTACTTCAATCACCTGTAACAAAGAAAATAATCATTAAATATTTCGGAAATTTTGACAGATGGCTTATAAAAGATTGCTTTTAAAAAACAAAAAAAAAGTTGATAGTAAAACAGAAAATGTGCCAGGCCAGTTAGTTTTGCAGTCGCTCTCGTAGATGTAGTTACTACAACGAAGTGCAAAAAAGTATATATTTTTTATTTTTTTAACTCAGTTCAAGATATTTAGCGAAGACTGTGATTTTTTGATGGCGTTGAAGTGCAAACTTAATGTAATTTTATTTTTATTATTTATTTTTGCTAAAAGTCATTTATATATGATAAATAATTGTGTAAAAAAATGATCTCAGATCAAAAAATCAGTTATAATATTTTCTTTATGGTCGTTTGAGGGGAATGAAGATATGTACGCCTTTCAAACGTATCGTTATCTTTTCTGTATAAAAAAATAACGTTATCTAACTAGGGTTAATGACATTTGGCAGAAGTAAGTTCCTGCTGTCAATTATGGACACTGTTGATCGATCGATTACGAGTACTAAGCGAATAATTGGTCGCTAAGGTGATATCTTTAAAACTTTGAATAGAACTGTAGAAATTTCTATGTATCTGAATAACTCAATACATCGTACAAGTACTAAGAAAGAAGATATTCAAGGACTAAGCTCGCTAAGGTATTTCTTGAATTACTGTTTCCAAAAAACTTGAAATTTTCTAAACAAACTGTTTATGAGTCAAATTGTAAACAATTATTATAAACAAACCCATTTTGTTATTTTTGTACAATAGTACGAATTTATTGCATTAGCCACCTCTCTTAATAAGCGAGGAATAATAGAACACTTCCACTTTAATCGACTAAAACTCAAGCTATCTAAATGTCATTTCTCAATAATTATTCTAAAAAAGAAACAACAAAAAGGTCTCGAACCAGAATAACAACTGTACAAGTCATAATAATGATAAAAGACCGAATAAATATAAACGAAAAAACAATTTCCTAAAAACATGAAACTTTAAAAACAAACTCTTAATAACGCGAAACAGTGAAACAGTGCATCACTCTATAAGCTAATTAGAACTGGTTTGTTCTTATTTGTAGTATTAGCGACTTCTTATTTGCTTAATAAACAAGTAACAATAAACGAGTTTTAATATTCTTGTAGCCCTTATTTTCAAAATGTCGGGTTATTTTAAGTTGGAGATTACTTGGATATCTGTCGAATTTAAAAATCAAAATTCTGCATAGCCAAAGTCGTTGTAGAAAAGCCTACGGCTAAAATACCTCTCATATGACGTTTTCTAAAAGGCTTTCCCAAAATTATCACACCAGCCTTCCAACAAACACTTTCAAATTATCCCGGTGGCTTCTTTTATGACTCTTGTTAATGCGGCGTGAGTGAGATTAGAAACTATACCGTCGACTGTATGAGTGTCCATGTAAGACCCCCTGTGCGTGTGTGAGTACCAATGTGCTATTGTGTTTGTAAGCAAATGCAAGTGTGTGTATGTGTCTGTGTATGCGTATAATTGTGTATTCAATTCAGTCTTGTGTCAAATTTAATGTCCCAAATAACAGTCACATACCATACCTCTGGTTAAAACCACTGGTTTCGCTGCTGCTCGCTTCTGAATGGAAGAAGTTAGTTTTGTGACGGTGCCCGTTTACTGCAATGCGTAAATTGTAAGTACGCGCCAACCACTCTCACGCACACAGATACCCATTATTACACCCACACACACATACACAGCAGCACACAGTGGGGAGTTGTCAGCAGTCGTTGTTGTTGTAGTGTAGTTGTAATCTTAAGATATCACATTTAAGTACTCATGTTCGGATATGTGTAGATCGGTACAAACTTTTAGCGATATAATGCGATTGGGGTTAGAAGTTTTCAAGTGGTGGGTGGAATATGCATACTTATGTAAACTACAAGTGCAGGTACACTTGCATTCGTCGCTGTGTTATTAGATACCGGCGTCAAAGTCTTATAACTACGCACAGTGTTTAGAAGTGAAACAAAATGAGGTGTAAATAAAAGGCGTAAAAACGTTAGATAAAGTATGTCAATAACTTTTAGTGCCAGAACTATGATTGTAAAATGTAAGTCCAGTGTTTTAACTGCCTGAATCTCAAACAAAAGCCAGTTGCCCGCTTCAAAACGGAGCTTACTATCTTTTGACTTATCGTTCGCATAGCTTTACATGTAAATACAATTGTTGCCAAAACTTTTGAAATTATTTCAAATTTGCCTAGATCGCACTATATTTTTACTTAGCTTACAACAAAAAGTGTCAATTTATCAAGACTTTTATTCATTCTTTAATTTGGTTTAATATGGGATAACAACTTTTAAACCTATTTGCTAAAGCCTAGTATTCCCCTAAAATGAAATTCTCGTTTCCATAAGAAATACATGAAGCAAAGCAAACGAAATTTACCATTGGTGAACTTGCAACTGTTACAATGATGATTATAAGAGCAGTGTAGGCTTTTTTCACCATCAGCTAACGAAAATTAATGTTCTGAAAATTGTTTGTAGAATGAATTTTTAAAATGTACAAAAAAAATAAATTAACATGTCGTTTTTGAGGGTATTTAAATGAATATGATTAAAATCGTTTTTTTGAAAATGAAAAACGGCTGCTTCCTCTACACTGCTCTACACTAAATTTTTTTCGTGTAGAGATAAATGCAGAACTCCTAAGCGAATATTTACTTTTATGTGAATACTGGGCTTAATGCAAAAAAGTTCCGAATATATGTGCAAAACATTTAATTGATTATTTAAATCAGGTTGTTTTAACGTAATTTTAAGGAAACACTCATCTTGTGTGTATATAAACTCGATACAAAAGTGATAATGAAATCTCTTGAAACTCAAATGAATTGACAGCAGCAACTGAAAAACAAATATATGGCGATGATTTTTTTTCAAAATGAAATTAATGAATTAAAATTAATAGAATTAAAAAAACAACTGTTCTATTGCATTTCCTTCATTAAATTTCGTCTTTTATATGTAATAGGTGAACCACCTAGGAATATTTTTTCAAAATAAAAAAATACACAAATTTAAATCAAGTGTGGCATCTTTAACGTTTATTCGAAAGGACATTTTACGCCATTTATTTTTTGAATATAATTTCCTTCAAAGTATGGCCACAACAACGCCCCAGGGTGTCCATTCTGAGGGTCCAATTTTGAATAAATCATTCGAGCATGTCGACCGGTATGGCGTTAATGACACGTGTAATGCTTACTTCCAAATCCTGAATCGTAGCTGGTTTGTCAGCATAGACTTTGGACTTTACATATCCCTAAAGAAAAAAGTCTAAATGTGTGATACCACATGATCACTGGTCCAAAACGAGAAATTAGCTAGTCTTCGAAATTACCTTTCAATAGAACCATTGTTTGAGCAGCTGTATGGCAAGCGGCACCGTTCTGTTGAAACCAAGTGTCGTCAAGCTTACGGGCTTCAATTTCAGGTAGCAAAGGTCAATATCATGGCGAAAAAATATGCACCGATGTTTCCACCAGCTTATAAACTGCACCAAACCGTGGTTTCCCCTGGGTATAATGGCACCTCTTGAACCTCTTCTTGTTGCTCTTCAGCCCAAATGCGGAAATTTGGTTTATTGACTTTGCCGTTGAGCCAAAAATGGGCCTCATCACTGAGCAACATTTTGGTCGAAAACAGCGAATTTTTCCGTTTCTCACCGAACGCTAATTTCCATAATACAGTAGCCAACGTTTGAAGGTAATTATTTTCAAAAAATTAAATGCCATAAAATGACCTTTCAAATTACTAATAAAGATTCCACACTTGATTTGAATTTTTATATTTTTTTTGTTCTGAAAAAATACCTCTAGATGGATCACCCTATATATGTAAGCAATATCTAAATCTGAACGTCAATAACGTTCTTTCTTGCCCCAAAAAACTTACTCGTGCTTAATTTTATCAAAAATGGATTCAGGTTTTGGAAGCCAACATTAAACGTGTCATTAAAGTCATACCGGTCGAAATGCTCGAACGAGTCATTTAAAATTGGACCCTCAGAATGGAAACCCTGAGACGTAGTTGCGGCCACCATTTGAAGGAAATTATGTTAAAAAAAATGTACTCTCAAATTACCAATAAAGATTACACGCTTGATTTGAATTTTTATACTTTTTTTTGTTCTGAAAAAATACCTCTGGATGGATCACCCTATACTTTTATGTGTTTCTGTAATCAAACGAAATACAAAACAGAAGTGACAGATTTTAACATTTGCGCTCCATAGATGAGAGCGAAAAAAGTAAGTGGGTCCCAATTAAAAGTGAAATGTGTAACGTTATCGTTCGTTAAGTACGAATTGTCATGCGAAGGAAAGTTAGTGGGTCCCAAATCAGCTGGTTGTCGTTTAAATGGCAGAGAAATAAATTCGTTCAACATCGATGGTCGGGCTGTAAATGCTGACACAAGTCAAAATATTGAGTGATAAACATTTTCGTTTTAAAACAGTTTGTTTATAGAAAATTCTGAACCTCTATAAACAGATTTAAACGAAAGAAATATATTTGCGGACAAATAACCGTGGACAACCAAAGGTTTGACAGCAACATTTATGCGAAAGATAGAAACACACCTCCGAATTTAAATATTAAAAAGTATTGGTGCCTCACTGAGTAACCCTTTCATACTTTTTTTACCTCCTTGACTGTTGTTTTTGACCTATTCATTTAAGGTTTTTGAAAATTTTCCTTGCATACAATTATATTTATATATGTACTTTCGTATACAATTAGAATATGAAATTGTAAATTATGAATTAAGAGTATACTAAATTTACTTTAGAACCCGATTATGGGGCAGTGTATTATGATTTATTTATTTTACTATTGGTTAATTTATAGTCTAAGCATACAGTAATTTGTTCAAATAAACGTTAAAAAAAATATCGCGCAAAAGGGAAGTGGCACCATCCTGTTGGAACCACAAATCGGTACGTATGTATCCTCAATTTTTAGCCGCAAGATGTCTGCAATCATCTCTCGATAGCGATCAACATTAACACCGCGGTAACTACTTATTTTCGAAGAACGACGCTTCAAGCCTATAAACCGCACCAAACAGTCACTCTGTGTAGTTGCATCGACGTTTGAACAATCACTCGTGGATTCTCATTTGCCCAAATAAGATAATTCTGTTTCTTAACGAATCAAATGTGGACACAATTGGTCGATTATGCTTACCAACAAATCACGAAGTGCACTAAATGCATTTTGTTTTGAACGCCATTTGAACGCCAAAGAAGATTTGAAAACTAATTTCATATTTCAAAATTGTTAGAAAAATACATTGTTTCTTGTCCAGCTTAAAATGAGCCGAATTTTCGGCCCTTTGGTCCGTCACCCAAGTTTCGTGAGAAAAATTTATAGTTAATTGTTACCCTTATGTCCAAATTCACTGGAAGTCGTTATGGGCTTTCGAACTCTTTAATTTGGGACTACATAACAAAACGCGCCTATATGGAAAAAATTCAAGATTGGTTAAAATTAATCGAAATCGGAATAAAAATGTATTTTCCATAGCGCTTGTATATTGCGCTTAATATGACCTCTTTTATGAGCTGGTAACTCTTCAATCGGAACAAACTGTGCCAAAATGTCAATTTAGATATTTAATGTGGGTATGTAAGCGAGCTATATCAAAATACTGAAGATTGTACAAAAATTGTGACCTTTTAGTTTGTTTACAAGCTTTTTATGGGCGGACGGATAGATAGAGATCGTAAAATGTAATCAGCTGGTGATTATACTTAGTAGGGACATTAATACTGTTACACACGTTTTATGCTGTAAAATAAAAAGTACTGAATGTTTTTGCACCAAATATTTTTTAATATATTTATTGATGTGAATCTACTTATTCGAAATGTCCGCCTTTTGTCTTTACACACGCACTGGCCATTCGTCAATAGCTCCATGAACCTCGTCTATTGGAAAATTGGCCACCGCTCGATCCATAGCAGTCTTAAGAGATCCAATTTTGGGGTATCTTTTGTGACAAACCTTGTCATCAAAAACCGTTCACAATTTGTAATCCAACGGGTTCAAATCTGGACTGCCTGAGGGCCATTCTTCAGATGAAATGAACGCTGGCAAATTGTTTCGAAGCCAGACCTGGGACGTTTTAGCCTTATGGGCCGGCGCAGAATCCTGCTGGAAAGTCCTTGGCTGGTTTTAAAACAGCGAATTGTTAAGAGGCTTCACAACAGCTTCCAAAACGGTTTCTTTGTAAACTTTGGCCAATGTTTTGACTCCTTGTTTTCAGAAATGCATGCAAACCATGACTGATGCTGGGTGATGACCCTTTTCTACCCTTGGGATCAGTTCAAATGCTTCTTTAGATGACCGCGCATACACTCTATAATTTTGCTTGTAAAGTTTTTCCTGAACGGTAAAAATTTGTTCATCGGTGAACAAAATGTTGCGTGCTTCACCAAAAGACGTTTGCATTTTTCAATCCTTTTTTTTAAGCTGCAGTCAATAAATGTCCGGTACGACGTTTGAAAGTCCGACGTTTGAAAGTCCGGTACGACGTTTGAAAGTCCCAAGTTTTTTAATGATTCGCTGTGAATTCTTGATTTAACGACTTTGATGACATGCAGTGTTCGAACAGAGCGTGGACGGCCCGACCGATGGCGGTGTTTTACATATCCAGTCTCCTCAAACAGTTTTATGCACCGGTAGATGAACATGCGGCTAGTCCCTAGTGGCCAGAGCGTTTTGAAAATATCGCTTTTTCACACTAGAAAAGTGCTATTACAGCGATACGGTTCTCATTATCTGTTTACTCCATGATGAAAGTTGAATCAATTTTAAAATCCCGTTACAGACTAACGCTATTGAGGTTAGCTTTCAAAACCCATATGACATTAACGGGGTATGTTCAGTTTTACTATTGAAATGGGTGTGTTTAATGTTGTAAAAGTATTTATGTCCCTACTAAGTACATCGATCGGTTTACTCAAATACATCGATCGGTATACTCAAATTTTTGTGGTAGTTACAAACATTCTCCATGAAACTACACAACTTATAATACTCTGATACACTGAGGGGTGCTAGGTCGTATAATGCTAGCGGCCGTTAAAATTAATATGGAGCAGCGTTTAAAAAACGTTTTGAGCAACAACAAAAATTGGGTAAATACTCGTATTAAATATTCTGGCCCAATATCGATTTAAAATCAAAGACATTCTATCGTAATAAATTCTTATAACAAAGAAATAAACGGTTAATGGAAAAATTTCCCCGTTTGTTCCTTAATGGGAAGGGAAGTCAAGAGCTTAAGAAAATAATAAGGTACTCAATTATTTCACAACACTATGTTATCAAGACCCTGTGACTACGGTTATGGAAATAAAATGTTGCACATTGTACGAGTATACGTCGAGAATGTTAACAATTACGTCAAAGTTGTAACATTTCATATTTACTCTGAAGTTTTTTTGTTGCTTATATCACCTCAATCAACTCCGACCGATACGCCAGGTAAATGTTAAGTGTACATGATACTGCAAGGGGGCGTGGTATCGCCCAACCAACTCTTAAATTAAATAGATCATATGCATTTTATTCTACAGTTCATGTTAAGTTCGAACGTAACAATCAATGTACAAAAATTATTCCGCTTCAAACCACAGTGCAAAGCGACATCATCATCCCATAAATAGTGTCACCTTATTATTGCATTCGCTCTCCTTCGTCTTGGCGGGATGTCATGCTCTGGCTTGACGTCTTTTAATTGTATACGTGCGTTGTTAAGTCTTACAAATGCCGAAGTCGAAGTCATGGCAAAGTTTCGACACTTTTCCCCGTGATTGTCGCGGCAATAAAAATTAATGTCAGGACCATAGTTTAATATTCGACTGGTAAGTCAGACATAATTATGAGAATGTTGACTGAAGAATGTGTCATCATGATTTCGGCTGTGCGCTGGTGAATGGACGTGTCAATATAAGTTAAGAGTAGTGGAAATTCAAAGTTATAGATGCAGAACTTACAGTTGTTTGCGAAGCGGACTTATTGCGATTGGGTTGTCGAACTAATTATAATGATAACAAATGTGATGCAGCATTGATTTTTTGGTGATTGACCTGAAGTGAAAATCGGTAAAAAGACATTGATTTTGGCCAATACGAATCATTTCAACACATTTCTAAGGATTTGCTATAGGACTGCGAGACATAACAATCATAATTAATCATAATTACAGTAGCTGGGATCGAGTGCACGGTCAGAACGCCCAGTGGACATAAAACCCATTTTTGTTGGCTTTGTAACCGCATTAGAAGTGGTAGAAACACCCAATTTTCATCTGGACATTATGACCGCCTCTAATGCGGTGAAATGACCTAATAAAATAAGCCCAAAAAGTGTTTAGAGTTATGACCGCTCTTAGAGCGGACATAGAGCCCAGTAATATCCTTGGAGATGTACTCCCTCTAATAGTTAAATAAATTTTTTTGTGATTCTTAAAATAATGCAATGGAATTTACGAAGGCTTAAAACTTGCCATAGTCACCTCGAATGCCCAAGACTTTATAGATATTTTAAGAAATTGTAAGTAAATGAAAGTTTACGGCATGTGCGACAGTATTTCAACCGACAATGGAGGTAGATATCGCTTACACCATATTTTGTTAGTTACCAATCGGAAGTGTAATAAAAAGTGTAACTCAAGAGGATCGTCACTACTTATATTTGGTTGATGCCACATTTTCGGTAGTACCGTCCTGTGTTTGCTTAGTAGGGACATAAATACTTCTACACACGTTTTATGCTGTAAAATAAAAAATACTGAATGGTTTTGGACCAAATATTTTTTAAAATATTTATTGATGTATATTGTATCCAAAATGAATCTTCTTATTCGAAATGTCCGCCTTTTGCCTTTACACACGCCTTAAGTCTTACTGGCCAATCGTCAATAGCTGCACGAACCTCGTACATTGGAAAATTGCCCACAGCTTGAACCAAAGCAGTCTTAAGAGATCCAATGTTGGGGTATCTTTTCTGGGATTTGTTAAGAGGCTTCACAACTTTGGTAACCTTTGGCCGATGTTTTGACTCCTTGTTCGCAGAAAGGCAGGTCAGTGACCCCATCGTAAGACACCCCAACAAACCATGACTGAAGCTGGGTGATGACCCTTTTCCACCCTTGGGATCAGTTCAGATGCTTCCTTAAATGATTTTCTGTGCAAGTTATCAGCGTGCTTCACCAAAATACGTTTGCATTTTTCAATCCTATTTTTTTTAAAGCTGCAGTAAATAAATGTCCGGTTCTTTCTTTTAATGATTCGACTCATGGACTTTTATGTGATATTCATCTCACAGGCCACGATTTTCAGATTTCGAAGCGGATTTCTGTGAATTTTTAATTTAACGACTTTGATGACATGCGGTGTTCGAACAGAGCGTGGGCGGCCCGACAGGTGGATTTATTTTACATCTACAGTCTCATCAAACAGTTGTGTGCATCGGTAGACGAACATGCGGCTAATCCCTAGTAGCCGGTGCGTTTTGAAAATATCGTTTTTTTTTTTCATTTCACACTTGAAAAGCGCTATTACAGCGATACGGTTCTCATTATCTGACCACTCCATGATGAAAGTTGAAACCATTTTAAAATCCCGTTACAGACTAACGCTATTGAGGTAAGCTTTCAAAACCCATATGACATTAACGGGGTATGTTCAGTTCTACAATTGAAATGGGTGTGTTCAATGTTGTAACAATATTTATGCCCCTACTAAGTAAGTAGCACTTCTCGTATGTGGCTGTTTGAGCTGTAGATTTTTAAATCGGAAAAAATCCAATCGGTAATATCAAATTATGGACCGATGTTGACCAATTTCAATAGGATACGTGCTTGGCTAAAACTTAGAACGAGAAATAGAAAGATGGACGGACATAGCTCAATGGAATCAGATGCAGATTCAAGATCAATCGGTATACTTAACATAGGTTCTGTTCTATTTGAGGTGCTGCAAAAATCTGCTCTAAGTCATAATACCCGGTATAGCAGTGTGCTGTGGAATGTAAAAACTGGCATTAAGATGTGTATCAATAAAATTCATTTGAACTAACAGCTAACCGAAGCCCTATATAGAATCTTTTTAAAGTTGGCAAACGTGGTTGCAATGCTGAAAGTGGATATTTTGACAATTTTTTGGAAAACTTAATCTAAGGGGTGATCTAGAGGTATTTTTTCAATATGGTTTTTTTCACTGATTCCGCGTGAGTTGCGTTAATTTTTTTTTTTCAATATTGTTTGCCATGGACAGACCTTAATGATGATCCGCATCACCGTTTCAGTGTTTGGGCTATTAATAAGTATAAAGAAGATCCGCTGTTTTCGACCAAAATTTTCTTTTGTGAAGAGGCCCATTTATGGCTCAACGAAAACCTCAATAAAAAAATTGCTGAATTTGGGCTGAGATCAACCAGAAGAGGTTCAAGAGGTGCCATTTTATCCAGAGAAAACCACGGTTTGGTAAGTTTTATAGTCTGGTGGAATTATCAGTCCATATTTCTTCAAAAATGCTGATGACCAGAATGTAACCGAGCTCTCTATCGCGCCATGATTACAGACTTTTGGCTATCTGAAATTGAAGCCCTTAATCTTGGCGACATTTGGTTTTAACAGGACGGTTTCAACAGGTAATTTCATGCTTCTGACTGGTAATTCGGCCGCCTAGATCATGTGATATCAAACCTTAACACTTTTCTTTGGAGCTACGTTGACAAACCAGCTATGCTGACAAACCCGCTACGATTAAGGTATTGAAAACCAACATTGCGAGTGTCTTTAACTCTATACTGACCGAAATGCTCGAATGAGTTATCAAAAATTGAACTCTCAGAATGGACACTCTGAGGCCAACATTTAAAGGAAATTATATTCAAAAAATAAATGGCACAAAAACTAAAGATTCCAGATTTAAATCTTTGTATGTTTTTTTTATTTAAAAAAAAAAAATTCGAATTGATCACCCTTTTTTTTGAAAGCTAAGCTAAGGTCATATCCAAATTAACACCAGACCAATTTTAGACTGCGTTACTCAGTGTCTTTCTATTTTTTATCCCATACGGGAACAAGGTTTGAACCAATGTTTTACTGGCATCTCGCTTCGGAGGTCGCATTTTGCTTTAAAACACTTTCGTTTTAAAAAATTAATATTTTAGGAAGAAAGTTAGTAGAAATGAACTATTAGCGAGTTTAGGCGAGTTGGTTATTGCTCGGTAAAAATATTTCTTAAGTAATTTTTTTTCCTACAAATTACGAACTTTCAAATCAAACAGTTTATGATGCAAAGAGCTAATGAATTCTTATATACGAGTAAAAAGAAATTTCAAAAGATTCTCGGTTTTAAGTTATCGCCTTAGCATTTAATCGTTGTATATCGTTAGAGAAAGAGCTTAATGGGTTTGCCAATAGAACCATAACCATTTCGTATATTTATATCAACGTCCCTCAAACATTTTTAATGATCTTGCAGTGTCAAAACGTTAGTCGAAGTTAACATTTTTTCATGGTAAAGTTCATTTACAATGTTTGGAAATCATGTAAAATTACTACCAAAATTCTGAGTCGGTGGTCGCAACTTTAAGAGCGCTTACTTCAATTTTCGGCCATAATAATCGTCCCACCAGACATGTGTGCTACTCGTACATTGTATGAATTTGGTTCCAAGTTTTCACTTTTGGATGTTCCCACGCCAAAGAGACGCCGTACGGCTCGAAGCGACAAAAATATAGCAGCCGTAAGTGTATCCATTCAAAATAAGTCAAATCATTCGATTCTACGTCGTTCTGAGGAATTGGACATCTCTCAAACCACACTGTGGCATATCAAACTGACTCAAGAACTAAAGCCCCTTGTTCATTTGAATCGTCGAAACTTCTCCGATTGGTCTCTGGCAAAGTTTCACGGATATCCTGAATTTCATTGAAAATCATCTTCAGCGATGAAGCTCATTTCTGGCTAAGTGGTTTTGTCAATAAACAAAATATGCGTTATCGGACAGTAACTGCGATTGGGCAATTGTTACCGTCAATGGATGTTCTAAATGGACTCATAACTCGAATGTGGACTTACTTTATAATTATGTATCATTAGGTTTTTTGTAGGATTTAGCGCACTGTGAAAACCGATTATTAATTTATGCAAACTAAGGCCACACTGAATAAATTGGATCACGTTAGCGAGTATGGGCTATAATCTTTTACACAGCCGATAATACTTTTTTGCCACGAATATAAGTCTTATACCGCAAATGATATCCTATTCATTCTGGGAACACAAAATCAGTCGTGGGTGACATTCATTCGCATCTATTATTTTTGAACTTATTATATATAAGTATGTAAGTACAGTATTTAAACTAATTATAGGTTTGATTCTTCAATCGCTAAGTGTATCCAAACTTTTAAGATCAGCCCTCGTTGTTGCGGGCAATATTTCGCTGTTACCACGCAATAGCATCACTTAATTTACCTGTACCTAAGTATGTGTGTTTGTGATAATTAAAATTGAAAATTATCAATTTGTAAAATAAAAACAAATAGATCCAATATGTGCATAATCATACCAATTTACACGTATACCTATGCAGTAGGGTGGAGTGAAATTCAAAAAAAAAAGTTAACCTCGGAAAGAGATGTAGTCTGGGGTCCTAATGAGGGGAAAAATAAAGAAAAAAATTTAAAAAAATTTTTAGGGGTCGCGCCACTCCCTAGAAATTTGGAAATTATCGCTATTTTGGCGTTGATTATAGAAAAATCCTAAAAAGTTTTATGTCAATAAATGTTTGCAATAGCGTAAACAATGAAATAAGGGCATGAAAAAATTTAAAAAAAATTTTCTCATTGTTCAAAAATTTCAAAAAGTAAAATAAGTCAAATCGTCCCTTCTTCAGAAAATTGACTGAACAATGAAATCGCCACCAAAGCTACAAATATTAGTCGATTATCCTCATATTTGCCTTAAATACTTTCGTTTGGGCACTGAACAAGCTCAAACTTTTAAATTTCGAATAAGTTAAGTCGTTAATTTTTAGGATTTTTCTAAAATCAACGCCAAAATAGCGATAATTTCCAAATTTCTAGGGAGTGGCGCGACCCCTAAAATTTTTTTTAAATTTTTTTCTTTATTTTTCCCCTCTTATGACCCCAGACTACATCTCTTTCCGAGGTTAACTTTTTCAAATTATAAAAAAGCATGTTTTCACTCCACCCTACTATGCAGTATTGCGCGAAACTTTTCGTAGACATCAATTCAACAAACGCTTTAAATTTTTATTTGAGCAATTTACTATGTACTGATAGTATATACGCAACATTGCATCTGTTGCAAACAGTTTGTTATAAATTTTTATTTGCTTTTTGTGTTGTTGCTTTATCTTTATTTTTTTGCAACCGACAACACTTCGAGCCAAATAAAAATCTAACAAATATATAAATATATATATATGTGGTGCAAGTATATATCATTATTTGTATTGAGAATACAGATTGGTCATGACGAGCATCATACACCCTTATCAGTAAGACTTAGCCTTGATCAGTTGAAAGGAGTATTTGAAATATATTTTTATACCCTGAACCACTCTGTGGGACAGGGTATTATAAGTAAGTATAATGGCAAAAGATAGTACGAGTAACGACCAAACATATTGGAGCTAGTCCCACCTTTACATATAGCGTTTAAATTTAGCAGGAGAATGTTTTTTTTTTTGGAAAAGGAGAACGCTATAGAAATTGAAGAAAATCAGTGAAGATTTGGATATAGCTCCTCATCTGATTTTTATATTTTAAGCTCTAGCAGCCACATCTTGATGAAACTTTCCACGAGTATGTATAGGAGTTTATACATAGATAAATGTTCATCTGATTTTATGTCTTTAGCTCTGGAAGCCAATCTTGATGAAATTTGGCACGCATTTGTTTTTTGGACCAAGGAAGGACGTAATAAAATTGAAGAAACCAGTTCAGATAAAGATATAGCTCCCATTAAAAATTGATGAATTATAAAAAAAGAAGAAAATCGGGTAAGATTTGAATATAGCTCCTACACATATGTTTATCCGATTTGAAATTTTAAACTCATTTCCTATAGAAATGGAAAACTAAGGTGATTATAGTTATCTTAAGAGGACGGCCTTTGTGTGGGTCCGTGTTATTTTCTACGGGGCCAAGGAAATGTTTGTTTTGCAACGCTTAACCATATATAAAAATGTTAAAAGAAGTAAACTCTTTTTAGTTTTACAGAATTGTTGATAAGATTAAGTTTATTTTCGTAGTGAATTTTAAAATCCTTTCTCTAAGTTTTGAATATAACGGGTGGCCCAAATAAGACCAGATGATGTGAAACACAAATAACTTTTTTATTTTTTAACATAATTTATTTTTTTTTGCAGATTATAATTGAACTCTTGAAAATTAAAAATGAATACGTACGTTTTGAGGAACTGGGTTCAGTTGCAGACCGTCCAGGAAGAGGTGCTCATCGAAATATTCGTACTGAAGAGAACGTGGAAGCTGTGCAGCAGCTTGGCGCTAAAAAGAGTCAATGCCTGTATCGAGCAAAATGGTGGTCATTTGTCTGATGTCATATTTCACACATACGCGTAGTCACGTTATATTTCCATAAAATGAATTTAACATATAAAAATAAATCTTTTAAAAGAAGCGTTATTACAAGAGTTATTCGTGTTTTACATCACTAGGTCTCATTTGGGCCACCCGTTAGTTCTCCGAAAAATGAAAAAAAGTTGCCCAATTACCTTCAGTTGGGTCGTATCCTTTTCTTAATGAAGCTAAATATTTTTAAAAATAGATTGTCTAAAATAAAATCGGAATTTCTTTAGAATATCTCCTACTGAAAACAAAATATTTTTTTATAAAATTTAATTTTTTGTTCCGAAAAATTATGCTCCGAAAAAAACCAAAATCGACACAAAAGGACGGTTTGAATACATAATTTTTTCCACCCATATTTTAAATAACCTACAACATATATTACCGATATAAAACTATTTATATTTTATCACATCTGCGGCCAAGATTTCAAGCTTTGAATTGAAGTCTTTGGTGTCATAATAATCCTTAAGTGTACGGAAACATTTAGGTTTTAAATTCCGCTTTAGTCCACTTAAATTATTGAACTTTTTCGACCATAAAATTGTTCCAATTGTGCACACAAACATTATCTGTTTTGAAAATAAAAATTAAGTTTTTAAAAAACCTGCTGATAAGACAAATAACAGAATACATACGAGTATTTTCAAATCATAAAATATAAAAAATAAAAAAAAATATATATTATTTCGGTTAGTTAGACTAATAAAGGGTGTTCTTTTTAGATGTGTGGTTTTCAATCTAGCCACACTTTTTTCGCTGCCACTTGATTTATGCTCGGTTTGGTTTGCCATTTCCTAATAAATAGAACAACGTGTGAACAAATCGTGTTGAGAAGGCCCGAAACGAGATAGCCACCAATTTTTACAAGAAAATTTGTTCAGCGATGAAGCTCCCTTTTGGTTGAATGGGTACTTCAATAACCAAAATTGTCGCTTTTGGAGTAATTAAAATCCACAAGCCATTGTTACTTAGTAGGGACATAAATACTGTTACAACATTGAACACACCCATTTCAATAGTAGAACTAAGATACCCCTTTAATGTCATATGGGTTTTGAAAGCTAACCTCAATAGCGTTAGTCTGTAACGGGATTTTAAAATTGTTTCAACTTTCATCATGGTTGGTCAGAAAATGTGAACCGTATCGGTGTAATAGCGCTTTTCAAGTGTGAAATGAAAAAAGCGCTATTTTCAGAATGCTCCGGCCACTAGGGATTAGCCGCATGTTCGTCTACCGATGCATAAAACTGTTTGAGGAGACTGGAGATGTAAAAGACTGCCACCGGTTCGAACACCACATGTCATCAAAGCCGTTAAATCAAGAATTCACAGAAATCCGCTCCGAAAACAGAAAATCATGGCCCGTGAAATGAATATCACGCAAAAGTCCATGAGTCGATTCATTAAGAAAGTCTTGGGACTTAGGGCTATCAAACGACGTACCGGACATTTATTGACTGCAGCTTTAAAAAAAAATAGGATTGAAAAATGCAAACGTCTTTTGGTGAAGCACGCTGATAACTTGCACAGAAAAATTTTGCTCACCGATTAAAAAAATTTTACCGTTCAGGAAAAATTTAACAAGCAAAATTATAGAGTGTATGCGCGGTCATCTAAGGAAACATCTGAACTGATCCCAAGGTTGGAAAAGGGTCATCACCCAGCTTCAGTCATGGTTTGGTGGGGTGTCTCTTACGATATGGTCACTGACCTGCATTTCTGCGAACAAGGAGTAAAAATATCGGCAAAGTTTACCAAGAAACCGTTTTGGAAGCTGTTGTGAAGCCTCTCAACAATTCCATGTTCCAAAACCAGTTATGAACCTTCCATTAGGATTCTGCGCCGGCCCATAAAGCTAAAACGTCCCAGGCCTGGCCTCGAAACAATTTGCCAGCGTTCACTTCCTCTGAAGAATGGCCCTCAGGCAGTCCAGATTTGAACCCATTGGATTACAAATTGTGGACGGACAAGGTTTGTCACAAAAGATACCCCAACATTGGATCTCTTAAGACGGATTTGGTTCGAGCTGTGGCCAAGTTTCCAATGGACGAGATTCATGCAGCTATTGACGATTGGCCAGTGCGACTTAAGGCGTGCGCAAAGGCAAAAGGCGGATATTTCAAATAGGTAGATTCTTTTTGGATACAATATACATCAATAAATATATTAAAAAATATTTGGTCCAAAAACATTCAGTACTTTTTATTTTACAGCATAAAATGTGTGTAACAGTATTTATGTCCCTACTAAGTACGTTCTCCAAAAGAGACTGTTTGGTGTGCTCTATTAGCAGAGGAAATCATTGGTCCATATTTCTTCAAAAATGAATCCGGCACTAATGGTACAGTCAATAGGAAACGCTATTGGGCCAAGATTAATGACATATTTGTGCCTGAATTGGAGGGTGTTGATGTGGACAGCCTTTGGTTCCTACAACACTGCACTACATGCCAAACAGCCAACGAAACAATCAATTTATTGAAGGAAACTTTTGGAGAGCACATTATCTCGCGTCGTAGGTCTGTGGCATGACCATGTAATGTCTTTTGTCTCCACAGGTAAGCCCGATACAATTGACGCCTTGGAAGAGAATATTCGGCGCTTTATTGCTGACATACGGCTCTAAATGTTGAAAAAAGTGTACGAAAATTGGTCCTTTCGTCTGGTATTTATCCGAGCCAGCCGCCGTGGTGACCACTTGCTTTTTAAACATTTTTTAACTCTTATCTTAATAATAAAGCTAAATTCTTGGCCATAACACTTAATTCGTTATACTCGTTTTATTTCTTCTTGAAAACCACACGTAAAAAAACACCCTACAAAAGATATACAAAAAAATGTCTTAAAAATATATCTGTGAAAATATAAACCAAATTTAGATGCGGATTGACCATAATCAATCGAATTTTTGGTAAAGCTCTGCAGAAACTCCTATTACCAGTTCCATGTTTCTAACAAACTAAACATATACTCCCCTATTTGATAGCGAACGCTCTGAAAAAAACGCGAAAAAAAAACAATTTGAAAACTATCGAAACGAATATGAGTGAAATATTTCAATTTATGTAAATACCATTCTAGCACTTCACGATAAAGGCACATAAGTTGGAAAACACAGTCCCACACTCATACGCTTGCCGTCACACATATGCATACGTTCACACTAAAACGGCTACCCAGTAAACCAAATTTTCCGACAATGTCTGATATCAGACAATTCTGAGCAATATCTGAACTCTATCGATAATTCTTACCGAAATCGTTACAAATTCTGTTCGATTTGTCTGAGGATTTTTTATTGATTATGTTAAGAAATATCTGAAAGAATTCGGCCCGAATTCTGTTAGACTTGTCTGTGGGATTTTTATTAATTTTTAGAATTATTTATCTGAGGTATTCTATTCGTTTAAAATTTTTGTTATTTGTTTCATATTATACAGTTGTTCTTGTGTTCAGACATATCGGAACTAATTCTGAACGAATTCTTAACTGTTTGTCTGATTTTTATATATCAAATTCAAATTCTAAACGTTTGGTTAGGTTAGCTGTGCGAGGTATTTTTATTGTGTTCGGAGGAAAACTCTACTGCCGACAGTTCTCGTTAAATGCAAAACTGGTTGCCCTTAAGTGTATAGCCACTAAACATAGTTACAGCACAATTATTGCTTGCGAAACTGCAGACACCCCTGCTTGTAACTAAAAGCCTTTCCGAACGCTTTTTGAAAATGTTTTACAACTTTTTTTTTGCAGAACAAAAATGTTTTCTTCTTTTTGATTGTTGAGATAATTTACCATGACATAAGCTCAGAATTCGTTCAGAATTCGATTCGTAATGTCAGTAAAAACATCAGAATTTAATAAAACTTAATGCCAGAATTCTGACCGAAGTCGCTCAGAATTAGTTCAGAATTCGATACGACAAATCGAAATTTCCTTTCGAATTTCCCAAGACAATAGTTCAGAATTCGGTCAGAAATCGTTTCGAAGTGTCTGCAAAAACATCAGAATTCCCTCAGAGAAGTAGTTCAGAATTCGTGTCAACCCTCTCATATGTTTTTCGTTACGAACTCGCTAAGAATTCTGATCCGAAATCGGAACATTTTGCCGATTTTCGTACAGCATTCTGAACAAATTCTGAACGGTTGGTTTGCTGGGTACATACGCAAATCAGACGTGAGCGTGTGTGTATGTGTGTGCTCATCAATATGGCCCATACATTATTGCCATGTCAATTTTGTTGACAAGTAGCACATTGTTAAACAATATATGTGCGCCCCTCGTCAGCTCGTTGGCCCCGTCCGCTCATCCGTCCATCGTATGTCTGCCTGCCTAAAAACTGCCAATGTGTCGTACTAAATGTTTGTTTTGAAAATAACATTGATTTGACACATTGTTTTTTTTCGGTTATTTGTTTTGCAACAACTGACTACCACCAGTTAAGCGCGGAGAAGGGGACCCTGCATTAGGGAGTGATGTGCGAACTACAAATATGGTGAAATTGGTAGAAATACATAATTCTCAGCAAAATGCAAGTTTGTTTAATCATCGGATTTAGATCGATTTTGAAGTGCGAGGTCTGTTTGATAGAAAATGTGAACTTTTAAATTTCTCAGGCTACGTGCATTCGATTGGCAGTTTTTTATGTTGGCCCACTTGTCTCGAATATGCGATCTTAGTTCAGTTTTTTTGTGGGAGGCATAACAGATAGACGTTTTTTGCGATTATCAGCTGTGGAAAAAATGGATCAAAGAATTTGCATCAAATTTAGTATAAAAAGTGCAACTAAGTGCTCAAAAGAACTTGAAATGTTGAGGTTGGCAAACTCTGATTTTTCTCAGAGTCCGATAAATGTTTACATGTGGTAAATGCTTGCCAATGGAGGTCTAGAAGATGTGAATGACGACTACGATTGTCCTGAAAGATCTAACACATGAAAAACTGATCAATACGTTGAGAAAGTGAAGAAAATTGTTATGGATAACACAGTGTGACAGAGAAAAAATACCTGGGAAATGATGTTATTTTTCTTGAAGATCTTGCTGAGTACAGCAAGAAACTGGTTTTAAAATTTCCCAAACACCTCCAAAATCTGGAGTTACGGATAAAAACCCGGTTTTTCGGCTGATTTGGAGAGAAAAAACTGCGGCCTTTTAAAATCACACTGAAAAAACTCTGTGTAATTTTCCTGTAAACTCTTATATTTTTTTAAACTGTTTTGATAATAATTGTGTGGTAAAGGGAATAACTTTTGTTACATTTGGAATAATTTCGGATATCCTTCATAGGCGTGATTTAAAAAAAATATTGCTGTGGTGGTTATACAATTAAGTCTTCAAATTCTGTCGCTGCTATGAGCCAGAATTTGTTTGTGAAAATTGCTGTGCAACATTAAAAAAGTACAAAGTTCAACCTTCAATTTCTTTGCCCTTTTGTACGGCTAAACTTAGCTTCATCAGCTCTGGCATAAAGCAGATGATTGCTACCTTTGTAAAACAAATATTTCAGGGCACACTGCTAAAACCCGCAAAAATGTAAAGTACGCAAATGCTGTAAGTGTTACAAAACCGATATCTGGTAATAATAAAGTTCCGACACGAGCATATGTGGTTTTGAAGCTGAAAAATATTTGGCACACGCAGATAAAACCATGTTCGTTGCAACCATAATATTGTTTTTCGAATTTTATTTTGACCACAGTATGAATGCAGCAATAATAATATTGTTGAAATGTAACAATAGTATTATTATCAAATTTAGAAATGAAAATATGGTTGTAGCAACCATATAAACATGGTTGGTGTTACAAAAGTTGTGTTGTTTAAAATTTACGTTAAAAATAATATGATTACGGCAATCATACCGAATGGTTGCGACTATGAACATAACAAAACAGGTTTTACAGAGCATACATGAATGTGTATGCGAATGTTTTTTTTGATACACAATACAGTGCGTGGTTCCTGTCCATTATAAAAAACAACAACATTCGGTAGGTAGTTCGGGGGACTTTTATTGTGTTTACTTTGTTCGGTGGAATACTGTACTTCCAACTGGTTCTCGTTTATTTAAAATCTGCCTGCACTTAAGAATATAGCCATTGATCATGGTTTAATCACATTCTTGGGGTCTACGGATGGTGCAGTAGCATTCACCCCTGCTGGCAACTAAAAGTATTTTCGACTGCCGTTGGAAAATATATTTTTGTTTTTTGAATGAATAAAAACATGGCCTCAAATCTGGCTGGTAAAATAACTTGCTTGATAAAAATCTCTATTTTTGAATAACAACCCAATCCTAATAAATAATTTTGGGTATCATAGTACGGTTTAGTGAATCATACTATGGTTATAGGGATAATAGTATGGTTGAGTGTGAATCATACTATGGTTGTAGGGATCATAGTATGGTTGAGTGCGAATCATATTATGGTTGTTAGGATCATACTATGGTTGTATGAGAAACATACTATGGTTGTGAGAATCATAATATGGTTGTGGAGATAATAGTATGGTTGAGTGTGAATCATACTATTGTTGTGAGGATCATAGTATGTTTGTGGAGATCATAGTATGGTTGAGTCTGAATCATACTATGGTTGTGGGGATCATAGTATCGTTATGTGTGAATCATACTATTGTTGTGAGGATCATAATATTGTTGTGCCACAACCATATACGAAGCGGCATTTTGTTTCAAATGCAGATTTCTGCTATCTCGCTCGCGATTTAAGTTTGTCAAAACTACTGGTGAAATCCTTGGGAAACGATTAAGGTAGTAAAGTTTGGTGGAAGAAGATTTTCGTGTAACTTTCTATAGTTTTAAGACTGGTGAAAATTAGAGTAGTCTCATATATTGCCCCGATGTACCCAAACTTTTTTCGGCATTTAGTCACAATAATAAGGCAGACGAATGGCGACTTTTTATTGACGGTTCATGTTAAAGCACGTATTCAACAAACATATTGATTTTAAATATATGTGACCCGGCCTATGAAAAGGTGGCTTATGACTCAAAAAAGAAATTGCGAGAAACAGCTGTAATTTTGTTAATTTAATTTTAATTAATTTTTTTGAGTCATAAGCCACCTTTTCATAGGCCGGGTCACATATTTTAATTTTTTCATTTAAAATTTGTAATGTTATTTTTAGGCTTGAAAAATCTGTTACCATCTGTTACTATCGCATATGCGACTAGTACAAAAGAAACGCATGAAATTATGAACCAAACATTGCGATTCGTTACATAAATGGAAAGTCGTCGCTGATTTAAGGGTTTTGAAAATTTTATTTGGTATACAAGGTGGTTACACAAAATATCCATGTTATCTTTGTAAATGGGATAGTCGTGCACCAAATCGCTACGATCGCAATGTATGGCCATCTCGTGACACATATCTAATTGACCGAAAAATCGTTTTAAACGCCATATTAGTTACAGCTGATAAGGTTGTTTTGCCACCACCGCATCTAAAGCTAGGATACATGAAACAACTTGTAAACGAACTTGATGTAAACGGTAAAGCTTTTTGCTATCTTAGAGCGGTGTTCCCAAGATTAAGCGAAGTCAAAATTAAAGAAGCTATTAATTTCTTCCCAGGTCTTATATTTGTTATCGCATTTATCAGTTCTGATGAACTTCAGGTATATTCATTGGACCTCAAATTCGTGAAGTAATGAGAGATGAGAATTTTATCAACAAGCTCAGATCCGTTGAAAACCGCGCATGGAAGAGTTTTGTTGCACTATGTGAACACTTTTGTGGTAATCACAGAAGCGACAACTATGTCGCGATTGCTGATGAATTTTTGAGTGCGTATGGTGAAATGGGCTGCAACATGTCAATTTAAATTCATTTCCTTCATTCACATCTACCCTTCTTCCCAGAAAACCTGGGCCACTTCAGTGATGAACAAGGCGAACACTTTCATTAAGAAATAATTACTATGGAAAAACGTTTTGAAGGAAAAGATAAAATAAAAATGATTTCCGAATATTGCTGGTCATTTAACCGGGATACTGATGATGTTCAATTAAAAAGAAAACGGTCAAACAAACATTTCTAAGTTCTTAGTATTGCCAATAGCTGTATTTTTTTTTCAAAATATGTTGTTTTAATAAAAGTTGAATAACTCAATCAGTTTCTAACGGATTTTTAAAAATGACGCCGAATTATATTCGTAACAACACGCTCTTTATTATCCAAAATTTGTTCTGTTCCTTTTAAAAAAGTCTGTGTAAAAAATTAGCCAAAGTTAAAAAATTACAAAAGATTAAAAAAAAATGAGTTTACAAGAAAAATACACAGATTTTTTTCAGTGTGATTTTAAAAGTGTATACAACATTCTAACGGCCGCAGTTTCTTCTTAAAATCGGTTGGTATTCAACCAATATACTGACATATAAGTGCATAAGATCCGAAAAACCGGTTTTTTACCCGTAGCTCCAGATTTTGGAGGTCTTTGGGAAATTTCAGTTTTCGGTTCCGGTTTCTTGTTGTACTCAGCAAGATCTACAAGAAAAATATCATTACTTCCCAGGTATTTTGACTTCATTCTTTTTTGTTACACTGTGTAATCGTCGAATCACTATTAGAGAAGTTAGACAGGATGTCGGCATGAGCCATACATACGGGAAGGGTGTGGCAGTTCGTTCGAAAATTGCTGAATTTAGAAGATGCAGAGTATATCGGCATTTCATATACATTACATTTTTTTCGAAAATTGGAAAGGATGTAGTCATATCGGTTTTCTCATGCTATACAATTTTTCGGAAATTTTGGGCATAAAACGGGTGGCTGCAAAGTTCGTTCTAAAATTACTAAATTTTGTACAAATAGACCAACGCTTATTCGTAGTTTTTTGGCCGAAAGAAATACCGTTATCATGCCTCAGCCACTAGATTTGTCCAACCACGACTAATTTCTGTTCCCAAAACTGAAGGAAACTACGAATTTTGGGCGCTTTGCGAAGATTGAGAAGATAAAACAGAATTGCTGAGAAAGCTCAAGGTCATACTCGTACCATAAATTGCACATTAGGACTGCTTTGAAGATGGAAAAAAACACTGGCTCAAGTAACGGGTGATCAATCTAGAGGTATTTTTTCTATAGTTTTTTTTTTTAACAGATTACGAGTGAGTTGGTTTTAGATTTATTTTTTTTCATTTCAGTATTGTTTGGCATTTCATCATGGAAAGACCTAACAAAGTGCCTTTGCGTCGCCGTTTCAGTGTTCGGGCTCTTCAAAAGTTCTAAACAGATCCGCTGTTTCCAACCAAAATTTTGTCATTTCTGTCTCAACGACAAAGTCAATAAACAAAACTGCAGCATTTGGCCTGAAGACCAACCAGAAGAGGTTCAAGAGATGCCATTATACCCAGAGAAAACCAGGGTTTAGTGCAGTTTATGAGCTGGTGGAATCATCGGTCCATATTTTTTCATAAATGATCAAGGCCGGAGAGTATCAGTGAATGGCGCTAGCTACCGCGCCATTATGGCGGGTTTTTTGATACCTGCAATTGAAGTCCGTAATCTTGACGTCACTTGTTTCAGCAGGACGGTGCCACTTGCCATACAGCTGCCCAAATATTGGATCTATTGAGAGGTAATTTCGAAGAGCAGCTAATTTTACGTTTTGGACAGGTGAGCTGGCCGCCTAGATCGAGTGATTTCACACCATTAGACATTTTTCGATGGGGTTACGTAAAGTCCAAAGTCTGACAAACTTGGTACGACTCAGGTTTTGGAAGCTAATATTACGCGTGCCATTGAATCCATACCGGTCGAAATGCTCAAAGGAGTCATTTAAAATTGGACCCACAGAATGGACACCCCAAGGCGTAGTTGCGTCCAACATTTGAGGAAAATTATATTCAAAAATAAATGGCATAAAATGTATTTTCGAATAAGCAATAAACATTCCACACTTGATTTTAATCTTCTATTTTCAAAAAAACACCTCCAGATGGATCACCCGTTATATTACATCTATGGGGTTATTGAAGGGAACCAAATAAAAGTTAATGAATAACAAAATATTGTTTAAGCAAATTTAAATATCACCTTTTTTATTGAACGCACCTCGTATTGCTCAGACATTGTTCATTTGCATAGTTTTGGAAAATATTGTGACAGAATTGAAATAATTTAATTTTGAAAATCCACGAGCTTAGATAAATCTTGTTTCACAGTACTGTTTACATTTTCACCATTTCCACAAGTAATTCAGAAAAGATCAAATAAAATTTTAAAATTACATTTGAAATTCGGAACACATCAACTAAATTCAGATAATAAAATTTAAAACAAAGCAATTGAAATTGAGATAATTCAATTGAAATTCGGAGCACATCAATTGAAATTTGAAAATTACTATTGAAAAGCAGAACTAAAAAAAAAACCTAAATTAAATTCAGAATTTACAATTGAAATTCAGAACACAAAAAATGAAATTCAAAATTAACAAAGGAAATTCAGTGCACATGAATTAAAACTTAAAATTTTAATTTAAAACACATCAATTGAAATTGAATTGAAATTGAGAACACATCAATTTAAATGCAGAATTAGCAATTTGAATTCGGAATACATCATTTGAAATCCAAGATTTATAATTGAAATTAAGAAAATATTAATTGCAGAAAATTGCAATTGAAATTCAAAACACATCAATTGAAATTCAGATTATTGTTCAAGAACTATGTGTATTAGGGTAGGTTGATGTATCAATCGATATTGTGCCATTGATTTTTGACAGCTTTTGGCATGTAGAAAAAATGGTTCTACTATTGGTTCTAATGGTTCTAAGTTTTTTAATAGGTAATAACTAAAACCAATGTTTTTTTTAATTATTTTTTTTTAAATATTACCTTTTCAAGGTATCATACAATACATACAAATATAGATTGCCACATACAATACAATAAAACATATTAGAGCGTGAGAATAGAAATACGACTGAAAGAATCGTAGAGAATCGAATCAGTCGTATTTCTATTCTCTCGCGCTCATATGTTGTATGTGGCAATCTATATTTGTATGTCACCTCGAAAAGGTAATATTTAAAGAACAAATTTTTTATTACCTTCTTAAAAAAAATTAAAAAGTTGAAAAATAGGTATATGTATAAAATACAACATTCTAACAAGAAAGAAACGGTAACTTATATCGAATCAGTGAGCTGTGCTAGATATAATTCATCTATGAACTATTCTGTTGCTGCTGTTTAATGACAACTTCGCTCAGCTATACATTTCACACAAAAGCTTGTTCACGACTTAGTCATAGAATCGACAGCGTTAAGGTGGTTAAAAACAACTGCATAAAAATGTTACATTTTCTTACTCAACCAAAACGTTTTTTTTTTTTTTTGATAAATTTTGTCTTTTAATGAAAACTTCTCCTCTGGGCCGATTTTTGATAAACCATCATAATGTTAACTTTAAAGGTCCTTTCGTAATTTCCGTGGCCACTATCGTGCTTTAAACAGACACTAATTGACAGATGAATAGACAATCATGGATATTCATATAGATGGGCTTAACATTTTATGGCGATCATTATAATGTGTATACTGGGTGATTCATTCCCGACTGAACAAATTACACCAGCGTATTCCTTAGCTCTCTTCATCAAAATATGTCCATCTACGACCATGCCCGAAAATGCAAGGGGGCGAAATGGCCGCGGTTTGGAAATTTTCGGATTGGTGGTCAAAGGGTACTAGGTAAATTTATGGCTATTTTACTGAAATGCAAACACTTTTTTTTGGAATCGAAAAAACAGCCCACTTTTTGTTAAAACACTAAAAAAATGTCATGAATTTGGATCGGTAGGACCACTGGGCTTTGTTTAGGTAAATTTTTTAAGAAGTTAGGGCTATCTTTTTCCGACCACTGGTTTATAACTTAACAATATTACCCTAGTACCCTCCGACAACCAACCTGGAAATTTTCAAACCGCTGCCATTTCGCCTTTCCATTTCCGGACATGGTCGGAAATGGACATATTTTCATAAAATGAACCAAGGAATACACGGTAAAATTTGTCCAGCCGTTAATGAATCACCCTGTATACTAATAATGGGGTATCTGTATAATATTTCGAGGAATGACAAACTACAACCAAAAATTATGGCTAATATTCCCCCTAAAATTTGCAAAAAGCGTTAGAAAATTGCTAGTTTTTTATTTATGGTATCTGTATATGTGACGCGCAAATTAGAAAGGGACCTAAGGCTAAAAACCAGTTTTGTTCGGGAGAGCCATTTTAAAGATAAGGTCCCTTTCTGTTTGCGCTTAGAATCGTCGACTTCACTTTCATAAAACGCGCATATCTCTCGAAGGGAACACTTTTGGGGCATGGGATCGGTCTCGTTCGATGCTCAGATGTTGTCCACATCAAAAAAAGAAAAAAAAAATTGATTTTTTTACCCTTAGGTCCCCTTCTCTATGCGCTGTCACATATGTAAAAAGTGGACCGCCATGGTTTGATGGAAGTGGGAACAACTTTCATGCCAGTAAACCCAGGTATTACCCGGGTAAGAACATTTAATAATTATTCAGCGGCGGGTTTCGACCTCATTAATGCCGGCGACTTTACGAGAATAGATTTATATATAGGGTGATCTAGAGGTATTTTTTCAGAACAAAAACAATTAAAAAATTCAAATCAAGTGTGGAATCTTTAATGGTAGTATGAAAGGACATTTTATGGCATTTATTTTTTGAATATAATTTTCTTCAAATGTTGGCGTAGTTGGTCCTCAGGATTTCCATTCTGAGGGTCCAATTTTAGATGACTCGTTCGAGGATTTCGACCGGTATGACTCTAATGACAAGCCTAATGTTGGCTTCCAAAACCTGAATCGTAGCTGGTTTGTCAGCATAGACTTTGGACTTTACGTAACCCCAAAGAAAAATGTCTAAAGGTGTGATATCACTCGATCTAGGTGACCAACTCACCTGTCCATAACGTGAAATTAGCTGCTTTTCGAAATGACCTCTCAATAGATCCATTGTTTGATCAGCTGTATAGCAAGTGGCACCGTTCTGTTAAAACCAAGTGTCGTCAATATTACGAACTTCAATTTTAAGTAACATAAAGAATGATATCATGGCGCGATAGCGTTCACGGTTACGTTCCGGCCATTATCATTTTTGAAAAAATATGCTTCGATGATTCCACCAGCTTATAAACCGTACCAAACCGTGGTTTTCTCTGGGTATAATGGCACCCTTTGAACCTCATCTGGTTGCTCTTCAGCCCAAAGGCGGCAATTTTTTTTTGACTTTACCGTTGAGCCAAAAATGTGCCTCATCACTTAACAAAATTTTGGTCGAAAGCAGCGGATCTTCCCGTTGCTCACCAAACGCTCATTTCCATAATACATTTGCCAACATTTGAAGGTTGAATGTTTTCAAAAAATAAATGCCATTAAATGTCCTTTTAAATTACCAATAAAGATTCCACACTTGAGTTTAATTTTTATATATTTTTTTTGTTCTGAAAAAATACCTCTTGATGGATCACCCTTTATAAGTCATGTAAAAACTTCTCTATAAAAATGCGTTAGCCGTATGGAGTCGGCGTCAAAGGGTAGGGCCAAGTCACTGTGTATAAGAATAAAATCCTGCAAAACTCGCTGGTTTGAGAGAAGTTCCTTTTATTTCTTAAGTAAGTAAATAGTAAAGGTCATGGCATTGGGAGTACGCCATAAGTTTAACCCAATGCAGTCAGAAAAAATCCTTCCAATAAAAAATGCATACATTTTATTTGGGTAGTAAGCTATATCTTATATTTTTTCCTATGAATTTCTAAAATTCACATGATGCGCTCAGAATTTTAATTCATATTTTATAAATTTTATTTGATACATTCTAAATTTGAATTGTAATTTTTGAATTTTTAATTGATATATTCTGAATTTCAATTGAAATTTCCGAATTTATGCTGATCTTTTCTGATTTCAGATTGATACTTTTTGAATAACATGTGGAAATGGTGACGGTTTCAAATACTGTAAATGTTTTAAAGTTTCTTAAAGCAAAATATGCAGCAGATGGGTAAAGGAATACGTTAAAAAATTGGAGTGTCGAAAAAACGTTTTTCTTTTTGAATTTGTGTAAAGTAAAAACCGATTTTATGGGTTTTCTTTAAAGAAAAGCCCCGGTCTTAGACCTTTGTATAAAAAATGTAAAATTCTTTGCCGAATCAGAAGTGACGCAATGTTGTTTTCCTCGAACAGCTTTAAATTTACCATAATTTTAAAAATAAGATAACATTTAATTTTTTTTTACATGTCTTCATTGGTCAAATTGGCTTTTGAACATAGCGACCGTCACACAAATTGATCCGAACTGCAAACAAAATTTTATTTTTATATATCATTTTATATAATTATAAGCGAACATTAGTCTATACCGGTATGATCCTTTTCTATCTGAGCTGATTGCTGATTGGTTGTTGTTGTAACAACAATTTATTTATTTTGAAGTCTTGTTCGTCTATGGGGGATCTGCGTCCATTTCCAGGTGGAGGAAACGCGTCATTTAAACTGGATGCGTCCACAGAGACCAGGGGGTCAGCTTAGTGGGCTTTGCCGGACAATTGAAGAGGTGCAGCACATCATGTGGTCCCTAGTGGCAGGCGGGACAGATGTCCGGAACGTTAGCATCAATTCGTGCCCAGTAAGAATTGAGGCGGCTGCACCATCCAGATATCAGCTGCGCCAGAACCATGCGCGTCTGCCTAGGTAGTACCTTCTCCTCAGGTGAAATCTCCAGAGGATGCTCTTCTAGCACTACATTCACACGGTAGCTGGATACTGCTGCTGCAACTTCATCGGCGAGAATGTTGTTCAGACCTGCCTGATAGTTTTGATGATCTTAATATTTTTTCTTATATCTCTCTCTCTAGACCTGATCTGCCTGGGCGGAGGCATCCTGTGCAAGAGACGGTGGTTAGGATGACTGCTACGAAAACACCCTAGCAGGAAATTGTGTCTGCGCATGGTAAGGACCTTCGTCTCCTCATGTAGATGGACCTCAGAAGACTCGCTGATTGATCCTAATGAACTGTACCGAATTTGTTTAACATTGGATGTGCTGTGTGGCTTCTAGAGTTAAAGACATAAAATCGTTTAAGCATATGAGTGGGAGCTATATCTAAATTTTAACCGATTTTCATAAAAGTCAATAACCTTCATCCAGAAAATCTTGCTTTTGCGAATTTCATGAAGATTGGACAAAAATGCCGACCTGTAATTTGAAAACAAGCTTTAGAAAGACAGCAGACGGTAGGATAGACGGTCTGACAGATATCGTTGAATCTAATCAACTGGTGGTTCTGAGTCGAGCGGTATACTTAAGAGTGGGTCTAGCTTAAATATTTTTGATATTATTTTATAAAATTATTTTTCGGCTTGAGGTCAATTATTTAAACGCATTGTTCTATGTGTTGTTTAATTTTTATTTATCCCAATATTTCGATTGACTTCGTCAATCATCTTCAGGGGTTGTCAATTAACAAAACAATGTCGTCCGTCTTATTATCGCTGTCCACAGTTGACCTCAAGCCGAAAAATAATTTTATAAAATAATAACACCAAAGGTCAACTATTCACTTACAACATATTTTTGATATTTACAAATTTCATATTTAAATACTATGAATGTTTTTTTGCTTTTATATACAACAACCAAAAAACTAAAACCGAAAAACTCGACTAAAAAAACGTGTAAGTCGACATGCCGACTTTTAGCTATTTTGGAGATACCGCTGATCGGGTTTGGACATAAAAACCGGAATTTCGGGCTTCGGATTCGGTTTACGTCACTCTGGAAGAGACCTGGTCGGTGTTGGAACACAGGCTTGCCAACTCACAGACAAAAGCAGTGTTGAATACCAAGCAACGGTCTGATTGGTTTAAACCTAGCAAAATTCATTTCAAGTACATCTCAAGTAGACCCACCTAGTAGTTCAGCCCTGAATTATACAGACCTCAGCTCAGGTATTCAGTGGGTACAAATTTAGGGCTTGGTGCGTCGGCGCTAAAAGCCACATCCATAAACACTGTGGTTTTGGGGATCATTTTAGGGTTTTTTGTTGAAACCCCAGCTTGGGAACTTTTAAGCCTTTCTCCGAATTCTAGTCTAACTGGAAGCCTATAAATATTTATGTACCTATTTCAGATGCATTTTACCTTTAGCTGTGTATAATTTCATAGATCTACTACAAACGCAACTAAAGTTAGAGACGTATTTCCAAAATAGTTTTTTTCAACATATACGCGCACTCGCTTAACGGTTTCATTAGCTGGGACACGTTGTGAGAATGGATGTTAATGCTCTGGTACATAAAAAATATCGGCTGCGGCTCCGGTAGGAAACTAAGTCAACCAAAATCTCTGGAATCTTCATATAAGCCCTAAAGGTCATGCAAACAATATCAAAACGCGTGCATTTTAAGCTACTGAATTAAGCTTAATGGAGGCAACATGTATAGAAAAATGTCCTTGAATCTTGTTCTCAACGTTCTTTTAAGTAATGATTCAGCAACCTTAAAGTCAATCTCAGACTACAACAAAAAACCACTGACTAAAAACTAGACAAAGTAACAAGAATTTTAAAAAAAGCTTAATGCAATTTTCGGCAGCAGTAGCTAAACAAAAAAAGGTACAGAAAGGCCAAACATGACCACAACAGAAGAAGAGAACAGGGAAAAAACACTTTCAACTGACCACAAGAGCATCAGGTCATAACTTATACAAAGAAATAATGGAAGTGAAGATAAAAACCCACTTGAGGTGCAAAAGATTAAAAGCAGGGAATACTGCAAAAAAACAACAATAAACACACGCACACACATAACACTTGTACCACCGCCACCAACTCAAAAACACACACACTAATCCCATCTACATCTAAATGTATTGCCAAAAAAAACAAGGACAATAGCACAGGCCATATAAGAGAAAAAGAAAACGCACTCACACACCTAGCAGATTCTGCAACAAAACGGGCAAATAAAAAGGTAAAAAAACTAGAAACGAAATCGTTTCGTTTATACAATGACTATTGCAAAAGATTTATTAATGAAAATCTCAAACGAAAAAACAAACATTGAGAATTTACAAAAGGGGGCATAAGAAAACAGGGAAAAAATGCGGACATTCCAACCAACTAGCCCACACTTAGCACGTCGTGCCAACAACAAGTCCAAGCGAGTGAAGGCAATGAGAGAAGGGGTCGAAAAACAAAACCCAACGCCAGCTCTCATATGACACCGGCTATAAGCACTTTCAAATCCAAACAAAAATGTAAAGATAACAGATACAACAAAAACAACAACGACAAAAACATGCATGGCTCTCTCGCCAAACAGCTCAATGTAACTGCCACGAGGTACCACAACAACAGCAGCAACAAGATCCCCACTAACAATACAGGTAAGAGCAAGGACTAAAACAAACGATAAGAACCCGGGTGAGGACAATATACAATTTTAAAGCATTTGCTGTGAAAAAAAGGATTTCATTGTACCCTCCTTTCATCAGGGGCGTACAAAGGCCGATATGTCCTGTTTATTTGTGCCTTGGTAGCAGCATGGAAAATTCTATTCTTAGGGGACTCATAAAAAAAGAGTTATGAGAATACATCTATTCCGAGGGACATGTGCATAACATTTACTATTGCCATCTATGACCGAGACAAATCGTCAGATGGTAACAGGATAAAAATCATATTTAAGTTGCCAGAATTTGGTAAACATTTTAGGCTCTACAACTGTTAAAAAGTGTTTGTCATTGTATCCAAAAATATGCGTTTGTTGCTGTACTTACTAATGGGTCTTTGTTATTATCGAAGCAACAAAGTATGAGTTATCGCTCTGTCAACATAATAACTTGGATACTCGTCTCATGATCATTCGACTAGATACAATAGGTTCTAAGTCCACGTAAGTAAGCCTATAAATTAGAATGAGTTCCATTTAATATACCGGTACACGAGGGCTGCTATATATACACTGCGCGTCATCAGGTTAGCACACCCCCATAAGCTTAATATAATTGCTCTTGTAGTTGCTGTTGTTAAGATGCAGCAAAATTTTTTTACCTTCATTGGCAAAGTGAACATGCGAAGGAAAGATCCCGTTATCTGGTTTTTGCTACTTTCTATTATTTTTGATGGAAAAGTGTGCTCTATTTTTGCGTCATCAGGTTAGCACATGTAAATTCTTTTTTGTTTATCTTTAACAGTTGAACGCGTGTTCCATCCAAATTTTGTGTACCGCCCAAGTAGCCTTTTAGCCTTAATATGAGTAAAGGAAAATCGCTATCCGTAGAGGAGAAATCCACAATTGAAGCTTACAAAGAAGCAGGGCTGTCAAAAAGTTCAATATCCAAAAAAATGGGCAGAAGTCGTAAAGTTATATCATCATTCCTGAGCAATAAGTTGAAATATGGCAAAAATAATAAAGGAGGGAATAATAGAGTGATTACCGCTGCTGATAAGAGAACAATTTTGAAAAAAGCCTCGAACTCCTACGCCTCGACCGCAAAGATCAGGGCAAATGTTAATGTTAAAGCGAGCTTATCTACAATTCAAAGAGTGATACGTAGTGCACCCCATTTAAAAAGACTCAAATTGAAGAAAAAAAGCCCACTGCTCGAAAGGAAGTGCGCTTGGATTTTGCGCGGGAGCACATGACATGGAATTCTGATTGGAGCTACGTTGTCTTCTCGGATGAAAAAAAATTAATTTTGAAGGTCCAGATGGATACAACTACTACTTCCATGATCTTTGCAAAGAGGAACACCAGTTGGATCGCCTTCATAGTAGGGTTGGGGGTATGATGATGTGGGGAGCCTTCTCCTATTAGGGTACGTGCGAGTTACCGTATTTGACCACAAATATGAATGCAAACACCTACAAAAAAAGTACTTGAAATAGCTTTTCCCCATTTTCAAAACTTGTTCGGAAATCTGCCATGGACTTTTCAACATGATAATGCCCCGATCCACACCGCTCGGGTGGTTAAGTCATGGATTGAGGACCAAAATGTCCGTTTAATGCAGTGGCCACCCTATTCACCCGACATTAATATAATAGAAAGCGTATGGGGATGGCTGTCTCGTAAAGTTTAAGAGTCTGGGAAATAATATTCCAACAAAGAGGAGCTAATTGAAGGCATCAAGGACGTTTGGTCTTGTATTTCTCTAAATAATATTGGAAAATTGTATGAGTCGCTTCCCAATCGAATCTAAGAGGTCATTCTAAACAATAGAGGATCAACACATTATTAAATTTTGTTTAAAAGTGTTTAAATTACTATATATAAAAGTTCATAAATAATTTCATGGCTAAAAACCTTATCAACAATGAAACAAAAAAATGATCTGTGCTAACCTGATGACCAAATTTGAATTGTTATTTTTTGTGTTAGTTTTCGAAAAAGTCCAAAAAAATATATTTTAAAAATAAAAAAAAACCATTATTTATTGTTTTATTTAACTCAGAATTGAATCGGCCATAAACGAAAATAATTTAAATTATTTTTAAAACGATTAGTGTTTCGATGTTAAACCACTTACACGAGGGTATGTGGTAACCTGATGACGAGCAGTGTATATATTTCTGGCCTAATAATAAAAATTCGAATATTAATCATCAAAAATGATTTTATTGTTTTTCAAATTAGTCTCCAGCATGATTTTGCATGCGCTCAAACTAATTAGCAAAGCACTTTTTCCGTTTCGATTGAAACTAATCCTAAACATGGTTTTTGAACGCAGAATCTTCTGGCGACGAAAAGC
The DNA here is from genome assembly GCA_963513945.1 of Hydrotaea diabolus. NCBI lineage: Eukaryota > Metazoa > Arthropoda > Insecta > Diptera > Muscidae > Hydrotaea > Hydrotaea diabolus. Next base: position 47,049,634 of record OY740717.1, on the reverse strand, counting down.
GTTGACCACGCATTTTTTTCTTGATGTGCGGGAATAAAAAGAAGTCATTGGGTACCAAGTGAGGGCGGTACGGCGGATAACCCATCAATTCGACGTTTTGGCCGGTCAAAAAAGTGCTGGTTTGAGCCGACGTGTGAGAGCCCGCATTGTCATGGTGCACAATGATTTGTCTTCTCTTGTTCGTTTTTCGAATTTCTGCGAAGACTTCAGGCAACCAAATTGTGTTTACCACTCAGAATTGACCATCCTACGTTGCTCATGCGGAACAGTCGCCACATGACCAGTTTTGCCGAAGAAACAGGCGACTATTTGCTTCGAAGTGCTTCTTCCACGAACAACTTTCGTTGGATTTGGCTCGTCTTGGAAGACCCACACGGTCGATTGCTGTTTTGTTTCGGGCTCATACGTTAAGATCCATGATTTGTCACCTGTGACGATCGTATAAACGTATTTCGAAGCACCGCGATCGTATTTTTTCAAAATTTCTTTGCACCAATCGACACTAGCCTTCTTTTGAGCGATTATCAAACTGTGCGGGATCCAAAGAGAACAAACCTTTTTCACAGCCAGGTGTTCATACAATATCGAATATCACATGACGATCTTGCATTATCAATTCACGCACGGCATCAATGTTCTTTGGCACAACGGTCGTTTTTGGTCGACGTTCGTCTTTGAGCGAGCGTCGGCCACCATTGAATTGATTAAACCAGTTTTTCACAGTGCTAAAGGATGGTGCTTCATCGTTATGCAAAGATTTAAGTTCATCGATGCACTCTTGTCATGATAATCCACGTCAAAAATTGATGATCGCAAGAAAATGTTCACGAGTTAATTCCATTTTGTTTGTCAAATTGATTTTTTCAAGTCACTGTAAACAACACAATTGATGGTCGTACGTCAAAACGATCTGTGTACGTTTATGCTAAAACATGTCAAACTTTCCAATGGAAATGACAGATGGAGCCCGGCAACACCAAGTGGCCAAAATATATAGCAACCCTCGTATAATATGGCTTCTAGAGCTTAAAAAAGGAAAAATCGTATGATCATATATGGGGGGTAGAGAAGTGACAAGGAAAATCTTGTTCTAGGGATCAAAATAAGAAACTTTGACCGAGGAACCATGCCTCTATATGTTGACCCATAGGATCAAGTTTTGAAAAATCCCTTTGTGCCCCATTTAGAGTGCCCCAATCGAGTCCAAATGTATGACCGACCCCCACTAAATTTGGAGGGCAGCCCCTGTTGGAAAAAGTAAGTATGTACCAGTTATTCTTACTGTGTTCTCTGTTTTTCTTTCTGAGCAAAAATACATCGATCAAAGTAGGTTTAAGTTTTTGTTTATATGGAGATTTCATATTTGAATTTTTGTTTCGTTTGAGTTTTTTATTTGACTGATTTTTCAAATGTTCGAGAAAGTTTTTCATTTCATTTTTCCTGCGTTAACCCTGAACGCGACAAGTTGTGAAAAGAAATATTTTTAAATAAAAAAAACCTAAAACCGTCTCGATTGTTCTAATTAATTTTATAGGGAATAAATTATTGTGAAAATCTAACAGACCCACCCAGTGACACACCCCCTGGAACCACCTTGGGAGGTTCCATATACAAACATTTCAAAAAATCAACATTTTTGGAGCTTTACATAAAAAAATCAGCGAAATGGCGGTTTTTTTTTGGAATCTTTCTCTTTAGAAATTCATTTAGTCAGAAAATATGTAAATGAAAACATTAATTTAGCTTAATTAGTGAAAAGAAAAAAAAAGTCGGAATATCAAGATTCGTTTTAGATGTACGGTTTTTCGGGCAAAGTTTCCGATTTAGATCCTAAGAATACGATTTTCTTTGTCACTTGAGCTATTTTTTTGCCTCCCTAATAATCGATCCGCCCTAATGAGGGTGCTATACCTAACTCTCAACCGATTTTCTTAAGTTTCAAATGATTCTGAGTCGATCGGTCGGTACACCTTAAGTTGGGTCTTTTGGTAGTAACAAACCATGAAACTTAATTATAATACCCTGTCTGTGCCATAGATTGGTGTAGAGTATAGAAAAAGATTAATTTTAAATTTTTGGCTGAGATAAAGCTCGGACGCATGAATCAAAGTGGACCAAAAACTAACATTAATATCAAAAGAATCCACCACTTTTATATATAGACTCATCTGTACTCAAATTAAGGCAAATTGCACTACGGATACAAATAACGGGTGATCAATCTAGAGGTATATTTTTTTTTTTTTGGATCTTTATTGTTTATTCGAAAGGACATTTTATGCCATTTACGTTTTGAATATAGATGAGTTGAATATTAGAAGTACAACAGGACAGAAATAAAACAATTATTTAAATCGATTACCCCTGATGATGTACTACGAAGTCAGTTCGAAATATTGGGTTATTTAAAATTAAAAAATGTAAATATAAAAACACCAACATCTGTTTTTTTTTGCATACGACCTCAAGCCTAACAATAACTGAAAAATAAAGTTTCCTTCAAATGTAAGCTGCAACTACGTCTCATGTTGTCCATTTTGAGGATCCAATTTTAGATGAATCATTCGAGCATTCCGACCGGCATCGTGTTAATGACGTGCGTAATGTTGGCTTCCAAAACCTGAATCGTAGCTGGACTTTACGCAACCCCAAAGAAAAATGTCTAAACTCCAGTTAAAGTCAGTTTTCGGCCTAGCCAAATAAATTTGTCTGGTAAAATGCAGCATTATATCCCCCCAGACTTGGTGCTGCGGTCACCGAACAGGGTGTAAACACTTCGTCTTCGCCAAATATGTCCTATTTTACTCATTTATTTCTATGCTTCAAATATCTTTATCCACTCATACACACCCTCACAGCGAAGAGTGCGCCTGCATGGCGTAAGAGAGTTGTTACCCCAGATTTCAACCAGATCTATCTAAAGCAGTAGTCGGCAAAGAGAGGGCGCGGCGCCCGTTCGTTTTCTCTTTGCTGACGTACATGTGCACACACATTGTAGAGAATAAAACAACATTAATCAGTCTCGCTTGAGCATTCAAGAAGGCAGGTTGTGTAGTCGCATGTTTCTCAAAAACAGTGTTGCCACAAAATTAAAATTTTCCCTATCAGTATGTTCAACGGGGAATATGAATTAAATTTTTTATTTTCAGAAAATTATTTTGGCAAACCAGAATGTTTGGTGTGCCAACGTGCGTTGTCACGTATAAAAAAATACGATATGCAAAGGCATTATAATACATTCCACGAAGAATATGAAATTATGACTGGTGATGCAAGAGAAGCCCTTATTATTAAACTTAAAAAAAGTTTTTATGAAAAATTTATGGTAGATGCAAGTAGATGCAATTACATCAATAGAGAAACAGTCGAGATTTGTTTAAAAAGAAAAGCATCTTTTGTTGTTGCGGAGCTAAGTAATGATGTTTTGAAATGTTTTGGCGAAAAGTCTGAAGAAATGCGGAAAATTATTAATGATATTCCCCTGTCCTCTCGCACAATTGTTCGACGGACGGAAAATATCAGTGCGTTTATATTTGCAAGCATTAAGAAAAGAATGCTTAACTGCAAATTTTTTTCTATATGCCTGGATGAATCCACAGATATGAACGACATATGTCAACTAATTATTTATATAAGATCTGTAAATGAAAATTTTGACGTACACGAAGAAATGTTTTCTCTGTATGGCTTACACAACAGTGTAACAGGAAAACTTATTTTTGATATTGTAAACGAAAATGTTCTTTCTTTTACAGATAAGAATAAGTTTTGTTCTGTATGTACGGATGGTGCCAATGTAATGGCGGGCAAAAAAGATGGTTTTGTTGGAAATTTGATGAAAAGTAATTTATATATATATGTATATAATTTTCATTGCATTATTCACCAACAAGCCTTATTTTCAAAAAGCTTGAACGTAACGTATACAATGAAAATTGTGGTCAAAATTGTAAACAAAATAAGAGGAGGTCATAACGCCTTAACTCATAGAAAATTTAAAGATTTTCTTGAAGCCGTCCATGCTGAATATGGAGATTTTTATTTTTAAATTGGGTCTTTCATATGAAATCTTACTGGCAACACCGGTTTATGGTGAGTGCGAGAATTCATATAACGCATACAATCGCAAATTGCATTAGTATAGGTTGCCGACCACTGATCTAAAGGGAATAACCATAAAAACCGGTGGCCACGTGGAGTGGACCTTGTGCTGTAAGTAGAAATGTGTCCATGTGTATGTGTGTATATGTTGAAAAAAAAAACTAAAAGCTTATACACAAAGGTACCCGTACTTTCTGTGCGGAAAAAGTTAAAGGTTTTATATTTCAAATGATTGCGATGCTAGGAACGCATGCATATGCAAGAGTGTGGTCATGGTGCTGTCACTGCTACCGCCTCGGCCACGAGTGGTGTACGGTTGGTCAGTTGCTTTAGCTACATGCTGCACGCTGTTGTATATTCAACTTGGCCACATTGGAGTGTGTGTGTGGGCGTGTTTGGCTGTGGTATACATTTTGGTGGCATGTTTTTAACTGGAATGTTACCTGATTTTTCTGTTTTACCACTTTAACCAAATATCATACATTGTATAGCATCGTCGGAGGAAAAGCTCCGTTGCAAGTATTACCATTGACATTTAAAAAGGACATACGCAGATTTTCGCCATACTCTGGTGCAGCGTGGCGTGGTGCGAGTGCGGGTGTAGTACAAGTTGTTGGTCGAGTTGTTAGTGCAACATACATACATATAATTTTGGACAACATTCACATTTGGCCATATTTATGTGGTCAAATGATTTAAGAGCTTTGAGGTATAACATGGACCATGCCGTCTTTTTTCCTACCTGTTCCTGGTAATATTTATGTTGAGGGGGAACAAAAAGGCGCTTTGAACGATGTAAAGCAGTGGGTTGAAGTTGTGTGAAATGTTTGGTAAAATGTAGAAATTTTAATGTGCCGAAGTTATGTATGTAGATGATAATTAGGTTTTTAGCGATAATTTCACTCTGAGAAAGGCGAGAGTGTATCTTTTACTTCATTATCAGTATTTAATTTTATAGTCATCGTGTTTAATTCTCTGCTAAGGGCTTACAGCTTAAATCAGTATCAGTAATATTAGAGATAAATTTTAACTATATTAAGTAGTCGACATTTATTTATAAAATGGAAAAAGCTTCACAGAAAAACTGATCAATGTTTTAAAGAGTTTTTCGCCTGGATTTATTGTCTCACATTATCGCACAGTACGCCATATCTTACAGAAAAACAAAAAATGGCAAGATATAGTTGAGAAATGGGGAATATGGAGTTCTTTTAAAGAGTTTTTTCGCCTGGATTTATTGTCTCACATTATCGCACAGTACACCATATCTTGCAGGAAAACAAACAAATGGCAAGATATAGTTGAGAAATGGGGAATATGGAGTTCTTGGCATCCAAATAATATTCTTTTTTGTACCAAGGCCAAGGCCATTTTCAGAAAACTTGCCAAAAATGACATTTTGATTTTTTCACATTATATTACTAAAAACTCTATTTCTAGATGATAGGTATCATGAAAAAGCAAATATGATGCTTTTTACGAGAAAAAGGACCTACGAATTATACCGTAGTTGGCTTTTGTGACAGAAATCGCTACGCAGAAGCCAAATACGAGTTAATTTGTAGGTCCTTTTTCTCCCAAAAAAACATCATTTTTGCTTCCTATAATATTTTGTTTTATAGTTATTATAATTTATTATAATTTTATTATTATTATCTTTCTTTTTAGATTTATAAACATTACAATAATGGAATGTCTGGCAAAGACCGATCACATCAAATGATTTCGTACTACTCATCTCTAAGAAAGACTATAAGATGACCCAAAAAGGTTTCGCTACATATTATAGAGATATATATACAAAATGCTCATAGAATTTTTCAAAAAGTATCTAAAATAAAAATGATAAAGTTCAGAGAAGAATTCGTCCTCGCGTTGATTGGAGATTTTCAACCTGTTTTCAAAAAAAATAGTAGTCAAGAGCTCTATTATTTAGAGTGGTTGCCACCAACGGAAAAAAACAGCGTCCGACAAAGCCATGTCGTGTATGTACCCAAGCAAAAAACGCCGAGAAACGCGTTACTTCTGTCCAGCCTGTGAAAAGAAGCCAGCCCTTTGTGTGGAAAATTGTTTTCAAAACTACCACAAATGATAAAATATTACTTTACTTCTTCTATTTGAGTTAATTTTTCCTCTATATTGAATGAATTTGTACATTATATTATATGAATTTTTCCATAATTTTTTAATAAATGTTCAGCTCACGCAAGCCAAAACTAACTTTTTTTCCCAGAAGCCATTTATCGATACTAGCACTGATATAATACGGCTTTACTAATAACTACACAAAAAGTGGCAGTTTTAGATAGTACGAGATAACTCGTATTCGGCTTCCTGAAATAAATCAATCTACGAGTTATCTCGTAGTTGGCAGTCAACGTGTTAAATGAAAAGATATATTCTTACGCACCTTAAAAAATCTTAAAATGTTTTTCGAGCAGTCGGTGTTAGGTTTGTAATAAATAAAAAAAGTAAGCTGAAGGGTGGAAAACAATAATTGTTTTATTTACTTACCCCTACGAGGTCATGGTCAACAATCATTCGTCTTCCCTTGTTTGTTATTCGAATTTCTCCGAAGACTTCAGGCAAACAAATTGTGGTGTACCACTCAGAATTTACCGTCCTACGTTGCTCAAGCGGAACAGTCGCCACATGATCAGTTTTTCCAAAGAAACAGGCAACCATTTGCTTCGAAGCGCTTCTTCCATGAACAAATTTCGTTGGATTTGGCTCGTCTTCGAAGACCCACACGGTCGATTGTTGTTTTGTTTCGGGCTCATACGCATAGATCCATGATTCGTCACCTGTGACAATATATTAAAAGTCTTTTGAAGCACCGCGATCGTATTTTTTCTTTGCACCAATCGACACGAGCCTCTATTTGAGCGATTGTCAAATTGTGCGGGATCCAACACATGACGATCTTGCATTATTAGTTCACGGACGATTTTCACGACCTTCGTGTTTGAGTGAACTTGGTCATTATTGAATTCATTTAACCAGTTTTTCACAGTGCTATAGCATGGTGTTTCATCGCCTTACAAAGCTTTAAGTTCATCGATGCACTTTTGTCGTGATAATCCACGTCGAAAGTTGTGAAAAATGGTCGCTCGAAAATGTTCACTTAAACAACACATATGATGGTCGTACGTCAAAACGTTCTGAGTACGTTTATGCTAAAAAAATGTCAAACTTTCTTATGAAAATGTCAGATTGCGCCAGGCAACACTTAGTATTGCCAAGGCCTGAAATATATATAGAAACCCTCGTAATGCATCTACTGATAAGAAATTCATATTTCGCCAGCAAAGCGCTAAGTTAACATTAAAATATTTTATAGATTTAATCCAAAGGTCAATTTGTTCCTAATCAAGAGCTTTTATTTATTAATTGTTTTAACGAAAAAAAAACTTTTCCAACATTGGCACCACCGAATTCTAAAGATATTTTATTCAGACGTGGGGTTTTCAAGAAGAAATAAAGCGCATATAATTTAATGCTACGGCTTAACCTTTTAAAGATAAGGTTTTGCCATTATGTTTTGAAAATCATTTCGGGTAAGTGGCCGCGGCTAGCTCGAAAAAATTATGGCCGTGAGGCCCATTTTTCGAACACTTTTTGCAGAATTTTGGACCGTATATCAGCAATTACTAGCCGATTAATCTTTTTCAAGGCGTGTCTGCGTAGACAAGCGACTTTACATTTCCCCCCAAAAAATAGTCCAGCGGTTTTATATCGCACGATCTTGGAGGCCATGCCACAGGCCCACGACGCAAGATAATGCGCTCATCAAATAAGTCCTTCTATAAATTGATTGTTTCGTTGGTTGTATGGCATGTAGCCCCCTTCTTTGGAACCAAAGGTCGTCCACACCAACATCCTTTCATTCAGGCACGAAAAAGTCATTATTCATAGATTATGACCGGCCTCATTTTTTAATAAATATAGACCAATGATACCCTTTGCACAAAGAGCCCACCAAGCAGTGACTTTTTTGGGATACAACGGTGTCACAACAATGGCTTGCGAATTCTTATTACCCCAAATGCGACAAAATGTATATTAAAAGTGAGCTTCAACTCTGAACTGTGTACAAAATTTTCTTGAAAAAATCAGCAACGTTGGCCATCTAGTTTTGGGCCCATTCGACACGATTTGCAAAACGTTGTTTCGGAGTAAGTCAATTTATTATGAAATGGCAAACAAAACTGAGCATAAAACAAGTGACAGCTGTCAAAACGACCAAATCCGAAAAAATTGTAGCCAGATTGAAAACCACACGCTAAAAAAACACATTTTACTTTATAGTGCAATGACTGTGATAAAAGAAAATTCATCCGTTTTCCCGCATGAATTTCTCGGGAAAACAGGAATGAAAAATGGTCGGGATTCCCGGCAGAAACTCTATTTAAAACTTTTTTGATATAGTTAAAACGATCATATGGGTATTTAATAACTATAAAAATTTCTCTCGAATAAAAAAAAAAATTATGCGTCAACTTTGCAAAAGTTAGGTGGTGAACCCTTGGCCCGACAATTAGTCCTATTTAAAATAAAGAAATATGGTTATCACAAAAACAGTGAAATATTCTCACAAATCCAAAAATGACATAAGTCTTAAAACCTGGCTAAGTTTAGAGCCCGTTTTTTGGATTTTAAAAACATATTTTTCATAGGCTTAATATAACATAATAAAGCAAAGACGGCCACTTCCGACTTAAGGTTTTTATTAGTTTTCCTTTTGTGATATATTTAGTGGTGGTATTATTCTACCATCAAATGACAGATGCCTTTACGAGTACTCTATTGAACGGTGGTGTCGGTATTGGTTATTCATCTCATGCTTCAGTTCTCATAAAATATACTTAGTAGGGACATAAATACTTTTACACTTGTTTTATGCTGTAAAATGAAATGTACTGAATAATTTTGGACCAAATATTTTTTAATATATTTATTGATATATACGAGTATTGTATCCAAAATGAATCTACTTATTCGAAATGTCCGCATCTTGCCTATACACACGCCTTAAGATGCACTGGCCAATCGTCAATAAGTTGCAGCTATCCTCGTCCATCGGAAAATTGGCCACAGCTCGAACCAATGCAGTCTTAAGAGATCCAGTGTCGGAGTATCTTTTGTGAAAAACCTTGTCCTCTAAAACCGTCCACAATTTGCAATCCAATGGGTTCAAATCTGGACTGCCTGAGGGCCATTATTCAGAGGATATGAACGCTGGCAAATTGTTTCAAAGCCAGACCTAGGACGTTTAAGCCTTGTGGGCCGGCGCAGAATCCTGCCATGGCTGGTTTGTTAAAAGGTTTCACAACAGCTTCCAAAATGGTTTCTTGGTAAACTTTGGCCATTGTTTTGACTTCTTGTTCGCAGAAATGCAGGTCAGTGACCCCATCGTAAGAGACATCACACCAAACCATGACTGAAGCTGGGAGATGACCCTTTTCCCCCTTGGGATCAGTTAAGAGCTTCCTTAGACGACCGCGCATACACTCTATCATTTTGCTTGTTAAATTTTTCCTGAACGGTACGTTTAAGCCTTGTGGGCCGGCGCAGAATCCTGCCATGGCTGGTTTGTTAAAAGGTTTCACAACAGCTTCTAAAATGGTTTCTTGGTAAACTTTGGCCGTTGTTTTGACTTCTTGTTCGCAGAAATGCAGGTCAGTGACCCCATCGTAAGAGACATCCCACCAAACCATGACTGAAGCTGGGTGATGACCCTTTTCCCCCCTTGGGATCAGTTCAGATGCTTCCTTAGACGACAGCGCATACACTCTATCATTTTGCTTGTTAAATTTTTCCTGAACAGTAAAAATTTTTTCATCGGTGAACAAAATTTTTCTGTGCAAGTTATCAGCGTGCATTTGTTTGCATTTTTCAATCATATTTTTTCAAAGCTACAGTCAATAAATTTTCGGTACCTCGTATAAAAGCCCCAAGTCCCAAGTCTTTTTTTAGGATTCCACTCATGGACTTTTGCGTGATATTCCTCCCACGGGCCATGATTTTCTGTTTTCAGAGCGGATTTCTGTGGATTCTTGATTTAATGGCTTTGATGACGTACGGTGTTCGAACAGAGCGTGGGCGGCCTGACCGGTTGCGGTCTCTTACATCTCCAGTCTGCTCAAACAGTTTTATGCATCGGTATACGAACATGCGGCTAGGCCCTAGTGGCCGGAGCGTTTTGAAAATATCGGTTTTTTCATTTCACACTTGAAAAGCGTTATTATAGCGATACGGTTCTCATTATCTGACCACTCCATGATGAAAATTAAAACAATTTTAAATCCCGTTACAGACTAATGCTATTGAGGTTAGCTTTCAAACTCCATATGACATTAAGCTGGTTTGTTCAGTTCTACTATTGATATGGGTATGTTCAATGTTGTAACAGTGTTTATGTCCCTTCTAAGTAATGACTGTGTTAAAAGAAAATAATGAACTTCAAGAGAATCCCGGATGAATTTACCTGGAAAACGGGAATGAAAAATGATCGTGATTCCAGGCTTAAACTCTTTTTAAAATTTTAGAACACCCCTTTAAATGTAGGGCTATTTTTTGATATAGTTTACACGGTCATATGGATATTTAATGACTATAAAAATTTCTCTCGAATCAAAAAATAAAATTATGCTTCAACTTTGTAAAAGTTAGGTGGTGAACCCTTGGTACTATATAAATAAAGAAATATGGTTATCACAAAAACAGTGAAATATTTTCACAAATCCAAAAATGACATAAGTCTTAAAACCTGGCTAATTTTAGAGCCCGTTTTTGGGATTTTAAAAACATATTTTTCATGGGCTTAATATAACAAAATAAAGTAAAGACGGTCACTTTCGACTTAAAGTTTTTATTAGTTTTCCTTATGTGATATATTTAGTGGTGGTATTATTCTACCGTCTCCAAAATAACTTGAACTGCATTACACTTGCGGTTAATATCAAATGATAGATGCCTTTACTCTAATGAACGGTGGTGTCAGTATTGGTTCCTCTTATGGTACAGTTCTCATCAAAATATATTTTAATTACACTATGCCGCAATATACTTAGTAGGGACATAAATACTGTAACAACATTGTACACACCCATTTCAATAGTAGAACTGAACATACCCCGTTAATGTCATATGGGCTTTGAAAGCTAACCTCAATATCGTTAGTCTATACAGGGATTTAAAAATTGTTTAAACTTTCATCTTTGACCGTATTGCTGTAATATCGCTTTTTAAGTGTGAAATGAAAAAAACGATATTTTCAAAATGTTCCAGCCACTAGGGATTAGCCGCTTGTTCGTCTACCGATGCATAAAACTGTTTGAGGAGACTGGAGATGTACAAGACCAGCGCCCACGCTCTGTTCGAACACCGCATACCATCAAAGCCGTTAAATCAAGAATTCACAGAAATCCGCTCCCAAAACAGAAAATCATGGCCCGTGAGATGAAAATCACGCAAAGGCATTAAAAAGACTTGAGGCTTTCAAACGACGTACCTGACATTTTTTGACTGCAGATTTAAAAAAAAAATAGGATTGAAGAATGCAAACGTCTTTTGGTGAAGCACGCTGATAACTTGCACAGAAAAATTTTTTTCAGCGATGAAAAAATTTTTACCATTCAGGAAAAATTTAACAAGCAAGATGAAAGAGTGTATGCGCGGTCATCTAAGGAAGCATCTGAAATGATCTAAAGGGTGGAAAAGGGTCATCACCCAGCTTGAGACATGGTTTGGTGGGATGTCTCTTACAATGGGGTCACTGACCTGCATTTCTGCGAACGAAGAGTCAAAACATCGGCCAAAGTTTACCAATAAACCGTTTTGGAAGCTGTTGTAAAGCCTCTTAACAATTCCGTGTTCCAAAACCAGCCATGGACTTTTCAGCAGGATTCTGCGCCGGTCCATAAGGCTAAAACATCCCTGGCCTGGCTTCGAAACAATTTGCCAGCGTTCACTTCCTCTGAAGAATGGCCCTCAGGCAGTTCAGGTTTGAACCCATTGGATTACGAATTGTGGACGGTTTAAGAGGACAAGGTTTGTCACAAAAGATGCTTTAACATTGGATCTCTTAAGACTGCTTTGGTTCAAACTGTCTCCAATTTTCCAATAGACGAGGTTCGTGCAGCTATTGACGATTGGCCAGTGCGACTTAAGTCGTGTGTAAAGGCAAAAGGCGGATATTTCGAATAAGTAGATTCTTTTTGGATATTTGGTCCAAAAACATTCAGTACTTTTTATTTTACAGCATAAAACGTGTGTAACAGTATTTATGTCCCTATTAAGTATAATCTGCCATCTCTTCTTCTCTAAAAATAGATTGCCATTCATGAAAATTCATAAAACAAATAATAATTAAAATTCTTTGTGTGCTCAACATGTTTACCGGAGCTAAATAAGCGAATTATTATCAACACAACAAAACAAGAAAAAAAAAGACAGACTTGAATTTAATTTATAAATCAACAAATAACAGTTTGCTGTTAATTTATGCAATCAGTGCTTAATTTAATACAATTTATTAAAGCCGAACAGTAAACAATAATAACGTCAAACATTATAATTTTGCTAATAATGATTTCTAAGATGATTTCTGTATTTGCCGCTATTTACAGAATACAAATTAGCTAATTGTAGTTATGGCTCAATTTTGAAAAATCTCCTTTCCACAAGCATTCCACAGGAAATGTGCTTCTGTGAGGGGAGTTGGAGGTAAACACATTTCCGCCTAGCACTACCCACACACATTTGGGCAAAGTCCTTAACACCTTTGGAAGGCACGCAGTACACACACATACATTTGGGTACGTTATTTAAATCTGGAGATTTGTATTTGTTGTAACTGCAAAGATTGTGTTAGTTATTGTTAAATATTATGCTAATTATGTGTCGTTGTTGTTGTTTTTGTTCCCCTCCCCCGCTCTCTACACTGAGTGATTCGCTGGCTGTTGTTTTTAATTTCGTGTTAAATGAACATTTGTAATGAGCTCAAGCACCCAACAAACAACAACAGCATCCTAGCCATACTTCTCCTCCTCCCCGGCCCCAAAACGAGTTGGGATTCATCAACAACAGTCACAGTAGTACTCGTAGCTTCCATCAGCATCACCTGTTCCACAGCACAACAGCAAAATCACAGCTTAATTAGGAATACTAAATAAATTCCAAATCGTTGCGCGGAGTTGGAGTTGAAGGAATAGAAAAGAATAATTGTTTGGTATGAGTTTTTCGCTGGCACGAGCATTGAGGTTTTCCTAGGTGTAAACTCTGAGCTGTTGAAAGTCTTGTTAAACCATCATTTCGTACGGGTGAGTGAGCGTACGTGTGTCTTTGTGCGTCTGCGTTTTTCACTTGCATTCGCTGGCAGATGAGTTTATTTGCTATTGTAGCGCAATTAATAAACCCGGCTAATTGCACGCCTTGCTGTTTGGTTAAAGCTTAAGCAAATACGACATACACAAATACATGTGACTTGATCAGCGTACTGGAAAAGTATTAGAAGTAGTTACTATAGTCGGGTGTCAGCCGTGGTGTTAGGATAAGCATGCGCAACTACTCGTATCGTACATACAAAAACAGGTTGAAATCTAAGGAAGGCTAACCAAGGTTTTAAATTGGCGAGTTTACACTGTGTAAATGTAGGCGAGTTTATTAATCTATACACGCAATGGGAATGATTAAAATATAGCCAGTGTGGTCAACACTAAATTTGCGGCAAAAGCTTTAATAGTCAAACTCAGTTAATTAGGGACTGTTAATCACTAATCTGGCCTCCGATTTGCTAGATTCGCACTAGTTTAGGAGATATTCACATAAACTATTATTTTCGGGCTTTGCTATTGCAATGGATATTTTATAAGCATAACTGATTTCCAACTAATCTTCTCCCTCTGTTCAGTAGTATTTATAAGTAGTGAATTATGTTGCTGCCAGGTAACTACAGGTTGGAGCAAAACTGCCGTTGTGGTTTGAATGTTTCATAACTATTTTATTTATTGGTTAATTATTATTATTATAATTTTTGTTATATAGAATATTAATGGGGAATATTTATGGTGGTGGCCATTTTCGGCTGCGCACTTTCGTGCTCTTTCCGCAATAGCCCCAGTTGTGCCGAACGTCTTATTGTAGATGTTTCTGGACTGTCATGCACACTATCCACAACACGGTGGATATTTTTGTCCGTGTGGACCGTCCGTGGTCTTCCGGTACATGGAAGGTTTCTTAATGTACCATGTTGTCGAAAATTTCCAACCAAGCGTTTTATGGTTGGTTCTGGTCCAGTACGCACATTAAAAATGCGACGACAAGCGCGGTGCGTCAAAAAAATTGACTTGATTATTAAAATAAAATTCAACAATTGCTGATCACTGTTCTATTGTGTAGTGTTGCACTTTAAATTTCCCAAGTTTGCTTCACAAAATTCTGAAATAAAAATAGAAAATATAAATAAATTTAAACAGTTTTAAACATTCAACAGTAGTTTTGCGCTACCCTGTATAACCGCTCATAGTAGTTATAAATCATTCCACACTTGGGATCTAATGAAAGCGTTTTCGATTGTTTTTTTGAAAAATTTATGGTTTCTTTGATTAAAATTAACATTACTCGTTGATTAATAGATACATTATCTCAAATCAGACTAAAACTACGCTTCACAAATTATACTCGTACAATCCAATTTCCAATAAAATCTGAACGATTTTTGGGGTTATAACTAATAGGTTGTGGGAATCATAATATGTTGGTGGGAATCATGCAATGTTTGTCGAAATCAAACTGTGGTTGCTGGCTTCAAACGTTGGTTGTAGAAATCTAATATTATTAGGTGTGGGATACATATTACGATATAGTTAGGGAATTTATAAAGGGTGTTTTATTTAGACGTGTGGTTTTCCATCTGGTCACAATTTTTTCGGAGTTAATCTTTTAGACAGCTGTCACTTGATTTATGCTTAGTTTGGTTTGCCGTTTCAAAATGAAAAGAATTACAACGGAACAACGTTTGAAATCGTGGTGAATGGGCCCAAAATGCTATAACGCCATGATTAATGCATGTCTAAAGTGGAGGATGTTAATGTGGACGTCATTTGCTTTCAACAAAACGGCGCTTAATGCCATACAGCCTAAGAAACAATCAATTTATCGAAGGAAACATTTAGGGTGCACATTATCTCGCGTCGTGGCCTCCAAAATCGTGCGACTTAATACAGCTGGTTTTTATAGGGTTATTTGAAGTCGTTTTTCTACGCAGCTCGACACGATTAACGCCCTGAAAGAGAATGTTCGGATCGTTATTGCTAAAATACAACCCCAAATGCTTCAAAAAGTGGTCGAAAATTTTGCCTCTTGGCTGGAATTTATGCGAGCCAGCCACGGCGGCCACTTGCCCGAAATCATTTTAAAAACATAATGGCAAACCCTTATATTTATAATAAAGCTAAACTCATGGCCATAGCATTAAATTACATGCGTTTATTTCTTATTGAAAACCACACTTCCAAAAAACTCGCCTCAGGATTCCCATTCTGAGGGTCCAATTTTGGAAGACTCGTTCGATCATTTCGACCGGTATAGCTTTAATGACACGCGTAATATTGGCTTCCAAAACCTGAATCGTAGCTGGTTTATCAGCATAGACTTTAGACTTTACGTAACCCCAAAGAAAAATGTCTAAAGGTGTGACATCACTCGATCTAGGCGGCTAACTCACCCGTCCAAAACGTAAAACTAACTGCTTTTCGAAATAACCTTTCAATAGATCCATTGTTTCAGCAGCTGTATGGCAAGTGGCACCGTCCTGTTGAAGCCAAGTGTCGTCAAGATTACGGGCTTCAGTTTCAGGTAGCATAAAGATCGATATCATGGCGCGATAGCGAGCACCATTCACGATTACGTTCCGGCCATCATCATTTTTGAAACAATATGCACCGATGATTCCACCAAGTTATAAACCGCACCGAACCGTGGTTTTCTCTGTTTATAATGGCATATCTTAAATCTCTTCTTGTTGCTGCTCAGCCTAACTGCGGAAATTTTGTTTCTTGACTTTGCCGTTGAGCCAGAAATAGGATTCATCACTCAACAAAATTTTGGTCGAAAACAGCTGATCTTCCCGTTTCTCACTGAAAGCTCGTTTCCATAATACAGTTGCCAACATTTGAAGGTAACTATATTCAAAAAATAAATGCCATAAAATATCCTTTCAAATTACTTATTAAGATTCCACACTTGATTTGAATTTTTATATTTTTTTGTTCTGAAAAAACACCTCTAATGGATCACCCTAAATATTCGTCATCGTCGTCAAATTCTAAGACGATCTAGCCATGTCCTACTATCCGCCCGTCCGTGTTGCCGTACATTTGTATGTTAAGAGCACTGTAGCGGTCAAAGAACCAACATAGGATCCAAAAATGTTATATGATGATGGCTTATGTTATAAGCTATTTTGGATTGTAATGTCACTTTAAGGCACTCCATGTACTTCGGTAAAATATACTCTGTATTCAGTATATGCTAAGCAGTTTTTGTGTTCGGAAAATGGTTAAAATGGATACTCTTAGTTGGAATGCACTAAATATCTCTGATATTTAGCTGGGGACTTTGCACATTATCTGATTGAAATTGTGCTCAATCTGTTTTTATTTATAGAGATTAAAGTGGCCTAAGAGTTGTAAAGTCCAATTGTTTCTATGAAGTTTCTTTGGTTTGTTCAAAAACAGAAATAACAACATTGCATATATCGAAGGGCTGATATATATATTTTTGCCCAAATAATGAAAATGCGAATATTTATCGTCAAAAATCGTTTTATTGTTTTTCAAAGTATTCTCCAGCATGACTTATACAAGTACACTTTTGCATGCGCTCAAACCAATTGACAAAGCACTTTTTCCACTCCGATTGAGACATCTCCAAAACATAGTTTTTGAACGCTTCAATAGCATCTTCTTGCGACGAAAACCCAATCTGGCAATAAAATCCAATAACACACATCGATCTTGATGTGCAGGAATAAAATGAAGTCATTGGGTGCCAAGTGGTTGGACGTTTTGGCCGGTCAAAAAGGCGCTGGTTTGAGCTGATTGTGAGAGCTCGCATTGTCATGGTGCACAATCATTCGTCTTCTCTTGTTCGTTTTTCAAATTACTCCGAAGACTTAAGGCAAACAAATTGTGGTATACCACTCAGAATTGACCGTCCTACGTTGCTCAAGGCCAGTTTTGCCGAAGAAACAGGCCAGTTTTGCCGAAGTGCTTCTTCCGCGAACAAACTTCCCTTGCATTTGGCTCATTTTCAAAGACCCATACGGTCGATTGCTGTTTTGTTTCGGGCTTATACGCATAGATCCATGATTCGTCACCTGTGACGATCTTATAAACGTCTTTTGTAGCACCGCGATCGTGGTTTTACAAAATTTCTTTGCACCAATCGACATGAGCTTTTTTCAGCGATTGTCAAACTGTGCGGGATCCAACGAGAACAAACCTTTTTCACGGCCAGGTGTTCATGCAGTATCGAATGTATGCTGGTGGAAGAAATGCCCAAGGATGCCTCTATCTGACGGTATGTCGCATGACGATCTTGTGTTATGAGTTTACGCACGGCATCAATGTTCTCTGGCACAACGGCCGTTTTTGGACGACCTTCACGACCTTCGTCTTTAGCAAGCGTCGACTACGATTGAATTCATTAAACCAGTTTTTCACAGTGCTAAAGGATGGTGCTTCATCGCCATACAAAGATTTTAGTTCATCGATACACGATATCGCACGAAAATCTTCACGAGTTAATTCCATTTTTTTGCCAAATGGATTTTTTCAAGTCGCTGTAAACATCACGACTTTTGAAGTACGACCTCAAAACGTTCTGAGTATGTTTATTCTAAAAAATGTCAAACTTTTTAATGGAAATGTCAGATGGAGCCAGTAAAATTAGTGTTGCCTAGGCCAGAAATATATATAGCAACCTTCGTGAAAACCTACAGAAAAAAAAAAAGTTGATAAAAATAATTTTTTTAGCTACAATAAAATTAATTTATATTAAATTTGAACTTTGATAACAAATTAGTAATCACCGACAAGACGTACCCATATTTTGAAACACTCATTTTATAGGCTGTACAATTATCTATCATATGTCATTAAAATTATTAAAATATCTTTTTCAGTTCAAAATATAAGATTTTTGCAACGAAAAAATGCAAATGGAAAAAAATGCAAACTTGAATTAAATCGATTATTTAACAAGGATTATGTCAAGTATTAAGAAAACGCTTTTAATCTAATCAAAACTCTAAAAAAGCAGTCGTGATGTTACTGAAGTTTTTCTTTGCCTCTCTCTCTCTCTCTCTCTTTAATTTACAGTCCGGATATGTTTGAAACTAATATAGTAACTTTTAACAGAACGGTTCAATTAAAATCCCTAAATTATCATTTTTGTTTAAACCGGAAAAAAATTGACTGGGAGAACCAGGGTCCCCAAAAAGTTTTTAATGCCATCACATTTTAAATTGCTAAGGAAATTTTCTCTTACTAACAATTAAGAAAGATTTGCCTTGTGTTTAAAGAAACTATGCCTAATATAGAAAAATCTATTTATTTATTTCTTTATAACAATTAAAATTATAATAAAAAAAACTTATTTCAAGAAGCACTAGCAAATAAGGCTATCGGCCTAAAAAAGAATAAAAATCTGTTCTGAGGCCAACCAAACTTGTACCGTTTTGCTGTTTTTAAATCCTATTACTTTCAGAGCAGCCGCGTTATATTAAAGTATTTGTAATAGCGCGCTTGTTATTTTTGAAATTACTACAACAAATATTGAAGATTTCAAGCAATGCATATATATATATATATATGTGTTAGTGTTTGTTCATTGAAGTGTGTGTGTGTGTGTGTAGCAGTGTTAGTTATAAAGCAACTACTGCAACATTCAGCAACACCTGAAAACGTTTCACTGTTGGAAATGTGCGTGTGGAACAGGAATGCTAACTGAACCAAACTCGAACCGGGTTCGAACCGAAACGTTTTAGTATTTCTGTTTATAAACTGAACTGTAAACCAAATCGCTGTTAGAAAAACATTGTCGAATGGAACCAAAAACCGCAAAAAAATTGTTCGTTTCGATTTACAACAAAATAAATCGATACATCAAAATAATTTTTTACACGAGTTTCGCACCTATGTTCATATTACGATTTTTTTTTATAAAAAAAACCTAACTTGTTTTCAGTTTTTAAGTAAGAACCCCAGTTTGAAACCCATTTTTAGTTTTTTATAAAAATAAATTACATCAAAAATATATATTATTTTCCTATGATTTCACAGTGTAACAATTAATAATGAAGTCAAAATACCTGGGAAATGATATTATTGTTCTTGTAGAAACCAAGAAACCGGTTTTGAAATTTCCCAAACACCTCCAAAATCTGGAGTTACGGGTAAAAATCGTTTTTCGGATCTTTCACACTTATATGCCAGTAACTTGGTTGAATCTCAACCGATTTTAAGTTTTTCGGCTGATTTGAAAAGTAGAAATGGCCTTTCAAATGGTGTACACTTTTAAAATAAAACTGAAAAAATCTGTTTATTTTTCCTGTAAACTCATTTTTTTTTAAATTTTTTGTAATTTTTTAACTTTGGATGCGTTTTTACACAGATTTTTTTAAAAGAACAGAACAATTTTTGAACTGAAAATAATAAAGAGAGTGTTCTTGTGAATACAATTCGTTGTCATTTTTAAAAATCCGTCAGAAACTGATTGAGTTATTCAACTTTTATTAAAACAACATTCTTTGAAAACATACAATTATTGGCAATACTACTTAGAAATGTTTGTTTGACCGTTTTCTTTTTAATTGATCCGAAATATTCGGAAATCATTTTTATTTTATCTTTTCCTTCAAAGCGTTTTTCTATTGTAATTATTTCTTGATGAAAGTGTTCGCCTTCTTTATCACTGAACTGGCCCAGGTTTTTTGAGAAGAAGTCTAGAAAAGAATGTGAATTCGCGATTTCAGTTTGTCTTAAAGACAGGCTGAAATTTGTTCTGCTACTTTTAAAAAATTCTGTGTAAAAACGCATCCAAAGTTAAAAAATTACAAAATTTTTTAAAAAAAAAAATGAGTTTACTAGAAAAAAACACAGATTTATTTCAGCGATTAAAATTGTATACACCACTCGAACTCGCAGTTTCTTTTTTCCAAATCAGCCGAACTTGAAATCGGTTGATATTCACCCAAGTTACTGGCATGTAAGTGCGTAATATCCGAAAAACCGCGTTTTTACCCGTAACTCCAGATTCTGGAGGTGTTTGGGAAATTTCAAAACCGGTTTTTTGTTGTTCTCAGCAAGATCTCCAAAAAAAATTATATCATTTCCCAGGTATTTCTTCTCAGTCACACTGTGTTTTAAAACCAATTTTGAACCATTAAACCGAACTAGAACCGTGATTCAAGAGTACCTAAAACCTTTTTTTAACACCGAACTATTGATTGCAACTAACTCGATTTTTTTTAATGGTTTGCATCCCTGCTTTGGAACAGAACGAACTTTATTTGGGTTAAACAGTGTGAAGATGTGTTAACAAACATTTGCCTTTTACTCCAGCAGCAACATTCGCACAATTGCAAAATACACATACGAGTACTAGAAGTAAAAGACGAGTGTAACTTTATATTAAAACTGGAATACTAGGTCAGTAAGATTTGGGATTTTCTTAAGGGGAGTAGTATTGGGAGTAACTAAACACAGGGCCGATACAAAACGAACCTGTAAACAGTCGCTTAGTTAGACTGAAATTTGTTATAAAATATTTTAAAGAGCAAGAAAAAGTAACAAAAATGAATCTACCAAAGCGATGAGTCTAACAAAATGGTAAATAAACAACAAGAAGAAGCAAGAGAAAGTGACTAAAATGGACCAAAACGACTAGTCTATTAAAATGTTTAATAAGCATTATAACTGGATGACGTAGCATTAGTAAATGGATATAAAAAGTTGCAAAATCGCCCACAATGGGTGGAATGTGTGAGAATGAGAACAAATAAAGACGGCCTTAAGATCGTCCGAGGAGAAAGTAATGTACTAAAACCATAGATCAGCTATTGAAATATAATTCTTATACGAGTAGTCTTAACACCAGCCAAAACTTCCTAATCAATCCATATTTGCATTAGTAATTGAATTTTCTTTTATTTGAGCACTTTTATATATAGGGTGATCCATCCAGAGGTATTTTTTTGTTTAGAACAAAAAAAACATAAAAGTGTGGAATCTTTAATGGTATTTATTTTTCGAATATAATTTCCTTCAACTGTTGGCCGTTACTACGCCTAAGGGTTTCCATTCTGAGGGTCCAATTTTGGATGACTCATTCGACCATTTCGACCGGTAAGGCTTTAATGAGAAGCGTAATGTTGGCTTCCAAAACCTGAAACGTAGCTGGTTTGTCAGCATAGACTTTGGACTTTACGTAACCCCAAACTCGATCTACGCGGCCAACTCACCTGTCCAAAACGTGAAATTAGCTGCTTTTCGAAATGACCTCTCAATGGATCCATTGTTTGAGCAGCTGTATGGCAAGGACAGTGCCTGTTGAAACGAAGTGTCGTCAAGATTTTGGGTTTCATTTACAGGTAGCATAAAGATCGATTTCATGGCGCGATAGCGAGCACCATTCACGGTTACGTTCCGGCCATATATCTACATTTATTTAAAAAAAATTAATAAAATTAAAGAAAATCGGTTCGTATTAGCATATAGCTCCCACACATACATGTTGATCCCATTTTATATTTTTAGCTATAGAAAATACATATTGCATTCAATCTTGATGACTTTTGGCAAAGGGTATTTTTTTGGACCAAGAAGGGACGCTATTAAAATGTAGGAAGAACGGTAGAGGCAAAAAATTGGTCCCACATATGTGTACATCCGATTTATCACTTATATGCTCTGGAAGCCACATCTTATTTTTAATCTTAGTGAAATTTAGCGACAGTATTTTTTTGGGCCAATAAAGGATATTGAAGAAATTGAATAAATCGGCTCATGTGTAGTTATAGCTCCCATAAATATATGATTATCCGATTTTATGTCATTATCTCTAAAACCTCATATTACGTCCAATCTGGATGCAATTTGGCACAAGTAAAATCCTTGTGCCAAGGACGGACGTTGTTGAAATTAACACTGTTTAAATTGAAGGAAAAAAAATTAAGCACCCACATATTCGAGGGCATATCAATAATTCCGTGACTTTTCCAACTTCCCTGGAAGTTACATGAAATCCAACACTGTACGAGTACCATCTGTTATTGGATTTCTGTAAAATTGTGAGAGAGTTCCGTGATTTAGTTTGTGTTTATGAGCTGATCAAAGAATACAATTTCATGGATTTTGTTAAAAATGGAAAAAAAGTGAATTTCGAGTGCTCATTAAAAATTAATTTTGCGAAAAAACCCGTCAATCAAACCAAGGAAAAGCTTGATAAATACTATGGCACCTCTACGCCGTCGATTACAATTGTAAAAAAGTGGTTTACTTACTTTCGGTGTGGTCGCGCAAGTACAAATGACGCTGAACATTCTGGACGGCCAATTGAGGTCAACATATCCGAAAATGTCGAAAAAATCCACGACACGACAAAATCCGATCGAAGAGTAAAAGTTGATGCCATACGCATTTCATATGGCAGTTTGGTTTCGATTTTTCATACTCAGTTGGGTTTAAGAAAGCTGCCCGCAAGATGCCTGCAGCGTTTGCTCTCAATTGACCATAAACGTGGGACAACTTCAAAGGATTGTTTGAAGTTGTTCAACCGCATAAGTTTTTGTCGCGTTTTGTAACTGTGGATGAAACATGGATACATTACATTATTCCGGAGATCAACATCAGTCTAAACAAATCTAAACAATCGGTTTCTCCGGGTGAACCGGCTTTAAAGAAGGCCAAGGTGACATTGTTGGCTAATAAGGTGATAGCAACAGTTTTTTGGGATGCAGGATAATCCACATCGATTACATTCAAAAGGAAAATAAAAAAACGGTGAATAGTATGCCAACTAATTGAACCAATTTAACGATGATTTAAAAAAAATACCCCATATGGCCAAGAAAAAAGTTCTTTTTCATCAAGTTAAAGCACGGGAGCACACGTGTTCAGTCTTAATGGCAAAATTTCATGAATTGGGTTATGAATTGTTTTCTCATCCATATTCTACGGATTTAGCCCCTGTGACTATTTTCTCTTTCCAAAACTAAAGAAATGGCTCGGTGGAAAGAGATCCAACTCCAACGATGAAATTATTAATCAAACAAATGTCTATTTTATGGACCACGAAAGATGTTATTTTTCGGGAGGAGAAAAGTTGTACTAAGTGTATTGACCTAAGAGGTGATTATGTTGAAAAATCTTTATGTTTTTTGCAAAGAAACTGTGTTTTATTCGAAAAGTTACGGAATTATTGAAATGCCCTCGTACGTTTAGCCGAGTACATTATTCACATATTCAAATATGACACGAGTTTTAAAATCTGGACAAATTTAGAGCCCAGTCCGTTCAAGAGGTTTCAAAATCCATTCTCAGTTGGCATTTCTGAACAAATAAAGGGTGGTTAAATTTTAAGCGCCGATGTTGATTTGTCGCCATTGTTTCGTTTCACCATCCTGTCGAAACCACATATCGTCCACATCCATATCTTCCAATTCTGAACATTAAAAATTCGTTATTATCTCACGATAGCGAACACCATTCACAGCAACTACCTGACAGGCCTCATTTTTAAAAAAATACGGACCGATGATGCCGTCAGCCATAAAACGCACTAAACAGTCACTCTTTGTTGGTGCTTTGTTTTTTCGACAATCACTCTTGGACTATCATTCATATCACTCTGCTTATTGACAAATCCACTGAGGTGAAAATGTTCCTCATCACTGAAGATGATTTTCTTCAAAAATTGATTTTCATTTTCTTAATAAGCCTGAATAACTTAAACGCGTTGCTCGCTTGTCTATCTTTCCATGGTTCAAATTGAATTAGTCTGAAATTGAAAAATATAAAATGAAATCCAGAAAAAAACGTGACATTCAACATCGGCCCTTAAAATTTTAGTACCTTTTAAAAGTGTAGGGTGTAATATAGACAGACACGCCCGATTTAAGCTTTTTTTGGTAGTAACAAACAATTTCACCGAAACTAGTTTATAATACCCTGTGCCACAGGGTGGCACAAGGTAAAAAAATTAAATTTGGTAATACAGATTTCTAGTGTGTGAATTAGTACTGTACTATGCTAGTTTAAAATAAAGCACTATTTTTTTTATTTTTTTATGTTTCAATATATACATTGTGTTTAATACAATAAACAATAGTTATAGGATATATACATATATACAATGACCCGGATGTGGGTACTCTAGTACAGTCTTATATTTAGGTATGAGTTTTATTATTTTTAATATGCATAATTCATGTTGGTTACACGAAAGTAATAAATATATATTGTTGTAATGAAAATAGTGCAAAAACATTACTTTTATAGTAAGTTAAGGATAAATGATAGAACTAGTTGTCAGGAAGTAGGAAAAAGAAAAAAACAAAAATTTTATTGGGGTTTAACCCACCAAGGCTTCTATCTCTCTGACATTATCAAAATCATTTCCAGTATAGTCTATAGATTTATTAGTTGCCCGTCTGTATAATTGATAAAACATTGGGATTCCATTCCATTTTGAATGAATTTTATTCCATCAAGAAACAGGAAGGATTCAGGTGGAACAAATCCATTTAAAATTGAATGTTTTATGAAAGTCTCATCCGTATAGAATGGTGCCATTATCAAATTAAATTCAGTGCATTGAGTGCATCTCCAGATATGTTTCCTGATAAGGCTTACGATGAAATTATCAATTCTGATAACATTGGCCGTGTTGTACAGTTTACAGTTTGAAAAGGATTTCTTAAAATTTCTGTGTGGAGTTCTATACAGTACAAGCTCGTAAGCATTTACATTCAAACAAACGTATCTTTCCATATAAGATGGGGATACGTTAAATCAGATTGGATATCCGTAAGTCGAAATTGGTCTTATTAAAGTCTGGTACATATGAATCTTTATTCTCGTTGCTAGGTGTTTGGAATAGAAGAGTGTTTTATACACAAAAAAGTCTTTCCTGGTCTTATTTATCGTATAGTATTAGTGATATGATTATTGTAGTATAAAAACGTATCTAAATAAATTTCCAGATATTTCACGACGTCTTTATTTGGAATAATCATGTTATTGTTATTGGATTTTACACCGAACGATTTCCAATTTGTTCTTATGTCGTAACAACGAGTACATATGTTGATTGGTGGACGGAAGAGGATTGTTTCGCACTTTAGTGCGTTATTTTTCATTTTCCAGTTTCACAAGTCTCTACTAAATTAAAAGAATCCTGTAGGTTTCTGTTAATATCTTCTATCCTGTCTCCATGCTGGTGTATAACGATATCATCAGCAAACGATATTATGTTGGATATATTCTCAAGAAGATCTAGCATATAAATATTGAAGAGAACTGGAGCATTTACCGTTCCTTGCTGAAAACCGTTTTCAATTTTGAATACAAAGCACTAATTATTAAATTGAATGTTCAAATCATTACTATTACTCAAAACAACAATCTTTGGCACTTACTTTTAGCGGATAATTTCAAGCACATGTTAGACCTATCAATAGTATACGAGGGCGGTTCGGAAAGTTCTTAGCCTATCAATGAAAGAGAATATTTAGTTTTTTAAAAATATTTTTATTTTTCAATATAATCTCCTGAAACTTCAATACACTTAGTCCAACGCTTATCTAGCAATTCTATCCATTGATTAAAATAGTTTTCCTCAAGGTCTTCAAAATAGTGCTTTACAACTGTAATTGCATCTTCATTTGAGGTAAAACGCTTGCCAGCAAGGAATTTTTTTAGATTTGGAAACAGGTAAACGTCGCTGGGAGCTAAATCAGGAGAATAAGGTGGGTGGTCAAGCAACTCGTACTTTAATTCGTTGATTTTAACCATTGTTAAAACACTCTTGT
Source organism: Hydrotaea diabolus (assembly GCA_963513945.1). NCBI lineage: Eukaryota > Metazoa > Arthropoda > Insecta > Diptera > Muscidae > Hydrotaea > Hydrotaea diabolus. Next base: position 47,023,437 of record OY740717.1, on the reverse strand, counting down.
GCGCTGGTGCGTTGTCTTGATGAAAAATTAATTTTTTTGTGTTGTAAGCCAGGACGTTTTTCTCGAATTTGTACATTTAATTGATCTAAAAGGTTGCAATAGTACTCTGAATTTATTGTTTTAGCCTTTTGCAGATAGTCAATCAATAAAATACCTTTGAAGTCCCAAAAAAAACCGTTGCCATAACCTTACCAGCCGATTGAATTGTTTTTGCCTTCTTTGGGGCACTTCATCCAGCTTCAGTCCATTGTTTGGATTGTTCTTTTGTCTCTGGAGTATGGTGGTGGATCCATGTCTCAACAGTTATGAAACGACGCTTAAAACCCATTTTATTTCGCTGAAAACGATCCAAACAAGCTTAAGAAATGTTCATTCTTATGCGTTTTTGGTCGACTGTTAACAGTGCGGCACCCATCTTGCAGAAAGGCTTTTCATCTGTAGTTCTTCATGCAAAATTAAATGGACTCGATCATTTGAGATGCCCATGATATTAACTATTTCACGCACTTTTATTCGTCGATCATTTAATACCATATCATGCACTTTGGCTACAGTTTCTGTTGTTGTTGCTGTTTTTGGACGTCCACTACGTGGTTCATCTTCAATGCTTGTACGACCACCAAGGAGCACTTTCACCTAACACATTCACCATATCATTATGAATTTCTTGTACCGATAAACCTTTTTTATGTAAATATTTAATAACACCACGCATTTCTAATTTTTCCATTGTAAAAAAATCGCCGATGCGTCTTTTGTGAACACCTGTTTCTATATGAAGGAGTTACCAGATCGAAACAAAATTTGACATGTATTCATAGCAGAGATGGAGAGTTTCCAAAACACTTAACTTTTTTCTGTTTATACCGCGCTTTTTGTGCTAGGCTTAGAAGTTTCCGAACCGCGTTCGTACTCGTAGGAGATCCATTAAAAAGGTCCAACGGTTGATTTCACTTTTAGGCATTTCCTGAAGGTATCTCCCGACTTTGTATGCCTACATCTTGACTGAAACCAGGCGGCTGCAGCAAAATGTAGATACAGTAAATAGAGCTCATTAGTATATCGGTAGATTAACATACCTTTTAAACTTTACCAGATTTTATCGCGAAATCAAACACACAACTGCAATTACTATAGACCTGGTAGAACTTCGCGAAGCTCTCTTTAAACGTTTGCTCAATTTCATCAATTTTTGTTTTTTTAGTTTCTGTGTTTTTCTTACTCTCTGGCCGCTAAAACTATAGTCATCATCAGGTCATTATAAAAGTTTCTTTTTTATAGCTCTCTACACTACTGGGATCACACACCGGACGCCGAAGAAAATCAACAACAACAACAGCAAAGGCAGCTTGCCATCCTTAATGCTCTGGTCATAAGCATCTGTAACGTAATGTAGCATTTTTTTCTCTTCGGGCTCGGTTGTGCGTTCACAGCTTCTTGCAACTTCTTTTGGCCATAATACTGATTGATCTCTGGGGAAATTTATGTATGTCGGTATACAGTAAAATGTTTTAACCAAAGTTTTTTTGCTCCTTCAATTTGGTTTGTTGTTTTATGCTTTTCGTATTCCTTGGCTGTACGGCTGTCCCTTTTGCATATTTTTTCCCACAATGTTGTCGTTTTTTCCACATAAAACTTGTGTAATGTTTATGAAAGATGTGGTAAAGAAAGCCGAAAAAAAACTTGGAAAGGGACAATGAGGAGCATAAAATGAACGAAAAGCACAACAAGAACAAAAAACCAAAAGGACGGAGAAAGAAAGATACGTATATTTGAGACACTCGAAGCAGACATACACAAAATTAACTTAATGTCACTTACACTTTAGTGCTTTGTGTATGCTTAATTTGGTCAGATTATTGGGAATCACCAAAGGGACTTAAATGATGAGACACCGCACGTCGTCCCACACACACACATTCACGCTGCTTGAATGCCTTTGGACGAAGGGGACACAACAAAAACTTAAAAGATTATTATTAACTTAGGCAAAGTGTGCTTGAGTGGGGGGAGGGGACAATATTTATGACGTTTATCGCCCCTAGTTTGGGATGATACGTTTTTTGTACTCCCGTGGGTAACCATCGTCCACAAAAGCAGGATGTCACCAAGTATGTAGATATAAAAGATAGACAAAATTTCCATCTACTCTAGTGGCAAATATTTGTAAATACTTCGAAATTATTAAAAGTGCTTCAATATAAGTGTCGGTTAAAGTGAAAATATATCAATAAACATTTTTATACGTAGTATATTTTTTTAAAGTATGTATTCCTTAGCCCTTAGGGTCCTGGGTGAAAACCTTTAATTTAAGAGAAGTCATAATATGCGAGTACACATGAATCCAACACTGGCTGGTCTCAGGGTTTCTCCCGATTTGTGGTTCAGACTCTTTATAAGTCAAAAATTAAATCCGATTGTGCCAGAGGAACAGCCAAACCGACCATAACGCCGCTGTGAGAACTGCGACAATGGGATCGCAGTCGAATGACCGCCTCCAAAAGGAGACAATGATCTTGTCCGTGCAATCACATAACTTTATCTTGTGGAGATAGTTCCTGTTAGGTTTTTACAGAAGAGAACATCCGAATTAACAACCCTTCAAAAGCGACCTTCATAAAAACTTACTTTCTTATAAAAAAAGTATGCTTGGGATAACAATATTCGAAGAGCATCATACAATTGTTTGTATATGGTTGTGGTACAACAATATTAAATATCCTCAAAAGAATATTATAATTCAAATACAACCATACTATGATTCTCACAGCAATAGTATGATTCACTCATAATCATAATACACACAATCATAGTATGATGCACACTCAACCATAATATGATCTCCAAAACCATATTCGGGTCTTTAAAACCATAGTATGTTTCACATACAACCATAGTATGATCCTCACAACCATAGTAAGATTCACACGCAACCATCTTTTGATCCCAACAACTATAGTATTATCACACAAAATTATCCACAATTTTTTTATTAGAATTGGGTTAAGTTGGCAACAATAGATTTGAATTATATTAATATTTAAAACACATTAAATTCTTAATAATAATAATAGAAGTGATTTATTTAACAGAACAAAAAAAGCAGTATATAAAAAAACGCAAGCGTTTTTATTAAACATATTTCAGTAAAACAAACCCAAGGAAAAAAAATTTTATGTTCATATAAAAGTACTATTTTTGCATTATTTCCGTAACAGAAACTTTGTTCTAAAAAGCATATTCAAATGGAGAAAAATAACAATCATACAGTATGATTATGATAATCATTTAATTGTTAACATATAAAAAAACCGATACTTTTGCACACCAGCAATATTTATATGGTTGCTACAACCATATTTTTATTTTTAAATTTGGCAATAATATTATTGTTACATTTCAACATTAATAACAATCATACAGTATGATTATGGTAATCATTTTATTGTTAACATAAAAAGCAATACTTTTGCACACCAACAATATTTATATGGTTGCTACAACCATATTTTTATTTTTCAATTTGGCAATAATATTATTGTTACATTTCAACATTATTAATATTGCAGCAATCATACTATTGTAAAAATTTAATTTAGAAAATAATACTATGGTTGCGACGAACATGATTTTAATGCGGAGAACATATTGTTGTTGCCGTGGCCATATAGTAACCATGTTTTTCTCTGCGTGTATAAACGGAAACCGCTAGATCAAATAGCCTTTCATGTACGTCTGACCGGAATTCACTCAAAAACAATCGCAGCAATGGTCAACAACTTTAGGTTAAATGACGAACTTGGAGACCAGCCACTAGAGATAGCCCAGAAAGAGGAGTGACTACCCCGTCAAACCATACTGCTACACACTGAAAACAAATTAAGTTGGAAGTCGGTTTTTCGGTTGCAATCAGCAAATGTTTACTAATATTCCGTTTCATCGTTTTATGCACAAAACTAATTGATCGGTCATGTGAATAAAACGTGGGAAAGGAATTAAGTTGCAATAACCACCAGTTGTAGTTTCGCAAGCAGTTTATTGTTGCAACCAATAACATTGTTCTGCACATATTGACTTTAAGCCCTCCTTTAGACAAAACAAACTGATCCTTTTGTAAAATGATCTCCAGAATACGAACGTCCGTTTTGCACCACCACGTTTAGTTACAGCCAAAAGAAATCAAAATTTTGGTTTCAACTGCCAATTATACCGGAATTCTAGAGCTTTCCCACTAGTTTTTGCACAAATAATTCATTTTACATAAGAATCAGTTGGAGGATTTTGGTGTAGAACAGTGCTATTAGTGGTTAAAACTATAATTTTATCATAATCAAAATTTTTGAATAGGCTTTATGAAATAAAATAGGTCGATTATTACTGATCTTAAGCCAATCGATTAATCCAATAAATGCAGCACAAATCATCCCTCTTTTTTATTTTCCTCGATATAGCCCTCCCTATGTTTAAGAGTACTTTTAGTTTTTTTTAACAGGTTTTTGTCTCTTCGTATGTTCCACCGATACTTCAGATACAATTACTAAAAATTACTGAGCACAACAAACTGACAATCGGTTGTACCGATAAATTGCTAGAGGTGTATGCAATCTAAATCATACGATTGACAAAAAAATCAGTTCTGACAACGAATCGGTTCACCGTGTATATTGCTTCAGTTTACATCAGACTGGTGTGGTCGCATCAATTAGTACTGGGCCCGTAGTGACAGCAGTGTGCCAAAATAGTGTGTCGCATGGTAGCTGGAACTACTTACACTAATCCTGTACAGATGTCCAGCCAAGCCCACACAGCTGGGCATATAAAAAATTCCGTGACTTTTCGAATAAAACACAGTTTTGTTTGCAAAAAAAAAAAAATTATAATGTTGCCATCAACCTATGGCCGACTGAGTCTCCTTGGCCTTCTTCAGAGCCGGTTCACCCGGAAACACCCATTAGTTTTTACGCACTTTTACTCTTTGATCGGCCAACACCATATCTTTGATTTTTTTTTTCGACATTTTCGGGTGTATTGACCTCAATTGGCCGTCCAGAACGTGGATTGTACAGATCCCCATGGTATTTATCAAGCTTTTCCTAGGTTTGATTGACGGTTTCTTCCGCAAAAAATAATGTTTATTGAGCACTCAAAATTCACTCGTTTCCATTTTTCATAAAATCCACGAGGTTGTATGTTTTGAACAGCTGTTAAACACAAACTAAATGCCGGAATTTTCTCAAAATTTGACGGTAGTCTTTTAACAGATGGTTCTTGATGGGAGCAGTGTAGCATTTAATATAACTACAAGGAAAGTAGGTTAAGTCACGAAATTATTGATATGCCCCTGCGGACTCATTCGATATAGTCCCCGACAGTCAGCAGCACACTACGGAGAGGAAGGCCCCAACGGACTTACATAACCACAAATATTTGCTACAGCAACACCCGCTTGATTGGCTTATGTTTTAAGGGTGGTTAAATTTTAAGGGCGGATGTTAATTTTGCATAAAACACAAATTATTTAAGAAATTATTGTCATTTATTTTTATTATGATAATATTGGTAAGGTTCAATTATGGAACAAATATCGGTCAAATGGTTGTTGCGACCTCGGCGGCACACCTCCATCCGATGGTCCAAATTTTCGATGACGCTGAGGCATAACTGAGGTTCTATGCCGTTAATGTGCCGAATCATCTCGTCCTTTAGCTCTTGAATTGTTGCTGGCTTATTGACGTACACCTTTTCTTTCAAACAACTCCAAAGAAAGAAGTCCAACAGTGTCAAATCACATGATCATGGCGACCAATTAACATCGCCACAAAGTGAAATAACACGGACATTGATAGCAAACACCATTCACAGTAACTGCCTGACCGGCCTCATTTTGGAAAAAATACGGCCCGATGATGGCGCCAGCCCATAAACCGCACCAAAGAGTTACTCTTTATGCGTGCATTGTTTTTTCGACAATCACTCTTGGGTTATCATTCGCCCAAATGCGGCAATTCTGCTTATTGAGGAATCCACTAAGAAGAAAATGTGTCTCATCGCTGAAGATGATTTTCTTCGAAAATTGATGATCCAAGTCTGAATAACTTTAACGCATTGATCGCTTGTGTATCTTTCCATGGTTCAAATTGTGTTGGTCTGAAGTTGAGAAATATCACACGAAATGTAGGAAAAAACTTGACGTTTAGGTGCGGTTTACATTCAGCATCGGCCTTAAAAATTTAACCACCCTTACGAAGAATTTTATACTCAAAGCATCGGCATCTAAACAAGCCACCAGATGGATTTTTGAGTATAGTTGAAAGTTATTTGTGAAGACATAATTCCATGTATTATTATAGTGAATGCCGTTTTTGGACTCTTAAGCAGTTCTATATCAAATAAGTAAATATGACGTTAAGCTAGGTCAGGTCAAACCTTATATACCCTCCACCGTCCCGACTATAATACAGCGGAAAATGGCCCATTTTTTCCTCCTTTTGGACAATGTTTCCGTCCTTACTGTAAGCCAAAACTTCAGAATGAGTCTACGAAGGCGACCGCAAAACTAACTGGCCTGGCACATTTTCTGTTTTACTAGCAACCTTTTTCTTTGTTTTTTAAAAGCAATCTTTTATAAGTCATCTCTCAAAATTTTCGAAATATTTAATGATTATTTTCTTTGTTACAGGTGATTGAAGTAAACAAGTTTTATACTATTGAAAAATGTAAAATAGAGTTTCGTGCGGTAATTAAACACTTTTATATGAAAGGTTATACGCCACAATTAATCAAAGATGAATTGGATTCTGTTCATGGTGATAATGCACCATCATACTCCACCGTGAAATCCTGGGTTCAACAATTTAAAATGGGTCGTTCAGGTACGGAAGATGAACAACGCTCTGGAAGACCGAAAACTGCTACTTTTATTGAAAACATTAGAAAATTATTTAATGAAGTGACTAAAGATAGACAAATAAAACTCAGAGAACTTGCTGATTTGTTCAAATACACGAAAAACAAGTTTGGAGTATTTTTCATGATGAACTCCACATGAAAAAGCTATCCGCAAGATGGGTGCCGCGTTTGTTGATTTTGCCCCAAAAAATCGTCCGTTGGACCAATTCCGAGGAGCTTTTAGCGATTTATCAGCGTAATCCAATAGAGTTCTTGCGCCGATTCATATCTGTTGATGAAACATGGATCCATCACTACATCCCAGAATGCAAAACAATGGATAGAAGCTGGTAAAAGTGGTCCCAAGAAGGCGAAAACTGTTAAGTCAGCAGGAAAAGTAATGGCCACAGTATTTTGGGATGCAAGGGGTATAATATTTATTGATTATCATGAGAAAGGAAAAACTATAAATAGTGAATATTATTGTGCATTATTGGATCGGTTGAGTGAAGAAATCAAGATAAAACGACCGCATTCAGAAAAAAAATTCTTTTTCATCAAGATAATGCTCCTTCACACACTGCATTTTTAACTCAACAAAAAGTGGCCGAATTACGATTTGAAAATGCTCCGCATCCACCATATAGTCCAGTTAAGCTCCTTTTGATTATTTCTTGTTTCCAAATTTAAAAAAAATTCTCGGTGGCAAAAAATGTTCGTCCAATAGCGAGGTTATTGCTGAAACTGAGGCATATTTTGAAGGTCTTGAAGAAAGTCTCCCGTATAAGTCATTTGATTTGTTACCGAAGTAATCGTTGCCAAAGACTGCTGAAGAAAAACCTTGGCGGGTTTAGAAACAGCTGTACAGTCTGCCTGGCAACCGTAGCAAATACATTTCACCAATTTCTTCTTTTTACGTTGATTCTGAAAAAGAAACAACATAAAGATCTCGAACCAGAATAAAAAACTGCTCAAGTCATAATAAAGTCTTGAAAAATCTTATTTTTCGGATGGAATTAGAAAACTTGAAAAACGTTTGATGAATTGTATTGAGTTGGAAGGAGATTATGTTGAAAAATAAATAATAATAATTCCAAAAAAAACGGTTCTTTTTATGTTAGGCCAGTTACTTTTGCGGTCACCCTCGTATATTTCGCTTGCGCTTAGCCATTATGTTTTAAAAATCGGGCGAGTGGCCGCCGCGGCTGGCTCAAATAAATTCCAGCCGAGAGGCCTAATTTTCGATTAATTTTTGCAGCATTTGGGGCCCGTATGTCAGTAAAAACGAGCCGAATATTCTCTTTCAAGGCATCAATTGTGTCGGACTCATCTGCGTAGACAAGCGACTTCACACTACACCACAAAAAAATAGTCCAGCGGTGTTTAATCGCACGATCTTGGAGGACACGCCACAGGCCTGCGACGCGAGATAATGCGCTTACCAAAAGTTTCCTTCAATAAAAAAAAGTTTTGTTGACTGTATAGCATTTAGCGCCGTCTGGTCCACATCAACATCCTCCAATTTAGGCACGAAAAAGTCATTAATCATAGCTTTACAGCGTTCTCCATTGACCGTAACATTTTGGCCGGCTTCATTTTGAAGAAATATGGACCAATGATTAACTTTGCCCATAGAGCTCACCAAACACCGATTTTTTGAGGATGTTAGGCGTCCAACAATGGCTTGTGGCTTTTCACTACTTTAAATGCGACAGTTTTGGCTATTAACGTACCCATTCAACCAAAAGTGAGCTTCATCGCTAAACAAAATTTTCTTGTACAAATCAGGATTTTGGGCCCATTTACCACGATTTGTAAACGTTGTTCCTAAGTAAGTCTATTCATTATGAAATGGCAAACCAAACTGACCATAAATTAAGTAACAGTTGTCATAAAGACCAGCACCGCAAAAAAGTGTAGCCAGTTGGAAAACCACACTGAAAAAACACCCTTTATCAGATTCTAATATTATTTGATGTGTGGCATTAGACTGCACATAGGAAAAAACACTTACGTTTTAGCTGGTCTACAAACCTCTAAATTTTGCATCCAACCGATCAAAGAGCGAAAATTTCACTTGATTTTAATGACATTTGTATTGCGGCAATTATAATTCAGAGCTATTGAATGAGTGGTGAGGGTATCTTGAAGTCGGTCTCGAACTACTGTGGATTTTCCGTAATCCATTAATTTTACGCTTTCCTTGAGGTTTTTTCCAAAGATTAGGTTTTGGATTTGAAGATCACCCATACTTGTGTATCTGGTTTCTGCGGGTAGTTCTATGCCAAGTTTCACCTGCGAACAGGATTGCCTTATAATGGCTTAATACATTTATAACGTTCGTGTATATATCTTTTAATGGCCAGTTTTAAATCCATTCATTTTGACACTGAAAATTTGTCTGGAACCATATCACTATTTATTTTTAAAACAAATAATATTCCAAAAAAGATGCGCATGTCCTTAACTTAAAATTTCTATCACTCCCTTCGCACGAACCTTTTGAGCCATAAAAAGTATTTAAGAACTTAAAAATAACCTTACAAACTGTTTACAGCACCTTTCGGTATTAAAGATGGCAGCAAAAAGCTACGCAAATTTGTAAAGATCATTAAAAACTTCCATTTTTGCTTTCCATAAACCATCCATTGGCAGCGCAGTATAATAGGAATACGGGCTCTGTCAAAGCACAAATACTTGAATGCATAGCGAAGAGATACTTATAATTTTACATATGATTTTAACAACTAGTTAAAGCAAGGATATGTATATGTACTTTCACTAATACATATGCATTGTGTCTACATGTACTGTATTAACAGCTTCTTTGACATTCATATCCTCGGCTTGCGTTCTCAGACGTCTTCATGTACAACGTATGCGCTTGGGTGTATATGTATACCTCCTCACCATTGCTGTTCTTATCCTTTATGTTCATTAAAATCCTTTGTAAGTCTTTAAATACTTAAGTTAACAGCTCAAACGCACACACAGAGACAGACAATTACATGCATACGTGGTCCACGTCGCCTTGCTGTTGTCGTTATCCTTTCATTGAATGGCATTGCATACCCAAGATGAATGTCTTATGAACGGATAAAGACAAGATGTAAATTGACCCTGTGCGTCTTATAATGGCTGCTGCTGTTGATGCCAATTGTGGCCACCGTTGGCATGACTGCCCGTCTTTTGAGTGGTGAGTGGCGCTGGCCTTTGATGTCCGCCCGGATGCCTTCGAGCCGTTTACGTTACACTGCCAGATATTTGTTTATTTAATACGCGATATTTGATGGCTCCAAAATCGTTGTTGGGAAATTGGGTAAGTGCAATAACGTGTATTTGCGCTTAAGTGATACTATGGGTTTATATTAGCTCTTGTATTGATGGAGTGGACGTGCTGGAACAGTGCAGTAAAATTAAATTTGAACATTTAGAGAGAAGAGTGGTCCATACACTAGTTTTGTCTAGCACATATTTTAAGGCTTTTAGGATGTGCCTTAACAGATATATGTTTTTTACAGGTGACAATTGAGACATGTGGAGTTTGCTGATCTCCTGCTCGTTGCAGTAAATAAAAGCGGATCATAATGGGGTCCAACACTTAAAATTACTCGTTGGTAATCACAAGACCAACAATCACCTCTGAGTCCATATGGAGAACAGTGGTGGACAGTTATGGAGAATAAATGTAAATAAATTGAATAAAAGTATTAAAAAAGACCTTCATATTCCCCTCATCCAAACTACATCTACGAACTATGGGTGAGTGTATTTTAGAGAATCATAGGACGCATCACCAATGAACGACAATCGTCCTTCTTTTTAACAGACTCTCCATATAGTCACTGCTTTATGCATGAATTATTTTAAATATAACATATAAAAACGACGGTAAGTTCATCATGGCAGAATCTTATATACGAGGGCGGTTCGGAAAGTTCTTAGCCTATCATTGAAAGAGAATAGTTAGTTTTCAAAAATATTTTTATTTTTCAACATAATCTCCTGAAATTTCAATACACTTAGTCCAACGCTTATCTAGCAATTCTATCCCTTGATCAAAATAGTTTTCCTCAAGGTCTTCAAAATAGTGCTTTACAACTGTAATTGCATCTTCATTTGAAGTAAAACGCTTGCCAGCAAGGAATTTTTTTAGATTTGGAAACAGGTAAACGTCACTGGGAGCTAAATCAGGAGAATAAGGTGGGTGGTCAAGCAACTCGTACTTTAGTTCGTTGATTTTAGCCATTGTTAAAACACTCTTGTGCGCTGGTGCGTTGTCTTGATGAAAAAATATTTTTTTGTGTTGTAAGCCAGGACGTTTTTCTCGAATTTCTACATTTAATTGATCTAAAAGGTTGCAATAGTACTCTGAATATATTGTTTTACCCTTTTACAGATAGTCAATCAATAAAATACCTTTGAAGTCCCAAAAAACCGTTGCCATAACCTTACCAATTCAGCAACCCAATTTTTTACTGTTGCATACGAAGGAGCACTTTCACCTAACATATTCACCATATCATTATGAATTTCTTGTCCCGATAAACCTTTTTTATGTAAATATTTAATGACACCACGCATTTCTATTTTTTCCATTGTAAAAAAATCGCGGATGCGTCTTTTGTGAATACCTGTTTCTATATGAAGGAGTTGCCAGATCGAAACAAAATTTAACATGTGTTCATAACAGAGAAGTTTCCAAAACACTTAACTTTTTTCTGTTTACACCGCGCTTTTTGTGCTAGGCTAAGAAGTTTCCGAACCGCCCTCTATTTGCCACCGGTCCAATCCAATTTAACCATTGCTCTTTCAGAAAAAATTATGTTTTGATAAGAAAATACTTAAGACAATCTCTACCGTTTTGTACTTTTATCGAGGTGCCTTTAGGCTCGTAAAGGGAAACTTTTTTCCCCTGATCCGCTTTCGTCCATTCTTCTTCGATTCCTATAACGCCCTTTCATCGCCTAAAAACGTACTCGTACTAAGTTTCGGCTATGTGTTTAAGCTGATGAGCTTAAATTTTAAAAAACGTTCTTTCTTGGCAAAAAAAAAACTAAGTCGTGCTCAATTGTATCAATATTAGTTGTATGATGGGCTTCACAAGTTAAAAAAAGCCAGTTGAACATTAAAGTGGAAGCTATATCAAAATATGAACCAGTTTCCCTGAATACAAATAACATCCTTTCTTGGTCCAAAAAACTTATTTCTGCCTTATTTCGTGTAAATCGAACAACAATTGTGAACTGTAGTTTGATTACAAGTATTATTTGGACAGACGGATTGACAGACGGAATCAACTTGCTATTATGAGTCGATCGGTACACTTTAATATGGATCTTTAGGGTGGGCGAAAAAAAAGTTACTGATATTAGTTTCAAATTTCTGGTTTTCTTAGAAACTCTGAGGTTTGTCATTTAAAATTTAAATGGGAAAAATGGAACACCATCAGATGCGTTTTCGCTTCGCGCAATGGGCTGAAGATTGATTGATTGGAGATGAAGAATTTTACCGAAAAATCGAGTTTTCAGATCAAGCTCGTCTTCATCGCGGTGGCTATGCCAATATGCAAAATTGCCGCATATGGGGTTCAGAGAAGCCACACGTGACTATTGAGAAGTCAATGCATCCGCAACGAGACAGTGTTTTGTATGCATCATTTTGCCATTTTTCTACGCAAATAAACAAGGAGCCGCCGGCAGCCAACGGTAAGCGTAACCGCGCCATTCTCAACTAACTTTTGTTTCCAAACATTCAAGAGAATGACATGGACGGCATTTGGATTCAACAAGACAGGGCCATGTATCACACAGCCAACTCAACCATCAATATTTAACGCACTGTTTTTGAATATCGAATTATCAGCCGAAATTGTGATGACAAATTGTAATGTGAAGCGGTAAAGAAGAAGCCATTGAAGAGATTTGACCCGCATCACTCAAAATATTACGGAAAACTTGAGTTTTTCGGTAGAGGTACTGCCGAGCCAGTTGCGGTAGTCATATGAATGATATTGTGTTCAATTATTAAATGACCTTTCCAATAAAACCATTATAGGCAGTAAATTTACGATGTAAATTTAAATGGTCCACCCTGTATCATATAGTTATTTTCATATATCACTCCCACTCTGGAAGTACATGTTTCAAAGCTGCTTAGACTCCAGACAGACGAGCAACTACTTTTCTCCTAGTCGATCTCGGCTTTTTCTTTTACTTGACTTACTTTTTGTGTTTTAATAAAATCGGTTTTGAAAAATAAATATGTTTTCCTAGTTTTGGTATCGTCGGTATCGAAAAAATACTTTCAACAAGACCGTAAACTCCGATATGAAAAACCCGATTTTACATCCCTGATACTGGTGTTTGGTAAAAATAAGTTTATTTAAATCGAAATATGCATATACTTAAGGGAGGTCCAACATAAACCCACGATGTTACTTGTAAATAAAACAAAAATTTATTCAGGAATTATATTTATATTTCTATTTATATTGTCTACGACAACTATGCGTGTAATAAAATATCGACTAAAAGCTCGCCAAGTCTTCGGTGGCATACCTTTATCCGATGATCCATATTTTCCATAACTCGGAGGCATAATGGAGGATAAATGTCGTTAATGTGCCGAATTATCTCATCCTTAAGCTCTTGAATTGTTCTTGGTATATTGACGTACACTTTTTCTTTTAAATATCTCCAAAGAAAGAAGTCTAACGGTGTCAATTCAGATGATCGTGGCGGTTAATTAACCTCGCCACTACAAACAGTTACTCTTTGTGAATGCATCGGCTTTTCAACAATCACTCGTTGATTCTTATTTGCCTAAATGCGGCAATTATGATTCTTAAGGAATCCACTGTAGGCACAGGCAGAGAAAGATATGGTTACTATATGTTTGCAACAACTGTACTATGTTCTCTGCAATAAAAGTATGATCGTCGTAACCATAGTATTGGTTTTTGAATTTCATTTTGACAATAGTATGATTGTGGAAATATTAATATTGTTGAAATGTAACAATAGTATTATTGCCAAATTTAAAAACGAAAATATGTTTGTAGCAACAATATAACTATGGTTGGTGCAACAAAAGTATTGTTTTTTTAGATTTTATGTTAGCAATAATATGATTACGGCAATCATACCGGCAAAATCGTAGTTTTTTATTTGATAATGTTATTGTTACGAGTCTTACGCAATAAAAGCACTTTTTATAGGTAAACTTAAATTATTCAAAACAAACTAATTGGGATTAATATACTTAACTGAAATATTTTAAATAAATTAATTTTTTCTACTGTTTAAAAAAACACTCGTATTTTTAGGAGTTTAACGTATTTTTACATCACTTACTTAATAAAAATCATAAGTTTTTCTTCGTGCACATTAGGTCGATTATGCTTAGCAAACAAATCACTAGGTGTTTTAAATGCACTTTGATTTGAACGCTCATTTTCTTAAAAGGCTTCAACAAACTTAAGACGCTGCTCAATTGTTTACCTCCCCACGATTGAATTTGGCAAACCCTTAAACAACGAAATTTCAAATTAAATTGGACACAATACTTGACAATCCCTTATAATATTGTTGCTAAGATTCCCTCGCTGGACCTCATTTAGTTAAACTTTCTGTTGTTGAGTCTAGATTCTCTTCAATATACTAAATTTCGATAAAATAGGTACGCCGATTATTGCCACCGCAATTACCCTAATATGGCCCAGATTGTTTTTTTTTGCTGGTGATAATAAAAACCAACTCTTTCTATTCAAAAGACACTTAAAAACACATTTTTAATTTTCTTCAAACTGTTTTTCCTTTGAGAGAAAAATCGACATTTCATTATTATTTGTTCGTCTTTCTTTTGTTATACTCAACTGAAATGGTTTTTAATAAAATTTTATTTCAACTCATTTTTTTGTAGGACTTGCTGCGCTATAGCACAGCGCGCGTATGTACGTACCTACTACGAAACGGGCGTCCACAACATTTCCACCTCATGTTGGTTATTTAAAAATCCATAATACTTTTCACCACATGTGGTTCAATTATTTCATAACATTTCCAGCTCGTAGAGTAGCTGAAATGCTGCTGCTACTGCTACTACTCGTACTGCTGTTGCCAATGTGCCCCTGCAATTTTGTTGATGATGTTGCTTCTGCCTTCGTTCGATGTTAAGTGAGTTGAGTATGGAAAATGTTGTACGATTGGAACATACACACTCGCATATACATACACACATTCTATACACCCGACCGGAAGGGGAACCGAACATGTTGTATTTGCCTTGTTATGACTGTGGCAGATTTCCGTTTTCCCAGCATTTTAATGTTCATTATTCTATTTATGGGATATTTTACCACACATTGGGTGAATAAGTGTGCCACGTATGTCCGCGTCTATGTGAGCATTTAGGGATAGAAACCGAAAAAAAACTGCACAAATGTGTTTATGGATGTGTGTCCTTCCATGAACATACACATATGAAATATTTTGGCTAATATGCGTATTAGCAGCAACATGGGTGCTAAACGTGTCGCTATTAGTTTTTATTTTATTTCGCTTTTAACAGGAAAAACAACACACACACACAAAACAACAGCTGCAACTAAAAAGGACATGAAAGTAAGAATCACAGTGTCATTGCTTGGAAGATAAAAAAAACTTAAACTATTGGTTAGTTCAAGTATATTTTGTTTAAGGTTGTATTAAATGGGTCAAAAAGGTCAAATAGGTCAATTGAAATCAAAGAATGGAGTATTGAGTCGATTCACATTGAACGGAAGTAAGTCAAACCCCCAATTTCAATCAGACAGAAAATATTTTTTCTGTGTTGCTTAAATGTCTTCCAAACACCTTGGAACATTGACGAATGCAACATAGCTGGTAAATAAACAAAAATGTAATTTTAATGGCTTTTACATTTAAACATGGTTTGGGTTATATTTACGCTTGTTTGCCACAAAATTTACCATGTCGTCGTCTATAAGATGCTCGAATCGGCGCATAATTTTCAAAGCAAATTTGGATGATTTGATAGTGTTGTTCCAGCGCAAATATATTCATGATATTTAGCCAGAGCTTAACTATCATGACTGCCCAAAAGTAAACGCAGAATTATAGCAATTCACCGTTTCGCAAATTTAATGAAAGCCAAAAACATCACCCTCCACAGAAGTCTTTCCTGATTTCAGACACTGTAGCTCTAGAAGCCACATGTTAAACAAATCTTTATAATATTACTCTACAAACGATAAGAACGACTAACATGCGACTCTAGTGAAATTTGGGGTGTCGTCCTTAATTTTTGAAAAGCAGCCAAACAAAGGTCTCTGCCAATTTAATGTCCAGCCGAAATAGCACTCGCCATTTAAACCCGCTCAAATTGCTTCTGGTACGTTATAACCAACTAATTTTTCACCTTGGTGAAATTCGACCAAATCCGTATAAAGTCTTTAGTAGCACCTAGTCAAAGGTCCTTCCCGATTAGACGTCAACTTGATTACAGGTCTTGATTTCACTTATCATAATGTAAAAACGGATCGGATTTGAATATATAGGACATTACACCATATCGGTGGGCCATTCAAACCTTTTAAATTTGAATGGGTTGTAAAAAAGTACTGATAACTATTTCAAATTTCTAGTATTATTGGAAAGGTTGAACTTTGTCCTTTAAAAATGGAACACCATCCGGTACGTCCAATGTGTTTTCAGATGAAGCTCATTTTCATATATGTGGCTCAGGCTAAATGACACGCAAAGAATAAATGTTACAAAGCATCGATAGACAACTGAAGCGTTAAAACATGAAATTGAAGTTGGCATTGAAGATATTCGACCTGAAACAATTGAAAATGCAATGAAAAATTGAGTTGATCGGATGAGCTACTACTGAGCCAGTTTTGGTAGTCACATAATGATATTGTGTTCCAATTTAAAATGAAAAAGTTCAACTTTTAAAATAAAACCAGAAATTTAAGTTAATTTGTAGTACCTTTTCTTACAGCAGATTCAAATTTAAAATTTTTAATGGCCCACTTAATATATCGGTTTGCGGCACTAGAATCTAAAACTTAAATATAATTTTGCCGAAATTTTTATTACATGTTTACTATTAAAACTGCCAAAATTAATCTTTATTAGTTCATGTTTTTCTTAAGCCCCAAAAAGAGGTTGTTGTTCAGGTCCTTATTACACTGTGGAACATTTTTGGGGTTATTGTCTGGGGGATGAGAAATTCCAAGTCAGGGTGATGGTAGAAGGTCAGTATATTAAAACCCTCAAAGGGTTTTGCGTTCGTCTGTGCCAGTTTTTCTATGACCTTTTACATTTTTTCCTTATGTTGATGTTTTTTCGCTTAGTTGTAAAATGTTGGCAAAAACGTAGTTTGACATAACTCGAGAACGACTAGTTCGATTTTGCTGAAATAAATTGAGAAAAATTAATAATTACATTTTCTTTAATCCCAAACGGAAAAACGTGTAGAGTCTTATAACTTTCACGTTAAGTCACATAACCTATAAACAAAATGCGACATAGATCATAGAAATCGATTAACGCGTTCTTCTTTTATTTACAATTAAGTGAAGTTACTAAATTGTAAATAAAAGCAGAACGCAGAAACTGGCACATACGAACGCAAAACCCTTTGAGGGTTTTAATATACTGACCTAGTACCATCACCCTGACTTGGAATTTCTCACCCCCCAGATTGGCTGTTGTACTGTGTTATAAAAGATTTATAATCAACCCTGGAAAACTGCGACCTTATCCTTGTTTACATATATGAGGGTTGGTATCGTTGCCTAGGCAATACTAAGTGTTGCCTGGCGCCATTTGAAATTTCCATTTGAATTTGATAGTTTTTGCATAAACGTACTCAGAACGTTTTGACGTTCGACCATCATTTGTGTTATTTACAGTGACTTGAAAAAAACAATTTGGCAAAAAAATGGAATTAAGTCGTGAACATTTTCGTTTAATCATCCTTCAGAACTTTCGACGTGGATTATCACAACAGGAGTGCATCGATGAACTTAAATCTTTGTATGGCAAAGAAGCACCATCCTATAGCCTGTGCAAAACTGTGGTCGACTCTCGCTCAAAGACGAAGGTCGTGAAGGTCGTCCAAAAACGGCCGTTGTGCCAGAGAACATTGAAGCCGTGCGTAATCTATTAACGCAAGAGCGCATGTGACGTACCGTGAGTTAGAGTCATCCTTGCGTATTTCTTCCACTAGCATACATTCGATATTGCATGAACACCTGGCCGTAAAAAAGGTTTGCTCACGTTAGATCCCGCACAAATTGGCAATCGTTAAAAAAAGGCTCGTGTTGATTGTGCAAAGAAATTTTGAAAAAATACGATCGCGGTGCTTCAAAAGACGTTTATAAGATCGTCACAGGTGACGAATCACGGATCTATGCGTATGAGCCCGAAGCAAAACAGCAATCGACCGGTCTTTGCAGACGAGCCAAATCCAACAAAAGTTGTTCGTGGAAGAAACATTTCGAAGCAAATGGTCGCCTGTTTCTTCGGAAAAACTGGCCATGTGGCGAATTGAACTTAGGACGGTCAATTCTAAGTGGTACACCACAATTTGTTTGCCTGAAGTCTTCAGAGAAATTCGAAAAACGAACAAGAAAAGACGAATCATTTGTAACCATGACAATGCGAGCTCTCACACATCCGCTCAAACCAGCGCCTTTTTGACCGGCAAAAACGTCGAATTGGTCATCCGCCGTACAGCACTGATTTTGCACCCAACGACTTCTTTTTATTCCATTAACGATTTTCGTTGCCAGAAGATGCTGTTGAAGCGTTCAAAATCCATGTTTGGAGATGTCTCAATAGGAGTGGAAAAAGTGCTGCAACCATTGGTTTGAGAGCATGCAAAAGTGTATGGTTGATTCTGAGATTATGGGCCACTTTGCTGTCCTTGGTTGTGTCTAGCGGAAAAAATAAAATATATTATACTTTATTATTTAGTATACAATAAATCTTTATAGGACTTTTAAAGTCTTAAAAATTTTATTTAAAAAAGTTCATTTGCTCTTCAAAAAATTTCCTACCAAAGTGTTAAAAAAAATATCATTACTCTGGTTGTCCCTAACACTACTTTCAATTGAAATTTTCTCAATTTTTTACAAAAAATATTAATTATTTATTAAATGAAAGCAGTCCATAATAAAAGATAATATTCAATTAATTTTGTTGCTATTAATGATTATAATTTTTTATTCAATTTATATTCTTATGGTTGTTTATTTTCTGTCCCTGAAAATACACAG
This sequence comes from Hydrotaea diabolus, assembly GCA_963513945.1. Lineage (NCBI taxonomy): Eukaryota > Metazoa > Arthropoda > Insecta > Diptera > Muscidae > Hydrotaea > Hydrotaea diabolus. Next base: position 47,004,257 of record OY740717.1, on the reverse strand, counting down.
TATTCCCCTGTAAAATCTTCTATTCGCTAAAATTCAAATTTCCAAACCAATCTTGATTTCAAGCAACTCAAATATGATTGAACATTACATGAAGTGGGTGCACATCTAATAGTTTTTTCATCAATAGTTTTATTAAAATTAAGTAAGTCGTGCTTTGTCCCTCGTTACGAACTTTCACACTTAAATTGGATATTTCCCGTTTTTTTATTAATTTTTTTTTTAATTTTAAATTGTATCATGATTCCGTTAAAAATTAAAATTTTGATGTGTACCTTTTAAAAATGACTAGCCATTCTTAAAACTAAGACATCACCTGAATTAAATATAAATTTCTGCGAAAAATCGAAGTGCAGAAATGATGTCGAAATTGGCCTATAATCTCAACATCACCCGTATAAATCATGCTGGAGAATACTTTGAAAAACAATAAAACCATTTTTGATGATAAATATTCGCATTTTTATTATTAGGACAGAAATAAATATAGCAGCCCTCGTACTTTTAGAGTCAAAAATAATTTTTTTTTTAAGGTTCGGATTTTTCTTTCTTTTTACCGATATATCTGTTACAACGACAAACGTTACAGAACACCAACCCATGACAACCAATCCCATGACAGCCGGTTCTATGGACCGGATTGACCCGAAGAGCAATTCTTCGGCCAAGGGCTGTCAACTCGGCACAAAGTTGCCGCTACAACAACAACAACAACAACAACAGAACACCAACTAATATTCGGTTGTACGAATGGCATAATCGAGGTACATGCAACCTCACTCTTTCGGTTGGCAAAAAATCGAATCTGATCATTGTGTGTATAAATTAAGAAAGTGAAATTAGGTATATATCGTTATAACGGGTGATCAATCTAGAGGTTTTTTTAATAGGATTTAATTCACAGATTACGCGTGAGTTGTGTTAAACTTTTTTTTTCATTTCAGTATTGTTTGCTATTTCATCATGGAAAGACTTACACCGCAACAACGTCTCCAAATTGTGCAACTAAATTGAGGAAATGAGCGTTTTATGAGAAACGTTGTTCGACCATAATTTTGTTCAGTGATGAATCTGGCTCAAAGGCAACGTCAATAACTGGAATTGACGCATTTGGGCTGAAACGCAACCAGAAGAGATTCAAGACGTGTCATTGTACCCAGAGAAAGCCGCAGGTTTGTGCGGTTTATGGAATGGTGGAGTCATCGGTCCACATTTTTTCAAAAATGTTGATGTTAGAACGTAACCGGGAATGGTGCTCGTGCTAATATTGAAGCCCGTAATCTTGACGACATTTGGTTTTAACAGAAAGGTGCGCCTTGCCAAACAATGGATCTATTGAGAGATCTTTTCGAAAAGCAGCTAATTTCACGTTTTGGAACAGTGTGCTAGCCACCTAGATCGTTTCACATCTATAGACTATTTTCTCTGAGGCAACGTAAAGTCCAAAATCTACGGTGACAAACCAGCTACGATTCAGATTTTGGAAGCTAACATTACGAGTGTCATAAACTCCATATCGGTCGAAAGGCTCGAACGAGTCATCTAAAATTGGACCCTTAGAATGGACAACCTGAGGCTTAGTTGCGGCCAACATTTGAATTAAATTGTATAAAAAATGGCTTAAAAAGTCCCTTCGAATGGACAATACTGTTTTACACTTGATTTGAATTTTTGTTTTTTTTTTGAAAAAAAAAAACCAGTGACGTGTAGTCTCAAAGGCGTCGCGTGTTTGGTAAATTCTTAGAATTGATGATTTCCCCCCGCTTGCCGCGACCCAGCAACTCAGTAGCTTTTGTTTTAGTGCCAAAACGACCATAGAAGGGAGCAGACGTGCCGTCGGTTAAGTAACAGGTTCGTAATTTTAATTTGAAATTCGATTGTAGCCTGTGAGGCTACATGTCCCTAGTTGTCATACAAATATTTTTTCGAACAATTTTTTTGTTTTTAGTGCAAAATGGCAGAAAACGCTAGGAAACGTCAACTTCAGCCGTCGACTTCATCAAAAAAAAAAGTATTTCGAGTGGATAGTCCATCATTTGAAGAGGAAATCAATGCCCTCTTGCTAGCTTCAGACCAATCAGACAGTGAAGGTGATATTGAAGAGTTCTTGGTTCCCGTCCGCGAACTTTTGCAGTCACGTGAAAGTGACCAAGATGAAGATCTAGAGGAGAACATTCCAGAAGTGGATAGCAGCAATGTGGGGAGCCAGATCAATGATAATATAATTACGCATGCTTGTGGGTCGAAATTGACAGGTGAAGATGCGAAAGACCCCTTGAGCATTTGTCATAAATTGTTTGACGAAGAAATGCTGCAACAAGTTTTGACTTGGACTAACAAAAAAATTGCCAGTTACAGGATAAAGTTCGCTCGGCAGAATAAACCTGAACTGAAAGACATTGATATGACTGAGCTGAAGGCTTTTGTGGGGCTTTTACTATATTCAGCTGTTTTGAAATCTAACCACGAACGTACAAGTTACTTATTTGCAAGAGATGGTACAGGCTGTGAAATATTTAGATGCGTCATGTCAGAAAATAGATTTGTTATATTGTTACTGTCTTTGCGATTCGATAATCCAGATGATCGCGCAGAAAGGAAAAAAGATGATAAGTTGGCAGCGATATCTTTTATTTTCAACAAGTTTGTCAACAATTCTCAACAACTATACGAATTGAGTGAATGCGTAACCATAGATGAGATGTTGGTGAAGTTTCGAGGAAGATGTCACATGATTTCATATATGCCGAATAAACCAGGTAAATACGGACTAGCCATACAATCCTTATGTGATGCAAAAAATTCATATTTCTACAACGGATATGTTTATACTGGAAAAAACATCTCGTGACCACTCAGTGTGTCCTACGGTTGATACAACCAATTGAAGGAAGTAATCGAAATGTGACTGCTGACAACTGGTACTCCTCTATTGAACTAATTGATGAGTTAGCAAAACGTAAGCTAACTTATGTGGGTACAATGAAAAAAAACTAACGTGAAATACCAAGCCAATTTCAGCCGCAAAAAGATCGAGAAGTCCAGTCAACTTTGTTTGGTTTTACAAAACAAAATACTATGTGCTCATATGTCCCTAAAAAGAATAGATCGGTGATACTTGTGTCCTCAATGCATCACGATGTTGTAGTTGACGAAGATACTAAAAAGCCTGAAATTATACTATTTTACAACATGACAAAAGGAGGCGTTCCAGCAGCCGCCGAACGAGAAGGTGGCCAATGGTGGTATTCTACCGCATAGTGGACTTGAGCGGCATGAATGCTTATATATTATATAATATGCATCAGCCCAAAAATACAGATAGAGGAGATTTTCTAAAGTCATTAGCCCATTCACTAGTGCTACCCCACATGCAAAGACGTGTTGTGTGCAGGCAATTACCAAGGGAGTTACGCCTAGTGATAAAACGAGTTCTGGCTGACGATATGGTTGAAGAAGATGTCCAAAGTCCTGAAACTAGTCAAGGCAAACGAAGGGCATGCAGTATTTGTCCACCTAAACTTCACAGAATGACTGTGTACACATGTGTCGGGTGTTGCAATCCCGTATGTTTGCAATGTTCTCGACCCTTGTGTAAAAATTGCCAATGATTTATGCCAAACAGAGTATGTGTCAAAATTTTTATGTTTTGTTTTCAGAAGTAGCTTTTATGTTTTTTTTATCTTTGTATTGTTTAAGTTTTCATAAAAAGAGTTACATTTGTCATATCATTTATGTAAGGTCTATTAAAATGTTAAAATAAGGATTTCATGTCAATTAAGGCTGAAAAGTACAAGTCAGTGTTAATTATCATGTGTGTTTAAAGTAATAATAAAAACTGATTGAATTAATTTATATATGTTTTATTACATTCCAACAAATAAATATCAACGTATTTTAAATCATTATAATGCAATTTTATGAAAAAATTTAAATTTAAAAGTAGTAGCCTGTGAGACTACATGTCCCTTATAGTGTTCTCAATTTGTCACGTCCCTAGTTAAAGGTTATTTTTAAAATATCCCTTACTCGTTTATCAATTTTTTTTTAAATTTAATTTTAATGCGATGACTCCTTTGTATTAGGGTAGTAATAATCGACCCGTTTCGAATGTAGGCTTTGTGTTATTAATTTGGAATCATAAAATATAATGGTCACAAAGCATCGAGTGCTGCGTCCAATATTTGGTTGACATAAGCGCCCAGTAGAGTCGGTAATTTGAGCAACCATATATCAGTTTCGTACCCCGTTTACTCTAGCAGATAATGCGCATCCTCAGAAATGCCGTACAGTGCGCGCCGAAGGCGCTATTGCTTCTATGAAGCAGAGTATCGAAGAAGACCCGAAAGAGTCCATCCGCCATAGGGTGCACCAATTGGAGCTGTGCCCATTCACTTAATGGATGATTTTGCGGAAGGATCTTGGTTTGCGGGCTTAAAAAATTCAACTCCTGCAAGAATTGAAGCCAAACGACCATCAAGCGTGTCGCACGTTCGGTGAAAGGGCCCAAAACGAGAGGGCCACCGATTCTGATTGTTACAAGAAAATGTTGTTCGGCGTTGAAGCTCAGTTTTGGTTGAATGAATACGTTAATAACCAAAATTGTCGCATTTGGAGTAATGAAAACGACAAGCCATTGTGGATTTTCGCCGTTACGTCCTCAAAAACTCACTGTTTGGTGTGATCTATGGGCAGAGGGAATCGTTAATCCATATTTCTTTAAAAATACAATCGGCCATAATATTAAAGTTAATGGGGAACGCTATAGAACCATGATTAATAACTTTTTCGAGTCTGAATTGGAGGATGGTGATGTGAACGACCTTTGGTTCCAATAAGACGGTGCTACATGCCAAACAGCCAATGAAACAATTAATTTATTGAAGACTTTCGGTGAGCGCAGTATCTCGTGTCGTGGGTCTGTGGCATGGCCTCCACATGCAGTGAAAAGATATGGTTACCATATGGTTACAGCAATAATAATATTTTCTCCGCAATTAAAGTATGTTCGTCGTAACCGTACTACCGTGTTCCATTATAAGGGTCTGTGATATTAAATTAAAGTTGGTAGTATTAACGTTATGTGTCTAAAATTGTGTCTATTAGTCAACAAAACATTGACGAAACGTCGGGAAGAATGGAATACAAAGGAATTTTTATTTACAAATGTTAGGTCATATTAGCTTAAAAAACAAAAAAAAGTAGCCATAGCATTGTTTTTAATTGAGGTTTGACAACAGTTTGATTGCCGCAATATTAATATTGTTGAAATGTACCAATATTATAATTGGCAAATTAAAAAGTGCAGATATGGTTGTACCGACAATGTAAATATGGTTGGTGCGACAAAAGTTTTTGTTTTTTTACGTTCTATGTTAACAATAATTTGAATACGGCAATCATACTGTATGATTGTAATTTTTTCAGTTGAATCTGCTTTTTTAAACGATGTTATTATTACGGTTCTAATGCAATAATAGTCCATTTTATTTGGAAACTAAGATTTTTCAAACAAAACGCCTTGGCTTTGTTTAAATGAAATTATTTACGCTTACAATTTTTTAAAACGATTTCTTCTGTTAAATAAATCACTTTTATTATTTTGAATTTAATGTGTTATTAAATAATTTTCATAATTTATAATATGGTTGACAACTTAAACAAATCCTTATAAATATTTTTAGTTATCATAGTATGATTGTGATCATACTACGGTTGTAGGGAACACAACATAGGTACGTGTGAATCATACAATAGTTGTGAGAATCATACTATGGTTGTATGTGCAACATACTATGGTTGTGAGGATCATAATATGGTGGTGGAGATCATAGTATGGTTGAGTGTGAATCATACTATTGTTGTGAGGATCATAGTATGGATGCATTTGCATCATAGTATTGTTGTGAGTATCACAATATTGTTGTGAGCATCATAATGTTGTTGTCCACAACCATCTACCCAACAATAGTATGATGATCAAATATTGTTATCCCAACCATACTTTTTTTTCTACGTGCAAGATCGATCGATTTAACACCTCTGAACTATTTTTATTTTATGGGGTTATGTAAAGTTGCTTGTCAACGCAGAAAATCCCAACAAGATTGACGCCTTGGAAGAGAATATTTGGCGCCATATTGCTAACATTCGGCCCACAAATGCTGCCAAAAGTGGTCGAAAGTGGAACTCTCGGTTGAAATTTATTCGGGCCAGCCTCGGCTGCCACTTTCCCTAAATCATTTTTAGAACATAATGGTAAACCCTTATCTTTATAATAAAGCCAAATTCTTGACCATAACATTAAATTATATGCGTTTTATTTCTTCTTGCAAACCATTCGTCTAAAAAAAACACCCATAACAACGCGATGATAGCGGCAATTGGCTTTTCCGGGTCCTTAAATGATGTAATGTAAATAATGTATAAGTATATGTGACGCGCAAAATATAAAGGGACCTAGGGGTAAAAACAAGTTTTGTTCAGGAGAGCCATTTTAAAGATTTAAATACGCGTATCTTTGGTGTACCATTACTTTCATAAAACGCGCATATTTCTGGGAGGGAATACTTTTGGGGCATGGCATCGGTCTAATTCGATGCTCAGATGTTGTCCACATCAAAAAAAAGGTGAAAATTTATTTTTTTACCTTTAGGTCCCTTTCTCTATGCGCTGCCACATATACAGGATTATACTAAGGATGCTACTTACATTTCGGGTCCGGCAATTAAAACTCAATTATTTATTATTGGAAATGGTTTATTGTTTTCAAAGTATTCTCCTTTAAGAACAATAAACTTTTGTATGTGCACAAACCAACTTTCGATGCACTTTTTCCACTTCGATTGAGAAACCTCCAAAACATGATATTTGAACGCTTCAACAGCTGCTTCGAGCAATGAAAAACATTGACCACGCATTTTTTTCTTGATGCTAGGGAAAAACGTTGACCATGCATTTTTTCTTGATGCTAGGGAATAAGAAGAAGTCAGTGGGTGCCAAATCAGGGGTGTACATTGAATGACCCATCTAGTCGACATCTTAAGTGGTCAAATAGTTTATCGTTTCAGCTGATGTGTGAAAGCTCGCATTGCGCATGCAAAACGATCCGTCTTCTCTTGTTATCTTTCCTCATTTCTTGGAACACTGTTGGCAGACAGATGGTTGTATACCACTTAGAATTGACCGTCCTACATTCCACTAAAGGCACTGTGTCATCATGGCCGGTTATACCGAAAAAAACGCAATCATTTTCTTCGGTGTACGAGGGCGACCGCAAAACTAACTGGCCTGCCACATTTTCTGTTTCACTAGCAACTATTTTTTTGTTTTTTAAAAGCAATCTTTTATAAGCCATCTGTCAAAATTTCCGAAATATTTAATGATTATTTTCTTTGTTACAGGTGATTGAAGTAAACAAGTTTTATAATTTTTGAATAATGGAAAATAAAGAGTATCGTGCGGTAATTAAATACTTTTATATGAAAGGTTATACGCCACAATTAACCAAAGATGAATTGGATTCTGTTCATGGTGATAATGCACCATCATACTCCACCGTGAAATCCTGGGTTCAACAATTTAAAATGGGTCGTTCAAGTACGGAAGATGAACAACGCTTTGGAAGACCAAAAACTGCTACTACTATTGAAAACATTAGAAAAATATTTAATGAAGTGACTAAAGATAGACGAATAAAGCTCAGAGAACTTGCTGATATTGTTAAAATACACGAAAAACAAGTTTGGAGAATTTTACATGATGAACTCCACATGAAAAAGCTATCCGAAAACTATCCGCCGCGTTTGTTGACTTTGCCCCAAAAAATCGTCCGTTGGGCCAATTCCGAGGAGCTTTTAGCGATTTATCAGCGTAATCCAATAGAGTTCTTGCGCCGATTCATAACTGTTGATGAAACATGGATCCATCACTACATCCCAGAATGCAAAGAACAGTCAAAACAATGGAAAGAAGCTGGTAAAAGTGGTCCCAAGAAGGCGAAAACTGTTAAGTCAGCAGGAAAAGTAATGGCCACAGTATTTTGGGATGAAAGGGGTATAATATTTATTGATTATCTTGAGAAAGGAAAAACTGTAAAAAGTGAATATTATTGTGCATTATTGGATCGGTTGAGTGAAGAAATCAAGATAAAACGACCGCATTTAGAAAAAAAAAATATTTTTCATCAAGATAATGCTCCTTCACACACTGCATTTGTAACTCAACAAAACTGGCCGAATTACGATTTGAAATTGCTCCGCATCCACCATATAGTCCAGATTTAGCTCCTTCTGATAATTTCTTGTTTCCAAATTTAAAGAAATTTCTCGGTTTCAAAAAATTTTCGTCCAATAGCGAGGTTATTGCTGAAACTTAGGCATATTTTGAAGGTCTTGAAAAATCTTATTTTTCGGATGGAATAAAAAAAACTTGAAAAACGTTTGATGAAGTATATTGAGTTGGAAGGAGATTATGTTGAAAAATAAATAATAATAATTCCAAAAAAACGGTTCTATTTATGTTAGGCCAGTTACTTTTGCGGTCGCCCTCGTACTTCTTCTACGAACAACTTTTGTTGGATTTGGCTCGTCTTGAAAGACCCACACGGTCGATTGCTGTTTTGTTTCGGGTTCGTATGCATAGATCCATGATTCGTCACCTTTGACAATGTTATATACTGCCTTTGAGCTACCGCAGTTATAATTTTTCAACATCTATTACGGCCCTTTTTTTGAGCATTCGTCAAATTATGTGGGAACAAGAACAAACTTTTTTCACGTCCAAATGAACATGCAATTTCTTATTGATGCTTATCATACTAATGCCCAAGTATGCCCTAATCTTTCGGTATGTTACATATCAATCTTGCTCAATCAGTTCACGCACAGCATCGATGGTTTCTGGCAAAGTGGCCGAAGTTGGACGTCCTTCACGAAATTCATTCATAAGCGAACGGCATCCGAGACTGAACTCTTGGTACCAGTGATTAACAGCTATTGTTGATGGTGCTTCAATGCCAAAAGTCGACAACAGTTGATATAAATACTCTTGTCTCGAAAAAAGTAAAAAAACTTCGCACGAAAATGTTTACGGAATAATACAATTTTTTGACTGAGATGAATTTTTCAACACACTGTAAACAAAACAATTCGCCCTCAAATGACAAAACGTTTTGAGTGAAGTGATGCTAAAAAATGTCAAAGTTTCCAATGGAAGTTCCAGCTTGCATCTGGGAACACTAGTTTTGTGTTCGAAATATAAATAGCAACCCGTATTTATATTCTAAATCAAAGTGCCAGAAATTTCACTACCGAATTTTTTAAATTTCTAATATAAAATTTTCAAGCATGCACGCAGAGAAAAAATATGGTTACTATATGGTCACGGCAACAATAGTATGTTCTCTGCAATAAAAGTATGACTGTCGCATGTTAGTATTGTTTTTTGAATTTAATTTTGAATTAGTATGATTGCGGCAATATTAATATTGTTGAAATGTAACAAAAGCATTGTTGCCAAATTATAAAACTGAAAATATGGTTGTAGCAACAAAATATATATGGTTGGTGAGACAAAAGTATTGTTTCATGGGTTTTATGTTAACAATAACATGATTACGGCAATCATACAGGCAAAATCGTAATGTATTTTGAATTTGACAATGTTATTTTTACGAATCTTACGCAATAATAGTAGTTTCTATATATAAATTAATTTTTTTCAAAACAAACTACGGATTAGTACAACTGAAATATTTTTAAAAAAGGCATTCTTTCTACTGTTAAATAAATCACTCACTTTTTAAAGAGTTTTATGTATTTTTACATAACTTATTTAATAAAAATCTCTATTGTTGAATAACAAATTAACCCAATCTTTACAAAAAAATTTGGGGATCACAGCATGGTTGTGTGTAAGTCATACTTTGGTTGTGAGGATCATGCGCATCATGGTTGTATGTAAAACATTTCTTAGTTGTGAGGATTATAGTATGGTTGTGGGGATCATAGTATGGTTGAGTGTTAATAATAATATGGTTGTGGGGATCATAGTATGGTTGTGTGTGAATAATTCTATTGTTGTAAGGACCATAAAATTGTGATGGGGATCATTATATGGTTGTGTGTGAACCATACTATGGTTGTGATGATCATAATATTGTTTTGCCACAGCCATATAACCAACAATAGTATGATGCTCTTCGAATATTGTTACCCCAACCATACTTTTTTTCTGCGTGTGGGCGCCTTTCTTGTCACTATTAAATGAATTATTCCTAGGGAGTAATGGAGCTGTTCGCAGCCGGCTTAAAGCAGCAGGTCTTGTTTACTAAGAGTATATCGAGTACAGCTTATTAATACAATAATGCAAAGACATTTTCCCGTACGCTTCTTAATGGGATGATGCGCGAATAATAATAACGTTAATAATAATTACTTTAAATAATAATTACTTTAAATAAAGCATACTTTAACCTCACCCCTTCAAACCCAGAGCTATACCACATGTATTATTTTCAATTAAACCGCCTTGAGTTGAGAAATTATTTAAGTCGCTTCATTTGCTTGCAAAATTTTTTGTTGCTGGTTTTCTACACTACGCATACACTGTAGCACAGTGTATGCATAGCCAAGGGTATATTATACAACCCTCCAACTATTCGCAACTATGACACGGAAAGGCGCACAGTTGATGACCCTTTACTTAACACTTATCGCCAAAAGACACTGCGAATACATTTGTTTCGCCACACGGCCGTGGTTGTTGGTTTACTACCGAAAAACGAAAAACTTTTAACCCATGCCCTCTATGGCAGTTTCTTGGCAAGACAATCGAGTTGAGCTGTAAAAGAATTACTATTTAAATTTTCCGTTTACACAAAAACCCCCCAACTTGAGTTTATAACCCTCCAAAGGGGACGGACACGGCCCACCGAGGACGTAAAGAAGGCGGTGGCAGAGAAGCAGTGGGGCGTTGCAGAAATTGTGTTTGGAGGTTTTGAAAACTTTTCGACATCACTATTGTAAGATGTTAGAATTGCAGTTGTGCCTGCAACTTTGTATAATATGGTTATGCAGTTGAAGGAGTTGCAAAAGTACAACTAATGTCACACTTTATTGTTACGTGGTGGTTGGTGGCCATAGCCATTGTTGGTCGATCCCCTCCCTGCCTGCCTGCCTGCAACGGGAGGGGGCCACTGAAACTTTAGCCGAGCCGAGGGATAATAATGCATGCACAATGCCATTCGCCATCACACAGTCATGGATACTTGGGCATTTCTAGTGGCGCACAGAGTGTAGTGCCAGACAGTTACACATCTAATGCTGCCACCACTTGCCGGCTGTAGACCTAACGTTTCACACTCTTTTGGTTGAATATAAATTTTTAAACTAAGGCCGCTTGTTTCCGGTTCAGCTTCTGCTCTGTAAATATAATGCAGATAATGATCATCATCTGCATTGTCCTTATCATACTCATCCTTACCATCATCGCCATCATCATCGTAATCGTCATCATCTACGGCATCATGCGTTTTGTTTTCGAAGTTACAGTTTTTTGAGTTCAAGTGGAAAATGTGTTGCAAATGGTTTCTAAGTGTTTTTGACAACAATTCGGTGTGTTCTGGTGAGTGTTGCCTGTTTTTCGCGTGCATCGCAGCTACACTTTTGTGTACATATTTCGGTCCGCTTCTCTTTGCTATTTGTTTGTTTCCGAATTCGAGCTGGTTTTATTTTTGTTCCTACTCTCATCTTCGTATAGTTTTCCTGCACAATAATCTGTTACCACTTGAAATCTTAGAATTGTGTGTATGTTGGTTTTTTTGGTCATTAGTGTTAGTTCCCTTCCTGCCCTCAGATTTTTTCTGTATATTTTAGCCACCTTCTTTGAGGTTCTTTGTATTCTCGTCCTGTTCTCTCTCGGTTTGTATGTTGAAGTTTCATTTCTACATCAAGTAGAAAAGTTGTTTTCCACTCTCTGTGCTCATAAAACGGAATGTAATTGTTGTTGCTGAAGGGTTCAGATCCTTAGAGTGTTTCTGATGTAGTTTACACAGCAATTAAAAGTTTTAGTACGAGTATCTCTGTAGATGTCGACATTTTGCTGTATATTTTTCTGGCACTGACTCTACCAAAACAAACGCACAAAATTTTTGAATTATGTCAAAAAATTCTTTTAAAAAGCATGAAATGTGATAGTTAGGCAAAAGAGAAAAAAACCCCTTAAATATAGAAGGAATATTGGGTCCGTAATGTTTTAAACGGCATTTTCAATGGCTTTATTGATTGTTCAGAGCTATTATCGTTCATCCACTTTCGGGACCAAACCTCGTATCTTAAGGGATTTTATGCACACAGAGTAAAATTCGGCTAGAAATCGGTCTGAACTACAAATATTCTGTTGTATAAACTGATCTTCTGTTGCAATCACCAACATTCCATGGTATTGATGGTAACACTGCACGCGATATCATATGATGGTTGCTTTAACCATATCACGGTATTCACAGCCAAAAGCACAGTTATACCTACCGAATTAAGTTTAACTATTGGTTGCGACAAATGGCAGCCACCACTTTGGTACCAATAATTGGTGGTGACAACAAATTAATTCTTTGTAGTGACCAAACCCTGTTAAGTAACCTGTTGCTATACTTAGTAGGGTCACAAATACTGTTACACACGTTTTATGCTGTGAAATAAAAAGTACTGAATGTTTTTGACCAAATATTTTTTAAAATTGGCCACGGCTCGAACCAAAGCAGTCTTAAGAGATCCAAAGTTGGGGCATCTTTTGTGACAAACCTTATCCTCTAAAACCGCCCACAAGTTGTTATATAATTGGTTCAAATCTGGACTGCCTGAGGGCCATTCTTCAGAGGAAATGAACACTGGCAAATTGTTTCGAAGCCAGGCCTGGGACGTTTTAGCCTTATGGGCCGGCGCAGAAACCTTCAGGAAAGTCCATGGCTGGTTTTGGAACAGGCAAGTGTTAAGAGGCTTCACAACAGCTTCCAAAACGGTTTCTTGGTAAACTTTGGCCGATGTTTTGACTGCCTGTTCGCAGAAATGCAGGTCAGTGACCCCATCGTAAGGGACACCCCACCAAACCATGACTGAAGCTGGGTGATGACCCTTTTCCACTGTTGGGATCAGTTCAGATGCTTCCGTAGATGACCTCGCATACACTCTATCATTTTGCTTGTTCAATTTTTCCTGAACGGTAAATATTTTGTCATCGGTGAACAAAATTTTTCTGTGCAAGTTATCAGCGTGCTTCACCAAAATACGTTTTCATTTTTCAATCCTATTTTTTTTTTAAAGCTGCAGTCAATAAATGTCCTGTACGTCGTTTGAAAGCCTCAAGTCCCAAATCTTTTTCAATGAATCGACTTATGGACTTTTGTGTGATATTCATCTCACGGGCCATGATTTTCTGTTTTCGGAGCGGATTCCAGTGAAATCTTGATTTAACGATTTTCATTTCACACTTGAAAAGCGCTATTACATTATCTGACCACGCCATGATGAAAGTTGAAACAATTTTAAAATCCCGTTAAAGACTAACGCTTTTGAGGTTCGCTTTCAAAACTCATATGACATTAACGGGGTATGTTCAGTTTTACTATTGAAATAGGTGTGTTTAATGTTGTAACAGTATTTATGACCCTACTTAGTATAATATCGGTTGTTTAACATATAAACCCTTTAATATATTTCGTTTCTATAACAGCAAAATCTTTGTTTACGGCGAAGACATATGAGATTCCCCCAAAAAAAAAATTAGGGACATTTCTCTGACTTGATCAGGAGTTTCGCCGTAAAAAGACCTCATTATCATTGGAAACAACAACCAATTTTTTTGGTGGCGACTCATATTTTCGGAGTTACTGCCACCCAAAGCTTGTCAATTAATATTGTTATATACCTTAACAAATTCTATTAAGGTTGTGGCATCATTGCAATGCTTATCAAAACATCTATCCAAATACGTTTTATTTGCCATTTCAAGGCGGTAAAATATTACATTGTTTCAAAAAGTACTTATAACATACAGTCTATAGCAACAACCAATAGATGTACAAATTCAGTTCCAATAACACTACTCAACAAAATGAAAAAAATTTCATGTACTCCGGATGCGATAATTTTTTCTGTGTAGATAACCTTGACATGAGCTCGAAAAACGCAATAAAATTTTTTTTTCGTTTGGTTTTGTTTTATTTTTTTTTTTTTTAAATTTTAAAAATTTTTTTTTGGTTAATTTGTTTCGTCCGGCATAACTCGGGAACCACTAGCCCGATTTAATTGAATTAAATTTTAAAAAATTTAAAATTACAATTCCCTTAATCTGTTCATATATTGTTTTCCTATACAAGCAACAGTTTCCAAGTTAAAAATGAATATATAAAGGAAAAAACTTATTTTTTGCCTAAAGATTTAAATTTTTTTTTTTAAAAAATCCATAAAAAATCCAAAATGAAAAAAAATGTCAAATCTTATTACTTTTACGTAAAGTCACATAACCTATGAGCAAAATGAGACAAAGATCATGAAAATCATGCATGCGTTTCGCTTTTATTCGGAATTGAGTAAAGGTATGAATTTCAAAAATTTGCTCGACATATGCACAACTTTGTCTATGGTGAGGTTTTTTCTTTTTTATTACAAAAAAAATTAAAATTTGTTGGGTGACAAAAATATATGAAAATGAAAATGGGATACCTTCACATAATTGTAAATAAAAGCAGAACGCGTTAATCGATTTTCATGATCTTTGTCTCATTTTGCTCATAGGTTATGCGACTTTACGTAAAAGTAATAAGATTTGACATTTTTTTTCATTTTGGATTTTTTATGGATTTTTTAAAAAAAAAAAATTTAAATCTTTAGGCAAAAAATAAGTTTTTTCCTTTATATATTCATTTTTAACTTGGAAACTGATGCTTGTATAGGAAAACAATATATGAACAGATTAACCCGAATCAGCCCAGTGTTACCATATGGTCACTCACACAACAAGCGTAGCAAAGTCAATACGTAAATTCGTGTGATTCCCCGATTTCGAAAAATTTGCACTCATTCTGTTTGTGAAGGGTGTGCGCTTCTGTCAAATTTGTTTTTAAGCTAGTTATTGTGTGTTCGTTGAAGCGATTGGATGCATTGTCAGTACTTAAGAAAATATTATGGCAAAAAACCTGAATTCATGTTACTACAAAAAGTAAGTATGCAATATTTTTAATGAAATGATGTTGTTCAGATTTCAAATAAGTATTTTTTATTGCGGAAGATATTGAAGTTGTGTATGTACAATTCCATTTCTCAGCTTTCAAAAAATTTAAGTGTTTTTTCTAAAAGTTTTAACAGGTGTGACCGTATGGTCACGCTGGGCGAAATTAAGCAAAAATAGATCACTTAATTAGCTTGGTGTTTTTTTTCGTTTTTTGATAATTTTAAGGGCACTTACTGCACAAGAAGCTATTGATTTCTTAAATGAGTTGTCTGCTGAAGACGAGTCTGTAAAAGCATTGTACATTCTTCCACCTGAAGTTGAAAGTGCCGCACTTAGTGGTGAAGATGATGCTGAGGAGGATGGCGTTGGGGTTCCAGTTGACATTTGTGTGGGCCAACTGAAGTCAGCTTGTGAACTCGAAATGAGCAATGGCAGACATATCAATAACTTAGACGACGCGCAATGTGAACAAAGTGATGATCAAGATGATGTGGAGGTTCATGATATTATCATGGCAAATTCTAGTGAACATTTGGTCTCAAATTTATCGGCTGAGCTATCAACAGAGCCTTCGACTGAAGCATCGACGTCGGCATATTCTACACACCTGCAAAAGGTAAAACCCACCCTATCAGCAATGCAACTTCCACTTTCGAATAAGGCCACCAAAATTACCTTGGTGAAAGATGGTTTAGTTGCCCAGACTCCTATTTTTCCATCAGCAAATTTTAAAGATTGCAACAACGTCACACCGTATGAGCAGTTTGAAAAGTTTTTTGACGAGGAATTATTTCCTCACATTGTCAACTAAATCTCACAAATATGCTGTGTTTCTTGGAAAGCCGCATCCAAATATTACTGTAGCAGAGCCAAAAACATACATTGGAATTTTGATAGTGAGTGGATATGATAATCGTACCACTTTTAGGTCCTATTGGAGTGCTGACGATGATTCACGATCACAATTTCTCCATTTTGAAGATAGTGGAAAAGAAGTAAACGATGGCGACAAAATGTGGAAGCTTCGCCCTATAACAGATCACCTAAAAGCAAACATGTTGAAAAATTTCCATCCAGTGCAGCAATTATCATTTGACGAAAGCATGATATCCTACTTTGGACGACACGGTTGCAAGCAATTTATTAAAAGAAAACCATTGCGCTTTGGGTATATAGTATGGTCATTGTGTACGCCAGAGGGGTATCTAATAAACTTCGAAATTTACCAAGGCACAAATCCTCGATCCAATCGCAACTATGAAGAAAGATTTGGTAAATGCACTGCACCCCTTATAAATATGATAGACGACTTCAGTCCAGATGTTCAAAGCCTACCATTTTCGTTCTTCTTTGATAATTTATTCACCGGGTTTCCGGTACTCCATTATTTAAAATGTCGTGGTTACACTGCAACAGGTACAATTAGGGAAAATCGAATCCCTAAAAGTTGCCCCCTTGCTGATAAAAAAAGGATGAAGAAGGAAGCTCGCGGCCATATAGAATCCATTACAATAAAGGAGACCGAAGTACTTTTAACCAAATGGAACGACAACGCTGTTGTTAATATTGCATCAACTGCCTACGGTGTCAATCCTGTTGCGAATGTTCAACGTTATTCCAGAGAGAGAGACTTCAGACGACAGATCGCTATTTATTACTGCAAGCATTTTGGGCAAAAAGCAAAGACAAGTGGCCCACGCAAAAGGAATTTCACAGAATCAACAGAATCTCTGCGATTTGATAGACAGGGCCACTTTGTTGGTCCATGTACAAAAAGAAGACGTTGTGGTGAGGAGT
This sequence comes from Hydrotaea diabolus, assembly GCA_963513945.1. Taxonomy (NCBI): domain Eukaryota; kingdom Metazoa; phylum Arthropoda; class Insecta; order Diptera; family Muscidae; genus Hydrotaea; species Hydrotaea diabolus. Next base: position 46,987,232 of record OY740717.1, on the reverse strand, counting down.
TTTGCAAATCTGTCGGCCGCACTGAATGCACAAAATGTGACGTTGGGCTTTGTGTGAAATGTTTTGCCACTTATCATACTCAATAAAACTAATAAATAAAAACTAACATGTAAAATAACTAGATTTTTTTTCTTGTTCCTCAATCAAATTAATAAATAAAAAATAACATGTAAAATAACTCGATTTTTTTTTCGTGTTGTACGAACACAAATCGTACCCAATGTGACCATATGGTCACACCCTATATCTTTCGATCTGAAAGGGCAAAATGAAAAAAAAATTTCGATTTATAATCCCTAGGACCTACATAAATGCCCTATGAAATATTTCCGAAAAATTCAAAAAAAAAAGTTCTGGGTCGATTCGGGTTAAGGGAATTGTAATTTTAAATTTTTTAAAATTTAATTCAATTAAATCGGGCTAGTGGTCTGAGTTATGCCGGACGAAACAAATTAACCAAAAAAAATTTTTAAAATTTAAAAATTTAAAAAAAAAAAAAAACAAAAACCAAATGAAAAAAAAATTTTTTATTGCGTTTTTCGAGCTCATGTCAAGGTTATCTACACAGAAAAAATTATCGCATCCCGAGTACATTTTGACTGTTGACTAGTGTAATCATCGTAAACTGTTAGGATTACCGATGCTCGTTTTCTGCAAACGAAAGGTTCAGTTTCCTATACTAATAATTGCTGTGTACCAAAACAACGTTCGGTTGTAGCGATGGAATATATGGGTAGTACGTGCAACCACCAATATTTGGTTGGCAAAAAAAATTCGGTTGCGGCAACAAATCTTTCTCTGGATGTATAGATACACACTGTTACAACTATTCTTTGAATGAACCTCTACATAAATCTATGATACTTTGGAATTCTCTTTGCGAATTTATCGATTTAAGTTTTTCTACTTCCAAGCTAAAAACATTGTTAAATAACTAAGTTAATTAAGTTTACATTATGCTTATAATTACTTATAATTAATATATTTGTATTCTATTCTGCTAGTCTGTAAGGATCTTATCTCCATACACTAAATAAATAAAATGAAATGAAATTGCAACCTACTTTGAACGCTCTGATTTAATTCACATTTTCTACAAAGTGCGCAAAATTAAACCTCAAACCCATCGACCTGACCCAAAGGTATCTGCGTAGCTACAGGCCGAATAAGTCAACAATCGATCAGTTCTTTATACTGCAATAAATCGTTTTTCTTGACTATTGGGTTGTATTCGACACTTCGATAAAAGGAAAGTTATGCAAAAATTGGACAGCTCCGCTCCTTCTCTGGTACTTTGAAAGACTTCAGTCCGAAACACCGTTTCCGAAACAAGAATCCGACACAAGAAGAAATCCCACTTAATATCTTGCTAGGTGTTAAAATGATCTATGAAAATTATGTGTGAAACAAAATATCGGCCCAACGCTCGCCACAGCTTTGGTGGCATACCTCCTCTATTCGATGGTTCATGTTTCTAATGATGGTTCATATTTCTGGGACATAATCGAGGTTAGTCTGCCGAATTATCTTACACTTAAACTCTTGAGGTGTTCTTTGCTTATTGACGTACACTTTTTCCTATAAATGTCTCCAAAGAAAAAAGTCTAACGGGTTTCTGAATTTGAAGGTGGATAACGGAAAACTATACAAACTAGGGCGGGTCGATTTAAAAATCGCCTAAGTGACAAGGAAAACGCACATTGACTCATTGGGTTTTCGATAGTTGTGGTTGCTTCATCTTGCGGTGTAGAGGATGGTGGATTCATTGTAAACTAAAGAAAATATAAAAGAAAAACGGGGGAAAATCCATATTTCAAACTCTGATAACAATAACATAACAATCCAAGAAACACGAGCAACAAAATAAAGCACCAAACACAAAAAATGCCTTGTTAAAACAAAGATGGTATCTTTGAAATGGCAATTCTATCCCTTGATTAAAATAGTTTTCCTCAAGGTCTTCAAAATAGTGGTTTACAACTGTAATTGCATCTTCATTTGGGGTAAAACGCTTGCCAGCAAGGATGTTTTTTTAGATTTGGAAACAGGTAAACGTCACTGGGAGCTAAATCAGGAGAATAAGGTGGGTGGTCAAGCAACTCGTACTTTAATTCGTTGATTTTAGCTCCAAAGCCGAAATTTCAATGTTTCAAAGAAAAATTCCTTTTGGACTCGATTGGAGCACTCTTAATGGGTCAATGTGAAAGTTTTCAAAATTTGACCCAACGGTTCAGAAGCAGGACTTCAGAATTACTTTTAGAGGTATGGTTCCTCGGACAAAGTTTCTTATTTTGACCTAGAATACGATTTTCCCTGTCACTTGAGTGATCTTTTGCCTCCCTACAAATCGACCCGCTCTAGTGCACACTCTATATTAGAGAGATTTTTATAAGTTATGTAAACCGTATTGTAACAGAATGGGGTTCCCTTTCAAAGAATATTCTGGTCACATCTACCCATCTTTTTCTGAAAGCCAATAAACTGCTAAAACTTTATGGAAGTCTTCAAGTAAAGAACACTCTTCATGAGATGACAGACTACTACTTTTTTACACCTTCCAGCGAGAGATAACCGAATCTAGTTAATTTTTTCTTGACACCTTCGAGCGTTACTTTGCTCATGCGGCATTTAGTGGAAATTTTCTTAAAACTTCAGCAAAAATATTGAAGTTATCTAGCTTCATATTAAAAGGTTATGGTCCGATTTTGCAGGCGGGACAAAAAACAACGAAATAGTTACTATTTGTTGATGCAGCGATGCTTGGACAAAAACTTGTAGAAAGTTTCGTTTTGCTTAGATAAATTGTGCTGCTTTCTATAAAACGATTTTAAGGTCAACATTTCCAAAACGTCATTTCACGAAACATATGTTTTCTCCTTTTATTTTATACTTAAAAAAATTATACTCACGATCTTACTTTTCTCTGAGCACTGAAGCCATGATGACGACCGACCTTACGAGGAAATTCCCATGGCGTACAATTTATGGAAAATTAAATCATATTCCACAACGATGTAAAGGGTTTACCAAATAACACGCACGATGTTAATTGTAAATTAATCAAGAAGTTTACCGAGACTTATCTTAATATTTTTTAATATGATAGAAAGATCAATAACAAATATGTGTTAAGAAAATATCGGCCAAATGCTCGCCACGGCTTCGGTGGGATACCTCTATCCGATGGTCCATATAGGTCCAATGACTCTGAGAGAAAATAGACGTTCAATGTAGTAAATGTTTCGAATTCTGTCATCATTTAGCTCTAGACGTTATTTTGGGTCATTATCGTACACTTTTTCTTTAAAATATCCCCAAAGAAGGTAGTCCAACGGTGTCAAATTAGATTATCGTGGCGGCCAACTAACATCGTCAGTACATGAGATAACATGCCAATGGATTTCTTGTGCAAAAGAGCCACTGTTCCATTGTCCAGTTCATATCCCTAATTTCTGACCACAAAAAGTCCGACCTCAGTTTTGAAGAAGTAGGGCCCGTCGCCAGCCCATAAGCCAGACCAAAGGCTTAGCTTTGGTGAAAAGTTAACTTTCTTCAGGGATTTTTAGCTCGTTGGTTTATTTTTGCTTTTTTTTATTAATGCTTTATTTGCCTTACAATAAGTATACGAATCTTTAAGTAAAATTCAATAGATAATCCTGACATGGATTTCTGTGTGATGCGGTTCTCTGCGCCTTTTTGCTAGGATTTACTTTAATTTGTTTACAGTGGTATGTCAACTGTATAAGTTTGACATTTTATATTGTAGAGTAATAAACTCTAGGCTTATAGAGTGGAGAACTCTAGTTTTATAAAACTCTTGATTGGTATAGTTGATTTTATTCTTATGGGCGGTATTGTACAGACTACTGTAGGTCTTTGAGTGTCCTTAGAGCGTACACATAACTGAGAATTTTGGAACCAGATTTGGTTTAAACCTTGTGAAACAGAGGTTGAGACCTCTATATCCAGACTATCCTGACTGTCTATAAGTATAATAAGTATAACTTTTCACAACATTTAAATCTCGTTTGGTTTAAACCTAGTGAAGTAGAAATGAGGATTCTACTCAGTCATTTGCGCGCGTCTGTTCGCGATAAGTTGTGACGTAAGACTCGCAGGTACAGATCAAAATACCTGGCGTTCATTTCTCCAAAGTCTTGACGTGCTTGGAGTACATACTAACTGTCTTGCTAATATGTTGCTGTGTCGTTCGAGCTTCTGTTCGTGCATCATCTTGATATTATGATTTGCATCTTTGACGAGGGGTTTTCTCAGATCTTGGTGGATCGGTGGATGTTTTCGTGGCTCATGTATCAAGGGGTGACAATGATTAACTGCAATGTTTTCGATTGGACTCTTTGAATCTTGTCAAGGTAGCTTGAACTTGCTTTTTCTCATAGCTGGGCACCGTATACACAGATAAGGGCGGTTCGGAAAGTTCTTAGCCTATCAATGAAAGAGAATAGTTAGTTTTTCAAAAATATTTTTATTTTTCAATATAATCTCCTGAAACTTCAATACACTTAGTCCAACGCTTATCTAGCAATTCTGTCCCTTGATTAAAATAGTTTTCCTTAAGGTCTTCAAAATAGTGGTTTACAACTGTAATTGCATCTTCATTTAAGGTAAACCGCTTGCCAGCAAGGATTTTTTTTAAATTTGGAAACAGGTAAAAGTCACTGGGAGCTAAATCAGGAGAATAAGGTGGGTGGTCAAGCAACTCGTACTTTAATTCGTTGATTTTAGCCATTGGTAAAACACTCTTGTGCGCTGGTGCGTTGTCTTGATGAAAAATTATTTTTTTGTGTTGTAAGCCAGGACGTTTTTCTCGAATTTGTACATTTAATTGATCTAAAAGGTTGCAATAGTACTCTGAATTTATTGTTTTAGCCTTTTGCAGATAGTCAATCAATAAAATACCTTTGAAGTCCCAAAAAACCGTTGCCATAACCTTACCAGCCGATTGATTTTTTTTGCCTTCTTTGGGACACTTCCTCCAGCTTCAGTTCATTGTTTGGATTGTTCTTTTGTCTCTGGAGTATAGTGGTGGATCCATGTCTCATCAGCAGATATGAAACGACGCTTAAAATCTATTTCATTTCGCTGAAAACGATCCAAAAAAGCTTGAGAAATGTTCATTCTTATGCGTTTTTGGTCGACTGTTAACAAGTCCGGCAACCATCTTGCAGAAAGCTTTTTCATCTGTAGTTCTTCATGCAAAATTAAATGGACTCGATCATTTGAGATGCCCATGATATTACCTATTTCACGCACTTTTATTCGTCGATCATTTAATACCATATCATGCACTTTGGCTACAATTTCTGTTGTTGTTGCTGTTTTTGGACGTCCACTACGTGGTTCATCTTCAACGCGTGTACGACCACGTTTAAATTCAGCAACCCAATTTTTTACTGTTGCATATGAAGGAGCACTTTCACCTAAAACGCTTGCCAGCAAGGATGTTTTTTTAGATTTGGAAACAGGTAAACGTCACTGGGAGCTAAATCAGGAGAATAAGGTGGGTGGTCAAGCAACTCGTACTTTAATTCGTTGATTTTAGCTCCAAAGCCGAAATTTCAATGTTTCAAAGAAAAATTCCTTTTGGACTCGATTGGAGCACTCTTAATGGGTCAATGTGAAAGTTTTCAAAATTTGACCCAACGGTTCAGAAGCAGGACTTCAGAATTACTTTTAGAGGTATGGTTCCTCGGACAAAGTTTCTTATTTTGACCTAGAATACGATTTTCCCTGTCACTTGAGTGATCTTTTGCCTCCCTACAAATCGACCCGCTCTAGTGCACACTCTATATTAGAGAGATTTTTATAAGTTATGTAAACCGTATTGTAACAGAATGGGGTTCCCTTTCAAAGAATATTCTGGTCACATCTACCCATCTTTTTCTGAAAGCCAATAAACTGCTAAAACTTTATGGAAGTCTTCAAGTAAAGAACACTCTTCATGAGATGACAGACTACTACTTTTTTACACCTTCCAGCGAGAGATAACCGAATCTAGTTAATTTTTTCTTGACACCTTCGAGCGTTACTTTGCTCATGCGGCATTTAGTGGAAATTTTCTTAAAACTTCAGCAAAAATATTGAAGTTATCTAGCTTCATATTAAAAGGTTATGGTCCGATTTTGCAGGCGGGACAAAAAACAACGAAATAGTTACTATTTGTTGATGCAGCGATGCTTGGACAAAAACTTGTAGAAAGTTTCGTTTTGCTTAGATAAATTGTGCTGCTTTCTATAAAACGATTTTAAGGTCAACATTTCCAAAACGTCATTTCACGAAACATATGTTTTCTCCTTTTATTTTATACTTAAAAAAATTATACTCACGATCTTACTTTTCTCTGAGCACTGAAGCCATGATGACGACCGACCTTACGAGGAAATTCCCATGGCGTACAATTTATGGAAAATTAAATCATATTCCACAACGATGTAAAGGGTTTACCAAATAACACGCACGATGTTAATTGTAAATTAATCAAGAAGTTTACCGAGACTTATCTTAATATTTTTTAATATGATAGAAAGATCAATAACAAATATGTGTTAAGAAAATATCGGCCAAATGCTCGCCACGGCTTCGGTGGGATACCTCTATCCGATGGTCCATATAGGTCCAATGACTCTGAGAGAAAATAGACGTTCAATGTAGTAAATGTTTCGAATTCTGTCATCATTTAGCTCTAGACGTTATTTTGGGTCATTATCGTACACTTTTTCTTTTAAATATCCCCAAAGAAGGTAGTCCAACGGTGTCAAATTAGATTATCGTGGCGGCCAACTAACATCGTCAGTACATGAGATAACATGCCAATGGATTTCTTGTGCAAAAGAGCCACTGTTCCATTGTCCAGTTCATATCCCTAATTTCTGACCACAAAAAGTCCGACCTCAGTTTTGAAGAAGTAGGGCCCGTCGCCAGCCCATAAGCCAGACCAAAGGCTTAGCTTTGGTGAAAAGTTAACTTTCTTCAGGGATTTTTAGCTCGTTGGTTTATTTTTGCTTTTTTTTATTAATGCTTTATTTGCCTTACAATAAGTATACGAATCTTTAAGTAAAATTCAATAGATAATCCTGACATGGATTTCTGTGTGATGCGGTTCTCTGCGCCTTTTTGCTAGGATTTACTTTAATTTGTTTACAGTGGTATGTCAACTGTATAAGTTTGACATTTTATATTGTAGAGTAATAAACTCTAGGCTTATAGAGTGGAGAACTCTAGTTTTATAAAACTCTTGATTGGTATAGTTGATTTTATTCTTATGGGCGGTATTGTACAGACTACTGTAGGTCTTTGAGTGTCCTTAGAGCGTACACATAACTGAGAATTTTGGAACCAGATTTGGTTTAAACCTTGTGAAACAGAGGTTGAGACCTCTATATCCAGACTATCCTGACTGTCTATAAGTATAATAAGTATAACTTTTCACAACATTTAAATCTCGTTTGGTTTAAACCTAGTGAAGTAGAAATGAGGATTCTACTCAGTCATTTGCGCGCGTCTGTTCGCGATAAGTTGTGACGTAAGACTCGCAGGTACAGATCAAAATACCTGGCGTTCATTTCTCCAAAGTCTTGACGTGCTTGGAGTACATACTAACTGTCTTGCTAATATGTTGCTGTGTCGTTCGAGCTTCTGTTCGTGCATCATCTTGATATTATGATTTGCATCTTTGACGAGGGGTTTTCTCAGATCTTGGTGGATCGGTGGATGTTTTCGTGGCTCATGTATCAAGGGGTGACAATGATTAACTGCAATGTTTTCGATTGGACTCTTTGAATCTTGTCAAGGTAGCTTGAACTTGCTTTTTCTCATAGCTGGGCACCGTATACACAGATAAGGGCGGTTCGGAAAGTTCTTAGCCTATCAATGAAAGAGAATAGTTAGTTTTTCAAAAATATTTTTATTTTTCAATATAATCTCCTGAAACTTCAATACACTTAGTCCAACGCTTATCTAGCAATTCTGTCCCTTGATTAAAATAGTTTTCCTTAAGGTCTTCAAAATAGTGGTTTACAACTGTAATTGCATCTTCATTTAAGGTAAACCGCTTGCCAGCAAGGATTTTTTTTAAATTTGGAAACAGGTAAAAGTCACTGGGAGCTAAATCAGGAGAATAAGGTGGGTGGTCAAGCAACTCGTACTTTAATTCGTTGATTTTAGCCATTGGTAAAACACTCTTGTGCGCTGGTGCGTTGTCTTGATGAAAAATTATTTTTTTGTGTTGTAAGCCAGGACGTTTTTCTCGAATTTGTACATTTAATTGATCTAAAAGGTTGCAATAGTACTCTGAATTTATTGTTTTAGCCTTTTGCAGATAGTCAATCAATAAAATACCTTTGAAGTCCCAAAAAACCGTTGCCATAACCTTACCAGCCGATTGATTTTTTTTGCCTTCTTTGGGACACTTCCTCCAGCTTCAGTTCATTGTTTGGATTGTTCTTTTGTCTCTGGAGTATAGTGGTGGATCCATGTCTCATCAGCAGATATGAAACGACGCTTAAAATCTATTTCATTTCGCTGAAAACGATCCAAAAAAGCTTGAGAAATGTTCATTCTTATGCGTTTTTGGTCGACTGTTAACAAGTCCGGCAACCATCTTGCAGAAAGCTTTTTCATCTGTAGTTCTTCATGCAAAATTAAATGGACTCGATCATTTGAGATGCCCATGATATTACCTATTTCACGCACTTTTATTCGTCGATCATTTAATACCATATCATGCACTTTGGCTACAATTTCTGTTGTTGTTGCTGTTTTTGGACGTCCACTACGTGGTTCATCTTCAACGCGTGTACGACCACGTTTAAATTCAGCAACCCAATTTTTTACTGTTGCATATGAAGGAGCACTTTCACCTAACACATTCACCATATCATTATGAATTTCTTGTCCCGATAAACCTTTTTTATGTAACTATTTAATGACACCACGCATTTCTAATTTTTCCATTGTAAAAAAATCGCGGATGCGTCTATTGTGAACACCTGTTTCTATATGAAGGAGTTGCCAGATCGAACTAAAATTTAACATGTGTTCATAGCAGAGATGGAAGTGGAACTTAACTATTTTCTGTTTATACCGCGGTTTTTGTGCTAGGCTAAGAAGTTTCCAAACCGCCCTCGTAGGTTTGAATACACTGTTGTATAGGAAAATCTTGTATTCATGACTTAGTTTCGAGTTTGCGTTGTAGAGCCAGTGGAGTTAGCATACCACGATCTGAGCCTTTTTGGCTTCTATATTACAGCTCCAGGCTATTAGTCGATCCAGGTGGATCCTTAGGTATATAACGTTATCGGATAAAAAAAGTGATAATGTTTAGTTTCAATTTCGGACATGTGCTTGAGTTCAGTGTTAATGTTACCTGTGTGCATTTTGTCTCGTTGAAATTTATCCTTCACCCAGATAGCCATGATTCTACTCGTCTTAGATGAACACCTGGATTCGTGGATGCTATATCGGTCTTTTCGTGTGAGCTCATTACAGCAGTATCATCGGCAAAAGTGGATGTACGTTGGAGCTAGTAGGAATATTTGAGGTAAACAAAAGATACAGGGTAGGCCCCAGGACACAACCCTGTGCGACACCAGCTAGTGTTTCGCTACCATCGCTTATGTGTTGCCCACAGTTGACACTGGATCTACGGATTTCTAGGTAGGCCTTAAAGAGACGATGCATATACGCCGGTAAATATTTACAAATTTTGCTGATCAAACCAAAGAGTTGTACTTTGTCAAATTGTTGAGCAATATCTAAAATTTATTTCGGTCCTTTGTTTTAACACTTTGAACGGGGATTAACCAGCTCAAACCTCTTGCATCCTCTCGCATATTTATAGAAGACTAGTTGTGTTGTTGGCAACGCCAAAATAACTCTTTTTACGATACATGTAGATGGCTTCGAATGTAGAGTCTCTAAAGAGGTGAATTGTATTTTGGTGGGCAATTGTTTGAAGAAAACTTTAAAAGTGACGTTTACAACAGTAGTTCTCATACGTTTGGTGAGAACTTGGTCTTTAGGAGTTCAGTTTGTCTTTAAAATAGTAAGAACATTTTATGGTATCTAGAAAACCATATCTCCCCGAACGTTACGCGCGGTTTTGGGTCTCAGGGCTCATAGGTTAGAGCCCCTTACTCGGCCAAATCATTAGATTTAAATTCTTTTCAAAATTCCACTGTTTCTAAAATTTTATAGGTCCATTTTCCTTAGGACGTATTATTAAATTTAATATGATATAAGGTTTCGTGACGAAATTTTATTGTTTTTAAATTCCCATATGTCCTTAGTATAAGGTAGCTAGTGTTTGAGCCCCTTAAGCCCTTATGGGACGGTCCGAGTACCAAATTGTCACAAGTCTTAATATTAAAATATATTTAGATTTGTAAAAAAATGTCTGTGTTTTTGGATACCCATAGGCCTTCAAACGTTTCTGGCAGGTTTGTAGGCCCCAAGGTCCTAAGATCACGCAAATAGATTAAGGCCTTTAATTCAGCTAAGCCGAAAAATGTATGTCATATTTACTTAATTAAGACAATGTCGCTGTTTCTGTGTATCCATATGTCAATGTTCGAAAGATCCAAAATCTAGGCACCCTAGCGACCTTATTATAATAGATCACGATCTTAAATTTCTTCGAATCGAAAAACTACTGCTATTTTCTGATTTGTGGCCAAATTTTATTATTTTTTTTAAAATCCATATTAAAAAAAATGAAAATAATAGGTCTAGGCGTCCGGTTTTTGGACCCCTTGGGATCTTACACCATTAGTCCATGGCATTTAATTTCTTCCAATCGTAAAATTAATGTAATAGTCACATTCAGGTCAAAATTTTAATTTTTTTAATACTCATATATTAAAAGTTTAGTCCGAGTTGCAAATTGGTTCAAGCCTTGAATATAGGTACATATATGCCCACGAACCTTATGGACTGTTCTTAGGTCTTAGGGTCCATAAACCGATTCGTAAAATTAATGTCATATTCAGATTTCTAAAAAAATTTCACTGTTTGGTCCCCTTTGTAAAGGGACCAATTTTTCGGTGCCCTAGGGATTATATCCCCATGGGTCAAAGTCTCAAATGTCTTCGAATCGTAAAATTAATGATATATTCTGATTCGTTACGTTAGTTATATAGATCAGAGGATAATTTTTGGACCTATAGGACGTTTTTTGACCAATATTTTGTTCAGTAAGGATACCAATTGCTGGCTCAACGGCAATGCCAATAAACAAAATTGACGCAATTGAGCGGAATACCAACCAGAAGAGGTGCCAATACGAGGGCTGCTATATATATTTCTGGCCTAATAATGAAAATGCGAATATTTATGGTTTTATTGGTTTTCAAAGTATTCTCCAGCTTGATTTACATACAACTGCATGCGCTCAAACCAATTGTCGAAGCACTTTTTCCACTCCGATTGAGACGCCTCCAAAACATGGTTTTTGAATGCTTCAACAGCATCTTCTGGCGACGAAAATCCTTGACCACGCATTATTTCTTGATGTGCGGGATTCAAAAAATAAATTGAGGGTCAGGGCTGTACGGCGGATGACCCATCAATTTGTAGTTTTGACCGGACCGCTGGTTTGAGCCGATGTGTGAGAGCTTGCATTGTCGTGCACAATGATTCGTTTGCCTAAAGTCTTGTCCTTGTTCGAAGACTTCAGGTAAACAAATTGTGCCGTACTCAGAATTGACCGTCCTACGTTGCTCAAGCGGAACAATCGCCACGTGACCAGTTTTGCCGAAGAAACAGGCGACCATTTCGAAGCAAAAGTGCTTCTTCCACGAACAACTTTCGTTGGATTTGGCTCGTCTTCGAAGACCCACACGGTCGATTGCTATTTCGGGCTCATACGCATAGATCCATGATTCGTCACCGGTGACGATCTTATAAATGTCTTTTGAAGCACCGCCATCGTATTTTTTTTTTTTGAAATTTCTTTGTACCATTCGACACGAGCCTTTTTTTGAGCGATTGTCAAATTGTGCGGGATCCAACTAGAACAAACCTTTTTTACGACCAGGTGTTCATGCAATATATGCTAGTGTAAGAAATGCCCAAGGATGCCTCTGTCTCACGGTATGTCACATAACGATCTTGCATTATCAGTTCCCGCACTGCATCAATGTTCTCTGGCACAACGTCCGTTTTTGGACGACCTTCGTCTTAGAGCGAGCTTCGCCTACGATTAAATTCATTTAACCAGTTTTTCACAGTGCTATAGGATTGTGATTCATTGCCATACAATGATTTAAGTTCGTTGATGCACTCTTTTCGTGATAATCCACGTCTAAAGTTGTGAAAAATGATAGCACAAAAATGTTTTAAGTTAATTCCATTTTTTTTGCCAAAATTAATTTTTTCAAGTCACTGTAAACAACACAAATGATGGTCGTACGTCAAAACGTTCTAAGTATGTTTATGCTAATAAATATCGAACTCTCCAATAGAAATGTCAGATGATAACACTGTTGTTACCTAGGCCAGAAATATATATTGCAATTCTCGTATATCCAAAGAAAACCATGGTTTGGAATCATCTGTCCAAAATTCTTCAAAATCTATGATGGCCAGAACGTAAAGGTGAATGGTGCTCGCTAGCGCGCCATGATATGCTGCCTGAAATGGAAGCCCGTAATCTCGACGACAATTGGTTTCAACAGGACGGTGCCACTTGCCATAGAGCTACTCAAACAATTGATCTATTGAGAGGTAATTTTGAAGAGCACTGAATTTCACGTTTTGGACCGGTAAGTTGGTCGCCAAGATTGTGTGATATCTCACATTTAGACTTTTTTCTTTGGAGCTAAGAAAAATCCAAGGTCTATGCTGATAAACCAGCTACGATTCAGGTTTTGGAAATCATCATTACGTGTGTCATTAACGCCATAACGGTCGAAATGTTCGAACGAGTCATCTAAAATCGGACCTTCTGAATAGACACTCTGAGGCGAAGTTGCGGCCAACATTTAAAGGAAATTATATTCAAAAAATAAATGGCATAAAATGTCCTTTCGAATGAACAATAAAGATTCTACACTTGATTTAAGTTTTTCTGTTTTTTTTTTATTTTGAAAAAAACCTCTAGCTTGATTACCCCTTATATAGTTTGTATGGTTACATTTAATTATTTCGATGTGTTACAAACGAAAAGACAGTCTTGTATACAGGGTAACAGCGTATTCCTTATCTCATTTCATTAAAATATGGCCATCTACGACCATGCCCGAAAATGCTGTTAAATAGTCAAAAAATTGGAACGGTAGGACCTCTGGGTTTCGTTTAGGTAATTTTTGAAATTAATAGATAGGGCTATCTTTTACCACTGGTTCAGACCTTAGCAATTTACCCTAGGAGCCTCTGATCCAAAAATGTTTAAACCGCTGCCATTTCGTCCCTCCGCAGTTTTGGACATGGTCGTAAATGGACATATTGTCATGAAATGAGCCAAGTAATACACTGGTGAAATTTGTCCCGTCATGAATGAATCACCCTGTACATATCCATCCTATAGTGAAAAGTAAAAAAAAGACTGTTTTCCAAGTATCAAATTGACAGTTTTTGTTATTAGTATTTAATTTTAAAAGTTATCATTTTCAATCACTAATTTCACGTGACATATTTAATCGGGAACAAATACTAATTTCTTATTCCCATTATTATTTCATTTTAGTCGTTGTTTAATATGTAATTATAAAAACCTCGAAGCAATAATTTTTTAGTTATGATTGGAAGCTTATCGAAAAGGGTAAATAGTTTTGGGCTGATGGAGTAAAAATTTTCGCTATTCAAAAGCAAAAACCAGTTTTGTAGTCTTTAAAATTTAACATCGACATCAAAAACCTTTACACATTAATACATTTTTTAAGCAGAAAATTTTTCCTTTGGAAAATAATAACCAGAATCCATCAGCCCACAAACCACCTTCTGCGCTTGTGTTTTCAAAACACATCATGGCATTTATACTGGCACAATCGCACATAGGAAATCGTAAGTATTTTCACACTTTTACGTTTGCAAACATATGCTTCATATATAGCTTCATTTTATCCGCATATCCTTCCGGTCCGACCACGACTCGCTCCTATGGTTTCGCATGAAACCGTTTATTTGTATCGCATTTTATTACAAATAATGCGACAACTGTCATTTTAAATTATTAACTCTAAAAGTGCAATATGTTGACAGTTTATTTAATTAGTTTAATAACACACAGCAGTGACACTCTACCCAAGCTGCCCTAAATAAAACTACAACTAGTCATTTATATTATTTCGTTGCTCTATCTCTTATAGTGATAAAAATAAATTCTACTGTTCATAATAGCAAAATGGTGCAAGAAGAGAAAAAACTGGGAAAATGAACTGAAATAGATCGTAATTGGAAAAAGACTGCAGAGGGTTTGTCTGTAATATCATTTTAATTTTATGAGACTTTTATGAAGTGCATTTTTGTTGCCGTTGAATTATTTTTTTTTCTATTCCGTGCATATAAAATGTAATTACATTGCATTATATTTGTAGAAATTCCATTAAGGAAGGGCTGTTGAATAGCACTTTGCAACAAAATTTAAAACTTTCTATAGAGGTGGGTGACTCCTTTGGGAAAAGAAAGACTTATGTGAGTAGACAAAAGTCGCAGAAGGCGATGGTCCAAGTTGATCTCAGTTATTTTTTACGAGGTCTGCTGTATATATCGCTGGCCTAATAATGAAAATGCTAATATTTTTCATCAAAAATGGTTTTATTGTTTACAAAGTATTCTCCAGCATGATTAACTTACTCGTATATACTCGTACATTTCTATATGCGCTGAAACGAATTGTCGAAACACTTGTTCCACTCCGATTGAGACACCTACATGGTTTTTGAACGCTTCAACAGCATCTTCTGGTGAGGAAAATGGTTGACCACGCATTTTTTCTTGATGTGCGGGAAAAAAAGTCATTGGGTGTCAAGTCAGGGCTGTACGGCGGATGACCCATCAATTCGGCGTTTTGGTCGGTCAAAAAGGCGCCGATGTGTGGCAGCTCGTATTGTCATAGTGCCAATGATTCGTCTTCTCTTGTTCATTATTCGAATTTCTCCGAAGATTTTAGGCAAACAAATTGTGGTGTACCACTCAAAATTGACCTCCCGCGTGGATTAAGTGAATTAGTTGCAACATGACCAGTTGTTCTGAAGAAAAAGGCGACTATTTTAAAATTTCTGAAGAGACAGACGACTATTTTTTCAAAATTTCTTTGCACCAATCGACACGAGCTTTTTTGCGCGATTGTCAAATTGTGCGGGGTCCAACGAGAACAAACCTTATTTACGGCCAGGTGTTCATGCAATATCGAATGTATGCTGGTCTAAGAAATGTCCAAGGATGCCTCTATCTCACGGTATGTTACATTATTAGTTTACGCACGACATCAATGTTCTCTGGCACAACGGCCGTTTTTGGACGACCTTCGTTTTTGAGCGAGCGTCTACCACGATTTAGTTTATAAAACCAGTTTTTCACAGTACTATAGGATGGTGCTTCATTGCCATACAAAGATTTAAGTTCATCGATGCACTCTTGTAGTGATAATCCACGTCGAATGTTGTGAAAAATGATCGCACGAAAATGTTCACGAGTTAATTCCATTTTTTTGGCCGAATTGATTTTTTCAAGTCACTGTAAACAACACAACTGATGCACTTAGTTAGTTTTTGCTTAAAACTGTCAAACTTTCCAATGGAAATGACAGATGGCCAGAAATATATATAGCAATTCTCGTATGATCCAAAGAAATTTGTGGTACTGCGCCGTGGTAAGTAAAGAGTAAGTACATAATCCATCATCTGTCTTTAATGTCATCGTTTGCAGATTATTTTCATAGGACATAAAAAGTTGTCTTTAACTTTTGAGTGGCTTTTTCCTTCTTTTCCCAAGAAAAGTGAAAAAAGTACTTTTTAACGGCAGTTTTTAGTGTATATAATTTCTACTAAAATGGGGCTTAATAAATTTCCTTCTTTTAAAAAAGTTGAATAAACATTTGTGAGAGTTGTAGTTTTTGGGTAAAATTATTCCACTAAATTATTTTTTTTGTTATTAGAGTATAGAGTGATTTGCTTTTTAGAACTGCAGGCTGTGGCGGCACTGTTCTTTGAAGAGAGTAGAGAGTGTGCGTGGCTTACGGGAGATTTGGATTCGTCTGCCTTTGAGTTGCCATCACGCATTGAACACGTGAATGCGCAATCGATCATTGCAGTCCAGCGTGCTTTTCGTTTACCATTCGGACGTGTTACTAGACGGCAATCAATTGTAAATTGGGTAACATCATTGAGAACAGCAGGGAATGTGATATGTGTACGAAGGGGACCTGAGAGAAGAATAGCAACACCACAAAACATCGAGAGAGTTTGAGCAGCAGAACTGCAATCTCCGAAATACTCTGCACAGAAGCAACCACTTGGTCTTGGCATTTCCTGACCCTTGAGGCAGCCGGCTCTTGAGGCAAAGCAATTAGAGGAAAAATGGTTCCAACAGGTTGGTGCCGCTGCACATACAGCTAGGGTTACCATTTATTGTTTTAGGTAAATGTTTCCTGGACGGTTT
Organism: Hydrotaea diabolus; assembly: GCA_963513945.1. Lineage (NCBI taxonomy): Eukaryota > Metazoa > Arthropoda > Insecta > Diptera > Muscidae > Hydrotaea > Hydrotaea diabolus. The sequence goes on along the minus strand of OY740717.1, from coordinate 46,970,615 downwards.
ACCTCTTTGAGGGGTGATGTGAACTGGCCGGCACGCTCACCAGATTTAGCTCCTTGCGATTTTTTTCATTTGTAGTTAACTGAAGTCAAGGGTGTATATCAACCGTCCCAACACCTTGGAAGACCTAATTAACAATATTGAGGCTGACATTGGCAGAATACCAGTCGACATGCTTGTCAGAGCTCAGGAAAACGTATGCAGCAGTGTGTGGACAGCAAAGGTCGACGTTTGCCAGATACACTACCTAGAACCATGTACGAGTAGTTTAAAAATTCCCTTACTGTTCAATATAATTGAAATATAAAATAAATTTTCCTTAGGTTCTATTTTTTTTTTTGTTTCATTCCCAAATACGCAAATAATCCCTGTAGAGATCATCAAAAAAATAATCCTTTTGTCATTTTTTCAAAGTTTCCTTCCGACACTTTGCATTGAATTTGAATTTTTCTAAGGCAAACAATTGTGTAGCATAATTGAGCTTTTATTAGATTTGGGTCGATTTGTTGCCACAACCGGACTTTTTTCAACCGAATGTTGGTTAACCGTAGGTTGGTTGGGTACACAGGAATTTTTAGTAGAGGGAACTGACCCTCTCGGTTAAAGAAAACGAGTATCGTTAGTCGTAAAAAATTTTGATGATTATTGGAACTGAATTTGTACATGTTTTGGTAGGTTTTAAATTCTTTTTGAAACAATGTTATATTTTACCGCCTTGCAATGGATCAACTGATCAGTATAATAAATACTTTTTTGGATAGATGTTTTGATTATGCATTGCAATGATGGCTCAATCTAAAAAGAATTAATTAAGGTATATAACAATATTTATTGTCAAGCTTTGGGTGGCCGTAATTCTGAAAACATGTATCGCCACCAACAACATCGGATGTTGTTTTTAGTAATAAGGAGGGTACATATGGCGATTGCAAATTGTGGAAGGTTTAAGAGGACAAGGTTTGTCACAAAAGATACCCCAACATTGGATCTCTTAAGTCTGCTTTGGTTCGAGCTGTGGCCAATTTTCCAATGGACTAGGTTCGTGCAGCTATTGGCGATTGGCAAGTGCGACTTTAGGCGTGACATTTCAAATAAGTAGATTCTTTTTGGATACAATATACATCAATAAATATATTAAAAAATATTTGGTCCAAAAACATTCAGTACTTTTTATTTTACAGCATAAAACGGCACATATGACGATCAAGTCAGAATAATGTTGCTAAATTACTGTCAATTCTGTTTCTATATTCTGGAAATTAGTTTTCTATTTTTAGTTCGTTTATTTATATGGCAGTTGAGTTTGAATGCATTAACCATCGCACCCAAGAAACATAAACTGTCTGACCATTTTTGTTTTATTTTTTTAAATTTTTTGGGGATTTCGAAATATGTTTTCGACGTACACAATTTTATAAGGTTTTATATGTTGATGTTGGAATAACCATTATTATGCTTAAATAGCCAAATAAACAGGCCAATTAAAAAAAAAATCTGTTGTCACCACCAATTATTGTTAACAAAGTAACATGTACATCACAGTTGGTTGGTTGCCGTAACCGCCAGTTGTCGCAATCAATATCTAAACTAAATTCAGTTGGCATAACTGCGTTATTGGCTGTTAGTACCGTGTAACCATCAATACTATGGAATTTTGGTTTTTGCAAACGTAATTCGTTTTATCCAACTTAATTTTTGTAGTTCGGACAGATTTCCAACTAATTTTTTCTCCGCGTGTACCAACATTTATCCATAGTACCAAGTAAAATGTTGACAAAACTATAACCTTTTCTTATTTCTCTTTCTTTTTCGCCCGTACTGTCCGTATGTGGACCCCCTAACCAAGAGGGAAGCTATGACCCATAACTGTTATGCTTCGAATTGGTACCGGCGGAATCAATCCAATGGGGTGTTGGCCGTCGCATCGTTACGTGCCAGTGTGATGGCACACCGTGGTTCAGGCCACTTCGGCGATAATCACGTTAAATCCGACATCTTCTGTCCGTATGTGGATTCGACTTCCGGCGATTGTATTTCCCACCAACTAAGACATCCAGAAATTCAAGTCAAATGTCAACAATCATTACTCCCTCTTTCCCCCTTGAACTCCCTTACTTCCCACTCACCAACGCAATGCATCGCATGAAAATGGGAAACCCCTGTGTGTTGGTCAAAAAAAAATTGTCGCATAAGAAAAATCAAATTCCATAAAAAAATTTCAAAACAAATTATTAAAAAAGAACTAAAACGAGTATTTTTTATGATATTATTCTATTTTAAGCTTAGACGACTTATACTCAAATGATAAAAGTAGAGGTATCTAGGGGTATTTTTTTCAATAGGGGTTTTTCACAGATTTCGCGTCAATTGTGTTACACTTAATTCTTTTTTTTACAATATTGTTTGCCTTTTCATCATGAAATGAATTTCACCGAAAAACACGGTTTGTTGCGGTCTATGGGCTGCTGGAATCATCGGTCTATTTTTTTCTAATTTATAACGGGTGATCAATCTAGAGGAATTTTTTCTATAGGGTTTTTCACAGATTACGCCTAAGTCGTGTTCAGCTTTTTTTTCTAATATTGTTTGCAATGGAAAGACTTACACCGCGAAAGCCACGGTTTGGTGCGGTCTATGGGCTGGTGGAATTATGGGTCCATATTTTTTCAAAAAGTATTCAATTCACAGCACGCCATTATTTCGGACTTTTTGCTACTTGAAATTGAAACCCGTAATCTTGACGGTATTTGGTTTCAACAGAACGGTGCCACGTGTCATACATCTGTTCAAACAGATGTATGACACGTGGCAGCTAGAGCAGCTAATTATCCGTTTTAAACCGTTGAGTCGGCTGCCTAGATCGTATGACATCACACCTTTAGACTTTTTTCATTGGGCCAATGTAAAGTCCAAAGTATATGCTAACAATATACTATAAACTTAGTAGGGACATAAATACTGTTACAACATTGAACACACCCATTTCAATATTAGGACTGAACATACCCCGTTAATGTCACATGGGTTTTGAAAGCTAACCTCAATAGCGTTAGACTGTAACGGGATTTTAAAATTGTTTCAACTTTCATCATGGAGTGGTCAGATAATCAGAACCGTATCGCTGTAATAGCGCTTTTCAAGTGTGAAATGAAAAAAACCATATTTTCAAGACGCTCCGGGAACTAGGTATTAGCCGCATGTTCGTCTACCGATGCATGAAACTGTTTGAGGAGACTGGAGATGTAAAAGACCGCCATCGGGCCCAAGCTCTGTTCGAACACTTCATGCCATCAAAGCCGTTAAATCAAGAATTTACAGAAATCTGCTCCGAGATAGAAAATCATGGCCCGTGAGATGAAAATCACGCAAAAGTTCATGAGTCGAATCATAAAAAAAGTCTTAGGACTTGAAGCTTTGAAACGACGTACCGTTTGAAAGCCCCAAAAATAGGCTTAAAAAATGCAAACATCTTTTAGTGAAGCACGCTGATAACTTGCACAGAAAAATTTTGTTCACCGATAAAAAAAATTTTACCGTTCAGAAAAATTTAACAAGCAAAATGATAGAGTGTATGTGCGGTCATCTAAGAAAGCATCTTTACTGATCCCAAGGGTGGAAAACGGTCATCACCCAGCTTCAGTCATGGCTTGGTGGGGGTGTCTCTTACGATGGGGTCACTGACCAGCATTTCTGCGAACAAGGAGCTAAACAGCGGCCAAAGTTTACCAAGAAAACGTTTTGGAAGCTGTTGTGAAGACTCTTAACAACTACCTGTTCCAAAACCAGCCATGGACTTTCCAGCAGGTTTCTGCGCCTGCAAATTAGATTAAACCTTTCCACACCTGGCACCGAAACAATTTTCCAGCGTTCATTTCCTCTGAAGAATGGCCCCCAGGCAGTCCAGATTTGAACCCATTGGATTGCAAATTGTGGAAGGTTTAAGAGGACAAGGTTTGTCACAAAAGATACCGCAACATTGGATCTCTTAAGTCTGCTTTGGTTCGAGCTGTGGCCAATTTTCCAATGGACTAGGTTCGTGCAGCTATTGACGATTGGCCAGTGCCACTTAAGGCGTGTGTAAAGGCAAAAAGGAGGACATTCCGAATAAGAAGATTCTTTTTGGATACAATATACATCAATAAATATATTATATAATAATTGGTCCAAAAACAGTCAGTACTTTTTATTTTAGTCAGTACTTTTATTTCGAGTCATCTGAACAAGTCATCTGAAATTGAACTCTCAAGGGAAGGGAAGCAGTTGTGGCCAACATGTAAATAAAATTAAATTTAACTATTAATGCCATAAAATGTGCTTTCAAATAAAAAATAAAGATTCCACACTAGTTGTGAATTTTTGTATTTTTTTATTTGAAAAAGATACCTTTAGATTGATCACCCGTCACAGTGAAAATTTTAACTCAAACACTAAAATGTCCTCTTACATGTACTCAAATTCTTTCAAAGAAGTACTATAGTTTACGCTTTGATTAGAGATGTTGATTTTTGGTCTTCAGTGTTAACCACTAAATTCAAGCCACATTTTTGTTGAACATGCATTTACAAGTCGCGTAAATGAAGGAATATATAATATATCTTTACTTATATCATAAACTAATTAAAAATTTTTTGTTCCTAAAAAATTACTGAGGCCTACCAGGACCAAGTCCTTCTGGCGATTTGCTATATTACGTAAGCCTTTCATTTCCCGAAAGAATCATCTACCCCCAATAAGTGTTGCACATTTCAACTAGTATAAGTATAGTAGCGTAAACTAGACCGTTGCATTGGTGCGTATACGTTATTTGTAATCAATTATTTAATATCACTCATTCGTTTCGTAACCTGGTGTACGATTTTCAGTAGGATTATAATTATACGACTTAGGGTGGTGCCAGAGTGCGCGCTCAAAGCCAAGCAGAGCCGAACTCATTTTATGCTTGAAGGAAATTGGGGGTGGCAAAGTGAATGCTGAAAGCGGAGCTATTTTTGCTATGTATGTCGTATTAATTAATGTTAGTTTGCAGTCTTGTTATTCATTTGTGTTTATAAAATGTTAAAATTAACACAAAACAACATGGTAATCGATTATTCAAAATTTGGGTTATATAATAATGTGATTATATAATTAATCTTCTAATTGAAGTTTCTGATTAATCAGAACTATGATTAATCCCATTTGAATAATTTTGTTTAATATTCAATAGTATCAAAACGTCAAGAACCGTTTACAAATTAACTTTACACATACACTTAAATCTTTACACATACAATCAAATAACAGCTCCAATCAGCACGAAAAACACTTTAAAACTGTTTTTTCTATTCAATCAGCTATCACTCTTTCATGCAATCAGTTATCACTCTGCCATCCTGAAGCTGGTTTGTTTGTACTGATTTGTATGGACACAGCTTTGTGCTTGGCTCGGCTTTGAGCGCTAAAATCAAAGGTCTTAGATCTAAGGTGAAAATAGAATTTAAGTTTTTTGATCATGTTCAGCCAGACAATTGTTTTTCGTTCGATTATTCAGTGAATTACATCACAATACACCTCACTTCAGCTGCCGACCTTACGATTAAAAGTTTCATCTAAAAGGCATACAAAGCTTTCAAAAAAGCACAGAAAAACCCCTTTAATTATACCGTCCACAACCCGTTGAATTTTGAGAAATTCAGTATTGGATTCCAAATATAAAAGTTGCAAAAACTCATATACGCTTTTAAACATCATTAAATATAAAATTCAAGCAGCCAATCCCAGACTGTGGACTAGATGCTAAATGCCCTTTTCATTTAATGCACGTGTTTTTTCACTTTCAAAATAGTATCTATAAGTATTCTTTCTTATCTGATCATCTTGCCACCAACTGCCATCCTAATGCAACACTTCTCATAAATTACCTAAATTTCTTAAGGAAGTTTCATCATATCGGGTTTTACTTTATCTTTTCTGTACTTTTTATTTAAGGCACACTAGTGTATGTTTCTCTATCATAGAAGACGTCGCACTGTAAAAGTAAAAATCGTGATTTTATCCATTTTAAAAATAAAACATAACACTGAGATGGATATATAATCAGGTAAGCTCAGTCAACAATTTTGTACAGGGTGTCCGCCGGGAAGGTATACTTCTTTGTTTTGCCATCATTTTGGTTAATATTTGTCTTGACAGTTCATATTTGGCAGTCGTGAAGTAGAGACGTGGAAAATTTATTATGGAAAAATATTCGATAAACCAACGTGTTTAAAATGTTAAAACATTTTATCAAAATCTATCATCGTTTACTGTGACGATGAGAAAGTTACGTAAACTTTTTGGGAGAATTTACGTGCCAACAAAACGCACTATTTATCGTGTAGAGCATGATTTCGCAGAAAGAGGGCCTGTAGTTGATAGACCAAAGCATGGTCCACAACGTAGTACAAGATCGGCTGAAAACATTACTGCCGCTTTGGGCTTGATTAATACGTTGCATCAACAAGACGGTGCCACATCGCATACAGCCAGAATTACAATTGAATTACAGCGAGACCTTTTTCCACAACAAGTTATTTCAAGAAATGGTGTTGTTGATAGGCCTCCTTTGTGAAGCTAACAAAGGCGGACATTTATCTGATATTGTCTTCCATACATAATTGCCGACATTATATAAAACATTTATCAATATAAGATCCATTCTCTTTCAATTAATCAAAAATTATAAATAAATAAAGAAGTATACCTTCCCGACGAACCCGATATTCTTGTGTAATTGTATACCCTTACCACACTGTGGTTTTTTCACCACAGTAATTTATAGTCTGGTGTAATTTCATACCCTTACCACACTGATGTACAGGGGTTTTATGAGTTGTTGCTGATGTTTGTAACACCTTAAAATAGGTGTGTAAGACCCACTGAAAACTATGCAGATGTTCCAATCTAGGTGAAACTTTTCACAATGTTTTGTAAGTTTTGCCCCTTTGCAAAAAATCATATGATTTAAGGCTTTTTTGCTGTCGTAGTCTACGAAAAGTCAGCGAAAATTGCTCTAACTCGAAGAATACCACATAACCAACTTTGGCTAACCAAATTTAGACTAGAACAAATAACAAAAGTTAAAGTCGGGCGGGGTGGATTATGAGATACCTTACACCACTCAGCTTTTCAAAAGATATGGCAGTTTTGTCTGAAGCTTAAGCAAGGTCGGACTCAATTTGTTGGTGTTAATTATTGTCGCTCATAATGTAAAATAAGTGATAGAGTTTAATTTGTGACTTCTAAAACTGCAGGATCTCCAATCAAAAGGAAGTTTTATGTGAGGCCTGTTTGGAAATATGGAGGGTACAAACAATTGTACTTTGCAAATTTTGGGCGTGAGCGAGTTTAATTTGTGGCTTCTAAAAAAGGATAACCCCAAACCGGAGGCACTCATTGCGTGGGAGCTTTTAGAAATCATAAGCCGATATGGAAATTTTACAAAGGTTGGGTGGTGGTCACTCGTAAAGCTTTGTGTGAAATTTGGTTGAAATCGGATGCAATATGTGGCTCTCGGATTCCGAATTCGGGAAGTCCTATGTATCATATCAAAATATCTCTCTTTTTTATTTATTTTTCAAGTGTTATTTATATAATCTGGAAAAAATGTTAACGAAAAAGTTATTGAATGTTTAAACCCCATCTTAACTTTTGGCCCACGCTGTATTTTCAAGTGAAAGAGAAATTTAATATTATTTAAATGGATCATATTTCGCCATTGATGTGTACCGACATCGGTTTCTCGAGGTGTTTGTTTTTGACTGTTGCCATTGATCAATACATCTGGATTATAATCGCATGATTAATTTGCATTTGCACTTTCTTCCTAGAACTTTGCATTACAGTTGCAATTCCCGCAACATCTTTCCCTTCTTCATGCATTTTTCACATGAAGTGCCTTTACTCAATAGTAGTATGTTTGCCTGTTCCCATTTTCAATAACTGGTCATGGCTTAAACGAGAACTGTTGCTTATTTAGTCCTTACTTTACTCTATACTCTTTCAACTATGCAAAATTTCAAAAACCGATAATTTTAAGAAAATGAAGAATTCGAAATCATTATTTTTATAAAGAGCTGATTACAATAAATAATAAGCAGAATATAAGTAGACACTTTAGCTCCGTTGAGACTTAATACCTTTTTAACATTAAAACTAAGGGATAAAACTCACACTTAAAAAATTTCCAGTTAAAAAATACTAATACATAATTCTGTTTTTACACGGTAGATTGGTTCCAGAAAAAACCGTGTAAAAAAAACCGTGTAAAAAAAGACAGTGATCGTATGCAAAAATAGGTGATTGGTTCCTTATCTCTAAAACCTATTAAAATTAATAAAAAAAAACAAGGATTTTTTAAGAACAAGTATTCATGTTTTTATTAAATCACATATGTCATGTGTATTTACCCAAGCATAGTTGTTAACGAGAAAAAAGATATGCTTTCGAAGCTTAAAATTATGTAATGTAAATTAAATGTATGACAAGTTCAGGAACCAAAAACAATTATGTATGTATGTAAAACAGCTATGTTGTTATCAAAAAGAATAGGTAATTCAATTTTTAAAGTAAAAAAAATTAAAAATTTGTAAAAATGTTCTACAAAAACTTCAATTCGCTTAAGTGAAGCAATATGTAATATTTCTTTACTTATTTTCTACGGTAATTCGCGCAAAATAAAAACTTCTTTGGTCGTAAAAAATAAATAAAATATCTATACTGCCGTAAGTCTTTCGTATTTTCTATGAAATTAGCCACCCCCAAAAAGTGTTGCACATTTTAATTAACATAAGAGCGTGAACTAGGTGTCATACCATTCATTACATTGGTGCGTATACGTTATTTCTAATCAATTATATAATATTACTCATACGATCCATGAAATAAAAAGGCCATATTAACCAACTAAAAGACTTTCAGTATGATTAAAATACTTATATCTAGCTGCTCTTATTAGAAAAAGGAAGGCCTTAGATCTTAGGTTGAAATAGACTTTAAGTTCTTTGATCAAGTTCAGCAAAATAATACCAGACAATTTTATTTCGTTCGATAATTCAGTGAATAAAAACACAAGTTTTTCACTTCGCTTTTACAGTCGACTTTACGATTAATAGTTTAATCTCCAATGCATAGAAAAATTAATCTTTAAACTGAATTAATATTAAATAAAACACAGAAAACCCCCTTTGAGTTATTAAATTAATTCTACCGTCCACAACCCGTTGAATTTTGAGAAGTTCAATATTGGATTCCTAATTAAAAGCAAAAGGAATCAAATATAAAAGTTCCAAAAACTCATATACGCTTTTAAACATCGTTAAAAAAACAATTCAGAAAGTAAGTCCCAGAGTTTGGACTAGATGCTAAATGCCTTTTGCCTCTAATGTAAGTATTTTTCCACTTTCAAAATTTTAATATTCTTTCTTATCTCGTCATCTTGCCACCAACTGCCATGCTGATGCAACAATTCTCATAAATTACCTAAATTTCTTAAGGGAGTTTCATCATATCATAGCGGGCTTTACTTTATCTTTTCTGTAAAAATATTTAATGCACACAAAATTGTACACTAGAGTATGTTTCTCTATCATAGACGATGTCGTACTATAAAAGTAAAAAATCGAGAGTTTATCCATTTTAAAAATAAAATATAACACTGAAATGGAAATATAATCAGCTTAGCTCAGTCAACAATTTTTCGATATTTTGTACAGGCTCTCCGCCGGGAAGGTATACTACTTTGTTTTGCCGTCATTATGGTAAACATTATTCTTGACAGTTCATATTTGGCAGTCGTGAAGTAGAGACGTGGTAAATTAATTATGGAAAAAATTCAATAAACCAACGTGTTTTAATCGTTAAAACATTTTATCAAAATCAATCATCGATTACTGTGACGAACAAAACGCACTATTTATCGTGTAGTGAATGATTTCTATGAAAGAGAGTCTGTATCTGATAGGCCTAAGCATGGACCACAATGTCCTACAAGATCGGCTGAAAACATTACTGCTGCTTTGGGCTTGATTAACATGTGGTATCAACAAGAGGGTGCCACATTGCATACAGCCAGGATTACAATTGACTGACTGCGAGACCTCTTTCCACCACAAGTTTTTTCAAGAAATGGTGATGTTGATTGAACTCCACGGTCGCCTGATTTGACTGCTCAGGACTTCTTTTTGTGGAGATATCTGAAAAGCAAGGTATATGCAAACAAACCAGAAACGCTAGAGCAACTCAAACAAAATATTGGTGATGAAATTAAAGAACTACCGCGTGAAATATGTGTGAATGTAATGAAAAATATACTCGAAAGGGCTCGCATTTGTGAGGCTAACAGAGGGGGACATTTAACTTATATTGTATTCCATACGTAATTGCCAACATGAAATAAAACATTTATCAATATAAGATACATTTTCTCTCATTTAATCAAAAATTATAAACAAACAAAGTAGTATACATTCCCGACGGACACCCTGTATATTCTTGTGTAATTGTATATCCATATCACACTGTGTTTTTTTTCACCCCTGTAATTTTATACCCTCAGCCCACTGATGCACAGGGGTTGTATGAGTTGTTGTAGATGTTTGTAACACCTTAAAATAGGTGTGTGAGACCCTCTAAAAACTTTGCAGATGTTTCAATCTAGGTAGAACTTTTCATAAATTTTTGCCCCTTTGCAAACGTTTATCTGATTTAAGGCTTTTCTTACTCGTTTTTTCTCTCGTAGTCTACAAAGGGTCAGCGAAAATTGTTTTAACTCCGAGAATACCACTTAGCCAACTATGGCTAAGCAAATTTAGACTTGAACAAATAACAAAAGTTAAAATCGGGCGGGGTGGACTATGAGACACTCTGCACTACTCTGCTATTCAGAGGATAAAAAAGCTTTTTCTGGAGCTTAAGCAAGGTCGGACTCAACATGTTGGAGTTAATTATTTGTCGCTCATAATGTACCATAATTTGGAGTGATTCTTATTCCTGAAGGAATTGAAAAAATCCCAACGAAACGTCGGATTGAAAGAATGAAATAATTATCTTTTATTTGCATTGAAGCTGATGTGACCTTGAAAAACAATTTAGGAGATCCTAAGAAAAACCAAATAGGTAAACAAAAAGGTCAATACTTAGTAGGGGCATAAATACTGTTACAACATTGAAAACTCCCATTTCTATAGTAGAACTGAACATACCCCGTTAATGTCATATGGGGTTTGAAAGCTAACCTCAATAGCGTTAGTCTGTAACGGGATTTTCAAATTGTGTCAATTTTCATAATGGAGTGGTCAGATAATCAGAACCGCATCGCTGTAATTGCGCTTTTCAAGTGTGAAATAAAAAAACGATATTTTCAAAACGCTCCGGCCACAAGGGATTAGCCGCATGTTCGTCTACCGATGCATAAAACTGTTTGAGGAGACTGGAGATGTAAAAGACTGCCACCAGTCGGGCCGCCCACGCTCTGTTCGAACACCGCATGTCATCAAAGCCGCTAAATCAGTAATTCCCAGAAATTCGCTCCGAAAACAGAAATTCATGGCCCGTGAGATGCATATCAGGCAAAAGTCCATGAGTCGAATCATAAACAAAGACTTGGGGCTTTAAAACGACTGCAGCAGATTGACTGCAGCTTTAAAAAAATATAAAAAAGTGCAAACGTCTTTTGGTGAAGCACACTGATAACTTGCACAGAAAAATTTTGTTCACCGATGCAAAAATTTTTACCGTTCAGGAAAAATTTAACAAGCAAAATGATAAAGTATATGCGCGGTCATCTAAGGAAGCATCTAAACTGATATTAAGGGTGGAAAATGGTCATCACCCAGCTTCAGTCATGGTTTGGTGGGGTGTCTCTTACGATGGGGTCACTGACCAGCATTTCTGCGAACAAGGAGTGAAAACATCAGCCAAAGTTTACCAAGAAACCGTTTTGGAAGCTGTTGTGAAGCCTCTTAACAATTCCCTGTTCCAAAACCAGCCATGGACTTTCGAGCAGTATTCTGCGCCCATTAGGCTAAAACATCCCAGGCCTGGCTTCGAAACAATTTGCCAGCGTTGATTTCCTCTGAAGAATGGCCCTCAGGCAGTCCAAATTTGAACCCATTGGATTACAAGCTGTGGATGGTGTTCGAGGACAAGGTTTGTCACAAAAGATACCCTTATATTGGATCCCTTAAGACTGCTTTGGTTCGAGCTGTGGTCAATTTTCCAATGGACGAGCTTCGTGCATCTATTGACGATTGGCCAGTGCGACTTAAGGAGTATGTAAAGGTAAAAGGCGGACATTTCGAATAAGTAGATGTCTTGTGGATACAATATACATCAATAAATATATTAAAAAATATTTGGTCCAAAAACATTCAGTACTTTTTATTTTACAGCATAAAACGTGTGTAACAGTATTTATGTCCCAACTAAGTAAATATTCAAAATAATAAAAGTGATCCATTTTAATTTGTGACTTCTAAACCTGCAGGATCTTAACTCTTAAGGAACCTTTATGTGAGGCCTATTCGAAAACATGGTGGGTACGAAAATATAGTCATATGTGATCCACTTCGGTCAGTTAATTGTCGATTATAATGTAATACGTAAAATTCGGCCGTGATCGGATTTAAGTTGTGGCTTTTACAGCTGCTGAATCACAAATCAGAAGGTGACTTTTGTATGGAATCTACTTAATCGTAAGCCTATATGACTTTATTTTACCAGAGACATTTGTTAAAAACTGGTAACGCTTTATGCGAAATTTGGTGGGAATCGATTGTAATATGTGGCTTCAAGGGATATAGGTTCTGAAAGCCGGAAGAGCGTTTCTACGGAATCTGTACGTAAATATGGTTGCCTGTGTTCTATTATTGCTACAGTTAACTAATTAACATGCACATTTTGGAGCGATCGAGTGTAATTTGAGGATTCTGAAACTGGTTAACCTCAAATCGGAAGAACCCTTTGTGTGGGAGCTCTTCGAAAACATAAACCGATATGGCTTCATTTAACAAGGGTTAGGTGTTGGTCACTCGTGAAGCTTTGTGTGAAATTTGGTCGAAATCGGATGCAATATGTGGCTTTCGGATTCTGAATTCGGGAAGTCGGTTCGGGTTTGTTTTATCGAAATCGGCATAATTACGACCTGTAGTTTGATGACAACGATAGATGGACAGACGGATGGATAGACCGTCTGTAGATAGTGATTCTTATTAGATCGGTATATACGCATCTATTTGTATTATATTTGTATTTTATTTACTATCAGTAGGAAAAAGCATAATATATATCTATGTACAAGTTTTGAGTTACTACCTTAAAGATATTTCAGCAAATGATACATTATTTGTTTAAATGATTACAATAAAAATATAACAGATGTATAGGAAAAAGATAGTTAAAACCCTAATACTAATATCACAAGATTGAAAATTTTAGGTAGCTTTACAAGCACTAGCTTATTAAGTCTATGTTTAAAAACATAGCGTGAATTAGCCCTTGTTATATCAAGCTCCTTAGATGTGCGTAGGTGGATCTTCTGCATTTATCATTAAATGTCAGACTCATGTCAGTTATTAATTCCTGAATCGTTTTTTGTCCAGACATCCTGTGTAATTCGGCGGTGGAGAATCTTCTAGGCAAGTTGTAGATAATTTTCTATTTTTTGTTTTAAATCACTTGTAGCTTGTCTTTTTGAGACTTAGCGCAGTCCATCCACACCTGACATCCATAGGTAAGAATCGGTCTTATACACATTTTGTATAAAAGCAATTTGTTTTTAATGTTTAATTTAGACTTTCTATTCAAAAGTGGGTACAATGCTCGACCGCACTTTACAGCTCTAAGACACACATCGTCCACATGCTGTTTAAACGTCAGTTTCTTATCAAGGGTAATTTCCGAGTTTTTTAATGATCCCGATAATGCTATTTCTCTTCCCTGTGTAGTAAGACTTCGTGATGGAACTCTCTTTGGAGACTTATTGTACGGGGACAGTATGGCCTGCGATTTCTGTTCTTTAATCTTAATCTTCCACTTATAGAAATAGTTGCTTGCAGAAGAGAGTGCCTTTTGCATACGTCGAACTATGGCGTTTGAAACCTTGCCGTGACAAATAAATGCACTGTCATCTACATAGAAAGCCACATCGTTCCCTGCAGATATTGTGAAGTCCGAAGTATACAATGTGTACAACAGTGGGGACAATACAGATCCATGGGGCACTCCAGCTGGGATACTCTTTATGGAGGATTGTTCCCCGTTGACCTCGACAACAAATGATCTGTCCTTAAGAAATCTTTTGATCAGCTTTATTAAATATATTGGACAATTCATTTTGTGAAGCTTGTTAATGATTCCATTGTGCCAAATTGAATCAAAAGCCTTCTCAATATCTAAAAACAGTTTCCCTGTGGAGTACCGTCTATTTTTATTTGACGTAATAAAATTTACAACTCTTTTTATCTGATGTGTCGTCGAGTGCTGCGCCCTAAAACCATACTGAAAACTATGGAATAGATCATTGTTTTCCGTAAACGTTTTTAATCTTTCAAAAACAATTTTTTCCAAAACCTTGTGAAGGGAACTCAACAAACTGACTGGACGATAACTTGAGGGTTGCTTTAGGTCTTTGCCAATTTTGCCTATTGCTATTACTTAAACCTTTTAAATCCTTTTGGGAAGTACGAGTTTTCGATACAAAAATTATAAACTATAACCAAAAACGAGTAAGCAGAATGTGGAAGCTTTTTCAATAAAATGTTGTTTCTCTGATCGAATCCTGGCGCTTTAGAGTTTCTAAGACTATGAAATGAAAAACTTAACCTCGGCATGTGTTTTTAAGGAATCCTGATCAATGTCTAATGAAGTATTCTCTTCGATCAGCTTTATCGTAGAGTCCACTTTCCTGTCCATCGAGCTTCGAGAACCGAACGTAGTATAATGAGCGTTTGCAAAATGGTCTGCAATAAGTTCGGCTTTCTCTGCATTGTCAGTTACCATGCTACCGTTTATTATCAGGTTTCCAATTGGTTTGTTTTTTCCTCTAATGCGCTTAGTTACCCTCCAAAAGTTTTTGCCACCAACAGGCAAATGAAAAAGAAAAGTTTCCCTTAATTTTAAATTTAATCAGATATCGAAATCTTTATTGTGACCTAAACGTAATACCTCTTACATTTACATTTTTTACAATGATTAATTCAAATATTCGCGGCGACAACGCAGGTAGTATTCATTTCGAAGCGCTAAATTACTCGAACTATTTTGGCTACCACATATCCACGCAAAAAAAATTATCATCAAACTTGGGTCTCAGTTAATAATGGGATGATAAATACATTCATATTTCCTTCAACTTTTTTTTATAGAACAATCGTAAAATTTTCAGATATCACTGGAAGGGACCTACGGTTTATGCCAGCTCTGAACGGGAAAAGTAGTTTACAGTAAAGCTCTAAATGGCTTTGAGATTGATCTCTTGCTCGCAAAGTCGACGCTAATTACGATATTTTTTACTTGTTCTTACCCAGAATTTTACCTGCGGTCTCTTGTTTGATGGTCGTACAAACTAGCCAATGTACCATGGCTGCCCACGATTACATCCCAAATGCAAAGAAAAATCTTACTCTCATGTACAGTACCACAAAAAAATATAATACAATTCATACGAAAATAAATATAATATTTTAATTTATTTTTCAACAGTAGCATTTGCTCTGGCATGCCGTCCGCGTCTCTCACCACCAAGTCCTCTCCGCATTTGCGAACCATGTGTGGCAAAGGTACAGAGGTTAGCTGTTTTTAGCCGTATTCATGTTCACATTTACTGCACGTACATATATGCAGAATGAGCACTTGTTTAACATGCGTTTTGGTTCCAACGAGAAATAAAAGGTATGGGAGGAATGAACGAAGCAGACTAAAGTTGTGGTACGTTCATCTTTTTGCTCGATACCGCTGCGTATTTTGTTGCACTCGTATGCAACAAAAAGGACTCCCACTGAGACCTCATGTCGGTGTTGAGTTTAACCCAAAGAACAACAAGAGAACCTGATGCGGAGGTGAAGGCGTATTCGTATGCATTCGTTTTATACCCAAAGGAAGTTATTGCTCTCTTGTTTTTCTTGGGGTTTTTGTTTATAAAGTAAGCGTAGTTGTTGCATATTGGAGTGATGGCATTTCTGACAATAAAAAACAGAATTTGAAATATTTCAGGCGATAACTAAAAAATACTATTAGAAATTATATCAAAAAAGTAAAACTAGTATGTCTCAGCGATGAAAATTTCATATCCGAAAACATAAAAAAAAACAATTATCCAATAGCCATAACAAATAATCTAATTCAAAAATTAATAAACCAAGACAGGAACTGCAAAAAAATATAGAGTCATCAATTTAAAGGTATTTTTTCAAAATAAAAAATACTAAAATTTAAATCAAGTGTGGAATCTTTATTGTTCATTTGAAAGGACATTTTATGCCATTTAGTTTTTAAATATAGTTCATTTCAAATGGTGGTAACTGTAATGTGGAAATGAGCGTTCGGCGAAAAACAAGAAGATCCGCTATTTTCGATTAATATTGTGTTCAGTGATGAGGCCCATTTCTGGCGCAACGGCAACATCAATAAACAAAATTGCCGCATTTGCACTGAAGAGGAACCAGAAGAGGTTCAAGAGGTACAATCATATCCAGATAAAACCACGGTTTGGTGGGGTTTATGGGCTGGTGGAATTTTCGGTTCATATTTGTTCAAAAATGATGATGGTCGAAACGTAGTTTTCAATGTTGCTCGCTATATCGGACATTTTACTACCTGAAATTGAAGCCCGTGTTCTTGGCGACATTTTGTTTCAACGGAATGGTAGTGAGAGATAATTTCGATGAATTGGCCGCCTAGATCGTGTGATATCACACCTTTAGACTTTTTTCTTTGGAGCTACGAAAAGTCCAAAGACTATCCTGACTAACTAGCTATGATTTAGGTTTTGGAAGCCAACATTACGCGTGTCATTCACGCCATACCAGTCGAATGATTCATCTGAAATTTCACCCTCAGAACGGACAACATTTGAAGGAAATTATATTCAAAAACTAAATGACATAAAATTTCCTCGAATTAATAAAAAAAGATTACACACTTGATTTGAATTTTAGTATTTTTTTTTATTTAAAAAAAAAACCTCTAAATGGATCACTCTATATAAGAACAAAATACGACATTACTCGTAAAGAAAAATTGAACAAAAAGTGCTACAAAGTATATGTATGTACAACAAAAAGAATGCTTGGAGTAAGTCTTGCAGTACATGATGCTGACGTACGCGAGAGAAAGTAATCCACAGCACTCGCACAACATATAAAAGAGAGTGGACACAAAGTCGATTTTTTTATAATTCAATAATTTTTAATAAAACGAAAAATTTTAAATAACACAATTACATCTTATTGCCTCAGCGCCACTTGGGCATTATTGAAGCGAGCTGGCAAGTGATACAACTAAATAGTTTATCAAACGATAAACAGAATTAGACTTTATTCATCACTATTCGTAAGAGAAGATATATCTTAAAGACTTGTCATTTCTAAACTTTATTTACTTTCTCATTACGAGGGCGACCGCAAAACTAACTGGCCTGGCACATTTTCTGTTTTAGTAGCAACTTTTTTTTTGTTTTTTAAAAACAATCTTTTATAAGCCATCTGTCAAAATTTCCGAAATATTTAATGATTCTTTTCTTTGTTACAGGTGATTGAAGTAAACAAGTTTTATAATTTTTGAAAAATGGAAAATAAAGAGTTTCGTGCGGTAATTTAACACTTTTATATGAAAGGTTATACGCCACAATTAATCAAAGATAAATTGGATTCTGTTCATAGTGATAATGCACCATCATACTCCACCGTTAAATCCTGGGTTCAAGACCGAAAACTGCTACTACTATTGAAAACATTAGAAAAATAATTAATGAAGTGAATAAAGATAGACGAATAAAGCTCAGAGAACTTGCTGATATTGTTAAAATACACGCAAAACAAGTTCGGAGTATTTTACATGATGAACTTCACATGAAAAAGCTATCCGCAAGATGGGTGCCGCGTTTGTTGACTTTGCCCCAAAAAATCATCCGTTGAACCAATTTCGAGGAGCTTTAAGCGATTTATCAGCGTAATCCAATAGAGTTCTTGCGCCGATTCATAACTGTTGATGAAACATAGATCCATCACTACATACCAGAATGCAAAGAACAGTCAAAACAATGGATAGAAGCTGGTAAAAGTGGTCCCGAGAAGGCGAAAACTGTTAAGTCAGCAGGAAAAGTAATGGCCACAGTATTTTGGGATGCAAGGGGTATAATATTTATTGATTATCTTGAGAAAGGAAAAACTATAAATGGTGAATATTATTGTGCATTATTGGATCGGTTGAGTGAAGAAATCAAGATAAAACGACCGCATCTAGAAAAAAAAGTTCTTTTTCATCAAGATAATGCTCCTTCATACACTGCATTATTAACACAACAAAAACTGGCCGAATTACGATTTGAAATTACTCCGCATCCACCATATAGTCCAGATTTGGCTCGTTCTGATTATTTCTTGTTTCCAAATTTAAAAAAAAAATTCTCGGTGGCAAAAAATGTTCGTCCAATAGCGAGGTTATTGCTGAAACTGGTGCATATTTTGAAGGTCTTGAAAAATCGTATTTTTCGGATGGAATTAAAAAACTTGAAAAACTTTTGATGAAGTACAATGAGTTGGAAGGAGATTATGTTGAAAAATAAATAATAATAATTCCAAAAAAACGGTTCTTTTTGTGTTAGGCCAGTTACTTTTGCGGTCTCCCTCGTATATTCGTGACTTCACATGCAGCAGGGAAGAAGTAAGTGGATCGAAGGATGCTGCTAACATGTTTTAGAGGTCCTCATTTGCCGTTGATGCTTTCAACTTGTTCTGCTATCTTTATTTTGTATACAATTTGTTAAGAAACTCCTGTGATTATTCAAAATGCTTTCCAACAGGCAAAGACTGGTATTAAAAAATATGTTTACCATGAGCCGATACGTTATGGACTGTCAGTGTCAACTTCTTCTGTGGGTACATTTCTGCTTTAAGTGATGCTGTCATCGATGCACATATTCCCCATATTGTGTAGAATTGATGTTTTTTGTAGTTTAAGATCATTTCCAATCTTTTCTCGATTTGAATGTCAATTCCAGTGATACTTATTACTGCATCGTCATTTTCAACAAATCTTCTAGATGTGTTTGTACCGTTTGAGTACTTGGGACAGTCTACTTATAGTATAACTTGTTTAAAAAAGCATACTGGCAACCTTATGATCTTTTCCTTATCCTTAATTAATATATTTTCATCGAATTTTTCCTCTTCTTGTGTTAAATTATACGCCAATTTTAGCAAGAACTCCATACACCGTGTTCTAGTGTGCAGTGGTGACATTCCATATTCGCAGTTCTCCTCGTTTGCAGAGTCCTTCAAATTCTCAAAGTTCCTCTAACTCTTTTTGCTAGTCGGAGATGACAATGTTGTGGTTGTTCTTGTCAGTTCGTTCACTACTATACCGTCAACCAAGTTTAGGCGGAACTAATAACTACATTTAAATTATTTTCGCTTTTTCAATTTGCAAATTTCTGTGCTTATTTGTTCTTCAACGTCCTTCACCATGGTCCTTCTGACATCTGCTGATTCGCTTGCAAAGTGAAAAATTATAAATCGGCAATAATGCACTGATGACTACCGTGGATTTTTTTAAGTGTAGGAAAATATCAGTTTTTACATAATTTCTGGAACCATGTCTTTTTTTACTTCTTACCTCTAGAAGCCAAAGTGGCTCCTTGAGACAGATAAACATAATTCAAATGATGTATTTTTTGCATTAATACATATTGAATAAATACATCGATCAATAAAAACAAACAAAAACGATTCGTTACCCAGTTTTCTTAATATTACAGACTTTCTTAATATTACAGACTTTCTTAATATAACAAACTTAAAAAGTGTGTTTTTTTAAACTGCAAATATGTCAAATTTGAAAGGTTGTATCTTCTTAACTTGAAATGTGATTATATTAATTGTATATTTTAAATCGTGAAAAATTTCTTTAAGATTGGTTTATTCAGCTTATAGGCGCACATTAAGATTGAAATTTTTGCAACTTCGTTTTCTCTAAGGGCGCCACTGTATGTCTAGAATCAAAGATGAGAGATAATTTTTTTTTTACATCAAGCAAAAACTGACTACAATAAGCTCAACAAAACAAACAAATGAAAGAATAATTAAACTAGAAAATAACCAAAAAAAAGTTTGAAAGTCTTTATTTTTTGTAGAGTTTCCCCAAACACCACCAAAATCTTGAAGACCTTAAAAAACCTAGTTTTGTTATTAAGAGAATAATCTCTAAGCAACGAGTATTTTATAAATGCACTATAGAATGTATTAGCCATTAGCCAGCGTTAAGCATAACTAACGGATTTTAGAGAAGTTGCCATTGCCATTTTTTGGAATTTTCAGGGTCTTTGGTAAGTACTACTGGAAAACAAATCGTTCTATGGAAAAACCTGTCATCCCCAATGAAATTTTCCTTTGCAGGACATGTTATCAAGAAGAAAAAACAAAACATATCCCATACTTTACCTCAACTTTTGTACTTAATTAACATATGATGTGCATGTAATTAAAATTATACCCTGCATGCGTACGTTCGCTCATACAGGCATAAGTATATTTTCATTGCTCGGTTTTCATCTTTTAAGAATAGTGTGTGTTTTTAAAAGAAATGCATATGCTCGACTATACAGAGTGTAATACACCCGCGTACTAATTTAAAACAAGTGCAGGAATTCCTCGCCGCGGCAAGAAATGTATTCGCCTGTTTATTATAAATGCTCATAATGCCGAAAGAAGCTCTGAACAAATTTTGTTATTTTAAATAATTTAAATTGAGTAATTCAACTGAACGCAGGTAGAATTAAACCCTAAAAATGAAATAATT
This sequence comes from Hydrotaea diabolus, assembly GCA_963513945.1. Classification (NCBI taxonomy): domain Eukaryota; kingdom Metazoa; phylum Arthropoda; class Insecta; order Diptera; family Muscidae; genus Hydrotaea; species Hydrotaea diabolus. The sequence goes on along the minus strand of OY740717.1, from coordinate 46,949,588 downwards.
TTTTTTGAAATTTTAAATAAAATACACGTAAAAGTTCGGTAGAGTAAGTCTATATTTGTGCGGGTTTTTTTAAATAGCCTAAGGAATAGTTATGGTACACATCAGGCTACAAGTGGTACTTAGATGTAATGTGTGTATCATTATATCAGATTATTTTTCAATTCTGTATAATTCGATAGTATCCCTCAAAAATCTTATGAACAGGTTATTCAAGAATGACCATAGCATTTCTCTCTACCGTACTTATACATAAGTATTTCCCACTAATTTGAGGGTTTTCCGCATGAGCGTCAGGCCACTGTCATATTTTGTTTATATCTATGATGCATACGAGGCCGACCGCAAAAGTAACTGGCCTAACATAAAAAGAACCGTTTTTTTTGGAATTATTATTATTTATTTTTCAACATAATCTCATTCCAACTCAATACACTTCATCAAATGTTTTTCAAGTTTTTTAATTCCATCCGAAAAATAAGATTTTTCAAGACCTTCAAAATATGCCTCAGTTTCAGCAATAACCTCGCTATTGGACGAAAATTTTTTGCCACCGAGAATTTTTTTTAAATTTGGAAACAAGAAATAATCAGAAGGAGCTAAATCTGGACTATATGGTGGATGCGGAGCAGTTTCAAATCGTAATTCGGCCAGTTTTTGTTGAGTTAAAAATGCAGTGTGTGAGGGAGCATTATCTTGATGAAAAAGAACTTTTTTTTCTAAATGCGGTCGTTTTATCTTGATTTCTTCACTCAACCGATCCAAAAATGCACAATAATATTCACTATTTCTCAAGATAATCAATAAATATTATACCCCTTGCATGCCAAAATACTGTGGCCATTACTTTTCCTGCTGACTTAACAGTTTTCGCCTTCTTGGGACCACTTTTACCAGCTTCTATCCATTGCTTTGACTGTTCTTTGCATTCTGAAATGTAGTGATGGATCCATGTTTCATCGGCGCAAGAACTCTATTGGATTACGCTAATAAATCGGTAAAAGCTCCTCGTAATTGGTCCAACGGACGATTTTTTGGGGCAAATTCAACAAACGCGGCACCTATCTTGCGGATAGCTTTTTCATGTTTAAAATATTCCAAACTTGTTTTTCGTGTATTTTAACAATATCAGCAAGTTCTCTGAGCTTTATTCGTCTATCTTTAGTCACTTCATTAAATATTTTTTTAATGTTTTCAATAGTAGTAGCAGTTTTCGGTCTTCCAGAGCGTTGTTCATCTTCCGTACTTGAACGACCCATTTTAAATTGTTGAACCCAGGATTTCACGGTGGAGTATGATGGTGCATTATCACCATAAACATAATCCAATTCATCTTTGATTAATTGTGGCGTATAACCTTTCATATAAAAGTGTTTAATTACCGCATGAAACTCTTTATTTTCCATTTTTCAAAAATTATAAAACTTGTTTACTTCAATCACCTGTAACAAAGAAAATAATCATTAAATATTTCGGAAATTTTGACAGATGGCTTATAAAAGATTGCTTTTAAAAAACAAAAAAAATTGCTAGTAAAACAGAAAATGTGCCAGGCCAGTTAGTTTTGCGGACGCCCTCGTATGTGACAGCGCATAGAGAAAGGGACCTAAGTGTAAAAAAATCCATTTTCATTTTTTTTTTCTTTTTTTGATATGGACAACATCAGAGCATCGAATGAGACTGATCCCATACCCCAAAAGTGTTCCCTCTTAGAGATATGCGCGTTTCATGAAAGTGAAGTCGACGATTCTTAGCGCAAATAAAAAAGGACCTAATCTTTAAAATGGCTCTCCTGAAAAATATGGTTTTTAACCATAGGTCCCTTTCTATTTTCCGCGTCACATATGATAATTACTTTATTTATATTGGTTTATCGTTCATGTCCACGACATTCCTAAACTAATAATTCACATACTGTTTGTCAGGAAGGCCTCGAACGATGTTGGTAATTATCCATTCGTTCTTTCTTATGTTAAGATATTAATCCCTTTAAGTAAAGTGTGGAAATATAGAATTGTAAGTCATGTTCGCCTTCTGCAACACTGCAACACAGGTAGGGTATCTAAAACCATAAGAGTCAATGAAAGAAGGCTTAAATGAGCACATTTTGGATTGAGTAAAATAAAGTTACGAGTAAGAATTCATAAAAGTCACCATAACAATTAAATATAACCTAAAAAAATATACTTCTTGGGCACATTTAAAAAAAAAATATATAGGGTGATCCATCTAGATGTATTTTTTCAGAACAAAAAAAATATAAAAATTTAAATCAAGTGTGGAATCTTTATTGGTAATTCGAAAGGACATTTTATAGAATTTAGTTTTTGAATATAATTTCCTTCAAATGTCGGCCGCAACTACGCCTCAGGGTTCTCATTCTGAGGGTCCAATTTTGGATGACTCGTTCTAGCATTTCGACCGGTATGGTTTAATGACACGCGTAATGTTGGCTTCCAAAACCTGACTCGTAGCTGGACTGTTAGCGTAGACCTTGGACTTTACGTCACCCCAAAGAAAAATATCTAAAGGTGTGATATCACTCGATCTAGTAGGCCAACTCACCTGTGCAAAACGTGAAATTAGCTGCTTTTCGAAATGACCTCTTAATAGATCCATTGTTTGAGCAGCTGTATTGCAAGTGGCACCTTCCTGTTGAAACCATGTTTCGTTAAGATTACGAACTATAATTTCAGGTAGCATAAAGATCGATATCATGGCGCGGTAGAGAGCACCATTCAGGGTTACGTTCCGGCCATCATCAGTTTTGAAAAAATATGCACCGATGATACCACCAGCTTATAAACCGCACCTCTCGTTATTGCTCTTCAGCCCAAATGTGGCAATTTTGTTTATTGACTTTGCCGTTGAGCCAGAAATGGGCCTCATCACTGAACAAAATTTTGGTCGAAAACAGCGGATCTTCCCGTTTCTCACCGAACGCTCATTTCATAATACAGTTGCCAACATTTGAAGGTAATCATTTTCAAAAAATAAATACCATAAAATTTCCTTTCAATTTACCAATAAATATTCCACACTTGATTTGAATTTTTTATATTTTTTTTGTTCTGAAAAAATACCTCTACATGGATGACCCTATATTTTGTACATGACATGTACCAGCATAGGCGTGGAAGCCATCCTATGTTTGAAATTCCGAATTGCTTACCAATTAAAATTATTACCGACAGAGTTTACTTAGGCGTTACCAGACATTAATGACAGTTTTTATACCCTGCACCACTCTGAGAAATAAGAAATTATATTTTTGTTTCATGCCAAATGTATGTAACTACCAATAATATTCGAGACTCACCTGTAAGTATAGCTAACGACGTATAATCACTTGCTGATTTCATTTAACGATCTCTTTCAAGCTTAAAGGTCTTCTTTCCCCGCTAATGAATCCAAGCCCGTTCCCTTGGCCATGCTTTCGCTAGATATTAGATAGGGACAGAAGAAATCTCCGTCTATCTAAAGCTTGTAATCAAACTACAGGTGGCAGTTTTTGTCAGATCTTCATTAAATTTGCTAGAACTAAGATTTTTAGACCAAGGACAGACACTATAGAAATTGAAGTAAATCGATTCCAATTGAAATATAGCTGAAACTCATATATGTTCATACGATTTTTTGTTTAAAGCTCTGGAAGACACTCATTACATCCAATCTTAATGATATTTGGCACACGTTTATACCCGTAAGCTGTTCAGATTAGGATATAGAGTCTAGATACGAGTATATGTTCATATGTTTTTCCTGTTTCTAGCTCTAGAAGCCACATATTACATCCAATCTTAATTAAATTAAGTACAAGTAAGATTTTTTGGGCAAATGAAGGGTGTTATTGAATTTGAAGAAAATCAGCTCTGATCAAGATATAGCATACATACATATATATTTATCCGATTTTATATTTTTAGTTCTAGGGGGCACATATAGCATCCAATCTTTATGAAAATTGGCACAAGTCAGTTTTTTGACTAAGAACCGAAGTTATGAAAATCAAAGGACATCGGTTTAGATTATGATAAAGCTCCCACATACATATTTTCATCCGAGTTTATTTCGTTAGCTATAGAAGCCGCATATAACATCCCACATTAAAGAAATTTGGCAGACGTTTGTTTTTTTGACCACTGAATTATAATTAAAGAAAATCGGTTCAGATTTAGATATATCTCCCACATATAAGTTTGTTCGATTTTTTTGTTTTTTTAGCTCTAGAATATTTCATCTAATCTTGATGAAATTTAGCACGAGTCAATTTTGGGCAAAGGAAGGATGTTAATATATACTTTGTAGGGACACAAATACTGGTTTACACGTTTTATGCTGTAAAATTAAAAGTACTGAATGTTTTTGGACCAAATATTTTTTAATATATTTATTGAAGTATATTGTATCCAAAAATAATCTACTTATTCGAAATGTCCGCCTTTTGCCTTTACACACTTCTTAAGTCGCACTGACCAATCGTCAATAGCTGCACGAACCTCGTCCATTTGAAAATTAGTCACAGCTCGAACCAAAGAAGTCTTAAGAGATCCAATGTTGGGGTATCTTTTGTGACAAACCTTGTCCTCTAAAACCGTCCACAATTTGTAATCCAATGGCTCCAAATCTGGACTGCCTGAGGGCCATTCTTCAGAGGAAATGAACGCTGGCAAATTTTTTCGAAGCCAGGCCTGGGTCGTTTTAGCCTAAGTTGACTTATAATAGCACCCATACGTATATTCATCCGATTTTATATTTTTAGTTCTAGAAGGCACATACTAATGAAATTTGGTAAAAGTAAGCTCCTATTGCGAAGGATGGGCGCTGCAGGAATAGTAGGAAATCGCTGCAGATTAAAATATGGCCCCAACATACTATATGTTTAACCGATTATAGCAAAAACAACTAAATTTTCTCAAAAGTTTAAATATATTAGATTTTAAAACTGAGTTAGTTCAAAGGTCGTCCAGAGGGGTATAAACCCGTATTTTAAGTTGGCCTTTCTGAATTATACCCTAGATCTGCAGGGTATAATATAGTCAGTCAAGACCAAATTTAGCTTTTTCATGCTACTCTCTATCAATAAAAAATAGCTCATTTGTTCAAATGATATGTGTACGGCTAAAGTACAAGTAATACAGGTCTAAATCCGAGAAAGCAAATTTAAATGTTTTTTAGGGGTTGAATTTTCTACCTCATAAAGATGATTTTGTAAAAAATAATGTAATCTCTACACGCACAGTGGTCCGGAATCAATTTAAATCGACCTATAGCTTATCATCAAGTAAAAAATTTTTAAGTTCAGTGAAAAGAACGCTCTGGACTCACGGAATATTTAAAGCTTTTGACATTCAAAATCGGGTAATCGCATATATTTTAGAAATTATCCCAAAGTTTACTACTTTTTTAATGTGCAGTTTTAGGGAAAAATATTTTGCTTTTTGTTTTAGTTCTTTTTAACACGATGTTCAGAAAACACAAACATTTTTTTGATTTTCTGATTTTCTCATGTTCCAGGATTAAAAAGTTGAGAAAGTGTGATTTAATTTTTTTAACTATATCTTATACATTTTAAGAGTTTTTGCACTTAATATTTTGTATTATACTTATAAAGGAGAACTGTTTTTCGGAAGTCAGCATTTTGTAATAAATTTTGATTTTAGCAACAATATTAAAATATCGATTTTGGAAAAAAGAAAAATATTATATTGCACCAATATAACTTTTTCCTTTAAATGGCTATAATAGGTGCAGTGCCAATTTTAAATTTTAAAGGGTTCCCCTTTTGGGGGGATGAGGTGACCTTTTCTTGCCTGAAATTACCCTCTTGGAAGACAGAATACATAAAATGCAAAAATCGTGTTTTATTATTAAAAAAATCATTTATGATTCAAAAGGATTTTATTATATTGAAAGTTTCTTCTTAAAGATCCATTTTTACGCTACACCAATTTGCAAAGCCCTTTTTACAACTCCCGTTGAGACACCTTCGAAACTTGGTTTTTCAACAATTTAACAGCTGCTGCAGGCATCGAAAAACGTTGCAGTTTTTTCTTGATGTAGGTTTATACTTACAAATTGTAAACCTTCTAATGGAAGTTTAAGTTTGCATCCGGCAACAGAAGTATTTTCAGGTCCTCGAAGCTCCTGTAGTCGTTTTCTTATCAACACTGATAAAATTAATAACAATACTGAATATAATGTAACTGACTGCTGATCCTGCTATAGTCAGAGAGGCTATCGAATCTACTGTTGCCGAGCTTATACCGTGACGTCTATTCCGAGCACTCTTCTGAATCTACTATAAACGATGCCATTACAGTATCTACTCCAAAAGACTTCTCATTAGGGAGGTTTTCAGAAAACGTCATTTTTCCCCTAACCTGTGTTTTGAAATAACCGTCTATCGGGCATTTTAAGGTAAAACCCCGGCATTAACCGACATTTCAGGCTAAGCATTTTAGCTGCGAATAGAAATGATTTTGCAAATCAAAAGTAAAGTAAATGTGCCCTGGAACAGCTCTAAATTTACCCAGATTTTACAAATAAGATCGTATTTAAATTTTTGCTCTCGGTAGCTATATGTCCATGTTGAAATGGGTCAAACTGCAAAAATAATTTAACTGATTTATATAGTTTTATGTACTGATTTTTTATTATTTTAAAACCATGCCATAAGCCACTTTTTGGGCCTACACACAATTTTTTACGGGGATTATATCACAAAATTAGCCTAAATGACTGAATTCGGTCGTAGTTGTTTGTCATTCGAAATATTCTATACCAAATATGATTGAAATTTGAATTAAAATGGATGTTAGAGAGCGGTTGTATGTTTTTTCGGAGTGATCTGCACTGGGGCTGCAACTGTACAAAAGTTTATCAATATTGTATGTGCTATGTGTCTTTCAGAGCTGAAGACATATAGCTTTATCTAAATTATGGACCGATTGTCATTAAATTCAACACCATTTACATAAAAAACTTTATTTTGCAAATTTCATGTAGATCTGATACAGCTGCGCCCTGTTGTTTGAAAACAAGCTTTAGAAAGATAGCGGATGGTCAGACAGCCAAATATTGTAAAATAGAACTGGGGATTCAGACTCATATACTTATATGTCGGTATAGCTTCATTATTTCTGATATTTAAGTATTTTTCTTTTAAGTATTAAATAATTGATTTGCTTTGGCATACGACAACTAGAAAATTAAAAACAGGAAAACCCGACAGCAAAAACCGGATAAGCCGACATGTCGAGTTAAAGCTATTTTTGTGAAACCGACTGTCGAGTGTAGACATAAAAAACGGAATATCGGTTTTGCGTTTTGCACACGCTGTTTTCGTCCGGCTCGGGCAAAGTAATCCAGTATATCTGATCCTACTAAATTGTTTCGCATATCTAATTTGGGTGCAAAAACACTTTTGTTTAGAAACATGCCAATAATAATCACAAAACCAAATCCACACAATAGTCAGGAAAACTTTTTATCGCACGCGGTGGTTCACATTTTCTGTTAAACAGCCGATTTCCAAAATCTCCACAAAGAACATACGATACACTGGCAATTTAAAGGAAATTTAGTTGAATATTAGAAGTACAGCAGGACAGAAGTAAAACAATTATTTAAATTGATTACCCCTGATGATGAACGAAATACAGTTGGAAATATTGGGTTATTTTAAATTAAATAAATTATAAAAACACCAACAACATATGTTTTTTGATTATGACTTCAAGCTTAACAATAACTGAAAAATAACGAAATTTATTCTCAAATCCAAATATGTGGTTTTGTAGACATGTACCCAGTGCCAACTAATATACAAATTTTGGTGCAAAACACTTGTGTTTACCCTTATGCCAATAATAATTATAAAACCGAATCCGCACATTTGACAGGAAAGTTTTTACCGAGCACAGTAATTCTCATTTTCTGTTAAACATCCAATTTCTTAAATCTGAAAATACCAAGTTTAAAGTTGTATGACTTTCTGAAGTTAATTAATTCCTTCACAGAGCATTGGACGTCAGCGAAAAAATCCCCATAACCTCCAAAACTTAACAAAAACGAACAAACACTTTACTCTCCATTAGCACTGCCAACATTAGTTTGCGACCTACTCTCACTAATTTACACCTGGTTGTAGTTAAAGTGTTTAACATATATCAACGATTTGGCCAAACAAAATACAAAAAAAAACAGGCTTCAGGTCATCGAATATTTGCAGCAACAAAATGTTCGTCAATATTGAACCGAACGTATAAAGTACATGGGCACTAGAACATAAACACGGTAACCCTGGCAATTTACTACGCCTCATCGATACCAATTCCCTGGTGGCCTTTAACGTTTCGCAACGTAGTTGAGCAGTAAATTGACCCATTGAATATTCTGTCTGTCGGCATATGTGTCGTCCTCTGTCTCTGTGCGATTGCGAGTGTGTGTGTGCGTGATTGTGTGTGTGGTAGTATTGGTGCGATGGCAAATGTTAAATGATCTAAGCCTGGAAAATGCATCGTCGTCTATCACATGCTTAGTTTGCTGAGTCAATCATTTGTAAAATTTATGTAGTTTTCAATGGAAAAATGACATCATCTGAGATGGGACGACGATGAATGGACGATCTCACGTACTGTCGTCCGGATTGCTCAACCATGGGTGGTAGCTTCACAGTTGGCCAAGTTGTTACCTGGGGGAACTAGTTTGTAAACGAACATGTTTACACACGGACATACGTATGCATGTGTACATACTCTTACATGTATGTATATAGCAGCACGTAAAACCCGAGCCTGTATATGTTAAATGCTATTATATAAATCGCATAGATTCCAAATCACTGCAAATCTAGAATTTACAAACAGGACTTTTCAACAAAATCTGTAAAGTGTGGTAATTTTTACTGAGATATTGTTATTTTATTATTCGATTTTTCTTAAAAAGGTATATTTCGTAAAAAAGAAGGCTGAAGAACTTGGAACATAAAAGAGGAATAGTTGCTTCGCATCGTTTAGCTTAAGGACTTTCCAACAGTCAAAACTAAAACTCTATTTCCCCTAAGATACTGAAAATCAGTTTTGAATACTGAAACTCTTTTTTCAAACATAAAAATCGTGCTTCGTTATTTATTTTGGTAGACGACTAAGATCGCCCTTCAACGAACACAAGGAAATGGCCCGACCATCTAAGAATTTTACCACAATTTATATTTCAAGGTGTTGCAAGTCGAGTAACAAATTTTGTATACACTCCATTTTTCGGTGCAGGTATTAAAAATTCAACAATATCAACATGGAATTAAGTATATGTGACGCGCAAAATAGAAAGGGACCTAAGGGTAAAAACCAGTTTTGTTCAGGAGAGCCATTTTAAAAATTTAAATACGTGTATCTTTGGTGTAGAATCGTCGACTTTACTTTCATAAAACGCGCATATCTCTGGGAGTAAACACTTTTGGGGCATGGGAACGGTCTCATTCGATGCTCAGATGTTGTCCACATCAAAAAAAAAGTAAAAATTTATTTTTTTACCCTTAGGTCCCTTTCTCTATGCGCTGTCACATATACAAATTTTAGTTAGTTGTACTAACTTATACGTGCTCTCTTTCATAAAGTGTTATCAAAATTTATTCCAAGCCGTACCTTCGAAAATTGCTAAATATCAAGTGGCCTTAACTATCAATGACCTCGATTGGACCAAATCAAAATTAATCCTAAAAGTCGACTTTGTTAAAAAAAAAATAATTAAAGTCAACTTTCAACTTTTCGATTTTGAAGAGAAAAATAATTTAACAAAATTTGTATACCAACTACAGGTGGATGGTATACAAAAGTTGTCATTCCGTTTGCAACACCATGAAATAATGACTTTAAGACGATTTACACTGTCCGTCCGTGTGTCTGCTAAAAGGACGAAAGTGGTCAAAGGAATTAACCAAGGACCCTAAAATTGTCATAAGCTGGTTGCGATTGTAAATAAGCTAAATTGGCTTTGTGGCATACAGTTTCTCTTAAAGGTACTAAAGTACAAATAATAATTGTTTGTGGTCGGGCAGTGCTTAAAATTGGGTGTGCTAATATCTCACAAAGGGCATAGCTGCTGGACATTTAAATTCATGTGGCCCAACAATAATTGATTATTGTATTAATTACTTAGTAGGGACATAAATACTGTTACAACATTTTTTTTACCGTTCAGGAAAAATTTAACAGGCAAAATGATAGAGTGTGTGCGCGGTCATCTAAGGAACCATCAGAACTGATCCCAAGGGTGGGAAAGGGTCGTCACCCAGCTTCAGTCATTGTTTGGTGGGGTGTCTCTTACGATGGGGTCACTGACCTGCATTTCTGGGAACAAGGAGTCAAAACATCGGCCAAATTTTACCTAGAAACCGTTTTTGACGCTGTTGTGAAGCCTCTTAACGATTCCCTGTTCCAAAACCAGCCAAGGACTTTCCAGCAAGATTCTGCGCCGGCCCATAAGGCTAAAACGTCCCAGGCTTGGTTTCGAGACAATTTGCCAGCGATAATTTCCTCTGAAGAATGACACTCAGGCAGTCAGATTTAAACCCATTGGATTACAAATTGTGGACGGTTTTAGAGGACAAAGTTTGTCACAAAAGTTACCCCAATATTGGATCTCTTAAGACTGCTTTTGTTCGAGTTGTGGCCAATTTTCCAATGGACGAGGTTTGTGCAGCTATGGACGATTGGCCAGTGCGACTTAAGGCGTGTGTAAAGGCAAAAGACGGACATTTCGAATAAGTAGATTCTTTTTGGATACAATATGCATCAATAAATATATTAAAACATATTTGGTCCAAAAACATTCAGTACTTTTTATTTTACAGCATAAAATGTGTGTAACAGTATTTATGTCCCTACTAAGTATAATCAATTATTGTGACCACATGCATATTTGTATTCGATTTAAAGCAAACATGTGCTTCAATAATAAATATTATTTTATTTTAAAGTTTCGGCTCGGACGCATAGCCCGATGGGATCCAAAAAACGGTGGGGCTTTAGAGTCGAAGTAACGGCTGGTGTATATAACATTCTGCCATGCCGAAATTGTTGCAAAGCTTTCTAAGGGAGGTCGTCACGGGCCCAAGATCGCTTTAAAAGCTGTGTGCAGCCACGAAAATCAATGCCACTTAGCCATTTTGTTAAAAACTCACCTTCTATTTAAATGTAAATACAGGAGGTCTTGAGCCGGTCCTGATCCCTGTTCAATGTGTAAAAGCAAAGACCGAAAAATGAGCTAAACATATTTACCCAGATTTTAAAAATAATGTCACAGTTGGATTTGTAAAAAAAGGCCATTATTTTTCTATATTGCATTTGTTACGTATATGGCAATGTTTAAAGTGGCCAAATATTCCGTCGCCAAATTAAGCCAAATTTCAAAAAATAAATTTATTTTAGACCTAATGCACGAAAATCAATGTCACTTTGCCATTTTGTTAAAAACTTGTCATCTATTTAAATATAGAAGAAAGAGGTCTTGAGCCGGTTTAATCCCTCTTCAATGTGTAAAAGCAACAGACCGAAATAAAACAAACGAGCTAAACTAATGCAAAAATGTCATTCTTATCAATACCCACCCTCCCATATGTCCAAGTGCATGCCTTCACTCGGGCTTCAAAACCATTTAGGAACTTAACTGGCTGAAAAAAGGGTCACATGTTCCAGATTTAAAAGGGTTCACTTAAAAATTGTGCTCTATAGCTGTTGTATGTAAAGTATAATCGTGGGGACCTCTCTCAATATTAACAAGTCGTTCGATACATCTTTTTTTCTCAGAAATGATATCTAATCGATCATTAAGATCTGTGGAAAATTTCATCAAGATTTGATGTAATACGTATGTTACTTTAATAGCTAAAGACATAAAACCAGTTAAACTCAGATGTGTGGAAGCTGTTTTTTAATATGAACCAATTTCCCTTAAATTCAATAAAGCAAATCCTTGGTCCAAAAACTAACTTTTGTTAAATTTAATCGGGATTGGATGTTATTTGTGGCTTCTAGAGCAAAAACATAGAATCGGCTAAACATATACGAGGGAGATATATTTGAATTGAAACCGAATTTCTTTAGATTCCAAAGCATGCGTCTTTGGTCCTAAAAAACTATTTCTGCCAAATTCGTGAACGACAATTGCCATTTGTAGTTGGATTACAAGATTAGATATACACCAGACGGACGGAAAATCGAACAGACAGATATCGTTAAACCGTATCAGCTAGTGATTCTGAGACCTGTAATTAGATAACACAGTGGATTCCTCAGTGTCGTGCAAGGTAAAAATGTTTGATCAGCCGGTAGCAAAAAGTCGCAAAAAAACCGAACGCTTAAGTTGATTGTTCGATTAAAATCGGACGCAAAAGTCGATTACGAATTTTTCAATGTTTAGAACTAAAAGTCGATTAGTCTACTAATCGATAATCGACTTTAACAATTCTAGTCCGGATGATCACCAATATTCCATTCGATGCTATTGATTACCATGAAAAGCCCACGGATCGTTTATTGCTCTCTGTATAACATTGGCTGAGACCGCCGTAAGGTCAACAGCGATCTTTGTCTGCTATAGTATATTCCATAAATTCAATATCAAACCATCGGCAATTGAATTTATGGGCAGCCTAATAATATCATTATACATAGAGAAAAAATCCGTTAGAAATTGGTCCGAACTATAAAAACTCGCTTGGGTAAACTCCAACATTCCATAGTATTGATGGTAAAATGGTTCGAGGTATCATATAATGGTTGCTTAAACCGCATTACCGTATTCACTGCCACTAAGACAGTTATACCAACCTTTTTTTTCAATTGTTTTTATTTGCGATCTGTCTTTTAACAATAAGCAAAATTGCTAAAACATATATTAGTACATAACAGGAATTTTGCATCCCCATTGGGATGCGTAAATATATACAAAAGGAAAATCTTTTTCTAATGTAACTTAAGTCAAAACTTGTTTAAATACATATGATACATAGTTACTTTCTGAATGGTAAATCTAGTACATGAATACGTTGTAGTCTTCTTATTTCATTGCTGTCATCAAGTAGACAGATAGCTAAGGGATTAACGTGGTCACTTAGTCTTTGTAGATAGGTGTCACTAAATCTGCAGATCTCTTCGCTGATGGACGGTATATTCAGGTCTCTCCTAATTGTTTGGTTTTTAACAAACCATGGGGCATTTGTAATAAGCCTTAATGTTTTCGATTGAAATCTTTCAACGACGTCTATACTGGATCTGCTCGCGGTGCCCCAAAGCTGGATGCCAAAGGTCCAAAATGGCTTAATAATGGCTTTGTATATTCGAATCTTGTTATTAAGGTTGAGTTTCGACTTTGGTCCTAACAGCCAGTATAGTCTGCTGGTGTTTATTTTTATTTGATTCCGCTTCGCTTTAAAGTGATGTTTCCAGGTAAGGCCAAGGTACTTTACAGTATCATGTTTGGGTATTATTTCGTTGTTAATAGTAACTGGAGCACATTCGCCGCGTCGCCAGGCATGAGTAGCATGATTTGATTATGTGGAATTAACTTTTATGTTCCATCGAGCTAACCATTTTTCAAGTGAGTTTAAATGACGTTGCAGAGGATGCTTCGTTGCTAAAATTACTGTATCATCGGTATAAGAGGCAACAGTAACGTCTTCAGATGTGGGCATATCTCCGTAAAAAATTGGTCCTAGTACACTTCCCCGTGGTATCCCTGCATTCATTTCAAAAATTTGGGAACTTTCAACTTTTATTTTACCATAAAAGCATCTATCCGTTAGATAATCTTTTAGGACCATGTCATAAGGTGCAGGCAATTTTTACTTAATTTTAAACAGAAGTCCTTGATGCCAAACCTTGTCAAAGGCTTGTTGAATATCTAAAAATTCACCTGAGCAATATTATATATTCCTTTTTTTCAAAAGCATCAGTTATTACATTCACAATGCGATGACATTGTTCCGGTGTGCCATGTTTGTGTCGGAATCCAAATTAGTGATCTGGAATTATATTTTGTTTTTCAAGAATGGGTAAAAGTCTTTTTAGAAATATTTTTTAAAATTTTTTTGAGAAGGTTGCAAGTAGACTTATTGGCCTGTAGGAGCTTATTTATGTTTTCGACTTTCCAGGCTTTGGTATCATTATTATTTCCGCACATTTCCATTGTGACGGGAAGTGCTGGAGCCTCAATATGGAATTATATATTAATGTCAGTAACATAATGGATTTTTTGATAATTTTTTCGCTATTTGGCCGTTTATCAAGTCAAACCCTGGACACTTTTTCTTGTTTAGTTTTTTATTCTGGCACTTTACCTCAGATGGAGAAATGGGTTTGATTGGTATGTCCATTTGGCATGGAACGTCCAAGAAATCAACTATTTCTTCTTGCTCAGGTCCATTCTGGAAATCGTATGGTTGAAAAATATTTTTTAAATAGTTCGCAAATGCATCGGAACTACTCTTGTCGGATCGACACCAGGACGCATCGGTATTTTTAATTGGGGAGTTTCGTTTCGTTGGCCTTTTTAAATATTTGGTCGATTTCCATATCAAGTGATCGTCGTATTTTGAGTTGTTTATTCGTACAATGAACGTAGCCGTTTGTTGTCCCTTGTACTCATCCAAAGCTTTTTTAAGATCTTTACAAGCTCTGTTATATATACTTTTGTCGACAGGGTGTCTACTACGTTGCCATATTCCTCTCAATCTTCTTTTTTGATGAAACATACATCTTATTTCTGACGTTATCTCCAATTGATTTGTTGATTATCAGGAATAATTGGGGTTGAGATAGCTGCAGCTTCGTGAATAAGATTCGTCAAATAGTCGACAGCATCATCCAGTTCATCTTCGCTTTTCAGTCGAATGTTTAAATTTAAATGTACGTCAAGCCAGGATTGGAAAGTTATACCAACCGAATGTAGTTATTTATTGTGACCAAACCCTGTTTAGTTGGTTGTTGTAGTATAATATTGGTTGTTCCAACATCAACATGAAAACCATTTTATATTTTACCGGTCCTAGTAGTCACAACAAAATCTTTGTTTACGACGAAAACATATTTCGAATGTCCCCAAAAATGTTTAAAAACAAAAAAATGGTCAGACAGTTTAAATTTCTTGGGTTAGACAGTTTATGCTTCTATACTATACTGCTGTATAAATAATCGAACTATAAATAAAAATGCAGTTTCCAGAATATACAAACAGACTTTACTGTAATTTAGCGATATAACTCAGACTTGATTAGTATTTTCGCCATACGTAGATACCCACCCTCGTTCAAAATAACAACCATTTTTTTTAGACTGGGGCATCATTGAAATGCTTAAAAAAACATCTATCCAAAGACGTATTGATTTTACTGATAAGTTGACCCATTGCAAGGCGGTAAAATATAATTTTTTATTAAAAGTACTTAAAACCAACAGTCTACGACTACAACCAATACATGTACAAATTCAGTTTTAAAATAACCAGTACTTGGTTTTTTCAACCAAAATGGTCAGTTCCCTCAACTGAAAATTGCTCTACATGGATAGTATGCGCAACTACCAATATTCGGTTGGCAAAAAATTCGGTTGTGGCAACATAACTGTTTTCTGTGTGTAGGAAAATGAATAGAAGAATGAACCAAGCTCGTCGGTATGTAAAGCTTCACAAAAATACTTTGACGCTTCAATTTTGAATAAATGTCCAACAGTACAGTCAGAGAAAAAATCAGCTTAAATTCATTCTGAACTTCCAAAATTCGGATGGATAAATACAATTTCCGTCGCAATCACCATTCTGTTGATGGTTAAATGCAATAATAATACGATACTTACAACCAATATGGTTATACCCACCGAATTCAATAAAACTTTAAGTTGGCACAACAGTTAGTCATGGAAACCTAAATGTTTTAAAGTTCATATCACTTCTATACCAGTAATTGGTTGTGGCAACCGATCAGCTATTTTTGTAGTAACCAAACGACGTTAAGTAAAATGTTGAAGATTATTAATGGTTACCCCAATATAATCTCCACAGAATTGAAAGTTAAAAAAGAAATAGAAAATAATTATTTTAAATACAGGGTGGCTGATGAATAATACGACATAAAGAAACTCAAATAACTTTTTTTAGTGTTCAATTTTTTTATAATTCAATATTATTACATACAATTTTATTAGTTTCAAAAATTATGGAATTTAAAAAAAGGCAGGTGCAGTAAGATCAGAAGACCTGGGGGCCTACGGAATGTGCAGTTTCTGGATATCAGCTTATTGGGAAATTTTCGTCGCAATTCTGTCATAAAAGGCCGGACTATATAAGGAGTTGCACGATCTTGCTGAAACCACACATAGTTGAAAGAAATTCTCATACGCAGTAATTCTGGATAGAAAAACTCTCTGAACATGCGCAAGTAACGGTCTCCAGTAACCGTAGCGGGGTTACCGTTTTCTTCGAAAAAGTAATGCCCGACAATGCAGCGTGATGAAACTGCACTCCACACTGTGACACGAAGTGCATGCAATTCCATCTCATGGAATATTTGTGGGTTGAAGGCAATCCATATTCTACAATTTTGTTTGTTTATGTTGCCGTTTAAATCGAAATGGGCCTCGCCAGACATGAAAAAACAGTTCAACATGTTTCCGTCCTCTCCCACAATTTGAAGCATCTTCTGGCGAAATTCCCAGCGAATCGGGAAGTTTGCTGCATTCAGTTTGTTGGCCATTTGAATTTTATATGGAAATAAGTCCAAATCTTTGTGCATAATTGACTGCAATGACTGTCTGCTTAAACCCATTTGGCAGATAAGCTTCTTGTCGAAACACTTGGATTGTTTGGTAAGTATATCAGCAGCAATTGTTTCCTCCGTCCAAACTAAGAGTCTGTTGACTATATCATAATCGTCAAAATTATTAGAAAATCTCATTAAGGTCCATCTGCTCTGAGGATTGCCGCCAAACGTGCGCCTATACTCTCTTTAAATCGAAACTACGGTATCCAGTGCGCGATAGGGGCGGACAATTCAAATTTTTGTTTCAGTGTCGCAGTTATCCATTTTTGTTTAATCTAAAAATCAATCTGCAAAATAAAAAATAAGCAGATTTATTAGTTAAAAACAAAGATATTAATATTTTTTGGTAGTGGCTTTCATAAGCCACCCTATAGTTAAGAATTTAAATAATTGTTTCCTTGACTAGATTAAAAAGTTTCTAAACTAAGTTAGGCCAAAAATCTATTACAAATTATTTTGAAGTTTATAGATTATCCAGGTACAAAGAAAAGATAATAGTTAACCATCAGTTGCTTAAGTAAACAAATGTCCTAAGAATGACAACGGAAATCAAAAAGCACTTAAACAAACAATATTCTTATACTTATATAACAATACCTCATACATGTAAAAAAAATCATAAGTTTAGTTGGGGTTACAATCAACCTAAGATCCTGAGATTTTGCGTGATGATGGCCTATGGTCATAAGCTGGGTTTAACAGCTTATGTCCTTATGGTCGAAATCGGCCCAAGGCGAAAGAAGTTTCCATTAATGGTACTTCGGTGCTTTTTTTAATTATTTCTAAGCAAATAAAAAAATTTTTTGTTGACGGACAATGAATTAAATGGGTAATGTTAGTTGGGACACATTAAATACTACAAAAAAGGTGTAGTTGCTCCAGGTTTGGCTCATGTGGCCCAAAACGTAGAGAAAAGTCAAATTTATGGCTGATACTAGGGAAGGACTTATGGACCAAAAGTGGTCAAAAAACCAAACATTTTTTATTTGTTTTTAAGTAGCTTGGAGACGGTGGATTGTACATAAGGTTTAGCCATGGAAAACGCATATCAAAAATAAGCAAAACCAATTAAAATTGAAAACCAGAAAACTTTGGTGGTTATTCGGACCGAAGTAAAAATTAAACCTTACAAATAAATTAACAATTTTTAAAACCATACTCAAGCCTGTTTGGGCATATGGTATCCAGCTATGGGGTACAGCCAGTAACTCTAACATTGATATTCTCTAACGATATCAGTCAAATACATTAAGGGTAATAACTAATGCACCATGGTTTATATCTAACAAGGCCATTAGAAGAGACCTTGATATACGATCCGTGAAAGATGAAATAAGCATAGCTACCGATCTGTACTTACAACGTCTTAGCAATCATGTCAATCCTGAAGCTATAGCCCTACTAGACTGCACTGATGAAACCAGAAGACTGAAACGATATCATATTCTAGATTTACCTTTTCGTAAATTACAAATGTTATTAAAAAAATGTTATAAATGAATTGTAAACTAAATTAACGTTAATGTATACTCCCTATTTTTTGTAGAATAATGTTTATGTTATGTCTCTTATTGGAACTCCATAACCAATGTAATTATTAACAAATATTTAAAAAATTTACTTATTGTTGTTTAGACAGATTGTAAATAAAGAAATTAATGAAAAAAAAATGTATAGGATTGGTGTTTTTTTTCATCGGTTGAAGGACTGACGAACATGGCAAGATCATAATAGAACTACTTTCACCACTAATAAATGTGCAAAGATTTATTTGAAGATTTGGTTGAGATTGGGCTCAAGATTAAGGGCGCAAGAGGAACAAAAACAGGCAATTTCAATAACCAATTCACTTTGTAGGGCGTATAAGATAAGGCCTGGCAAACCCTAACCACGTTTTTGAATGTTCGCACTGAATACAGAAATTGTGTCTGTTTGATCTTCAGCCTCAATAACGATATTTCTGCTTTAAAGCTCGTTACGAATTGTAAACTAGGGTTGATATTTATATTTCGGGTCCGGCAATAAAAATACAATAATTAACCAGTGGAAATGGTTTTATTGTTTTTCAAAATATTCTTCTTTAAGATCAATATACTTTTGCATGGGCACAAACCAATTTTCGAAGCATTTTGTCCACTCCGACTAGGACACCTCTAAAACATGATGTTAGAACGCTTCAGCAGCTGCTTCGGGCGATGAAAAACGATCAATACACTTTTGCATGCGCACAAACCAGTTTTCGAAGCACTTTTTCTACTCCGATTAGGACACCTCCAAAACATGATGTTAGAACGCTTCAGCAGCTGCTTCGGGCGATGAAAAACGTTGATCACGGATATTTTTCTTGATACTAGTGAATACGATGAAGTCACTGGGTGCCAAATCAGGGTTGTACGGTGGATGGCCTATCAATTCGACATCTTCAGTGGTCAAATAGTGGGAAATCATTTGCTTCGATGTACTTCTTCCACGAAGAACTTTTTAGGATTTGGCTCGTCTTGAAAGACCCATACGGTCAATTGCTGTTTTGTTTCGGGTTTATATGCTTAGATCCATTATTCGTCACCTGTGACAACGGTATACACTGCATTTGAGCTACCGGAGTTATACTGTTTCAACATCTCTTTGCACCAATCGATTAGAGCCAAATTATGTGCGATTTAACGAGAACAAATTTTGGTCACGGCCAAATGAACATGCATTATCTTATTGATGCTTGTCATACTAATGCCCAAGGATGCCTCAACCTAACAATCACGCACTGCATCGATGGTTTCTGGCAAAGTGACCGAAGTTGGACGTCCTTCACTAAATTCGTCCTGGAGCGAACGGCGTCCGAGACTGAACTCTTGGTACCAGCGATTAACAGTGGTTTTTGATGGTGTTTCATCGCCAAAACTCGAAACAAGTTAATTTAAACACTCTTGTCTCGATAACCAATGATAAAAAAAATCATCACACGAAAATGTTTACGGGATAATTCCATTTTTTGACTGAGATGAATTTTTCAACACTCTGTAAACAAAACAACTCGCCCTCAAATGACAAAATGTTCTGAGTGAAGTTATGCTAAAAAAATGTCAAAGTTTCCAATGGAAGTTCCAGTTTGCATCTGGGAACACTATGTATGGTCAGGACCCGAAATATGAATAGCAATCCGCGTACCCTGATCGATTGTTTAAAATGTTCTCACGTTAGGCTGTAAATATTTGTAAGCATGCAAAAATATTTGTAAACGAAACACAAAATGTTATAGAATGTTTTGAATAAATGATAATAATTACTATATGTGACGCGCAAAATAGAAAGGGACCTAAGGTTAAAAACCAGTTTTGTTCGGGAGTGTCATTTTAAAGATTAGGTCCCTTTCTATTTGCGCTTAGAATCGTCGACTTCACTTTCATAAAACGCGCATATCTCTGGGAGGGAACACTTTTGGGGCATGGGATCGGTCTCATTCGATGCTCAGATGTTGTCCACATCAAAAAAGAAAAAAATGAAAATTGATTTTTTTTACCCTTAGTTACCTTTCTCTATGCGGTGTCATGTATAGGCTCATTTAGAGATCCTAAATAGTATATATGATCAAATAATAGAATTTACCTTTACAGTAAAAAATACAAATTTGAATGTATTTTTTTCCCCACACTCATCATACCACCACCCTAATCAGGGCTTACCACCACAAGAAAATTGCCTGTATCTCTTCTTGGTGTCAACAAAAGGTAAGACCGTAAGGTTGAATTGCAAAGAAATCTAGAAATGGAGACAGTTAATTTCGTTCTTCTCCTGTTTTTTTCCTTCTTTATCCTCCGCTCTGTATGTGCTTTGCAATAACACAAAAAAACGTACCGAGATCTGCAAGAAATGTTTTCAGGACATGTTTGTGCAACGACACGTCATTTAGTCGTCCTATTATTCTCAACTCCTGCTAGTGATTTCATAGAATATTTTGTACGAGAAAAAAAAGGGAACGATGAAATGTACCATTAAAGAAGACCGGATGTCCGTTGAAATGTTAGATTTTCCTTCTACTTCTTCCTGCTAGATTTACATTACGTTTGCGACATTTTTTTCTTGTTATAATTTTATAAAGAAGAAAAAGAAACTAAGGTGAATGTAAGGCACAAAAAATAGAATATAGCAGTTGTTCAAGGAAAAGGCCACGCGTTCAGAATAATAAAAGTAGAAAAATGTCCTTTCACGAAACTTAAACCGCAATTATAAGAATTTTTTATAATTTAAAGCTTTTGTTTCTCTTAAAGCTTGAATTTCCCCTGACAAGTCCACGTTCTTGCGCAGTTCCATGCCCTGTCGATTCAAATGAACACATCATTTGGTCATTTCCAGCCAATAGAATATAAGCGTGAACCTTTCTTTGCCCAGCCATTACAACATATTCTGCAACACATGTGTGTTGAAAAAGATTTTAAACTCGGAAAACTTTTCAAAGTCTTTTAGTCTTCTGCCTTAAGGGTCCTACGGCAACTTCAAGAGTCTGGCCTTCTTTAAGGCAGCAAAGTACTATAGCCGTAAAGTTCTACGCTATGTTTTTGTTAAGAAACAAACAGACTGAAAGACAGACAAACAAACAAAAAGCCGGGCGCAAAATACTTTTTGTATGACTTTCTATATGGCAAATTTGAAAATAACTATTTAGCAACCAATAGAAGGAGAAGAACAAGATGACGATAAGGACTTTGCCTTCTGTTGTGTGTTGTTAACAAGCTCGTTTAAGGAGCCTAGGAAAGAAAGTTCATTTTTACACACACGCTCACAGCCACTGATAGGAGCCACTTGTACACACATATAGCGTATGTGTACAAGTATATGTTTATACTCCTGCAAGAAAGTGCATTCACACTGATGTCTGTTTGTTTACGTGTCTACATTTGCCATCTGCTACAGTTGTTCATTCGCATACTCTGACATTTGTTTTGCTCCTGGCATGATAGAAAGTCTAGCATCTGGCAACCCATCAAACAATTTATTCAGTATTACCAAAGTTTTCTTATTTTGCAAATATTTCTAGGAACTTGCTATTTCTAGGTTTTGCCTTCAAGGCGGTTGTATTGTTAAAGCCTTTATCACAGTATACTTAAGACTATTATCACTTATTTCTAAAATAACACTACTCAACAAAATGAAAAAATTTCATGTACTCCGGATGCGATAATTTTTTCTGTGTAGATAACCTTGACATGAGCTCGAAAAACGCAATAAAAAATTTTTTTTTCGTTTGGTTTTTGTTTTATTTATTTTTTTTTAAATTTTAAAAATTTTTTTTTGTTTAATTTGTTTCGTCCTGCATAACTCGGGAACCACTAGCCCGATTTAATTGAATTAAATTTTAAAAAATTTTAAATTACAATTCCCTTAATCTGTTCATATATTGTTTTCCTATACAAGCAACAGTTTCCAAGTTAAAAATGAATATATAAAGGAAAAAACTTATTTTTTGCCTAAAGATTTAAATTTTTTTTTTTTAAAAAATCCATAAAAAATCCAAAATGAAAAAAAATGTCAAATCTTATTACTTTTACGTAAAGTCACATAACCTATGAGCAAAATGAGACAAAGATCATGAAAATCTCAATTGCGAATAAAAGTGAAACGCGTGCATCGATTTTCATGATCTTTGTCTCATTTTGCTCATAGGTTATGTGACTTTACGTAAAAGTAATAAGATTTGACATTTTTTTCCATTTTGGATTTTTTATGGATTTTTTAAAAAAAAAAATTTTAAATCTTTAGGCAAAAAATAAGTTTTTTCCTTTATATATTCATTTTTAACTTGGAAACTGTTGCTTGTATAGGAAAACAATATATGAACAGATTAAGAGAATTGTAATTTTAAATTTTTTAAAATTTAATTCAATTAAATCGGGCTAGTGGTTCCCGAGTTATGCCGGACGAAACAAATTAACCAAAAAAAATTTTTAAAATTTAAAAAAAAAAAAATAAAACAAAAACCAAACGAAAAAAAAATTTTTTATTGCGTTTTTCGAGCTCATGTCGAGGTTATCTACACAGAAAAAATTATCGCATCCCGAGTACATTTTGACTGTTGACTAGTGTAATTATAAAACTATACTCTCTCTCTCTTATCAATTCCGGTGGTTTACTTTGGTACACTTTTTTGACTTAAGCTCCACAAACTGATGATTTCTGGACTATCTGCTTAGACATGCAGATTTTCCAATTTGGTCTATAACTTATTATAACGAAAAATCTTAAATAAAAAAGTTAAAAGAACTTATAAGTAATGCTCTCAGCGATAATGGCTCAAGTCTTGACGTACATAAGAGGCGCAGATACATAAAGTGATTACTACCATTTAATCGCATCTATCCGCACCACCACGAATTTTACGCAGACATCTGGACGTCATCGTAGCTTTAGCAGGTTGTTAGCCCATTCGAGATAGATACAAACTAGTGGCTCAAAATTCGACCACATTGAACTATGGACATATGGGTATTAAAAAAAAATAATAAAATTTTCGGGGAGATATAGTCAATCAGAAGAATTAACATTTCCTTACGAATCCAAATATATAAGGGGTGATAAATCTAGAGGTATTTTTTTCCAATAAAAAAAATTAAATCAAATATGTGACAGCGCATAGAGAAAGGGACCTAAGGGTAAAAAAAACAATTTTCACTTTTTTTTGATGTGGATAACATCTGAGTATCGAATGAGACCGATCCCATGCACCAAAAGTGTTCCCTCCCAGAGATATGCGCGTTTTATGAAAGTGATGGTACACCAAAGATACACGTATTTAAATCTTTAAAATGGCTCTCCTGAACGAAACTGGTTTTTACCCTTAAGTCCCTTTCTATCTTGCGCGTCACATATAGAATCGTTATTGTTCATTCGACAGGACATTTATTTTTTGTATATACTTAGTAGGGACATAAATACTGTTACAACATTGAACACACCCCTTTCAATACGAGTAGCAGAACTGACCATTCCCCGTTAGTGCTATATGGGTTTTGAAAGCTAACCTCAATAGCGTTAGTCTGTAATGGGATTTTAAAATTGTTTCCACTTTCATCTTGGAGTGGTCAGATAATGACAACCGTATCGCTGTAATAGCGATTTTAAAGTGTAAAATCAAAAAAAGCGATATTTTCAAAACGCTCCGGCCAATAGGAATTAGCCGCATGTTCGTCTACCGATGCATAAAACTGTTTGAGGAGACTGAAGTTGTAAAAGACCGCCACCGGTCGGGCCGCCCACGCTCTGCATGAACACCGCATGTCATCAAAGCCGTTAAATCAAGAATTCACAGAAATCCGCTCCGAAAACAGAAAATTATGGTCCGTGAGAAGAATATCACGCAAAATTCCATGAGTCGAATCATTAAACATGACTTGGGACTTGGGGCTTTCAAACGACGTACCGCACGTTTATTGACTGTAGCTTTGAAAAAAATAGGATTCAAAAATGCAAACGTATCTCTCCATTATTTATTCTTCAAGTGTTACTTATATAATAAATAAAAAAAAAATATAAACGAAAAAGTTTTCAAATTGTTAAACCACATGGTAACTTTTGACCCACCCTGTATCTCCATTAAAATAAATTAATAACCTGCAAAAAAAATATAAACGAACAAGTTATGATTTTTTATGTTCAAAAATGGGCTCATTTTTCGATTTTTTTTTTAATTGACTAACTCTCAGTAGTTTTCCCCTATACATGCAATACATTGCGTTGGTGAAAGGTTTATGGATAATTGTCTTGAATTTCCGGATGTCGTAATTGGTGGGAAATATATTTGCGGAAGTCTATTCCACATATGGACAGTGCGGGCGAAAAACGAATTCGAGCGGTCATCAGGCCAATCGCTAACAAATGTGTGTGAGTTCCTGAAAAGTCGTGTATCCCTGCCAGTGAATGACGAAATGCCCATTTAGAGTACTCCCGAAGTACAACTGGTGAGACATGTATAAGTGTGAAGAGTAAATGTTCCAACCAAACACCACACATAACATATCCAGACGGGGTACAACCTAAATATGTGAAGTACTAATAGTCGACAGGGCATCTCTCACTCATGCATGTATGAATACAAGTGAAAATGGACAATACATTGGGTGTGCACCAAATTGTTAAATTGTGTTTTCATGACATGAATTATAGGAGAAAAGACCAGAGTATGAGGTGCATACTAGAGTACTCAAATATTTTTTCATGTATGCGTTCATTCAGTATGGGGTGTATACTTATGTACTGTATTTGTATTTGTTGGTTTCTGAAGGAGATGAAGTCACAACTTGATTTTTTTCTGATGAGTTACGAGTATTTGAAATAAAATCTTTGTACCTATATTAATTGAAAAATATTGTTGTATTTTATAAAATGAACAAAAGGTAAAGCACAATAAAGCACCACTAGGGTCAAGGGTATATTCACTTCGTCATACGAGTAACGTTTGCAACACATAAAAATAGTCATCGGAGGCCGTACAAAGTACATACAATATGTATATGGGTGAATAATCTGAAATGACTCCTTTTCTTTGCGAAAAAGGGGACAGTCCACCGACCACTCCGACGAAAATAATTCGCAAACTAAAATAGAAGTAGAGTTTCTTCGAGAACCTTCGAAGAGAACAATACTTCAGCGCAAGAAAAACACTACAAATTGAACGTAACGGCCGTTACCTTTTTTTTTAAGCAGAAAACCACACCAGGCACGGGACTTAGAGAAAATGTTCCGGACAAAAGTCAATGATTTTTATAATTTCTTAAAATTAATTTAATTAAATCAAAAAAAGAGTATATGTGACTTGAAGTGATAGTGCATAAATTCATTTGAATGCAATTACAGATTTTTAATATTTACATACATAATAAGTACGGTTTATTTTGCTGCGTCGGTTTTGGACACGCCACGGGACTGAGACTACATGTACTGTTTTCTTTTTTTCGATATTAACAAATTAAAAATTTTAAAAACTAATACGTGGGTTATTTTAACAAATATAATAAGCTGCTTAGAACATATTTATAAAAAAAATTAGTTAATACAACACAATTTTAAACAGCCGGACACAGAAAGGAGTCATTTAAGATTATTCACCCATATATAAGTGGTCGTCATAAAATTCTAGGTCGATATAGCAATGTCCGTCCGTCTGTTGAAAACATTCTACGGCTGAAACTTTCCAGATTTCTTTCTTATTTTGTTAAGCTGCTTGGTATTGCTAGTCGGTCACATCGGGTCAAAGTGGAAAATTTCCCCATATAAGGACTCAGGCAGCCTGCGGGAAAATACGCTTTTTTGGAGCATTTTTACGTTCAATTTGTTGTATTTCGGCCAGTTTTTGATGTAAAAAATTGGAACTGTTGCTTGTTCGATAGAACGACAACCACTTAATAACGAACCATAAGAAGTATACTTGTTAAATGTTAGAGTACAACCACGTATGGTACGAGCGTGTTATGACTAGACTTAACGAGTATCATAACATTCATACATATGTGCGATATGAGGTTAGAGTGTGTACATACTTGTCGCAACGTTATTTAAGTAAAGTGTGCAGTCAGGCTGGCGTAAATACTGGTGCGCACAAGTATGGAAATTATGAATAAGTACTCAAGTACTCTTTTTTGGTGAGTACATGTTGTCATTCTCTGATCCCTGCCAAACATCTTCACGTCAGAGATAAAACCCCGAATGTCTGAGGAACACGTACCATTAAGGTAACGAAAGAACAGCGACACACAACCCACATGCCAACGATGCTCTAGGGAGACAATAGAGATGGATATCATGATCTCACCTATTAGCACCATTGCTCTCATTTACACACGATCAAGTAGCTCAAAGGATGATTTTGGAGCAACTATCCATTTATGGAAGTTAGGCAGGCCTGATGTTGCTCGTATTGACATCAAAAAGCCAAGTCATCTCATCCATAATTTGTCTTCAATATCATGCAGACTTGGCCTACGGTCGAATTCGCGAATGAGTAGGTTGGATTCACGGTCTTACCCAAAGTATCTTCAATGAAAATCATAAATAAGGAGGGAGAAAGAACAAAGCCCTGTGGTAAACCTGTGGTCAGCATATGTTTGTTGGAGGAGAACCCATCTTTAAAAAGCCTTATAGTGCGATTTCTAAAAAAGCTCGATATAAATTTAGAATGCTAAACCATATTGGTTCGAAATCGGAATTAAAATTTGTGTTCTAGAACTTTGTACTAAGTCTTTATTAAACCGTAAACCGGTATCACCCATTTGTACGGGCTGTGCCTAATTTCATCAATATTTAGTTATTATGTACCATTTACAGTTAAAAATATTAAATCTGCTAAACATATGTGAGGAAGGTATATAAATGGTGATTAAATTTTAAGGGCCAATGTTGAATTCGAGCCACACCTTAACTTCAAAACTTTTTCTGTATTTCATTTGCTATTTCTCTGTTTCCGACTAACACAATTTGAACTATGGAAAGATACACAAGCGAACAACACGTAAAGTTATTCGAGCTTATTATGAAAATGAAAATCAGTTTTCGAAGGAAATCATCTTCAGTGATGAGGCACATTTTCACCTCAGTGGATTTGTCAATAAGCAGAATTGCCGCATTTGGGCCAATGTTAATCCAAGAGTGATTGTCGAAATAACAATGCACCCACAAGGAGTGACTGTTTGGTGCGGTTTATGGGCTGCCGGCATCATCGGGCCGTACTTTTTCCAAAATGAGACCGGTCAGGCAGTTACTGTGAATGGTGTTCGCTATCGTGAGATGATAACGAACCTTTTTTGGCCCGAATTGGAAGATATGGATATGGACGATATGTGGTTTTAACAGGACGGTGTCACTTTTTTTTTTTAAATAACCAACACTCATTGGATGCCCCTATACATGCGGTGCATTCTGTTGGCGAGTGGAAAGTAAAGGATCGGAGGGGGGAAGACGGAGTAATGTTTATTGACACTTGTCTTGAACTTCTGGATGTCGCAATTAGTGGGAAGCACATTTGCCGAAAGTCGATTTCACATACGAGCTGTAGAAGCCAAAAATGAATTTGATCTATAGTGTATAGTGCGGGAGTTGTATTCCATCTTCGGCCTGACGTAGTTGTATAGATATTGAAAAGATCAGAAGGAGTCAAATATTTCTTGCACCGCTTTAAGAAGCCTATGCACTTGAGTGCTTCTTTCGACACTTCGAATACATTTCTCGCCCAGCGAGCGTCACATTGTATTTTCATGCCCAGAACATCGAGAGCTTCTGATTGTTCAATATCCTTACCATCGATAGAAATTGACGATATTGTTGGTTCAGCGAATCGCTTGTGAGAGAACAAGCAGCACTGTGTCTTACGTGCATTAAAATCTGCTCTATTCACTCAACCCCATTCGGAAATAGCCAGTAGATCCCGGCCAAGTGTCTCATCCATAATTCGCCTCTTGTGTTCAATATCTTGAAGACTCGGCCAACGGTCGAATGAATAAGAATGACAGAGGTTACTTTCATCCGCAAAGGTGTAGAATGGATTCACGGTCTGACAATGGCTCTTTTCCGCGACAAATCAACATCGGCCTTTAAAATTGAACCACCCTTTATAAAGCGAAAACGATTTTCTCCGATTTTAAGACGACCATCGTTTGTCCACAAATTAGATTTGGAAAATGTTATCAAGATTGAATACAGTATGCGGTTATTAGAGCAATCACGTATGTGTGAGCCAAATCTAAGTCTGAGCCGCTTCTCTTAAATTTTACTAACGTCATTCCTTTGCTTAAACTAGCGTACGCCAAACTACAAAAGATGTGGGTTCTGGGACTAAAATTAAAAAAATCGGATGAAAATAAGGGTGCAAGCTTTATCTAGATCTGACCACATTATCTTCAATTTCAATAGGATCGGCCCAAAAAAAACAACTTCTGACAAATTTCATGAACATTTTCTAGATCTGATCAGATTTTCTTCAATTTCAATAGGATCCGCCTTGGTCCAAAAACAATAACTTCTGCCAAATTTCATGAAGATCGGACAACAAGATCTACCTGTAGTTTACTAATTACAGTAATTTAATGGATGCACGGACAGACATGAATCGTTAAATGGAATAAACTGGTGATTATACATCAATCGGTTTACTTAAAGGTGGGTCTAGCTTAAATATTTCAGCAGTTACGAAGATTTGCCATGAAATGAACATATTTGTAATACCCTGTTCCGCAAACTAACCGAATAGCCGAAGCAAAAATACTGGATTTCTAATGCTACCTGAAACTAACAATGTGGCAGCACAACGCAGCTAAAGAATGAGTCTAACTCTGCCAGAAAAACGTCCCACTAAGCACACCTTCAGACTTATACTCCTCAGTTAATAGGATGGTGAAGAAGAGTTCCAGTACAGAGAAGACAGCATGGTTCTACAGTATTGATTAGCAGGCGGGTGCTCAGCTGCTCAGCTCTGTGCATAAGCTTACCAGGTCGAAACTCGCAAAAACTAGATCTTCTGAGGACAAAAGCCAGAATATAATAAGGTCAAAATATTAACAGAAGTATATACAAGGGTTACTATTTATATCTCAGGTCCTTACAATACTAGCGTTCCCAGATGAAAACTGGAAATTCCATTGGAAACTTTGACATTATTTAGCATAACATCACTTAGAACGTTTTGTCATCCCACATAATTTGACGAATGCTCAAAAACAAAAAAAGTTGTATGGATTGGTGTAAAGAGATGTAGAAAAAGTATAACTGCGGTTGCTCAAGGCAGTGTATAACAATGCTACAGGCGGTGAATCGTGGATCTATGTATATGAACCTGAAACAAAACAGCAATCGAGCGTATGTGTCTTTCAAGACGAGCCAAAGCCAACAAAAGTTGTTCATGGAAGAAGCAAAAGAATGGTATAACCGGCCATGTTTCCACAGTGCCTTTAGTGGAACGTAGTACGGTCAATTCTGAGTGGTATACAATTATCTGTTTACCAACAGTGTTCAAAGAAATGAGGAAAGATAATAAGAGAAGACGGATCATTTTGTATCAAGACAATGCGAGCTCTCACACAAACGATGATCTATTTTTCCACTAAAAATGTCGAAATTCTGGGCCATCCACCGTACAGCCCTGATTTGGCACCCAATGACTTCTTCTTATTTCCTAGCATCAAGAAAAAATGAGTGGTTAACGTTTTTCATGGCCCGAAGCATCTGTTGAAGCGTTCAAAAATCATGTTTTGGAGGTGTCTCAAACGGAGTGGAAATAGTGCTTCGGAAATTGGTTTGTGCGCATGCAAAACTGTATTGATCTTAATATTTTGAAAGACAATGAAACCATTTCCATTTATAAATTATTGTGTTTTTATTACTGGACCCGAAACAGCAACCCTTGTATGGTGAGTATAGCAACCCTCGTAAGGTGAGTATGCTACGCAGATATGCTTTCAAATGCGCCAACACGACTGGGCAGACTATGTGGCTGAGGTTGCGGAGCACCTGACCAGCCATACCAGAAATTGTTTCCGTTATTAAAGGATTTAAGCCCAAAAAAGCCCTGTCAACATAGCACTGGAACTACTAAAAATAGATCACCCGGTTAGTGCACATATTCTCTTGCAACTTATACGCGAATTTTGGGCCACTGAAACGCAGCTACATGTGATCAAAAAAGGCACTTTTTTCTTCTTCCCAAAAAAGGTAATCTATTGCTTAACATGATCAACAAAATATTATTCAAGATTTTGGAAAACAGGTTGTTAAAATCTCCAGCAACTAACCTAAGGTAGCAGCAAGCAGGATTTAGAGCTAGAAGTTCGTGCATGCTCTATAGCGTTCCCCATTGACTTTAACATAATGGCCGGCTTAATTTTTTTAAAAAAAAATATGGACCAATGATTTCCTCTGCACACCAAACAGAGACTTTTTGGGGATGACACGGCGTCTTAACAATGGGCTGTGGGTTGTAGATGTGGATGTGGAATGCGACAATTTTGTTTATAAACGCACCCATTCAACCATAAGTGAGCTTCATCGATGAAAAACATTTGTTTGTAAAAACAGGATCGGTGGTCATCTCATTTTGGTAATAAATTCCTACAATTTGCAAACGTTGTTATGGATTTAATCTATTCATTATGAAATGTGAAACCAAACTCAGCATAAACAAGTGGCAGTTCTCAAAAAGGCCAACTCCAAAAAAAAGGTGGCCAGATTGAAAACAACACGTCTAAAAAAAAACAACCGATACATGTACTCCATCGATTTCACATAATAAAGAATGGTTACATTTTAAGGGCCGATGTTGAATGTGAACCACTCCTAAACATCAAGTTTTTTTTCTGCGATTCATTTGATATTTCTCAATTTCAGACAAGCTGAATTTGAATGATTGAAAGATACACAAGCGAGCAATGCAATGATCATCCACTGTCGCTTTGGGCGACAGTGGATGATCAGTATTCGAAGAAAATCATCTTCAGTGATGGGGCATTATCACCTCAGTCGATTCGTCAATAAGCAGAATTGTCGCATTTGGACGAATGATAATCCAAGAGTGATTGTCGGAAAACTATGCAGCTACACGCAGAAAAAAGTATGGTTGTAGTCATAATATTAGAAGAGGTTCTTACTATTGTTGGGTATATGGTTGTGGTACAACAATATTTTGATCCTCACAACAATAGTATGATTCAAATACAACCATACTATAATCCTCACAACAATAATATGATTCACACATAACCATACTATGATCCCTACAACCATAGTATGATTCACACTCAACCATTCTATGATCTCCACAACAATACTATGATCCTCACAACCATATTATGTTGCACATACAACCATAGTATGATCCTCACAACCATAATATGATTCACTCGCAACCATGTTATGATCCCTACAACCATAGTATGATCACACACAATTGTACTTTGATCTCCAATATAATTTATTAGAATTTGTTTAAGTTGTCGACAATAGATTTGAATTATAAATATAATTAAAAAAAATATTAAATTCAAAATAATAGGAGTGATTTTTTTTTAAGTAGAAAAAATAAGTTTAAATAAACGTAAGCGTTTTTATTAAAAATAATTCAGTTAAACAAAGCCAAAGCAGCTTGTTTAAAAAATTTTAATTTCTATAAAAAAGTACTATTATTGCATTAAATCCGTACCAATAATATTTGTTCTTAAAAACATATTTAATTGAAGAAAAATTACAATCATATAGTATGATTGCCGTAATCATATTATTGTTAACACAGCAAAACACAATACTTTTGTCGCACCAAAAATATTTATATTGTTGTTATAACCATACTTACATTTTTAAATTTGGCAATAATACTATTGTTACATTTCAACAATATTAATATTACAGCAATTATACTATTGTCAAAACTAAATTCAGTTAACAATGCTATGGTTGCAACGAACATTCTTTTATTGCGGAGAACATATTATTATTGCCGTGACTGCATTGCAATTATACTATTGCCAAAACTAAATTCAGTTAACAATGCCATGGTTGTGATGAACATTCTTTTATTGCGGAGAACATATTATTATTGCCGTGACCATGTAGTAACCATGTTTTTTCTCTGCGTGTACAAAAAAGACATTTTGGTGCGGTTTATGGGCTGGCGGCATCATCGGGCCGTATTTTTTTCCAAAATGAGGCCGGTCAGGCAGTTACTGTGAATGGTGTTCGCTATCTTGAGATTACAACGAACTTTGTATGGCCCGAATTGAAAGATATGGATGTTGAAGTTATGTGGTTTCAACAGGACGGTACCACTTGCCACACAACTAACGAAACAATGGCTCTTTTGCGCTACAAATTCAATGGCCGTGTTATCTTACGTCGTGGCGATGTTAATTGGCCGCCAAGATCATGTGATTTGACACCGTTGGACTTCTTTCTTTGGAGTTATTTGAAAGAAAATATGTATGTCGATTAGCCAGCAACAATTCAAGAGCTAAAGGATGAGATAATTTGGCACATTAACGGCATATTACCTCAATTATGCCTCAGCGTCATCGAAAATTTGTACCATTGGAAGGAGGTGTGCCGCCGAGGTCGCGGCGGCCATTTGGCTATCTGAATACTTTGTTTCATACATAATTGAACCATACCAATATCATAAAAAAAAGAAATGAGAATAATTTCCTTAATAATTTATGTTTTATTCAGAATCAACATCGGCCCTAAAAAATTAACCACCCTTTATAACATTTAATATATTAAACTATGCACAATCTGAATAGTTTAGAATAAAAATCTGTGCCTACAAAACTGATTCATCCAGTTAAAAACCTTTTCAATGTAGCCAGTTATCGGTTCACTCACAAGAACCAATTAAGTGCTGACAAAAATGTCTAGACTAGTGTCCATCTGGGCTATGTTCTCTCGACTTTACTGTTCAACCTTACGCATGCGCAACAATGTGGCCTTAACCGGCACTGGTATTACTCGTACATAGGGCCTCCAAGGTACACCTGAAGACCAAAACAAGTCAGACACTCCAATATCACGACACAACTTTAGCACTTAAGGGAGAGTGCAGCTAAAGAGGGTCTCATAATAATAATCGCAAAAACCAAGCTAATAATCAATTAAACCGACACAACGCGCTTTATAACTATCACATTAAGATGGACCACATTACATTTTCGAAAGTTTTGCTGGGTTTGATCACCTATGAGCCATTGTCTTTATGTATCCGCACCTACACTCATAAACCATGTGATCAATAAATTTGTGCAGTAACAAACAAAACAGAAGCCGACAAAACTGTTGTTAAAGTTTTCAACACTAATTCCGTAAAAATATTCTTACAATAGAAGGCCTCTTGAAGTTTTTTTATAGAGCAAAATAAACTAGCGGAAGGATGGTAAATGCTATAATTTAGTTTTTCTTGAAATAACTTTGCTTTGAAACATTGAGCGGACCCATAGACTAATATCTGAAAATCATAACGTATTATTATAGTGATGTTTTATTGAGGGGGTTACTGCCATATTTGTCTACCCTATACGATGGTTGCTATTTATATTTCGGGACCAGCAATAAAAACACAATAATTTATCATTGGAAATGATTTTATTGCTTTTCAAAATATTCTCCTTTAAAATCAATACACTTTTGCATGCCCACAAACCAATTTTCGAAGAACTTTTTCCACTCTGATTGAGACACTTTCAAAACATGATTTTTAAGCGCTTCAATAACTGCTTCGGACGATGAAAACGAAGAAGTCATTGGGTGCCAAATCAGGGTTGTACAATGGATTCCCATCAATTCGACATCTTTGGTGGTTAATGCAAAATAATCCGTCTTCTCTTTTTATCTTTCCTCGTTCTTCGTACACTGTTGGCATACAGATGGTTGTATACCACTCAGAATTGACCATCCTATGTTTCACTAAAGGCACTGTGGCAACATGACCGGTTTACCGAAAAAAACGCAATCATTTGCTTCGATGTACTTCTTCCATGAACAACTTTTGTTGGATTTGGCTCGTCTTTAAAGACCCATACGGACGATTGCTGTTTTGTTTCGGGTTCATATGCATAGATCTATGATTCGTCACCTGTTGCAATGTTATACACTGCCTTTAAGCCATCGCAGTTATACTTTTTCAACATCTTTTTGCAACAATCCATACGAGCCTTTTTTGAGCATTCCTAAAATTATGTGGGATTCAACGAGAACAATTTTTTTCACGGCCAAATGAACATACAATATCTTATTGATGCTTGTCATACTAATGCCCAAGGATGCCTCAATCTCACGGTATGTCACATGTCGGTCTTGCTTAATCTGTTCACAAACAGCATCGAAGGTTCCAAAGTGACCGAAGTTGGACGACCTTTACCAAATTCATCCTGAAACGAACGGCGTCCGAGACTAAACTCTTGGTACCAGCGCTTAACAGTGGCTTTTGATGGTGCTTCATCGTCAAAAGTCGAATCAAGTTGATTTAAACACTCTTGTCTCGATAACCCATGCCGGAAAATTATTATAAATCATTGCACAACAATGTTTACGGGATAATTCCATTTTTTGATGAATTTTTCAACACACTGTAAACAAAACAATTCGCCCTCAAATGACAAAACGTTCTGAGTGAAGTTATACTAAAAATATCAAAGTTTCCAATGAAAGTTCCAGTGCGGATTATCACGACAAGAATGCATCGATGAAATTAAATCTTTGCATGGCAATGAAGCACCATCCTATAGCACTGTAAAAATCTTGATTAATGAATTCAATCATGGCCGACGCTCGCTCAAAGACGAAGGTCGTGAATGTCATCTAAAAACGGCCGTTGTGCCAGAGAACGTTGATGCCGTGAGTGAATTGATAATGCAAGATCGAAATGAGACAAACCATGATATAGAGGCATCCTTCGGCATTTCTTCCACCAGCATACATACGATATTGCATGCAAACCTGGCCGTAAGAAAAGTTTGTTCTCGTTGGATCCCGCACAATTTGACAATCGCTCAAAAAAGGCTCGTGTCGATTGGTGCAAAGAAATTTTGAAAAAATACGATCGCGGTGCTTCAAAAGATGTTTATAATATCGTCACAGGTGACGAATCATGGATCTATGCGTATGAGCACAAAACAAAACAGCAATCGACCGTGTGGTCTTCGAAGATGAGCCAAAACCAACGAAAGTTGATCGTGGAAGGAGCACTTCGAAGCAAATGGTCGCCTGTTTCTTCGGCAAAACTGGTCATGGGGAGACTGCTCCATCTGGTACATCACAATTTGTTTACCTGAAGCCTTTGGAGAAATTCGAAAAACGAACAAGAGAAGACGAATCATTGTGCACCATGACAATGCGAGCTCTCTAACGTCGGCTCAATCCAGCGCCCTTTTGACCGGCAAAAACGTCGAATTGATGGGTAATCCGCCGTACACCCCTGACTTGGCACCCAATGACTTACTTTTATTCCCGTACATCAAGCAAAAAAATGCGTTGTCAACGTTTTTCGTCGCTAGAAGATGCTGTTGAAGCTTTCAAAAACCATGTTTTGGAGATGTCTCAATCGGAGTGGAAAAAGTGTATAAATCATGCTGGAGAATACTTTGAAAAACAATAAACCATTTTTGATGATGAATATTCGCATTTTCATTATTAGGCCAGAAATATTTGTGACGCGCAAATAAGAAAGGGACCTAAGGTTAAAAACCAGTTTTTTTCAGGAGATCCATTTGAAAGATTAGGTCCATTTCTATTTGTGCTTAGAATCGTCGACTTCACTTTCATAAAACGCGCATATCTGTGGAAGGGAACAATGCTGCCCACATCAAAAAAAGAAAGAAAAAATTAAAATTGATTTTTTTTACCCTTAGGTCCCTTTCTCACATACATAGCAGCCTCGTACTACTTGGAGAGTTGAGACAGGAATTGTTTCTCAATTGGATTGCTTTAGTTCATTCAAATTTGTTGGTTTTGCTTTGTAGACTTCCTGCTTGCCATAACCCTACAAAAAGAGGTCAGGTGCAGTAAGGTCAGGCGACCTGTGTGGAGTTTCTGGATATCAGCTTATTTGGAAATGGCCGGGCTATGTGAGGAGTTGCACCATCCTGATGAAACCACACAGAGTTGAAAGAAATTCTAATTCGGTGTAATTCTGGATATTAAAACTCTCTCAACATGCTTAAGTAACGGTCTCCAGTAACTGTAACGGTGTGACCGTTTTCTTCGAAGAAGTAGGGCCTGACAATGCAGCGTGATGAAACTGCACTCCATACTGTGTCACGAAGTGGAAGCAATTCCGTTTTATGGAGTATCTGTGGGTTGGAAGCACTCCATATTCGACAATTTTGTTTGTACTTTACTTTCATATCGGTCTCATTTTGTAGTTTATTTAAAATAATAGGTATAAACAAATTTATTTCAATTCACCCCTCTTTGTCGATTTCGGTTTCCATCCTGAAAAAACGATATTCATTTATTTTTTTTTAAACAAATTAATCAATGTCACTTTGCCATTTTGTGAAAAACTTATTTTCTATTTAAATATAGAAGCAAGAGGTCTTGAGTCGGCTAAACCCTGTTCAAATTAATTTATTTCAAATGACTTTTTTGTTTCTTTAAAATAGATAATTTTAATTTTTGTATATTAAAAAATATTCTGATTTAGTTTTAGATGATCTATACTAAAACAATAATAGTAGTAATTAACTAAACATTTTAACACAACAATGGCAATTTTTTAAACATTTTTATATAATTTCATTAAAAAATGGACACTCCTCAACTGAAATAAATTGGACAACATTTTTGTAGAACAAAAAAATACTCAAACTCTCGTTAAAGAATAATTTTTTGGTTTTTCTTGACTTATATTATAATTTTCAAACTACTTTGGCTTTGTAAAACTAAAACATTTGTAATGAAAAAAGTTTATTAAAAAAAGTTTTTTTAAACTGTTTTTTTCTACTGTTAAAAAACACTCCTACTATTTTTAATTTAATGTATTTTTAAGTAATTTTCATATTTGTAATCTATTGTTGACAACTTAACCAAATTCTAATAAAAAAACTTTGTAGATCACAAGTGTATGTGATCATACTATGTTTGTAGGGATCATAATATGGTTGTAAAGATCATAGTATGGTTGAGCTTGAATCATTCTATGTTGTGGGGACTATATTATGGTTATGTGCGAATCATACTATTGTTTTCAGGATAATGGTATGGTTGAGAGGATCATAGTATGGTTGTATTTGAATTATACCATTGTTGTGAAGATTTTAATATTGTTCTACCACAACCATATACCCAACAATAGTATGATGCTCTTCGCATATTTTTATCCCAGCCATACATTTTTTCTACGTGTAGACGCTCGAACAAATTGGGAAATAGTAACAACTTACTGTAAGATATTTACGTGGAAAATTTTCTAGAAGAGATCGACCATTAATTCCGTTTTGGTGTCAATTTTTGTTCATGAAAATGGATCGTTATTGGAGAAACCAAACCGAGTACGTTGTCGTTTAATGCATTCAATCGAAAGCATTCCTGCTGTGGCTAAGAGTGTCCACGAGCATCCATTAACATCAACTCCTCATCACTCTCAGGAATTGAACATTTCTCGCACTTCTTTTGAAAACATTTTTCATAAAGACCTCGCTATGAAGACTGATAAAGTTCAATTGGTCCAGGAACTGAAGCCTTATGGCGGAAGATTGTTTGCCAGGAGATGAAGAATTTTGCCGAAAAATCGTGTTTTCGGATGAAGCTCATTTTAATCTCGGTGGGTAATCAATAAGCAAAATTGCCGTGTATGGCACGTGACTATTGATAAGCCGATGCATCCACAACGAGTCACTGTGTAATGCGGATTTTGGGCTGGCGGCATCATTGGGCCATTTTGCTTTGAAAATGGGCAAGGAGCCACTGTTACCGTCAACAGTGAGCATTACCGCACCATAATCAACGAATTTTTGTTTTGAAAAATTTAAGAGAAACACATGATCGGGATTTGATTTTGACGAGACGAAATAGTGATGTCAATTAGCTGCCTTGGACTAGTTTATGTGTGGATTAGTTGAGGTGGGAAGCCATTAAGGATAGATGTTAAGTAAAGTATCCAGACAAAGTGAAGCGTTAAAACATGAAATCGAAGTTACCATTAAAAATAATCGACCCGAAACATTCGTAAATGTACTAAAAATTTTAGTTGAACGGATTAGGTCCTGAAGAGCCAGTTGCGTTAGTCATATGAATGATATTCGTTTCATTATTAAATGATAAAATTCAACAATAAAAAAATTTGAAAAAATTATCTAAGCTTTTTTTTAAAGCCGATTAAAATTTGAAATTGTAAATGGCCTAGCCTTATTTTGTTAGCTTTCTCAATATGACCAGACAATTAAGATACTCTAACTACTAAAATAATAACAAATCTTCCCCACAAAGCTACACTTACTAGATGCGCAATATCCTGTATGCTTTATAATATGATTATTTAAACCCAAATCTGTATTTATATACACAAACCACATAACAGTCCATTATTTTAAGGTCCACTCTATCTAAAATTATGCACTTTTTCTTCTTCAGCTTTAATATGGCTTCGTTTTGTATCTCGCTTCAGTCCCAGTTTTTTCATTTTGCTCTGCAAGATTAT
This sequence comes from Hydrotaea diabolus, assembly GCA_963513945.1. Classification (NCBI taxonomy): domain Eukaryota; kingdom Metazoa; phylum Arthropoda; class Insecta; order Diptera; family Muscidae; genus Hydrotaea; species Hydrotaea diabolus. Next base: position 46,910,625 of record OY740717.1, on the reverse strand, counting down.
CGCAATTTTTTTGTAGTTTTATTGCGACCGCAAATCCTGGGTCATACTTGTCGTGGCTGTTATTTGTGTCTTTCTTTCGCGCAACTAAACTCATTTCGCCTGCTTAAGAAAATTCAATTTTCCTCGTCTTTTTTAGTAAATAGTTTGTTTCCTTTTCATATTATAATAATTTTATAAACTGAAATACAATTTATTTTGCAATTTGTTGCAACAAGCTGAAAGAAGCCCCACCGAACCCAACATAGGCGACACAATTTGTTGGCATGCAAATTGTGTAAAAAAATAAAACAGTAACGAATTGTAATTGAATGTCATGCCACACTGAATGCCTACGCTGCACTGTCACGCCCCGACACTCTCACCGTCAAGCACTCGAATGTTGCTGCAATTTGTGTGGGGCTTTCTGCATGCATGCCCCTGGTGCACGTACGGGGCAGATGCAATTGTAGAGCAGTTCCTGCATATTATCGTACAATAAGAGCAAAGGAAAAAGAAGCGTTGCCGACGAAATGAACAACGGAATAAAGCGCGTTTTTATATCCTGCTCTTGCGTTTTGTTTTCTACTCGTATCTGTTTGTACAGAATGCATAATGAAATTGTTAGGTAAAGTTATCAAATCAAAGGCAAAATTTAATTTGCTCTCTTGGAATGGTGTAACCAAGAAAAAATAAACAAAATAAATGTGAAGGAAACAAGCGCACAAATAAAGTTCGGCCGTGCCGAAGCTTATATACCCTCCATCAGGTCTAAGGGTCCAATATGAAAATGTTTTCAAGGGAGCGTATCGTCGGTTTCAGTACCAACACAAACTAACGGGTGATCAATCTAGAGGTGTTTTTCTTTTAATAGGGTGTTTTTCACAGATAACTCGTGAGTTGTGTTAAACTTTTTTTTTTTTTTTTCAGTATTGTTTGCGATTGTATCATTGAAAGACCTATAACGCAAAACGTCCCCAAATTGTACAACTGCATTATGGAAATGAAAATAAGAAGATCCGCTGTCTTCGATCAGAATTTAACCCAGTGATGAGTCCCATTGTATACCACTCAAAATTGACCGTCATAAATTCCACTAAAGGTACTCTGGCAACATGGCCGGTTATACCAAAAAAACACAATCATTTAGTTCGATGTACTTCTTCCACGAACAACTTTTGTTGGATTTGGCTCGTCTGGAAAGACCCATACGGTCGACGACTGTTTTGTTTCGGGTTCATATGCATAGATCCATGATTCTTCACCTTTGACAATGTTATACACTGCCTTTAAGCTACCGGAGTTATACTTTTTCAATATCTCTTTGCACCAATCCATACGAGCCTTTTATGAGCATTCGTCAAATTATGTGGGATCCAACGAGAACAAATTTTTTTTTACGGCCAAATGATTATGCAATATCTTATTAATGTTTGTCATACTAATGCCCAAGGATGTCTCAATCTCACGGTATGTCATAAGTCGGTCTTGCTTAATCAGTTCACACACAGCATCGATGGTTTCTGGAAAAGTGACCGAAGTTTGACGTCCTTCACGAAATTCATCCTGGAGCGAACGGCGTCCTAGACTTAACTCTTGGTACCAGCGATTAACAGTGGTTTTTGATGGTGCTTCAACGCCAAAAGTCGAAACAAGTTGATTTAAACACTCTTGTCTCGATAACCCATGCCGAAAATCGTTAAAAATCTTCGCACGAAAAAGGTTCACGGGATAATTCCATTATTGACTGACTGAGCTGAATTTTTCAACACTCTGTAAACTACATAATTCGCCCTCAAATGACAAATCGCCCTGAGTGAAGTTATGCTAAAAAATGTCATAGTTTCCAACGGAAGTTTCAGTTTGCATCTGGGAACACTTGTACGAGTATTGTTCTCACAAATATAAATAGCAACTCTCGTATACCAAGAGTTTTCTTAAGTGTGCGGATTAAGGGATAGTGGATATATTGAGAGAGGTCTATGCTAGCTACGATTCCGGTTTTGGAAGCAAGCATTACGTTGTTATTAACGCCATACCGGTCGAAATGCTCGAACAAGTCGTTCAAAATTGGACAATCAAGATGGACATCTTGAGGCGTAGATGCGGCCAATATTTAAGGGAAATTATATTCAAAAAATACATGCCATAAATTCTTTCGAATGAACAATAATTATTTCACACTTGATTTGAATGTTTGTATTTTTTTATTTTAGAACAATACCTCTAGATTAATCATCCGATAATATTGTCATAGCAGTATTAGTTTACGAAATATAGCCTTTTCAACTTAACGATTGAGTCACGCCCCCTTGTATAATTTTTTTAATATATAGTTTATAATAATCGCCTTGTCATTGATTTCATTCTGGTAAATTTTAGAAGATCAGTCTATTTATTTGGCCATAAACCTGATATTTTAAGTGGGGAGTGGCATCACCCTCTATTTATCCAGGTTGTTGTTTGATCCATGCCAACGTCATATGCTCAAAATATCATAGTCATATCACTAAAAGTATATGCGATATTGTATTTTCAAGTTTGGGGTTGGGTGGGCGGTCTTACGCCCCCTACTCCATTTTTTTTATAATACAGTCTAAAATAATTGCCTGGTCATTGTTTTCATTCTGTTAAAAAAACGATCGGTTCAATAGTTCTGCCATAAATGCAACATGTTTAAAGGGGTCGTGACATCGCCCAATTTAGCTCCAAGATGGTTTTTGGATCCATGGCAACATCAAATGTTTTAAATGTCATCGTCATAACTATAATAGTTCATGAGATATTGTGTCTTTAAGTTCAGAATTGTTGATTTTTCCATAGGGTGACCCAGTCCTTGCAAGGGGAATTTTTTTTTACCTCATGACCGTCTAGCCCATTTTCACTACCAACTGTTTTAGTCCATTAACGCATGTTTCTGCAGTATTTAAAACAAAATCAATCAATAATGAGAGCTGTAGTTTTTTTCCACAAACTGAAGGAGTGATAGACGGGCAGACGGAAGGACAGCGGGCAGGCGGACAACAACAGTAATTGCAAACTAGTAAAGAAGCTAAAGTTGGGCGTGCCCGACTATACTTGTAGTTGTTCAGAAAAAACAACTAAAAATGTTTTTTGCACCTTTTGGATAGTCTCGAAACTTTTACCGATTTAAAACTAATATCATACTTGAGTTTGTGAATTAGTTTCATTGTTATTGGTAAAATCGGTTAAACATATATGTGGGAGCTATATTTTTCCCAGAAACAATATTCTTCAATTTTAACAGCGCACAGTGGGATGAGATAAAAAAAATTAAATGATTCAGCCGTTTCTAAAATAACAGTCGGATTTTGATGAAATTTCACATAGAAGAGGTGCTTTCGAGCTTAAGTTTAAGTAAGTAAGTTTAAGTTTGGGCCCCTAACGATATACAGGGGCCCCAAGATGGGCACTCCGAGTTTATACAATTTTAAAACGCATGTAACTTTTGATTTGTGAACAAATTTTTTCCTGTAGAATCCGCTAGTCGAGACCTACAAAAAAGTGTGTTACACCTATGCATTATCTTGTGTAGTTTCTGAGATATAAGTGCTCTACCTTGGTGTAGTATTTTAGTAATAACTGAGCCAAATACCAACCGATTTATTTTCTTTAAATTGTAATAAAGTTTAAACTGTTTAAAACATTAAATAATCAGCAGCAGTAATTAAATGTCCTGATAAGATTCATCAACTGTATCTACAGGATACAATGGGGTTTAAAAATATAATAACTTTTTCGTTTATATATTTTTTATATTTTTTTTTTTCAGATTATATAAACAACAAACAGTTGGAGAATAAATAATGGAGAGATTCACAACTGAATAAAGAACAAGAATAAAAGATTTTATTTTTAAAATCAGCGTTCAATTATTTTTACGCAAAGTGATGAGTGCAAAGCTCATTTGAATGGCCCTGTTAATAAAAAAAACACTTAAGGTTCTGGAGTTCTAAAAATCCAAAACCCATTCATCACCACCAATTGCACCCCTTTCAGTGTACAGTATGGCGTGGGATCACATCTGCAAATATCACTGGACCTTACTTCACCGAGAATGAAGATCAAAGTGCTGTAACCGTAAATGGAGAGCGGTATCGGTTTATGATAGAAAATTGTTAACGTCCTGCCCTTGAAAACAGACCTGAGATGTGGATTCAGCAGGACGAAGCCTCTGCCCACACTGCCCATGACTCAATGGCTCAAATTTTTGGAGAGCATATAATTTAAGTGACATTATTTTTCATACTTAGTGTAAAAAAAAATCCATTATATTATATAAACTGAGAAAAAAATTAATAAATGAAAAAGTGATTAAAGTTGTTTACCCCATGGTAACTTCTGGCCCACCCTGTATATAAAGAAAACTAAATTGCTTATACCTTTCGCGTAATAAGTTATAAGCATTCAAAGTTAAAAATTCGAAAAATTACGATTTTTTGCCATTCTTTGCGTGAAAAGTTGTAAATTATATACCTTCATCTAAAAGAAAAGTTCTTGGGGAAGATATTCAAAAAAAACAAATTCAAAATTTTTTTTGTGGTTGGTGCTATTGCCATCGAAAATACCGCATTTTTATGTAAAATCCAAAAGTTAGCCCTTAGTCTCCAATCACAAAGCTGAGGTCAAAAAATTAACAGCATTCCTAAACGGACATAAGTGTTGTTAATCAAACTGGAAAAGGATTCCACTTTTTCGCCAACAATGTGGCAGATATAATACAAAAACTAAAAAATCACAATTTTGGGATTTTTTGAATATTTTTTTGGAATTGTGGGATTGCCTTTAGGAAATATAATTTTTTAGTTTAGTTCGTGTTTTTCTATCTACTCGCAATACCTAATTAACTGCAAAACCCCTTTTTTTATAAGTATTCATTATTAAAATTATTTTATGACGTAATGATTTTCTTCCTTTATGGAATTCCATTTTGTCCACCTGACACCTATTTATTTAATTAATTACTTTGGACAACCCTTCTTTTGCTCCTTAGAAGATAATTCGTTCCATTGATATATTTCCATTCAACAGCTACATTTGGATACCAGGTAGCTGGGATATATCAAAATTACTCTTTTCCTATTGTGCTCATATAACTAAGCAAGCAATTTGCCACTGGAATGATGTAAAAATATAGGTAAAAAGACTCTTTATTTTTATTAAAAATAGAATTAGCTTATTTCTACAAACCAGTCGGAAACGCAGTTATTCATATCTAGAAGGTAAAGGAAATCCTTGAATTATTCCGGCTTGTCAAATGTAAAAGTTCTGTAGCATATCCATCGTTCCCTTAAACATATTGAAGTTTTCTGTTAAGATGGCCTGGCGCCATCTGCCATTTCCATTGAAAAGTATAACATTTTTAGCATAAACGAGAACGTTTTGACGTACGACCTCATTTGTGTTGTTTACAGTGAAAAAAATAAGTTGAAAAAAACAATTTGGCAAAAAAATGGAATTAACTCGTGAATATTTTCGTTCGATCATTTTTCACAACTTTCGTCGTGGATTATAACGACAAGAGTGCATCGATGAAAATTAATCTTTGTAGGGTGATGAATTACCATCCTATAGCACTGTGAAAAACTGGCTAATTGAATTCAATCGTGGCCGACGCTCGCATTATCAGTGCCGTGCGTGAACTGATAATGCCAGATCGTCATGAGACATACCATGAGATAGAGGCATCCTTAGGCATATATTCCACCAGAATACATTCGATATTGCATAAACACCTGGCCGAAGGATTGTTCTCGTTGGATCCCGCACAATTCGACAATTGCTCAAAAAAAGGCTCGTGTCGCTTGGCGCAAAGATATTTTAAAAAAAAAATCGATCGCGGTGCTTCAAAAAACGTTAATAAGATCTTCACAGGTGACGAATCATGGAGCTGTGCATATGGTCCCAAAACCAAGCAACAATCGACCGTGTGGGTCTTCGAAGGCGAGCCAAATCCAACGAAAGCTGTTCGTCAAAGAAGCACTTCGAAGCAAATGGTTGTCTGTTACTTCGGCAAAACTGGTCACGTGGCAACTGTTCCGCATGAGCAACATAAGACTATAAATTCTGAGTGGCACATCACAATTTGTTTGCCTAAAGTCTTCGAAGAAATCCGAAAAACGAACAAGAACAGACGAATCATTGTGCACCATGACAATGCGAGCTCTCACACATCGGCTCAAACCAGCGCCTTTTTGACCGGCCAAAACGTCGAATTGATGGGACATCCGCCGTACAACCCTGACTTGGTACTCAAAATCTTCTGTTTAATCCTGCACATCAAGAAAAAATGCGTGGTCAACGATTTTCGTCGCCAGAAGAGGCTGTTGAAGCGTTCAAAAACCATGTTTTGGAGGTTTCTCAATCGGAGTGAAAAAATTGCTGCGACAATTGGTTTGAGCGCATTCAAAAGTGTATAAATCATGCTGGAGAATACTTTGAAAAACAATAAAAACATTTTTGATGATAAATATACTCATTTTCGGATTACATTAATCGGATTTGAACCTGGGTTTGCTGACATAATAGTTGTGCACACTTCCATTACACCACGGCGGCCTATCAATTATAATTATTAAAAACAATATACCCAAAACCTCAGAAGACAATTAAATTTGAAAAAGAATGTCATTCAATTTAATCTTACATTCACAGCAAAAACAACATACAATTCAACATTTCCCTGACTGTTGTATGGTGCAACCGTCAGTTAAATGGCATTGAAGTAACACCCACACCACCGCCTTTATGGAAAATCCTTTAAACGTTTATATCTTCTGCCAAGTATTTGGCCTTCTTTAGAAACCACCGACTAAATTCAACCTTGAATCCCTCCTGTAATAGCTGACACTTTCTCCTTTCTGCTACGTTCATATGGTTTCAGGCCGCTTTCATAATGTCGATATCCAGACATATGTGTATTTATATATGTGCACATAAGCTTTTGTATATATAGGAGAATTTACATGTATGTGTGCTTTTGATGAATCTCATCACGACATTTAATTACTTCTGCTGATTATTTAATGTTTTAAACAGTTTAAACTTTATTAATATTTCATGTACTTGTATTTTGTCAACAAACAAATAAACAAACATCCAATGTATCTTTCTCGGCATGTTTCCATTCTATACGTGCATGTACGAGGGTAGATCCGAAAGTAGTTGGTCGAGAAATTTACATACTAACTTAATGCCAACAACATCTCCTCATGGAACAAGGGTGTGAGAAGAGAAGTTCCCCCCCCAAATCTCGTTCTCGTAAAGTCGAAGTGGAAACCCGCCGAAAAATTGTAAGAGATTTTTACCAGGACTTAAACCTGGGTTTAATGACAAGATACACATGGCGGTCCACGAAAAATCAAAGATAGTAATACATATTCAATTCATTGAAGACTTTAGTAAGATTACAGTTGTAAGGAGGTATTCTCAATGGGCTCTAAGAAATCAAGCCCCAAGAAATAAGGCCCCAAACTGAAAATGAAATAAAGCCCCAAAAATTTGAACAGAAAGCAACAACAACGATATTTGTGGTGTTTTTTTCATCTTTTTTATGACTTTATTTCATTTTATCTATTAGGGCATTATTTCATAATGAAATAAAGTCCTAAATTCTAAAATGAAGTAAATCCATAATTATTTCATAATGAAATAAAGTCCTCAATTCTAAAATGAAGTAAATCCATAAATAATATTTTTGGGGTGTTATTTCGTTTTCTTAAAAAGCGAGATTCTGCAAAACACAAGCTGAATAACAATTATGCATCGCTAACACTATGCGACACACGCAGAAAAAAAAGTATGGTTGTGGTGACAATATTCGAAGAGGATAATACTATTGTTGGGTTGTGGTACAACAATATTATGATCCTTACAACAATAGTATGTTTCATATACAACCATAGTATGATCCTCACAACCATACTATGATTCACACGCAACCATGTTGTGATCCCTACAACCATAGTATAATAACACACAATAATACTATCAACCCCAACATAATTTATTAGAATTTGTTTATTATTCAAAAATACATTTAATTCAAAATAATAGGGAGTGATTTAATTCACAATAGAAAAAATAAGTTTAAATAAACCTAAGAGGTTTTATTAAAAATATTTCAGTTAAACAAAGCCAAAGCAGCTGGTTAAAAATATTTAATTTGATAAAGAAGATCCGTACCAATAACATTTGTTCTTAAACATATTTAAAAGAAGAAAAACTACAACCATACAGTATGATTGCCGTAATCATATTATTGTTAACATAAAACGCAAAATACAATACTTTTGTCGCACCAACCATATTTATATTGTTGCTATAACCATATTTTCATTATTAAATTTGGCAATAATACTATTGTTACATTTCAACAATATTAATATTGCAGCAATTATACTATTGTAAAAAATAAATTCAGTTAACAATGCTATGGTTGCGACGAACATACTTTTATTGCGGAGAACATATTATTATCGCCGTGACCATGTAGTAAACATGTTTTTTCTCTGCGTGCAAATTGAGGTGCATATTTTTTACCACGCCATCAATTTACTTTTAACTAAAACTGAAATTCGAATTGTTTTTCTGCACCATGTATTTACATACGTCTTTCTGTAAGTGTGAATTGGTGGTGTTGGAAGAAAATCTTTAATTTTGTCGAAGTGTAAAAGGTATAGAAATTAAAAATTCGCGCGAAGTTTTTATTTCCACAAATTAAAGATTTTCTTCCAAAACCACCAATTTACACTTTCTTAAAATTCAAATTCCAATTATATTCAGTTTGATGAGAGTGTTCATTATTGCCAAGCTATAAGGCCAAATATGTGAAGCCGAAAATTATTGTTTGACTATATCAAAGCTTCGAAGGCAGCATCTGTGGCTTATCATAAAATAATGGCACTTCCGTTGTTACCGTCAGGTTCAATTAGGTTTGCTTTTGCTGATATCAAATCAAAAATTTTGGTAGTGCATAGCACGGGAATTTTACCATTTTTGAACTGTTTTGAAAAAAACAGTGGTTGCAAAATTTGTAAAAGTTGCTATAAAATATACTTATTTTTCTTTGTTTTGGATTGGATGTAAAAAATATCTATTTTTAAGCAGAAAACTAGAACTTCATCTGCTGTAGAGGCATATAATGGGCGGTTACCAGAGAAAAACGGAAACTTTTTTAAATTCGTTAAGATTATTCGAGAGGAAGGATTTTTTAAAAGCAGACATTTTTCAATGTTAGTTGAAAGCGGAGGACCACTGGCCAAAAAGAGAAAACGAAATGACATTCAAAGAAGTTCGAGAATTGAAGAAGCAAATACTCTGTTAGAACATAGGAAAATATCTGCCTCCGCATTTCGTTCTCAAATAACATTTGACATATGTGTTGATATGGTTCCAGATGTGAATATATTTGATGATGAAGAAGAATCTTCTGATAACAAATGGGAGGAACAAGTTAACGTTGAAGACTCCAATGAAAGTGACTGTATTTTTTGCACAAACAGAATAGCTAATATTGTTCTACTGCCTTGCAAACATCTGAAAGTTTGCGACGAATGCAATTTAAATTACAAGCATTAATTATTAAAATTAATTTCCAAGGAATTAGAGCATTATAAATATCCATATTGCCAATAAATTGTTGAAGAAACAAGGCATGTGTTTGTTTAACATTTGATTCATTTTTCAATAAAGAAACTACAAGTATAAAACTATATTTCTTTTCAAAAATTGGGCCTTAGTTCATTATAAAAAAAATTAAATGGGGTGTTGTTTCATTTTAGGTTTGGGGTCTCTTTTAATATTTTTAGGGTTTTATTTCATTGTCGGAATTGGGACTTACTTTCATAACGAAATAAGGCCCCATTTTTGGGGCTTTATTACATTTCAGTTTGGGACCTTATTTCTTGGGGCTTTAATTCAATGATCCAAATTATACTGGTTAAAAACGAAAATGTATCTAACAAATTCCTTAAGTAGTTCGTAGGATCCAAACCGTACCTATTTCGATTCGAGATTTTGCAAAAATCTAACTATATCTGTGGTTTAAGGCCTAAAAGTTAGTCCTACGGTTGATACATTTTTGATACGGCGAAAAAATACGCTGTCCTTTAAATATAAGTACTTTAAAAAAATTTTCATTTTTGACGGTTATTATGTTCGGCATATCCTATAATTTGAGCCCGATTCGTATTAACAGTGTTCTGAATAAACAAAAAACAAGAAAAAAAACAACGTAAACTTTTGACATAAGGAGTCTTACATACTCTCCACCGTGGATTCATTTTTAAAATTTCAATATTTAAGACCCCACATTCGCAATACTTAAGTCCCTACATTCGCTTGATTTAATCTACGTGACGGTATTTTTTTATATTCATTCACACTTCCTGACAAATCTTAAAACTTATTTTATATTTTGATTCGTGACGAAATTTCCTTTAATTGAAGTGGTTAGAATTTCGTGAAGCGTTGGGAAAAAAAAATCGAGGGAATTTAGCAGATTTTTTACTTTCCGATGCCCGGGAAATTTTTTAGGGATTCCTGGTAATTAAAAAGTATTTTAAATCTGCACAACAATGTTTGATGCGGAAATCTACATGGTAGAAATTGTTTTAGTGATTCGCTTGTGTCCTCCTCTTTGACAATAATACTACGCATGAGCATAATTAAGCAAAGATTTGTGTATATAAGTATTGATCGTTAAATGAGTAGCGACCATGTCGGCAGCACACATAATGGTATTGCAAAGTCCCCCACACCAACGGCGAAACGCGTCTACCAGATGGTGACTTCATTTTCCTTCCCTCTATGACAAGCAACAACAAACCTGATATTATTCGTTTGCGGAGTAATTCCTTTTAAAAAAAATTATATTGTTTGAATTTTCAGAGCCTTTCTAAGTGTGTAGTCTTAGTACGTATTTTGGGATGCAAGGGGTATAATATTTATTGATTATCCTGAGAGAAGAAAAACTACTCAACAAAAACTGGCCGAATTACGATTTGAAATTGCTCCCCATCCACCATATAGTCCAGATTTAGCTCCTTCTGATTATTTCTTGTTGCCAAATTTAAAAAAAATTCTCGGTGGCAAAAAATTTGCTGAAACTGAGGCATATTTTGAAGGTCTTGAAAAATCTTATTTTTCGGATGGAATTAAAAAACTTGAAAAACGTTTGATGAAGTGAATTGAGTTGGAAGGAGATTATGTTGAAAAATAAATAATAATAATTAAAAAAACGGTTCTTTTTATGTTAGGCCAGTTACTTTTGCGGTCGCCCTCGCGCAGTCGTAGATACGTGTATGAGTACTTTCAGAACGATTCTATTGTCCCTTTTTTCTATTTATATCAAGCTTTCTTAAAGATCGCAATATACCGCTTGCTGTAAATGAGTTATAATCCAACTAACATAGGCTAAAAGCAGGTATACTGCAGAGTTCTGTACTTTTTCCCTCTCTTGTTATACTCTTTATTATAGGATAGATGGTATATCCACTTTATCATTCCGTTAACAACACCTGGAATACTAGTCAGATACCCCTAAAAGTATACTTATATGTTCTGAATCGTCGTAAAATTCTAAGATGATCCAGAAATGTCTGTCTGTTGAAACTATTGGGTGATCAATCAAGAGGTTTTTCTCAATAATGTTTTTTTCACAGATACGCGTTAGTGGTTTTATTTTATTTTTTTAATATTCTTTGCTATTTTCAGAAATTGAAGCCTAGCGATGTTCCTGCGCCGGATGTTTCAGTGTTTGTGCGCTTCAAAAGCTCGAAAAAGATTCGCTGTTTTCGTCTAAAATTTTGTTCAACGTCAATAAATAATATTGCTGCATTTTAGTTGAAGAGCAACCTGAAGAGGTTCAAGAGGTGATTTTATACAAAGAGAGTTTATGCGCTGGTGGAATCAACGCTTCAAATGTCTTCAAAAAATATGATGGCCGGAACGTTACCATGAATGGTGCTCGCTATCACGCCATGATATCGAACTTTTTGCTACCTGATCTATTGGGAGGTCATGTCGAAGAGCAGCTAATTTCTCGTTTTGGAGCCGTGAGTTGGCCACCTTCATCGTGTGATATCACACCGTTGGACTTTTTTCTTACTGGCTATATAAAGTCCAAATTCTATGCTGAGAAACCACCTACCAGCTACGATTTTGAGAAAGCCAACATTACGCGTGTCGGTTGAAATGCTTGAACTAGTCATCAAAAATTGGACACTTAGAATGCACACAATTATATTCAAAAAATAAATGGCATATAATGTCCTTTCGAATGAACAATAAAGATTCTTCATTTTGATTTCATTTGAATTTTTGTATTTTTTTATTTTCAAAAAAAAAAAATACGATACTACTGGTCGCAGTATTGAAGCTGACATTTTTGCAAAATCATGTGTTGATCGGCTGAATCGGTTGGAATTGCAAATTCTATGCTGACAAACCAGCTACCAGCTACGATTTTGGAAAAGTCAACATTACGCGCGTCATTAACACCATATCGGTCGAAATGCTTGAACGAGTCATCAAAAATTGGACCCTTAGAATGCAAACCCTAAGGTGCAGTTGCTGCCAACATTTGAAGGAAATTATATTCAAAAAATAAATGGCATATAATGTCCTTTCAAATGAACAATAAAGATTCTTCATTTTGATTTCATTTGAATTTTTGTATTTTTTATTTTAAAAAAAATACCGATACTACAGGTCGCAGTATTAAAAATGACATTGGCTAACATTTTTGCAAAATCATGTGTTGATCGGCTGAATTGGTTGGAATTGCATATGGGTGAAGAAGTAACAATTTTCCTGCACTGAATTAATTTCTCAAAAAATTAACAAATCTGTACTTAACAATTGAACAATTGGACAGATAAAATTAGTTTTGCCGGGCCGAAGCTTCTATACTCACCACCATGAATTGCGTTGTAGTATGACATCGGCAGTATTGTGGAATATGGTTGTTAGTGTTAACTCCACATATGACAGAACGTTTTCCTTTGTAAGTTAGGTTACAGAGGAAATCCCACTGTTTGTGAATGGCGATATGTTGACGTTCGAGGGACCCAGTTTCTGAAAACCTAGGGACCTTTGACCTATGTGTAAAGACCTCAAATATTGTCTAATAGTAGAATTAATATTGTTTTCGGATTCGCAACGAAAAATTTTGTGATTTTTGATACCCATATGTCTATAGGTAATGCATTTTAATGGGCAAGTGAAAATTGGCCTAGTGAAAAATTTGCCTAAGTCCGCATGTACACGCTGCAAAACAAATGGTTGGTGTGACAATATTCGAGAGCATCCTACTATTGTTGTGGCACAAACATACTATAATCCCCAAAATTATAGTATGATTCACAAAAAACCATACTATGATCACCGCAACCATTATAGGATTCTCATAAGAATAGTATGTTCGACATATAATGCATGATTGACAGTATGATCCTAACAACCATAGTATGATTCACACGCAACCATAGTATGATCTTACACAACCATACTATGCTCATCAAAATTATTAATTAGGATTAAGTTATGTTGACAACAATAGAATTAAGAAATTAAATTAAAAATACATATTAAATTTAAAATAATGAAGTAATTTATTTAAAATAAATCCGTCTAAAAAACGTAAGTGTTTGATTTATTTAAAATATTTCAATTAAACAAATCCAATAAAGGCAGTTTGAAAAATTTTAAATTACATATATAAAGTAATCTTTTTACATTAGAATCGCAACAATAACATTTGTTACATTCATACAATATAATTGCTTAATCATATTATTGTTAACAGAAAGCCCCAAAAACCAATACTTTTGTCGCAGCCACCATACGTTGTTGCTACAACCATATTTTAATTTTCAAATTTGGCAATAATACTATTGCCACATTTCAACAATATTAATATTGCCGCCATCTCTCTATTGTCAACATGAAATTCAAAAAATAATACTATGGTTACGAAGAACATACAATTATTGCAAAGAATTATATTCTGATTCGTGGTGAAATTTTATAGTTTTTTATACCTATATGAACATATTACAAGGAGGTTTTTAAGCCCCTTGGGCTTCAGAACCACGCCCATATATGAGAGAGTTAAAGAATATATGCATACTACTTTCTGGTCCTTTGTGCCTATTTGTGCCCAGGGATAAATACCTATATGTCAACAGTTCAAAGAAGCTGGTTTTTGAGCACCTTGGCTATATGGTTCAAAAAATTAAATCTTGTAGTATAAATGTCAAAAAATGAATGCCAGCCTATAGTGAAAAGGACATAAAGACAAACTCTTGAGCTAATACAAATATGACGAAAGTTTTTTTCTTTTTTTTGTAATTTATTCGGTCTTTTATCATTATTATGACTTGAGCAGTTTTTTATTCTGGTTCGAGACTTTTATGTTGTTTCTTTTTCAGAATCAACGTAAAAAGAAGAAATTGGTGAAATGTATTTGCTACGGTTGCCAGGCAGACTGTGTACAGCTGTTTCTAAACCCGCCAAGGTTTTTCTTCAGCAGTCTTTGGCAACGATTACTTCGGCCACAAATCAAATGACTTATACGGGAGACTCATTTTTATTAATGAGAATTACCCTTTGTGTATAGTCTTAGTACTGTGCGTAGAGCAATCTTCAGCGCGCAATATCATTTCCACCAATTCCGTTTCGCATGGGTCTTCGTTGAAAAACCCAAATGCAAAAAGCACAACCAAAGTGTGCATGTTTTTTGTGCGTACATATACTCATACATCCGTTGCACATTAGGGCGTACCAGCCCTTTTTAATAGTTTTTTCTTTTTTTGTTATTTATTCGGTCTTTTATCATTATTACGACTTGATCAGTTTTTTATTCTGGTTCGAGACCTTTATGTTGTTTCTTTTTCAGAATCAACGTAAAAAAATGATATGATATTGCGCGCTGAAGATTGCTTTACACACAGTTCGAAGACTATACGCAAGGGGTAATTCTCATTAATAAAAATGAGTCTCCCGTATAAGTCATTTGATTTGTGGCCGAAGTAATCGTTCCCAAAGACTGCTGAAGAAAAACCTTGGCTGGTTCAGAAATAGCTGTACAGTCTGCCTGGCAACCGTAGCAAGTACATTTCACCTCTTTACGTTGATTCTGAAAAAGAAACAACATAAAGGTCTCGAACCAGAATAAAAAACTGCTCAAGTCATAAATATGGCGATATTATAATATTGGCATGGATCGAAACACATCCTAGAGAAGAAGAGGGCGGTTCCACGCTGCCTTTAAAAATATCGCATTTATTTCCAAAGTCATAGAATATTCGTTACATAATAAAATCAATGATTAGCTTATAGTTATAGACTATGTTGTGTTGAAATAGGACAAAAGGGCGTGGTACCGTCCATACTATACTCAACTTTGAAAGTCTATATATCGTGAACTAATACCGTTATCCTGGGTGGTTGGTACAGAGAAACAAGAGTTTCGCTTTAATTAAAAAGTTCAAATAAACAAACAAATGATTATTAGGTATGTTGTTTATTTAAAATATTTCCGATTACAAGCAATAAACAAACTCACATATTTACAAAAAAAATTGTAAGTTGTTTATCTCAAATATTTTCGTTATGAGGTGATGAATAAATTCACATATTTACAAAGAAAGTTGTAAGCTGTTAACGAATATAATTTCGTATCAGGCGATGTTAAACTTTAAATATTGATCAAAAATATAAATGTGACAGCGCATAGAGAAAGGGACCTAAGGGTAAAAAAATCAGTTTTCATTCTTTTCTTTTTTTGATGTGGACAACATCTGAGCATCGAATGAGACCGATCCCATGCCCCTCCTAGAGATATGCGCGTTTTATGAAAGTGAAGTCGACAATTCACAAATAGAAAGGGACCTAATCTTTAAAATGGCTCTCCTGAACAAAACTGGGTTTTAACCTTAGGTCCCTTTCTATTTTGAGCGTCACATATGCCGTTTATTGGAAATGCTTACATGTTGAAGAAATTTACATATATACCAAAAAACTGGAAACATTTTTCAATCAGCAGTAAGAAAGATTTTAAATTTCAGACAGGGATGACTGCAGTTTCTGTGCACCATCATAAGACCCCAATCAACGAATGTGCTTTAACAATGACTAAAACACATACACCCCAATCAACGAATGTGCTTTAACAATGACTAAAACACATACACCCTCACACGATACATATGTCAATATTCGCCAGCGGCCCCTTATTATGACCATTTTAGGCGCCCTTTTGGTCCATGCGAGTAACTTAAATCTTCAAAATAAATACATATTTGAATAAGTTAGGATATATGCTGTCGATAATGCAAATGCAAGATGACTCCCATTTAATTTACGATCCGCCATCGTATTTGGAAGGACGTATCAGTGGATGTGAATGTGTCAGGCGTTAAACGTTAAACGAGTATGTGGAGTGGAGGAGTGTTTGCTTTTAAAATGCCAATGGAAAGGGAAACTGCATGACAGAGACTGAGCGAAAGAGACAGCCAGAGAGAGGGATAGAGAGAGAGAATACAAATTAATAACATATAAACTGTTGACATGCCACATAATGACTTTCATTATTACCAAACCGTTCATTATACAGGTAATTAATTTTTTTTTAAACATATTTTTGCGAATAAAAATTGTTTTACTCTTCAACTGCAGCGCCGGCAACAAACGAACGTCAAATAACATAGCGATCAGCTTATTTTGTGCAGGATTGACACAACTCATATATCTCAATATTTTTCTGGCAGAATACTCAGAAGCCACGTACCTAACTCAATCCATTTATTATTTTTTGTTTTACGTTTTGTCTTATAAAAGTGTTTTCCAATAGGGACTTAATAATTTCGTATTTTTATGTCAACGCACCCACAAACATGTCTAAAGATCATTCAGTGTCAAACGTCAATATTTTTACCTGCGAGCAACGTTTAAAAATACTACCGAAATTCTAATCGGTGGTCACAACTTTAAGAGCGCTTACACCAAATTTCGGCCACCCGATAGGATGAGCGATGAAGCTTTTTTTTGGCTGAGTAATTTTGTCAATATATAAAACATGCATTATTGCAAAGCAACAAACCAACATGTGCTTTAAAAGACACAATTGCATCTGCGAAAAATTACAGTGTGGTGTGGTTTTCATGTCGGAGCTGTGATTGGGCCGTTTTTATTCGTCGATGAAAGCAATCGCCATGATACCGTCAATTGAGAGCGCTATCGTACTATGTTAGAATATTATTTTTGGCCAGAAATGGATGTGTTGACATCGCCGATATATGGTTTCAACAAGGCGGTGCCACTACAGCTTCAGTTACAATCGATTTACTGAAAGGCTAATTTAGTGAACGTGTTATCTCGAGAAATGGTTCACCTCGTTCATGCCATTAAACGACATTTGATTTCTTTTACGGGGCCATATCAAGTCATTTGTCTATGCCAACAACTTTAGACGAGCTCAGAGACAATATCCAACGCGAAATTGCCAACGTTTCGGTCGAAATGTGTGCAAGTGTGGTGGAAAATTGGGTCCAACGAATAAACCGGTGTACACGCACGCAGAAAAAAGTGTGGTTGGGGTAACAATATTCGATGAGCACCATACTATTGTTGGTTATATGGTTGTGGCAGAACAATATTATGATCATCACAGCAATAGTATGGTTCACACACAACCATACTATGATCCCCATAACAATATTATGGTCCTCACAACAATAGAATCATTCACACACAACCATACTATGATCCCCACAACCATATTATTATTCACATTCAATTATACTATGATCCACATAACCATATTATGATCCTCATGATCATAGTATGTTTAACGTACAACCATAGTATGTGTAAGTTATGTAACAATAGGAGTGATTTATTTAACAGTAAAAAAATCATTTATTAAAAATATTTAAGTTATACTAATCCGCAGTTTTTTTGAAAAAATTTAATTTTTATTGCTATTATTGCGTAAGAATCGTAAAAAGAACATTGTCAAATTAAAAAAAAATTAGGGTTTTGCCGGTATGATTGCCGTAATCATGTTATTGTTAACATAAAACCCATTAAAACAATACTTTTGTCCCACTAACCATATTTATATTGTTGCTACAACCATATTTTCATTTTAAAATTTGACAACAATACTTTTGTTACATTTCAACAATATTAATATTGCCGCAATCATACTATTGTCAAAATGAAATTCAAAAAACAATACTATGGTTGCGACGACCATTCTTTTACTGCTGAGAACATACTATTGTTGCCATATAGTAACCATATCTTTTCTCTGCGTGCGGGCACTTGGTGGTCATATGACCGAAGTCGATTTCCATTCTAACATTTACACAACACCTGGAAAAAATTCGAATTCTATATCTTAAATATCCTGTGTTTTATTAATATTGTTATGTTATGTCCTTAATGGAAAACCCTGTATAAAACGAAAAAAAACGTTTTGAAGTTATAACAGTCTTACACAAAACGAGCGAAATTTTCTGGTATGTATGCTTTAATAAAAGGAACTAGCATACTTATATATACTCGTACTCGTAGAGAGAGATACCATTTTATGGCTGGATGAATGCATCATGGTCAACAAACAAAAATGACAAAAACATAAAAGTATTAACAAACTATTATAGGAAAATATTAAACACCGGAGAGTAAACTTAAGCGAACATTTTAAAAGCATTCCTAAAAACATACAAAAAAGTTTCTTTATTCTTTTAAACACATCAAGCAAGCAGAAAAAGCAGGTTGCTTGACCTCATTCTATCTACGAGTAGAATCGAAACATTCTTAAAATAAATCAACATTTTCGAAGTCAGTTTCTACTCCCTCACCTCTAAAAAACATTACATATCACATATGTACGAGGGCGGTTCGGAAAGTTCTTATCCGATCAATGAAAGAGAATAGTTAGTTTTTCAAAAATATTTTTATTTTTCAATATAATCTCCTGAAACTTCAATACACTTAGTCCAACGGTTATCTAGCGATTCTATCCCTTGATTAAAATAGTTTTCCTCAAGGTCTTCAAAATAGTGGTTTACAACTGTAAATCTTCATTTGAGGTAAAACGCTTGCAGCAAGGATTTTTTTTAGATTTGGGAACAGGTAAAAGTCACTGGGAGCTAAATCAGGAGAATAAGGTGGGTGGTCAAGCAACTCGTACTTTAATTCGTTGATTTTAGCCATTGTTAAAACACTCTTGTGCGCTGGTGCGTTGTCTTGATGTCTTTGTGTTGTAAGCCAGGACGTTTTTCTCGAATTTGTACATTTAATTGATCTAAAAGGTTGCAATAGTACTCTGAATTTATTGTTTTACCCTTTTGCAGATAGTCAATCAATAAAATACCTTTGAAGTCCCAAAAAACCGTTGCCATAACCTTACCAGCCGATTGAATTGTTTTTGCCTTCTTTGGGGCACTTCCTCCAGCTTCAGTCCATTGTTTGGATTGTTTTTTTGTCTCTGGAGTATAGTGGTGGATCCATGTCTCATCAACAGTTATGAAACGACGCTTAACATCCATTTTATTTCGCTGAAAACGATCCAAACAAGCTTGAGAAATGTTCATTCTTATGCGTTTTTGGTCGACTGTTAACAAGTCCGGCACCCATCTTGCAGAAAGCTTTTTCATCTGTAGTTTTTCATGCAAAATTAAATGGACTCGATCATTTGAGATGCCCATGATATTAGCTATTTCACGCACTTTTATTCGTCGATCATTTAATACCATATCATGCACCCTGGCTACAATTTCTGTTGTTGTTGCTGTTTTTGGACGTCCACTACGTGGTTCATCTTCAATGCTTGTACGACCACGTTTAAATTCAGCAACCCAATTTTTTACTGTTGCATATGAAGGAGCACTTTCACCTAACACATTCAACATATCATTATGAATTTCTTGTCCCGATAAACCTTTTTTATGTAAATATTTAATGACACCACGCATTTCTAATTTTTCCATTGTAAAAAAATCGCGGATGTGTCTTTTGTGAACACCTGTTTCTATATGAAGGAGTTGCCAGATCGAAACAAAATTTAACATGTGTTCCTAGCAGAGATGGAAGTTTCCAAAACACTTAAATTTTTCTGCTTATACCGCGCTTTTTGTGCTAGGCTAACAAGTTTCGAACCGCCCGTATAATGCACCTGGAAGACCGTTTGCATGGATTTACGAAACAGTGAAGCCTGTACCGAAACCTTATTTTAGTCTTTATTTTTTCATCATCGAAGAAACTTTCCAAACCATAACTTCAATTTTAATCTCTACTGTATTCTATATACTTACGTACAGGTAAAAAGTGAAACAGTATTTATTAATACTCGTACATTTTAATTTATTTATCTACTTTGAACAATATGTTATAAAGAGTTAATACGAACGTTGGCCCCAACCAAAATCTCATTGAAAATTATGATTACTCACGGGTACTAATTAATGAAAATAATTAAAAATGCAGTGAATTGGTAAAATGAAACGGAAAGGGTTTTTGTGTGTCAAAAAGGTTAAGAGCACTCCCTGGTATTGTATACAAAGCTGTGTGAAATAGAATAGAGATTTTAAACTATTAAGGGCCGTGTGCAAACTGCCGTTTTTTAATTGATTATACCAATACAAATAAATGAACAAGTATTGTTTCTTCCTGGACATAAGGGATGGAATAAGGTAGTATTACAATATTATTCTGGCCTAACCATCTATACTTACGTGGAAAATACGCGATTCGCCAGAGGGCCTTATTGGTTTAAACTTGTGTGAAGACATACTTATATAAGTACATATACAAATATAGTAACTAATAAAAAATTTTCTCACTTTCAGAATAAAAGTAATAATAATATTCTGAAAATGTGATGCTGGTGAGACTTAAAACTTATATGGTTGTATCGCAAAGTAATTTCTTTCGGGCATATTAAATCTTTGAACCAAAAAATCAAGTCTGTTCCGGTCTTCAGAAAAATATGTGATTATTAGCGAAACCGAAACCGTACGAATCGTATTCCACAAATCGTGCTATTTTATTCTTTAAACAGCAAAATTTCATTTCCATAGTGATTCCATTAGTTTACTAAATCAGCTGCAAACCAATCAGTACTATTTGTTTCAGTGTAAACCGTAAAGTAACCTAAACGATATCATAAGTTTCTTTGCAAGTGATAAAACCACCTCGTAAATGCCGGCGAGTTAACGTGTAAACGATTTATATATAAGAAATGTGAAAACTGCTCTATAAAATTGCATTAACCGTTCAGAGTTGGCGTTAAACAGTAGGTTCCGGCTAGTGAGTATATGAAAAGAATCCTGTACAGCTTACTGATTTCAGAAAAGGTATTCGTTAATGAGATGCTGTGGGAATTAGGTTAGTATGAGGGCTGCTTTATATATTTCTGGCCTTATAATGAAAATGCGAGTATTTATCATTAAAAATGGTTTTATTGTTTTTCAAAGTATTCTCCAGCATGATTTATACAATTTTGCACGCGCTAAACTCAATTGTCAAAGCACTTTTTCCACTCCGATTGAGACACCTGAAAAACATGGTTTTTAAACTCTTTAACAGCATCTTCTGCCGACGAATATCGTTGACCACGCATTTTTTTCTTGATGTGCAAGAATAAAAAGAAGTCATTGGGTGCCAAGTTAGGGCTGTACGGCCGATGACGCATCAATTCGCCGTTTTGGCCCCCGGTCGATGGTGCACAATGATTCGTCTTCTCTTGTTTGTTTTTCGAATTTCTCCGAAGACTTTAGGTAAACAAATTGTGGTGTACCATTCAGAGTTGACCGCCCTACGTTGCTTAAACGCAACAGTCGCCACATGAACAGCTTTGCCGAAGAAACAGGCGACTTTTTGCATCGAAGTGCTTTTTCCACGAACAGCTTTCGTTGGATTTGGCTCGTCTTCGAAGACCCACAAGTCGATTGCTGTTCTGTTTCGGGCTCATACTCATAGATCCATGATTCGTGACCTGTGATGATTTTATTAACGTCTTTTGAAGCACAGCGATCGTATTTTTTAAAAGTTCATTGGACCGATCGACACGAGCCTTTCTTTGAGCGATTGTCAAATTGTGCGGGATCCAACGAGAACAAACCTTTCTACGGTCCGGTGTTCATGCAATATCGAATGTATGCTGTTGGAAGAAATGCCCAAGGATGCCTCTATCCCACGGTATGTCACACGACCTTGCATTATCAGTTCACGCACGGCATCAAAATTCTCTGGCACAACGCCCGTTTTTGGACGACCTTCGCCTTTGAGCGAGCGTCGGTCGCGATTGAATTCATTAAACCAGTTTTTCACATTGCTATAGGGTGGTGCTTCACTGCCTTACAAAGATTTAAGTTCATCGATGCACTTTTGTCGTGATAATCCATGTCGAATGATCATGATTTAATTCCATTTTTTTGCCAAATTGATTTTTTCAAGTCCCTGTTAACAATATAAATGATGGTCGTACGTCAAAACGTTCTGACTACGTTTAAGCTAAAAAATATCAAACTTTCCGATGGAAATGTCAGATGGCGCCAGGCAACACTTTGTGTTGCCTAATTTAGAAATATAAATAGCAACCCTCGTAAGTATATTAGTAAGTATATTAATTCTCAAATTATTATGGCCTTTAACACACTGTGGTACCGGGTATTATGAATTGCTTATGATAATTGTAAGAAATTGAAGGTGTAGAGATAGACCATATGTTAAGTATTCTGATCGATTCCGTATCACTACCTGTTCCCATTTAGTAATGTCCGTCTTTCCATCATTGTGTTCATCTTTCGTTGTAATCAGAGAACAAATCGCTATTATGAACCGATTTTGTTTGAACTTGGAACATTGTTCTGGTTTAAGCTAAGAAAGAATGCTATTGCATTGATTGATATCGAATTATATTTCACACAAAGTATTCGCGATATAAAAACCTGTACCTCTAGAAACCACCTATTACATCCGATTTTGGCCAATTTTCACGTAGAGCGTTGCGTTCCATCTCATAGTCAGCACCGCCCGACTTCAAACTTTGTTACTTAAAGACATACATAGTCTTTAGATAAAAATATAATGGGTGATCCAAGTAGAGATACTTTTTTCAATAACCTTTTCTGACAGATCACGTGTGAGTCGTGTCATGCTTTCATGTTATTTTTGTTTAGTATTGTTTGGCATTTCAACGTTTACAAATCGTTCAACTTTATTACGAAAATTCACGTTCCGTGAGGAATGTGTTTCATGCACTTCGTTCATCTTATGGTCAACATAATCGGCCTACTGAGCGTACTATTCGCAACACCATCACCCATCATGAAACCCCGCATTCATTATTGGATAATATTCGGCCGAGTAGACCACGTCCAGCACTCAGTGAAGAAAATGTAGCGGCCGTAGCTGAGAGTGTACACCAAGACGTTTGCAGCAACTCGGACTGGCGAATGGAACGTCTTGGCGCATGTTACTTCGAGATCTTAAATTTAAAGCTTACAAAATACACCTTGTGCAAGAACTGAAGCCGCCCGACGTTGCCAAGCAACATCGCTTCGCTCTATGGGCTCTAGAAAAGTTCCAAGAAGATCTGACGTTTTCGAGCCAAATTTTGTTCATCGATAAGACCCATTTCTGGCTCAATGGGTAAGTAAACAAGCAAAATTGCCGCATTTGGGACGAAGAGCAACCAGAAGAGGTTCAAGAACTGCCACTTCATCCAGAAAAAACAACGGTTTGGTGTGGTTTGTGGGCCGGTGGAATCATCGGTCCAAATTTCTTCAAAAATGATGCCGGTGAGAACGTAACCGTCAATGGCGACCGTTATCGTGCCATGATAACCGACTATTTGATGCCTGAAATTGAAGCTCCTGATCTCGGCGACACTTGGTTTTAACAAGACGGCGCCACTTCCACACATCACATCAATCAATGAATTTATTGAGAGATCACTTCGGTGAGCAGATAATTTCACATTTTGGGTCGGTCGATTGGCCACCAAGATCGAGTGATATCACACCGTTAGACTTTTTCCTGTGGAGAGAATATTTATGCGACAAACCCGCTTCGATTCAGGCATTGGAGTAAACAATCACGCGTGACATTCTCCAGTGACCAGTCGAAATGCTCGAACGAGTCATCGAAAATTGGACTTAACGGATGGACCATCTGAGACGTAACGGCGGCCAACATTTGATAGACATAATCTTCAAAAAATAAATGCCAAAGGATGTTCTTTCAAATGATAATACCCATTTCCCATTCAATTTGAATTGTGTTTTCAATCTGTATTTTTTTCTTTAAAAAAGTAGGGAACCTCGAAATGGATCACGCGTTAGTTCAAACTCCTTAGAGAATTTCACTGTTTCCAAATGTACGTGTCATTCGAGCACATATTTTTCGGCGCCCTAGGGACTTTACACCAATGGGTCAATGAATTAAAATAAAGCGAATGTTAAAATTAAGTTAATAATACGAGGGCGGCTCGGAAAGTTCTTAGCCTATCAATGAAAGAGAATAGTTAGTTTTTCAAAAATATTTTTATTTTTCAATATAATCTCCTGAAACTTCAATACACTTAGTCCAACGCTTGTCTAGCAATTCTATCCCTTGATTAAAATAGTTTTCCTCAAGGTCTTCAAAATAGTGGTTTACAACTGTAATTGCATCTTCATTTGAGGTAAAACGCTTACCAGCAAGGATTTTTTTTAGGTAAAAGTCACTGGGAGCTAAATCAGGAGAATAAGGTGGGTGGTCAAGCAACTCGTACTTTAATTCGTTGATTTTAGCCATTGTTAAAACACTCTTGTGCGCTGGTGCGTTGTCTTGATCAAAAATTATTTTTTTGTGTTGTAAGCCAGGACGAATTTGTACATTTAATTGATCTAAAAGGTTGCAATAGTACTCTGAATTTATTGTTTTACCCTTTTGCAGATAGTCAATCAATAAAATACCTTTGAAGTCCCAAAAAACCGTTGCCATAACCTTACCAGCCGATTGAATTGTTTTTGCCTTCTTTGGGACACTTCCTCCAGCTTCAGTCCATTGTTTGGATTGTTCTTTTGTCTCTGGAGTATAGAGGTGGATCCATGTCTCATCAACAGTTATGAAACGACGCTTAAAATCCATTTTATTTCGCTGAAAACGATCCAAACAAGCTAAAGAAATGTTCATTCTTATGTGTTTTTGGTCGACTCCGGCACCCATCTTGCAGAAAGCTTTTTCATCTGTAGTTTTTCATGAAAAATTAAATGGACTCGATCATTTGAGATGCCCATGATATTAACTATTTCACGCACTTTTATTCGTCGATCAGTTAATACCATATCATGCACTTTGGCTACAATTTCTGTTGTTGTTGCTGTTTTTGGACGTCCACTACGTGGTTCATCTTCAATGCGACCACGTTTAAATTCAGCAACCCAATTTTTTACTGTTGCATATGAAGGAGCACTTTCACATAACACATTCACCATATCATTATGAATTTCTTGTCCCGATAAACCTTTTTTATGTAAATATTTAATGACACCACGCATTTCTAATTTTTCCATTGTAAAAAAAACGCGGATGCGTCTTTTGTCAACACCTGTTTCTATATGAAGGAGTTGCCAGATCGAAACAAAATTTAACATGTGTTCATAGCAGAGATGGAAGTTTCTAAAACAATTAACTTTTTCGCGCTTTTTGTGCTAGGCTAAGAAGTTTCCGAGCCTCCCTCGTAGGATCAGTGATGAAATTTTATTGGTTTGACTGTAGTTCAATGATGCTGATTTTTGAGTCCCTACTGTCCATACGGAACTGTCCGCTGCCCAAATCTTAATTATACATACATATTTCGATTTATGAGAAATTTTCACTTATTGGATGCCCTTATGTCTTCGAACGTTTCCAGAGGTCGAGGCGAGACAAATCGTAAAATTGTTGTCATATTCAGATTGTTCAGAAAATTTCATCATATTTGGGTACCAAAATGTCCATATTCGAATGGACCTATCTTCCGGTCCCTAGGAACCATATACCCATCGTTAAATTAATGTTATTTTAGGATTCGTGACTAAATTTTATTGTTTATCAATACCCATATGCCCATAGTTTAAGGAGACCGATTTTTGGGCCCCAATAGGTGGATATATGAATTTATGAGGAAATTTTACTATTCCTGGATACCACTTTATCCCCGAACATCAGGGAACGATTTTTGGAAATTTTATGAGGAAATTTTACTATTCCTGGATACCAGTATATCCCCGAACAACAGGGAACGATTTTTGGCTCCCAGGGTATATGGTAAAAGCCCATAATTATGTAAAATCTTAAGATAAATGTCCTATTCAGATTTCTCAGAAAATTTCACTCATTCTGAGTAGTTATATGTCTATATTCGAAAGTATCTTTTTTCCACACTATTGGGCTTAACTATAAAGGATTAATAAAGTAGAAAAAATAGGTCCGTTCTGTGGGCACTTTAGATACACGCCTCCATCTGTTATCTTAAACAAAACTTTAAAACGACTCTATATTTGGATTCGATATAAAACTCCCCTAATTTGAGTATTTCCATATTGACTATTTGTCGCCCGTTTTGATCATGCTGGACGTTTTTTCAGGCATGAGTTGTAAAGCAAATACTCAAAAATGTGCAATTTTTTATTGAGAAACTTGTAGGTCCTTAAATGGAGATTTTTGAACTTTGAGCCGATTTCGCGCATTTACAATTCCAAAAAGTTTTTGGCCATATGCCCTATGTTGGTTCCTATGACCGCTATTGTGCTTTCAACAGACAGACGCACTGTCGGACGGACGGATATGGCTAAATCGTTCAAGAATTTTATGAAGATCAAGAAAAAATATACTTAATGTGGTCTCTGATCACTAGTTCGTGGTATTGCCAACGGAATGACAAATTCTTATGTATCGGGTGGGAGACTTAAAATTTTAAATCTACGAGGGCGACCGCAAAACTAACTGGCCTGGCACATTTTCTGTTTTACTAGCAACATTTTTTTTTGTTTTTTAAAAGCAATCTTTTATAAGCCATCTGTTAAAATTTCCGAAATATCTAATGATTATTTTCTTTGTTATAGGTGATTGAAGTAAACAAGTTTAATAATTTTTGAAAAATGGAAAATAAAGAGTTTCATGCGGTAATTAAACACTTTTATATGAAAGGTTATACGCCACAATTAATCAAAGATGAATTGGATTCTGTTCATAATGATAATGCACCATCATACTCCACCGTGAAATCCTGGGTTCAACAATTTAAAATGGGTCGTTCAAGTACGGAAGATGAACAATGCTCTGGAAGACCGAAAACTGCTACTACATACTATTGAAAACATTAGAAAAATATTCAATGAAGTGACTAAATATAGACGAATAAAGCTCAGAGAACTTGCTGATATTGATAAAATACACGAAAAACAAGTTTGGAGTATTTTACATGATGAACTCCACATGAAAACGCTATTCGCAAGATCGGTGCCGCGTTTGTTGACTTTGCCCCAAAAAATTCTCCGTTGGACCAATTCCGAGGAGCTTTTAGCGATTTATCAGCGTAATCCACTAAAGTTCTTGCGCCGATTCATAACTGTTGATGAAACACTACATCCCAGAATGCAGAGAACAGTCAAAACAATGGATAGAAGGTGGTAAAAGTGGTCCCCAGAAGGCGAAAACTGTTAAGTCAGCAGGAAAAGTAATGGCCACAGTATTTTGGGATGCAAGGGGTATAATATTTATTGATTATCTTGAAAAAGGAAGAACTATTAATAGTGAATATTCTGGTGCATTATTGGATCGGTTGAGTGAAGAAATCAAGATAAAACAACCGCATATAGAAAAAAAAGTTCATTTTCATCAAGATAATGCTCCTTTTAGCTCCTTCTGATTATTTCTTGTTTCCAAATTTAAAAAAATTCTCGGTGGCAAAAAATTTTCGTCCAATAGCGAGGTTATTGCTGAAACTGAAGCATATTTTGAAGGTCTTGAAAAATCTTATATTTCGGATGGAATTAAAAAACTTGAAAACGTTTGATGAAGTGTATTGAGTTGGAAGGAGATTATGTTAAAAAATAAATAATAATAATCCAAAAAAAACGGTTCTTTTTATGTTAGACCAGTTACTTTTGCGGTCGCCCTCGTAGATCAGCTGTAAAAAAAAAGTACAGATATTTTTTTTTAAATTGCTGCTTTTATTGGACAGGTTGAACTTCGTCATTTAATAATAGAACACAATATAATTTATATGACTACGACAGCTGGCTCGGTAGTACCTCATTCGATCAACCCAAGTTTTCAGTACATTTTTGATTGTTTCGGATCGAATCTGTTCAATGACAGTTTTGATATCATGTTCTAACGCTTCAATTCTCTCTGGATGTTTTGCGTAACATTTATCCTTTATGGCTCCCTACCGAAAGTAATCCAAAGAGCTCAAATGTCGGTCTATCATTCTTTTGAATTTTTGGAATCAAAAATTCGTTAAGCGTGAAGTGGTAACGGTTAGCATTGACAGTAACGGCGGCTCCTTGCTAATTTTCAAAGAAAAATGGCCCAATGATGCCGCCAGGCAAAATCCGAACCAAATAATTACTCGTTGTGGATGCATTGGCTTCTCAATAGTCACGTATGGGTTCTCAGAACCCTATATGCGAAAATTTTGCTTATTGAAATTGCCACAGAGATGAAAATTAGGTTCATTCTGGTTATAACCATTTGCCAATGAATAGAAAATATTTCCCAGTCAGAAGTGAAGTAATGAAATACAATAAAATCATTTAATTTCAATAGTGGTTTGTTTTGATTTAAAATAAAATAGTAAATAAGCTTATTATATCTTTATTAAATCCTTCACTACTGGATGTACAGAAAAACTTATTGAAAACTTGTATTAAAATCGGAATTAATATGCTTCTTTTGGAGCGGTTGTATATATCTTTGGCTTCTTTATATTGGGGCTATATTCACCAACGTAAATCGTTCAGACCCATTATTTCTGATCTTATTACTGATCAATCTCAAAGAACTCTGCCAAATTGTTATTAAGATCTATGTAGTAAGCTGCTAAAGACATAAAACCGATTGTCAACAGTCTTCGTCTTTTGCCAAAAAAAACTTACTTCTATCAAGTTTTATGATGACTATATTTCAGAAACATTAAAGATGAATTTCATTTAAAAATCGAGATAAAACTGAAATTTTGAACCCGACCCCCTCAGATATCGATGAAATTTTGTTCATAGCTAAATTTGATCAATACAAACAAACTCTCATTTTTAGAAATGACTGTTTTGGGATTTTTTGGGCGTGGCACAGTGGGAAAATTTTGGAAAAAACGCGAAAATGGTCGAAAAGAGCTCCATTTAAACTACAATAACTCAGAATGGGCTGAACCGATTTGCATGATCTTGGTATCATTAAAAAGATATTTTAAAAGGCTTTATGACACGTTTAAAAAAAAAGAAAAGAAAATACACTGTAAAAAATTTTATAAAAAAAAAGAATTTTAACTAACGAAAAAACCAAAAAGATCAAGGGTTTTTTACAGTGTATTATTTTTTTAGAAAGGTTTATCCTTCACCTACACCATACCAAAAAAAAAATGGGTTCTTTTTTAGTTCTTTTTATATAATTTTTTTAGTAGTGTCACTTCTAGTAATTGCCCTTATATTTTATAACAAAAAAAATTTTAGGTAACGAAAAACGAAAAAAGATCAATGATTTTTTACAGTTTATTATTTTTTTAGAAAGGTATTTCCTTCACCTATAACATATCCAAAAAGTAAAATGGGTTCTTTTTTATTTTTTTTTATATAATTTTTGAAGTAGTGTCACTTCTAGTAATACGTACCGAAAGTTTTCGAAATAATTCGAATAACAGCGAAAATATCAGGTCACATTCTTACACATTTACAAAATAGTTCAACAATTCTAACATTTTTTAAATATTTACAAATAAAAAACCATCAACAACTGTTTATATTATTTGCCATGTTTTTATTAATTTGTGTTTTATTTTATTTACATTTTTTTTAAGTTAATTATTTGTAAGAAATTTTGCGCTGCTCAAATTTGGCACAGTCAGAATCTGCGCACATGTAGAAAAGTTTCATTTATCGGAATGAATGCATGATACAGTTCGTGAAGGCCAATATAACCAACAATATTAATAAAATCAAATATAACCAACAATATTATCAAATAAAATCAATATAACCAACAATATTAATAAAATCAAAACAGGCAAATGACAACAGCTTTAAAAAAGCTGCATTTATTGAAAGCCGCAAGTCCCAAGTCTTTTTTAATTGTTTGACTCATGGACTTTTGCGTGATATTCATCTCACGGGCCATGATTTTCTGTTTATGGAGCGGATTTCTATGAATTCTTGATTTAACGGTTTGATGACATGTGGTGTTTGAACAAACGTGGGCTGGAGATGTAAAAGACCGGTGGTGGTCTTTTACATCTCCAGTATCCTCAAACAGTTTTATGCATCGGTAGACGAACATGCGGCTAATCCCTAGTGGACGGAGCATTTTAAAAATATCGCTTTTTTCACTTCACACTTAAAAAGCGCTATTACAGCGATACGGTTCTCATTATCTGACCACACCATGATGAAAGTTGAAACAATTTCAAAAACCCGTTACAGACTAACGCTATTGAGGTTAGCTTTCAAAACCCATATGACATTAACGGGGTATATTCAGTTCTACTATTGAAATGGGTGTGACATGGATTTTGAAATGGACTTCATTGAGTTGTAACAGTATTTATGTCCCTACTAAGTAGAAACAAAGAAAACAAAGAAACAGAAAAACATGACTACAAAAGACCGCATAAGCCGACATTTAGGTTTTTGGCTATTTTTTAAGAAACTGTCTGACAACATGGACATAAAACCTTGAATGTTTTTCTACTAGAATGTTAAGAAATATTAAAATGTAAAATAAATAAATTTAATTCTCACCAGCAATATTAAATATTGAAGCATTAATACATTTATTATTGAACAGAATATTTTATAAAAATATCCAAAAACACTTTTTTTTTCACTGAAAGCACCCATATATTATTTTCATACTTCGAACTAAAATTTCAAGTTATTGTAAACGAAATAAAAATTAATGCCGAAGGGTTAAAAACAATAACCGACAAGAAAAACGCAATTTCCAATTCGCAACGCATAACAGCTCTCAGCAATCCTTTTTAAAAGTACGCAAAACAGGCAAATGACAACATTATGCACACCAAAGGGAAACTGTAGGAAAACCCAGAGAATGAACAAGAAAATAGATGTGAAGAATAGGAGAAATAAAGGAAAACAACAACAAATTACATGTTAGGAAAACCAATTGCGCACAAAACCGAAAAATTAAAAAAGTTACACAAATTGAATCCGTTTAAAGTAATTACCCTGGAGAAACTTTATTTGGTGTTGGACGGGAAACCAGTGACAACAACCACAATAATTGACAAGATTTTTGTTTTGACTGAATAAAGGGCAATGGCGGCAGAGAGAAGTGCTACGATTCCAAACAGAAAGAAGTAAACAAAAACAGAAGTCGGAAGTGA
Organism: Hydrotaea diabolus; assembly: GCA_963513945.1. Lineage (NCBI taxonomy): Eukaryota > Metazoa > Arthropoda > Insecta > Diptera > Muscidae > Hydrotaea > Hydrotaea diabolus. Next base: position 46,879,025 of record OY740717.1, on the reverse strand, counting down.
CCAACTAAGATATACACTACATCACTCTGTTCTTAAAAAGATATCACGCCTTCCAGTTTACTGGGGCTTTATAAAAACATGGACCGATATGGTTAGATTTCAATAGGGATACTTATAGGATGCACTTTACGCTCATTTTTCATTTGAGCTTGATTGATTTTATCATTTTTTCCTGCACAGCGGCTGGACTTTAAATTTGTAAGTGACTTCTAGAGCGACACGACATGTAATCGGAAGAAACATTTTTGAGGCTTATAAAAACATGGACCGAAGACTCGTAAGACCTTATTGGAAGTTTGATAAGAATGGTAGCTTCAACTGCAGCAGGTTCTAAAATATGGAATGAGTAAAAGAATTTCAAAAGCGTTCATTTTTGGCCTCATACCTTTGGACTTGTTTATGTTTTGCCGAAGTCGATTTTATCATGTATCCTACATAGAGGCAGGACTTCAAATTTATATGTTAATTCTAGAGCGACACGACATTAAATCGGAAGAGACCTTTTTAGGTGCTATTTAAAAATGTGGGCCGAAGACTCGTAAGACTTTATTAAAAATTTGCTCAGAATGCTAGCTCCTATAGCAGGTTCTAAAATCGGGAAGGATTGAAAGCATTTCGAAAGGACTCGTTTTAGACCCACACCTCTAAAATTATTCAAGTTTCATCGAAGTCGATTTTATCATGTAGCCTGCATAATATGCAGATTCCAACTGGAACTTCTATTGGAAACTTAGACATTTTTTAGCACAACTTTACTCCGAAAGTTTTGTCATTTGAGGGCGAATTGTTTTGTTTACAGTGTGTTAAAAATTCATCTCAGTCAAAAAGTGGATTATCCCGTGCACATTTTCGTGCAAGAGGGTTTAAATCAACTTGTTTCGACTTTTGGCGAAGAAGTACCTTCAAAAACCACTGTTAATCGCTGCTATCAAGAGTTTAGTCTCGGACGCCGTTCGCTCCAGGATGAATTTCTTGAAGGACGTCCAACTTAGGTCACTTTGCCAGAAACCATCGATGCTGTACGTGAACTGATTAAGCAAGACCGACAAATGACATACCGTAAGATTGAGGCATCCTTGCCAATTGACAAGCATCAATAAGACATTGCATGTTCATTTGGCCGTGAAAAAAATTTGTTCTCATTGGATCCCACATAATTTGACATATGCTCAAAAAGAGGCTCGTATGGATTAGTGTTGATTAATGTTGAAAAAGTATAACTGATGTAGTTTAAAGGCAGTGTATAACATTGTCACAGGTGACGAATCATGGATCTATGCATATGAACCCGAAACAAAACAGCAATCGACCGTATGGGTCTTTCAAGACGAGCCAAATCCAACAAAAGTTGTTCTTGGAAGAAGTACATGACTGCGTTTTTTTTGGTATAACCTGCCATGTTGCCACAGTGCCATTATTGGAACGTAGAGGGGTAATTCTGAGTGGTACACAACCATATGTTTGCCAGCAGTGTTCGAAGAAATGAGGAAAAATAACAAGAGAAGGCGGATCATTTTCCTACACGACAATGCGAGCTCTCACACATATTCACGTATTCTGCCAATTTCAGCCCTAGGCTAAAATTGGCAGAATACCAGTCGACATGCTTGTTAGAGTCAATGAAAAGTTCGGAACACGTATGCAGCAGTGTTTGGACAGCAAAGGCGACATTTACAAACCCTTTAATTAATTTACTTAAAACCGTGAATTTAAAAAATTCCCTTACTGCTTAATAAAATTAAAATGTAAAATAATTTTTTCTTAGGTTCAAATTTTTTTTGACTTCATTCCCAAATAAGCGAATTACCGCGCTCCACCCTGTATATTTATTTTAAAATGTGACACTTAGCTTATGGTCTATTCTGTTCAATGTCCACTTGTTGTAGAGTGCACATAAAAATGTGTTAAAACAAAATATGGCTAAATTGTGCAATTGTGCAAAAAGCGAATCAATTAGAGAGTTTTTTGTTGACTTTAGTTTTTGTGGCGCTTATTCTGTGCAACCAAAACAGAGCATCTTTTGTTTATAAAATATAAAAGCATCACAAAAGACGCAAAAGAGAAATGATGAAATTAACCGCAAAATAGAAAAAAATAAACAGTTTTTTTTATTCGTTGAATGACATCTTTTTTCCGCTATCCCAAGAAGTTTGCACAAAAAGTCTGCTAAATTAATTATGGTTTTCATTGAGGTCTAACAAAGCGTGTAGTTAATTAAATGTTAATTCAGTTTAAATTCAAACACGAGGACTAAACGAGATTTTTGGCAACAACACTTAATCAGTTTGAAGCAAATATAAGCTAGTAGACTAAATAAATTTAGTGTTAAGTGTGAGCTAGAGTTTCAAAAAATTTTGAGAACGCAACAATATTTGGTGGCCTACTTGTATTTTAAGTTTGTATATATTTTTCTTTTCGATTTATATTTCCCAGCCGAAAAAACTGTCTATTGGTTTTGGCAGAATCTTTCATTAAACTTAATCGCTTTCTTTTGTTCGCTAATAGAAAGTATAGAACTTGATAAAGCAGATTTTTAGCAAACCGTTTGTTTATTATTGTTGTTGTGGCGAAACTTAAAATTGGATTTAGTGTTTTGGTCTCCGTAGCCATAAACGTGAACCATCTGGTACGATACAAACCTTTTGTTCAATGTGAAAATGCAAAAACAGAATAAACAATGGAAAGCTATAATTAAAATCTTTTTCAATATTCAAAAAACAAATCTGCACGAAGATTATTACATGAAAAACGAGAAAGGGAAATCAGCGGTTGAATGACAAAAATGACTAAAACAATTTTATTTTTTTTATTAGGACCAACGCTCAGAGAATGTAAACTACCTATATACGAGTATATGCAGTGTGTTGTGTCGGTTTCGGGATGATAGGTTTGGTGGAGAAGGAAAGAGGAGGTAATGGACATTGATTTTTCATACGTGACAGGACACACCTCTGCAGAAAGACTGTTTCCCATACGGACAATACGGCTCTCTCTGCAATGCGTCATGCAATCAGTAAACCAATTAAAAACAAATGGATGCGATCTTCTTGATAAGCGAGTGTTACCGGCAAACAGTCAGACCAATCTCAGAAGATCACATCGTGTTAAAGTACCTGTAAAAGAGGGATACTGAACTAACGTGCCGCCTATGCTCGAGTGAAACAACAGAGTTAGCAACCCTGCTATTTTCAACAAGTCTCAAGGCCCTGCCTTGTACCCAGTCGAGAAACTGGAAACAAGACCTTGAAGCACCCGCCCATATATAGAAGTTGTAGTCCATTTTTGGCCGATTGTATGTGATAAATAAAGGCCTCTTCAACACATACTGAGGAGGCCTTTATTTTCTCTTCCCAGTCCGGAGTTGGATGCCGCTATGATTGCCTTACCCATTTATAGCTTGGTAAGGGGTGGTTAGATACGAGGGCAACCGCAAAACTAACTGGCCTGGCACATTTTCTGTTTTACTAGCAACTTTTGTTTTTGTTTTTTAAAAGCAATCATTTATAAGCCATCTGTCAAAATTTCCGAAATATTAAATGATTATTTTCTTTGTTACAGATGATTGAAGTAAACAAGTTTTATAATTTTTAAAAAATGGAAAATAAAGAGTTTCTTGCGGTAATTAAACACTTTTATATGAAAGGTTATACGCCACAATTAATGAAAGATGAATTGGATTCTGTTCATAGTGATAATGCACCATCATACTCCACCGTGAAACCCTGGGTTCAGCAATTTAAAATGGGTCGTTCAAGTACGGAAGATGAACAACGCTCCGGAAGACCTAAAACAGCTACTACTATTGAAAACATTAGAAAAATATTTAATGAAGTGACTAAAGATAGACGAATAAAGCTCAGAGAACTTGCTGATGTTGGTAAAATACACGATAAACAAGTTTGGAGTATTTTGCATGATGAACTCCACATGAAAAAGTTATCCGCAAGATGTGTGCAGCGTTTGTCCCAAAAAATCGTCCGTTGGAGCTTTTAGCTATTTATCAGCGTAATTCAATAGAGTTCTTGCGCCGATTCATAACTGTTGATGAAACATGGATCTACCACTACATCCCAGAATTCAAAGAACAGTCAAAACAATGGATAGAAGCTGGTAAAAGTGGTCCCAAGAAGGCGAAAATTGTTAAGTCAGCAGGAAAAGTAATGGCCACAGTATTTTGGGATGCAAGGGGTATAATATTTATTGATTATCTTGAGAAAGGAAAAACTATATATAGTGAACATTATTGTGCATTATTGGATCGGGTGAGTGAAGAAATCAAGATAAAAAGACCGCATTTAGAAAAAAAAGTTATTTTTCATTAAGATAATGCTCCTTCACACACTGCATTTTTAACTCAACAAAAACTGGCCGAATTAAGATTTGAAATTGCTCCGTATCCACCATATGGTGGATTTAGCTCCTTCTGATTTTTTTTTGTTTCCAAATTTAAAAAAAATTCTCGGTGGCAAAAAATTTTCGTCCAATAGCGAGGTTATTGCTGAAACTGCGGCATATTTTGAAGGTCTTGAAAAATCGTATTTTTCGGATGAAATTAAAAAACTTGAAAAACGTTTGATGAAGTGTAATGAGTTGAAGGAGATTATGTTGAAAAATAAATAATAATAATTCTAAAAAACGGTTCCTTTTATGTTAGGCCAGTTACTTTTGCGGTCGCCCTCGTAGGTTGGATAGTTTGATTTCGCAACTACATTCATAGTGAAATGGATCCAAAAAGCAGTAGTCAGTGGACTAATCGTAAGGCACGAGTGTACAGTCTGGTGGAAATGAATAACCAATATTTACTAATCTACAAGGAAAAATTCCGAGGTTTCTTGAACTGAATTTGGTGGGGAGCAAGTAAGCACGACACATACAGCCCGGCACATTACATTCAGAATACGTTGCTCATTTTTCATAGAGTTAGAGTCTAGAGAGTATGTATTCAGATAACTCCAAACTGTTGTATAGCCTGGCCGGTTTGACTAAGCCAGGGTAACTAAAGCATCATACTAGAGAAAGCTTAGAAAATTACTGCCCTGTCTTTAAAAGAGGTAATTAGAAGAACACCGAAGACAGCCCTGGACATAATCCTCCATTGGGAATCAATTGCTAGATGAAGGCAAGAGACCTATTGGGACTTAGAGAGGCTGGACTATGGTGGCAGTCACGAACTAAGGACCCTAGGTTATCCAGAGTAATACGATATTTATCATCAAAAATGGTTTGTATCGTTTTTCAAAGTATTCTACAGCATGATCTTTACACTTTTGCATGCGCTCAAACCGATTGTCGAAGCACTATTTCCACTCTGATTGAAACATGGTTTTTGAACGCTTCAACAGCATCTTCTGGCGACGAAAATCATTGACCACGGATTTTTTTCTTGATAAGCGGAAATAAAAAGAAGTTACTGGGTGCAAAGTCAGTGCTGTACGGCGGATGACCCATCAATTCGACGTTTTTGCCGGTCAAAAAGGAGCTGGTTTGAGATAATGTGTGAGAGATCGATTTGTCACGGGGGCACAATGATTCGTATTCTCTTGTTCGTTTTTCGAATTTCTCCGAAGATTTTAGGCAAACAAATTGTGGAGTATCACTCAGAATTGACGGTCCTACGTTGGCCAAGCGGAACAGTCGCCATATGACCAGTTTTGCCGAAGAAACGGGCAACCATTTGCTTCGAAGTGCTTCTTCCATGAAAAACTTTTGTTAGATTTTGCTCGTCTTTGAAGACCCGCACGATCGATTGCTGTTTTGTTTCCGGCTCATACATCTTATAAACATCTTTGGAAGCACCGCGATCGTATTTTTTTAAAATTTCTTTGCACTCTCTAGCACAACGGCTGTTTTTGGACGACCTTCGCTTTGAGCTAGCGTCGGCCACGATTGAATTCATTAAGCCAGTTTTTACAGTGCTATAGGATGGTGCTTCGTTGCCTTTTTAATTAGTTTAAAGTTCATCGATGCACGAGTTAATTCCATTTTTTTGTCAAATTGATTTTTTCAAGTTACTGTAAACAACACAAATGATGGTCGTACGTCAAAACGTTCTGAGTACGTTTATGCTAAAAATGTCAAACTTTCCAATGGAAATGTCAGATGGCGTCAGGCAACGCTTAGTGTTTCCTAGGCCAGAAATATATAGAGCAACCGTCGTAGTTAATTCTTGGATTGCAGTACTTGAAGCAAAAGAGTCAGAGGACTCTACACCTGTCCTTGAACTCTAGCGGTGTGGGATTTTGTAAACCTATTTCACCGAAAGACAGTCAAAAATAGCCAAGGGAACAGTCAAATTAATCGCTATATCAAGTTAATCTATTGGTGCGCATTTGCTGCTAGTTGGGACGCACTAGCTACTCCCAAATGGGGAATAGTTGCTGGCTTTTTTGGCTCATGTGGTCCAAACAACGTACCGTATTAAAACAAATTCTACTACTAATTTATATATGTGTAGAGTAATTTTGAGGATTTGGCTGAGATTAGGTCGAAAATGCGAAAATGTCTATAGAAACATATTTTTAAAACTTTCAAGTTTAAAAAAAAAAATTATTAAACAATAAAGACCTTTAGCGAGCTCGCCTATTTCTTGCTAATAGCATTTCTTGAATATCTTGTTTTCTACCAAGTTCAATCTTTCATTTAAAACGATTCATGACGCATAGCGTTGGTTTATAAACACAGAATTTTCTACGGCTTTTTTCAAAGTTTTGAATTTATCGCCTTTGAGACCATTAAATCGCTTTATAACCGACCAAAAAAAGGCCATTATTAGCAAAACAAAAATAAAAAATAAAAAAAAACAATTATGCCGATCACATTAATATAGCAACTGTTTTCGATCAAACTTATATTTGATTAAAAAAAAACAAATTTTTTTAAAATAAAGACGACAATTAACTCTTAAATAAAATTTGGTTTTTTTTATTTTTAATCAAATATAAGTTGGAATTTTTAATACATTTTTGCTTTCTTTTTGAACAAAATGTTCAAGAAAAACAATGTCTGAACTGAATACTGACTATGAACTAAGTATTACAGTTTCCATAGAACAACGATACAAGTACATGCCGAAATATACATCAAATTTTATAAAAATAATTCCGATTTATGCAAGTATTTTCCGTGAACTTTAACAATTTTGGAGCTTCTGAAAATCAAAATTCTATTTTGAATTTGTCAGATCTATGTAAAAGTTTAGCAAAATTCATATAAAATCGAGGAATTCCAACATTTTTAAAAATTGTCATTTTACAAAAAAAGACAAATTTAAAAATTTTAAAAAAAAATTTTTTAAATGAAATGAAGTGAAAAAACAAATGAAAATTGTTAAAAAATGTAAAAATAAGTTTTTACTACATTATATAGATCGTAGTGTTCTGTTTTATACAAATCGGTCTATCCGTTCCAAAACCGCAAGATTTTTATAAATGCCCAAAATTGGGGCTTTAATAAGAGATTCTTTAAAATACATTATGATATATCTTCCCAATCTTAAACCCAAGAATATTTTCTAGTATAAAACAAGTGATTAAGAAGATTATGCCCTGCACCTCTAGTAAAAAAGCGCTAGTCGAAAGTGGCCGACTATATTATACCCTGTACTACTGGACGCTCAGAAAAGCCAACGGAAAATAGGGGTTTGGACGGGCTATAAATTTATTCAGCCTTAAAAACTGACGTCATAATTTGTTTACATAGGTTTAGATACTGCTCGTCAGCAAAATTGTAAGCGGCAGTACCACAAATTGACAAAGGTCCCCATTATAAAAGCGTGCGGCTTTATGGAAATGTGGACATGAGGGCTTTCCGAAAACTTTAAGCAATAGTTAAATTTCGCCAGGGTTACTTAGAGGTCTTGAACAATGCACTATGCCCATGTACGATGTGAAATTTTAACACGATCAGATGTAACTTGTGGCTTATACGCAAGCAAGAACTTTAATTGTGAAGGACATTTGGGTCCCTTTAATCCGCAAGTATCGATATTTTACTCACTGTTTTTGAAAATCGAATAATCAGCCAAAATTATGATGTCAAGTGGCCGCCTCCAAACTGTGATTTGAGTCCTTTGGATGATTTTCTGTTGGAAGCTATTAAGGATAAAATTTACGTAAAGCATGCGAAATAATTAAAGCGTTGAAACATGAAATCAAAGTTGCCATTGAAGAGATTATACCCGAAACAATCGAAAATGTACTGAAAAATTAGGTTGATCGGAAGGGGTACTGCCGAGCCAGTCGTAGTCATATGAATAATATTGTGTTCCATTTTTAAATGAATTCAAAAATGAAATGAAAAATTCAACCCTCCCAATAAAACCAGAAATTTAGAATTTAAAATTTTACATGTCCCACACGTTAACACACAATTAGAATTAGAGCACAATCGGAGTTATTATATGATTTCTTGAGCGGACTGGTCTCAAATCCGAAAGTACTCTTAAGGAGGGCGGTTCGAAAATATTATCCGGTATGATCCAGTTTTACCAGCGATAATAATACGTAGCCAAATTTGGGCACGGTCGGAATGCACCAGACTTTAAAAAATGCAGGACCTTAAATCGGAATGCACCTTTAACTTCGAGCTTTTTGAAATATGGACCGATATGTTCCAGATTCGCTACAGTTATTTGTTGGTAGCTCGACACATACATATTTAAGCACGATCAGAGAAATTATGTAACTTCTAGACCGACAATACATCAAAACCCGAGGAACCTTTTTACGGGTCCTATTCGAAAGCATGGACCAATATGTTCTAGTTTCACCAAAGTTGTAATTGGTTTACCATGCAAATTTGAGATGATTGGAGTAAATATGTGAATTTAAAAACAGCAGGACCTTAGATTGAAAGGGACTCTTGTGTGGGGGCTATTAGATGACATGGATCAATATGGTACAGTTTCGCTAAAGTTAATTATTAGACGCTTGTACGGACCAAGCGGCATTTGAGGCCGATCTGAGTTAATATGTGACATTAAGAGAGAATGGACCTTAAATCGGGTGGGACCTTTTGTATCGGGTTGTTTGCTGGTCGAGACTTTCTTTGGTAAGAGGTTGCACTATGTGACTTCTAGAGCTGTACGCTCTAAATCGAAAGGTACTTTTTTGTGGGGGCTATTCAAAAACATGGTTCTGTATGTCCAGTTTCGCCAAAACTCATTATTGGTCCCCCGTAACTTGATGCCGATCAGAATTAACATATGACAATTTTGTCAGAATCGGTTGCAATATGTGACTTCTAGAGCTGTGCGTTCTAAAATCGGAAACAATTTTTTGCTGCTTACAAAACATGGACCGATGTGGTTCGTCCTGGCCCATATCCCGAACAATTTGCATATTTTCGTCAAAATCGGTTCCTCTACTTTCATTACAAATATAAGTATACAGGGACAGGCGGAGAGCTGTAGCTTTTAAAAACAGACAAGTCATTTGCATTGCGTCAAACCATGGAGCGATAAGGATCAATTTTAATAGGATTCGTACTTGGCTAATATCTTAACCCTGTAAATTTGTGTCGAAACCGGTTCATATCTGCCGCCTAGACGAACATCGGATAAACATCACGGTAAGCATAGGGTCTATCTGTACATACTAGGGCTATATACTTAAGAATAAAAGTCGACTTTTAGACTTTTCGACTACTCCAGAAAAATTAAAAGTCGGCTTCAGTTTAAAAATGTCGATTAAAGTGAAATTTTCGACATTTTTCTTTAGGGAAATGAAAATGCAATATTTTGTAATAAAAACAAGTTTTTATTTAAGTAAGAGGGAAAATAAACGAATAAACATCAGGACTTTCAAGTAGTAGTTAGTAGTATTCAAGTTTTAAAAACTTAAATCAAAGTTGATTCTCTAAAGCAGTCGATTCATTATACATGGAACCACATAACCGCATCAATTGGTCTCAAAAAATAATCATTTTTAGTGTATTTTGAAAAATTTGGCTTCGAATTTGGGTAGCCATAAGAACTGCACGCAAAAATTATCTCTCACGCGGGAAAGAAGAGGCAACGATTGACAATTTTTTTCGCTATTTTTGCAATAATACTTATAGTATTTATATAGTATACGAGTACTTAGAGTATACTCGCTTTTCAATGTTCTCCATATAAGTATTGAATAAACTTTGTTTTACGACAAACAAGCGGTGTCTGCAAATCCATTCGTTGTCATCATTATGAACTTTCTCGCGCGTTGTGCTTACACTCTTTTCAAGGAACCCCCATATGCATTCCTCTTTATTGGCCTTGGACCCCACAATCTCTTCAGTCATATCAACATCGAGTAAATGGGTATCAATAGGTTAAAGTATTCGAGAAATTTCGATTTCTGTGGTTATCAGTGATAAATTTGTTATGCTGCTGAATACGAGTATAATTTCATTCTTGGTATACTTACCGACTTGATTACTTGCTCTGGATGAATCTAGAACATGCATAAGTTTTTAACGTCGGCATAGAATAAAATAAAAGTTAAGTATATCTCAATCCGAGAAAATAAATAAAAGCGAATTGGAAGTTTAAGCAATACTCGTTGTTTCGATGACAATAACAAATATTTGAAGATAAAATAAAAAATTCGTAAAGTCGGCAATATAAAAGTCGACTTCTAGCCTTTTTTTAAACCAAAAGTCGACTTGCCGACTTTGACTTTTGTATACCCAAAAGTCGATTAATCGAAATCGACTTATACCACCCTAGGTCATCGATGGGGACATTAATATTCATAACCAGAAAATTCTAATAAATGCATCAAGCTCTTTCATTGAACTGATACAAAACTCGCGGGGTTTCACCTTTGCAGCTGCTATATCGGCTGCATCCTTCCGGTTGAAATCCAATGCTACGTAGTTCATGTGTCTGATAATCCCATCTTTTATATTTTCTTACAAAAACTCATCGAATATTTCCTTAGCTGTCATAGTTATGTTAATTTGAGATCGTCTTCGATTTCCATTAAAATGAAGATAAATACACGCGGGTATCCGGGAACCCTTTTCAGGAGCCTATGTTTAAAATTGTTATCAGGAAGTTTAGGGTTAAGAAAGACTGTTATATTTTGTCGAAATCGCTTCATACTTGCGGTCTGGCCGAATATACTTTCTTTTTTGCTGTCCAATTAACAAGAGGACCAAATAATCTGTACCACAGATGTGCAGCTATCCTGTCGTAGTTTAGTTTAGTAAGATCACAGATCCCAGCGCCAGTCTCTCCTCCCCAAAAGGGATCACCCTTTACTTTCACAACGAATGAGTTGAAAAAACGAATCTAGAGTAAATAATTAAGCAATTTAAGTTTTACAATTGTTATGCTAAAAGTTGTAAAACTTGCATAAAAAGCGGAAAAATCCAACACCCCTACGCCTTCCCCCTCGACAGAGGAAAACACAAATTTCGTTAAATTTAACAGCAAACAAAAGCGAAGTTGCGAGAAAATAAGAACAAGAATACAATTGTTTTCGTGATGGAACGAAAGGCATCAACATCAACAACACGAACAGCAACAACTCAGAATTGAACCGAAATAATCTGCGGGTTTTCTTTGCTATTCCAATTCATTCAACTTTTTTGTTTTTTAATTTTTGTTTTTTTTTTGTTTTTATTCCGGGTATGCGTACTTTTGTTTTGCTGCTGGTGAACTGTTGTTATGCTAAAAAATATTTTTGTTTAACACTTCAAATGAATGCATCCGAAATGAAGTTCTGCGTTCAGCAGCGTGTTTGTGCAACATGCTCCGCAAGAATGGCTGCGGAAAGCAAACAATGAAACCTTAAATGAAATCGCGAAAATAAGTAGGTAAAGTGGTTAATAACACAGCCAGCGAGAGAGAGAGAGAGCGAGTGGATAGTCTAAAAGGATACGTTTTAAAACAACGGCAGCAAAACAAAAACACCGACATTGGGCAGAGTTTTAATTGAATTTTAATGAATAGTCCGAAAAGTATGCAACCGAAGCGGAAAACATTTTTAATGATTTCTGACGAATTGATAATGGGGCATTTCTGAGGTTGCCATTTAATGCACACCAATTCTAGCGAGTTCAGCAGTTCCACGAAATCACTTCTCAACGTGTGCCAATAACTTTATCCTTTGCCATTGGTGTTTTTCTGCAGATACTGCGAACGATCTCATAAAGCATTTCCATATCTCTATAAAAGAAATGAAATATTGATGCTGTCATGTCATGTGGTCAACCAAACAACACTGATTCCAACCACTAAATTGAAAAATCTAGTGAATTAATGACGGAATTGCAGGTGGGACCGTAAGCTTTCTCGAAATTCCGTTTACCTCTATCCGTAACTTTGCAACCGACCGCAGTTTGTTATGCTTTCGAACACTTTCCATTAATGGGAAAAGTGTGATATGGTGCAAATCTTTTCGGAAAAATCTTTCAATTTAGTTTTCACTGGAATTTCTGCGATTGCCCCCTTACATGTGAATATTCCAATTAAAATGGAAACGTTTCGCTTGCGGTATTGCCCTAGAACAATTGAAACTCTGTATTGAATATCAGCATATGGGGTATCTAAGCTACAGTTTATCAGATTGAAACGAAATCATAAATTAGTTTAACAATTTTGTGACATGTGACTTTGGGTAATAATTTGCAATCGCGGTTTCTCACATTCAGAACATAAGATGTTGGCATGGATCGAAACACATTTCGGAGGAAACGAAATTTCCACGACCATTTCAAATCTCGCATTTATGGCCAAAGTACTTCACCGATTACACTGTGGAACATTTTTGGGGTAATTGTCTGGGGGGTGAGAAATTCCAAGTCAGGGTGATGGAACTAGGTCAGTATATTAAAACCCTCAAAGGGTTTTGCGTTCGTATGTGCCAGTTTTTTTTATGACCTTTTACATTTTTTCCTTATCTTGATGTTTTTTCGCTTAGTTGTAAAATGTTGGCAAAAACGTAGTTTGACATAACTCGAGAACGACTAGTTCGATTTTGCTGAAATAAATTGAGAAAAATTAATAATTACATTTTCTTTAATCCATTAATATACTGTTTCTCTACCAAATCAACATTTTTGCAATTCGAAATAAATTTATGAAAAAAATTTTGCCAAAAAAAAATTTTTTTTTTTTTTTAAACATATAAATCCCAAACGTAAAAACGTGTAGAGTCTTATAACTTTCACGTAAAGTCACATAACCTATAAACAAAATGCGACATAGATCATAGAAATCGATTAACGCGTTCTGCTTTTATTTACAATTAAGTGAAGTTACTTAATTGTAAATAAAAGCAGAACGCGTTAATCGATTTCTATGATCTATGTCGCATTTTGTTTATAGGTTATGTGACTTTACGTGAAACTGGCACATGCGAACGCAAAACCCTTTGAGGGTTTTAATATACTGACCTAGTTCCATCACCCTGACTTGGAACTTCTCACCCCCCAGATTGGCTGTTGTACTGTGTTATTATTATAAAATATTAACTGAATGAAATTAAAGACTAAAGGTACGGTCACATTGGGCAAATTTTTGACGAAAATGTATTTCATCGTATTTGCTCAAAAGTCTGTCAAAATAACACAGGGTGGACTTTGTGTTCACACTACCGTCAAATATTTGACAGTTTTTGTTTGTTCAAACAGATGTCAAGTAATGTAAAATTGAAGTTTGGAAAACATGACATTTGAATAAATATTTGACAAAAAAAATATTTGATCAAACTGTCAAAAAATAGAAATTCATTTTCTGTCAAACTTTTGAAACCATCAATACTGTGAAACACATTCAGGTTAGCAAAAGTAAGGTCGATTCTGAGAGTAAGAGGTGAAAATATAGGCTAAATTAGAAGACCCGTATCGCGGCGTTTGTTTTTGTTAGTTCGATTTTTTTTTTAATCGACCTTCGAACTTTGCAGTCAAATGCCGATTTTCAGCATATTGTTTATATGGTTATTTGGCTATAACTCGTCGACTAATTGATATTTATTCGATCTGTAAAAGCCATTGCTAGAGACCTGTCCAACATTTAAATTTTTTTAAAAAAATTATTTAGAAAATTTTTGTGGTGCTTATGAAGCAAAATGTTGGAAAAATTATTTTTTTTCATGCATTTTGAAAATATTTTCCACTAAACTAAGTCTTATTTGCTTTCTGTTTGCTCTATAATAAGCTTCTCAGTTACTTCAATTAATTTCATTTGAAAGAAAACAATCATAATACAAAACTTACGTTTTCCAGCTTAATATTTATTTACTTTTCATTTTTTATGTATCAATTTTGTTCAGTGTTGGTTTTGAAGAAACATTGAAAAAGAAGTTATAAAAATATGTAAAAAAATATAATTTTGAAATGTTAGTTATGAAAAGTTTTAAGTAAAAAAAGTAAATAAATTAATCTAATGATTTGGCCAGTTGCCGTTTAGCAGGCGATTGTGGATCAACATCACTGCTCTCCCTTATATCTTGGTCATCATCATCAGAAAGGTCGGAAAGGTTTCATCCAACAGATATTCTGGAATTGCATCTTTGTCTTCCCCTTATTCCTCTTTTTCCTCGTCTTCCTCTTCTTCAAAGGTGTTTCTATACCACCAACAAATTGTAGCGAGTGTTGCATCTAGAGATTTCTGTCCTCTGTACCTGAAACGAAAATAGTTTTCAATCGTTAACATGTTTAAATTGTTCACTCTGACAAAGATATTACATAAATCTAGGAACTCAAAATATGCACACTCTATAGTTACCTTATTTTAAACGAAAGCGCAGTTTGGTGGTAACGTTTGCCTTGCTCATCAGATTCAGTTGGCAACTGTTGAGCCAGTTGATCAAGATGCTGATGCAAGAGATGAATTTTGTACGACATATTAACCCCAATTTCATCGAAAGCTGCCAACATGTTTGCAACAGATGGCCTGTAGTTGTCTTTTCGTTCTTTACCCAAAAGTCCTTTAATGAATGCGAGCCATGCATTTAATTCTCGGTCTGTCAGAACTTGGTCAAAATCTTAACGACTCATTAGTTTCCGTATGTCGGCACCATTAACAACCCCTTCCTTATTTTATGCTATTTGGTAAGGGTTGCTATATATATTTCTGGCGCCATCTGACATATCCATTGGAAAGTTTGACATTTTTTAGCATAAACATACTCAGAACGTTTAAACGTACGACCATCATTTGTGTTGTTTACAGTGACTTGAAAAAATCAATTTGGCAAAATAATGTAATTAACTCGAGAACATTTTAGTGCGATCATTTTTCACAACTTTCGACGTGAATTATCACGACAAGAGTGCATCGATGAACTTAAATCTCTGTATGACGATGAAGCACCATCCTGTAGAACTGTGAATTAATTCAATCGTGACCGACGCTCGATCAAAGACGAAGGTCGTGAAGGTCATCCAAAAACGGCCGCTGTGCCAGAGAACATTGATGTCGTAAGTGAACTGATTTTGCAAGATTCTCATGTGACATACCGTGAGATAGAAACATGCCTGGGCATTTCCTTCATCAGCATACATTCGATAAAGCAAGAACACCAGGCCGAAAAAAAGGTTTGTTCTCGTTAGATCCCGCACAATTTGACAATAGCTCAAAAAAAGGCTCGTGCCGATTGGTGCACAGAAATTTTAAAAAAATTCGATCGCGGTGCTTCAAAAGACGTTTATAAGATCGTCATAGGTGACGACTCATGGATCTTTGCGTATAAGCCCGAAACAAAACAGCAATCGACCGTGTGGGTCTTCAAAGACGAGTCAAATCCAACGAAAGTTGTTCGTGGAAGAAGAACTACGAAGCAAATGGATTCCAGTTTCTTCGGCAAAACTGGTCATGTGGCAACTGTTCCGCTTGAGCAACGGAGGACGGCCAATTCTGAGTGTTACACCACAATTTGTTTGCATGAAGTCTTCGGAGACATTCGAAAAACGAACAAGAGAAGACGAATCATCGTGCACCATGACAATGCGAGTACTCACACATCGGCTCAAACCAGCGCCTTTTTGACCGGCCAAAACGTCGAATTGATGGGTCATCCGCCGTACAGCCCTAACTTGACACCCAATGACTTATTTTTATTCACGCACATCAAGAAAAAAATGCGTGGTCAACGATTTTCGTCGCCAGAAGATGCTGTTGAAGTGTTTAAAAACCATGCTTTGGAGGTGTCTCAATCGGAGTGGAAAAAGACTTCGACAATTGGTTTCAGCGCATACAAAAGTGTATAAATCATGATGGAGTATACTTTAAAAAACAATACTACCATTTTTTATGATAAATATTCGCATTTTCATTATTAGGCTAGAAATGTATATAGCAGCCCTCGTAAAATGTGATGTAGACCATTAAAATTTGTAACAATATTTTTGTGTAGCTGAAATTAGTTGCCCCGTAATTAAAAAGAAGATGACACAACTTCATAAGTCAATTTCAGCCTCCGAACGTTTAGCTGTTACACTGACATAATTGAATTTGCGAGCTGCTATTTCTTATTGTTTGCTCTAGCAAACATTTTCTGAGATCAAATAGGTATTTGCCGAATATAGAGGAAAATATTTGTTCTCGGGTAGTCACACTGTGTTCACATTGGTAAAAGCTTGATAAATAAGCGTGTGACAACTTCAAAGGATTTTAAAGAGTTGTTTAACCGCAATTCGAATGAGTTATTGCGGCGTTTTGTAACTATTGATGAAACATAGATCCAGTACAACACCATGCAGCAATCTGAACAATGGGTTTCTCCGGATGAACCGGTTCCGAAGAAGGCCAAGGTGACTTTGTCGGCCAATGAGGTGATGGCAACAGTTCTTTGAGATGCACTCGGGATAATGCACAGCGATTACCTTCAAAAGGGAAAAACCATAAACGGCGGATATTATGCCACCTTATTTATTGGACCGATATCAAGAATATTTAAAAAAAAGGCGCCATATGGCCTCGAAAAAAATTATTTTTCATCAAGATAGTGTACGGGTGCGCACGTGTGCAGTCTCAATTGGAAAATTGCATGAATTTGTTTACGAATCGGTATGTCATCCGCAATATTCTCCGGATGCTAGATCCTAAATCCATGTATATTTCCTATTTCCAAACCTAAAGGAATGGCTCGGTGGAAAGAGATTCAGCTCCAATGCAGCTCCTTGATCAAACAAATTCCTATTCCAAAGTTCTAGAAAAATTCTATTTTTGGAAGGAATACAAAAATTGGAGAAACGTTGGGCTAAGTGTATTGAGCTAAAAGGAGATTACGTTGAAAAAAGTTTCCTTTTTTTTTTGCAAAGAACTGTGTATTATTCGAGAAGTCACGGAATTATTGATATGCCCCGTAATTGAGCAACGCTTAAAGGTTATTGACTCCTTTTACGAAAATGGACGTTCAAATCAATATATTTCGAGCACTTCATGATTTTTTGGCCAGCATAATCGACGAAACTTGTTCACAATCGAGAGAATTGGGTGCAAATCTCAGCAAACCGAGTCTGTATTAAATGTAAAAACACCAGTGCATAATCGCCCTGTTTGTTCTGTCATCGGGCCGTACTTCTTCGATTATGAGTTCGACCAAGCGTTTACCTTGAATGGTCTTCGCTGTCGCCAGATGATAACGGACTTCCTGTTGCCTGAAATTGAGGATATGGACCTATGTGATGATATGACGATAGCCCACAAAACAATAGATTTTTTTGCGCGAGAAATTCAAAGTCTTGCTATTTTACGTCGAGGCGATGTTAAATGGCCGCCACGAGTATGTGATTTGACGCAGTTGGACTTCTTTCTTAGGGGATAAAGAGTGTACGTCAATAAGCCAAGAACAGTTAGAGAGCTTAAGGATGATTTAATTAGGCATATTAATAACAATGAACCTCCATCATATCTCAGTGTCATTATAGATATTATGACCCTTAGGAAATAGGTATGCCACCGAAACCCAGGTGACCATTTAGCCGTTTTTGTTTCACAGATAACTTGCATAGATCATTTTATTATAATTAAATATACTTTAATAAGATAATTCTCTGAAAACGTTTTCTTCTATTTACAATACCACCGTGAGTTTTAGTTGGACCACCCTTTAGATCTATGACTTTAAAAGGACTCCAGCATCTCCGGTGCAAAAGGACTGATCCGATAGAAAAAAGCGTTTGTTTATCAAAAAAAAATATGTAATAATAAATGAAGCCTTTACACGTGGTTCACGTAAGGTCCCAAGATCCTAATGCCTCTTTGAGCTATAGACATATGGGTATTAAAAACAATAAAATTTTGGAATATCTTATTAACATGACGATTCGAAGACTTTTGAGGCCTTGGCCCCAGTAAGGCCCCTAGGTCAGAAACAGTTTATGAGGAATCTGATAAGTCCTGGGCTCTAAGAAACTACTGGTCCGAAAATCGGTGATCTTGCACAACGGTCATATGGGTATTATAAAACATTAAAACTTCGGCACAAAGCAGAATATCGAACATGGACAAATGGGTACTCAGTGAAATTTTCTGAATTATCTGAATATGGCATCAATTTAACGATTTGCCTGAATTGGTGGCTTCGTTCGATGGGCGTGGTTTTGGACCTTGGAACACGAAAACTGTCCCAGAACTTTCGAAGACGTATGGGTATCCAGAAACACAGATTTTTTCTTACTAATCCAAAAATATAGCTATACCAGTATAGAAGATTTGTGCCAATCAACATCAGCCACCTTAAACTATAAACATACGGGAACTAAAACAATTAACCTCGGACCCTAATATTATATTAATTTTAATGTTTGACGTATATAAAGTTATGGACCCGAAGATTTTAAATCAAGAGGGCGCCAAAAAATGGGTTCTTACGAACAAGGACTTACGGAAATCAGAAACACTGTAATTCTCTAATGAATTTGCATTGACGATTTGTCTGAATAAGATGATTTTATGCAACAATTGAGGTAATTTCTAATGCAACAGTCAGTAATGATTAACTTTTGGATGAGATTTCGCACATGTAACACTGAAAGTCATTCAAATTATAAAATTTTAAAATAATTTTCAAAGAAATTTATTTTTTTTTATAATTTTTAAATAAACAAAGACAGGTTGTGGTCTATGGGCCCTGGGACAAAAAGCCGTCCTGTAATGTTCGGACAGATATGGTTATACAAAAACAGTAAATTTTCTTACCAATAAAAAAATGTACCATATTTAGGATTTGTGCCAATTTGGAACTCGGATCATTCCATAGGGTCCCAAAAATCGGCCTCCTTCAACTATGGACATGTGTTTATTAAAAACAACAAAACCCAAACGAAGATTGCTATTTATATTTCGAGTCCTGGCAATACTAGTGTTCCCAGATGCAAACTTCCATTGGAAACTTTGACATTTTTTAGCATAACTTCACTCAGAACGTTTTGTATTTTGAGGGCGAATTGTTTTGTTTAAAGTGTGTTGAAAAATGCATCTCAGTCAAAAAATGGAATTATCCCGTGAACATTTTCGATATTTTTTTACGATTTTCGGCGTGGGTTATCGAGACAAGATTGTTTAAATCAACTTGTTCCGACTTTTGGCGATGAAGCACCATCACAAACTACTGTTAATCAGTGGTACCAAGAGTTTAGTCTTGGACGCCGTTCGCTTCAGGATGAATTTCGTGAAGGACGTCCAACTTTGGTCATTTGCCAGAAACCATCGATGCTGTGCGTGAACTGATTAAGCAAGAACGACATGTGACATATCGTGAGATTGAGGCATCCTTAGGCATTAGTATGACAAACATCAATAAGATATTGCATGTTCATTTGGCCGTTAAAAGAAATTTGTTTTGTTGTTCGTTGAATCCCACATAATTTGACGAATGCTCAAAAAAGGGGTCGTATGGATTGGTGCAAAGAGGTGTTGAAAAAGTATAACTCTGGTAGCTTAAAGACAGTGTATAACATTGTCACAGGTGACGAATCATGGATGTGAATATTTGAACCCGAAACAAAACAGCAATCGACCCTATGGGTCTTTCAAGACGATCCAAATCCCACAAAATTTGTTCTTGGAAGAGGTACATCAAAGCAAATGTTTGCGCTTTTTTCGGTATAACCGGCCATGTTGCCACATTGCCTTTAGTGGAACGTAAGAGGTCAATTCTGAGTGGTAAACAACCATCTGTTTGCCAACAGTGTTCGAAGAAATGAGGAAAAATAATAAGAGAATTCGGATCATTTTGCCTCACGACAATGCGAGCTCTGAAACCATGAGCTATTTCGCCACTCAAGATGTCGAATTGATGAGCCATCCACCGTACAGCCCTGATTTGGCACCCAATGACTTCTTCTTATTCCCTAGCATCGAAAGAAATGCGTGGCCAACGTTTTTCATCGCCCGAAGCAGCTGTTGAAGTGTTCAAAAATCATGTTTTGGAGGTGTCTCAATCGGAGTGCATAAAGTGCTTCGAAAATTAGTTTGTGCGCATGCAAAAGAGTATTGATCTTAAAGGAGAATATTTTGAAAAACTACAAAACCATTTCAAATGATAAATTTTTGTGTTTTTATTGCCGGACCCGAAGTATAAATAGCAACCCTCATAGTCAGTTAGTTATCTCAATATACATTACCTATAAATATTTGTCTAAATTAAAGGCCCTAAACTACAGGCTCCCTATGACCCTCTCGATTCAATTAAACAACAGACATAAAGGTTCTGAAATAATAATCCTCCCCAATCCATGGTCGAGAGTATATAAGCTTCGGTTGTCCGAAATTAACAATGTTTTTGTTTGTTATAGACTTTATTGTGTTATAATTGGACAAAGGGCGTGACATGAACTAATACCAATATGTTTGGTATGGAAAGAAACACACCCGGATAGAAAAGAGGCCGGTGCCAAGCCTCCTTCACAAAATTTTCCTATTGGATGTAGGGTATATAAGCTTCATGATCTTAAAATAAACCACTTTCTTCGCCACAGACAGCAGCCCCTGTTAAAGTTCATATTCTTTCGGCAGTAGACCGAGCCTGACTAATTTTAAAGCTTTAAGTGACACTCTTAACGAAGACTTTCTGAGGATGTGCAATGATATCGCAGGAGCACTATTAAAGCAAGGTGACAACAATTTTGTAGAAATGTGTGTTGATGGACTGAAACGTTTGGTGTTGAAAATCGACCTGAGGTAAAAAATTTCCCTCACAAGTTCTGGAAAATCAACAATCCTGATCTTTAAAACCAAATAGCTTATTAACTATTAATTGAGTTTCTTCAATTTTATTGGCGTCCTTCCTTGGATTAAAAATCTAACGTAATATGTAGCAGCTAGAGCTAAAAAACATACAATCGTATGATTATATTTATGGGAGCTATATCTAAATCCGAACCGATTTTTTTCTATTTCAAAGGGTTTCATCCTTGGTCCAATAAATATACTATTGGCAAAATTGCATGCAGATCGGACAATAATACAATAATGCGACATGTAGTTTGATTACAAACTTTAGATAGACGGACAGTTGGACAGACAGACATCAGACAATCTTGATGCAATTTGACATACGTTAATTTTTTGGACAAAGGAAGGACGCTAGTAAAATCAAAGAAATTCAGTTTAAGATATAGCTCCCTCATATATGTTGATTCGATTTTTCTGTGTTAGCTATAAAAGCCGCATCTTATATACAATTTTAGTCCCATTAATCACGAGTAAGTTGTTTAGGCCAAGGAAGAACCGGATCAGATTTGAACTTTTGACAAACGTTCGTTTTTTGGACCAGGGAAAGACAACATTAAAGTTGAGGAAAATCGGTTGAGATGTAAATATAGCATTTTTTCACCCGATTGTTATGCCTTTATCTCTTAAAGCCACAAGTATGTTTCTTGTGCCGAGGACAGACCGTGTTTAAATTGGAGAAAATCATTTCAGATTAAGAAATAATTCCCTCATATTAGTATTTCTTTAACAGATTTTAACCCTAAACAATGAAATGTTCTTACAAATTTAAATTTTGCATTAGTTTTAACAATTGGTTAAATTTAGAGCCCGTCAAGGGTGGTCCGTAAACCTATTTTCAGTTGGATTTTTGGAACATCTAGGATGCTATATATATCGCGCCATCTCATATTTCCATTGGAAAGTTTGACATTTTTTATCATAAACGAACTCAGAACGTTTCGACATACGACCACCTTTAATGTTATTTACAGTGACTTGAAAAAATCAATTAGGCAAAAAAATGAAATTAACTCGTGAACATTTTGGTGCGATCATTCTTCACAACTTTCGACGTGGATTATCACGACAAGAGTTCATCGATGAACTGAAATCTTTGTATGGCGATGAAGCACCATCCTATAGAACTGTAAAAAACTGGTTTAATGAATTCAATCGTGGCCGACGCTCGCTCAAAGACGAAGGTCGTCCAAAAACGGCCAATTTTCCAGTAAACAATGATGCCGTGTGTGAACTGATAGTGCAAGATCGTCATGTGACATACCGTGAGATTGAGGCATTCTTGGGTATTTCTTTCACCAGCATACATTCGATATTGCATAAATACCTGGCCGTAAATAAAGTCTGTTCTCGTTGGATCCCGCACAATTTGCAATCGCTTGAAAAAAGGCTCGAGTCGATTTGTGCAAAGAAATTTTGAAAAATACGATGGCGGTGCTTCCAAAAACGTTTATGAGATCGTTACAGGTGACGAATCATGGTTCTATGCGTATGAGCCCGAAACAAAACAGCAATCGACCGTGTGGGTCTTCGAAGACGAGCCAAATCGAACGAAAGTTGTTCGTGAAAGAAGCACTTCGAAGTAAATGGTCGCCTGTTTCTTTGGCAAAACTCAAAACTGGTCATGTGGCGACTGTTCCACTTGAGCAACGTAGGACGGTCAATTCTGAGTGGTACACCACAATTTGTTTGCCTGAAGTCTTCGGAGAAATTAAAAAACAAACAACAGAAGACGAATCACCATGACAATGCGAGCTCTCACACATCGGCTTCAACCAGCGCCTTTTTGACCGGCTAAAACGTCGTCCGCCTTACAGCACTGACTTGGCACACAATGACCTTTTTTATTCCCGCACATCAAGAAAAAAATGCGTGGTCAACAATTTTAGTCGCGAGAAGATGCTGTTGAAGCGTTCAAAAACCGTGCTTTGGAGGTGTCTCAATTGAAGTGGAAAAAGTGCTTCGCAAATTGGTTTGAGCGCATGCAAAAGTGTATACGTAAATCATGCTGGAGAATACTTTGAAAAACAATAAAACCATCTTTGATGATAAATATTCGCATTTTCATTATTTGGCCAGAAATATTTATAGCAGAACAATACATAGTAGAAGTGCAGGGTATAATAAAGTCGGCCACGCCCAGCTATAGCTCTTTTACTAGCTTTTGTTTTAGAATGTAAGGACAAATTCTCCAAGTAAGTTTTTCTATGCATTTCTGTAATTTTAAGTTATGTCATAAGTAAACTTTTTCTTTTCTTTAAGTATCACTTCATGCAGAGTCCTTTAGATAGCACACATTTTTCAATTAAAAAATGTTAAACTTAGTTTTCGCATTGGCAGATGTTTGTTCAAAAATAGATCGTAAACAAATTCGGCTCTTAATTACTCACAAGAACGCAAACGTATATACGCAAATACCTACACCCACACTTACGAAAAAAGTGGCCTCTTGAAAAATACACCCATTACTAAAGTGACAATTATTTGCAGGCCCTTTTGGTAAACACACACCCACAAAGGGCACACAGATGGGCACATAGGCACCGAAAGAGAGGGAAGCTTAACATGTGCCCAATTTAGCCGTGCAAATGTTAGTTTGATCGGGCAGACCGAATGTTATACACACTACCTAAACTATTTGGTTTGATTGAACATTACCTATATTGATGGAGAGCGTGACTTGTTTAAATTTTGAGACAAGGACGTAATTAAATGAATCAGGCCTAGACTTGCGGAGAAATTTTGATAACAAATGCGTCTTGAACAAATATATTGGTAAATGCAGTTTAAGATTCAGTTGAAACTAGGTTGGAACTTCAGAAATTCCCTTGTAAAAGATTAAATTCTGTTGCCACCATCGAGTGTTTATAATCGTAGTAGAAATTCGATTCAAAAAACCACAAGATGATAAGTACGATCAACGTATTGTTTACACAACTAGTAAATAAGTCATGTCTATAAAATGCGATCCAAATATTTAGTTGCCATAACTGGTGAAATTGACAACCTATAGTTTTGCAAAAAAAAATTGTTGTAACCGATTACTGGCGATTTCAATAAACAACTTGTAATAACAAAAATATAGGGTTTTCATGGTAAAATATTATTTCAGGTTCAAAAACTAATAACTCCAAGCCGATCGAATAATAATGTAAAAGTCGTATGTGTAATTTAAACGTCTACATATCATTTAGAAAGCCGCAACAAATGACTCCAATCTAAGCTAAAATTGTATATCACGTTTACTTCGATTTTTTTAAAGGGTGTTTTTTTAAACTTGTTGTTTTCAAGAAGAAATAAAACGCATATAATTTAATGTTATGACCAAAAACTTATCTTTAATATAAACGGTTTGCCTTTATGTTTTTAAAATAATTTTAGGAAAGTAACCGCCGCGGCTGGCTCGAAATAATTCCAGTCGAGAGGCTTAATTATCGACCACTTTATGCAGCATTTGGGGCCGTATGTCAACAATAACGTGCCGAATTTTCCCTTCCAAGGCGTCAATCATGTCGGGCTTGCCTGACAAGCTTGACAAGCGACTTCGCATAGCCCCACAAAAAATAGTCCAGCGGTATTAAATCGCACGATCTTGGAGGCCACGCCACAGGCCCACGACGCGTGATAATGCGCTCACTTAAACTTTCCTTCAATAAATTGATTGTTTTGTTGGCTGTATGGCATGTAGTGCCATCTTGTTGGAACCAAATGTAGTCAAGATTACGGGCTTCAATTTCAGGTAGTAAAAAGATCGGTATCATGGCTCTATAGCGTTCCTTATTGACTGTATCATTATGGCCGGCTTCGTTTTTCAAAAATTATGGGCCAATGATTCCACTAGCTCATATACCGCATCAAACCGTGGTTTTCTCTGGGTGTAATGACACCTCTTTAACATCTTCTGGTTGCTTTTTAGCGCAAATGCGGCAGTTTTGTTTATTGGCTCAACTAGGGTATTGTCTGTACAACACATTGTCTGTGCCACTACCGAATTTTTCGCCAACTAAATGGCGGTAGTTGTACTTATACTTTTCATCGCTACACCCGAATTTTGGTTGAGTACACGGCAATGTACTGTAGAGGCAACTGACACTATCGGTTGATAGTGTTCTATGGGAACTGAATTTTTCATGTATTAATTGTTGGTTAGAAGAACTCTGAGAAATTGGTAGTCACTACACTTGTTATCTGGACCAGCTGATGGTTAAATTTACTGTATTCGATTTAACCGAAATTTTATTTTATTTTTGTATTTAAAGATTTTAAAGTATTGATTCTGTAGTTAGAGCTATAAGCAGTTACTTAAAAAACTAAGGTTTAATCTTCGAATCTGGGCCACAAAGCTTAAACCGACAAACACAAGAAGAAATTAAAGCAAACAAGTCCACTTTTTGTTGTTTCTAATCGTATTATATTTGGGGTTTCTAAATGTGTTTTTGTCTAAAAATCGATTTAATAGCTGCTTGACAACATGAATTAAAACTAATCTAATGCTCAGATAACCAATAGATCTTTAAATATTTTCTTCATTTTTATCAACAAAATGAATTAACCGTCTTTACTTAGTATAGGGACATAAATACTGTTACAAACGTTTTATGCTGTAAAATAAAAAGTACTGAATGTTTTTGGACCAAATATTATTTTATTATTTATTAATGTATATTGTATCCAAAAAGACTCAACTTATTCGAAATGTCCGCGTTTTGCCTTTATACACGCCTTAAGACGGACTGGCCAATCCTCAATAGCTGCACGAACCTCGTCCATTGAAAAATTGGCCACAGCTCGAACCAATGATCCAATGTTGTGGTATCTTTTGTGACAAACCTTGTCCTCTAAAACCGTCAACAATTTGTAATCCAATGGGTTCAAATCTGGACTGTCTGAGGACCATTCTTCAGAAGAAATGAACGCTGGCAAATGTTTCAAGGCCAGGCCTGGGACGTTTTAGCCTTATGGGCCGGATCAGAATCCTGCTGGAAAGTCCATGGCTGGTTTTGGAACAGGGAATTGTTAAGTTGCATCACAACAGCTTCCAAAACGGTTTCTTGGTAAACTTTGGCCGATGTTTTGACTTCTCGTTCGCAGAAATGCAGGTCAGTGACCCCATTACAAGAGACACCCCACCAAACCATGACTGAAGCTGGGTGATGAACATTTTCCACCCTTGGGATCAGTTCAAATGTTTCCATAGATGACCGCTCATACATTCTCATCATTTTGCTTGTTAAATTTTTCCTAAATGGTAAAAATTTTTTCATCGGTGAATAAAATTTTTCTGTGTATTTTTTCTGGTAATTTGAAAGGACATTTATTTTTTGAATATAAATTATTTTAAATGTTGGCCGCACCTACGCCTCAGGGTTTCCATTCTGAGGGTCCAATTTTGAATGACTCGTTCGAGCATTTCGACCGGTTTAAGTCTTGGCTTCCAAGACCTAAATCGTAAATGGTTTGTCAGCATAGACTTTAAACTTTACGTTACCCCTAAGAAAAATGTCTAAAGGTGCGATATCACTCGACCTAGGCGGCCAACTCACCTGTCCAAAACGTGAAATTAGCTGCTTTTCGAAATGACCTCTCAATAGATCCATTGTTTGATCAGCTGTATGGCCAGTGGCAACGTCCTGTTGAACCCAAGTGTCGTCAAGATTAAGGGCTTCAATATCAGGTAGCATAAACTTGATATCATGGCGCGATAGCGAGCACCATTCACTGCTACGTTCCGGCCATCATCCTTTTTACAAAAATATCCACCGACGATTCCCCCAGCTTTTAGACCGCACCAAACCGTGGTTCTGAGTATAATGGCAATTCTTGATTCTCTTCTTGTTGCTCTTTAGCCCAAATGCGGCAATTTTGTTTATTGACTTTGTCGTTGAGCTAGAAATGGGCCTCATCACTGAACAAAATGTTGGTCTTAAACAGCGGATCTTCCCGTTTCTCACCGAACGCTCATTTCATAATACAGTTGCCAACATTTGAAGGTAATTATTTTCAAAAAAAATAAATTCTATAAAATGTCCTTTCAAATTACCAATAAAGATTCCACACATGATTTAAATTTTTATATTTTTTTTTGTTCTGACAAAATACCTCTAGATGGATCACCCTATATTTAAGAGTACTTTAAGTGTATAAGCAAAGAGTTTTTTTTGCCTTGTTTTAAAATAATTATGAAATTTTTATGTCAATACTCTTTTGTTCCACAAGATCGATTTGTAAATACTTGGAACCAGAAAAATTGTGGTTGGGATACTTTTTTTTACCGGTTTTAGAAAAGAATCTGTTCTCTGTGCGTAACGGGCGAGTTTTCGGGCCCAATTGTATAAAATTTAGCCACATCTTTAAAAGGATCAAACCCCACTATAAGATCATACTATTGTGCAGAGTGGTAAAAAACCATGTTTATTTATAAAAATTCCAAAAAGTGTGCAACAAATATTTTTTTTCTGTCACACAGAGGGCTGTTAAAAGTCAGATACTCCTAGGATTACTCATAATCTATAGGATTTTCTATATCTTTTTCAATGTGTGACATACAAAATGACAAACTTAAGTTACACTCCATCCTGTGATGAAAGAATTTAACACAAACCAGGACAAATGGAAATGCATGACACATCAACCTTTTGGCTCCTGTTTTCGTCTGTGTGCACTTGAGTTCTTAACACACTGTTTGTATATGTATGAGTGTACTTAACACACATCCGCACAAACGCACTCATATTTTTACAGGGAAAAAAAGGATGTGCACATCTGAAGCTGTCGACCGTCAGTAACCACTACATAAGCTGATTCCCAACCAAAAAAAATTATTTTTCAAGTGTAAATTAGTTGTTGGGTAGTTTTGGCAATTTGCAAAATTTCACAATGTTGGTTCGTTCTTTTCAAATACGAAATATTAACCCTCATATATGGAGGATGTATCTGTTTGTTTGCAAACGTCAACTGCTTGTAGGTGTGTGTGTATGTTACTTTTCACTTAAAGTAGTAAAGTACTTCCAGTTATACGTAATATCTGGAATGAAAATCATCACAATCATATTAGTTAAGGCATGTGGTCTGTGATAGAGAAGACATACAGGTGTGCTCGTAGAGTTGTTTTAAACGTATATACTTTTGTACGAGTTTCAATATCACAGGAAAACCGGGATCGGCTTTAACACAAACCTAAAGTAATAACACAGTGTGACAGAGAAAAAATACCTGAAAAATGCTATTATTTTTCTTGTAGATTTTGCTCAGTACAACAAGAAACCGGGTTTGAAATTTCGCCAAACAAACATTTCTAAGTAGTATTGCCAATAATTGTATTTTTTAAAAAAATGTTTTAATAAATAATAATAACTCAATGTCATTTTCAACGGATTTTTGAAGATGACACTGAATTGTATTCATAAGAACACTCTCTTTATTATTCAGGTCAAAAATTGTTCGCTTTCTTTTAAAAAATTCTGTGTAAAAACGCATCCAAAGTTTAAAATTTTTTTTAAAAAAATGAGTTTACAAGAAAAATACACAGATGTTTTTAGTGTGTTAAACTGTATACTTCGTTCTAAAGGCCGCAGTTTCTTCTTTCCAAATCAGTTGAAAAACATAAAATCAGTTGATATTCAACCAAGTTACTGGCATATAAGTGCGTAAGATATGAAAAACCGGTTTTTTACCCATAACTCCAGATTTTGGAGGTGTTTGTGAAATTTCAAAACCGGTTTACTCAGCAAGATCTACAAGAAAAATAATAAAAAGATAGAGCATGCATGAAAACAGCTAGAGAGCTGAAATTTGGCACAAACATGTGTAGCATGGTTGGTATTGAAAATGGGCTATATAGATCTACGTGAAGTTGGTGTTGTAGACCCTCAACCGACACTACCTCATAAAAATTTGTTTTTTATTCGGAAATATACGTCCAGTTTTCAGAGCAAAATCACTGAAATTTTGCAAATAATAATCTCTATATAGGCGCAATCATCTATGTAAAAATGGTTAAGATTGGGCCACCATTTCTTGTACCTCCCATTCAAACGGCCTTATGGGCCTTGAGAAATAATATGACTATAACTCACCAAAAACTTGACCTATCGAAATTATACACATCAAGATTTCTATATACAACACACTTCTATGCTGAATTCGGTCGATCGGAAAAGTCCTACTGGTACCTCCCACACTAACGGTCTCATGGGCATTGAAAAATAATATGACAATAACTCACCACACACTTGACCTATCGAGACGAAATTTTCGGCATAAAGATTAATATATAGGACATACTTTTGCGCTAAATTTGGCTAAGATCGGAAAGGCCCTACAGGTACCTCCCTCCCACACAAACGGTCTCATGGGCTTTGAAAAATAATATGACCATAACTCACTACAAACTTGACCTATCAAGATGACATAAGGATTTTTATATAGAACACACCTCTGCTCCAAATTCTGTTGAGATCGGAAAAGTCCTACTGGTACCTCCCTTTGAGAAATAATATGACGATAACTCACCACAAAATTTGACCTATCGAAATGAAATTTTGCACATAAAGATTTCTATATAGAACACACTTCCGCAACAAATTTGGTTTTATTTGGGAATCTGGTGGAGGGTATCCAAAATTCGGCACAGCCAAAATGATGAAAATCAGGAAAAATCGGCTATACCATAAACGGATGTTTCCGCATTTACGAAAAAATAATTTTATATCCAGGAGTGAATTATTCTCTTATCCAAAACCAAACCCGAAAAATAACATTCCGCTTTTTGTGTCCAAGCCCGACTGTCTGTTTTTCCAAAAAAGCTAAATAGCCCCTTTCAACGTCTAGCACATCCGCAATAGTTAAATCTTTAAGAAACTAATGCTGTTCTTGACAAAAAATTTTGTAATAATAATTTTTTATCGCCGTGTGACTAATAAGACTCGAAAACTATCAAATATTTTTCTGCATCCAGGCGAAAGGTTCAAGGCGACTTGTCATTATCGCTGAAAGCAAACATCGCTAACCTTCGACAGCAAACCGGAAAAACCGGCATGTCGTACACGCAGAAAAAAAGTATGGTTGGGGTGACAATATTTGAAGAGGATCATACTATTGTTGGGTATATGGTTGAGGCACAACAATATTATGATCCTCACAACACTAGTATGATTCACACATAGCCATACTATGATTCCCACAACCATAGTATGATTAACACTCAACCATACTATGATCTCCATAACCAAAGTATGATCCTCACAACAATAGTATTATTCACACTCAACCATACTATTATCTTCACAACCATATTACGATCCTCACAACCATACTATGTTTCTCATACAACCATAGTATGATCCTCACAACCATAGTATGATTCACACGAAACCATACCATGGTCCCACAACCATAGTAAATTTATTAGGATTGGGTAATTCCAAAATAGAGATTTTTAACAAGTAAGTTATTTTAAATTGCATTACAATTAGTTCATAGCCAGATTTGACGACATGTTTTTATTAAACATTTCATTCAAGAAACAAAAATATATATTCCAACGGTCAAAAATATTTTTAGTTGCTAGCAGGGGTGAATACTACTTCACCATCCGTAGACACCAAGTAACGCATGTGATTAAACCATGATCAATTGCTATGTACTTAAGTGCAGGCAGATTTTTAATAAACGAGAACCAGCCGGTAGTAGAGTATTTCACCAAAAAAAGTAAACACAATAAAAATCCCTCGAACTACCTTCCGATTGTTGTTGTTTTTTATAATGGAGAACAACCATGCCTGTATCGCGTGTATGTGTTTTTCTTTTGTATACAAAAAAAAAACACGCACACACAAAAATATTCGCAACCATACCGTATGATTGCCGCAATTATATTATTGTTAACTTAAATTTTAAACAACAATACTTTTGTTGCACCAACCATGTTTATATGGTTGCTACAACCATATTTTCATTTCATAATTTGACAATAATACTATTGTTATATTTCAATAATATTAACATTGCCGCAATCAAACTGTTGTTAAAATGAAATTCAAAAAACAATACTATGGTTGCGACGAGCATGCTTTTATTGTAGAAAATATATTATTGTTGCGGTGACCATATAGTAACCATATATTTTCTCTGCGTGTAGGTTAGCGATGTTTGCTTTCAGCAGCACACCACGCTACCAATTACAAATATTTTCATCTAATTTTTTGGCTGCACTAGTTTTAATAAGTTAGCTAGTGAAAGTCATTAAAATTTTAGAAATCGAACCACCGTGCGCCGCCGATAATGACAAGTCGCCTTGAATCTCTCGCCTGGATAAGAAAAATATTTGATAGTTTTCGAGGCTTATTAGTCAAACTGCGATAACAAATTATTATTACAAATATTTTTGTCAAGAACAGCATTAGTTTCTTAAAGATTTAACTATTGCGGATGTGCTAGATGTTGAAAGGGGCGTGGCTAAGTTTTCAATTTCGTGAATATTAACTGAATTTTACTAAGTAAGGGATTGACTTATTTGGATGGGTCCATTTTTTACAAGTTATACCGCTCGATAGTACAAATTCGACATGGTTTTCCCAAAAGAACAAAAAATCTTTACTTTTCCACAAAACTTATGGATTTTTATTTATATTTCAATATGCCCATCCTGTTCACATCCCTCCTTCTCATTCAAACTACTGTGGTCAGCTTTAAAAATGTAGAGGAAGTTATATTGTAATGCAAAAAAAGTGTGTTAAATTTAACACATTTCAAGTTTTTGTTTTTCAAGTGGCATCACTAGACAAATGGCAAAAGTTGCAAGAGCATCACACGCAGCACCGGACAACTTCTTCACTCCGCTGGTTCGGTTGTACCTACTAATGTCAGTGTGGCATGTTTTCTAGCAGAAAGTGTGAGTAATGGTAGTGAGTATCGTAGTTGAGCTAGTGTTGGTTAAATGTAATTTTTTCATTTGCATTTCCTGGTGCGGTAATTGTAAAATATTTTAAGGTGTTGTTCGTTTTTTTCGTTCGTGTGACTGTAGTTGGTTTTCCGCTGAAAGTCGTTGTGTCGAGTGTAATTCCTACCAAGAGGTAGCATTTTCATCAAGTTACTCTGATGTTTTTTTTTCGTTTTTTTTTTGCTTGGTGTGATAAAGGAACGCACATGCGTATTTAGAAGATTACTTGTGTGTTGTAGAAGGAAAGGATGCAAAAAATTGTCAACCTTTTAGAAAGCACAGGATAAACGCCAACTGGCATTTCAAGTTTAAATTCCAAGGAGTATTACCAAATACCACACATCACAATTTCCATTCGTTGTTAGCAACGCATAAAACTTATACGAGGGTTGCTATATATATTTCTGGCCATAGCCATCGCCATCTGACATTTCCATTGGAAAGTTTGATATTTTTTAGCATAAACGTACTCAGAACGTTTTGACGAACGACCATCGTTTGTGTTGTTTTCATTGACTTGAAAAAATCAATTTGGCAAAGAAAAGGAATTAACTCGTGAACATTTTCGTGCGCTCATTTTTCACAACTTTCGACGTGGATTATTATCACGACAAGAGTGCATCGTTGAACTTAAATCTTTGTATGGCGATGAAGTACCATCCTATAGCACAGTGAAAAACTGGTTTAATGAATTCAATCGTGGCCGACGCTCGCTCAAAGACGAAGGTCGTACAAAATCGGCCGTTGTGCCAAAGAACTGATAATGCAAGATCGTCATGTGACATACCGTGAGATAGAGACATCCTTGGACATTTCTTCGACCAGCATATATCGATATTGCATGAACATCTAGCCGTGAAAAAGGTCAAAGGGCTGAAAAGAAGGCTCGTGTCGATTGGTACAAAGAAATTTTGGAAAAATACGATCGCGGTGCTTCCAAAGGCGTTTATAAGATCGTCACAGATGACGAACCATGAATCTATGCATATGAGCCGGAAACAAAACAGCAATCGACCGTGTGGATCTTCGAAGACGAGCCAAATCCTACGAAAGTTGTTCGTGGAAGAAGCACTTCGAAGCAAATGGTAGTCTGTTTCTTCGGCAAAACTGGTCATGTGGCGACTGTTCCGCTTGAGCAACGTAGGACGTCCAATTCTGAGTGGTACACCACAATTTGTTTGATTAATGTTTTGGAAGAAATTCGAAAAGGGAACAAGAGAAGACGAATCATTGCGCATCAAGACAATGCAAGCTCTTAGATATCGGCTCAAACCAGCGCCTTTTTGATCGGCCAAAACGTCGAATTGATGGGTCATCCGCCTTACAGCCCTGACTTGGCACTTGACTGCTTTTATTTCATATTACAATGACTTCTTTTTATTCCCGCACATCAAGAAAAAAATGCGTGGTTAATGATTTTCGTCGCCAAAAGATGCTTTTGAGGCGTTCAAAACCCATGTTTTGGAGGTGTCTCAATCGGAGTAGAAAAGTGCTTCGACAATTGGTTTGAGCGCATGTAAAAGTGTATAAGTCACGCTGGAGAATAATTTAAAAAACAATAAATCCATTTTTTATGATAAATATTCGCATTTTTATTATTAGGCCAAAAATATATATAGCAGCCCTCGTAGGAGGATACTTTTATTTATTTTTAATTAATGAAGTTGATATTCAATATGACATACCGTTTGCAACTCTTCAAAATATTGATTGGAGACTATTTACAATATACACACAGAGAAAAAATTAGTTGGACATCGAACTACTAAAACCGTGTGAAAAAAAATAAATATCGGCTGCAATTACCAAATGTTTGTAATAGTTATGGATATTCGGTTCGACGTACCACAGGATGATAAATATTATAATCGTATTAAAGACGCAACTAATTGTTCGGTCATACCAATTAAACTTATAAAATGTATATAGTTGCCACAACTGGTAGTTATGACAACCAATAGTATTGCAAACATTTTGTTATTGTAACTGAATATTGGTGATGATATATACATATTTATCATAACCACAAGCAAAAATAATCCTTTTATTTTTGCTTTAAGAAAAACATTTAATGTATTTTTTTAGAAAAATCTATTATCATCATTTCCTTTTTTTCCTCAAGATGACCCTCCCTATACTTAAGAGTAATTTAAGTTTATAAGGATACAATTGTTGCCTCCACTAAACGTTACAGAGCACCAAGTAGAAAAGATTGGCATACTCGAGGTGCATAATTCGGTTAGCAAATAATTTCGGTTATGGCAACGATTTTTTTATCTGTGTGTATATATATTCAATTCGTATACGTCAGTCTGTTAAAAGCTAGATAGCAGTCCTGATATAGTGATCGGCAAAATCTGCCAAGGGGAAAATAGTTTTCATTTAAGGAACTAGAGGTAATTCCAAACAAGGTACACATATATAAATTTGTTCTTAACATATCACAATTTTTCGTATACGAACCATGACTTAAATGGCACTCTTAGTTTAGACGCAATTAATACCAAAAAATGGAGCAAAGTTGCTTTACCTCACAGCTCTTATAGTCGAATAAGAGACTCATGATAAAAGTGTCTCAAACCGAAAACGACATTCCGGCTTTAATGTTCAAACCCGACAGTCGGTTTCTCCAAAATAAAGGGTGGAGCACGTTAATTTGCTTATTTGGGAATGAAATAAAAAAATTATGAACCTAAGAAAAATGGGTTCCAATTTCAGCCTCGATATAGTTTATTAAGTCTTCCGAGGTGTTGGGACGGACGACTTCAGGTTACCCCAAAGGAAAAAATCCTGAGAATAACGTGCAATCGACTGATTAAGCTCATTTTGAACGGATACCCTTACGTCTCATTAGCGCCGGAAAATCCAAAAGTAAAAATTTGGATTTAAATTTATCCAGTACAGCACGAGCAGCCCGTCGGGTGGAGTGATTATTACGGCCGAAAATTGGAGTAAGCACTGTAAGACTCAAAATATCGGTAGTAGTTTTTAATGATTTTCAAACGTTTCCCATTAGTGAACTTTACCATAATTAAAATGTTAACGACGAACGTTTTGACACTAAACGATCATTAAAAATGTTTGGGAGTGCGTTGACAAAAAGATACGAAATTGTTATGTCCCTATTGGAAAACCCTTTATCATTCAAAGCCAAAATCAATCAAAATTGTCGTCGTTTTCAGAGACGGCGTGCAAGCAAGCAACTTAGCCTTCTAAAGACATAAACTTACCGACATTGACTGAATTGTGTGCCGGAAATTTTTTCAGATATTTTTTCGAACACATGGAGTTTAAAGGGATCTTTGGAATCTTTTAAAAAGAAGTCTCCGTGCCCGGATGGTATTTCGGCATTTGGCCTAAGTAAGTGCTCTTCGACGCTAGCCCATCCATTAGGCCACCTTTTCAACGTGCGGGAGTCTATCCAGCTCGTTAGACGGTAGTAAACGTCCAGCCGATCTCCAAAAATGAGTGAAACTAATAATACTGCGATTTACTGGACACTTACTGTTTGTTCTGCACTCTCCAAGATAATGGAGGGCATGGTTAACCCGCATCTTGTAAGGTATTTAGAGTCCAACGACTGAATGATCGACAGTGTGACTTCTGTAAAAATCGCTCTACAGGATACCTATTGACGTTTCTTTCTAAGCGTTGGAGTCGGTCTTTCCACTAGATTGGTGGGAGTAAGGTCGTGGCCCTGGATATTTTGTGTCAATATTACTTGTTCTCTATCAATATAAAGCATTCTTAGAAATCACACTATACGAGTTGATATAGTTGGGTTCTCATCCAATGAACAATGGTTAACCGCAGGTGTAGCGCAGAGTTCTGTCCTTTCTCCCTCATTTTTTTTATTTTCATTGGTGCTTTTTTTAGGTCAGACTGTGTATCTACTATACTCATTTTAAATTGACCTTAGTCCGAGAAATTGAAGACAAAAGGCGAATTATGGATGTGACACTTGGCCGGGATTTACTTGCCATTTCCGAATGGGGTCGAGTGAATGAGTAGATTTTAATGCGCGTAAAACACAGTGCTGCTTGTTGTCTCACAAGCAATTCATGGACCCATCAGTGTCGTCATTATCTATCGATGGTATAGATATCGAATGCTATTGATGTTCTGGGCATGAAAATAAAATGTAACGCTCGTCGGGCTACAAAATATATTCGAAGTGTCAAAAAAACAATCGGGTGTAGAGACTTTCTAAAGAGGTGCAAAAAATATTTCAAGGCCTGTGATCTTTTCAATATCTATACAACTTACATCAGGCCGACGATGGAATACAACTCTCATATATGGGCAAGTGACCCAAAATCATCCATGGAGTTACTAGACAGTGTTCAAAGGAGAGCGATGGTGCTGATAGGTGACAGTAGGGTATCCAACTCTATTCTCCCTAGAGCATCGTTGGATTGTGGGTTGCGTGTCGTTGTGTTACCGTTACTTTTATGGTGTGTGTTTATCTGACATCCTTCGACTTATTCCTTATGTCTGAATGTTCGGCAGAAATACACGAATTTCCAGGAATTCTCACCCATTTGTTATCGATTGGCCAATTTACCACACTATACACAACATATCAAATTCGTATTTTCCGTATGTGAATCGACTTCCTGTAAATCTTGTCCCTATTAATAACGACATACAGTGGTTTAAGACGAATATCTATAAACATTAAAGTCAGTTTTCTTTAAAATACGATTTTGAAAAAAAAACCGAAATTCCGGATTTCTTTAACCAACGGTTTTTTGGACACTCTAATAGTCACATATGTGACGCGCAAAATAGAAAGGTACCTAAGGGTAAAAACCAGCTTGGTTCATTCGATGCTCAGATGTTGTCCACATCAAAAATAAAGTTTAAATTGAATTTTTTACCCTTAGGTCCCTTTCTCTTTGCGCTGTCACATATCGTTATTCAAATTAAAGCTAAATTCTCTACGAAATGAAGAAATAGTTTTAGTACTATAATGTGTCTGGGGTGAATCTCATGTATCCAACTCATGTACCCATGGTTCCAAAAAAAAGTCACTACGTTTTAGTTAATGTACTCTTATTTAGATAGGTTAAAGTTCTCAATTAGATAGGTTGTATAAAGTTTCAAAATAAAGGTTCAGTTGTGTCTGAAAGAAAATTTGACAAAAAGCATTATTTCGGAAAAAAACACAATGAAATAGGTGATGAAATGTAAGTGGATGAAACCAAAGCTAAAACTAGTTGAAATGGCTCAATCAGAGAGCCATTTGCCTCAAACAATGCACATTTGAAAAATACGCTTCAACACAAAATGACCTCTCCTCACATGTCCAATGTACGATGGCAACTGAAAGGCAGACAAATACAAATCTCCCGTCAGCCACAAATACTCTCCTCTCTCTTCGACCAACAGAGCTGCCACAGCCTACAGCGGAAAAAGCAAAATTTCGGGCTCCATCCTGTAGCTAAAACCCGACACGTCACTATAATTTTTCTTTTGCGGTCGGGTTTTCCAGTTTTCGGTTTCTTTTGTTGTTGTAACAGGTGATCAATCTAGAGGTATTTTTTTCTATAAGGTTTTTTCACAGATTACGCGTCTCCAAGCATTCGGTGAGAAACATTTTTCGTGCGTTTGGCTTTTTTATGGTCGACATAATCGGCCTATCGAACGCACTATTCGGATTGCCATCGCTAATAGACCACATCCAGCACGAAGTATTGAAAGGATGAATAACTGAGAGTGTACTCGAAACCCCCAGAATTGGATTTGGCACCGTTCTCAACACATTGGCTTGTCATATGATACAACTTGGAATATTTTACCGAAGGATCTTGGTTTAAAGGGGTACAAAATAATGCTCGTGCAGGAATTGAAGCCTAACAATGTACCTGTGGCTCGCCGTTTCATAAGTTGGGCCTCGAAGAAGATCCGCTGGTTTCGACCAAAAATTTGTTCAGTGATGAGGCTTATTTCTGGCTCAACTGCAACGTCAATAAAAAAATTGCTAAATTTGGGCTGAAGAAAATCAGAAGAGGTTCAAGAGGTGCCATTATACCTAGAGAAAACCACGGTTTTGTGCTGTTTATGGGCTGGTGGCGTAATCGGTTCACATTTTTGCAATAATGATGATTGCCGGAAGGTAACCATGCATGGTGCTCGTTTTCGCGCCATGATATCTCTAGCAAAAATTAATGGAAATTTAAGCCCGTAATCTTGACGACATTTGGTTAAAACAGGACAGTGTCACTTGCCATACAGCTGCTCAAACATTGGATCTATTGAGAGGTCATTTCGAGGAGCAGCTAATTTCACGTTTTGGACCAGTGAGTTGGCCGCCTATACCGTGTGATATCACACCTTTAGAATTTTTTCCATGGGGCTACGTAAAGTGCAAAGTCTATGCTGAAAAACCAGCTACGATTCAGGTTTGGGAAGCCAACATTACGCGTGTCATTAACTCCATACCTGTCAATATGCTTGAACGAATCAACCAATGGACACTCTAAGGAGTAGTTGCGGCCAACATTTGAAGGAAATTGTATTCAAAAATTAAATGGCATAAAATTTCCTTTGGAATGAACAATAAAGATTGCGGACTTGATTTGAATTTTTGTATTTACGAGGGCGACCGAAAAACTAACTGGCCGGGCACATTTTCTGTTTTACTAGCAACGTTTTTTTTTTTTGTTTTTTAAAAGCAATCTTTAATAAGCCATCTGTCAAAATTTCCGAAATATTTAATGATTATTTTCTTTGTTACAGGTGATTGATTGAAGTAAACAAGTTTTATAATTTTTGAAAAATGGAAAATAAAGAGTTTCGTGCGGTAATTAAACACTTTTATATGAAAGGTTATACGCCACAATTAATCAAAGATGAACTGGATTCTGTTCATAGTGATATTGTACCATCATACTCCACCGTGAAATCCTGGGTTCAACAATTTAAAATTGGTCGTTCAAGTACGGAAGATGAACAACGCTCTGGAAGACCGAAAACTGCTACTACTACTGAAAACATTAGAAAAATATTTAATGAAGTGACTAAAGATAGACGAATAAAGCTCAGAGAACTTGCTGATATTGTTTAAATACACGAAAAACAAGTTTGGAGTATTTTACATGATGAACTCCATATGAAAAAGCTATCCGCAAGAGATGTGCCGCGTTTGTTGACTTTTCCCCAAAAAATCGTACGTTGGGCCAATTCCGAGGAGCTTTTAGCGATTTATCAGCGTAATCCAATAGAGTTCTTGCGCCGATTCATAACTGTTGATGAAACATGGATCCATCACTACATCCCAGAATGCAAAGAACAGTCAAAACAATGAATAGAAGCTGGTAAAAGTGGTCCCAAGAAGGCGAAAACTTTTAAGTCAGCAGGAAAAGTAATGGCCACATAATTTTGGGATGCAAGGGGTATAATATTTATTGATTATCATGAGAAAGGAAAAACTATAAATAGTGAATATTATTGTGCATTATTGGATCGGTTGAGTGAAGAAATCAAGAAAAAACGACCGCATTTAGAAAAAAAAGTTCTTTTTCATCAAGATAATGCTCCTTCACACACTGCATTTTTAACTCAACAAAAACTGGCCGAATTACGATTTGAAATTGCTCCGGTTCCACCATATAGTCCAAATTTAGCTCCTTCTGATTATTTCTTGTTTCCAAATTTAAAAAAAATTCTCGGTGGCAAAAAATGTTCGTCCAATAGCGATTGCTGAAACTAAGGCATATTTTAAAGGTCTTGAAAAATTTTATTTTTCGGATGGAATTAAAAAACTTGAAAAACGTTTGATGAAGTGTATTGAGTTGGAAGGAGATTATGTGAAAAATGAATAATAATAATTCCAAAAAAACGGTTCTTTTTATGTTAGGCCAGTTACTTTTGCGGTGCCCTCGTATGTCTTAAGCCCAAGAAGAAAAATTTTCCAATCTGGATCAAACTTAGCACAGTAATCAGGTACTGAGATCGATAAGTAATAAAAAGGGTGTTTTTTAGACGTGTGGTTTTCAAGATGAAACAAAACTCATATGTGACGCGCAAAATAGAAAGGGACCTAAGGTTAAAAACCAGTTTTGTTTGAATTAAGTATTTCGACCTCTTGTATCCAGGGATACAGATCTTTAGATTTAGCCAAAATTTCCGTTGTTTAAAATATATTTCTGTACTTATTTGGTGTCGAATTTCGGTTCCCTGTCCATTCACCAATTTTGGGTAATTTATCTTAATAGTTTCTTATTAGAAACAAAACCAAATTTCTTTTTATTTAGGCAAAAATATACCCTTTCTACTTACCACTTAACTTTGTAGCCATAAAATTAAAACATATCCTCTAAATAATTCTCATATATTTATGTATATTTTTATTCACCATTTTATTACATTGTTTTATGTTTTCATTTTTTTTCTTTTCGTATATATGTTTTAGAATATTTTTCAAAAAATCTCCACAACTTATATCTTAATAAAAATTTTTAAATAAAAACAACTCATGAGCATGAGTTGATATCTGTTGTTCTTGTAGTTTATGTATTTTTTGTTTTTTTTTCGAAACTAAAATATTTATAGCTTAAAATATCTTATGAATAAATTACTTTTTAAATATTATTTTTAATTTGTAATTATTTACAAATATTTTGCACAAAAACAACACAACACAAAGTGAGACCTTTCGTTAGGGGCGGCGTTGGCGAACTGTGGCTGAGAAATAAAACAAAAGTAGTCATATTCTTTTTGAAGGCTACAAGCCTTAGGATTGAAATGTTGGAAGATGAACAAAATATGTCAGATGTAGAACAGAAATGAGTTGGACTGTTGTATTAGGGAATGTTTTCAAAAATTCGAATTTAGGGATTGTATTAGGGATTGTTTTCAAAAATTCGAATTTCTTATATGGTAATGGCTATATAGGGTTTCAAACAAGAATAAATAATGTGTACCAGAGTAAGACCAACACAAGAAATCCGTAGTTTTACATATAGGGCTCCAGATTACCAGTTCAGAAAGTTGCAAACAAAACGAATTGGTGTAAATGGTTGTATTACAGTGCCCACGCGCCCATTTTTAACGGTGGACAGTTTTTGGGGTCCTTGTAATTTTTTAGACCAATATATCGATTTAGCCCAATTTGTATCTCATATTCACAAGTTGGTCCAGTCCCATCTCTTGGTCAAATAGAGTTGATACTGCCAAATATGTTTTGTGGGCCGCCATGGTGTGATGGTACTGTAAACGGATATCATGCCAGTAAACCCAAGTTCAAATCCGGGTTAGAACATCAAAACTTTTCTTAGCGGCGGGCTATCACCTCGACAATGCAGGCGACTTTACAAGTAATAGATTTAACTCTAGGCATTGTAAAAACTCATATATAAAGTGCATTAGCCGCTCGGAGCCGGCGTTAAGCACTAGGTTCGGTCAGTCAGTATACGAATCATATCGTGCGCATTCCACTGATTTGATAGAAGTTTCCCCTTGTTTGTTAATGGGATGTTGTAGGAATTATTAAAATTTTATTCGTCGGATAACAGAAAATAAAAGGTATATATTAAGGGTATCCATCGGACTTAGCCCTAAAAAAAGACTGTAGTCTGGTAACACAGAAAGCTTAAAACCGCCAGAACCTTCGTTCTGGATTGACTGGAAGCAGCGCTGTTTTGGAGACATTTATGGTGGATGTGTATTACACCCACATCTTGTTTAGTGTTTTGTTTTAGAGGGGAGTTACATCCAATTGCTTATAACGAGCGATTAATCTAGAGGGTTTTTTAATAGGGCTTTTTTACAGATTTCGTGTGAGTTGCGTTAAACTTTTTTTCTTTCCCGTATTGGTTGCAATGTCATTATGGAAAGACTTACACTGCGAACACCACGATTTGGTGCGGTTTATGGGTTGGTGGAATAATCGGTCCATATTTTTTCAAAAATGATGACGTAATGATATCGAACTTTTTGCTACCTGAAATTGAAGCCCGTAATCTTGCTGATATTTTATTTTAACAGGACGGTGTCCTTGCCATATAGCTGTTCAAACAAAGGATCTATTGAGAGGTTTTGTTCAAAGAGCAGCTAATTTCAAGTTTTGGGCCGGTGAGATGACCGCCTAGATAGTGTCTTTTTTCTTTGGGGCTATGTAAAGTCCTAAGTCTATGTAAATTAGCTACGACTCAGGTTTTGAAAGCCAACATTAC
Organism: Hydrotaea diabolus; assembly: GCA_963513945.1. Classification (NCBI taxonomy): domain Eukaryota; kingdom Metazoa; phylum Arthropoda; class Insecta; order Diptera; family Muscidae; genus Hydrotaea; species Hydrotaea diabolus. The sequence continues at coordinate 46,836,745 of OY740717.1, read as the reverse complement.
GCATGTCATTACCCAATATCAGTCGAAATGCTCGAACGAGTCATCCAAACTAGGACCCTCAGAATGGACACCCTGAGGCGTAGTTGCAGCCAACATTTGTAGGAAATTATATTCAAAATAAATGGCATAGACTGTCCCTTCAAATGAACAGTAAAGATTTCACATTTGCTTTGAATTTTTGTATATTTCTTTAATTTAAAATGTCAAATATATACCAAGGGAGAGTTTCTAACCGTCAGGGAAACCAGAAAGTTGTCGTGTCATGTAGCATTGTGGTTTAAGCTTTTACAGCATAGAATCACGACAAGCGGCTAAAGTTTTGTACTGAGTCATCCTTGTACTACGGATAGTTAGTAGTGCCAAAAACTTCTGTTAAGGCCCGACTTAAAGATGTGGACCTTTGGGAAGTATCGTATTGGATGTGGTTTATACCCACATTGCTTGGAGAGTTTTTACTTCGTATAGAGTTGCACCGCAACCAGGTGCTAAGTCTCTCAGATCAGCAGTGGTATAATAAAGGACTATTTCCTCTAAAATGGGCAAATATAGGTCCATATTATGAGCCTTAAATTGCTAACTGCGCATTGACCCACGGCTATTCGAGAGGAGCTCTGGCTATCTCGTGGAAGCATGCTCGAGTGGTACATAGTTCGAAAAAGATTGTTGTCAAGCATCATGGCTTTCACTCTAATAAGGGGTCGCCCATCTAGAACGCACGACGTTAATAGTTCATAAAACAATAAGTTTCAAAGAATTATCTCAATATAGTTTATATTATAATAGAAGGCTCTATGGCAATTATGTCGGTGGCATACCTCTATCCTATAGTCCATATTTTCAATGACTCTGAGACATAATGGATATTCTATGGCACTAATGTGACGAATCATCTCATTCTTAAGCATTTAAATTGTTCTTGGCTTATTGGCGTACATTTATCTTTTAAACATCCCTTTAGAAAGGACTCCATAGCTGTCAAATCACATGATCATGGCGGCCAATTAAAATCGCCACGACGTGAGATAAAACGGCTATTGAATTTTTCGCGCAAAGGAGCCATTCCTTTGTTGGCTGGGTGGCAAGTAGCATCATTCTGTTGGGACCACTTATCGTTTCTGCGATAGTGAACAACATTCACGAGTCGAGGTTGACGGCTCTTCTGCCACTTTATATGGAACAATGTCAATGTTTTTCTCAGAACGAACTGAGAGAGCAAGCACAGGTGTTTTCAGATTTCATGCAGACCCGGTATGCTGAAATTTTCGATAAAAATTCTCCTGATCGTGGATACATATGGTCGATTATGCAGACCATAAAAATCACGTAGTGCATGAAATGCATTTTTATTTGAACGCCCATTTTCGTAAAAGGCTTCAACAATGTTAACGCACTGCTTAATTCTGTACTTCTCCATTTTTGAAATTGTCGAACACCGTAACAAAGAACGGTCGACTTAATCTGGGCAAAAAACCTGACGTTTAGCTGTTACTCACAATTTACATTGTGCATCATTATGGTTGGTCCACCCTTTTGCGAAAACCACTATTACAGCGAAAGCAGCGTAAAACATATGGACGCTGTTTCTGCTATGTAATACGGATTTTTTGAATTTTTCGGGAAAAAAAATTGATAATCGACATGCAATAACTAGTTAAATAGGACTTTCGGTTTCAGTTCTGACAATTCATGTTTCTGGCAAAACCCACACTTGACTATTTCATTTAATTTCTGACATTGTATAACAAAAACCTATTCTTAAATTCACATTAAGGCCTTAAATTCAACAGAGCAAATTTTGTCATTATTTTATCAAAAAAAGATCAACCAAAACGTTTATAAGTACAATTTAGTTTTAAATTATTTGTTTCGATTTGGCCCAAACCACAGTTCCTAAGTTATTCTTCATTTCGTCGCACCCCTGTTTTAAAATGCATTACACTAGTTGCTAGCTTATCCTTTAAAAGTAGCCATAATTGCATTTTGCTCTAACTTAAAAGTACAATATCCCCAAATATATGCTTGGCATTTTCCTTGAACCCATCAGCCAAAAATTATGCTACAAAAAGATATTTTTATTTTGTATTCGTTAATCTAATATTTTAATTTTCTGCGTTGTTTGGGGCAAAGAATCTTCAATAATTTTCTTCTTTTTAATCTTGTTTAATTTAATACAATTTCAGACAATTTTATTAATTATTTTATTTTTCAGTTGTCGTTTCGTTTTTCTTTTGCTTTGGTTAACTGGTTCCTTTGCTACAGCCTTACCCAATTGCGCGGATGGGAATACGGATGTGAACGCAAATTTCTGTTTTTTTTTTGCTGGTATGTATTTCTGTTCCGTTCATATTATATTTTTCTTAATTAATTCATTAATTTATTATAATTTATTAAATGCTTAATAATTTGTTGTTTTTGTTGTTATCATTTTGGCTTTATAGTACGTTTCATATACAGACACTGAGAGAATGAATGAACCAACGAACGAACATGAAAACCAACAAAAAGATATAACAATCACAAAGACAAAAATTACTCGTATGTGTTTATTAGGGTGTACGGAAAACTATTAATAATTTTTGGACTTTTAAGTTTGAAAAAATTTTTTAGGAAGTAAAAGTATAATTTTCGTTTCTTATTTTTTTACTCTGTAACAAGGACCTTTAAAGTAATTTCCATTTCAAAACAATGCTCTTATACTTGAAATGTCATTCATTCCTTGTAGGGAAATTTCAGCTGCACCAAGTCTGGCTTTGCTCGCGGATTTCTACTATTGAAGTCACGTATCTTCCCAACATTCACCAGGACCGTCCATGAGCAAAATATTTTATAAAATCCAATGTCGGAGATACAAAAGTTGTACTACTAACTTAAGTCCTACAACATCCTATTACTGACCAAGGGGGGCTTTATCTCAAATAAGTGAGTTATGCAGGATTCAATAATTAAACTTACTGACCGGGATCTACTGTTTAACGCCGCCTCCGGATTGCTAATACATTTGTTAGAAAAGTTTTTACAGGGCTTAGAGATAAATCTTTTGCTCGTAAAATCGCCGGCATTTACGAGGTGAGAACCAGCCGCTGAAAAATTGTTAAATGTTCTTACCCGGATTTGAACCTGGCATGATAGCCGTTCACACTTCCATCACACAATGGCGACACGAGCAACACTTTTGAAAATACTGTCATTTCCAGCTCATTTAAGACATTCTCTTAAGAATGACTCGATTTCAGTGCCTTATTGTGTGAATGAATGAGACGGCAGAGACAGACTGACAAAACGAATGAGGCGCACAGTGGTTGGAGAAAACATTATTTTTGAAATAAAGTAAGTCTCTAATTTCTGGTTTATCGTAGATGCATGGAATTTTATACAACTATAGGCAAGGTGCATTCACGTCTACAGGAATATTTTCTGAACTCTGGCGGAGTCGTGTATCACGGATCCGAAGTTGAAAACCTTAATGGTGGAAAATGTATACCTTCCACTACGGAGTGGTTAACTTAGATTGGTGGCAAAAATTGAATTAACTTGAGTACCTAAATCCGAAGTGCCTTTAAGGGAAACTTTTTTCCCCTAGGCCGATTTAGCACCTTTACAATTCTAAACAGCTTATGACTGTAAGCCATAACCATTCCAAATTTCCTAAGTTAATTCGTTTGACCATGGTCGAACATGGTAAGATCATCTACCATGTCAATATCAATATTATATAGGGTCCGTCTAGAGGTATTTTTTCAAAACAAAAAACTATATTAAAATTCAAATCAAGTGTGGAATCTTTATTGGTAATTTGAAACGAAATTTTATGGCATTTCTTTTTTAAAAATAATTAACTTCAAATGTTGGCAACTGTATTATGGAAATGAGCGTTCTGTGAGAAAGGGGAAGATCCGCTGTTTTCGACCAAAATTTTGTTTAGTGATGGAGCCCATTTATGGCTCAACGGCAAAGTCAATAAATAAAATTGCAGCATTTGGGCTGAAGAGCAAAAAGAAGAGTTTCAAGATGTGCCATTCCTTATATAACGAGAGAAAACCACGGTTTGGTGCGGTTTATAAACTGGTGGGATCATTGGTGCACATTTTTTTCAAAAATGATGATGGCCGGAACATTACCGTGAATGGTGCGCGCTATCGCGCCAAGATATCGATCTTTATGCTACCTGAAGTTGAAGTCCGTAATCTTGACGACATTTTATTTCAACAGGACGGCTCCACTTGCCATACAGTTGCTCAAACAATGGACCTATTTAGAGGTCATTTCGAAAAGCAGCGATTTTTACGTTTTGGACAGGTGAGTTGGCCGCCTAGATCGAGTGATATCACACCTTTAGACATTTTTCTTAGGGTTTCCTTAAAGTCCAAAGTCTTTGCTGACAAACCAGCTACGATTCAGGTTTTGGAAGCCAACATAACGCGTTTTATTAAAGCCATACCGGTCGAAATGCTCGAACGAGTCATCCAAAATTGGACCCTCAGAATGGAAACCCTGAGGCGTAGTTGCGGCTAATATTTGAAGGAAATTATATTAAAAAAAGTAAATGCCATAAAATGTTCGTTCAAATTACCAATAAAGATTCCACACTTGATTTGAATTTTTATATATTTTTTTGGTTCTGAAAAAGTACCTCTAGATATATTTTTAAGAGTATCCGATCAATATTTCATGGTGTTGCAAACTAAATAAAAACTTTAGTATACCATCCGCTTCTCGGTGAATATACTCAAAATATCAACACTCATTTTCCCTAGGTAGGTGGGTGAATGAATTTGTTGTAGTTCAATTCCACATAATTTGACAATAGCCCAAAAACGGCTCTAGTCGATTGAAGCAAAGAAATGTCGAAAAAGCAGCGATAGCTCAAATGCAATATATAAAATAGTGATAGGTAATGATCATGGATCTATGCGTATGAGCTCTAATGGAAACAGCAATAGACTTTCAAGACGAGCCAAAGCCAACAAAAGTTGTTCGTGGAAGAAGCACATCGCGTTTTTCAATATACCCGGTCATGTGACCACAGAGCTTATAGTATAACAAAGGACGTTCAATTCTGAATGCTACAAAACTCCCTTCATGTGTTTAAAGAAATAAGGAGAAAATGTATCATTTTCCATCACTACAATAGAAGCGCTCACACAACAGCAAAATTAATGGACTATTTGAGCACTAAAGACGTCGAATTGATCTGTCATCTGCTATACCGCCCTGAAAAACTCTTCTTATTATATTACATCAAAAAAAAACTGTGTGGTCAACGTTTTTCGATGCTCCAAGCAGCTTATGAAGCTTTTAAAAACCATGTTTTGGAGGTGTCTCAATCGGAGTGGAAAAATTGCTTGCAAATTGGTTTAAGAGCCAACAAAAGTGTATTGATCTTCACGAAGAATATCTTGAAAAACAATAAAATCATTTTCAATGACAAATTATGGTTTTATGGGATAGATCGTCTTAGAATTGTATAGCGACCAATAATATATATACTTTATATAGTCTCAGATAAATATAGCGAGGTCCAACAAACGGAATGATACTCCTATCCTAGATAGTAAAGTAGATAGTAAAGGTTGGTCCAACCATAATGAACGATGTTAATTATTTTCTTACAACTCGACGACAATTTTTTTGCGTTTTTAATTTTTCATTTTAAATTTTAATAAAACAACTTGCTTCAGCAAATTATCTTAATATTTTCTAATAATTAGAGAAGGATCTTTGACAATAATGTTAAAAAAAATCTATCTTCCAAACGCTCACCACGACTTTGGTGTTATACCCGTATCAGGTGGTCCAGTTTTTCAATGACTCTGAGAGATAATGAAGGTTCTTTAATGTCGTCAATGTGTCGAATTTCTTCATCATTTAGCTCTTAAATTGGTCTTGGCTTATTGACTTACACCCACAAAGAAATAATTACCACGGTGTCAAATCACACGGCCAATTAATATCGTCAGGACGTGAGAAAACACGGCCCTTGGATTTCTCGCGCAGAAGAGCATTTGTTTCGTTTACGAGGGCGACCGCAAAACTAACTGGCCTGGCACATTTTCTGTTTTACTAGCTTTTTGTTTTTTTTTGTTTTTTAAAAGCAATCTTTTATAAGCCATCTGTCAAAATTTCCGAAATATTTAATGATTATTTTCTTTGTTACAGGTGATTGAAGTAAACAAGTTTTATAATTTATGAAAAATGGAAAATAAAGAGTTTCGTGCGGTAATTGAACACTTTTATATGAAAGGTTATACGCCACAATTAATCAAAGATGAATTGGATTCTGTTCATGGTGATAATGCACCATCATACTCCACCGTGAAATCCTGCGTTCAACAATTTAAAATGGGTCGTTCAAGTACGGAAGATGAACAACGCTCTGGAAGACCGAAAACTGCTACTACTATTGAAAACATTAGAAAAATATTTAATGAAGTGACTAAAGATAGACGAATAAAGCTCAAAGAACTTGCTGATATTGTTAAAATACATGAAAAACAAGTTTGGAGTATTTTACATGATGAAAAAGCTATCCGCGAAAAAGTTGCCGCGTTTGTTGACTTTGCCCCAAAAAATCGTCCGTTGGACCAATTCCGAGGAGCTTTTAGCGATTTATCAGCGTAATCCAATAGAGTTCTTCCGCCGATTCATAACTGTTGATGAAACATCACTACATCCCAGAATGCAAAGAACAGTCAAAACAATGGATTGAAGCTGGTAAAAGTGGTCCCAAGAAGGCGAAAACTGTTAAGTCAGCAGGAAAAGTAATGGCCGCAGTATTTTGGGATGCAAGGGGTATACTATTTATTGATTATCTTAAGAAAGGAAAAACTATAAATAGTGAATATTATTGTGCTTTATTGGATCGGTTGAGTGAAGAAATCAAGATAAAACGACCACATTTAGAAAAAAACGTTCTTTTTCATCAAGATAATGCTCCTTCACACACTGCATTTTTAACTCAACATAAACTGGCCGAATTACGATTTGAAATTGCTCCGCATCCACCATATAGTCCAGATTTAGCTCCTTCTGATTATTTCTTGTTTCCAAATTTAAAAAAATTTCTCGGTGGCAAAAAAATTTCGTCCAATAGCGAGGTTATTGCTGAAACTGAGGCATATTTTGAAGGTCTTGAAAAATCTTATTTTTCGGATGGAATTAAAAAACTTGAAAAACGTTTGATAAAGTGTATTGAGTTGGAAGGAGATTATGTTGAAAAATAAATAATAATAATGCCAAAAATACGGTTTTTTTATGTAAGGCCAGTTACTTTTGCGGTCGCCCTCGTAGTATGTGGCAAGTGGCACCATCCTGTTGGCACCACTAATCTACCAGGTTCATATGCTCAATTTCTGGTTACAAGAAGTCCGTTTTAATCCCGCGATAGCGAACACCTTTCACGGTGACTATATGGCCGACCTAATTTTAGAAGAAGTACGGCCCGATGGGGCCGCCAGACCATAAACCGCACCAAACAGTCACTCTTTGAGTATGCATATGGTTTATAACAACCACTAGTGGATTTTTATTTCCCCAATAATACAATTCAGCTTGTTAACGAATCCATTGTGGACACATTTGGTCGATTATGTTGACCATAAAAATCACGAGGTCCACGAAATGCATTTTGGGATGAACGCCCATTTTTACAAATAGCTTCACCAATCTTAACGATTTGCCCTACTGTGTACTTCTTCATGGTTGAATTTGTCAAACATTGAAACAAAGAAACGTCAGTAGGGTATCCAACTCTATTGTTTCCCTTGAGTATCGTCGAAATGGGGGATTGTGTGTCGCTGTTCAATCGTCACTTTAATGGTATGTGTGCTCCGCTGACATCCGTCGACTTATTCCTGACGTTAGGATATTCGCCAGGAATACGCGACTTTCCAAGAATCCACACCGGTTTGTTATCGATTGGCCAGTCGACCGCACTATACACTACAGATCGAAATCGTTTTTTGCCCGTACTGTCCGTATGTGGAATCGACTTCAGGCAAATGTATTTACCACTAATTTCGACATCCAGAAATTCAAGACAAATGTCAATAAATATTACTCCCTCTTTCCCCCTCTAATGACTGACTTTCCACCCACCAATGCAATACACTGCATAATAAAGAACATCCCCTGAGTGTTGGTCAATAAAAAAATTGTAAGAAAATATTAAGATAATTTGCCAAAAACTAGTTTTATTATTCAAATTTACTATCGTGCGTTTTAGTTGGACCACCCGTTATGCAACAAACGGAGTGACAAACTTAAAATACCCCCATACTATGGTAGATAGTGTATCCAACTGTGTGTCGAACTTTGTATTTGAATTCTATAATCTTTCGCCCAAAAAAAACTTGTTTTCAGTACACCCTAATATGCTTGTCTTAAATAGCTCAGATTTTTACTTCGTCTTGCAATGGGCTTACAATGTGTGTGTTTGCATGTGTAACACACGCATTCGCGTGTAATCTCCGCACGCTTACGCACCCATTGCCGTGGCTCCATTTCCTGTTGTTTTTATACACAATTTTATTTAATAATTTGTTCTGTTGCTACTGCTGCTATTGTTGTAATAATTGTGCAAATTAACTTATCACCGTTCTACGTGCCTCACATTATCATTTGCGCCAATCACGGCGATTCTTCTTTGGCAGTTGTCGTTGTAGCGCGGCAGCGGCGACAAAGGCGGTGGCGTCTGTAGTACTTGGCTTTCATTTCTTTGGTTATTAACATAACGCTTATTAAGGCAGCGATTGATGTGGCAATGTTGCGGGAGCTGCTGGTATTGCTGGCGTGCTCCTCCTCGATGTCGATGTTGCCCATGCTGCTCGCTTGGTGGGGTTATTCCTCTTGTTATACGGCTGTCGGTGGAAATTATTCTTGTCGTTGTGGCTGAGCAGCTTTGCAGCAGAAATCTCCACGGGTTTGTTAATAAATTTTTATTAAAACTGAATAATAAGCAGCTTAATATTGGCATCAACACACACATGTGTCGTGAAATATGATTGAGATTACCCATAAAGGAATGCGCCGACGAATGATAATCTGCCGAGTGAGAATGGAAAACACACACAAAAGGATACGAAATGATTAATAAAGATATTAATTAGTGAACAAATAATGAAAGCAAATGTCTCCGGCATGCCTCCGCAGCCATTTCAGTGATTCGCAACTTACTTGTGTAGTGTGTCAAATACATGCCATCGTCGTCGTCAAATTCATCATTGTGATCATAGGGGAATACCTCTGGAGATCTGCCGGAGGCCAGTATACGGGGACGATCTTCTTCGATGTATTTCTCGGTTTCGCCATGATAAATGCGATGTATGCGAGCCGAACATTTTAGCTAGAATATTTGAAAATTTAAGATATTGGTTAATATCCTATTTTAAATGCAATGTATGATTTAATTTGACCCACCTTCAATCGTCCTTTGATAAAGTGCTGCAATGTCACTATGAAATTGATTTCCAAAACCGCCGACTCCATTTGTTCTTCTATGTGCTTTTGTATGTCGTAGGTGCGTAAATAGTTTGGAGGAACCTGAAAAGAAACCAAACAAAAATTAAACAGCGTATTGTCTATTAAGATAAACAAGTAAAAACTGTTTTCGTTAAGCTACAGTTTTCGAGATATTTTGCACATATTTTTAAAAAGTGGTGTACTTGTTTATATCAGTCTATAAGCTAAATAAAAACGTTTCATAACACAAAAAAACTATTTCATTTCTTAAAGGCTAAAACGTCCCAGGCCTGGCTTCGAAACAATTTGCCAGCTTTCATTTGTTCTGAAGAATGGCCCTCAGGCAGTCCAGATTTGAATCCATTGGATTACAAATTGTGGACGGTTTTAGAGGACAAGGTTTGTCACAAAAGATACCCCAACATTGGATCTCTTAAGACTGCTTTGGTTCGAGCTGTGGCCAATTTTCCAATGGACGAGGTTCGTGCAGCTATGGACGATTGGCCAGCGCGACTTAAGACGTGTGTAAAGGCAAAAGGCGGACATTTCGAATAAGTAGATTCTTTTTGGATACAATATACATCAATAAATATAATAAAATATAATTGTTCCAAAAACATTTAGTGTACAAAAGTATTTATGTCCTTATTAGTATTTGTATAGTTGACCTTTTGTTGTTTATTTTTCAGTTATTGTTAGGCTTGAGGTCATAAGCAAAAAACAGATGTTGGTGTTTTTATAATTTATTTAATTTAAAATAACCCAATATTTCGAACTGACTTCGTCGTTCATCATCAGGGGTAATCACTAAAAACAAAACCGAGAACATAAAATTACAACAATACACAATTTCCTATCACGAATAACATAATTTTTGTTAATAATTACATTTAAATAATTGTTTTACTTCTGTCCTGTTGTACTTCTAATATTCAACTAATGTATGTCTTTCCGTCGGTACTTATTACCAATATGTCTGTATGTATGTGCACATCTATCCGTGTCAGTTTTAAAGTTCATTCTCTTAGATGTAGGAACGTCGTTGATGTAAAGCATCTCCAAAGTGTATCTACTCTTATAATTCCTCTCTTGTGCTAAAATTTCTACGTCGTTAAAGTTTGGCTTGTGTCCAGTCACAGTACAGTGGTTCGCAACCGCAGTCTTCTGCTCGATTGGTCTATCAACAGCTTTTAGGTCAGATTTGTGAGAAGAAAGACTAGTCTTTAGTTTTGTCCCAGTAGTGCCAACATATACCTTTTGGCATACGTTGGACTTGTCACCATCACATTTAATCTTATAAACTAAATTGGACTTTTCTTCGCTGTCCACCTTCGATTTTGTCTTACTAAATAATTCGTTAACTGTCCTAAACGTTCGGGGCGCTAATAAAAATGTTTAATTATTATAAATGTCCGATTTGTTGAACCTTTCGGAGAAACCAGGTATGTACGTCATTGCTTTATAAGTTATTAATCTTTTTTCTTTAACTGTTTGGTCATAATATGTATATGATGGTGTATCGAGTGGGTGAGTGTTTGTTTTTTCCTCTTAAACCGTCCACAATTTGTAATCCAATGGGTTCAAATCTGGACTGCCTGAGGGCCATTCTTCAGAGGAAATGAACGCTGGCAAATTGTTTCGAAGCCAGGCCTGGGACGTTTTAGCCTTATGGGCCGGCGCAGAATCCTGCTGGAAAGCCCATGCCTGGTTTTGGAACTGTCTATTGTTAAGAGGCTTCACAACAGCTTCCAAAACGGTTTCTTGGTAAACTTTGGCCGATGTTTTGACTCCATGTTCGCAAAAATTCAGGTCAGTGACCCCATCGTAAGAGACATCCCACCAAACCATGACTGAAGCTGGGTGATGACCCTTTTCCACCCTTGGGATCAGTTCAGATGCTTCCTTAGATGACCGCGCACACACTCTTCCATTTTGCTTGGTGAATTTTTCCTGAACGGTAAAAATTTTTTCATCGGTGAACAAAATTTTTCTGTGCAAGTTAACAGCGTGCTTCACCAAAAGACGTTCATCACACAGGCCATGATTTTCTGTTTTCGGAGCGGATTTCTGTGCATTTTGAATTTAACGGCTTTGATGACATGCAGTGTTCGAACAGAGCGTGGGCGGCCCGACCGGGGGCGGTCTTTTACATCTCTAGTCTCCTCAAACAAACAAACAGTTTTATGCATCGGCAGACGAAAATGTGGCTAATTTCTAGTGGCCGGAGCGTTTTGAAAATATCGTTTTTTTTTTCATTTCACACTAGAGAAGCGCTATTACAGCGATACGGTTCTCATTATCTGACCACTCCATGATAAAAGTTGAAATAATTTTAAAATCCCGTTACAGACTAACGCTATTGAGGTTATCTTTCAAAAACCAATATGACATTAGCGGGGTATGTTCAGTTCTACTATTGGAATGGGTGTGTTCAATGTTGTAACAGTATTTATATCCCTACTAAGTAAATTTTTTCCTTATTGCCGATTTTCACTTTTTTCTGGTTTTGAAATTTTAATTTAAAAAAAGATTTATTTTTTCGACTTTGTCGAATTGTATGTATCTCATACATTTTAAGAATAAATATCATCCGAAACTCATAGAAACCACTTTCTGTACAAGTAAGCAAAAAAGACGGTTCCACTTTATATAGAATCGCTTGGTTGCTGATAGTCTTTCATCCACTTTAGTTTACCCACTTTTTTACCCGTTGATTTTTAGTAATATAACATTTTAAATTTAAATCGGCTGTAAAGAAAAAATGACTGATCATTTTTTCCATTTTTTGGTTTTATTGGAAATGTTGAACTTTGTCTTTTAATAATGGAATACAATTATTTTACTGAAAAATCGTGTTTTCAGATGAAGCTCATTTTCATCCCAGTGGCTAAGTCAATAAGCGAAATTGCCGCATATGGGGTTTAGAGAACTTACGCGTGAATATTGAGGTGCAAATGCATCCACAACAAGACTAAACTACAAATGGAATACCTGAATACAAATGAATACCTTTTTAAATTTGGGTTGTATTTTGGGCTGGCGGCATCATCATTTTTCTTTGAAAATAAGCAAGGAGCCGCCGTTACCGTCATTTTTGCGAATTTTTGTTTCCGAAAAATCAATAGAATGACAGTGACGTCATTTGGTTTTACAGAACCACATGTCACACAGCCAATGCAACCATCGGTATTGTATGCACCGGTTTTGAAAATCAGCCGAAATTTTGATGTCAACTGGCCGCCTCCAAGCTGTGATTTGAGTCCTTTGCATTATCTCCTGTTGGCAGCCATTAATGATAAATGTTACGCAAATTATCCAGAGACAATTGAAGTTGAAACATGAAATCGAAGTTGTCATTCAAGAGATTCGAGTCGACGCAATCGAAAATGTACTGAAAAGTTGGTTTGAGCGGAAAAGGTACTGCCGAGGCAGTTGTTGTGGTAATATGAATGATATTGTGTTCCACTATGAAATGACAAAGTTAAAAATTTCCAAAAAAAAACATTTTAAAAAATTACAATTACTCTTTTTACAGCCGATTCAAATTTGAAATTGAAAAAGGACCACCCTGTATTCAGGTATTCTATTTGTAGTTTAGTCTTAAATATCGTTTAGCACCTTTATTGTCCTCCATGTATTAAATTTATAATTTCATAACCTCTCACGTTCATTGCCCACGAAACCATTACATCAGAACAAGATGACTGAAATTTATGAAGGCAGTCATTAATTTCATACAAAGCGCAAAATAAATTATTCTATAAATTTCTACTTTGGAATAATTGGTGGTGCCATGTGTACATATGTTCATTCCGTCAGGACATAATTCTCCTGGTGACTTTCTTAGGTTGGAGCAGCAGCAGTGCTGATTTCCAATAGTTTTGTGTCGACTTAGAGGGGTGGTTGCGATAAACTTAAAGGATGGGGAGGGGAGTCTGATTTTATTAACGCATTATATTTGCAAATATTGAGGTCATAAAATAACATTTAGTGGCAAAAGAAACGACAGGATGAAAGGACAAACGAAACTAAGGGCAAATTGAGCACAGTATGCATAATGTCCGAAATTTTCGAATTTCAATTATATGACCGAAATATCAACGATGTGGCTATGGGGCTGATGATGACGACGATGGCGATGCTGTTGCTGTAAATGCTAATATTGTTGCTGCGGCGTACGGATGTTGCTAGCCAAGTTGTTGCTGCCACTGCTGCTGTTGTGGTGTATTACAAATATAATTCTCTTTGAATTTTTTTTTTTCGGCATTAAATTTTTTCCCACTTGGCACTTACCATCTACCGAAATATATACGAAAAGACCGTTCCAGCATATGGGTCACATGTAAGCAGAGCTATGTCGAATTGCAACGAATGTCATGGGGGGGGAGAAAGTGCCAAATGTCGAAAAATCCAACAAAATGAAAAAAGTAGTTATTGAATTCGTAGCCATAACGTCTATCATTTAAAATGACTTTTTGTTAAGAATCGCTTTTTTAAGGGAAGAGGGGTGGAAAATGGGTGCAGACCATGCAGCGCATAGAAAACTTATCACTCGTTTCAGTTCTTTCTGTCGTTCATTTTGTGTTTTTCTTCTTTTCATTTTTTTGCACAGTTTTGGGGCAAAACGTGGTGCACGAAAAAAGATGCTGGTAAGAAATATCAATAACCATCTATTATGCATTTCAATATTTTGCACAATTTCCATTTTAAGTGCAGCATAAATCAAATCTAAACCAAACTAATGAATTTCTTTTTTTTTGGTTTTTTACCGATTCTGCTGGTTTTTTACACTCTTCTTTACATGGAATTTCGTTCAATGGCGTATTTGCACAATAAATACCAACACATACACGTCGTGGCTACACAGGAAAGGAAACTAAGGAAAATGGAGGAGTAAAGGCGAATTTATATAGCCAGATGTACCCACTAAAATTTGAAAGTGCTGAGAAAAGTGTGATCACCGAGAGTGATTGAACATAGGAAATCTTTTCTTTTGATAAGAACTTGAACTTTAATCTCTATGTCATACCCATACTAAAATTTTAAGATATCTTAGACACACTTAGGAGTATCCCTGATAGACAGGAACTTGAAGCTGAAATTGGATTTACACTGACGGCTTTCAACTATAATAGTTTATTTTTGAATGCCCTTTAGGGAACGAGAAGTTGACGCTTCAAAAATCCGAAGTTACGAGTACGAATATTTTTTACTAATATGTGAAATTTGCAATAACAGGTTTCCTAATTAGTTTTTATTTTGAATTCTTTTTTTCTTTAATTCTTTGAATTTTTTAATTAAACCAAAAATAATGGATATTCTTTGTACAATGGAGAGGCCAAAAAGCATTTAGTTAATCAAGATTTCAGGATTGCTCAAACATTTAGTTCGAGTTAGAATAGGGTTTTCTCCTCATAAATGCCGACGGCTCACAGTGATCCGTTCCAATACTAACGTTGGTCAAAAATAGAAGGAGTTTTAAGAACACAAGGACACTTAATTTCTAAGTGGATAATGATACGCTAATATTAAAAATCTTATCGCTTTTTATGTAGCACTCGCTGTTTTGTTATAAAACTATTTTTGTTCTTTAATTCCTGCCTATACGCAGAGAAAAGATATGGGACTATATGGTCACCGCAACAATAATATGTTCTCTACAATAAATGCATTGTCGTCGCAACCATAGTATTGTTTTCTGAATTTTATTTTGACAACAGTATGATTGCGGCAATTATAATATTATTGAACTGTAACAATACTATTTTTGCTAAATTAAAAATAAAAATATGGTTGTAGCAACTATGTCAATATTGTTGGTGCGACAAAACTATTGTTGTTAAAGATTTACGGTAACAATAATATGATTACGAAAATCATATTGTATGGTTGAGACTATCAACAAAGCATAAAAGGTTTTAAAGACTATGTGTGTGTGTTTTTTTGGTTTTTTTGCAGTGCATGGTTGTTGTCAATTATAAAAAACAACAACAATCGGAAGGTAGTTCGAGAGGTTTTTTTTTGTTGTGTTTACTTTGTTCGGTGAAATTTTCTACTACCGACTGGTTATCGTTTATTTAAAATCTGCCTCAGTATTAAGCCATTGATCATGGTTTAATCACATTCGTTACTTGCGGTCTACGGATGTTGAAGTAGCATTCACCCCTGCTGGCAACTAAAAGTATTTTCGACTGCCGTTGGAATATATATTTGTGTTTCTTGAGTGAAATGTTTAATAAAAACGGTCTTAAATGTGGCTATGAACTAATTGTAATGCAATTTAAAATAACATACTTGATAACAATTTCTATTTTTGAATAAGAACATTTCCTAATCTTAAAAAATACTATGGTTGTGAGGATCATACTGTGGTTGTATAATAAACATACTATGGTAGTGAGGATAATAATATGGTTGTACAGATAATAGTATGATTGAGTGTGAATCATACTATTGTTGTGAGAATCGTAGTATGGTTGTAGAGATCATAATATGGTTAATGGTGAATCATACTATAGTTGTGGGGATCATAGTATGGTTATGTGTGAATCATACTATTGTTGTTGGGCTCATAATATTGTTGTGCCACAACCATTTACCAAACAATAGTATGATCCTCTTCGATATTTGTCACCATAACCATACATTTTTTCTGCCGGTAATGGGACTTATATACCCAAGAAAGTGTTGATAGATAAAGAATTTTAGCGTGGGCCAGGTGAGCGATATCGCGGTTCAACTACTCAGGAACGAAACTACGGATGAACTTATACTCGTATGTATGAGAGCTATATCGAAATCTGAAACGATTTTCTTCAATTTAACAACGCCCTTCCTTGGTCCAAAAAATAGCGTGTGTTAAAGTTCATTAAGATTGGATGTAATATGTGGCTTCTTAAGCTAAACACATAAAATCGGATGAACATATATGTTTCGTATGTGTCTAAATCTGAGCCGATTTTCTTTTCCTTAGTACAAAAAACATTCAAATATTTTTGGTAGTATGAAACATCTGCTGTGAAACTATTTTATACTTTTTTAATTCCTAGAGTTAAAAAGGTGAATTTTGGGTGTTATAAATATTGATGACGCTAAAAACGAAAAGTAGGAAAGTGGGGTAAAACTGATTAATTTTTTCCCCATTAGTTTGTAATCTTTTATTGATGTTTTTGGTTTTCCAAAAAGTCGAACATTTCTAAAATTATTTTCAATTGCGAAACGTTTAAAACAAATGGATATTGCAAACAAATAAAAAGGGGTTCAAAAGGGGCGAAATGGGAAAAATACAAAAAAGTGGGAGAAGCTATATCAAATCGTCAGGATGCCATATAAAATAGAAATGGGAAAAAAAATGGAAAGTGAGTGAAATAATATTTAATATACAGGGTGGCATGACAAATTTAAATAAGATAAAATGGCTTAAAAATCGGCCAAAAAGGCAAAATATAAAAAAAGTGAGAAAAACCATATAAAATCAACAAGATGTCATGGAAAATAGAAATGCGAATAAAAATGACAAAAATGCCCAAGTATTAACAACTGACAAAAACAATATTAAGTTAACAGGATGGGAAAGAAATTGGTAACAAAAAGGTTCAAAAGGGCGATATATAAAAAAGTGGAGAAAACAATATTTAGTTAAGAGAATGGCATAGAAAAAAGAAATGAGTAAATGGAAAAAAACCGGAATTTGAAGAGGGCCTAGACGTACGAAACTGCTGGAAATAAGAAAAACAATATTAAATCAACAGATTGGCATGGAAGGTAGAAATGACATAAAAGGGGGTTAAAAAACATATTAGATAAAGAGGATGTCATAAAAATAGAAATGGGAAAAAAATATCCCAAAGAGAGCCAAATAACAGAATGTGAGAGAAAAAATATTAAATCTACAGAATGACATGGAATAAAGTGGGGTAAAACTAAAATTGTTTAAAACATCTTAAAAAGGTATTTTATAGTAAAATAAGAAAAATAACATTTAAATAGGAGGATGACAAATTAAATAGAAAAGGGAATAAAAAAGAGGGGAAATATCAGAATGTGAGAAAAACTATGTTTAATCAAAAGGTTGACATAGAAAATAAAAATGTTTAACCCCAAAAAACAAAATAGGCCAAATATTCAAAAATACAAAAGGGATGTCATAGAAAATGGAAATAGGGATACAAATTATCCAAAAGAGGCTAAATATAACAGTGCGAAAATACATTTCAAATCAAAAGGGTGAAAAGGAAAATGTAAATGAGAATAACTAGGGTTCAAAGGGGGGGGGGGGGGGGGGGGGCAAACATAAGAAAGTGAGTAAAAGGGTATTAAATCAACAGGGTTACATAAAAATAGTTACGGAGATAAATAGGTATAAAAAATGTCCAAAGTGGCAAAATATTAAAAAAACGATAAAAAATATAATGAATGAAGAGGATGACGCAAAAAAAAAGTTAATAAAAAAAGGGCAAAACTAACGAAACTGCAGAAAGTTTGAAAAAATACCAAACACTTACGAATAAAACGGGCAAAATGTCAAAATATGGGAAAACGAAATGTGGAAATACATAGTAGTAAATTAATTAAGGTCAACAGAGGAGAGAAAAACTAGTTCCACGGCATCCATTGCCACGATTAGTCGGAAATGGCTATGTTGGAGTAAAAAGTAAACATAAACCGAACCAGAAATGACTAAAATGGAAGAGACTGATATTGTTATTTGTTCTTTTTATTTTTAACCCGTAAATAACACCTTTTGTCCAATTGTTATCATTCTTAATGAGTAGTGCCTTTCTCTGTTGTTGCTGTTATTTTTAGCACGGACATACAAACGTCAATTACACGTTTGTATTGAGTATTGGGACACACAGACTCACAATACTCATCCAAAAATGTGTGCCAACACCAACACTCTCAAAAACCCAATGTTTAAGCTTTTACAAGGAACACTGCTTGAATGGCACAGCGCTAGTGGTCAAATGCCAGTGTCTTGCACTGTTGTACTAGTATTTGTAATGCCAAAGACAGCAACACATATGCAATCTCTTGTACACACCCAACGAGGACATCGAAGTGTGTGTGTGATGTCAATATGGGAAAATCAAGAGGGCATTGAAGGAAAGAAAATTGCTAATGAATGGTGCTCGTTGAATAACTGCTCGAGGTTGCTTTTTTACTGTCTTCATGGATGTTTGTTCAGTTTGCATTGGCCAGGACGTCGCTGGTATTGGGTATTTGTTGGGTATGTGTTTATACAAGCATGTCTGCATAAGTGAGTGTGCTTAGATTGGAATTTCCGTAGAACCTCTGGGAGGTCGGGTGGAGACGCCCGCTGTTGACAACAAATCTCAATAGGAATTCAATTTTAATGTCATTTATCTGTTAAATGATTTCGTTTTTTCCGTTTCTTAAGCATTTATATGCATAAAGTTTTTCGGAAGTGGTATGCGTTCAGTCGCCGGGGACGATTTATAGTCCTGCGGAGAGATTACAAAAAAATACACTCAAACCAAAGGATATAGAGAAAATTACTTAGAAAAGACTTAGATGGAATTCTTAAAGGTCCTCTTAAATTGTTGTAAGGAATTTAATTACAGGCGTGTAGGTTCTTTGAGAACAGTCTCTCCAGATTGCCTTTCGGATTCGGTTGACTGACATAGTTTAAGCAATTGTAAAAAACGTTCAACAAAAAATAAAGTCATTCCGTTTGCGACACCTTAAAATATTAATCAGCAAATCTAGTCCTGTCAGTCTGTTCGTCTATGATTCTGCTTGAAGCACGATAATGGTAATTTTAAACAACCTCAAATTCTGTAGGACGTTGTGACCATAACGTTGCCGTCTCGGCAAAAGTAGCTACGTGTAGTTTTGGAAAAAAAGTTTTATTGTTGCATAAACAATCTCCTATTATATAGGGTGATCCATCGAATCTTTATCGGTAATTTGAAAGGACATTTTATGGCATTTATTTTTTAAATAAAATTTCCTTCAAATGTTGGCCGCAACTACGCCTCAGGGTTTCCATTCTCAGGGTTTAATAATGGATGTCTCGTTTGAACATTTCGACCGGTATGGCTTTAATGACACGCGTAATGTTGACTTCCAAAACCTGAATCGTAGCTGGCTTGTCAGGATAGACTTTGGACTTTACGTAACCCCAAAGAAAAATGTTTAAAGGTGTGATATCTCTCGATCTAGGCGGGCAACTCACCTGTCCAAAACGTGGAAATAGCTGTTTTTCGAAATGACCTCTCAACAGATCCATTGTTTAAGCAGCAGTATGGAGAGAGGCACCGTCCTGTTGTAACCAAATATCGTCAAGATTACGGGCTACAATTACAGGTAGCAAAAAGTTGGGTATCATGATGCGATACCGAGCACCATTCACAGTATGGTTCCGGCTGTTATCATTTTTTATCAAAATATGGACCGATTATGCCAACAGCCCATTAACCGCACCAAACCATAATTTTCTCTGGGTATAATCGCAGCTCTTGAACCTCTTCTTGTTGCTCTTCAGCCCAAATCCGGCAATATTGTTTATCGACTTTGCCGTTGAGCCAGAAATGGGCCTCACCGCTGAACAAAATTTTGGTCGAAAACAGCGGATCTTCTCGTTTCTCACCCAACGCTTATTTCCATAATACAGTTGCCCACATTTGAAGATAAGTATTTAAAAATGAGTTTTGTACACAAGTAGATATTAAAAAAGACTATATACAAGGGGTAATTCTCAGTAATTCAAATGAGATTCCCGTATAAGTCATTTTATTTGTAGCCGAAGTAATCGTTGCCAAAGACTGCTGAAGAAAAACCTTGGCGGGTTTAGAGACAGCTGTACAGTCTACCTGGCAATCATAGCCAATACATTTCACTTTTTTTTGTTGATTTTGAAAAAGAAACAACAAAATCAGAATAAAAACTGTTGAAGTTATTTCAAATAAAGAAACTGGCCTTGTTGAAAAATTTGTTTAAAGACGAAGGCGAGTCTAATATTTATGTTCGATCTATGAAAGAACGAAAAAAAAGATCGAAAATTGCGCCTTTTAGGAAAAAGTATGAAACAAAGAGATCGGTGAAAATGGGTAGAAGTAAGAAGATTTGTATGTGGAGGTGCTTATGGCGTTTTTTTAGTTGGAACGAGGTTGCCTGGCGCTATCTAACATGTCCATGGGAAAGTCTGACATTTTTCCCCATAAATTTACTCAGAACGTTTTGACATACGACCATCATTTGTGTTGTTTACAGTGACTTTAAAAAAATCAATTTGGCAAAAAAATGGAATTAACATTTTCAAACATTTTCGTGTAATCATTTTTCACAACCTTCGCGTGGATTATCACGACAAGAGTGCATCGATAAACTTAAATTTTTGTATTGCGATGAAGCACCATCCTATAGCACTGTGAAAAACTGGTTTTATGTATTCAATCGTGGCAGACGCTCGCTCAAGGACGAAGGTCGTGAAGGTCGTCGAAAAATGGCCCCTGTGCCAGAGAACATTGATGCCGTGCGTGAACTGATAATGCAAGATCGTCTGGTGACATACCGTGAGATAGAGGCATCACTGGGCATTTTTTCCACCAGTATACATTCGATATTGCATGAACTCCTGACCGTAAAAAAGGTTTGTTCTCGTAAATAAATACGAGTAAATAGCTATCATCTGATAGCACTGGCTAAAAAATCTTCTAAATCTGCTATTAGCTTTTATCCGTAAAGATCGTAATATCGCCGTAGCGGTTGCTGCCTCTGGCGTAGCTGCTACTTTCCTTAATGGTAGTCGGACTGGCCACTTCGTGTTGAAGTTACCGCTTACCACTTGGAGGCACTGGCAAAACATTTCTACTAAATCTACTATTATTTCATATCCGTAAAGAACGTAATAGTTGCTGCCTTAGGCACAGCGGCTACTTTTCGTAATGGTTGTTTATATTGCAAGTAGGAACTTTGCTGTCGGGGTGTATTACTGTAAAAGTGCAAACTATTAATTTGGGATGAGTGCAACTTATCTCACAAACATGAGATCGATGCATTAAATCGTAGTCTGCAATATATCACAAGCTGCAGAGCACTTATTAGTGGAATGGTTGTACTAATTGATGGTGACTTTAGCCAAACTCTACCTGTAATACCTAGAGTAACACCGGTAGATGAAACAAATGTATGTTTGAAGGCCTCTAAATTATGGACCGAAGTAACAAAAATGAGTCTTCCAACCAATATGAGAGTGCCTGTTTTTATGATGCCTCCATTTCCTAGAATGGGATTTGAGAAGTTATGAAGAACGTTAATGGTAAAATAAGTTTTCGAGCAGGATTCTGCAACTTGGTGTCATCCGAAGAAGACCTAATATCTAATGTATATCTAGATATTAACTGCACCAGTTCAGATGAAAGCTGGTTATGCGAAAGAGCTTTGCTGGCACTACAAAATAGTGTTTTTGCCAACTTGAACCATCAAATTCTCAATAAAGTTGATGGTGAGTCATCCATATACAAATCAGTAGATAGAACAATAGATAAGGAGCACTGTATCACATACCCAATTGAGTTCCTTAATTCTATCGAGCTGGGTGGAGTTCTAGGGAATAGACTGTAACTCAAAATTGGTGCTCCGATAATTCACTTGAGAAACCTTAATTCCCCATAACTTTGCAATGAGACAAGGCTTCGGATAACATATCTCTGTCGCGAATTTATACGAGCTACTTGACGGACAGAAGCGTCAAAGGGTGAAGATGTTTTTATGCCGTGTATACCCATCGTACCGACAGATTCTCCATTTCAATTTAAACACTTGCGATTTCCAGTCAAATGGACTATCGATATTACCATAAACAAATCCCAAGGTCAAACAATGAAGATAGCTGGCTTACGTTCACAAAACCCCATGTTTTTCTCATGGACTACAATTGGATGTGGCTTGCTCCAGAGTTGGAAGTGAAAAATATTTATACATTTTTGATCCATGTAGCAGAACTGCCAACATCATTTATACAACTGTCCTATCCTTAAGTTAATATATTTCTATAAAACCATTTTTATTTAAAAACATACTAATATTAATAATGTTGAGAGAATTATTCTAGGATTGATATGGCACAATAAATAATTCATCACCATAACAATTCATATCTAACTGAAACTGAGATGTTTATCATTTAAAAAAATATGCCCGGTCAAAGCCGGGTACAGACAGCTAGAAGGCCATAATCAAGATACATTTTCCTTTCTAGAGACCATAGCGAATCAATGATTGAGGATATATATATGATTCGGCCACCATGAACACTACCAGGTAAGAGCTTGTTATATTCCACAATGTGTACTTCCTTTTTTATTTCTGAACAGTGTTTATATTCGAAATCTTCTCACCTGTATGTCATTTATCCACCACGTCAGATTGGCTGCCGGTCTCGAATAATCCGACGAGCAGTTGCCATTGATAACATCGCCCAGACGATAGCGTGAGTGTATTCCTGTAATTATAGGGCGCTGTGTGGGCAGCTCTGTAAAGAATTTTCAATTTGGAAGTTCAAGATTTTTAATAATAAGTTAAATTTGCGTCGTTCTATTTGAAATACTTACCAACCACATCCATGAGACCACCCATCATCGTAGTATGGAATGAGGGCGCATCTGCAGATACTTCGCAAGCATAACGGCCCGATATGGCTATGGGTACATTGCGTATGAAAACATGACTCGCATTCGATTGACTGGTCTAAAGAAAGGGAATAGGAAAAAATAGATATATAACACATGCATTACGAAGACAATTGTTTACTGACAAAAGATTTTCTGGAGGAAATATTTGCATTTTAGACTACCATCAGTTACATCCCCAAAATATTGTAAATGAGAACTATTACATCATTTGAAAGTCAAGTTTAAGGTACTAACTAACCTCACCTAAGTTAAGGTATCTTTTGCTAAGCTAAAGTTTACATGGAATTGCTCAAATTTGTATCCCATCACCTGCGGGGTGAGATTAGAAGTAAGTACAGAACCCGATCTAAAACGTATATTCCTTTCTCCCACGACATAATAATAAAAAATTGAAAACTTACATTTTAACTCTGCACTAAGGATAGGACCGGCAAAACCAAAGTTATACTTTATTAGAGTAAAAAGGCCGTTGGAAAGAGCTAGGGTCCAGCGCGAACGCTGAGAACCATCTCAGAGAGTTTTAGAAAAAGCAGTTTCTTTAAAAAGCGTCATAATAAGTAACAAGTTAAGTAAGGCCGTTTCGAATCTTATATACCATCAACATTGGAGCCGTACTCAAAAAAGCGTACTTTTTTCGGAGGTACCCTTAGCCGCTTAAAGGAAACCTAGGCCGATTTCTTTTCTTTACTATCTCTAATAACAAATGATTAATTCGTTCGAGCACTATTGTACTTTCAACAGTCACACGCACAAACGGACTTGGCTGGGTCATCTTAGATCGTGTTTCTGACGGCCAATAATAAAAATGATGTCCAACAAGGGTTTTCAGAAAATTATTTTAGTATTATTTATTTTGATAGAAGGAACTATTACAATTACACGTAAAGCAAAATATCGGCTAAGTAAGGTCCACGTCTTCGGTGGCATATGATGAGATAATCGGCACTTCCATCATGCCTAAAGTCATTGAATATATAGACCATCGGATAGAAGTCGATATTTTTTACTGAATCTGAGACAGAATGGAGGTTTAATATCGTTAATGTGCAGAACTATCTCATCCTTTAGCTCTTAAATTGTTCTTTGCATATTGACGTACACTTTTTTTTATAAACATCCCCAAAGAAAGAAGTACAAGGGTGTCAAATCACATGATCGTGGCGGCCAATTAACATCATCCCGACGTGAGATAACAGATCAATTTCTTGCACAAAAGAGCCAATGTTTTGTTGGCTGCGTTGCAAGTGGCATTATCCTGTTGGAACTACGTAACGGCCAGTTCCATTTCCTTAATTTTTTTGAAACAAGAAGTCCAATATTATCTCGCTATAGCAAACACCATTCACGGTTACTGTTTCGCCGACCTCATATTTAAGGAAATACGGCCCGATGCCCACAAAACATTCACTCTTTCTGGATGCATCGGCTTTTCAACAATCACTTTTGGATTCTCATTCTGCTTGTTAACGAATCCACTGAGAACACATTTGGTCGATTATGTTGATCAAAAAAATCACGAAGTCCACTAAATTCACTTTGATTTAAACGGCCATTATCGTAAAAGGCTTTAACAATATAAATACGCTTCTAAATTTGTCAAACACTTAGTCAACGAAGTGTAAAATTAAGTTGGGCAAAACACTTTACGTTAAGGTGTGACACACAACTTACATCGCGCAATATGGTTGCAAAATCCCTTTGTATAAGTATATACATATATGTACTCGGTCATGTATCCTAGGACGACTCTGCTCAATATTTCGCGGTGTTGCAAAAGAAATAAAATATTTGGTTTACACTCCAACGTTCGGCAAAGGATATAATGATATTGAAAGATGAAAATGTTGTAGAATTGAAGTTTATGGTAGTTGGAAAGAAATTAGAATATTTTACCAAGGTTTGAAACTATAAAGAAGAGACTCTCCAAATATTATTACTGAAAAGAATATTCTGCAATTATTTTGCAATAAAAAGGCTGTTCAGACACTTCTTTTCCCAGAGGATCCACAGAATTTCCCATAAAGAGGGATCTCCTCTTACCTTCACATAAGCGGCAGGCAGTATTCGAGTATTCCTTCTTGATGCCTATCTAGTCATTGCCCTTATCCTATACTGTATACTCTGTTGATTTCAAAAAATATTCTCGTTATTTGAAAAGTTTTTCAGCTGCAGATTTTATGTTGCTTTACTTGAGTTAGAACCTCAGTTTGAAATACGCTGCATATGTTATAGAGTTAATACGTCTGAGGTTTGTTAAGCTACTTTAAAAAAAGGGATATACTGGGTGGCCCAAATAAGATTGGAGGGTTAATAATACGTGTATTCATAAATTAATTGTTCATAATTTTTTGTTTCTCTTTTGCAGGTTATACGATATTGTATAGTTTTTTATGGTTTACATATAATGTACAGCAACGCGGCATAATTGATATGTGGCTTCTAGAGTCAAAAATATAAAAATCGGATATACATATGTGTGGGAGCTATATCTACATCTAAACCAATTTTCTCCAATTTTAATAGTGTCCATAAGGGCGGGTCGATTTAAAAATCGCCCAAGTGACAAAGAATATTGTATTCTAGGGATCAAAATGAGAAACATTGCCCGAGGAACCATACCTCTAAGATGAAGTCTGATGTCCCGACTTTTGACACATAGGGTAAAATTTTCAAAAATCCCATTAGGTTTTCGATAGTTGTTGTTGATTCATCATGCGGTGTAGAGGATGGTGGATTCATTGTAAACTAAAAGATAATAAAAAAAAAACCAGGAAAAATCCATATTTTAAACTCTGATAACAATAACATAATAATCCAAGGGGCAGTAGTAACAAAATAAAGCACATACACACACACAAAAATGCCTTTTTTGGCCTTTTTCGATAAAGGCACTTTAAATGGGTCAAAAGGGGATCTTTTAAAATTTGATTCTACATGTCAAAAGTTGCGACTTCAGAATCTGTTTTAGAGGTATGGTTTCTCGGGCAAAGTTTCTGATTTTGATCCCTAGAATACGATTTTCCTTGTCACTAGAGCGATTTTTTTGCTTCCCTACAAATCGACCCGCCCTAGTGTCCATCCTTGGCCAAAAATACTTACTTGTACCAAATTTCATGTAGGTTAAGAAAGACTGCAGATGGACGGAAGAAAGGATAGAGAGATATCGGCAAATCGCCTCAACTGGTGATTTCGAGTCTTTCGGTGCCCTTAAGGTGGGTTTAGATAATAACTAGTTACGTAGTCCTTATGCTTTTCCATTGCGAGGAATATGAAAATATCCAGCTCCAAATCACCAGACACACTGTTCACTACATGCTGCGGCCCAAGGTTCGGTTAACACTTAATGTAAAAGTCGATGACGTCAACATGCCGACTACCACCTACCCAAAATCCATGTTTTGTATGGCGATTGTTTCCTCCGCCCCTTACTGAAGGGTTCTGTTGACTATTCTATGCTCGGCAAAATTGTTAACAAGTCTCATTATGGTCACATTGGACAGCCTTTTCCGATCCTCTGCACATGCTGCAGCTATCTGCGACAAGCTTAATCGGAAGAAGGCCCTCTAGATCCTGGCCGGCAGTACTTGGGAAACCGACAAAGAAACCTTCTTGACCTCGTACAAAGCTTTAGATTGGTCTGTAGCGAACGCGAGTAATACACATTGGAAGAAAATTTAGACTTGCCAGAATGCCGCCCTGAGAACATCCACAGGAAATCTTCTTATGTTTTCTAAGGAACATCTACATAAGGAGATGAATGTCCTTATCCTGCGCCAACACAATTTATTGTTGTCTAATCATTATATGCCTAGGCGTCTTCGCAGTAGTCGTCCTACCACCATTTCATGGACAGGATGCCTCCACAAAGACACATCAGGTACGATCTAATGATCTAGAGAGAGAGAGAGAGAGGTCCAGTGGTACAAGACAAAGACTTTAGATCATCGAAACTATCAGGCATGTCTGAAAAAAAGCCACGCTGATGAATGTGCAGCAGCTGTATCTAGCTATAGCGTGAATGCAGGGCTAGGAGTTGATCCTCCGCAGATTGCACCAAAGGAGAAGATGCTACCTTGGCTCAGCTGGGATCTAAATAGTGTCGCCGCCTTAATTTGTATTGGGCGCTAATTGATGGCAACGTTCCGAAGGTCATCATGGCATCTGCACATCTTCAGTTTTCTGAGCAAGCCCACTCTTTGGACGCATCCAGTTCAAATCTGTTGAATTCACATGGATATCGAAACAGATCAAATAGACAAACAGGACTCACAAAACTTAATATATGTTGTTCTTACGACTTAAAAAAATATGAATTTTCGCTAAGTTTACAAACAACAAAAACAGACAGCAAAAAAAAACAGAAAATAAACCGACATGTTGGGTTTCGGCTAATTTTAAGAAACCGTCTGTTAGATTTGGAAATAATAACCAGAATGTCGGTTTCCTATTTCGGACACTCTAACTTCAATTGAAATTTTTTGGGTCCGCAAGTTGAGGATAATCTTAGCATATGGTTCACCAAGATGGAGCCACTGCTCATACAGCAAGCGCCACATAAAAACGTTTGCATAACCATTTTGTTGCTACCTTTAGTCTTACTTGGGCCAGTACAGGGTGGCTGATGAATATTGCTCTATTAAGAAACTAAAATAATTTTTTTTTCAGTGTATAAAACTTATTCTTGCTTTTGTTCATGTTAAAGCTCATTCAGTTTTATTAGAATCATTGGTTTAAAAAATAAAATAATGGAATTTAAATGACCCCCCCCCCTCCCCCTGCTCGTTGATGCTTGTGCGGCATCTTTCCAAAAAGTGGCTCATTCCTGCTTGGAGAGTTCAGACAGGAATAGCTGCAATTGTTTCTCAAATGGATTCCTTAAGTTCATTCAAATTTGTTCGTTTTGCGTTGTAGACTTCCTGTTTGCAATTACCCCACAAGAAAAAGTCAGGCGAACTTGGTGGCCAACGGAATGCGGAGTTTCTGGATGTGTTGAAACGGAATGTGGAGTTTCTGGATATCAGTTTCTTGGGAAATTTTCGTTGCAAATCTCTAATAACAGGCCGGGCTATGTGAGGAGTTGCACCCTGTTGTTGAAATTATACAGAGTTGAAAGAAATTCTCATTCGGCGTAATTCTGAATAGAAAAACTCTCTCAACATATGAACGTTTTCTTTAAAAAAGTAGGGCCCGACAATGCTGCGTGATAAATCTGCTCACCACACTGTGATACAAAGTGGATGCGATTCCGTCTCATGTAGTATCTATGGGTTGGAGGCACTTCATATTCGACAATTTTGTTTGTTTATGTTGCCGTTTAAACCGAAAAGGGCCTCGTCAGACATAAAAATGACAGATCAACTTGTTTCCGTCCTCTTCCACTATTCCAAGCATCTTCTGGCAAAATTCCAAGCGAATCGAAAAGTCTTCTGCGTTCAGTTTGTTGGCCATTTGGATTTTATATGGAAATAAGTCCGAATCATTGTGCACAATTGAATGCAATGACTGTCTGCTTATACCCATTTGATCAGGTAAGCTTCTTGTCGAAACTCTTGGTTTGTTTTGTATGACGATTGTTTTCTCCGTCCTAACTGAATGGTTCTGTTGACTGTTTCATGCTCGGCAAAATTGTTAACAAGTCTCATTGTGGTCCATCTGCTCAGAGGATTGCCGCCAAACGTGTGCCTATACTCACTTTAAACCGAAACTACGGACTCCAGTGCGTGATAGCGGCCGACAATCCAAATTCCTATTTCAGTATCCCAACTATACATTTTTGTTAAATCAAGAAATCAATCTGCAAAATAAAAAAAAATACCCTGATTGATTAAATAGAAAAAATGTTAATAAATTTAATTTAGGTAGCGGCTTTCAACAGCCACCCTGTAGTTCCCACATCGATCTTCGCCCAGTAGGTGCCTTGGCACTGTTCTCCTAAAAACAAAATCTCTTGCTATAAGCGGAATTTTTTGAAAATAAAGCATAGGGCGTCAGATATTTTGACATGCGGTTAAGAAGTCATTACTGCAGAAATTGTATATCACTGCAATTACAGTCCTCTTTAGTGCCCAAGTATAACTTCGAGCAGGGATGAATATTTGCTATCTGATCTAACAGATTTGTAAAGGGTGCTTATGGAACTAAGATTTCTTTAATTATGAAGCAGACAAATAATTAACCTGAGTTAACTAAAGCTCGAAAACATTTTAAGTTCAGGCGAAGGGAAGTTTATTTCAAATTGCAACAGCCTGAGTAATTTTGAAATATATTTCAAATCTCTTAAATTAAAGGTTTAAATCTGCTGATCGTTTGTAATGTCATTTTTCTGTTGATATGAAAGGAATGTTTTCTGTATATATGAACCATTTAAAAAAAAACTACCAGAAATGAATTTCATATCCATTTAGTTCTCGTCACTGCAACACATGCCACCAACTCCACTTCTGCATCGTCTACCACTGGTCATGCTTTTTCCAAGCACTCCGTGACGTCTCCCACATTTTATGGTATTCATTTTATGTAAAATACTTCTGAAATGTATGTAATTTTGCACGTGTTGTTGTATTTTGTGTGTGTAATGGTATGCAATTTTTGTATTATTATTTTTTGGGTTGTTTTAAAATGCTATGTATCTTTTTAATTCTTTTCTGCTGCCAGTCGGCAAGAAATATTTCATTTCCCTTGCAGAGTGAATGTGTGTGTTTTTCGAATTTATTAAATATGGTATTTATTTTAATTCTTTTGCTACATTTAAATATCTAGAGGGTAATCCGACTTAAAAATACACTAATCGAAAGGGGTCATATACTCAAAAATTATATTGTGTTGACTTTGATACGGGAAAATTGCTATTGAAAACCGGTCCTGGCTCCGATTCTTCAGAAATTTGAATAAACCCTGAACTTCTTCTGATAGCATGCACAATTTAAATAAACGTTAGCGTACATTCAACTGGTTGAATGTGAAAAAATGTCCTAACATACATGGTGCTGGCGGATTGTTTGGCTTTCTGTGCCTTGAGCTGCACCCGCCAATGTCTTTCTTATAATAAAAAAAATTTATCACGTTTTTCAATACAACTTGCAGTAGTGAAATACGGTTTGAAGCTTTAAAATAATTTAATCACTTCTTCAGTGCAACCGGCAATTAGAAAAAAACATATTAAATGTAAGAAATGTGTACTGCCTCGAAAAGTACTAAAATAAGTCCTAGAGTTTCTGCCTGCTTAACAAAAAAGATTAATGTACAGGGTGGAGCGCGCAAATTTGCTTATTTGGGAATTAAATAAAAAAATTATGAACCTTAGAAAAGTCTATTTTGTATTTTAATTATATTGAATGGTAAGGGAATTTTTAAACTGCATGATTTTAAATAGTGTATCGGGCAATTGTCGACCTTTGCTATCCACACACTGCTGCATACGATTTCTGAAGTTTCCATGAACTCTAACACACATGTCGACTGCTACTCTGCCAATTTTATTGGCAGAATAAATATTGTTAATCAGGTCTTCCAAGGTGTTGGGACGGCTGATATACACCTTCGACTTCAGGTTAACACAAAGGAAAAAATCGCATGGGGCTAAGCATGGTGAGCGTGCCGGCCAGTTCACATCACCCCTCAAAGAGATAAGCCGTCCAGAAAACATTTGCCTCAAAGAATTCATGGTAACCCTCGCTGTGTATGCAGTAGCACAATCCTGTTGGAACCATGTATCCTCTAATTACATTGCCCCAAGAGCCGGCTGACAAAAAGTCTGGAAATGAGCAAGTGATTGCTTTCAAGCAGAGCATTTCTGAGATTGGTGTACTGCTGCTCTAACTCTCTCGATGTTTTGTGGTGTTGTAATCCTTCTCTCAGGTCCTCCTCGTACACATCACACATTCCCTGCTGTTCTCATTAAAGTTACCCATTTTAAAATTGATTGCCGTCCAGGAACACGTCCGCGTGGGGGGACAGCGAATCTTAAACAAAAAGCACGCAGCACTGCAATGATCGAGTGCGCATTTGAAAAATACGCTTCAACAAAAAATTACCTCTCATCACGTGTCCAATGCATGATGGCAACTGAAAGGCAGACGAATGCAAATCTCCCTTTAGCCACTATAAGCCACGCATAATCTCCATCCTCTTCGACCAACAGTGCCGCCACACCTGCAGTGCAAAAAACTATAATACCGCGTTTCATCCCGTATTTTCGAGGAAATGGTACTGCGGCACTTCGTCATATCACTTGTTTTCCCCATCCAGTAGGATAAGGACATAGCATATAACGTATACATGCTGTCCATTCTTAATGATTGTGGCTTCGTATTCGTATTTCAATTTTTAATGAATAATCATATTCAGAAATGTTGATACTTTTGTATTTACTCTGTACAGTAGGTACAGAGTAAGTGCACATCCTACCGCGATGAGCGGGAGCAGAACTGGTTAAAAAAATATTATTTAGTTACTTTCGGTGTAAAAATCTTCCGCAACGAATGCAATTACTATATATTTTTTTGGTCAGCATAATCGACTAAATGTGCCCTAAGAGGAGTCGTTAACAAGCAGAATTGCCTCATTTAGGCAAATCAGAATCCACGAGTTATTGTTGAAAAACCGATGCATCCTCAAAGAGTGTGGGTTTGGGTCGGTTTATGGGCTCGCGGCTTCATCGGGCCGTACTTCTTTGAACATGAGGTCGGCCAAGTATTAACCGTGAATTGTGTACGCTATCGCGAGATGATAACGGACTTCTTGTGACCAGAAATTGAGGATATGGACCTGGACGATATGTCGTAACATCAGGAAAGTGCCACATATCCAACGAAACAATGGTTCTTTTGTGCGAGAAATTCATTGGACGTCTTATATAAAGTCGTGGCGATAATGAATTGGCCGCCTCGATCTTGCGATTTGTCACCGCTGTACTTTTTTCTTTGGGGATATCTTAAAGAAAAATATACTTCAATGCGAGGGCTGATATATATATATATATATATATATATATATATATATATATATATATATATATATATATATATATATATATATATATATATATATATATATATATATATATATATATATATATATATATATATATATATATATATATATATATATATATATATATATATATATATATATATATATATATATATATATATATATATATATATATATATATATATATATATATATATATATATATATATAAATATATATTTCTGTTTTTCAAAGTATTTTCCAGCATGATTTCTACACTTTTACATGCCCTCAAATCAATTGCCGAAGCACTTTTTCTACTCCGATTGAAATGTGTTCGAAATGTCATCGTAGTAATATCTATATTAGTTCATAAGGTATAGTCATTTAAAGCACAGGGTTGAGTGGGCGGTGCAAAACCCCATTTTCCGAGTTTCTTAAGGTACGGTCACACTGGGCAAATATTTGAAGAAAAACGTCGAATATTTCTTTGTCACAATGTGACCACAAAATATTTCTGAGTGGCACACAACAAAACAGCAGATTTTGGGGAAACAAAATTATTTGCCAGCAAACAAAAATTGCCCAATGTGAACACTGTCTGTCCACCCGAGAACAAATATTTTCATCTATAAGTATTTTGAGCCAATATCTATTTGATCTTACACAATTTTTGTAATATCAAACAATTAGAAATAACTGCTGGTAAATTCAGATATGTCATTGTAACACCTAAAAGTACGAAGGCTGAAATTGACTAACGAAGTTGTGTCGTCTTCTTTGTTATTAGCGGGCCAACTAATTTCAGCTACACAAAAATATTTTTTTACAAATTTTAATGGTCTACATCTCATTTTACGAGGACTGCTGTATATATTTCTGGCCTAATAATGAAAATGCGAATATTTATCATCAAAAATGGTTTTATTGTTTTTCAAAGTATTCTCCAATTGTCCAAGCACTTCAAACCAGTTGTCGAAGCACATTTTCCACTCCAAATGAGACACCTCCAAAGCGTGGTTAAAAAAACACTTCAACAACATCTTCTGGCGATGAAAATCGTTTACCAAGCATTTTGTTCTTGATGTGCGTGAATAAAAATAAGTCATTGGGTGCCAAGTCAGGTCTGTACGGCGGATGACCCATCAATTCGACGTTTTGGCCGGTGAGAAAGGCGCTGGTTTGAGACGATGTGTGAAAGCTCGCATTGTCATGGTGCACAATGATTCGTCATCTCTTGTTCGTTTTTCGAATTTCTACGAATTTTGTGGTGAACCACTCAAAATTGACCGTCCTATGTTGCTTAAGCGGAACAGTCGCCACATGACCAGTTTTGCGAAGAAACAGGCGACCATTTGCTTCGAAGTGCTTCTTCCACGAACAACTTTCGTTGGATTTGACTCGTCGCCAAACGGTCGATTTTTTGTCTCGGACTCATACGCATAGATCCATGATTCGTCACTTGTGACGATCTTAAAAACGCTTTAATTTAATTTCATCGATGCATTCTTGTCGAAAGTTGTGAAAAATGATCGCACGAAAATGTTCACGAATTAATTCCATTTTTATGCCAAATTGATTTTTTCAACTGATTTTTTCAGACTTTACACACGCTTTAAGACGCACTGGCCAATCATCAATAGCTGCACGAACCTCTTCCATTGGAAAATTGGTCACAGCTCGAACCAAAGCAGTCTTAAGAGATCCAAAGTTGGGGTATCTTTTGTGTCAAACCTTGTCCTCTAAACCCGTCCACAATTTGTAATCCAATAAGTTCAAATCTTGACTTCCTGAGGGTCATTCTTCAGAGAAAATGAACGCTGGCAAATTGTTTCGAGGCTAGGCCTGGGACGTTTTAGCCTTATGGGCCGGCGCAGAATCCTGCTGGAAAGTCCATGGCTGGTTTTAGAACAGGGAATTGTTAAGAGGCTTCACAACAGCTTCCAAAACGGTTTCTTGGTAAACTTTGGCCGATGTTTTGACTCCTTGTTCGCAGAAATGCAGGTCAGTGACCCCATCGAAAGAGACACCGCACCAAACTATGACTTAAGCTGGGTGATGACCCTTTTCCACCCTTGGGATCAGTTCAGATGCTTCCTTAGAAGACCGCGCATACACTCTATCATTTTGCTTGTTACATTTTTTCTGAACGGTAACAATTTTTTCATCGGTGAACACAATTTTTCTGTGCATGTTATCAGCGTGCTTCACCAAAAGACGTTTGCATTTTTCAATCCTATTTTTTTTAAAGCTGCAGTCAATAAGTGCCCGGTATGTCGTTTAAAAGCCCCAAGTCCCAAGTCTTTTTTAATGATTCGACTCATGGACTTTTGCGTGATATTCACCTCACGGGCTATGATTTCTTGTTTTCGGAGCGGATTTCTGTGAATTCTTGATTTAACGGCTTTGATGGCATGCGGTGTTCGAAAAGAGCGTGGGCGGCCCGACCGGTGGCGGTCTTTTACATCTCCAGTCTCCTCAAACAGTTTTATGCATCGGTAGACGAACATACGGCTAATCCCTAGTGGCCGGAGCGATTTGAAAATATCGTTTTTTTCATTTCACACTTGAGACGCGCTATTACAGCGATACGGTTCTCATTATCTGACCACTTCATGATGAAAGTTGAAACAATTTAAAAATCCCGTTACAGACTAACGCTATTGAGGTTTGCTTACAAAACCCATATGACATTAACGGGGTATGTTCAGTTCTAATTTTGAAATCTGTGTCTTCAATGTTGTAACATTATTTATGTCCCTACTAAGTACTAAAAAATGTCAAACTTTCCAATGAAAATGGCAGACGGCGCCAGGCAACACTTAGTGTTGCCTAGCCAGAAATATATAAAGCATCCCTCGTATTGGACTTTAGTAAGTATAAATATTTCTATTGGGCATAGCTCATTGTTCTTGGAGAATTTCCCCGTTTTTTTCTAAATAGAATGTTAAGGGAATTAACATTAATGGAAGTTTTAAATAAATCAGCAAATATCCACTTAAAGTTGCATGTCCTTTAAAAGGCTTTTTTTGACTGTTCCTATAAATGAATATCACCTAGTCTAAAGGGGCTATTGTAAGAATATACGGCTATAGTAGACCATCAATCGCCATTTTCCTAATGGCGAACAAATTCGAAAATCTCTTAGATCTTTTCAATTTCTTAGAATCCCCTCTAAACCAATTAGTCCTTTATGTTCTTTGTTATGTGTCTTTTTTTCGCATTAACTTTAACCTTTGGGTAAACTCAACATTATTTAAAGTGTACTTTTAGGCTTAAAAATTAATTGTCATTTTGTTTACTTTCATTATCACCCCGTGTTATCACATTTAATCAATATTTATCCGCTCTCCTTCATACTCTCCTCCTGCTGTTCGCCCCACTTGCCGGTGCTGTTGCTCCGTTTTGTACATCGTCTTGTAGTTAATTCCCCTTTTAACCATAAAAAATCAATTCACATTATGTGTCCTCCAACCGAACGATGCTGGGCTGGCAAGCGTCAGCCGCCAGTGTCCATGTCCTTGTTATCCTTGTCGCTGTTTGTCTTCTACTTTACTGGCACTTAATGTCAACTAACAAAGCAACAACAGCAAAATCGAGCGAAAAAAAAACGGGCAAAAAGTGGAAACGTGGTCATTTTAAAATTTTTGTATTTAACGTACTACTCTATAAAAATGTTGCTGTTGTTGTTCGGATCTCGGATGGTTGTTTCTGTAGCCAGTCTAGGCCAGACCAGACCAGAGCCAAGCAGGCCAGTAGGCTGATGGTTGTTGTTTTGCTTGGTTGGTCGGCTGAAATGTGTCGGTTGTTTTGGTTTTTCGTTTGTTTTTTTCTTTTTTTGGAATGGGAAGCTAGGAATTGTGGGGGGGGGGGAATGGGAAAATTGTCCTTTCATTGGATTTTCACTTTAGGGTTTGCTGCTGTATACTTACATCCACTGATAAACCATTGGTTGATGAGAATATTTTCCATGCCGGATTCTCTTTTGGCGTGTAGCGATAAAATTCCCGCCGTCCACGATACCATTTAACCGTGTACAGAGTGTCATTTTCAATGTCGTAATTACAGATTAAAATCGCATTATCACCACGTTTAACAGCTAACGGTATGGTTACGCTGACATTACGCAAAGCCAATATGAAATCTACGGGAAAAACGAAACGGGAGAGAAAAACACACACAAACGCACGTTAATAAATGGAGTGTCATGGAAGGAAAGTACAAGTTAAGATACAATGATTTTAAGAATTAATGATAAAATATTATGAGTACATCGACATTAACGCCAACACATCAACGGCGGAGGCAGCAGGACTCCGGACTGACTGCCAGCCGCCGTTTCTGCTAAAACATTATCGCAGCAGCCAGCCGGAACAGCCGGAGTCACGGCTACGGCATCAGCCGTCAATAATTTGCTTTTAAGTCCCACCCACTGCTGGCGATCTGTTCACCAACAACAAAAACAACGAAACGACAAAAACACCAACAGCGACAGCTAACGAAACGAGGTGTTAATCGCAAAGGACACAACATATGGCGTTAAGAGTCTATAAACATTTTTTTCCTGTTGTTCGTCCTTCTTTTTGCCATGGCAAAAGTTATTGATTTTTTTCTTTAATCCCCAAGATTTTATGGCTTAAAAATGAGGGCAAAAAGACAAAATTTAAAAGGTTGTCTCTTAAAAGTTTAAAGAGGATATTTTATTCAGTTAACTGACGTGCAAGGACATTAAGTGCGTTGCTGCAGCAGCGAAGACTGGGAAATTTCATTTTAAATTGTTGGCCGAATACGCAGCAGACATTTCAATGGCATAAAATCTTATCGTTGGCAAAGGCATTGTCCTAAGAAGAGAACATCGTAAGGATATATTGCGTCGCATCTACTGGGACAGGTGTAAAAGTAACTTGACCCCACGTGGTTAGAGAAAAGACAATGACAAATTTAGTTTAAACTAGATTTTTCGGTGTAGGATATAAAAAACATTTTTTGCGGCAATCTTTTTCTTAAATCGATATTATTAATTGTTTGTTGCATAATTGTGATGCACAAGGCAGGCAATATATCGGAAACCATAAAGTAAGGAATGTATGACTACAGGCAGCAGAAATGACTGCAAACGCCACAGGCATTCGCAGTGCTGCCGTGTGAAACTTAAGAGTCAAAATGGCGCTTTTGGTTATGCCTCATTTTGACGGCTCGTTTGACGGCTCATTTTGACGACTTTTTCACCAAATACGCTGTTTGGGATTGTAAATGGGCAAAATCGGAGCAAGGGGAACAAAGTTTTCATTTAACACAGTAAAAAGTGCACTATTTTGAGTATTTACTTAGTAAATAAAATTTTTTTGTGAAAAGACATTGGTTAAAATGGGTACTGTTTGGGACGCATAATCCAGTCAAGCGATAAATAGTCAATATGGACAAATGGGACTCAAATTAAAACATATTTGGCTACGATATCGAATATGAAGTAATATTGAAGTTACAGCTGAGATTAGGGACGGACTCATTAATGTAAATTCATAAACCCGAAAATACAGGGTGGAGCGGGGAAATTTGCTTTTTGGCAGGCTGTGTCGGCACTGTTGGTCGAAGAGATTGGAGAGTGTGCCTGGCTAATAGTGGCTGCACTGAGCCGAAAATACATTGATTTTTTTAACCATGTGTCTGGTTAAATTTTTCATGGTAAATGTTTGATAACGAAGACAAAATAACGTTATATAAGGTCAAATGTAAGTTTAAACTTTTCAAGATAGGGACAGAAAAATTTGCGACATAAACAACAATTTAAAGATCATTCGGCTCTGTTGTATCAGAGTTTTTGATCTGCTTTGTGTTATACGAACTTCAGAAGTTGCAATTAACAATTTTCTTGGCTAAAAACAATGCATTGTTAAAACAACCATAATTATTTCAATAATAACAATTTTAATGGTTAATAATCTCAACAATACATTGTCAAAACAACAATTATCATTTTGAAATTAACAATTTTTGTTAAAAAACTCAACCATAGAATACCAGTCAACAACACAATGATCAAATTATTCTTATATAACGTAGACTCCAAATCATATTTATTTATGGTTAAGCTAACCTTATATGGGTGATCCATCTAGAGGTATTTTTTCAAAATAAAAAAAATACTAAAATTCAAATCAAGTGTGGAATTTTTATTTTTATTATTCATACGAAAAGACAGTTAATGCCATTGATTTTTTGAACATAATTTCCTTCAAAAGTTGGCAACTGAAATATTGAAATGAGCAGACGGCGAAAAACAAAAAGATCCGCTGTTTTCGACAAAAATTGTGTTCAGTAATGAGACCGATTTCTGGCGCAACGGCAACGTCAATAAACAAAATTGCCGCATTTGGGCTGAAGAGGAATCAAAAGGGTTCAAGAGGTGCCACTATATTCAGAGAAAACAGCAGATGGGTGCGGTTTATGGTCTGGTGGAATTATCGGTCCATATTTTTTTCAATGTTGATTATGCTGGCTATTGCTCTATCATATGGGACTTTTTGCTACCTGAAATTGAAACCCGTAATCTTGACGACATTTGTTTTCAACAGGACGGTGCCACTTGCAGTACAGCTGCTCAACCAATGGATCTGTTGAGAGGTTATTTTGAAGAGCTGCTAATTTCACGTTTTTGGACCGGTGAGTTGGCCGCCTAGATCGTGTGGTGTCACATCTTTATACTTCTTTCTTTAGGGCTACGTAAAGTTCAAAGTATATTCTGACAAACCACCTACAATTCAGGTTTGGAAGCTTACAAAATGCATGTCATTAAAGATATACCGGTCGAAATGCTCGAAGGAGTCATCCAAAGTCAGAACCTCAGACTGGAAACCCTGAGGCGTAGTTGAGGCCAACATTTGAAGAAAATTATATTCAAAAAATAAATGGTATAAAATGTCTTTTCGAATGAACAATAAAGATTTCACACTTGAATTAAATTTTTAAGAAAAATCTCTATAGATTGATAACCATTATTTTTGAGGTTTTTGCCTTATATACTCGTATCACCACTATTAACTCCTACCTTTACTAAACTTTCTCATTCGTACAGGTTATATTTGTAGATTACTTACGATGCGATTGGCCAAGGGAGCGTGGCACCTCCCACACAATCCTGAACTTAGAAAGACCATATCCCGTGAACTGTTAGAGATATGGCGATGATATTTCGAACATCTGAGATGTGGGCCGCCATGGTGTAATGAAAGTGTGCACGATTTTCGACATCTTCTCTGCCGGCAACTTTGTACGAGAAAGAGGTTTGTCCCTTCGCCATCTAAAAACGTATCTAATAATTGTAAAGCCGTTCGGAGCCATCGTTAAACAGTAGGTTTAACGATCAGTGAGTATACGAATTTAATAGTGCACAGTTCACTGATTTGAGAGAAGTTCCCCTTGTTGCTTAATGTGATGTTGTGAGACTTTAGCAGTAAGTAAGATATCGAAACGAAGCACAACCTGGTAGAAAAGTGGGTTGTGCCACGCCCCTTTAAGCATATTTATATATTAGACAGAAACCGTGATTCGCGTGGTACTAAGGCACCAGTTCGGTCGAACTTACTTTCTCCACTGGTTTTCAATTAGATTTAATGGAATTAATTTTAAATAGGTAGTGGTAGTAGTCGTAAAAAATCATCGCTAATATGTTGTCACGGCTTAACTCTATTTTGTTAACACACAGCCAGCAAAAAAAAAATCGCGCCTAAATGACAAAACATTCTGAGTAAAGCTATGCTTAAAGTTTTAAACTTTCCAATGGAAATTTAAGTTCGCATTTGGCAACACTAGTTTTGTCAGGACCCAAAATATAAATAGGAACCCCCGCAAAAGAACGTTGTATCGAGCACCAGATCTCTGATATAGCAAATCTGTGTTTACTCTCTTCAACCTTTTCTCATCATAACAAAAACCTTTGTGGCCTTTCTTATTCCTAAGTTCGCCTTTTTTACACCCACATGTTAGAGTGTGTTATTGCATATATTTAAATCAATTGCCTACGCTTAGATGTTTTCACAATAAGAGCTATGTTGCATACTTTCAGGCTGTCACCAAAAAAAGAAGTATCTCCAACATTTCTCACTAAATCTTTTTTCACCCTGTTCCTATCTTTGTTCAACACAAAAAAAACCATTCAGACCTTTCTCATTAATAAGTTCGCCGTTTTTTCCACACCTACATGTTAAGATGCTTCTATGAATAGATTTAAATCAAATGGCTATAAGAGATATGTTGCATACTTTTAGGCTGCCAGCAAAACATATCTCACAGTAAATATTTGTCCACCCCGTAGGTAACGCATTTACCTCTTACCCCCACAAATTGTTTAATCAGGAGCCCAAATAGAAGACAATAATTAAAGCTAACTATCAAATAGAACAAAGATCTCAAACAACTACCAGCAGACTTACATACAGTGACAATACAGAAAATCTGAAGACAAACATAACTAATCTTCTACTTCTAGCATGCGTACAATAGAGTGGGTCGCAAAAAACAAATACACAAATATTCAATTCAAGAAGAAATTCAAATTAATGTTCCCATTTTTCAGAATATTTATTTAAGTGAAATTGTAGAACCGGATAGGATACGAACCTGTTTCTTTTATTTAAACCACTTTTCAATATTTTTGAACTGTGGAGAATCATTAGACGTTTTTAACACTCACAAACAAAATTGAAATTAATTGTTAATTGTTAGGTGGCAATATTGTTAGTTATCGAAATTTAAAAAGAAGTCCGTTTAAAAATACTACTACCATTAAATCTATAGAATTTAACTTAATTTTTGCTAGATAAACTGACCAGACTATGACCTCTCTGGAAATCTAATAATATTTGAATTTCTCCTAGGGTTTTCGGTGAACACAAACTATAGCGTACGTAACTACAAATACCAAACCTTTCTGAAATTTGGCGTTTAACAGAGATCAAAGTGATTAATCTATTAAGTCCTTGGGTACACATGTCTGTAGTTAAAAGAATCTAATCCCTGCAGAAGTCCTCTCATCAAAATAGTTAGTAGTAGGAAAAACTTTGTAATTATCTACCGGTTTTCTTGTATAGTACATGATTCAACTTATAAACGGACGTAATTCCTAGCGAGGGCAGTATTTATACTTATACGAGGACATGACCAACCATTCAAAATATTGATAACTTAGGGATTACGACAGCTAGACATAGAGCTTAAAGGCTCTAAAATTGCTTCAAGGTTCACTAGGCTTTAAATCGCCACACAGGGATAGATAGAAATTTAGGAAGAACTAGGTCCAGGAAATCCAATACAATTTGCAGAAATCTGCAGGTCGATACCGGTACCGGGTGATCCATCTAGTTGTTGATGTTTTTAAAACTTCAATTAAAAGTCAAATTACAGGAAACCACAACACAAAACGTCAACATCCGCTTCATTTTCTTCGACTTCGGCGACAGCAGCCACAACGGCAACAAGAGCAAATAGCAATAACGGCGGCGGCGGTCATGCCAGTAGTCCATAGTCACCAATTTACATATAAAGAGTGTATACGAGTATTTAAATCTCTAAATTTTGGCAGAAAGTCAGTGCCATGTATCCATTGAACGAAATTAGTCGTTTCCAAAGTCAATGGTGTATCGCCGAAACACTGCGTTTGTTAAAAAGAGATTTTGCTTAAATGAGATAAGTTATACAAAAGTTTGTAGAAAGAGATCATGGGTTTGGGTCTGAGAGCAACTCGAAATGGTCAACTGGTTTGCTCGAAAAGTTATCTTTGTTGACCATTTCTTTGCGTGGCAGCTAAAAGACTAAACTGAGCATCGTCGAGTGGTTAAAACATCCCCAGAAAACGTTATTATTTTTTCTTTTAAAATACTACTTTAAACACCAATACGGCCAAGTTTGAACCCTACTGAGGCTAAAAATTGAATGCATGGACTTGAATGATCTTGGATTTCAGCAGGATGATGCACCATTCCACCTACCCCTACAGTATTGTGATCCTCATACATTCAACCAAGCTACACAAAGAACAAAAATATGGTTGGGATAACAATATTCGAACAGCATCGTACAATTGTTGGGTATAAGGTTGTGTCACAACAATTTTAATTTCCGTAAAAAGTGTTGTTATTGGATAATATTCGTAACAAGATTTTTTGTTGAGGCTACATTTATTTGAACGCCCATTTTCATAATAATCCTGAATAACTTTAACGTGTTTCTCGCTTGTCTATCTTTCATTGGTTCAAATTGAGTTAGTCTGAAATTAAGAAATATCAAATGAAGTGCAAAAAAAGCTTGACCTTTATGAGTAGTTCACATTCAACATCGGCCCTTAAAATTTAACCACCATTAAGTAAACAATAGTCTTTAAAGTTATTGGCTGTCATAGCCAGCAGTTGTAGCTTTCAATTAGTTAAGTGTGTTCCACTGTGAGCTCGTCATATTGTCTAGTAAACCTTTTAGCTTTAACTTTCTTAAAAATGACTTTACATGGCCATTTTTGAAAACAGATTTTCTTTTTAAAGTTTGAAATCTCTTAAAATCAAAATTGACACACAGAATGTTTACTTGTTCTAGGGATTATTTTTTAAAAGAGGTTCTCAAAAATGTAAGATGTTATCCAATTATAAGGCGACCCACCTCAAGGCACAACCGACGACACCAGATAAAAATGTCTTTATTAATATTATTGGCCAATTAATACCGAGACAATGCCATAGGAAGGCGAGAAAGACAAGGATAACAAAGGCAATGAAACTATCAACACCATTACCTTCGAGTGAGAACCACATATAATTAAAGTGGTATCTTTGGTATAGAGCAGCCTTAATATGAACTAACCATCGCCATGCCACCACCCACTCCAGCATGCCAGTAAAAATGTGAGAGTGTGTGTGTGTGTAGGGGCAAGATGAATACCGAAACACCTTTAAATCAAAATTATGTTGACACACACAAAGCCACTCATATGACATGCATATACGTTCATACACACACATGTACTCAGAGAGAAAGAGAGAAAGAGTGCTAATATTACTTAGCTTAAAATGGAGCTTTGTGTTGTTAAGAACTTTCACTCCACACATACATACATACATACATACATACAAATGAGCACATACTCATGCTGCTGTACATTTAGATATCAGCGAACACACATACGAGTATACTATACACGAGTATGTATATGTGTTTCTATGTATGCATATCCTTTAGCATGTATTTGCCGTATTATGTGTTGTCTCGGTTTGTTATTAAAGACGTCTGCTTTTGCTAAGACACACGCCGTTGAGAGTGTGTTTATGTGTGAGTACAATAAATTGGCCTAATAGCATGTGAATGTGTGGCATTCCAGCCAAACAACAACAAAAGAAGCATAAGCATCAGCCGCAGCAACGCCAGTGTGTATGTGTTAACTCAATATGCATTGTAATTAATTACACTTGATTATTGTTTTTGTCGGGCCTCATTTTGTTTCCAGCGGGAATATTTAAAGGCCTTTGCAAAGATAACCCTTGCGAAAAATGCCATTTGCTGATCTAAACACCTTATTTTAGAGGATCTCAACAATTGCATTGTATTCTCTTTTATCTGCTCATTCCATGATTTATTTATTTAGTCTGCTTCTACGAGTATGTCCTAATGTTGACGCGAGCGGTGGATTGGGCGTCCCATTCTTCGTCTGCTTAAGGGGCTCCAGTCAATTGCGTTTCTTGTTATGTCCGATGG
The DNA here is from genome assembly GCA_963513945.1 of Hydrotaea diabolus. Taxonomy (NCBI): domain Eukaryota; kingdom Metazoa; phylum Arthropoda; class Insecta; order Diptera; family Muscidae; genus Hydrotaea; species Hydrotaea diabolus. The sequence continues at coordinate 46,792,925 of OY740717.1, read as the reverse complement.
TGGCCTTTGCAAAGCACTACTAAACCATAGCGTCGTCCATAGGTTAGTAAAGCTTTGCGTATACGGTCCTCAGCGTTCAATCTGAAGCTATCTGATGGTAGAGGGCTGCTATATATATTTCTAGCCTAATAATGAAAATGCGAATATTTTTCATCAAAAATGGGTTCCAAAGAATTCTCCAGCATGAATTATACACCTTTGCATACGTTCAAACCAATTATGGAATCATTTTTTCCACTCCGATTAAGACACCTCCGAAACATGGTTTTTGCGCGCTTCAACAGCATCTTCAGACGATGAAAATCATTGAAAAATCGAATTTTTTCTTGATGTGCGGGACTAAAAAGAAGTCATTGGGTGCCAAGTCAGGGCTGTAAGGTGGATGGCCGATCAATTGACGCTTTGTCCGGTCAATAAGGCGCTGGTTTGAGCCGATGTGTTAGAGCTCGCATTTTCATTGCACAATGATTCGTCTCCTCTTGTTCGTTTTTCGAATTTCTCCGCAGACTTCAGGCAAACAAATTGTGGTGTACCACAAGTCAGGGCTGTAAGGTGGATGGCCGATCAATTGACGCTTTGTCCGGTCAATAAGGCGCTGGTTTGAGCCGATGTGTTAGAGCTCGCATTTTCATTGCACAATGATTCGTCTCCTCTTGTTCGTTTTTCGAATTTCTCCGCAGACTTCAGGCAAACAAATTGTGGTGTACCACTCGGAATTGGCCGTCCTACGTTGCTCGAGCGGAATAGTCGTCACATGACCAGTTTTTTTGAAGAAACAGACGACCATTTGCTTCGTAGTGCTTCTTCCACGAACAACTTTCGTTAGATTTGGCTCGTCTTCGAAGACCCATACGGCCGATTGCTGTTTTATTTTGAGCTCATACTCGTCTCCTGTGACGATCTTATAAACGTCTTTTAAAGCACCGCGATCGTATTTTTTTTTAAATATCTTTGCACCAATCGACTTGAGTCTTTTTTAAGGCGATTATCAAATTTTGCGGGATCTAACGAGAACAATCCGTTTCTACAGCCAGGTGTTCATGAAATATCGAATGTATGCTGGTGGAAGAAATGACAAAAGATGCCTCTATCTCATGGTATGTCACATGACGATCTTGCATTATCAGTTCACGCACGGCATCAATGTGCTCTGGCACAACGGCCGTTTTTGGACGACTTTCGTCTTTAAGAGAGCGTCGGCCACAATTTAATTCATTAAACTTGTTTTTCACAGTGCTATAGGGTGGTGCTTCATGGCCATACAAAGGTTTATGTTCATCGATGCACTTTTATCGTGATTATCTACGTTGAAAGTTGTGAAAAATGATCGCACGAAAATGTTCACGAGCTAATTCCATTTTTTTGTCAAATTGATTTTTTCAAGTCACTGTAAACAAAACAAATGATGGTCGTACATCCAAACGTTCTGAGTAGGTTTATTATAAAAAAAATGTCAAACTTTCCAATGGAAATGTCAGATGGCGCCTGGCAACATTTAGTGTTGCCTAGGCTAGAAATATATATAGCATCCCGTATTATGCACCCTGGTAAGCACAACGATCGCCAGTTTCAGTTGGTATCGGGTAGGTCATTTAAAATTTTAATTTTTACCTACGGACTTCTTTGACTTTAAAAGGTGGAATAAGATTAATTTTTATTTTCAGGTTTATATAAGACATTTGACAAGAACTAAAACTTCATGATCTTTCGATGCGTTTTTCTTCGCGCACTGGGCTAAAAATTATTAGGCAGAAGAAGAAGAGTTTAACCGAAAAATCTTGTTTTCAGATGAAACTCATTTTCATTGCGGTGGCTATGTCAATAAGCAAAATAAGCATATGGAGTTCAGTAGAGCCACACGTGACTATGGACTGACTGGCTGGATTTTGGACTGGCTGGCTTCATTGACGGTGAGCTATACCGCGCTTAACAAATTTATGTTTTAAAAAATTCAAGAGAATGACATGGGCGACATTTGATTTTAACAAGACATGGCCACATGTCACATAACCACCTGTCGATATTTTATGCATTGCTTTTGAAAATCGAATAACCAGCTGAAATTGTTCACTTGCTGTTGGAAGGCATTAAGGATAAATGTTATGCATTATTAAAAGACAAAGTCAATATTTTCAATAAATTCATGATTTTTTTAAAGCTGATTTAAATTTAAAATTTTAAATGGCCTAACCAGTAGCTTTCGAAAATTCTATTCGAATAGCCTTTGCGAAGCCTGAATGGAGTTATATTGCTGTTCTAAGAAGGTCTGAGAGAAAATGTTTTTCTTCAGCTTACAAAATTCCGTAAAAATTTCCAAAAGCGACAAAAAATGTTTCTTGAATCAAATGGAAAATAAGTAACTATTTTAAGTTTACTTTCGAAAAACTAGAATTCACACTACTGCTGTTAAATAAAAACGGCGCTAAAGGTGTTCGTAAGATATAAGTAAGGTTCCAGGCATGCTATCAGCTGTAGCTTTGTGTGTGTCGATGATTTTCGACTTCAATCCCGTAAGAGAAGGGAAGATTGTCGATTGACACTACTAAATATTAATTAAAGACACTGTTTGTGCGTCAATTGAGCAGTCAAAGCGGTTAAACGAATCAACCTAGGGTCCTGAAACTTTGCATTATGGTGTCTTATTGTTGTAAGCTGTTTGAAATTGTTAATGGGCGGAATCACTCGTTAACAATAATATTTTCCAGGTACATTCTTTAAGTTTGGGCCAACGACAAACCGTATTGAATTGGTCATATCGGCCTAAATTTTGATATCTTACATAGTTTTTCCCTACAGCTCTAAAAGCCGCATATTACATTTGATTTCGACCAAATTTCCCACATAGCATTACGAGTGACCAACACCCTTTAAAATGGCACGTTTTGAGTAACCATCAATTAATTGTAGTGAAACTGAACAGCATAGGTCCACAAATTCTATATGGTACTATATAAGCAACCATTATTTGTAAGCAACCACAACTGTAATGAAAGTGGGTTTCATAGGTCCACACTTTCGTATAGTCCCCATACACGCAGAGAAAAGATATGGTTACACTATGGTCATCGCAACAATAATATGTTCTATACAATAAAAGCATGTTCGTCGCAACCATAGTATTGTTTTCTGAATTTAATTTTGACAATAGTATGATTGCGACAGTATTGCTATTATTGAAATGTAACAATAGTATTTATTATTGCCAAATTTAGAAATAAAAATATGGTTGTAGCAACCATATAAATATGGTTAGTGCAACAAAAGTATTGTTATTTAAAATTTACGTTAACAATAAATTTGATTACGGCAATCATACAGTATGGTTGAGACTATGGACATAACAAAACTGTTTTTATAGAGCATACATGTATGTGTGTGCGTATATTTTTTTGAAATACAAAAAAACACATGCACACCATACAGTGAATAGTTGCTGTCCATTAAAAAAAACAACACAATCGGAAGGTAGTTCGAGGGATTTTTATTGTTTACTTTGTTTGATGAAATACTCTAATACCGACTGGTTCTCGTTTATTTAAAATCTGCCTGCACTTAAGTATATAGCCATTGATCATGGTTTAATCACATTCGTTACTTGGTGTCTACGGATGGTGAATTAGCATTCACCTCTGCTGGCAACTAAAAGTATTTTTGACCGTTGGAATATATATTGAATGAATGAAATGTTTAATAAAAACTTGGCCTCGAATCTGGCTATTAACTAATTGTAATGCAATTTAAAATAACATACTTAAAAAAAATCTCTATTTTTGAAAAACAACAATAACCAATCCTAATAAATTATTTTGGGGATCATAGTATGGTTGAGTGTGAATCATACTATGGTTGTGGGGATCATAGTATGGATGTGTGCGAATCATACTATGGTTGTGGGGATTATAGTATGGTTATGTGTGAATCATTCTATGGTTGTGGGGATCATAGTATGGTTATGTGTGAATCATACTATTGTTGTGAGGATCATAATATTGTTGTGTCACAACCATATACCCAACAATAGTATGATCCTCTTCGAATATTGTCACCCCAACTAACTTTTTTTCTTCGTGTACAAAGGTACTTCAGGTTTCAGAACCTAGAGCTTTTAAAGCCAAATTTTACATTGATTCCGACTGAATTCGCATGAAATGTTACCAATGAACAAAACATATCTCTGGTGAAATTTTACCATATCGGTTCATATTTTCGTATGGCTCCCACTCAATGGTCCCTACCGATTTGAGGTCCTGCAACTCTAGAAACCACGAATTACTCCTGATCACAACCAATTTCAATAGTACGTTATAAGCGAGCATTAATTAACCGTGGTAAAAGTGAAGCACGTAGGTCCATATTTTCGTATAGCCCACACACAAAAGGTCCTTCCCGATTTTAGAATCTGCAAGTTTAAAATTCAAATTTTACATCCAGATTCTTCCAAATTTTGCATGGAGCGTCATGGGCAACGAACTCCTAAGTCCTTCAAGATTGAACCATATCGGCCCATGTTCTTGAAAAACACCTACATAAAGGAATTTCCCTATTTGAGGTTCTGCAGCTCAAGAAGCCAGAAATAATACCAAATCAGCGACACATATTTTTTTTTAAAATATTGAGTTCGACCTAGCACATGCTCCACACAGAGGTACATAATCGAGAGTGGCATAGATATCTGATATTCGTTCACCCCCAACCGTTATGGTACATATGAAGGCCTTCTAAAAGGCCCTACCATTGCCACTGAGATATCGATATATACTAATTTGTATATATAAATAAGTACAAAATGATATATGTATCATTGTATAACTGTGTGTGTATGTGCGAATGTACAGTATAAATGTATGTCTATTTACTATTGCCCGAATGCCAAAGGTAATTGAGGTGATACATGTTTCTTTTGCGTGGCACTATTATGTAAAGCAGGCAGAAATTATTGGCGAAACAGATGACAGTAATGCTCAAACACTAATTAATATTTGGCAAATGCAAATTAATTCTAATAGCCTTAGCGCATTTAAGGGAAGTTAAATTGATATTAAATTTAACATAAGGTAGAAAGCAGATATTTGGTAAAAGAAAACAATCTATTGATTTCATACTCAGTTTCCACAATGTTACATGCTTATTAAAAGTTAGAACCTTCACTGACATCAATAGGTTGATCACGCTTAGGACCTACATCCAGACCTTTTGTTCAAGGCCGAAACTGATGGTATTTTTACACTAGGGTAAATATTTTAATTTAAAGATATACAGTCTTGTGAACAACGTCAATTCCGCAGTAATATTAACATCGCAAAACTTGCCTGTACTGTTCAATTAAGTGTTGGAGAGAGTTAAAACGCAACAAAATGCAAGTCGCGGGGTTAAAAATCCAAGCTCAAAACTTATTTTTCATCGAGTAACTTTGTAAATATTTATAACGAATTTAATTTTTAAAATGTACGTAATAACTAAAGAAGCGAAAAACGAACGATAAAGTAGTTTATTTTAAAATACGCCTTTGAGTAAAAAAAGACAAAAGTGCACATTGCTTAAAAATCCTAAATAAATCGAGCCCTCACCGGAAAAAAGTCGTAAGCGTCAATCTCTTTTTAATGACAATCGTTAAAAAAAAATTTACAACGCTCTTAACCTTAAATACTACAAATAAATGTTAATATTTAACGGGTAATCAATCTAGAGGTATTTTTTACGATAAAGTATAAACAAAATTAAAATAAAGTTTAGAATCTTTATTGTTCATTCGAAAGGACATTTATGCCATTTATTTTCTGAATATAGTTTCAAATGTTGGCCGCAACTACGCCTGAAGGTGTACATTCTGAGGGTCCAATTTTGGATTACTCGTTCTTGCATTTCGACCGGTAATGTTGGCTTCCAAAACCTGAATTGTGGCTGGTTTGTCAGCATAGACTTTGGACTTGCGTATCCTCAAAGAAAAAAGTCGAAAGGTGTGATATCACACGATCTGGCGGCCAACTCACCGGACCAAAACGTGAAATTAGCTGCTCTTCGAAGTGACCTCTCACTAGATCCAAGTGGCACCGTCCTGTGGAAACCACACGCAGAAAAAAAGTATGGTTGTGGTGACAATATTCGAAGAGGATAATACTATAGTTGGGTATATGGTTGTGGTACAACAATATTATGATCCTCACAACAATAGTATGATTCATACATAACCATACTATGATCCCCACAACCATAGTATTATTCACACTCAACCATACTATGATCTCCACAACCATAGTATGATCCTCACAACCATAGTATGATTCACACGCAACCATGTTATGATCCCTACAACCATAGTATTATCACACACAATTATACTATGATCCCCAATATAATTTATTAGAATTTGTTTAAGTTGTCGACAATAGATTTGAATTATAAAATTAATTAAAAAAAATATTAAATTCAAAATAATAGGAGTGATTTATTTCACATTAGAAAAAATAAGTTTAAATAAACGTAAGCGTTTTTATTAAAAAAATCAGTTAAACAAGCCAAAGCTGCTTGTTTAAAAAATTTTAATTTCGATAAAAAAGTACTATTATTGCATTAGATCCGTACCAATAACATTTATTCTTAAGAGCATATTTAAATGAAGAAAAATTATAATCATACAGTATGATTGCCGTAATCAATTTATTGTTAACATAAAACGCCAAACACAATACTTTTGTCGCACCAACCATATTAATATTGTTGCTATAACCATATTTTCATTTTTAAATTTGGCAATAAAACTATTGTTACATTTCAACAATATTAATATTGCAGCAATTATACTATTGTCAAAAATAAATTCAGTTAACAATGCTATGGTTGCGACGAACATACTTTTATTGCGGAAAACATATTATTATTGCCATGACCATGTAGTAACCATGTTTTTTCTCTGCGTGCATATGTCGTCAAGATTACGGGCTTCAATTCCACACGACGAAAAAAAAAGTATGGTTGGCATAACAATACTCGACAAGCATCATAGTATTGTTGGGTATATGGTTGGGGCAAAACAACGTTATGATCCTCATAATAATAGTATAATTCACGTACAACCATACTATGATCCCCACAACCATATTAGGATCCTCACAACCATAGTTTGTTTTACATATAACCATAGTATGGTTTTTACAACCATAGTATGATTCACACGCAACCATGTTATGACACCTACAACCATAGTATGATCCCCAAAATTATTTATTAGGATTGGGTTATGTTATCAACAATAGATATTTGTATTAAGTAAACTAAAAGTATTAAATTCAAAATAACAGGAGTGATTTATTTAACAGTAGAAAAAATACGTTTAACAAAATGTAAGCGCTTTATTTATTAAAAATATTTCAGTTCAGTTGACTTGTCAATTAGCTCTGGAACTACCCCGGTATTTTAATTCAACTAACCGGACAATATTATAATTCAAAGGAAATTCTTTTAAATCAGACTTAATTTCCAAATATTTTTTGTTCTGTTCATATACGAAAGATGGAAGTCACTTTAAGCGGCGACGTCTGTTGAAAAATTAATTTAAAAACTTATTGTCGTTTCATTTTAAAAACATTAAATTTCACACAAATTTCAACTTTCAACACCTACTAAACAATGAGCCATGGCGAAATACGAATATGTATGTATGAGTTTTTTTTTTGAATTTAAAATTGTTGCTGGCTGGCTGGCATGACGGCCACGTTATCCTTCAGCTGATTTGCATACAATTTTTACAACAATGCGACATTTGTTAGACGTTATTGTTTTTCAAACAGCCACCACCAACTGAAATGAAATAATTTTGTGTTTTTTTATTATTTCATTTCGAAACAAGCTGGGCGAAAAAAAAACTTGACTCTTTTTGAAACTTTTGTTGACACTTAAACTCACCCAGAGGATGACAAACAAAAGTGACAGAGGTTTGTCGGTTGGACTGTTGCCGCCGTTTGCCACACTGTTGCCGCACCCTTCTCGCTGCTGTTGGTCGGGAATGTTGCGCCGACAAACACAAAAACAACAACAGACCAACTACAGCCACAACAAAAAATAGCCCCCGGTATGTGAAAAATGTCTGAGTGAATGTTTGGAGGGCGAAATGTGACAGCACACACACACACGCTCACTCGCCAGCAGAAGATGAAAACGACAGAAAACACACAAAAACGATTCTCACCGAAAATGAAAATTATTCACACTGAAGTGTGATTTCCTGTGACACAAGTGTCTGACTTCTATATATTTGCATAACCTCAGGCATGCCGCAAAAAAAACATATATACCAACATACATATATATTAAAAAATTGTTGTTGTTTTTTTTTGTTTGTTTCATGTTTTCAATGACGGTGATGTGTTGTTGCTGTTTGCTGAAAAGAATATTTTATCGTCCGTCATATGGAAATGGATAGGAGAAGTACATCCATACAATATATACAGTGTGAATTTATATAGAAATTATGTAGATGTACGTGTGTGTGTAGTGCAGATTTGGTTTTTACTCCGGCACGCATACATTTGAATGAATATTCGCATTCGCAAATATGAATGTTTATATGCGCAGCTAAACTGCAAAGTAACCTAACAAAATAACATCTGAAAAGTTTGAAAATTGTAGACAGTTGATGTACCCTGACGATTTCATGTACCCTAACCTAAAAAATTGTCTGGCACAATGCATGAGAAAATTTTAAATTACCTTAATGAGCCAATTCAATGGTAGATACTAAAATTCTACATTTCCGCCATCTACACCTTCTTTAAATGTTATTCAGAAAACATCAAATCAAAATCAAATTGCAATTCTGAAGTTACATGTGGATTTCTGAAATTCTATTTGGAATTCTCAAATTCTATATGGAATTCTGAAATTTCATATAGAATTGTGGAATTGCATTAAGAATTCTAAAATACCATGTGGAGTGCATTTGGGATTTTCAAAGTATATTTGTAGTTTTGAAATTCTAAAATTTTATTTGAAGTTCTACAATTGCATTTAGAAGTCTGAAACTCCATTTGGATTCTGAAACTCAATTGGGTGCTCTGAAATTCCATTTGGAATTCTGAAAATGGTGAAATTGCATTTAGAATTCTAAAACTCCATATGGAGTTCTGAAATTTCATTTGAAATTCTAAAATTGCATTTAGAATTCGGAAATTCCATGTCGAATTCTGAAATTCCATTTGGAATTCTGAAATTTCACTTGGAATTCTAAAATTCTGTTTAGAATTGTGAAATTGCATTTGAAATTCAGAACATTTCATCTGAAATTTAGAATAATCCATTTACAATTCAGTATATTTTGTTTGAAATTTAGAATATAACATTTTAAATTCAGAATATTCTGTATAAAATTCAAATTTCAAAGGCTCCAATTCAAATTCAGAATACTTCATTTATGGTACATTTTAAAATTGGCGTCTACACCTTCTTAAAAAGTTATTCAAAAAAAATAAAGTTAAATTCTATTTGGAATTCTGAAATTTCATTTGGATCTCTGAAATTCCACTCGGTGCTCGGAATTCCATCTGGAATCAGAAATTGAATAGAGAATTCTAAAATTTCATTTGAAATTCTGTAATTTAATTTGGAACTCTAAAATTATATTTCGATGTGGGAAATTCCATTTGGAGTTGTGAAATTCCATTTGGAATTGTGAAATTCCATTTGGAATTGTGAAATTCCATTTGGAATTGTGAAATTCCATTTGGAATTGTGAAATTCCATTTGGAATTGTGAAACTCCATTTGACATTCAGAACATTTTATTTCAAAGTTAAAATAATACATATAAAATTCAGTATATATTTTTTGAAATTTGTTTGAAATTTAGAATATAACATTTGAAATTCAGAATATTCTGTATAAAATTCAAATTCCAAAGGCTTCAATTTAAATTCAGAATATTTCATTTATGGTAGATTTTAAAAGGGCCGTCTAAACCTTTTTAAAATGTCATTCAGAAAACTTTAAGTTAAAACCAGAAATTTCGTTTGGGGTAGTGAAATTCTATTTGGAATTCAGAAATTTCATTTGGAATTCTGAAATTTCATTTGGATCTCAGAAATTTCATTCAGAATTCTGAAATTCAATCTGAAATCAGAAGTTGAATTCGAAACTCTACAATTTCATTTGGAATTCTGTAATTCAATTTGAAACTATAAAATTATATTTCGATGTCCGAAATTCCATTTGGAGTTGTTAAATTCCATTTAGAATTGTGAAATTCCAATTAGAATTGCGAAATTCCATTTGACATTCAGAACATTTTATTTAAAAGTAAGAACAATAGGAGGGCTGATATATATATTTTTGGCATATTAAAGAAAAAGCTAATTAAAAATGGTTTTATTGTTTTTCAAAGTATTCTCCAGCATGCAAAGTGTATAAACTTTTGCATGCGCTCAAACCATTCATCGAAGCACTTTTTCCACTCCGATTGAGACACCTTCAAAACATGGTTTTTGAATGCTTCAACAGCATCTTCTGGCGACGAACATCGTTGACCATGCATTTTTTCATGATGTGCGGCAATAAAAAGAAGTCATTGGGTGCCAAGTCAGGGCTGTACGGCGGATCACCCATCAATTCGACGTTTTGGCCGGTCAAAATGCGCTTGTTTGAGCCGATGTGTGAGAGCTCGCGTTGTCATGGTGCACAATGATTCGTCTTCTCTTGTTCGTTTTTCCAATTTCTCCGAAGAATTCAGGCAAACAAATTGTATTGTACCACTCAGAATTGACAGTCCTACCTTGCTCAAGCGGAACAGTCGCCACCAGTATGCCCGAAGAAACAGGCGACCATTGCTTCGAAGTGCTTCTTCCACGAACAACTTTGGATTTGGCTCTTCGTCTTCGATTACCCACACGGTCGATTGCTGTTTTGTTTCGAGCTCATACTCATAGATCCACGATTCGTCACCTGTGACAAACTTATAAAAGTCTTTTGAAGCACAGCGATCGTTTTTTTCTTCAAAATTTCTTTGAACCAATCGACACGAACCTTTTTTTTTTAGCGATTGTCAAATTGTGCAAAACAAATCTTTTTTACTTTTTACGGCCAGGTGTTCATGCAATATGGAATGTATGCTGGTGGAAGAAATGCCCAAGGATGCCTCTATCGCACGGTATGTCACATGACGATCTTGCATTATCAGTTCACGCACGGCATCAATGTTCTCTGACACAACGGCCGTTTTTTGACGACCTTCATCTTTGAGCGAGAGTCGGCCGCGATTGAATTCATTAAACCAGTTTTTCACAGTGCTTTGGGATGGTGCTTCATCGCCATACAAAGATTTAAGTACTTTGTAAGTACAATGTACTCTTGTCGTTATAATCCATGTCGAAAGTTGTGAAAATGATGGCTCGAAAATGTTCACGAATTAATTCCATTTTTTTGGCAAATTGGTTTTTTCAGGTCACTGTAAAAGTCACAAATGATGGTCGTACGTCAAAACGTTCTGAGTACGTTTATGCTAAAACATGTCAAATTTTCCAATAGAAATGTCGGATGGCGCCAGGCAACACTAGACCAGAAATATATATAGCAATAAAATTCCGTATATATGACGCGCAAAATAGAAAGGGACCTAAGGTTAAAAACCAGTTTTGTTCAGGAGAGTTATTTTAAAGATTAGGTCCCTTTCTGCTTGGGCTTAGAATCGTCGACTTCACTTTCATAAAATGCGCATATCTCTGGGAGGGAACACTTTTGGGGCATGGGATCGGTCTTATTCGATGCTCAGATGTTGTCCACATCAAAAAAAGAAGAAAAAAATGAAAAGTGATTTTTTTACCCTTAGGTCCCTTTCTCTATGCGGCGTCACATATACTGTTGGAAATTTAGAATATTACATTTGAAATTCTGTTTGAAACTTAAATTTTAAGGGTTCCAATTAAAAATCCAGAATAATTCGAAATATTCCTTCTGGAACTCATAATACTACATCCTATTGAATATCCCGTTAAGTAATCGACTAAATCTAAATTCTTGACACACGGTGGAATTTCCTCACTTATCTACATAGGAACCGACTTTAGCCTAAAATTTCGATTTCATATCTACGGGAGCTAAAAATCGATCCCTTCAACAATAAATACATATATCGGTTGACTGAAAAAATAGAGGTATTTTTTTCAAAATAAAAAAACACAAAAATCCAAATCAAGTGTGGAATCATTGTTGTTTATTCAAAGTGGACCATTTGTTTTTTGAAAAAAATTTCCTTCAAATATTGTCCGCAACTACGCCTCATTGGATTGGACCCTCAGGGTGCCCATCCTGAGGGCCCAATTTCGAGAGACTCGTTCTAACATTTCGACCGGTATGCTATTGGCTTCCAAAACCTAAATCATAGCTGGTTTTTCAGCATAGCCTCAAAGAAAAATGTCTAAAGGTGTTACATTACACGAAATAGGAGGCCAAAACGTGAAATAAGCTGCTCTTCAAAATGACCTCTCAATAGATCCATTGTTTGAGCAGCTCCGTCCCGTTGAAACCAAATATCGCTATGATTACGGGCTTCAATTGCAGGTAGCAAAACGTCCAATACTCGGATCATGGGGCGATAGCAAGCACCATTCACGGTTACGTTCCGACCATTATCATTTTTCCGCATTTTTCCCATAAACCGCACCAAACCATGGTTTTCTCTAGGTATAATGGCACCCCTTAAACATTTTCTGGTTGCTCTGTTGAGCCAGAAATGGCAGACCGATTATGTCGACCATAAAAAGGTCTAAGCGCACAAAAAACGTTTCAGTAGAGAACATCGGTTTGAAATACGTAAATGTTGTATTTATTAAAATTATTTCAGTTACACAAATCCAAAGTAGTTTGTTTCAAAACTTTTAATTTACATACAAATAATACTATTATTGCCTATGATTTGTAACAATGACATTTTTCTACAAATTTTTTTTTTCAAATTAAGAAAAATTAAAGTCATTCATTCAGACGACCGTAATCTTTTTATTATTAACCTAAAACCCAAACACAATACTTTTGTCTCACCAACCATATTTTTATTGCTGCTACAACCATATTTTGATTTTTAAATTTGGCAATAATACTATTGTTACATTTCAACAATGTTACATTATAACATATTTAATATTGCAATAATCATACTATCGTAAAAATAAAATTCAAAAAACATTACTATGGTTGCGACGCACATACTTTAATTGCACTGAACATATTGTTGTTGACGTGACCATATAGTAACTACATTTTATCTCTGCTTGCAGCTATATCGATATTGTTCAACCACGGTTATCCATTACACAGTACAACACACTTTTTCGGACATGTGTTTTTTAATGGCGGCTGAGTTTTGGCTAATATTATTTTTTTTAAATTTGTCTCAAGTTTTTGAGTTATCGCATCGTACATTTTTTAGTTCAAGGTGGAGTTTAGCACTTTTTTAAACTTTGAGAAGGCTACATCTCGGTTAACCAAACGGAATATTGCTATAGTGCTTGAAGCAAACTTGTAGCTTTGAACTAAAGATAGAAATTCAAAATCAACTTACCCGAAAACAAGGCAATTGTTTTGCATTTTCTTAAGACACTATAGAATTCCGTTCTGTTCACAGAGATTTCAAAGTCTCAAAGTATCAAAAAAGTGCTAAAAATCCTCTTTGAACTAAGAAATGATCAATGCGATAACTCGAAAATTTGAGCTAAATTAGAGAAACGTATTATGCCAAAAACCAAGTTTTGTTATGCACTTTCAGCCGCCATTTACAAATTTTATGCCGAAGACGATGACCCAAAAAATGATGCACTGTGTTATCTGTTTAGTGGAGTCACTTTAGTGTATAAGCATAGGTCTCAGAGTGAAGGTGTATTTTAGCGCCTAAGCCACCATATTTTTAATTAGACGAACAACTCAAGCTGATGTTCTTTTTTCTTAACTTTGGCATAAAGCCTTGAAAAAAATGCTATTCTCCATTCATGAGGTTGATGTTAAACCTTCTGCCTACGCAGATGACATGGCCATAACAGTCAAAGAAAAGTTCCTGAATAGACCACTTCTTGAAAAAATTCCATTGACAAGGTTGGTGTTCAAGTTTCTGCTTAAGCAGATGACGTGCCGATAAAGATCACAGAGACGTTGCCGAATAGACTAAGGGGCATCCTTCAAAGAACACTGCTTACTAGGTCAAGTTAGGCGACCGAAATCCAACCAGGAACGAACGAACGAGAATAGAAGAAATCATATATGTGGCAGCTCATAGAGAAAGGGATCTAAGGGTAAAAAAATCAATTTTCTTTTTTTGATTGGACAACATATAAGCATCGAATGAGACCGATACCATGCCCCAAAAGTGTTCCCTCAAAGAGATGTGCACCTTTTATGAAAGTGAAGTCGACGATTCTAAGCGCAAATAGAAAGGGACCTAATCTGTAAAATGGCTCTCATGAACAAAAATTTTAATCAAATTTTCACTTTTTTATACCCTCCACCATGATCCTCGTAAAATTCTAAGACGATCTAGCCATGTTGTCCGGCTGTCCGTCTGTTGAAAACAAGATAGAGCCTGCATGAAAACAGCTAGGGATCTGAAATTTGGCACAAACATGTGTAGTTAACCTAGCATGGTTGGTATTGAAAATGGGCTATATAGATCTACGTGAAGTTGGTGTTGGAGACCCTCAACCGACACTACCTCGTAAAAATGGTTTAGATTGGGCCACCATTTCATGTACCTCCCATACAAACGGCCTTATGGGCCTTGAGAAATAATATGACTGTAACTCACCACAAACTTGACCTATCGAAATGAAATTTTACATATCAAGTTTTCTATATACAACACACCTCTACGCTGAATTCGGTTGAGATCGAAAAAGTCCTACTGGTACCTCCCACACTAACGGTCTTATGGGCCTTGAAAAATAATATGACAATAACTGACCACACACTTGATCTATCGAGACGAAATTTTCTGCATAAATATTAATATATAGAACAGACTTTTGCGCTAAATTTGGCTAAGATCCGAGAGGCCCTACTGGTACCTCCCACACAAAAGGTCTCATGGGCCTTGAAAAATAATATGACAATAACTCACTACAAACTTGACCTATCGAGATGAATTTTCTACATAAAGATTTTTATATAGAGCACACCTCTGCGACAAATTGACCTATCCACTAGCTTGACCTATCGAAATGATATTTTGCACATAAAGATTTCTATATAGAACACACTTCCGCACCAAATTTGATTTTATTTGGGAGTCTGCTGGAGGGTATTCAAAGTTCCTCACAGCTAAACTTAACATTTTTTACTTGTTTTTTTTTTGATGTGGACAACATCTGAGCATCGAATGAGACCGATCCCATGCCCCAAAAGTGTTCACTCCCAAAGATATACGCGTTTTATGAAAGTGAAATCGACGATTCTAAGCGCAAATAGAAAGGGACCTAATCTTTAAAATGGCTTTCCTGAACAAAACTAGTTTTTAACCTTAGGTCCCTTCCTATTTTGCGCGTCACATATGTAGGAACTTTCTCCCCTGGCGGAACTTACCTCGGTGTTATAGTGGATAGGGAAAGTTTAGGTCCATAGAAGTAAAAAAAGAGCCTAAGCCGCAATAGTCGATGAATGATTACGGTGTATCAGTAATACTAAATCAAAAGTTTGATATTCTTGTCATGATTTACTTCACTCTAGACAAATCGGTAGAAGTAGCATACTCATTAGGGCGGGTCTATTTGAAGGGAGACAAAAAAATCGCTCAAGTGACAAGGAAAATCGCATTCAAGGGATCAAATTAAGAAACTTTTCCCGGGGAACCATACCTCTTAAACGATTTCTGATGTCTCGACTTTTGACTCGTAGGGTCAAATTTTTAAAAATCACACTTTGATCCATTAAGAGAGCACACTTTGATCCATTAAGATCGAGTCAAAAAAATGTTCTTCAATCTTTCAAAGATACTAAGGGTTGTTAAATTTTAAGGGCCGATGTTGAATGTGAACCACACCTAACGTCAAGTTTTGTTTCTGCATTTCATTTAATATTTCTCAATCTCAGACTAATTCAATTGAAATCAAGTAAAGATAACAAGCGAGCAATGCGTTAAAGTTATTCGGGCTTATATGAAAATGGGCGAAGAAAATCATTTTCAGTGATGAGGCATAGAATTGCTGCATTCGGCAAATGATAATCCAAAAGTAATTGTCGAAAAAACAATGCACCCACAAAGAGTGACTGTTTGGTCCAGTTTATGGGCTGGAGGCATCATCGAGCCGTATTTTTCCAAAATGAGGCCGGTTAGGCAGTTACTGTGAATTGTGTTCGCTATGGTGAGATGAAAACGAACTTTTTATGGCCCGATTTGGAAGATATGGATGTGGACGATTTGTGGTTTCAACAGGACGGTGCCACTTGCCACACAGCTAACGAAACAATGGTTTTTTTGCGCTACAAATCACCATCGGCCCTTAAAATATAACCACTCTTTATCTTTGTTTTAACAAGGCATTTTTGTGTGAGTGTGTGTGCTTAATTTTGTTGCTACTGTTTCTTGGATTGTTACGTTATTGATATAAGAGTTTAAAATATAGATATGATCCCGTTTTTTTATATTCTCTTTGGTTTGCAATGAATCCACAATCCTTTACACCGCAAGATGAAGCCACAACAACTTCAACAACTATCGAAAACACAATGGGTCAAAAGTTCAGACATCAGAATTCGTTTTAGAGGCATGGTTTCTCGGGCTAAGTTTCTTATTTTGATGCGTAGAATACGATTGTCCATCTCACTTAAGCGATTTTAAAATCGACCCGCCCTAATACTCATATACCACACTGGGACGCATGGAACTGTCGAACTTCTGGTAAAAGGAACGACGTATCGTCTTCTGCACTGACGGCTTAAAGCTAAACAATCAAATATGCTAGTACATACTATCAAGCTAGTTGCCCAATGGCTGTAAAATGCTATGTTCACCGCGGTGCCGACAAATATTTTCTCTGGCAGTCAGGCTGCATTCAAATCTTTGGATTCTATCTTCCTGAACTCACATCACCCATAAACTTCCCCAAGTTTTTCAGCGTCATAGCTTTAATTGAGTTTGAGTTTTTAAACTAGTTTGCATTCTAGCGTGCGATGCACTTGTCGGAATGCGACTGCCATAAATTACTGTCGGTTGTTGACTTTTCATTGCTTTTACCATTCTTTTAGGGAGTGTCAACGATCTCCTCTTTGCCCGACACACTGAGAGCGGCAGAGAGAGATTGGAAAGACACTCATAGGGTAAAAGAGTCATTGCAAGAGAAGAGGTGGTTAGACTTTAGTAGGAGAGTAGGTTAAAATATTGCAAATTAAAAATAAAATTTAATACTGAAACAACAGCATTATACAAAATCAGCTGACCGAATTTTTGTAGCACATGGTAAGGAATTTGGAATCGCCGTTGGGTCGATTAAAATATTTGACATAGCTGGAATACAGGCACATACCAATCCGAGCAAACAAATGGTACATAACTGGTTTGGAGATAATTGCAGCAAAAACATTTAAGTTAGAACTTAAAGGACAGATATTGTAAAAGATTGGTTTGGATTCTGTTATTTCAATCTCTTCTTTGAGGCGATACACCAACTTATTACCTGATACGGATACCGGGTCGCAACGCTATACCTGACAATGCGAGGGCTGAAGAATAAGTCACAATAAGCTAGAAAGCAGTGGGAGAGACATTAATCTTAGACATACACACTCTGTACGTCGAACTGATGGACGCAATCGACGGTGGTCTAGGAAACAGGAACAGAAACAGGAAAGTTAATTCATAACTGCAGAATATCTTGGTCTCACTGGTCGGCAATAGACCGAAATAGGACAAAAAAAATGACGGTAAGCATGGGTATCGCGTGTGTGAACAACTGCACTCAGAGAAAAAATATGGTCACTACAGTAATAATAATTTATCCGCAATAAAAGTATGTTCGTCGCAACCATATTATTGTTTTCAGAATTTAATTTTGACAATAGTATGATTGCCGCAATATTAATGTTGTTGAAATCTAACAATATTATTATTGCCAAACCTAAAAATGGAAATATGGTTGTAGCAACAATACAAATATATTTGGTGCGACAAAATTTTTTCTCGTGTATTTAACACTAGAAATCATCCTATTATTGAACGAATTTCACGTATTTTTAAATAATTTTCATAATCTAAATATGGTGTTGAAAACTTAACCCAATTCTTGTTCATAATTTTGGGGATCATGGTATAATTGTGTGTGCTCATATTATGATTGTAAAGATCAGAATATGGTTTCGTGTGAATCATACAATGGTTGTGGGGATCGTTATATGCTTGTGGAGATCATAGTATGGTTAAGTGTGAATCGTACTATGGTTGTGGAAATAATATTATGGTTATGTATGAATCATACTACTGTTGTGAGGATCATACTATTGTTGTACCATAACCATACACCCAACAATAGTATGATGCTCTTCAAATTTTGTTATCCCAAACATCTTTTTTTTCTACGTGTATGAAGCAGTTTCTTTGGTGATCTGGCCGATCGAACTAGCTAATAACCATAACGAAAACCCGTCAATCAAAACGAACAACCAACCTTTTCAATCTTTTCTCCTTTAACTCTTTATCTTCCCTCTCTCGCCGTTGCACCTTGTTCATTAGGGTTCCTCAATGGGCTTTCAAGGATTCGGAACTAATTCGCCATCTTTCTCCGGACCGGCTACCCTATTCAACCAAACCAACTTAAGTACATGTCAATGAGATTGCGGAAGAATATGTCGGAAAAAGCTCGGGAGCAGCGAGGGAGTCAATAATCTCGGACATACACACTCCATACGTCGAACTGATGAACGCAATCGACGAATTTGCGGTCATGGAAACAAGAAAAAGGTGGAACTCAATTTATAACAGCAGAATATACCGATCCCTTGTGACCGGCCATAGACCGACATAGAACAAGAGAAATGACAGCAAGCTTAGGATCCCGTATGTCAGTCAGTGAATCATTTGCTATGCATCTAGGCCGATGCCGTTCTTGCCATTCCTGCTATAAAGCATAAGGCGAGCCACAATGCTAAAGCTATATTCCTGCAATTTTGCCGAGTTGTGTGTTGATGCCCTGGAAGATGTAAAAAAGTTTCTTACGCAAGGAATGTGTCAAATTCTAGAAAAATCGCTATACTTGTGGAATTTGGATGCCCTGGAAGATGTAAAAAAGTTTCTTACGCAAGGAATGTGTCAAATTCTAGAAAAATCGCTATACTTGTGGAATTTTTGCGGCGTTTCTTATATATCGCCTGTATCGCTGTTAGAACAACTAAAATCGGTAAGAAATTTTCAAGTTGCATTTTTGTTATATTCGACCAGCAAATCATTGAAGCCTAAATTAGGTCATTATTGAGCATGGGGCGTGACACCGCCCACACAATCCTAAATTTAGAAGGACCATATCTCATGAGCACACAGAGAAAAACTAGTTGGAAATCGGTCCGAACTACAAAAATTCGGTTAAATAAACCTAATTTCTATTGCACTAACCAACATTCCAAAGTGTTGATGGTAATAACACAGTTATACAAACCAAATTCAATTAAACTTTTGGTTGCGATAACTGGCGGTTATGGCAATTAACCAATTTTGATGTAGATGTTACTTTGGTACCTATAATTGTTTAGTTCTTGGGGTGACCAAACCCTGTTTAGTTGGCTGTTGTGACATAATATTGTTTATTTTAACATTAACACACGATACTACCCCTATAATATTTTATCGGTTCTAGTCACAAAAACGCATTTGTTTACGACGAAAACATATTTCAAAATTCCAAAAAATGAATAATACCAAAAAAAAATGTTTCAAGTTTCTAGGCTTAATGTTTCCAAACGATACTGCCATATGAATAAACGAACTATAAATAAAAAAATATTTTTTAGAATAAAGAAACAGGCTTAACAGTAATTTAGCGACATTACTCAGACTTGATCAGAATTTTCGCCATAGAGACCCTCCTTATTACTTAAAACGACAATAAAAATTACCGACCCATTTTTCCCGTGTTACGGCCACTCGCAGCTTGACAATAAATATTTGTATATACATTAATTACTTCTTTTCAGATTGCGGCATCACTGCAATGCTTATCAAAACATCTATCCAAATACGTATTTATTTTACTGATCATTTGACCCATTACGGGGCGGTAAAACATTGATTTTTTCCGAAGACTAGTTATAACCAACAATCTATAATAACAACCGATACATGCAAGAATTCAGTTCCAATAATCATCTTAGTCTGTTAGGTTTACCGATATTAGTTTTCTTCAACGGAGTGTGCCAGTTACCTCTACTCAAAATTTCTGTCTATCGAATTATCATTCGGTTGTTACAAAGGCCAACATTCGGTTGGCAAAAAAAATCGGTTGTGGCAACAAATTTGTTCTCTGTGTGAGCATAAGAGATATGTTGTTAAGATTGTAAACCTGCAGAGAAAAATATTACAGCCTTTTGAAACGTAAGCGAAAACTGCATTAAGTCATAATTTTACAGGTTATAGAGAGGTAATTTGTTATCTGGGAATGATAAAAAAAATTCCAACCTTAGAATAAATTATTTTAATTATATTGAGCAGTAAGGGAATGTTTAAATTACATGGTTTCATCCGCTTTTATCCTTCTATTCACACACTGCTGCATACGTTTTTGAAGTTTTCATGAACTCTAACAAGCATGTCGACTGGTACTCGTATTCTCAATATTGTATTGGGCTAAGTCTGGTGAGCGTGCCGGCCAGTTCACATCACCCCTCAAAGAGATAAGCCGTCCAGGAAACATTTGCCTCAAACAATTCATGGTACCCCTCGCTGTGTATGCAGTGCCACCATCCTGTTGGAACCCTGTATCCTCTAATTGCGTTGCCTCAAGAGCCGGCTGAAAAAAAATCTGTATCATAGTCAAGTACTGATCGGAGTTAACAGTTACAGCAAGACGGTTATCCTGGAAAAAGTAAGGGCCAATGATGCCTACTCGTGATATGACGTACCAGACATTGACGCGGTCCGAACGAAGAGGTCTCTGGTGAAGTTCTCTGAAGTTTGTTTCACCAAGAACACGTCCGCGTGGGGGAACAGCGAATCGTTAACGTAAAGCACGCTGCACTGCAATGATCGAATGCGCATTTGAAAATTACGCTTCAACAGAAAATGACCTCTCCTCACTTGTCCAATGCATAATGGCAACTGAAAGGCAGACGAATACAAATCTCCCGTCAGCCACTATAAGCCGAGCATACTCTCCACTCTCTTCGACCACAGTGCCTGTACAAAAGCGCCTGCAATTTAGACGATAGAAATCCGCCAACTGAAAAATGGTAGATATTTCTACACACAAAGGATTGCACGTATTAGTTGCACGTATTGTACATGTACTCCATATCAACAACCGAGGGCTGATTGGGTACACGGAAATTTTCCGGAACTGACAGTATCGGCTGAGAACCAAAGTATCGATAACCTGTACTTATTTGGAGGATTATTTGAACTACATTTGTACATGTATTGGTCGTTGTTATAGTTTATTGAATACTCGTACAGGAACTCATTAAGTTTGATTTTTATTACCAGGAGCATTTTTTAACTGGACCAACTGGTGGTTAAATAACATATGTGACAGCGCAAAGAGAACGGGACCTAAGGGTAAAAAAATCAATTTTCATTTTATTTTTTTTTTTTTTGATGTGGACAACATCTGAGCATCGAATGAGACCGATCCCATGCTCCAAAACTGTTCCCTTCCAGAGATATGCGCGTTTAATGAAAACGAAGTCGACGGTTCTAAGCGCAAATATAAAGGGACCTAATCTTTAAAATGGCTCTCCTGAACAAAACTCTCCATCAACACTTTTTTTGATGTGGACAACATCTGAGCATCGAATGAGTCAGATCCCATGCCCCAAAAGTGTTCTCTCCCAGAGATAAGTGAAGTCGACGATTCTAAACGCAAATAGAAAGGGACCTAATCTATAAAATGGCTCTCCTGAACAAAACTGGTTTTTAACCTTAGGTCCCTTTCTATTTTGCGCGTCACATATATGTAATCGGATATCTGACAGAAATGATAAATTGTTTTTTATTTTATTTGTATTTCGAGCTAATGAAGTTTGTGTTTCCAAGTGGAACTAATTAGAGGGCGACCGCAAAACTATGATTATTTTCTTTGTTACAGGTGATTGAAGTAAACAAGTTTTATAATTTTTGAAAAATGGAAAATAAAGAGTTTCGTGCGGTAATTAAACACTTTTATATGAAAGGTTATACGCCACAATTAATCAAAGATGAATTGGATTCTGTTTATGGTGATAATGCACCATCATACTCCACGGTGAACTCCTTAGTTCAACAATTTAAAATGGGTCGTTCAAGTACGGAAGATGAACAACGCTCTGGAAGACCGAAAACTGATACTTCTATTGAAAACATTAGAAAAATATTTAATGAAGTGACTAAATATAGACGAACAAAGCTCAGAGAACTTGCTGATACTGTTACACGAAAAACAAGTTTGGAGCATTTTACATGATAAACTCCACATGAAAAAGCTATCCGCAAGATGGGTGCCGCGTTGGTTGACTTTGCCCCAAAATATCGTCCGTTGGACCAATTCCGAGGAGCTTTTAGCGGATTATCAGCGTAATCCAATAGAGTTCTTGCGCCGATTCATATCTGTTGATGAAACATGGATCCATCACTACATCCCAGAATGCAAAGAACAGTCAAAACAATGGATGAAAGCTGGTAAAAGTGGTCCCAAGAAGGCGAAAACTGTTAAGTCAGTAGGAAAAGTGATGGCCACAGTATTTTGGGATGCAAGGGGTATAATATTTATTGATTATCTTGAGAAAGGAAAAACTATAAATATTGAATATTATTGTGCATTATTGGATCGGTTGAGTGAAGAAATTAAGATAAAACGACCGCATTTAGAAAAAAAAAGTTCTTTTTCATCAAGATAATGCTCCTTCACACACTGCATTTTTAACACAACAAAAACTGGGCGAATTACGATTTGAAATTGCTCCGCATTTACCATATAGTCCAGATTTAGCTCCTTCTGATTATTTCTTGTTTCCAAATTAAAAAAAAAATTCTTGGTGGCAAAAAATTTTCGTCCAATAGCGAGGTCTGAAACTGAGGCATATTTTGAATGTCTTGAAAACGTTTGATGAAGTGTATTGAGTTGGAAGGAGATTATGTTGAAAAATAAATGATAATAATTCCAAAAAAAACGGTTTTTTATATGTTATGCCAGTTACTTTTGCGGTCGCCCTCGTATGCATCAAATTGGTAATATGGGTGAGAAAAATTTTATTTTGGTTTTAAAGTGTCAAAAATTTTAAGATTTATAAAGTGGAAAATTAAACCTTAATATCATCGTCTAGCTAGGGGTAATGTGACACAAAATACTTCATATGAATTCTTGGGTGTGTCATTTAAAATATTCAATTTAAATCGGAACATTCTGAACATTTTCAATAAATTTTATAAAAAAAAATAGTTTTTCTTTGAAAAAAGAAGAAGTTTATTTTGCAAACACAATCTGTACAATAATAACACAGTACAACAGCCAATCTGGGGGGTGAGAAATTCCAAGTCAGGGTGATGGTACTAGGTCAGGATATTAAAACCCTTAAAGGGTTTTGCGTTCGTATGTGCCAGTTTTTTTTATGACCTTTTACATTTTTTCCTTATCTTGATGTTTTTTCGCTTAGTTGTAAAATGTTGGCAAAAACGTAGTTTGACATAACTCGAGAACGACTAGTTCGATTTTGCTGAAATAATTTGAGAAAAATTAATAATTACATTTTATTTAATCCATTAATATACTGTTTCTCTACCAAATCAACATTTTTGCAATTAGAAATAAATTTATGAAGAAAATTTTGCCAAAAAAAATTTTTTTTTTTTTTAAAACATATAAATCCCAAACGGAAAAACGTGTAGAGTCTTATAACTTTCACGTAAAGTCACATAACCTATAAACAAAATGCGACATAGATCATAGAAATCGATTAACGCGTTCCGCTTTTATTTACAGTTAAGTAACTTCACTTAATTGTAAATAAAAGCACATACGAGCGCAAAACCCTTTGAGGGTTTTAATATACTGAGCTAGTTCCATCACCCTGACTTGGAATTTCTCACCCCCCAGACAATAACCCCAAAAATGTTCCACAGTCTAATAATAGTAGTTATTTCAATCCAAAAATGACCATCAAATACAAATAAAACATTAAAAACTTTTATGAAATTTCATTAAAAAAAAGGACACGCCACAACTGAACTTAATAGAACACATTTTTTTCACTTTTTCGAAAAAAAGGAAGAAAAAGACACTCTAATCTTAGAGATTGATGTTAAATTGTTCTTCGAAAATTAAATTAAAAGAATATATTTTACTTTTTAACTTATTTCACATGGTGTAGTACTACAAAATAAAAATTTACTTGGTGCTTAAAGAATATCTCGGAACTACTTTAATCACCTAAGTGCTTCATTTCATTTCATTCCCCTCAGACAGTCAGAACTTTTGTTGCATAGTGTAATTTGTTAGAACAGCAAACTAAACGGGTTTCGGTTACTACGAAGAATTTATTTGTCGTCACCACCAATTATTGGTACAAAAGTAGCATAAATACCATAGAATCGTTCTGATTGCAACAGAAAGTTTTTTCTATCCAACTGTAGTTCGAAGGGATTTCCAACTGATTTTTATGTCTGTGTGAAGTATGTACATGGAAAGTTAATGTGGCGTGACAAAGTTTTCTCAAAACTTGGAATATTGGTAAAGGAAAAATTTTTCACTTTGAACGGGGATGAACCGGCTCGAGAACCATTGCATCTTCATTTTAATAGAAGACAAGTTTTTAACATAATGGCGAAGTGACATTAATTTTAGCGGCTTCACACTGCTTTCATCGCCATTTCGGGTTTATTTTTAGTTACTTTTTCAATTTATTTCGATCTGACTCTTATTATGGAACATTACTATAAAAAAAGCTGCTTTTAAATGTTATGAAATGTTAAATGTTTGACTGTTCAAAATCGAAATGAACACCTCTTTTTCTACCGAAACTTCTAGATGTATATTAATTTAAAACAAAAACGAGAATGATTCGTTAGCATAATTGCCTATAACATACGAGTACATTTATTTGTTAAATAATATAATGTCTTTTTCAACAGTAAATAAATAAATTTTAACGTTCGAATAGTTGACCATTTCGATTTTTTATTTAATTATTTATTTTGCTTTTCATTACTGCAATTTGTTATTGTATTTTTATATATTTGTATATTAATTGTCATGACTATGTGCACATTTTTTAGTTTTAAATGGCATTGTATGAAATTCATAAAAAATAACCCATTTTATTGAGGCGTGAAAATAATAAATTACCCCGACAACACTCAATCACTTATGAATTCACAGACTGGCGCTACCAATTGCTAGACAATTGGGTGGCATAAGTTATAACAAAAAATTATGTTGAGGCAAAGTATACTTTTGGGAGGTTTAATTTAATTCAGTGATAGCTATAGCACTGTGGCACGAATGATAAATCAGAATGGTGGTTTGTTAGGCTGGAAAATTATAAATTGTTTAACCTACACTACTCTATGGTACAGGGTAAAACGACTCAGTGATGAAGTTTGTAATACCTCAAAGACCCGAAGACATACACAAATCGTTTCAGAACCACTATCTAATTCCATTGTGCTATGTCCTTCTCGCTGTTTGTTCAGGATTGGGACATGCATGAACCGTATTGCAATTTGTCTATGTCAGGACATGTTACGAAATCAAGCTTAGGTATTTTCGGTTTAAGAATCCACTGCTCCACAAGTCACATATACATAATCATCCAATTTTAATAACATGTTGAATAACACGATATCCAAACAAACAATTCTGTTAAAGTTGTAATTCCATGTTTTAAAAGCCCCTTACAAAGGTGCCAATTTATGCTCCTGTCGGTAAAAGCTACAATTTTAGTCGGATCGTTTTCAAATTTCGTATGGTACATTTGATATACTGATATAAGTTTTCCTTATCCCCCATTCGAAGTTCTCTCCGAATATGAGGTTCTGCCATTCCAAGAACCACATTTTATAACCGATCTTGGTGAAATTTAATATTGTGCATTATGGGAGATCTATTTTCCATCACAGTTTCTTAGGAGCATATCGGTCTCTATTTTCACATAACTCCAAAAAAAGGTTAATACATTTTCTTACATTTAAGACCAAGCCGCAATAGAAGTCCCTTATTTAATTCGATCCCACTTAAGTTTACCATAGGGCGTTATGAGCGACTTAAACTAACCCTACCGAAGGTCGACCATATTAGTCCATACTTTGATATTGCTCTACAGGAAAAATTTAAAGTTCGATCAAATAACACATAGAGCTATTTGTGGGACCTATAACAAATCTGCTAAAAAAAATTTCCATAAAACTTTTATAATTTTGTCACCCAATGGTGTATGAATGTGAGACATATGCTGAGATAAAGTTGTTAATATTGCATAAGCGGCTAATAAAGGACGATCCAACTAAAAAGTCCGTTATCATCTCGAGAGAGCGAACATCATTCACGATGACTGCTTGACCGACCTCATTTTTGAAGAAGTACTGCCCGATGACGCCGCGTACCCATAAAGCGCACCAAACAGTCACTCTGTGTCGGTGCATCGGCTTTTCAACAATCATTTTCAATTCTCATTTGCCCAAATGCGGCAATTCTGCTTGTTAACGAAGAGCAACCAAAAGAGGTTCCAGAGAAAACCACAGTTGGGTGCGGGTTATGGGCTGGTTGAATCATTGGACCATTTTTTTTTTTCAAAAATTATGGTGGCCGGAACGTAACCGTGAATGGAGCTTTCTATCGCGCCATGATATTGGACTTTTGGCTAACTTTATTTGAACCCCCTAATCTTGACATTTGGTTTCAACATGACGGTGCCACTTGTCACACAAAGAGATAAAATCAGTTGGAAATCGGTCCGAACTACGAAAATTCGGTTGGATAAACAGACTTTCTCTTGCAATAACCAATATTATATTGCATTGAAGGCAATATGGTTCGAGCTAATAAATGATGGTTGCTTCAACCATATCACGGTATTTACAGCCCATAACACAGTTATACCAACCGGATTCAGTTTAAGTATTGGTTGCGAAAACTGGCGGTTATTGCAACCAAACAGTTGTGATGTACATCTTGCTTTTGTACTAATAACTGGTGGTGACAACAGAATAGTTCTATGTAAAGACCACGCACTGTTTAGTACGCTGTGGTAACATTATATTGGTTTTTCCAACATCAACATATAAACTTTATAATGTTTTGTTTGGTTCTATTCGCAACAAAAAATTTGTTTACGCCGAAAACATATTTCGAAATACCCCAAAAAATTATAAAAATAAATGGTCAGGCAGTTTAAGTTTCTTGGGTTAGAAGGTTAATGCTTCCAAATGACACTGCCATATAAATAAGAAAATATTTTACAGAATATATAAACAAGTTTAAATGAAATTTAGCGACATTTTTTAGACTTTATTAGAATTTTCGCCATAGATAGACCTCCTTATTATTCAAAACAGCAGACCAACTTTTTTTGATGGCAACCCATTTTTTTCGAGTTACGGCCACCCAAAGCTATATACCTCAATTAATTCTTTGCAGATTGGGGTATCATTGCAATGATCATCAAAACGTCTATCCAAAGAAATAGTTTGTTTGTCCCATTTCTCTCAAAAGTAGTCCAATTTTTTTCTAAAAGTACTTATAACCAACAATCTATAACAAAAACCAATATAAGTACATATGTGACAGCGCATAGAGAAAGGGAACTTAGGGTAAAAAAATCAGTTTTCATTTTTTTTTCTTTTTTTAATGTGGACAACATCTGAGACCATCGAATGAGACCGATCCCATGCCCCAAAAGTGTTCCCTCTCAGAGATATGCGCGTTTTATGAAAGTGAAGTCGACGATTCTAAGCGCAAATAGAAAGGGACCTAATCTTTAAAATGGCTCTCCTGAACAAAACTTTTCATCAACTTTTCACTTTTTTTTTGATGTGAACAACATCTGAGCATCGAATGAAACTGATCCCATGCCCCAAAAGTGTTCCCTCTCAGAGATATGCGCGTTTTATGAAAGTGAAGTCGACGATTCTAAGCGCAAATAGAAAGGGACCTTATCTTTAAAATGACTCTCCTGAACAAAACTGGTTTTTTACCTTAGGTCCCTTTCTATTTTGCGCGTCACATATACAATTCAGATCCAATAATCAGATTAATTGGTTAGGATTACCGACACTTGTTTTCTTCAACCGACAGTGTCAGTTCCCTCTACAGAAAATTGCTGTGTATCTAATCATCATTCGGTTGTAACGATGGGATTGCATGGATAGTAAGTGCAACCACCAAAATTCGGTTGGAAAAGAATTTGGCTGTGGCAACAAATCTGTTCTTTTTGTACATGCGGCTGCTCAAGCAATGGATATGTTAAGGGTCATTTCGAAGAGTAGCTAATTTCACGTTTTAGACCGGTGAGTTGGTAACACCTTTAAAATATTTTCTTTGGGACTACGTAAAGTCCAAAGGCTATGCTGGCAAACCAGCTATGGTTCAGGTTTCGGAAGTTATCCAAAATTGGACCCTCAGAATGGACATCCTGAGGCGTAGTTTCG
Organism: Hydrotaea diabolus; assembly: GCA_963513945.1. Taxonomy (NCBI): domain Eukaryota; kingdom Metazoa; phylum Arthropoda; class Insecta; order Diptera; family Muscidae; genus Hydrotaea; species Hydrotaea diabolus. The sequence goes on along the minus strand of OY740717.1, from coordinate 46,764,146 downwards.
GCCAAAATTTGAGCTAAATTATATTCAAAAAGTAAATGGCATAAAATGTCCTTTCGAATGAACAATAGGGGTGGGATAGTGTTGTATGGAGATTCTTTGTAGTTAGATTTGGGTATGACTCACCCCCTTATTTTGCGGGGTTTGGAAAAAAAATGCATGAGCCAAAGAATGAGGGAGGTGGAATGGGGGCAAGTGACAGCTCATCGAGGTCAAATGTCATGCGATGGAGGAAAATATTCACAAAAAGCCCCGCAACTACCTAAGGGTGGCACCTAGAGGAGTAAAATGTATGACCGACCCCCATTCCGAACAAATCTACCCCCTATCTTCACCCCGGAAGAGTCCTCTCTTACAAAAAATTATTTTTTTTTTTGAATTTTGCATCCACCGCTTTAACTACCCCAGAAGTGCCCTTAAAGTAGTTAAATGTAAGATCAACTCCCAATATTTTTCATAGTTCGAAAATGTTAGTCGTCGCCGAAAATCGGAAGAAATATCCATCACATGAAAAATTTTAATTAATTTGACCAACATTTTCGAACTTTAAAAAATTTCGAATTGTAAATACGTGCATTTTTACTTTAAATAAAAACGAAAATAAATTATCACCAATAATAACAGAAAATTTGAACAAAAATATTATTTTGTGGTGAATTTTGTTTTGTTTGGTCGTTTTAAGTGCATTTTGCATTGGACTCTTCTTATGGGTTAGACTCTTGGGGTATTCATGATAAAAATTTGTATGGGGACTCCCTTAACGCTTGAAGGTACTCGTAGAGGGTGGATTTGGTCAGAGAATTTGTTGGAATTGCAGAAATATTGGAAGTTGGTCTTACATTTAACTCCTCTAGGGGTACTTTTGGGGTAGTTAAAGCGTTGGGAGCAAAATTTAAAAAAAAAATTATACGGGAGCCCCCTTGGGGGTGAAGATAGGGGGTAGTTTTGTTTGGAACAAATATTGGGAGGGAAAAATTAACGGGGTTCGGTCATACATTTTTCCCCTCTAGGAGTGACAGTTAAGCAGTTGCGGTGAATATTTACCCCCTTCCAACGACCTTTGACCTCGATGAGCTGTCACTTGCCCCCATTCCACCTTTCCCATTTTTTGGCCCTTGCATTTTTTCGAAAGCCCACAAAATAAGGGGATGAGCCGTATCAAAATCGATAACTCGTGCGCTATACCACCCCTAATAAATAAAAAAGATTTCACACTTGATTTGATTTTTTTTATAATTTTTATTTTTAAAAGAATATTTCTAGATTGATTGATCGTCCGATAGTACCAGGTTAATTCGTTCAAATGGCATTTTAGAATTTTACGAAGATGAATAATATACGAGGGCATATCAATAATTCCGTGAACTTTTTAATTACCCTCGTAGTTATATGAAATGCAACACTGCTTCCATTAAGTATTATATGTTAATACTCATAGACTACTGTCATAGACTGAGAGAGTTCCGTCATTTATTTTGTGTTAAACAGCTGTTCAACACATACAAACAACCTAGTGAACTTTGTTAAAAATGGACACAAGTGAATTTCGAGTACTCAATAAACATTATTTTTTGCGGAAAAACCCGTCAATCAAGCCAAGGAAAAGCTTCATAAATACTATAGGGACTCTGCACCATCGATTTCAATTGATCCATGAATCCATCCTAACACTCCGGACACCAAGCATCAAGAATGGGTTTCTCCAGGTGAACGGGCTCCGAAGAAGGCGAAGGTGACTTTGTCTACCAATAAGGTAATGGCAACAGTTTTTTTGGAATGCAAGCGGGATAATCCGCATCAATTACCTTCAAAAGGGAAGAAACGGCGAATATTATTTCACCTTATTTGACCGATTTAACGAGGATTTCAAAAAAAAAACCAACCCCATATGGCCAAGGAAAAATTTCTTATTTATCAAGATAATGCACAGGTGCAGTCTCAATGGAGAAATTGCATGAATTGGGTTAGGAGTTGGTACCTCATCCGACATATTCTTCGAATGAAGGCCACCAGTGACTATTTCCCATTTCCCAACTTAAAGAAATGGCTCGGTGGAAAGAGATTCAGCTCCAACAATGAAATTATTAATCAAACAAATGTTTATTTTATGGACCTCGAAAAAGTCCTGTTTTTTGGAAGGGATACAAAATCTGGAGAAACGTTGGACTAAGTGTATTGGCCTAAAAGGAGATTATGTTGAAAAATATTTTTTTTTTAAAAAAAAACCTGTGTTTTCTTCGAAAAGTTACGGAATTATTGATATTCCCTCGTATATACATTTCAGGGTCTTCGATCTAAATTTCGCGGTGTTGCAAGCCTAACAACAACATAACACGTAAAAACAACATTACACTCTTCAGTGTACGATATGGTTATGATTTATATTCCATGTACAAAAAAATACCAGAGAACGAGCTAAAAATCGATTGCACTAAATAAATATTGAAGTAAAATCACTTCTTTGCCACAAAAATATCAATAAAAGCTAATAACCTGTTTTTTTTTGTGCAGGAAATTCGTTATGATTTATTTCTAATGGAGAAGTCACAACAGCATTTTCAATAAAACAAAAATTTCGTTCGTATTACGAGGGTTGCTTTTTATATTTCGGGTCCGGCAATAGAAACACAATAACTTATCATTAGAAATAGTTTTATTGCTTTTCAAAATATTTTCTTTAAGATTAATATGCATTTCCATAAAATGCATGAGCACAAACCAATTTTTGAAGAACTTTTGAACTTTTTCCACTTCAATTAAGACACCTCCAAAACATGAACGCTTCAACCGCTGCTTCGGGCGATGAAAAACGTTAACCACGAATTTTTTCTTGATGCTAGGGAAAAAGAAGAAGTCATTGGGTGTCAAATCAGGGCTGTACGGTGGATGGTTCATCAATTCGACGTCTTGAGGGGTCAACTAGCTCATTGTTTCAGCTGATGTGTGAGAGCTCGCATTGTCGTGTTGCAAAATTATTCGTCTTCTCTTATTATCACTTGCCTCATTTCTTCGCACACTGTTGGCAAACAGATAGTGGTATACCACTCAGAATTGAACGTCCTACGTTCCACTAAAGGCATTGTGACAACACGGCTGGTTATACAGACAAAAACGAAATCATTTGCTTCGATGTACTGCTCCCACGAACAAGTTTTGAAGGACCCATACAGGCGCTGCTGTTTTGTTTCGGGTTCATATGCATAGATCCATGATTCGTCACCTGTGACAATGTTATACGTACACTGCCTTTGAGCTACCGGAGTTATAATTTTTTAACATCTATTTGCACCAATCCATACAAACCTTTTTTGAGAAGTCGTCAAATTATGTGGGATCCAACGAAAACAAATTTTTTTTTCACGGTCAAATGAACATGCAATATCTTATTGATGCTTGTCATACTAATGACCAAGGATGCCTCAATCTCCCGGTATGTCACATGTCGCCCATGCTTAATCAGTTCACGCACAGCATCGATGGTTTCTGGCAAAGAGACCGAAGTAGGGCGTCCTTCACGAAATTTATCCTGGAGCGAACGGCGCACAGTTGCGCCCGTAGAGCAAACGAGGTTGCAAAAATCAAAATTTTCATGAGCGCCGACGAAGTTTTGAATAAACCCATGTTATAGGAAACTTTTCAACGATTTCAAATCTGCCACTCTTAATAATATCACATTTTTAGTTTAGAAGATATAGCCGTTCAAAGTTGACCGACTTTCGGTTTTCAAAAAAACACACAATTTTTAGTGAATTTGTTGCGATTTCAGGTGTAATATCACGAAAAATAGGTAACGAATCGCCTTATTTTTTGTTTGTATTGATTGATGTATTTATTAAATGTATAATGATAAAAAAAATTAACTGTTTGCTTTGTGTTTCTCCTGGTAAATAAATCACTATTTAAAAACTATCCGTTTTTTCACTATTTTTCAACTTTGACGGAAAATAAAAAAAATCTATATTTTTCTATATTTGCCATATTTGCAAAACCTGCTCATTGATTATTTCTTTACATAATTCAAAAATTTTAGCTGCCCGTACGTGCCCGTTTGGCTTCTAGGGGTAAAAACGGTTAAAAAGACATGGTTGCAGAAATTGTATGGCGTCCATCCCTTATATGTTTTGACTGACAGTAGTTTGATCTAATAGTTTGAAAAAAACTACTCATTAAAATTATCAGGTACGTACCTCACTTAAACAATACTTCGGCGTACAAATGGTCAAGAACAATATTGACTTATGGTCCCTGTTTTTATTTTTAGGCATGGTAGCATAAGCCTATATATTGCAAAATAAGGGTAATGCCTGGATTACTCTACGACTGAAAGTTGGCGCAACAATTACTGAAACCATTAAACAATTTAAGTACTGAAAACATGGCGTTGAACAATTTTAAATTATTTGAACTGTTTAGAAAGTCAACCACACCAATTTTTTTCACGGAAGCTGCTTTAGAAGAACTTGATAGCTTATACGGAAATATTGAGAGAAGCGAAATTATAAAAAATAAATTTTATCTGATATATGCAAATATTAAGGCAAAATGGGTGAAATCTAATCGAACCATTCAGAACTTCAACTCCAAATACGAGGACTGGCTTAATGAAGACACCATCCTGGATATATTGGCAGTAGATAAACCCACCACATCAACCAGAGGAGCAAGAGGAAGGCCAAAAAAAGTATTGAGGAGTGTTCAATTTTCACAAGGAAGAGGAAACTTGCCGATGCCACCAATGACTTCACCACGAAGCAATTATCGGACGCGCTGTCTATTAAATTTACAAAGGATAGTGAAAGAGTTAGGTCGCAGATAACCAAAGCTGTTGCTGATGCAAGCCCACTGCGACTAAAAAGGATTAAGGAAAGCATTCCCACGCCCACAAACGCACACATTAAAAAGTATGGATCCGAAGAAGCCTTGCCCTTGTTTATGGACTTAGAACTTTCCAAAGAGAAATATGAGAAACTACGGACATCTTTAACGCGACATGGCGCTGACGTTTTACCCGGATACAAGCATATTACGAAAGCCAAAATAAATTCACGACCACTGCATACGGAGTTTACGGAAGTCTCTGCGAAAGCCAATCTGCAGGATCTCATGGGTCATACAGCAAAACGGTTGTTGGAGAGTCTTCCTGAAAATGAGGTGAAAATTCTTCCTGAGAAGTTGACATTGATCAGCAAATGGGGCTGCGATGGATCATCCGGACAAAGCGTTTATAAGCAAAGGATATCTTCCGATGACGCTACAATATCGGACGGAAATATGTTTATGGCATCTGTTGTCTGGAAAAATCCACGTCCGTCATTTAGAAATGGTTAGTCTTTTAGATATACCTTCTCTTACGAACTGTGATGAATATTTTACAGAAAATTGAAAAAATAAATTTAAAAAAATAATATTTTTTTTTTAATTTGTTGGGTAATAATTTAAAACATAAAACCCTAAAGAAAAAAAATAACAATATAAAAATTTAAAAATAATTTTTTTTAGTTACCATAAAATTGATTTTTCTACTAATTTTAACTTTGATAACATAATTAGGCCCCTACAGAGCGTAGCACCCTTTCCAAACGCTCATTTCATAGGCTGAACAGTTATCTATCATATGCTGTTTAAACTGTTCAATTATCTTATTCGGTTCAAAAGATATGATTTTTGCAACGAAAAAACTCAAATGGCGCCACTGTGCGGCGTCCGAGACTGAACACTTGGTACCAGCGATTAACAGTGGTTTTTGAAGGTGCTTCATCGCCAAAAGTCGAAACAAGTTGATTTAAATACTCTTGTCTCGATAACCCACGCCGAAAATCATTGCAAAAAATCATCGCACGAAAATGTTTACGGGATAATTTTATTTTTTGACTAACATGAATTTTTCAACACACTGTCAACAAAACAATTCGCCCTCAAAAGACAAAACGTTCTGAGTGAAGTTTTGCTTAAAAATGTCAAAGTTTCCAGTGGTAGTTCCAGTTTGCATCTGGGAACACTAGTATTGTCAGGACCCGAAATATAAATAGCAACCCTCGTATTTGCTCCAACGAAACGTTTTCATTCATCAACAAAAACGAAAAAATGCTGAAACATCAGTTGAGTCAATATTCTCCCTTCACGGCTGTCTCAGTCATACGTTTATATTATTTATATGTATATACGAGTATGAATGTACATACATACATATGTACTACAAATATATATACATACATGCATACGTAGGTACATTTCTCTGCAAGCGAAAGAAAAGAAATGGGTCTTTCTTTCACAGCTGACCTCCGCATACAAAAAGTTTAAATTTTCCGTAAACACTTTTTATTTAAATAAATTCAAAGTACTAAATTAGTGCCCAACCGGGTGGATCTTGTATACAAAAGAAATCAATTGTAAGACCAAACCGTAGTGCTGATGGGGGCGAAAAAAAAACATTAACAAAATATTGTTGATTGTTGTTAAAAATATTTAAAAACTTTTAAACTTTTTATAAAATTTGCTAAAATACCAGGGGGTCAGTTAAATTGACATGTACATTAAATTCAATCGAAATTTTTCAAACAAAGACCTAGAAAAGACAGCCACTGCAACAACACCACCGCACCACCACAACGCAACACATCGTCAACGTCAGTCAGCCGACGTGTGAGCGTCAGCGACAATATCAATACAATCTTTGGGATTTTTAAATTTTTTTTTGTAGTATTTTTCGGGGGTTTCGGTAAAAGTAAAAAAACGCTCGCAGCTCTGAAACAACAGCCCCAATTGAACTTTTTTTCAACGATAATAAAAAACTTATAGCACGTCACGTCCGTCCGTCCGTCCATTCCATTCGATCAGTAGTGTGATTGTAAACGCAAGTGTCGTGCTGTTTTGCTACGGCATAATAAACACCCGTACAAATGGTGTGTGAACCAGCGTTGGGTTGTGTGAACCTCCCCTCTAGAGGAGAGAGTATGAGTACACATGACACACTTTTTAGTGTGAGGGGGGAATTTCACTAAAATTAACGTCATTTGTTGCGGCTGTTCGCATGATATCCACCGACGATCACTTTGCCGAAAGTAGGTCAGCGATATTTTGAGTGTAAAGCACATAAATACATGAACTGCTTCGTCTGTAAAATATTCTTATTTTATAAAGGGTGTGCCATTCAAAATTTTGAATTTGTATCGGCTATAAAAAAATGTACTGGTAGTTTTTTTTTTTAAATTTCTGGTTTTACTGGAAAGCTTGAATTTTGTCATTTAATAATGGAACACAATATCACTCATGTGACTACCACAACTGGCTCGACAGTACCTCATCCGGTCGACCAAATTTTCAGTATGTTTTCGATAGTTACGGGTCAAATCTCTTCAACGGCTACTTTGATTTCATGTTTAAACACTGCTATTGTCTCTGGATGCCTTGCGTAACATTTATCCTTAATGGTTTCCCACAGAAAATAATCCAAAGGGGTCAAATTTTGGCTCAGAGGCGGCCATAGGACATCACAATTTCGGCTGATTGTTCGATTTTCAAAAACAGTAAGTAAAATATCGATAGCTGCATTGCCTGTGAAACATGTGATCTTGTTGTAACCAAATATAATCAAAGTCATTCTCTTGAATTTTTGGAAACAAAATGGCCAAATGATGCCGCCAGCCCAAAATCCATACAAAACAGAGACTCGTTGTGGATTCATTGGCCTCTCAATAGAGCTGTAAAACTATCGATAGTATCGATATCGATTGTTTTTAATGACTATCGATACTTGCATATAGGTTGGTTGGGACACTGCGAATTTTGGCAAGGAAAATATCACAAAATACAACAAAAAATATTGGATTATCCAATAAGTTTAAATCTAAATAATAGATTTTTAGAGATGCCTTGAGATTCAAGACTGATAGAAAAAACACAATAAGAAAGTCATTTTCTTACAAAAAGCATCAATTTAGTCTATATACAAAGAAAAAGTCCAACAACACTTGACCTTATGAAAAATTTTGTAAAACAAATGTGTTGTACCGGTTTTGGTACTTAGCCTTGATAGGCATTAAGGATAGTGGCCTAAATAAGAGCTCTAAGCTAACGACAATTTTGAGAACTTTTAAAAGTGCTTCCTCTGCATTTGTAAATGCTGTTCTGCCTTTGGAAAGATACATAATTAAAAAACGGTCGGGTGCTTCTAAAGCAAATTGTAAATTAACCCATTAGGCAGAAAAACACTAATTAATAGTTTTTTGCTTCGACCTTTTTTCAAAAGATTTTGTTTTTTTAAAGTGTTCACCATTAAAGGTTATGTTGACGTTTTAATTTTTCATTAATGGTCAGTCGGTTAAAAGGGGACTATAGACCATTAATGATATCTAAGTCTTCATTTTTACGTGTTCGTATATAGTATATACGAAGGTTGCTATATATATTTCTGGCCTAGGCAACACTAAGGGTTGCCTGGCGCCATCTGACATTTCCGTTGAAAAGTTTGACATTTTTTAGCATAACGTTTTGACGTACGACCATCATTTGTGTTGTTTACGGTAACTTGAAAAAATTAATTTGACAAAAATAATGGAATTATCTCGTGAACATTTTTGTGCGATCATTTTTCACAACATTCGACGTGGACTATCGCAATAAGAGTGCATCGATGAACTTAAATCTTTGTATGGCGATGAAGCACCATCCTATAGCACTGTGAAAAACTGGTTTAATAAATTCAATCGTGGCCGACGCTCGCTCAAAGACGAAGGTCGTGAAGGCCGTCCAAAAACGACCGCTGTGCCAGAACCGATAACACAGTACAACAGCCAATCTGGGGGATGAGAAATTCCAAGTCAGGGTGATGGTACTAGGTCAGTATATTAAAACCCTCAAAGGGTTTTGCGTTCGTATGTGCCAGTTTTTTTGACCTTTTACATTTTTTCCTTATCTTGATGTTTTTTCGCTTAGTTGTAAAATGTTGGCAAAAACGTAGTTTGACATAACTCGAGAACGACTAGTTCGATTTTGCTGAAATAAATTGAGAAAAATTAATAATTACATTTTCTTTAATCCATTAATACACTGTTTCTCTACCAAATCAACATTTTTGCAATTAGAAATAAATTTATGAAGAAAATTTTGCCAAAAAAATTTTTTTTTTTTTTAAAACATATAAATCCCTAACGGAAAAACGTGTAGAGTCTTATAACTTTCACGTAAAGTCACATAACCTATAAACAAAATGCGACATAGATCATAGAAATCGATTAACGCGTTCTGCTTTTATTCAAAATTAAGTAACTGGCACATACGAACGCAAAACCCTTTGAGGGTTTTAATATACTGACCTAGTACCAAGGCGATGCATCGCCCTGACTTGGAATTTCTCACCCCCCAGACAATAACCCCAAAAATGTTCCACAGTGTAATGAGAGATCATCATGTCATGTGACATACCGTTAGATAGAGCCATCCTTGGGCATTTATTCCACTAGCATACATTCGATATTGCATGAACACCTGGCCGTGAAAAAGGTTTGTTCTCGTTGGATCCCGCACAATGTGGCAATCGCTCAAAAAAAGGCTGGTGTCGAATGGTGCAAAAAAAATTTTGAAAAAATACAATCGCTGTGCTTCAAAAGTCGTTTATAAGATCGTCACAGGTGACGAATCATGGATCTATGCATATGAGCCCGCAGCAAAACAGCAATCGACTGTGTGGGTCTTCAAATATGAGCCCAATCCAATGAAAGTTGTTCGTGGAGGAAGCACATCGAGCAAATGGACGCCTGTTTCTTCTGCAAAACTGGTCATGTGGCGATTGTTCCGCTTGAGCATCGTAGGACGCTCAATTCGCACAATTTGTTTACCTAAAGTCTTCGGAAAAATTCGAAAACAAACAAGAGAAGACGAATCATTGTACACCATGACAATACACATCGGCTCAAACCAGCGCTTTTTTGACGGACCAAAACTTCGAATTTATGGGTCATCCGCCGTACAGCCCTGACTTGGCACCCAATGACTTCTTTTTATTCCCGCGCATCAAGAAACAAATGCGTAGTCAACGATTTTCGTCGCCAGAAGATGATGTTGAAGCGTTCAAAAACCATGTTTTAGAGGTGCCTCAATCGGAGTGGGAAAAGTGCTTTGACAATTGGTTTGAGCGCATGTAAAAGTTAAAATACATGCTGGAGAATACTTTGAAAAACATAAAAACCATTTTTGATGATAAATATTCGCAGTTTTATTATTAGGCCAGAAATATAAAGTATATAGCAGCCCTTGTATCGAAAAGCCCAATTGCTCTCGCGACTACCTGTGTTTTTGCAAGAATACATAAAAGCAAAATTCGTTTATTTTATTTTCGTTATTTTTTCAAAAAGAGTATTTGACTAAAATGGCTAGACCGCTAACATTCTTGAACCATATCCACTAGTCCACGAAACTTACTTGAGTTGTTTACATTAATTCAAAGTTGTTCCAATTTTGGCGCTTAGTAAAGTGTTTGCTGTTACTTTTCTCTAATACTAGTAAAAATTATATCTCAAGTTTAAGCACAGTTTAAATAGCAACAACCTAAGATATTTCTCTTAGGCTTTTACCCCATAGCAGTGCCCTGAAGTAACCCCTACCCAAATTTCTCTTAGTGTGTTTTCAATTTTATACACACTCACCCCATTAAAAGTCCGACGAAAATAATTTTTTTATCCACACAAAAAAGCAAAAAAAAAATCTATGATAAAAGACCACATACTATGATGAGCTGAACGCCTAATAGACTGGATAGAAAAGACCATGGAACTTCCTACATAATGCGGAAAAGCGAAAGTGTTCCACAAAACGAGTAATGGTGGGACTCGTATAGACACAGGCAAAAACGATATGAGAAGCTATCAACGGAGACTCTGAGATCTAGAGACTTGTATTCACATACACGGACGGCACTAACAAAAGTTGGAGGGGTAGACAGCAAAATGATTCGTTTGTTGTAGACAAATTCTTAAGCATGAACTCTTTACTAAGCAAAGTTCAATGAACTCAACCTTAAAATTCAGTATAAATAAATTAAAAGTTAAGAAAAAAACTAGAAAAATCGTACGCTAAGCATATTTTGAAAGTGTTGAGCGTGGAAAGCTGAAAGCCTAATAGAATAAAAAGGAAAGGCCATGAGACTTTCTATAAAATGCGGAAAAGCGAAAGCGTTCAACAAAACGAACTAAAATGGTATTCCTATACGTATAAAGACCACATTAGCAGTTTTTTAAAAATATTACTCTATTGTGGTTTGTTCTCGATTTAAATAGTAAAACTCGTATTCACAAACAACTGCAACACATAGCAACTGAAACCGAGTCCCAGCAAATATAACTATGAAGACTCCATCAAAAGCTATTTGCTACAGTCAAGCACAAGCTTATTTTTAGCCAAAGTTCACTCAACTCTGTTTTAGTATTCGGCATAAATTAAGTGAAGTTTTCGAAACAACTGTGAGAGCCATACCTTGATCAGAACTGAACGCCTGATAAAAAAAATTTAAAAGGCCATGAGACTTCCTATAAAATGCGGAAAAGCGAAAGCGTTTCCCAAAACAAGCCAAGGTGGTAATTCCTATGCACAGACGGCTAACAAAAGCAAGTTTTTAAGCCATGGTTGTGCTAGTATTCACAAACCACAGAAGCATATCTCAGTAGAAATAAAAATCAAGAATCCATAAAAGCCCATATGGTACAGTCACATGCTTAAGTCTGAGCTCTGTAGTTCACAAAGTTCATTAATCCCATCCTAAGTTTTGGGCAAAAATAAAACTAAGTTTTAAAAACTGAAAGACCCATTCTACGATTACATTTGAAAATATGGAGTCTATAAAGCTGGCCTCCTAATAGAAAATAAAGGAAAGGCCATCAGTCTTCCTATAAAATGTCAAAAAAAAGCAAAAGTGTTCCGCTAAACTAAGAATGATGGTACTTCCATGCATAGATCACATAAGCAGCTATCGAAAAAGTCTATGACGAATGGTTGTACTAGCAACAGCAATCTAAAGTTATTTTTAACAAAAACACAAATGATGACTCTACCAAAACCCAATTAGTTAGTCTAATGCTTACATACGAGTTCAATGAACTTTGCTTTGATATTCAACATACACAAAGTATAGTTTTAACAAGTCAAAACGTCGTTTTATTCGGCCAGACCGAATCTTATATACCCTCCTCCAATAAGAAAATAGGGTTTTCCATTAAGGACATAACAATTTTATATATGTGACGCGCTAAATAGAAAGGGACCTAAGGTTAAAAACCAGTTTTGTTCTGGAGAGCCATTTTAAAGATTAGGTTCCTTTCTATTTGCGCTTAGAATCGTTGACTTCACTTTCATAAAACGCGCATATCTCTGGGAGGTAACACTTTTGGGGCATGGGATCGGTCTCATTCCATGCTCAGATGTTGTCCACATTAAAAAAAAAGTGAAAACTTGATGAAAAGTTTTTTTCAGGATAGCCATTTCAAAGATTAGGTCCCTTTCTAATTGCGCTTAGAATCGTCGACTTCACTTTCATAAAACGCGCATATCTCTGGGAGGGAACACTTTTGGTTAATGGGATCGGTCTCATTCGATGCTCAGATGTTGTCCACATCAAAAAAAAGAAAAAAAATTAAAATTGTTTTTTTTACCCTTAGGTCCCTTTCTCTATGCGCTGTCACATATTAATAAAACATAGAATATTTAAGATATAGAGATTAAATTTATTCCAGGTGTAATGTAAATGTTACGTTTTAGGATAATATCGTTCATATGACCACCACTAGCCCGTGTACAGTCATATAGTTTTGGACCCAATTTTCCACCACTCTTGCTCACATTTCGACCGAAACATTAGTCATGTCGCGTTAGATTTTGTCTCTGAGCTCTGAGTCTTAAGTTGTTGACTTGTTGGCAAGTGACTTAATGCGGTCCCATATAAAGAAATCCAAAGGCCTTTTATCGCATGAACGAGGTGGCCGGATCATTTCTCGAGATAACACGTTCACCGAATATGTCTTTCGGAAAATCAATTGTAACGTGTGCTGTTTGGCTAGTGGCACCGTCTTGTTGAAACCACATATCGGCGATGTCAAGCTCGTTCAGTTCTGGCCAAAATAATTTTCTAGCATGACACGATAGCGCTCTCCATTGACGGTAACATGACAATTGTTTTCATCGATGAAAAATACTGCCAAATCACACCTCCGTCATGAAAACCACTCCACACAAAAATTTTTGCGGATGCAATTGTGTCTCTTGTAGCACATGTGGGTTTGTTGCTGTCCGAAAACGCATATTTTGTTTATTGACAAAATTTTTTGCGGATGTAATTGTGTCTCTTGTAGCACATGTGGGTTTGTTGCTGTCCGAAAATGCATATTTGGTTTATTGACAAAACTACTCAGCCATAAATGAGCTCCATCACTGAAGATGATGAAAATTGGAGTAAGCGCTCTTAAAGTTGCGATCACCGACTCAGAATTTCGGTAGTAATTTTTAATGATTTCCAAACGTTGCTCGATAGTGAACGTTACCACGATGAAAATGTTGACTTTAACTAACGTTTTGACACTGAAAGATCATTACAAATTTTTTAGGGTGCGTTGACATAAAGATACGAAATTGTTCTGTCCCTATTGGAAAACCCTGTACTTAAAATTGTAAACATTGTCTACGGTGACGAAATATCTCGAAGCAAATCATTTTCTTCTCTGAGCTGATTAGGATCATAACCTAATTCGTTTCAGAGCTATCGTTCCTTTAACGGTCGCACAGGGGGCAAACATGGCTAGAAAGTCTTAGAATTTTAAACAATCAAATACGACATAAAAAGGTAAGGAACCCAAACGACAAACTAAGTATACACTCCATTCTTTGGTGAAAGGTAAAGAAAACAGCAAGCAGAGCCATAACTTTCATATTGACATTGAAATAGTTGCCTGCAAAAGTCTGAACGCCTATTAGAATAAACAGCAACTAACATGGGACTTCCTACAAAATGCGGAAAAGCAAAAGTGTTCCACAAAATGAACGAGGGTTGTATAACCAGACAAAAAAGCAGCTATCGAGGCATCTACGTATGCATAGAAATAAATGGGCAAACTTTACAAAGATCCATTTATTATCGAGAAATACCTTAGCGCTCAACGTTTATAAAATTTAATGAACTCTTCCCTAAAATGCTTTAGTGCTCAACGTTTATAAAAATTAATGAACTCTTCCCAAAAACTAGGCACCGACGCATAAAATACTCGTAGTTTAAAACCCAAACTACTGAATTAGATGTACGACGATCTCTTTTTAAAAGAGTTGCCAAGTTTTCCACATGTCAGGAAATATATTTCTAAACGAGGGCATAATCTTAAAAAACATATGTGGACAAATTAAAAAGTGATATAGCACCCGCAACTCTTGGTATTCGACCAATACTTTAGTCAATTGTACTTAAACAAGGTGGCGGGGGGAAATTAAAAAATCATTGAGGCCCTTTTGATGCCTTTCATGGATATGGTTCACTTCGTTATTTTCTCAAGCACTGTGTAGGTGGAGCATTTAAAATAAGCTAGCGACGGGTGAGGGATTTTCTTTTATTTAAAAACACCGTGGAATTCAAATCGAATAAGACTAACTTAAGAAATAATGGATACACTTATATAGTACACTGAAAATAATAGATTGTTCAATTTGAAGACTTCCTACATTAATTTATTGAACCAACTCCCATCATTTTCCATCCTACAACACTTTTCTTCAATTTGATGTGGAACATGTATATAATAACTTCTTTGAACATGTCACAACCGGAAAGCATTATTACCTATCAAAAAAAAAGCATAAATGTTATTAACATATTTTTATTTTATAATAATTATTATCTTTTGCAAATCCGTGGATACATTTACACATTTATCATTATCAGTTTTAACACAGTCATATGCTGTGCTACTCGTACTCCACTCATTATGGGTTTTTCATACATTACAATCTTCGCAATCAGCTGCTGGAAAAGATTTTGAATGTTTAGTTTTCTTTCCAGGATTGTTCTTTTTATTTTCAGAAAAAATTGTTCTATAAAATTCTTATGATACATTTTTCTTTTCATTTTCATAAAATTGTTATGCATGTCTTTGATAGTTATATCCCATTGAAATAGTTGCCTGCAAAAGTGTCTTGGCAAATATCTCAAGTGCACGGTGCGTGGATGATAGTTTTCAAAAGGTTTTTTAATCGAAGTTTGATCGAAAGTGTTTTGTGAATCGTGCTTGCCGCGTTTGTCTTGATTAGAGCCAGAAGCATAAGAATTGTTATGGATACAATTTTGGGAATCTAAACCCACAGTTGTTAAAAATTATTTTTTGCACACTACCGAATCGGTGGATTTTGCGTTAGCCAGCGTATGTTTTTAACAGTGAGTGATCTCGCAGTTCAATTTGATCTCCTTCGCTGAGGCTGGATAGTAGTTATGTGACTATAAATAAACTATGATCTTTCACGAGCTTTAAATTCACAAAACAGTCTGTCTGGCAACCGTAGCAAATACATTTCACCAATTTCTTCTTTTTACGTTGATTCTGAAAAAAAAACAACATAAAGGCCTCGAATAAATAACAAAAAAGAAAAAACTATTTACAAAAATGTTTATAAATAATAATACGCAGCTCATCACTGAGTTGATTGCATTCTCTTTTGCGATATAGTTTAATGCAGCCTTGTTTAACATTTAATTTTAATGTTTGCAGCTTCAATGTTGCAGCCTTCCTCGTTTTTGGAGATGTTGTTTATATTTTTGTTTTACTATGCCATCTATTTTTTGTCAATTAAATAATAAATTTGTCAATTTGTTAATTAATAACAAAAAACGAGAAGTAAATTAATATTAAGCTGGAAAACGCAAGTTTTGTATTATGATTGTTTTCTTTTCAAATGAAATTTAATGAAAAAACTGAGAAGCATATTATAGATCAAACAGAAAGCAAAAAAGACTTAGTTTTGTGGAAAATATTTTCAAAAAGCATGAAAAAAAATAATTTTTCCAACATTTGGCTTCAAAAGCACCAAAAAAATTTTCTAAATCAATTTTTTAAAAAAAATTAATTTTTGGAGCAATAATTTGGCTTTACAGATTGAAAAAATATCAATTAGTGGACGAGTTATAGCCAAATAACCATATAAACAATATGCAAAAATCGGCATTTGACTGCAAAGTTCGAAGGTCGATTAAATAAAATTCGAACTAACATAATCAAACACCGCGACACGGTTCTTTTAATTTAGCCTATTTTCACCCCTCACTCTCAGAACCGACCTAACTTTTGCTAACCTGAATTTGTTCCACAGTGTTGTATTTGGTTCAATATATGGCGATGTAGCGATTTTTTGGGGATGTACAATCTTGAGCTTGTTTTTTACCGGTGTAAACGATAATTCATTTTCACAATTTTCTTTATTGGTTTCTTTTTTTCTTTTCTGCTGCTAACTTCCATTCTATTCGTTTGCGAGATCGGAATTTTTAGTTGCTAAAAGTGCCAATTAGTAATGAGATCCATTTTCTGTTTTTATTATCATATAAAATAAAAAAAACGTGAATTCTACAGCGTTTTCCCATAACGACATAACGATTTCGTATCTTTATGTCAACGCAATCTCAAACATTTTTAATGATCTTTCAGTGTCAAAACGTAAGTCGAACATTTTGATCAGGGTAAAGTTCACATACGAGCAACGGTTGGAATCATTTAAAATAACTGCCGAAATTCTAAGTCGGTGGCTCTGGCAAAGTTTCACGAAAAACCAGAATTTCATTGAAAAATGATCTTCAGCGATTAAGCTCACATTCTGGCTGAGTGGTTTCGTCAATAAAAATATTCGTTATTGGACAGAACAAACCCACATGTACTTTAAGAGTCACAAATGCATGGGCAAAAAATTACTGAGTGGCGTGGTTTTCATGCCGGAGGTTTGATTAAGCCGTATTTTTTGTCGATGGAAACAGTCGTCATGTTACCGTCAGTGCAGAGCGCTAATGTGCCGTGTTAGAAAATTATTTTTGGCCAGACTTGGTAAGTTTTTTTTGCTGATATGTGGTTTTAACAAGGCAGTGATTTACTGAAAGGCTAATTAAATAAATATTTTACGAGTATATCGAGAAATGGTCCGGTCTAACGTCCACCTCGTTCATGCGATTTAACGCCATTGTACTTCTTTTTATGCGGCCACATCAAATCATTGGTCTATGCTAACAAGCCAACAACATTAAACGCGAAATTGACAACGTTCCATCACTTTTGCCAAATGTGTGCAAAAGTGATAGAAAATTGGGTCCAAAGAACAGATCGCTGTACACGGGCTCGTGGTGGTCATATGACCGAAGTCGAGTTTTATTCTTAAAATGTACTTTAGTATTTGCACTTCACCTAGAGTAAATTTGTAATGAATATCCTACATATTCTTTGTTTTATTGATATATAACATTGTTATGTCCTTATTGGAAAACCCTGTATATTGATTTGTGAGAAAATTTCACCGTTTCTAAATACTCACATGTCTTCGATCATTATGGGACGGTTTTTGGGTCCCAGAGCACATAGATCAAGGCCTCCAACTCTGCCAAATAGTACAATTAATGTGATATTCAGATTCTCCATTTGCCCTGGGGCCCTTGAACCACGGGCCAATTATTCAAATCGTAAAATTAATATAATATTTGGATCCGTGACTAAATTTGAATGTTTTTCAATACCCATAGCTCTATGGGTCAAAAAATCCGAGTCCATCTGTTCTGGTTCCAAATTGGCACAATTTTAAATAAAGGTTCATATGTGACGTGCAAAATAGAAAGGGACCTAAGGTTAAAAACCAGTTTTGTTCAGGAGAGCCATTTTAAAATTAGTTCCCTTTCTATTTGCGCTTAGAATCGTCGACTTCACTTTCATAAAACGCGCATATCTCTGGGAGGGAATACTTTTGGGTCATGGGATCGGTCTCATTCGATGCTCAGATGTTGTCCACATCAAAAAAAGAAAAATAAATCAAAATTGATTTGTTTACCCTTAGTTCCCTTTCTCTTTGCGCTGTCACAAATTTGGATTTGTCAGAAAATTCACTGTATCTAGATACTCATAGGCCAATAGACCACCCCCATTGGTCAAGGCCTTGAACTCAGATCCTTTATAAGATTCCACTGTTTCTGAGTCCACATAGTCCATTCTATAAGTTTAAAATTTGTCCGCTTAAAATACCTTGCCGCCATAGGTCAAATTCTCAATTATCGTCGAATTGTATAATGTCGATTTTTTGTTAATTACGAGGGCTGCTATATATATTTTTGGCCTAATAATGAAATGGTTTTATTGTTGCATGCGCTCAAACCAATTGTCGAAGCACCTTTTTCACTCCGATTGAGACATCTCCTAAACATGATTATTGAACACTTCAACAGCATCTTCTGGCGACGAAAATCGTTGACCATTCATTTTTTTTCTTGATATGAGGGAATAAAACGATGTCAATGGTTGCCGAGTCAGGGCTGTACAGCGGATGACCCATTAATTCGACGTTTTGGCCGGTCAAAAAGGCGCTCGACACGAACCTTTTTTTAACCGATTGTCAAATTGTGCTGGGTCCAACGAGAACAAGCCTTTTTTAAGGCCAGGTGTTCATGCAATATCGAATGTATGCTGGTGGAAGAAATGCCCAAGGATGCCTCTTTCTCACATGACGATCTTGCATTATCAGTGCACGAGCGTCATTAATGTTCTCTGGCACAATTGCCGTTTTTATACGACCTTCGCCTTTGAGCGAGGGTTGGCCATTGATTGAATTTATTAAACCAGTTTTTAGAGTGCTACAGGATGTTGCTTCATCGCCATACAAAGGTTAACTTCATCGATGCACTTTTGTCGTGATAATCCACGTCGAAAGTTGTGAAAAATTATCGCACGAAAATGTTTACGAGTTATTTAAATTTTTTTGCCAAATTGCTTTTTTCAAGTCACTGTAAACAACACAAATTGTGGTCGTACGTCAAAACGTTCTTAGTACGTTTATGCTAAAATTTTTTTTGCCAAATTGCTTTTTTCAAGTCACTGTAAACAACACAAATTGTGGTCGTACGTCAAAACGTTCTTAGTACGTTTATGCTAAAAAATGTCAAACTTTCCAATCGAAATTTCAGATGGAGCCAAGCAACACTTAGTTTTGCCTAGGCCAGAAATATATATAGCAGACCTCGTATTTTACACCCTTTTCCAATTTAAAAAATTTTAGTATTTTTAGACATTAAAGACATCTTAAAATTTGCCAGACTGTGGCTTTTTTATTCAATAAACGTTTTAAAATTTTGATTTGATTCTGAAGTGGAACGGTAGAACAAAGTTTTGGCTATACTATGACAGAAAACAATATCTGTATTCTTATATATTTCTACTGTATTATTCGTATACGAGTACGTATTTCCATTCAATTCTACGATTACTTCGCAATGAGCAAACACCAATTTTTTACATTTATTTTCATTATCAGTGAGCGACCTCATCACGTATTTATATGCATACAAGTATATAAGTACGAACTTATAAACAATAAATGTCAAACTCACGTACATATGTATGTGTGTATGTATTTAAGTTTGTTACACACACATTTATTATTTACTTTATTTCTTTAATGAAATATTTACTTTGTAATTGTGGTTACGAAATGTGCTTTAATTGAAATGACTTGTCATTGTTGTCGAACAGTGGCGCGGTCATTATGAGAGCCTAGTATTTTAAACAAATAGAATTATTATTAAATTATCCTGTTGAGTACTTGTTATTCAATTACATTATGTGGAAATTGTTAAAAACAATTACGGTTTGGGTGGAATTTTAAAAGCAGCCAATTCCCGCAGGGTTCTGATTTCAGGGTGGTGTTCTTTTGTCGCATGTTAAGTTTAAATACTCTTCTCTCTAAGAACATTTTTTCTTTTATGCCTAAACCTTTCTTGAGAGATAAATAATAAATTTCAGCTTAAGTTTATCAGATAAACCTCACAGTTAGTTTTATTAAAAAAGATAATTACAAGCAGTGGCTCTAGCTCCATTTATCTTAACTACTATAGCAGAAAAAAAAATATATTTTTTATCTGTACACCTAAAGGTTGAATTTTTTTCTCTTTAAAATTCTGCTTTAGCATTTGTTTTTCCAATTCACTGCCCCAGATTTTATAAACAATTCAATTATTCATAAATTCTTTAAACAAAATCGTTGGTTAACTTTTTTGTAACAGAATCGCAGCTATTTCTAAAAAACTGCAAGTCACCGAGCGTAAGACATATAAGACGTATAACGAATTCTCAAAAAATAAAAAAAACAAACAGAAATGCATTCCACTTGTACAGCACAAGTGGGGTAGTCATTAACGGCCGTAAAAATATTCCTATGAGAATTGAAATTAGTACACCACAACATCCGTATATGTGACAGCGCATAGAGAAAGGGACCTAAGGGTAAAAAAAAATCAATTTTCATTTTTCTTTTTTGATGTGGACAACATCTGAGCATCGAATGAGACCGATCCCATGCCCCAAAAGTGTTCCCAGAGATATGCGCGTTTTATTAAAGTGAAGTCGACGATTCTAAGAGCAAATAGAAAGCGACTTAATCTTTAAAATGGCTCTCCTGAACAAAACTTTTCATCAACTTTTCACTTTTTTTTGATGTGGGCAACATCTGAGCATCGAATGAGACCGATCCCATGCCCCAAAAGTGTTCCCTCCCAGAGATATGGGCGTTTTATGAAAGTGAAGTCGACGATTCTAAGCGCAAATAGAAAGGGACCTAATCTTTAAAATGGCTCTCCTGAACAAAACTGGTTTTTAACCTTAGGGCCTTTCTATTTTGAGCGTCACATATGCATAACCACACTAGGCATACATATACCAGGCGCTATATGAATTTGAAGATAAGACTTTTTGCCTTCCCTTTCTTACTTTAGGTCTCGAAGTAGACAGAGCTAAAAATTTGGATATTAATAAAACAAAATGCAATATGTAATGAAAAAAATCGAAAAGTAATGATTTGCGTCATTTATCCACTCATTTTAAATATACGAAAAACTTGAATATACGGGTAGCTATTTATATTTTGGGTCAATACTAGTGTTTCCAGATGCAAACTGGAACTTCCATTGGAAACTTTGCCATTTTTTAGCATAACTTTACTCGTTTTGAGGGCAAATTGTTTTGTTTACAGTGTGTTAAAAAATTCATCTCAGTCAAAAAATGGAATTGTCCCCTGAACATTTTCGTGCGATGATTTTTTACGATTTTCCGCGTGGGTTATAGAGACAAGAGTGTTTAAATCAACTTGTTTCGAAGTTTGACGATGAAGCACCGTCAAAAACCACTGTTAATCGCTGGTACCAAGAGTTCAGACTCGGACGCCGTTCGCTCCAGGATGAATTTCGTGAAGGACGTCAAACTTCGGTCACGTTTCCAAAAACCATCGATGCTGAACGTGTACCGTGAGATTAAGGCGCCCTTGGGCATTAGTATGACAAGCATCAATAAGATATTGCATGTTCATATGGCCGTGAAAAAAAAATTGTTCTCGTTGGATCCCACATAGTTTGACGAATGTTCAAAAAAAGGCTCGTATGGATTGGTGCAAAGAGATGTTAAAAAAATATAACTGCGTTAGCTCAAAGGCAGTGTATAACATATGTACAGGTGACGAATCATGGATCTATGCATATGAACCCGAAACAAAACACCAATCGACCGTATGGGGCCAACAAAAGTTGTTCGTGAAAGAAGTACATCGAAGCAAATGATTGCTATTTTTTCGGTATAACCGGCCATGTTGCCACAGTGCCTTTAGTGGAACGAAGAACGGTCAATTCTGAGTGGTATACAACCATCTGTTTGCCAACAGTGTTCGAAGAAATGAGGAAAGATAATAAGAAAAGACGAATCATTTTGCATCACGACAATGCGAGCTCTAACACATCAGCTGAAACGATGAGCTATTTGACCACTCAAGATGTCGAATTGATGGGCCAGCCCTGATTTGGCACCTAATGTCTTCTTCTTATTCCCTAGCATCAAGAAAAATATGCGTGATCAACATTTTTCATCGCCCGGAACAGCTGTTGAAGCTTTCAAAAATCATGTTTTGGAGGTATCTCAATCGGAGTTGAAAAAGTGCTTCGAAAATTGGTTTGTGAGCATGCAAAAGTTTATTGATCTTAAAGGAGAATATTTTGAAAAATAATAAAACCATTTCCAATGATAAATTATTTTCTTTTCATTGCCGCACCCCAAATATAAATAGCAACCCTCGTACTTTTCCCCTATTAAACATAAAGCAAATCAATACTCGCATACCTCTACTATAGTTGCACACAGAAAACAGATTCGGTGCAACAACCGATTTTTTTCCACCGAATGATTGTGGTTGCATGCACCTCGAGTATGCTATCAAACCGAAATTTGGTGCTTTTGTAACATTCAGACTGTAGTATAGAAGGTAAGAAGAATTCGAACGTACAGACAGAAATTTTAGATCTAAAAGTCCACATGCCGCACTAGCTAAACCTAGTAGTAGCAGTGCTTTTATACATGCGAAAGGTTTTGTCTAGAAAAAATAGGAAAAGGTGTTAAAATATTGTGCTATGTCAAACCAAATATCCATTACCTATATAACCATTTGGTGATTGCAACCGAAATTCGTTTTTGCAACGGAGTTTCAGTAGTTCCAAATAATTTCCAATTAATTGTTGCTCTATGTCTTGATAGAAACAATTTCTTAGAGACATTTTCCTCCATATGCACATAATACACTTAAATTTTCGTCTTAAACAAAGATATTTTAGTGACAAT
Source organism: Hydrotaea diabolus (assembly GCA_963513945.1). Taxonomy (NCBI): domain Eukaryota; kingdom Metazoa; phylum Arthropoda; class Insecta; order Diptera; family Muscidae; genus Hydrotaea; species Hydrotaea diabolus. The sequence goes on along the minus strand of OY740717.1, from coordinate 46,741,296 downwards.
ACCGGCAAATTATTATAGGTATAACCACAAGTTGTGGCTACCAATACTGTATTCGGTTGGTATAACGCATTTATTGGCTGTGAGTACCGTAAGATTATCGTAGCTTACATCATATGATTTATTGAACCATGTTACCATCACAACCCTAAAAAGTTCGTGAATGCAACAGGCAATATTTTGTAGTAGGGGCCGATCTACAAATGTATTCTATCTACATTTGTAGATCGGCCCCTACTACAAAATATTGCCTGTTGCATTTACGAACTTTTAAGGGTTGTGATGGTAACAAGAAAACATGGTGCTACAAAAAATCATTTACACTGTAAGTCAGTTAAGCAGATGCAATTTATCAGAATTGAAGTAAGAAAATGTACTCACACGCAGAGAAGAGATATGGTTACTTTATGGTCAAGACAACAATAGTATGTTCTCTGCAGTAAAAGTATGGTCGTCGCAACCATAGTATTGTTTTTTGAATTTCATTTTGACAAAAGTATGATTGCGGCAGTATTAATATTGTTGAAATGTAACATAAGTATTGTTGCCAAATTTAAAAATGAAAATATGGTTGTAGCAACAATATAAATATGGTTGGTGGGACAAAAGTATTGCTTTCATGGATTTTATGTTAACAATAACATGATTAGGGCAATCATACCGAAAAAACCTTAATTTTTTTTAATTTGACAATGTTATTTTTACGATTCTTACGCAATAAAAGTAATAAAAAATAATTTTTTTCAAAAAAAATACGGATTAGTATAACTAAAATATTTTTTAATAAATGAATTTTTTACTGTTAAATACATCACTCCTATTGTTACATTACTTACTTAACAAAACTCTTTATTGTTGAAAAACAACGTATTCCAGTCTTTACAAACAATTTTGGGGATCATAGTATGGTTGTGCGTAAGACATACTATGGTTGTGAGGATCATACTATGGTTGTGAGGATCATACTATGGTTGTGAGAATCATACTATGGTTGTACGTTAAACATACTATGGTTATGAGGATCATAATATGGTTGTGGGGATCATTGAATGGTTGTGTGTGAATGATTCTATTGTTGTGAGGACCATAATATTGTTATGGGGATCACAGTATGGTTGTGTGTGAACCATACTATTGTTGTGATGATCATAATATTGTTGTGCCACAACCGTCTAACCAACAATAGTATGGTGCTCTTCGAATATTTTTACCCCAACCATACTTTTTTTCTGCGTGCAGTATATAAGAGTTACTATTTATTTCGATAAATTTGCTTCTCAAGTTTAAATACCAATTTTCGTTTTGAAATCTTCAAGATGAATTTTTAAGCCGAAATTGCTCTTTTGCCAGTAACGACAGTAATAAAAGGAATGTTTACATATTAAAATATAGAAAATTTAAAAAGAGTCAAAATTTTATAGGAGACAAAAAATACCGCAAAAGTTTATGTTGCTGAACAGTGCAATTTAAGTTCCTAGTTTAATAAGGAGTGCTCATACATGCTATATGGATCGTATTTCTTACTTTTTATAGAAAAAAGGGGTTCAATTTTGAACATTTCTCGCGCTTTCCCGGGAAATGAAAAAGATCGGGAAAAACCTTACAATCGATTTAACCCCTTGTCGCTCTAGAAGCCAAATACATTCAATACAGTCTTGCTAAAATTTCGTACTAAACTGCACGAAAGACTAACAACAAATTTGGAGCCAAATGGAGCATTTAGACGATATCGGCCTATTTTTTTATAAAACTATTTCAGAGGACCCCTTCGATTTGAGGAATTGTTATATATATAGCACGCATTAAAAACGATATTGTTTAAATTGAGCATTGTGCGTTTTGCGAGACTAATAACCATCTCTGGTGAAATTGGGCCATGTCGGTCCAAGTTTTTATATAATCTACATAGAGTGGGATAGGGTATCATGTAGTCGGCCCTGACAATCTGCAGACGTTTTGTGCAAGTTTTTGTTTTTGTCCCAGCGAAAACATTACAAAATATCATGCTGGCTACCCTACTAGTAAATACTTAAAATATGTATGTTTACACCCAAAAGAAAAGTTTATAGACAATAACTTGACGTTGCTTAATTGTTTAAACAAATTCGGGTATTGAACTTTCTCGGAACAGAGGCACAGAAAATATCAGAAAGATATTTTCTACACTTTGAATTTTGTGTAAAAAATTTAAAGTGTAGAAAAGTCAAATATTTTTATTTTCGTCTAAAGAGTCAACAACCTATGAAAAGTATAAATGGGGTTACTAACCTCCCAAATACGAAATACCAAAAGAAGTACACGTGAATGGCGCACCATCAAAGTCTGCGTTAATTGGTGGGCTAAATGAAACCGACGGCAGTATTGACATATAGCTTTCTCTTTCTAACCTTGCGTCCGCAAAAGAACCTCATCAGCCATTACACTAACTTCTATCGCCGTTTCGTTTTCCAGCCCATCTACAGTACTTTGAGTTTATGTTCAGAACCATTTGAAGAGTTTGTCGAACTCGTTGCCCCACACAATGTATGTTTGTTGGTATAGACGCGTGTCATGTGGGTCATTGAGTACCCAAGTAGGTCATGGTTGGTTCAACCTACGATCACATGCGTCTCACAGTTTTAGTTTTTTTTATATGTTTTCATTTGTTTACTGGTCGAGGGTGGTTTGTGTGATTTTGGTAAATGATCACTCGTTTCTGTACAGCAGGGAAGGAACACTTTTGCTTTTCCGCATTTTATAGGAAGTCTCATGGTCTTTTCTATCCATTCTATTAGGCGTTCAGCGGGCATTAGAAAGTACATTTTTATCATACGTTTTATCGCGTGGATGTCATTTTGGGTTTCCGTCCGTAGAAGAGAAATTGAATGTATTTTGTTGTTGTTGAAATTTAATTTAATGAAATGAAAACACTTTGGTTGGATAAATGACGGGTTGAAATTTTGTTTCTAAGAGAAACAAATTGCAGAGTAAAAAGGTTAATATTTATTCACAATACTCGGATGTTTTTATAATTTTATGTGGTTACTTTCTGAAATAATCGTGATATGTAGGATTTTTTGAATACATAATCGTATTATGTATCGAGTTTGAGATTGTGGGCCGTCGCCATGTGCGCCGCAAGTAGCCACGTTTTAAGCTCGGGTGGCAGTGGCCGACACTTTTTAGTGACAGATTTTTTAAGATGAAACAATTTTTTTAAATTAGAGACTAATCTCTAAACCAGGCTTATGCTCTTTTAGCTGTCCGAAGCATGCTTTAAACATCCCATTGAGAAACAAGGAAAAACTTCTCTCACGGTCAGTCCCACGTATGTTTCTTGAAAGGGAAAATACTAAAGTATGTATATATATTAGGGCTATAACCAAATTTAGTACCTAGGACCACGCGATGTCGAAGGTTGTGTAATTTAGGAAAAAAAATTTGGGTCATTTCGGATAAAAAACCTCAACCACAAAAACGATTTTTTTAAAATCTCCCAAAGAAACATTCATTTTATATAAAAAATTTTCTTACATTCGTACTCTAATACTGAATTTTCATCAGACATAGAGTCTTTCAAGCTACTTAATTCGGACTGAATGTCTGTGTTTTCATTTGAAATATTGAAAATATTTTCAAAATTATAACCACCACCAAAAAAATTTTGGGTCATTTCGGATAAAAAACCTCAACCACAAAAACGATTTTTTTAAAATCTCCCAAAAAAACATTCATTTTAAATAAAAATGTTTCTTACATTCGTACTCTAATACTGAATTTTCATCAGAATTAGCGTCGGACTGAATTTCTGTATTTTCATTTGAAATATTGAAAATATTTTCAAAATTATAACCACCTTTTGTTTTTAAATTTTTATCATACATCCGAATTAATTTTTCTATTTATTGATATAACTGCATTTTTTGGTACTTTCATCGTATTCCACAAATCGCAAAGTTCATTTGAGATAACTTTATACTACTTTTTTTGGATTTTTCTGAAGCAGTTAACGCATGAAATCTTCCAATTATCACTTTTTGGCTTTGCATTTTGCTCAATTGATGTAATGAAATGACGTTATCTGGAATGTTTCTCGACATTGTTCTGCTATCTTTAAATTTGGTCAAAGCCTTTGTCCATATTTTTGCATTTTTCAAAACGCTTAAACGACTTCTTTTAAAACTCATTGTTTTTAAATAATAAACACAAACTCTGAATATTTCAAACACGCAATTTTATGAAAACAAAATTAACATTAATAATTTTGTGTGAATATTAAAAGCAATGGAAATACATGACATTATTTACAATTTCTGCTTCCTAAATATTTAAACAAATGTTAAATGCAGGTTGATATATTGATAAATAAAATTTATTATGTTTTTTAGATAAATTTATAAAAAAAATAAATAAATCATTTCCAAACTTTACCGCGTTTTGTGGGTGAAGTTTTTTGACAACCGCGAAAAAGCTTTTTTTTAAATACTTTTAATGGCCTATTCGACTATGATAGGTACATTTTGATATTTGTAAAAAATGTAAAAAAGTTATAGCCCTAATATATATATTATATTTAACTGTAATATACTAAATACGAATAAACTACCCATCGCACTTCAATGCATATCTCTATTGAAAGCTTGATAGAGAACAAGCGGATAGAATTTGAGTTTTGTACTTTTATATTGCGATAACTGAAAAAAATTTTAAGACTTTTCTTTTAAACCCAAGAAATAATGATAGATTATAGAAGTAAAATCGGGAAGTGCATACATCCGAATTTTTTGAAATACTATGTTTCCTGTTGTTTTTTAAAAAATTCTTAGTTTAAATTGTTTCTTTTTCAAAATTTTTATTTTACTTATTACAAAAAAGAACATATTTGTATACCCTGCTCCAAAAATATTAAAGCTAGACCTACCTTTATAACCGATCGAAACTAGAGGTCGCAATTGTTATCTGATTTTCATGAAAATAATTTTTTTTTGGACCAATGAAGAAAGGAAGCTATGAAATTAAAGAAAATCGGTTCGGGTAGCTCCCATATATATCTTCATCCGATTTTTAGTGCTAACATCTAGAAGCCACATGTTACTTTTAATCATGATGAAATTCGGCACAAATTTGTTTTTGGACTAAGAAAGCACGTTATTAAAATTAAAGAAAATCAGTTCAGATTTAGATTAAGCACCCACATAAATGTTCAGCGGATTTTATGACTGTGGCTCTAGAAGCCACATGTTACTTCCAAACAATTTTTGTACAATAAAGAACCCAATTGTAATTGAAGAAAATCGGTTGAGATTAGACATAGCCACTACTTTAGCTTTTTTACTATTTTTTTCTCAGAAGAAGCCTTTTGCCTAAAACTGCAAAATATTTTTTGAAGGGAAGTAGTTTTCTCATGGTCAAGCTCGAAATTTTCTAAAATGTTAAAAATGAGGTCATTTTGCATTGTTTTTATTAACCATTAGTCCATATTTAAATGGGGTAGATTTTCGGACATAGGGTCCGTCTCCAAAATTAATACAAATTGCAAACATTATTTCATTTTTAGCTTCGTGGGAAAATTTTATACTTATTTTGAAGCCATATGTCCATGTATATGGGAAGCCATTTTTTGGACCTACTCCAGCTAATTTGTACCATGACTATAACAAACTAGCAAAAAAGTTAAAATTGGCTGTGGCCAACTACAATTTGTGATATAAAACTACTTTGCTTTCATATTTTATCTTCTTGGAGTTATTGGTTTCTTTTCATTGAGAAAGTACTCAGATCTTTTGCCAAGTCATGGGTTAAAACATAAACCTTAATATCAGATGAACATAGGTGTAGGAGCTATGTCCTAATATGAACCGATGTTCTTGAATTTCAGTAATTTTCTTCGTTGGTCGCAACAACTCACTTGTGCCAAATTTTATCGTTATTGGATATAAGATGTGGCTTCTAGAGCTAAAAACATAAAAATCTGATGAACATATGTGACGCGCAAAATAGAAAGGAACCTAAGGTTAAAAACCATTTTTGTTCAGGAAAGCCATTTTAAAGATTAGGTCCCTTTCTATTTGCGCTTAGAATCGTCGACTTCACTTTCATAAAACGCGCATATCTCTGGGAAGGAACACTTTTGGGCATGGGATCGGTCTCATTCGATGCTCAGATGTTGTTTACATCAAAAAAAATGAAAAGTTTTGTTCAGGAGAGCCATTTTAAAGTTAAGGTCCCTTTCTATTTGCGCTTAGAATCGTCGACTTCACATTTATAAAACGCGCATATCTCTGGGAGGGAACACTTTTGGGGCATGGGATCGGTCTCAGTCGAAGCTCAGATGTTGTCCACATCAAAAAAAGGAAAAAAAAAATGAAAATTGATTTTTTTACCCTTAGGTCCCTTTCTCTATGCGCTGTCACATATACACATGTGGAAGCTATATAACTATATGTAAACCAATTTTCTTCGAGTGCAGTAGCGTGAGTCCAAAAGCTTACGTGTGTCAAATTCCATTAAGATTAGATGTTATATGTGGCAGCTTAAGCTAAAAACCATAAAATCGGATAAACATATGTTTGTGGGCTAAAATCGGACAAACATCCGCCCGTGGACCAAAAAATGTACTTCTGCAAAATTTCATGAAGATCGGACAACAATTCAACCTGCAGTTTGATTACAAGCTTTATATGGACGGACGAAAAGACGAACATTGATTAATCGAATCAGTTAGTGATTTTGAATCGATAGAAATACTTAAAGATGTGTCTAGCTCAAATATTTGTGGTGGTTACCCTCTTCCACAGAGTAGTGCCATATGACTCAAATCGGTACAAGATTGGTTGCTTGTTTGATTAAAATCGGAATTAATGTGAATATTTTAGATTGGTTGTATATGATATCAGGATCTCTATGGCTATATAAAAACGTCGACCTGTATTGCCCATTTTGTCTGAGGCAATAACTGATCGGTGGTAATGAACTGTGCCAAATCCCACCAATATTGGATGTACTATGTGGCTTTTAAAGCTAAAGTTATAAAATCGGTTTGGAACCTATACAACCAGAGAACAGGTTCGTTTCCACAACCGAATGGTTGAGGTTGCATGTACCTCAAGTATTCCATCGGTATAAACGAATGTTAGTTGTAATTATTTTTTTTTTTTTAATTTTCGTCGACCTGTATTGCCCATTTTGTCTGAGGCAATGACTGATCGGTGGTAATGAACTGTGCCAAATCCCACCAATATTGGATGTACTATGTGGCTTTTAAAGCTAAAGTTATAATCGGTTTGGAACCTATACAACCAGAGAACAGGTTCGTTTCCACAACCGAATGGTTGAGGTTGCATGTACCTCAAGTATTCCATCGGTACAAACGAATGTTAGTTGTAATTATTTTTTTTTTTTTTAATTTTCGGTAAGTGGATATAAGGTATTGGTGAAATATACGAAGTATCCAAAATAACAGGATAAGAGTTTTTCGAACTCAAAAACCAAATGCCGCACTTGTTAAAAAAAAAAAATGTATCAGAAGCAAAAATGTTTGCTAAAACACTTGAAATACTCGTACTCTAAAAATTGGAGGGTTATATCAAGGGAAAAAAATCAAAGGATAATGGAAGATATTTACTAAAATAATTTAGATTAAACGATCGGTCAGTAGTAATTGAATTATTTTATTTTAAAAACACCTATTCAACACAAAACAATACCTTTAAACAACCATTGTTGGTTATGATGAAATTTTACTTATCATCACCAATAATTGGTTACAACAACAAAATGTTTGCGAGACTATTCGTTGTCACAACCACCAGCTGTGACAACTTAATCCCTTTGTCGCGTTTTAGTGGTATGATCGATCAATAAGTTGTGAGTACAGTACGATATATACGATATATTTATCATCTGGTGTTATTTCGAACCGAATATCCATTACGACTATAAACATTCAAACGAAATTCTTCTTTTGCAACTAAATCATTGTAGTTCCTACCAAATTTAATTAAATTTTTTCTCTGTGTGTATCTTAATTTTAGCCGATTTTAATTAAAGTCAACAGCCTTTGTGCAAAACACTTACTTTTGCCAAATGTAATGACAACGGACAGCAATTGTGACCTTTAGTTTAAAAAACAAGCCTTAGAACGTCAGCAGACGGACGAAGGGAAGGACAGAATCGAAGCCACTGGTGATTGTGAGTCGATCGGTATACTTAGAATTACGTAGTTGAAAATTACGTATTTTCTTTGCATTTACATACAACAACCAAAAAACCGGGTAAACTAACATGTCCGGATATAGCCATTTTTGAGAAACCGATTGCCGGATTTGACCCTTAAAACCGAAATGTCGGTGTTGGACACTCAGTATGAATACCGGTTACCCAAATAATAACTACACACCATCTATGTACATACCAAGAGCCACTCATAACGCACAACACTGACACCCAACAACAAAAACGCCGATCACAGCATTTTTCAATGCTCGCCGCCAGTTGTTTGTGTATGTCTTATTATGTGTACAAATGCCTGTTGCTGCCTCTTGCCTTTCTTGCTTTCAGACATGTCGTTATTTTTGTTGTTGGTGTGGTAGTGACGACGTACATTCGTCGTTCATGTTTTAAAACGACCCGCATTTATTAAATCCAACAACACAGCCACAACAACAACAACTGCCGAAATTCGGTGTATCACTCTGTTTTGTACGGCCACAACAACAATAACAAAGGGGAGAATAAAACAAAACATATCAACGAGAAATGAGTTCACATTCAAAAATGTTTAAAACGCACACTCTCAAACAACACAGCGTTGAACGTCTGTGCGTTTGCCTTTGCGGTCTACCTACAGCTGATGATGGGAGCCTATTAAAAACTACAATGATCTTATTGATCGTTTTGAAAACGAAAGTGATCATCACACTAACTGTTAGCACGAGTAAGCGGGTGAACGACGACAAACAACATCATCAGCATGTCTTGCTACTGTTTGGTGGAGCATGTTGATGGTTTTGTGTATTTTCACCGGCGTACTTGGTTGTGTGTGCAGGCAGGCAGTTCCGGCCATTGTTGATGTAGATCGTCGACTCATGTTTGTAGCATTGTAGTACGAGTACAAATAACATTCATGGTCACATGTTTTCAGTGAATGAAGAAGCAAAAGTAAAATAGCACTAGTAGGGATGGATATGCGACGAAATGAAATACCACTACGCAGGTAAACGCTTATATAATACAGTAAACCAAAACAAATTACAAGTTTTCTGGGTAATTATCCGGGTAACGTAATTATACGGCACGATTAGTTTCCTCCTAAGGGCAATTATAGGAATACGGGTAATTACCATTTATGGGTAATTAAAGGAATACGGTTAAATACCTCCTCTGGGTAATTGCAGAAATATGTACACATAAATATATACGGACACATCGAACCTTATATACAGCTCTCCATTAGGGACATAACAATTCTATATATTAATAAAATACAGAATATTTAAGTTATAGAGTTCAAATATGTATATTCCAGGTGTACTGCAATTGTGACACTTTAGGAAAGCAATTCTATTTCGGTCATATGACTACCACGAGCCCGTGTACAGCGATCTATTCTTTGGACAAAATTTTCCACCACTCATGCACACATTTCGACCGGAACGTTGGAAATTTCGCTTTGAATGTTGTCTCTGAGCTTGTCTGAAGTTGTTGGCTTGTTGGCATAGACAAATGACATGATGTGGCCCCATTTAAAAAAATCCAATGGCGTTAAATAGCATGAACGAGGTGGCCATTCGACCGGACCATATCTTGAGAATACACCTTCACCTAATATGCCTTTCAGTAATTCGATTTAACGCGTCCTGTGTGGCTAGTGGCACCGTCTTGTTGAAACCACATATCGGCCATGTCAAGCTCATTAAATTCTGGCCAAAAAATACAGCCCAATCACAACGCAGACTTAAAATCATACCACAGTATTTTTTTGCGGATGCAATTGTATCTCTTAAAGCACATGTGGGTTTGGTGCTGGTCAATAACGAATATTTTGTTTATTGACAAGAAATAAACTTTATCACTGAAGAAGATTTTTCGATGAAATTCCGGATTTTCGTGAAACTTTGCCAGAGCCACCGCTGAGAATTTCGGTAGTAATTTTTAATGATTTCCAAATGCTGCTCGTAAGTGAGCATTTGGATGAAAGTGAGCATGATGAAAGTGTTGACTTCGGCTAACGTTTTGTGACTGCAAGACCATTAAAAATGTTTAAGGCTGCGTTTATATAGAGATACGAAATTGTTATGCCCCTATTGGAAAACACATTATTTATGTTTATGTAGTATTTTAAATATTTACGAAATTAAATTAGTTGTTATGAACAGTGACGATGATGATTTTGCAATTAAGCAAACATTGATGATAATTTGGAATGAATGAAGGAGTTCCTCAAGTCAAAAACTAGGGTGGGCTTTTCTAAAATCGTCTTAGACTTAGAAATAGAAAAAAATCTATCCGATAGTGAAGATACTCGTACCCGGCATGAAGTTAATTTGCTTATTGGTAAGGACAAAACAGCTTATTACCATTTCAGCGCCTTATGATATCGACAAAACTTGTGTTTCACCAGAAGGAACACAAAATTTCAGAATTTGATAGATGTGGATAACATAGCTCCCTAGATAATGTGGATATCTTTATGGTCAAACTGATAGTAAGCCAAAAAACGTTCCAATCATAAACTTTTTTTGAAAGAACTGGCTTGAGGTCTAATTTTGCCAAATACTTATGTGAATAGTATGAAAGGGATATCGCGCGGTAAATACAGGGTCAGTCGAGAAGTTATACTACTTTGTTTATAATTTTTGATCAAATGAAAGAGAATGGATCTTATATTGATAAATGTTTTATTTAATGTTGGTAATTATGTATGAAATACAGTATCAGATAAATGTCCGCCTCTGTTAGCCTCACAAATGCGAGTCCTTTTGAGCTCATTTTTTATTACATTCTCACACATTTCACGATTTATTTCTTTAATTTTATCACGAATATTTTGTTTGAGTTACTCAAGCGTTTCTGGTTGTTTGCATAAACCTTGCTTTTCAGATATTCCCACGAAAAGAATTCCGGAGCAGTCAAATGAGGCGACCGTGGAGGCTAATCATTTCTTGAAATAACTTGTTGTTGAAGGAGGTCTCGCAGTAATTCCATTGTAATTCTGGCTGTACATAAATTTTTGCGAATGCGAATATTCCAAACTCGGTTTTTGCGAATGCAAAACCGAATAATTTAATATTCATTTTAATAATTTTTTGATTTTGAAGTTTATTTTATGTTAAATAATAGAAATGGTTATAATTTCAGAGACGTGGCAAATTTATTATGGAATAATATTCGTTAAAACATTTTATCAAAAAAAAATCTTCGATTACTGTGACGATCAAACGCACTATTAATGAATGATTTCGATGAAAGAGGGTCTGTAGCTGATAGGCCCAAGCATGGACCAAAACGTACTGCAAGATCGGCTGAAAACATTACTGCTGCTCAACCTCAATTCCAGGCCGTGCTCTGGAGCTTGGTCTTTAAAGAACAACTTTGGCCACAATTTTGGCACCGTCTTGTTAATACCACATGTTATTCAAGCCCATTGACAGTTACCGTTTATATTTTCATAGAAGTAAGTGATTCCTCCTGGCCAAATTGCACACCAGACTGTCAATTTTAATGGATGCAAAGGGATGCAGAACCGACTATTCGGTTTATTCACTTATCTATTCAAATGAAAATGTGCCTCGTCACTCATTATGATTTTGAAATGAATTCTGGGTTGTCATAGGCAAGCTGTAACATCCTATTGGCATATCTACGGCGGCGTAAATGGTCTTGTAGAAGAAGCTCTTGTGTCAACTGAATCTTAAATGGAAACAAATGCAAATCCTTATGCAAAATTGTGGCCAAAATTGTTCTTTAAAGACCAAGCTCAAGAGCACGGCGTTGAATTGAGGTTGACACTTTCTTGAGCAGCAGTAATGTTTTTAGGCGATCTTGCAGTACGTTTTGGTCCATGCTTGGACCTAGCAGCTACAGACCCTCTTTCATCGAACACTTTCCAGAGCACGGCGTTGAATTGAGGTTGACACTTTCTTGAGCAGCAGTAATGTTTTCAGCCGATCTTGCAGTACGTTTTGGTCCATGCCTATCAGCTACAGACCCTCTTTCATCGAAATCATTCATTACACGATAAATAGTGCGTTTTGTTTGTCACAGTAATCGATGATTTTTTTTTTTTTAATAAAAATGTTTTAACGAATATTATTCCATAATAAATTTTCCACGTCTCTAAAATGATAACCATTTCTATTATTTAACATAAAATAAACTTCAAAATCAAATAATTATTAAAATTAATATTAAATTATTAAAACATTATTAAAGCATTCGCAAAAACCGACTTTGGAATATTCGCATTCGCAAAAATTTATGTTTCAATATTTGCTTTCGCAGCATATATATTTCAATATTAAATTTCGCTAGACCCACTTTCGTTACATTCGTAGTATGTTTAACATTTTAAACACCGGGGTGTTCTTCCAAATGGCATTCAATAATTTCACAACACAACCAAGTCAACAACAGCAATCAAGTTATTTTTGCTCAAAATTTCAATACCGCTTCAAAGAAATGGTCACAAGCATTAGTGTACTAATATGCCTAGCATACAAATGTAGGGCATTCAAGACTGTTAAATCTTTTGGTTTAAATATTGTCAAAACGAAACGGTAGGGTCACATGTTGATTTTCATGATTCCCTCATACTTGCCCAAAGTCAACCATTGATTTTACGAAATCCACAAAATGACGGACAGATTTTGAGAGCTCAAAATGGAAGCAATCGACCGATCGTGTAGGGATCGTCAAAAGAAATAAAAATACTAAACTTTTTTTAAATTGTTTTAAGGAACAATAAACATAAAGAAATAAATGACTTACTGATTTTTCTGATTCCCCAATACTTAGGCAAAGCTGTGTATCGATTTTTTCCTAGCCACCGCATGATCACCTAACAAACCACCATCACAACCATCTCATGCTCGAATATTTTTTGCCTAACCAACCGAACCTCGGCAAAATGAGGTACAAGGTTTTCAAAAGTCGGCAATTGCGCTGAACAAATTGCGACTGCATGTAGATCAAGGTTTGTGCCGGTCGGTTGCCTCAATATCATTGATCTTCTTAGAGGTTGTAGTTCTATTTTTCTCCTCACATTTAATGTCATGATCAGGGTTGTGTTCTCATTTTCGTACACAAAGTCACCCGAAGCGACTTTGGTTTGTATGTCAATGTTCTTGCCATGACACAAATTTCGTTTTCATGTGGTCGCCTCGATCGCTGTACTCTTATCTCATATATTCCGTTCAAATGTGGGTACATGCGACTGAGTGAGTACCTTCTAGAAATTTTAATTTATTTAACGAAAAAAATGAAAATCAGACGAGTAATGCTAGTATCAGGTTATCAGTAAATTTTGTAGGGCCTCTATAGTGAATGCCTAAGATTCTTTACAGTCTTCTCGGTTTGGGCGTCCATTGTTTGCCATGCATGGCAGTGAGGCCGTTGACCTGCCGAAAATATACGTCGGCTGTCCGTCTGCCTGAACAATGTACAGCAATTGAAAAAAGAAATCACTTGTGTATTCCGAATAACAACAACAATACAGACGTTAAACAACCACCGCTGACAGCGTTTGGTGTAGTGCGTGGCCAACTTGTAAACTGATCGTGCGCGGTGAGTGGGAAGAGGAGAGAGAGACAACGTTGTGATGTTAATAAGCATACAGTACTGACGGTTCGGTAACAACAGGGGCATTCACTTCAATTAGAGGACAAGTAAAAAAATTGTAGATACTGCTGTTTTTAGTTTGGTTCGGAGATAATTCGGATGAAGTGGGCAGAAGGTAATTGGTTTTACCATCACAATGTGGTACAGCTTATTGCTGATGTTTGTAACACCTATTAAGAAAAGGCAAGAAGAAAAAAGTATTATTGGGGTAACAATATTAGTAGAGCTTCATAATTTTATTGGATATATGGCTGTGACACACCAATATCATGATCCTTACAGCTATAATAGGATCCACGCATAACTACTTAGTAAGGACATAAATACTGTTACAACATTGAACACACCCATTTTAAATAGAAGAACTGAACGTACCCCGTTAATGTCATATCAGTTCAGATGCTTCCTTAGATGACTGCGCAATCTAAGGAAGCATCTGAACTGATCCCAAGGGTGGAAAATGGTCATCACCCAGCTTCAGTCATGGTTTGGTGGGGTGTCTCTTGCGATGGGGTCACTGACCTGCATTTCTGCGAACAAGGAGTCAAAACATCGGCCAAAGTTTACCAAGAAACCGGTTTGGAAGCTGTTGTGAAGCCTCTTAACAATTCCCTGTTCCAAAACCAGAAATGGACTTTCCAGCAGGATTCTGCGCCGGCCAATAAGGCTAAAACGTCCCAGTCCTGGCTTCGAAATAATTTGCCAGCATTCATTTCCTCTTAAGAATGGCCGGTTGTGGACGGCAAACCAAGCGATTTCTTGAAAAGAAGTAAAACAATAATAAGAATTCCCCCGTAAGTCTGATGAAAAATTTAAAATTGGTACACGATATTTACCATTACCATTCAATGGTTCTCATAAACATACTAATCATATCTTTGTCGTGACAGAAAAATTCGTAACAATAGCATCGTTAAGTTTGAATCATATTCAAAATTATTATAAAAGCAATCATACGATATGATTGCCGTAATCATATTATTGCCAACATAAAACCCAAAAATCAACACTTTCGCCTTTTAACCATATTTATATTGTTGCTACAACCTTATTTTCATTTCTAAATTTGCCATTGCGAGGACTGTTACATATATTTCTGGCCTAATAATGATAATGCGAATATTTGTCATCAAAAATGGTTTTATTGTTTTTCAAAGTATTCTCCAGCATGATTAATACACTTTTGCATGCGCTCAAATCAATTGTCGAAGCACTTTTTCCACTCCGATTGAGACACCTCCAAAACATGGCTTATGAACGCTTCAACAACATCTTCTGGCGACGAAAATCGTTCACCACACATTTTTTTCTTGATGTGTGGGAATAAAAAGAACTAATTGGGTGCCAAGTCAGGGCTGTACGGTCGATGACCCATCAATTCGACGTTTTGGCTGGTCAAAAAGGCGCTGGTTTGAACCGATGTATGAGAGCTCGCATTGTCATGGTGCACTATGATTCGTCTTTGTCGTTTTTCGAATTTCTCCGAAGACTTCAGGTAAATAAATTGTGGTGTACCACTCAGGATTGACCGTCCTCGTTGCTCAACCGAAACAATACCACATGACCATTTTTTCCGAAGAAACAGGCGACCATTTGCTTCAAAGTGCTTTTTCCGTTGGATTTCGCTTTTTTCGTTGGATTTGGCTCTTCTTCGAAGACCCACACGGTCGATTGCTGTTTTGTTTCGGGTTCATATGCATGATTCGTCCCCTGTGACGATCTTATAAATGTCTTTTGAAGCACCGCGATCGTTTTTTTTTTCAAAATTTCTTTGCACCAATCGACACGAGCCTTTTTGAGCGATTGTGCGGGATCTAACGAGAACAAACCTTTTTTACGGCCAGGTGTTCATGCAATATCAAATGTATGCTGGTGGAAGAAATGCCCAAGGATGCCTCTTGCATTATCAGTTTACGCATGGCATCAATGTTTTCTGGCACAACGGCGCCAGAAATATATATAGCAATCCTCATAATACTATTGTTACATTTCAACAATTGTAATATAGCCACAATCACACTACAACAATACGATAGGTGCGACAAACATACTTCTGTTGCAGAGCATATCTTTTTTCTGAGTGGATGTAGCCCCCCCGTTTATTATATCGATGACTTAGAATCATATCCAGTTCTATTGAATGATTATTTTCATCGAAACATTAGTTGGCTTTGTCAAATGTTTTGCATTTACATATGTTTAGCTCATTTGTTTCGGTCTATTGTGGAGCATAAGGTTATTTTGGGATTTTATTAAATTGCTCAACTTCAACTGCACGTAGCAGACACTTGAGGCTCTCCCTTTTCAAGGCTGACTAAGCAATTTACAATCGCTTATTACGAACATAAATTTCGCAAGCTACGCGGCAAGCTACTACAAGTGCTTTGCTTGCCATATCCACGCGTATTAGTGGCGCATTCAGTCTAAACAAGCTGAGTCATACTACGGTCCTCGTAGGTCTTACCTCCTTATTTGAGGAAATCGCCAAGACGTGTTTCACACTTTTTTAGTGCGTGTTTTTCAGTAATTTGTCAAGGCACCTGTAATATGTAGTTCTCAGAAAAAACGTCGAAGCCCTGTAGAGTTTAAAACGAAGTTCCCTCGGCACTTAAAGTAGTGTTGCTGACGATGCACGATTATGGCATCGTGCCCTAATGTCGATGACATCTTGTCGGTTTATTTGCTCTTGTTTGGGCTGCAGCAGTAAGGCAGCTCTTAATAGTGAAGGTCGATGACACACCAATTACCCCAAATTTGTTGGAGTAGTGTTAGACATTTATCTAAAGTCCGCTGCGCTCATGAAGATTGATATCTGCGTAAGATCTAGGGACAAGATCCTTAAGTCACTCGCCAGCACTTTGGACTCTGACAATAAACTATGCTCTGACAGTGTGGATACCGAAGTGAGACTCAGTGGAGGAACATTTAGGCTTACTAGATCGACGTCCTGAATACTGCGATGTATTCAGGACGTATTATGACCTCAGAAGACCACTAACACGAGGAGACAAAGATCTGATGAGGTGTTAAAGAAGGGATACTTACATTACAGTAACGAGAACCTCTTGATCAAAGGGCCTTTTACACAAGCCTGACCAGCACTTACTCCGACACAATCGCTAACAACGTCCAAAACTTCAGAGTGAATGCTGTTCTCGGAGATCATCCGCTAAAAATACTAAACACAAGAGTATGAAAGGCTTCCCTGACAAAATCAAGAGGTATTGCCTCAACTGGGAAAACCAACTGTGCAGTACCTCCAGCATGTGTTGGCCAAACCAGTAACAACATACAGCTTACACTTATGCCGCTTAAATAACAAATACGAGAACTTCTATGTATAAGCAAATAACTGAAACTGCAATCAAGAAGTGAATACCCTTTATAAAATTAGCATTTCTGTTCACTGCGAGTAGCGGCATGTCGAAAATCAGGGATGATAAAGTTGAAACTTGGTACTTTTTTTTTAATAGTTTTTAACATGCAAAGTACCGGCAACTAATTTGATACCCTTTTTCAGTAATCCGAAAATAATATATTTTGCGGAAATGAATGTAAATTATTATAAATTTTTTTATTGCTTGGAAGCACGTAATTAAATGTATTTTTTAAGGAATGGAAAAGCTGGAAAACTTGCTAGAAAAAACGCAATAGATACGTCGGTCTTATTATGTGACTACTAGGGCATGAAAGGCTATATTAAGACCTAGCTTAAACGGCAAAACGTCACTAGAATTAGTTATAGCTAGCACAATGTTTTATTTGAACGAACTCTAAATGTGTCCTACAAGCTGCAGGGCTATAAAAAAAGATGAACCAGTATATTTGAGTTTTCGGCAGGTTTTTTTTTAAGTCTGTCATGACGCCCTATTCATAATTTGAGTGAGATCGGATGCAATATAGGACTTGTAGACCAAGCCACAAATCGGCATTTCCCTATATATGAGGGATACATAAAAACGTGAACCGATATTTTCCAATATTACTAGGATTAATAATACTAGTTTACAAATTATGATTATGGTCCAAAAAGCTAAGACATCTCATAAAAAAGTCGTAAGAAAATTCCAAAAATGCTATCTTGAAAACTAATCAGTGGACAATTTTTTAAAATTAATTTTCGTGTTTAGGAGGCCATAGTCTATAAGAAAAACTATTTAGAACTCTGGTCCAAAATAGCTGTAAACTAGTGTAATAGATCTTCTATATGGCACACTACTAAATTTGACCAAGATCGAATGTAAAATGTGGCTTGTGAAATGGCAGGACCACAAAGTGAGACCTTTGTATGGAGGCTAAAGGTGCATGGAAAATTGGGCGATATGATCTAACGTAACATACAATGGTTTTACAGACAGGACAGGAATCGGAAGGAAAATTTGTGCAGGGGCTAATCGAAAACATTGACTTTGTAACTTGTTAAGATCTGTACTCAATTTTGTCAGAGTTTGATGTAATATGTGGCCTTATCAGCTGCGGATTTTGAGCTGAAACCGGAAAGAACTTAGTAAGCTATCATAACATGACCCAACATTGACCCATTTTAATGGCTTCGTTCAATCGAATCAGATACGTAGTGGTTTTGAATCGATGCAGGTCTATCTCCTTGTATTTTCGGGGTTACAAACATTAGCACTACAGCGTAAAAACCTGTACCACAGAGTGGTGTAAGGTATAAAAACTTTGTACCTTTCCGGCCCAAAAAAGTACTTATTTATTTCATTTATTGTACCAAATCGACAATCTCCTTTATCATCCCTGATCAAAAATTATTATCGAATACGATTGCTTATTGTGTCGATCAAAAAATTTTTGTATAAAACAACATGCATATGATTTATTTAAGCAATTAACAAGTTACTAGTTTCTACAGAAGTCATTACCATTAAAATGTCAGCCACTTCTTATAGTATTTTAGGTATTAACACAATTCTTTAGAACTTCTTTAAAGTAAATTATAAAACTTATATTTGAATAAGCAATTTCTGATATTATTGTACGTCTTTAACAATTCATTAGAATTTCTCTTTTATAAGTAACAAAAAATTATATTTGAATTCCCAGTTAAAATTGCATTACTATTTCCAATAATCCTAAATTTGTTTTGCTTTGACAATGTCTGAAACTCCATCTTCTTCGTTATACAAATTTTAAAATTGCCCAGTTAACCCATTATTGCCAGCTACCCGAAAACGTGAACCGATCTCGTTGAAACTTTTCACATAGTAGTTTTTGGGTATAACTAAGATATATTTTAAGTTTCAAGAAAATGGAACGATTGGTTTCTGAGATATGAGATGGTAAGTTTACTTACCAGTGGGCCGATATGTAAAGTGTTTTTGGAAAAATAAAAGAATTGGATTTAAAGGGAAAATTCTTATTTCAGTTAAATATATTTATTTAAAATTAAAAGATGCATTAAAAAAAATAGTAAAATAAAGAATTTGAGTGAATTGTTTTACTTTTTAATTGTTTTGTATATTTTAAACTCTAATCCAAGTGCTTTGAATATAAAGAACAGCATTTTTGATGCAACCGCACACTGCATACTTGACATTCAAAAGGCGTGTGAGTATGACAAATTACGCAACGTCTCGGGTTTCCAGAACGTCTTAAAATGCAATGAACAGTTTTGTTGAGGTTTGGCAATTTTTCGATTAAATTTAGTGTAGACATTGACGTTTGTTCACATGTTGGTGATCTTGTACATGTAAGTAGTTCATTAACAACTGCTGCACGAAATCGTAGTTGTGAAAATGGCTTTATTCCTTTAGTTGTTGATACCAGCACATGCAGTTTCCATGCATTAACCATCATATTGCCAAGGAAATTTATAAACAATGGTCACCACCATTTTTTGGATCGTACAGCAATCCGATAATTTGCCAACGCGTTGTCATGTAGATCAACTCCCCCCATATACTTGTTATACTGCGCAATAGCAGCAGGAACTTTTACGTTTACATGCGTTTTGGTTACACGATCATAACGTCTGGTGTTTGATTTTGGATCCATGGCACCATGATTTGTAAGAACAGTGACAAGTGCATTGTCTCTCCAGCGTATGACCAGCACTTCATTCGTCACATCATAAAGAGCTGTACTTTCTCCCTTGATCATTTTGTCTGGCAATTGGGCTTTACCGATTCTATTGCTTCGAACAGTTCCTGTTAAAATATATAAATACAAATGCAACAGTTTTATATATAATAAAAGTAGCAAATTACCTGTAGCGAAAAAATGTTGTGTGTTTAGTAAACACATAAGATGGTATGATGTGAAGAAGTTATCAAAGTATATAGTATGACTTGATGGAGATTTTACAACTTCTAGCAAACTGAGAACAGTATCAGCTTCTTATCCAACGGATTTATCATAATTTGTTGACGATCCACCATACAGTTTTAGATTGTACAGATATCCATTTGATGAAGTCAGACACCATGCCTTAAATCTAAAACGGATAGGTTTTCCCTTAATAGACATTTTACAAGAGTGTCTTCCGAAATAGGGAATCATTTCTTCATCAATGGATAGATTGTGAGCGAATACTCCAAACTGTATAAAACGTTTGTTGCATATAAGTCTGCCATTGGTCTCACTTTGGCAAATTTGTCTGTTGGATCAATTTTGGTGTTATCAGCTAAATGAATAAATCGTTTTATCATTTCGGCACGAGTTCGTGTCAAAGCATTACGAATGATTTCAACGCCAAAAGATGGGTCATTTGACCAGTATAGTTTCCATTCTGGTAATTTATGATAGCCAGTAAAGAACAAAAATCCAATAAAACGTTTTATATCATGCGACTCAACAATAAAAGGATTATTGCACTGAGAGGCGTATATATTAGTTTGCTCAGTAATCATATGAAGCATTTCATCATCAAAAAAGAAATAAAATAGTGCAATTGGCTTTTGTGCTTTTGTTTGCGATTTTATTAAATCTTGCCTAATTTACTTTATGTTTCTGCCCAATGGTAAGTGAAATTACCACAAGGATAATTGATGGTATTTCAAACTTTTAGTAGAGGTAAATTAAATTGAATTATGCACATAATAAGAGTAGACGAAATGAGGGTTTAGAAATAGTGTTTAAAAAAAAAATAAATTTTTTATATAATTTTTATAGTTGCTTTAAAATATGATGTTTTTTGGAGCTTGGCAAAAATCCTTCCCAAACGCGAAAGGATAACAAAAAATAAATATCCTTCAAATTGTTTTCTTAAAATACATTAAGTTAAAGTATATACCAAAGAAAGTTAAGTTTTTTTGTATACGATAGGTTTTATACTTGACTAAAGTGCTGGTAAGTTAAATTACCGGCTTGGCAATAATGGGTTAAAAGTTCATTTACCTTTTGAAAGGTTAACAAGCCTGAAACTTTCTTTGAAGCGGCTAACCAGAAGAAAAAGTTCACTCCAACTTTCTTTTAAAATCTCATAAGCTACTTGCTTTACCTTTTTCCATTGAAAAGATCAATGGACTTTAATCAGAACAGTAAACTTTGTTCAACTCTTAAAGTTAAAAAACCACCTTCGTTTGATTCGGTGAATAAAGCAAAAGTCAACGTTCATCAGAAAAGGCAACACAACAAAACTCAAACCAGATCAGTTTACCCCCAAAACA
The DNA here is from genome assembly GCA_963513945.1 of Hydrotaea diabolus. Lineage (NCBI taxonomy): Eukaryota > Metazoa > Arthropoda > Insecta > Diptera > Muscidae > Hydrotaea > Hydrotaea diabolus. The sequence goes on along the minus strand of OY740717.1, from coordinate 46,719,856 downwards.
AAACAACAAAAAAACAAGAAATAAAGTTAAAGCCAAACCGAACAACATGTTTTGTCATTAAAACTTAAAACCTTATATACATACAAAAAGGGTTAACCTGTAAGGACTGAATATTTTTAAATTATATTTTGATTTTGTTAAAAAGAAAATTATAAAGTACGTCACCTTAGAGCTATAAACAAGTGGCCTGTAGCTTAGTCGGTACACCTATCAATTTACCAGTCAGGGAAGCATTGACATATCTTAATGCCAAACCCTTTTGTTCAATAATGACACTATGCATTGTATCACAATAATTGTTTCAAGAATTACATACTATTTAAACTTTAAAGTGATGGGTCCATTACCTTGTTAATATGAATATTTTTTAAGGGGGCATGGCGGTGACTAATTGTCCACTATGGTATGTTCCATGCCATTATAACATCCTGCCAACACGTTGCTTGTTTTTTAGTGCTTTCACCATTCATTTTGGATTTATGGCGGATCCGAGTATACAAAAACCTCTACGAACTCGGCGTTACAACTGCCGCTCGAAACGATCTCGGTAATCTTTTGCGACCTTTCAAAAAGAAACTAGAAAAATGGCTAAAGTCAGACGTGGTCAACTATATTATACCCTGACCAGATTTCAACACTAAAGTCATATTAAAATTTCATTTTTTTTGGTTAAATTGGTTGAACATACAGGGTGATTCATTAACGACTGGACAAATATCGCCAGCGTATTGCTTGGTTCATTTCATAAAAATATGTTCATCTAGTACCATGCCCGAAAATCCAAAGGGGCGAAGTGGCAGCGGTTTGAAAATTTTCGGATTGGTAGTCGGAGGGTACTAGGGTAAAATTAAAAGTTCTGAACCAGTGGTCGGTTTTATCTCTTAGAATATAGCCCTACATCTTTTCAAAATTACCTAAACGAAGCCCAGAGGTCCTCCCGTTTTAATATTATGACTATTTGACTGAAATGCAAGAATAAGCTGGTGACATTTTTCCAGTCTTGAATGAATCACCCTATATACGTGGTAGCTATTTATTAATTTAAGCCGATATTCTCAAGTTTTAACTACGCCCATCCTTGGCACGAGGAACTTACTTGTGACAAACTTCATCATGAATAGTTGTAATACGTGGCTTCTGGAGCTAAAAACATAAAATCAGATGAACATATGTGTGAGAGCTATATCCAAATCTCAGCCGTTTTTTGCAATTTCAATAGCGCTCTCCTTATCCCACATTTCACCAAGATGTGATGTAGGATGTGGCTTCGAAAGCTAATCAGAGAAATCAATCGCATGAACATATATGTGTGACCAATATCTAAATCTGAGGTGATTTTCTTTAGTATATATATCGCTCTTCCATGGTCCAAAAAACAAACTTCAGCCAAATTATATCAAGATTAGTTAACGTATGTGGTTTCTTAAGCTTAAGACGTAACATGTATGGGAGATATAAATACATCTGAACTGATTTTCTTAAATTTTAATAGTCCTGGCCGAAAAAACTTACATATGACAAATTTCACGAAAACCGGACAACAATTGAGACCTGTAGTTTGATTACAAACTTTATAAGTAGATGGACGGAAGTAGAAATGCACAGACAGACATCGGTATATGAAATCAGCAGGTTATTATACGCCGATTGGTATACTTAAAGGTGGATCTAGCTTAAATATTTTTGGCAGTTACAAACATTTGCCATGAAACTAACTTACTCGTATAATACCCTGTTCCAAAGGGTGGTGCAGTGTAAAAAATCTGTCCACTTGATATAATCATGTCGCCTAGAGTAGGATGTAGCTCTTAGTGTTATTGTGGACGTTATATTACTTTGGATTTTCCCAAATTTTCACCACTTTAAAATGTTAAAAAAGTGACACAATAGAAAATCACCCAATCTGTGACCTCTTGTTAGGCGAATGATCCGTATAATTCACTTTTAACTGATTATTTGGTGTGACTCGTTCTCAAAAGGTATAGAAACCAAAAAGGAAAAGCTGAAAATTGATTTTCTACCAACCGGTCAACTTACAGTTTTTTAGAAAATTCCGTTTTCGATAATCGATTAATTATGATATTATGACTTAAATTTCTGAAATCGTGTTAAAGATTTGTCGATTTCAACAACTTGAGTCCAAGATAAATCGATTTTAAAGTGTCAAGATCATCTTATACCGAAATTGATTTACCAGTCACTAGTGCAAACCAAAGACGATAAACTTTAGAAGATGGACGATGGACTCATACTCATGAGCACCACGGGAGCTTCAAACATTTTGGGAAAAATGTTTTTTGCCTTTAAAATTAAAGACGAAAAACAGTTGACGATGAACAAAATGCTTCTTCCTTGCAATACCGTATAAAAACACTACTCAGTAGCGAACAAATGCTCGGTTTATTTGTCCAATTTTTTTTGTATCACAAGAACGCTAGATGGTCCAAATTGAAACACAAAAAATAAACAGAAAACACTAAAATCGCACACTTTTAATATAATAAAACAGCCTTCCAAAAATGATTTTTTTTATAATTTCTCGTAAAAGCTCATTTCGTGCAGCTTTTACAAGTAATCGTTTTTGTTAAAAATATGTTAATTTAGTGTGTTCTGTGTTTTTTGTGTTGTAATTTTGAATTTTTTGTGATTGTGTACACCCGAAAGTGAATACTGAATTGCTGTTTTTCTACAATGTTCCAAAGAAGAAGCATTTCGTCATTAATTATTTTGTCTAATTGTGTTCGGTGCAAACCATGTCTTTCCGTACGCAGACATGCTCTCTCATAATTTATCTCCTAACGTGTTGACGAAGGCAGTCTAGTTTTATTCCGATTTTCTAAAGCGTTTAATCTGAGGTGAAAATCAAATAAGATTTTGCTTGTAATAATAAATAAACGTCAAATCTATATTTACATTATTTCTTTCACATTTTTATGAGAAATTGCGATATTATTAGGTACAACCTGGTTTTACTGAACCTTAAGTGTGCCGTATTTAGAAATTTCTGTGCTTGTCTGATGGAGAAGTAACTTTATTGTTAGGTTATGATGGTCATGTCTTAAAGATCGACCAACGACCCTTATAGTGAAACGAAACAACCACCGGTAAATTTGGACTTTAGGATTGGTCGATTAAACAACCTGTATTGTGCCATCGATAACTAGCAAAAAAAGGTTCACTACGAAATATCAAAAAAATCATTTTCGAGGCGCTCAAATTTCATTTTTTTTTTTTACTTTTACTAAACTGTTTTAAAAAAAATATTTTTTTTTAAATTTTACCTTTCCAGTAAATATTTGTATGTATTGTATGTCAATTTGGAACGGTAATATTTAAAAACTAATATTTTTTAATACCTTCTAATAAAACCTAAAAAATAAAAGTTGAAAAAAGTAGCAAAATTTAAATTTGGGCGCCTCGAAAATGATTTTTTCGATAAGTCGTAGTGGAAACCTTTTTTCCTCATGCTTAAAGCCATCGAAAAATCGATGGCATAATGTAGACAATTTTTTATCCTAGAAAATCGGCACACCCTAATGGACAAATACGTGTTTCGATTAAAACTGTTACGACAAATCCAAATATGGACTTATTCTAAAGATATGGTTTAAATTGGGTTCAGACTCTAAAAAAATGGGACAAGCCAATACTCCGTAGAGTGATATAAGGCTTCGTCTAGCAGAACTTAATGATTTTTTTTAGATATAAAACAATGTTTTGTTGTTCTAAATATAAAGACCTTATAATATAACCCTGTACATAAAAACCAGCGCACGCACATTCGTTTTCGTTAAGGTATAAGGTACTCGTATTCTCTTCTCACCTCGTCTCCGTATATTTTTTTTGTTTATCCACAATAAAAGTCTGATAAAAAGCTGATTTAAATTTGCAACTCGCTGAAAATGCTGTTCGCCTAATCGAGTGGATACAAAAGTCCATGAGACTTCCTATAAAATGCGGAAAACCGAAAGTGATCGTCAGAAGTGAATTCACTAGCGCAGCGAATTGAATGCACTTTTCGAAAACGTAAACGTAAACACACGCTACGCGGCGAGCTTCAAATTGAGCACAAAAGTTAAAAGACCCTTAACGGGCACTTTAACCTTCCATAACCATGACACAGATTCGAATCGAAAAAGTCGCATGTAAACGCTGGCAGACCAGACAAACAAACATATCCAAAAACTGAAAAACAACAACCACAGCGGCCATATTAACCCAAGTAAGCTCTACATCATGTGATACCATTTGGTTTTCTGTTTCGTTTTTTCGGAATACTCAGCGAGTTCATTGGCCGCTGTGCGTGTCTGTTTTAAGTCACGCCGTTAAGGGCCCCTCTGGAAATGCTGTTTGCCTGCTACATTAAAGTTTGGCCAGATTTCATTTTCAACCGTGTTCAAGGTTGCTTTGTATGGAAAGAGTTTTTTGTTTTGGAGAGCACAGTCGTGGATACTTTTTGGACATTCACTACGCATATAATTAAGACGCTTGGACTGGTATTTTCACGGAATAATCGAAAGAGTTTAACGAACTCTTTTTGGGTGTAGATGGTAGAAGAGTTCAATGACATTGGTTTCGATTATTTTCGTTGGTTTTTTAACGTCATCAGCTTTAGATTTTTGGTTGGTAGTAAGCTTTCTTTTTGTTTCGGTTATAGTGAGGTACTGCGGCATAATGTGAAACAAAGTCAGCACTTGAGGAGGGAGATGAGAGAGGTGGTAGATTTGAATTGTTTGGAATTATCATTCTACTTAATATAAGACATCGTAATTGCCTTACATTATTCTGTGTGGTTTCTCATAGGGTTACCATCAATTCAGACGTATATTTAATTTGGGATTCTTTTTGGTTCCATAATTGCCACAGTATCATCAGGCAGGAGAGGCTTAGACAGAACTCACGCTGCAAGCATTTTTATATGTAATGGGTGATCTCTGGAGGTATTTTTTTCAATAGGGTTTTTGATTACGCGTGAGTTGTGTCTAACATAATTTTTTTCTTTTCAGTATTGTTTGCCATTTCATCGTGAAAAGACTTACACCGCAACAACGTTTTCAATTGTGCAATTGCATTATGAAACTAAGTGTTCGCTGAGAAACGATTTTCGTGCGCTTAATCCTTTTTGTGGTCAACATAGTCGGCCTACCGAACGCACTATTCGGATAACTATCGCCAACATTGAAACCCAATTTTCACTTTTGGATCATACTCGTCCTAATAGACCACATCCAGCACGAAGCATTGAAAACCTAGCGGCACTAGTGAGAGTGAACATACGAGGGTTGCTATATATATTTCTTGCCTAGGCGACACTAAGTAAAGTAAGAAAGTTTTGACGTACGACCATCATTTGTATTGTTAACAGTGACTTGAAAAAATCAATTTGGTAAAAAAAAATGGAATTAACTCGTGAACATTTTCGTGTGATCATTTTTCACAACTTTCGACGTGGATTATAACGACAAGAGTTCATCGATGAACTTAAATCTTTGTATGGCGATGAAGCACCATCCTATAGCACTGTGAAACACTGGTTTAATGAATTCAATCGTGGCCGACGCTCGCTTAAAGACGAACGTCGTGAAGGTCGTCCAAACACGGCCTTTGTGCAAGAGAACATTGATGCCGTGCGTGAACTGATAATGCAAGATCGCCATGTGGCATACCGTGAGATAGAGGCATCCTTGGAAATTTCTTCCACCAGCATAATTCGATATTGCATGAACACCTGACCGTAAAAAAGGTTCGTTCTCTTTGGATCCAGCACAATTTGACAATCGCTCAAAAAAGGCTCGTGTGGATTGGTACAAAGAAATTTTCAAAAAATACGATCGCGGTGCTTTAAAAGACGTTTATAAGATCGTCACAGGTGACGGATCATGGATCTATGCGTATGAGCCCGCAACAAAACAGCAATCGACCGTGTGGGTCTTCGAAGACGAGCCAAATCCAACGAAAGTTGTTCGTGGAATAAGCGCTTCGAAGCAAATGGTCACCTTTTTCTTCGGCTTAACTGGTCATGTTGCGACTGTTCCGCTTAAGCAACGTAGGACGGTCAATTTTGGTGTTCAATGATTCGTCTTCTCCTGTTCGTTTTTCGAATTTCTCCGAAGACTTCAGGCAAACAAATTGAGTTGTACCACTCAAAATTGACTGTCCTACGTTGCTCTCACACATCGGCTCATACCAGCGCATTTTTGACCAGCCAAAACGTCGAACTGATGGGTCATCCGCTGTACAGCCCTGACTTGGCACCCAATGACTTCTTGTTATTCCCGCACATCAAGAAAAAATAGGTGGTCAATGGTTTTCGTCGAGTGGAGTGGAAAAAGTGCTTCGACAATTGGTTTGAGCGCATGCAAAAGTGTATAAATCATGCTGGAGAGTACTTTGAAAAACAATAAAACCATTTTTGATGACAAATATTCGCTTTTCATTATCAGGCCAGAAATATTTATAGCAGCCCTCGTAAAAGCCCAAAGGAATCGATTCCGTTTTTAACAACTTTACTTGTCGTATAAAACAACTTGGAGCGTTTCACTGAAGGATCTTAGTTGGATAGCGTACAAAATTCAGCTCGTGCAGGAATTGAAGCCTAACGATGCTCCTGCGCATATTCGTTTCAGTGTTAAGGTTCTTCAAAAACTCTAAGAAGATCCACTGTTTTCGTCCAAAATGTTGTTCATTAATAAGGGTCATTCCTAGCTCAACGGCAACGCCAATAAATAACAATTCCGCATATGAGCTGAAGAGAAACCAGAATCGGTTCAAGTGGTGCCTTTAACCAAAAGAAATGCGGTTTAGTGCGGTTATTGGCTGCTGGAATCATCGGTCCATATTTTTCAAAAATGTTGATAGCCGGAACATAACCGTGGACGGTGCTCGCTATCGCGCCATGATATCGATCTTTATGCTACCTGAAATTGAAGCCCGTAATCTTGACGACAATTGGTTTCAACAGGACGGTGCCACTTGCCATACGAACAATGGATCTATTGAAAGGTAATTTCAAAGAGCAGATAATTTCACGTTTTAGAGTTGGCCGCCTAGATCGAGTGATATCCCACCTTTAGACATTTTTCTTTGGGGTTACGTAAGGTCCAAAGTCTATGCTGACAAAGCAGCTACGATTCAGGTTTTGGAAGCTAACATTACGCGTGACATTAAAGCCATACCGGTCGAAATGCTCGAACGAGTCATCAGAATGGACACCCTGAGGCGTAGTTGAAGCCAACATTTGAAGGAAATTATATTGTTGTTATTTTATGAAGTTATTTTTCGGCTTGAGGTCATTTATTTAAACTCGTTGTTCTATGTGTTGTTTAATTTTTATTTATGCCAATATTTCGATTGACTTCGTCAATCATCTTCAGGGGTTGTCAATTAACAAAACAATGTCGTCCGTCTGATTATCGCTGTCAAATTATATTCAAAAAATAAATGGCATAAAATGTTCTTTCGAATGAACAATAAAGATTTTTTTTTATTTTGTAAAAAAATACCTTTAGTTTTATTATCAGATATATCTTTATCACGTAGAATATGAATATGTTTCGACCAAATCCCTTCCATGGTGTTTTAAGTTGATTGGGCCATGTCAGTTTATTCAGCTGGTTTATAAGATAAGTTTCAAAAGGATTTTTGGATTATAAATAATAGGAATTTGACTATAACTCATTTATTTTCTACAGATATTGCGTGAAATTTCGCAGAAATAAACTAGAGACTTTGCGTAAGAAAAAATTACAAAAACTATGAAACTTCAGTTAGGAAATAATTCATTTTAAATTTGCTTTTCTCCAATATCGGAAAATGAGGTTTTGATCAAAATAGCATGAGAGTGAAAAATTGTCTTTAATAATGAATCTTGTAACATTTTTTTTCCAAATTTACGGGAACGAAAATTGCACACCTTCTGTTACAACCTACACAAATACACTCAAGGATGGCCCAAATATAATGCACGATGTTAATTGTACTTCCCTCCTTATAATAGTCTATAATGAAGTTATTATAAAAATACAACACTGATAAAAAAATACAACAATCTTAGACAGCTTAAAGTAATTTTTTGTAACGAAAATTTCTGTACAATTCGTATCCGAAATAAAAGCGCTGCTTATCGTTAAAAAGGTCAATGCATCCTCTAAACACCAAGATTAAGTTTTTGAAAATTGTCTGACAAATTACGCAATTAGTCGTCCTTTTATACAAAAAAATATAAAAATACGGAAAGTTGTCAATTTCAGGCTAATTTCTAAAATCATCCAATTCCCCGATTTTAAAAGATAAAAGCTCAAAATAGTTCCTGAGTTCTTGGCAACAATTGTCTATTTTAGAAAACTCAAATATATTTAATATATATAAATATATAACAAATATACTTTTGTTATAGTTAGTAGGGTCATAAATACTGTTACAACATTGAACACACCCATTTCAATAGTAGAACTGAACATACCCCGTTAATGTCATATGATTTTTGAAAGCTTACGTTAGTCTGTAACGGGATTTTATAATTGTTTCAACTTTCATCATGCAGTGGTCAGATAATGAAAACCGTATCGCTGTAATAGCGCTTTACAAGTGTGAAATGAAAAAAAAACGATATTTTCAAAACGCTTCGGCCACTAGGCATTAGCCGCATGTTCGTCTACCGATGCAGAAAACTGTTTGAGGAGACTGGAGATTTAGAAGACCGCCATCGGTCGAGCCGCCCACGCTCTGTTCGAACACCGCATGTCATCAAAGCCGTTAAATCAAGAATTCACAGAAATCCGCTCCGAAAACAGGAAATCATGACCCGTGAGATGAATATCACGCAAAAGTCCACGAGTCGAACCATTAAAATGACTTGGGACTTGGGGCTTTCAAGCGATGTACCGGACATTTATTGACTGCAGCTTTACAAAAAAATAGGATTGAAAAATGCAAAGGTCTTTTGGTGAAGCACGCTGATAACTTGCACAAACAAATTTTGTTCTCTGATGAAAAATTTTTACCGTTCAGGAAAAAACTTAGCAATCAAAATGATAGAGTGTATGTTCTGTCATCTAAGCATCTGAACTAATCGCAAGGGTGGAAAAGGGTCATCACCCAGCTTCAGTCATGGTTTGGTGGGTTGTCTCTTACGATGGGGTCACTGACCTGTATTTTTGCGAACAAGGAGTCAAAACATCGGCCAAAGCTTACCAAGAAGCCGTTTTGGAAGCTGTTGTGCAGCCTCTTAACAATTCCCTGTTCCAAAAGCAGCCATGGACTTTCCAACAGAATTCTGCGCCGGCCCATTAGGCTAAAACGTCCCAGGCCTGGCTTCGAAACAATTTGCCAGCGTTCATTTCCTCTGAAGAATGGCCCTCAGGCAGTCCAGATTTGAACCCATTGGATTACAAATTGTGGACGGTTTTAGAGGACAAGGTTTGTCACAAAAGATAACCCCAACATTGGATCTCTTAAGACTGCTTTGGTTCGAGCTGTGACCAATTTTCCAATGGATGAAATTCGTGCAGCTATTGCCGATTGGCCAGTGCGACTTAAGGCGTGTGTAAAGGCAAAAGGCGGACACTTCGAATAAGTAAACTTTTTATTTTACAGCACATAACGTGTGTAACAGTATTTATGTCCCTACTAAGTAGTTATCGATTTTGATAAAAATATGAACATTTCTTTTTAAAAATGTATACTTTTCTTTAAAATCGGAAAATACGGATAGTCGATTTTAAATGATAATAGCTCAACATAATCCTTAAGTTGTTCTTAGCTACAATTGTCGTTTTTATAGATGCCAAAAATATATTTTAGATTAAAAGTTTGGATTTTTGGCGGATGAAAATCGATCCTGGACCACTGGCGACTGTGGAATTATGCCAATAATTACGAGTAATTGTTTTTTGCAAGCAAATTTGTGGCAAACTTTGAATGGATTTATATCAAAATGTGGTGTTATGTAATGCGCGACCATCACACAAATCCAGGTTAAAATTGTGGGCCGGAATAGCAACCATGTACACGCAGAAAAAAAGTATGGTTGTGGTGACAATATTCGAAGAGGATAATACTATTGTTGGGTATATGGTTGTGGTACAACAATATTATGATCCTCACAACAATAGTATGATTCAAATACAGCCATACTATGATCCTCACAACAATAGTATGATTCACACATAACCATACTATGATCCCCACAACCATAGTATGATTGACATTCAACCATACTATGATCTCCACAACCATAGTATGATACTCACAACCATAGTATGTTTCATATACAACCATAGTATGATCCTCACAACCATATTATGTTTCATATACAACCATAGTATGATCCTGACAACCATACTATGATTCACACGCAACCATGTTATAATCCCAACAACCATAGTATGATCACACCAATATTATTTATGAGAATTTGGTTAAGTTGTCAACAATAGATTTGAATTATGAAAATTATTCAAAAATACATTTAATTCAAAATAAAAGGAAGTGATTTATTTCACAGTAGAAAAAAATAGGTTTAAATAAACGTAAGCGTTTTTATTAAAAATATGTCAGTTAAACAAAGCCAAAGCAGCTTGTTAAAAAATTTTAATTTCTATAAAAAAGTACTATTCTAAAAAGTTCTAAAAGCATATTTAAATGAAGAAAAAGTACAATCATACAGTATGATTGCCGTAATCATATTATTGTTAACATAAAATGCAAAACACAATACTTTTGTCCAACCATATTTATATTGTTGCTATAACAATATTTTCATTATTAAATTTGGCAATAATACTATTGTTACATTTCAACAATATAAATATTGCAGCAATTATACTATTGTCAAAAATAAATTCAGTTAACAATGCTAAGGTTGCGACGAACATACTTTTATTGCGGAGAACATATTATTATTGCCGTGACCATGTAGTAACCATGTTTTTTCTCTGCGTGTACTTTACTATTTAGGTATATGTGACTTTTGGTCACTGATTTAGGAGAAAATTATCGACTATTTCTAAAAGCAATGTTTCATATATCCCAGCTTATGTTCAATTGGTTATTATTCTTTACCTTTGCTGAACAAATTTGTTAAAGTTTGTAACAATTGCATGTTAATTACAAGAATAGGAAAAGCGACAGATCTATAGAGTTCGGTTCAATAATTTTGATATCGAACTTTAAATATTTTCATCCAGCAATGAATTGTGTCTGTAAAGAATCATTAATAGGCATTCTAAGTCACTTTGTATGTTTTTATTACTATCATGAACGCTGGCTGAGAATCTTCCAAAATTCGTTGACAGGCAGTCAGAGGCTAGAGAAGCTCGCAAAAACTACCTCTTAAAACCATTTCGAAACATCAGAGTTTAATTTAAGGCTTATAAGCTAAACATGGCCCTCTTTAAATGAACCGGAAGCTTACACTTAATAACTCAAATTCACGTGACTTTATTATCTGTATGTTTGTCCATCATAAGACCCCATGAGCTTTAAGAGCTTAACTGCAGTCACACACATACACAGACACAAATGATGTCTGTTTATGAAGACAACGAGGGACGACGATGTGTGTCAGCCAACAAAGCACTGGTTGACCTTTAAGGAAACAAGCCATAAAAACCAGAGCAAAGGTAATGATGGCTAACACAGACACACATAAACATATTGAATGCTTTTGCCAACAGTGTGTGTGTGTGTGACTATGTATGCCTTTATAGTGTGTAAGCGAGCTGTGGGCCAAGTTGACACCGAGTCTGCTTTGGCCATATTTTCAGTTAATGCGTTGAGCGAGTCTTACTTGTTGCCATGGCCAAAATTGTCATCTTATGGAGTTTGGCGTTTATTTTTAGTTTTATTTGTGTGTTGGTGCTGGTTTTGTGGTTTTGGTGGCTTAACTTTACTTCGATGTGTTAATAAGACCGACCGACAAATCAACGAAGCACAGCGAGCGATTGAAGAAAACAGCAACAATGCTGAACCTGAGAAAACTGAACAAATTAAACATAACTAAATGTTTAACCTTGTTGCATTTAATTGTTACGCTTTTGAGGTAAAACAAGGTAACAACACACCGCAAAATACACTGATTTAGCCGAGTTAAACGAACAGACTGAAAGAGCGTGAGCGAGACGGACGAACGCACGGATATGCATACGTTCGATCATAAGGCAGGCCGTATGTATGACTGAGTGTTTATGAGCGTTAAGGTTTTTCTCAAGGTTTTCCTTTTTTTTGAAAGATTGAAAATGTTTTTGTTGGATTTCATTGTTGTTCAAGGCTTATCATAACACATCTGAAAAATTATGAACGCCTGGCTGAAATAGAACGGCTATAGTTGCAAAATTTACCTAAGAGGCAAACTATCACAATGCCACAGTCTAAAATCAAATAGAACAGAAAAGTCAAACCTAAAGACTCATTAAAGTCTTTATAAACCCGCATATTTTCAATATTCCCCTAAGCATGTTAATCGCATCTCCACCAAAATAGTACACTTCTCCCATTTATCTTTTCTATATTAAAGAAATAGTTCTTTATACTAGCTTCTTAGTCAACTTATGCTTACTTGTAGTTCTTTTTTCAATGTTTCTAAAAATCATTTTGCTTTTTTTCTAAACTAGCTGCCTATAGCTCAAGCCAACCATGTGTAGTAGTTTTCTGACCATTTTTTCTGTTACCATATTTGGTAACTTGTTTAGATTTTGTTGACTATTTGCTACACGGCTTTCAGAAAGCGTTAAGACGTTATTTTGTTTTCAGGGCCATTAAAATACTAAATATTTAAAATATATAATCATTTGTTGGTGTTGGTTTAACATAATTGCCATACGAGTTTATGTATGTACGACTGTTTATATGTCTGTGGAGTTAACAAAAATTGCGTTTAATATGTATTAACCAAAAAATGAATTATATTCAACATTTTGTCTTTTGTTTCCGCAGAGGAAGTTGAAAAGTGTAAGACACAAAGCCAAGTTGAAATGATGGGCTTTTAGTACACTCAAGCAATGAAAGTCTGTCAAACAACTGAACGAAGACTGATTTTTAATGGACAGCACATTTTTAGACCTCAGTACCTTATCTGCTTCACAGTTTGACATTTATATGTTAAGGCTTACACTACTCTGTGGCTGTTCCAATGAATTGCATTTTAGTGAGGCTTGGCTGAGGCTAGAAACTAGAAACTGTTCCCTAGAATTTTATGTTAATGCTCACACTACCTCTGTGGCTGTTCCAATGAATTGCATTTTAATGAGTTGTAGTCGAAACTGTTTACTAGAGTAAAATAGACCAATAGGGACTCATCTTAGAAAATACTTTTGTATGGACTCTATATATTGTTGTTACCATATTTCATAATCTTGACGTTTGTATATAGGGTGATTTAAACACAAGTTCTCAACCAGAGGTCAAATTTGTTTCTTTTTTTCTCTTAAAAGATAGCACTACCTCTTACCCTTCCAAAACGATGCCCAGAGTTCCTACCGTTCCAAAGTTATGACTATTTGACTGAAATGCAAAATTTTTTTTTTATGTTAATTTACAAAATCAAATAAATGTGTGCTGTTATTTAGCTTGAGGACTATCTTTTAAGAGAAAAAAAAAACAAACAAAAAAATCCGACGACTGGTTCGGAACTAAGCAATTTTACCCTAGTACACTCCACCAATCCGAAAACGTTCAAATCACTGCCATTTCGCCCCTTGCATATTCGGGAATGTTAGTAGATGGACATATTTTCATATATCATATTTCCAAGGAGTACACTGGTACGAGGGCGGTTCGGAAAGTTCTTAGCCTATCAATGAAAGAGTTAGTTTTTCAAAAATATTTTTATTTTTCAATATAATCTCCTGAAACTTCAATACACTTAGTCCAACGCTTATCTAGCAGTTCTATCCCTTGATTAAAATAGTTTTCTTCAAGGTTTTCAAAAGAGTGGTTTACAACTGTAATTGCATCTTCATTTGAGGTAAAACGCTTGTCAGCACGGAATTTTTTTAGATTTGGGAACAGGTAAAAGTCACTGGGAGCTAAATCAGGAGAATAAGGTGGGTGGTCAAGCAACTCGTACTTTATTCGTTGATTTTAGCCATTGTTAAAACACTCTTGTGCGCTGGTGCGTTGTCTTGATGAAAAATTATTTTTTTGTGTTGTAAGCCAGGACGCTTTTCTCGAATTTGAACATTTAATTGATCTAAAAGGTTGCAATAGTACTCCGAATTTATTGTTTTACCCTTTTGCAGGTAGTCAAACAATAAAATACCTTTGAAGTCCCAAAAAACCGTTGCCATAACCTTACCAGCCGACTGAATTGTTTTTGCCTTCTTTGGGGCACTTCCTCCAGCTTCAGTCCATTGTTTGGATTGTTCTTTTGTCTCTGGAGTATTGTGGTGGATCCATGTCTCATCAACAGTTATAAAACGGCGCTTAAAATCTATTTTATTTCGCTAAAAACGATCCAAAGAAGCTTGAGAAATGTTCATTCTTATTCGTTTTTGGTCGACTGTTAACAAGTGCGGCACCCATCTAGCAGAAAGCTTTTTCATCTGTAGTTCTTCATGCAAAATTAAATGGACTCGATCATTTGAGATGCCCATGATATTAGCTATTTCACGCACTTTTATTCGTCGATCATTTAATATCATATCATGCACTTTGGCTACAATTTCTGTTGTTGCTGTTTTTGGACGTCCACTTCGTGGTTCATCTTCAATGTTTGTACGACCACGTTTAAATTCAGCAACCCAATTTTTTACTGTTGCATATGAAGGAGCACTTTCACCTAACACATTCACCATATCATTATAAATTTCTTTTCCCGATAAACCTTTTTTATGTAAATATTTAATGACACCACGCATTTCTAATTTTTCAATTGTAAAAAAATCGCGGATGCATCTTTTGTGAACACCTGTTTCTATATGAAGGAAATTTATGAAATTTAACATGTGTTCATATCAGAGATGGAAGTTTCCAAAACACTTAACTTTTTTTTGTTTATACCGCACTTTTTGTGCTAGGCTAAGAAGTTTCCGAACCGCCCTCGTAATATATGTCCAGTCGTGAATGAATCACCCTGTCTATGGGGTTTCATGAATTTCTACATAAAGGGTGCTTCAGCTAAAACGCACAATGAATTATCTTAAAATTGTTTATTATATACATATCTTCCAGACCTTTATCCTCAATATGTGGCCACAAAAGTCCATTATCATCTTGAGATAGTGAACACCATTCACGGTAAGTGCTTGGCCGATCTCATTTTCAAAAAAGTACGGCCCGATGACAGAATGTACTGGGCGAGCATGTACACATGTTTTACACTTGCTACCGACCCGGTGAAATTTGAGCACAATTCTCCCATTCTGACTAAAAAACATATTCAGGAAGTGCACACACAGAGAGCAGATTTGTTAGCACAACGGTACTCTATATATATTTAATCGTTACAACCGAATGTTGATACACAGAAGTTTTCAGTAGAGGGAACTGACACTTTCGGTTGAAGAAAACAAGTATCAGTAATCATAACAGATTAAGTTGATTATTGGAACTGAATTTGTATAAGTATATACTTTTACACATGTTTTACACTTCCTACAGACCCAGTGCAATTTGTGCACAATTCTCCCATTCTGACCAAAAAATCAGGAACTGCACACACAGAGAACAGATTTGTTGCCACAACCGTACTATCCATATATTTCATCGTTACAACCGAATGCTGATGCACAGCAGTTTTCAGTAGAGGGAACTGAACCTTTCGGTTGAAAAAAAGTATCGGTATTCATAACAGATTAAGTTGAATATTGGAACTGCATTTTTATACAAGGGTTGCTACTTATATTTCTGGCCTAGGTAACACTAAGTGTTGCCTGGCGCCATCTGACATTTCCATTGGAAAGTTTGACATTTTTAAGGCATAAACGTACTCAGAAAGTTTTGACGTACGACCATCATTTGTATTGTTTACAGTGACTTTAAAAAATCAATTTGGTAAAAAAATGGAATTAACTCGTGAACATTTTCGTGTGATAATTTTTCACAACTTTCGACGTGGATTATAACGACAAGAGTTCATCGATGAACTTAAATCTTTGTATGGCGATGAAGCACCATCCTATAGAACTGTGAAAAACTGGTTTAATGAATTCAATCGTGGCCGACGCTTTCTCAAAGACGAAGGTCGCCCAAAAACGCCATTTGTGCCAGAGAACATTGATTTCGTGCGTGAACTGATAATGCAAGATCGTCATGTGACATACCGTGAGATAGAGGCACCCTTGGGCATTTCTTTCACCAGCATACATTCGATAATGAATGAACACCTAGCCATAAAAATGGTTTATTCTCGTTGGATTCCGCACAATTTGACAATCTAAGTAAAAAAAGGCTCGTGTCGATTGGTGCAAAGAAATTTTGAAAAAATACGATCGCGGTGCTTCGAAAGACGTTTATAAGATCGTCACAGGTGACGAATCATGGATCTATGCATCAGAGCTCTAAACAAAACAGAAATCGATCGTGAGGTTCTTCGAAGGGGAGCCAAATCCAACGAAAGTTGTTCGTGGAAGAAACACTTCACAGCAAATGGTCGCATGTTTCATGGGAAAAGTTGGTCATGTGGCGACTGTTCCGCTTGAGCAACGTAGGAGGTCAATTCTGAGTGGTACACCACAATTGTTTGCCTGAAGTCTTTGAAAAACGAAGACGAAAAGAGAAGACGAATCATTTTGCACCATGACAATGTGAGCTTTCACACATCGGCTCAAACCAGCGCCTTTTTGACCGGCCAAAACGTGGAACTGATGGGTCATTCGCCGTACAGACCTGTTCTGGCACCCAATGACTTGTTTTTATTCCCGTACATCAAAAAAAGTTGGTTTGTTGTTTTGAATAATAAGGAAGTCTAATTATGGGGAAAATTCTGATCAAGTCTTAATAATGCCGCTAAATTTCAGTTTAGCCTGTTTCTATATTCTAAAAAATATTCTTTTATAAATCGTTTGTTTATTTATATGGCAGTATCGTTTGGAAGATTTAACCTTCTAACCAAAGAAACTTAAACTGTCTGACCATTTGTTTTTATACATTGTTTTGAGATTTCGAAATATGTTTTCATCGTAAACAAAGATTTTGTTGCGACTAGAACCGATACAATTTTAAAGGGTTTATTTGTTGATGTTGGTATAACCAATATTATGTTACAACAGCCAAATAAACAGTATTTGACCACTACAAAGAACTAATCTGTTGTCACCATCAATTATTGGTACCAAAGTAACATGAACATTACAACTGGTGTGCTGCCATAACCGCCAGTTGTCGCCACCAATAGTTAATCTGAATTCAGTTGGTATAACTGTGTTATTGGCTGTGAATACCGTGATTTAGATGGAAACACCATCATGTAATATCTCGAACCAAGTTACTATCAATGGAATGTTGGTTATTACAACATAAAGTCTGTTTATCTAAACGAATTTTTGTAGTTCGGACCGATTTCTTTTTTTCGCTATGTGCACGAAATAAAATTTGATTTAAACTTCAATTTTCGTAAAAAAAGCTTTAACAATCTTAACGCTCTGCTCAATTGTCGCTTCTTCATGGTTGATTTTGTGAAATACTGAAACTAAGAAATGTCAAAATAAGTCGGGTAAAAAACTTGACGTTAAGATGTGACTCACAATTTACATCATGCATTGTGGTTAATTGTCTGGGTTACTAGCCTAAGCATTTGGTGGAATCAGACTACCTCAATATGTAAGAGAAGATTGTTTGATGCTCAAGCTAGCGCCGATGAACACTTTTTCAAAACAAGGTATTAGAATACCAGTCGGGTCCTTGGATTTATTTACGATGACCTAAACGAAATATTGTCAATCAACCAATTTTCGAGAATTTTAGAAAATTAGTTCTACACTCTGTTCCCTAACTCAGACGCCAGATTCAGAATATGTACTCCAGCTCCGGCTTTTATGTAAGAAAATAAAGAAAAAATATAAAATCTATTTTTTATCAGACTAATGCCAAAGTATATAAATCAAATTCAATTTATATTCTTTGCTAATGCTCAGGAGATGCCCAGTATTTTTTAAGGACCTTGAGATGGTGTAAAAAAAAGACGATGTGTTAGTCTGGAATAGTTTATTTAAATCTTTTCATTACGTACGTTGTTGAACACACCTCAGTGGTAAGATGGACAGCAAGGCTGATGAAAGAAGTCTCCCCGTCAAGCGTCGCGCGATGAAAAAAGTAGGCTACCCGACGAGCATCTAATCAAATACAAGCTAGTGCTATGATCTCTGGGATGAGGTCACATAACTCAGAGGAGAATATCCCATTAGGGTAAATTAGGTAAATGAGGTTAGAAAGCAGTTGTAATTAGAAAGCCATAGATAATGACAGTTGTTTTTTTTTTAAATTTAATGTAAATTTTGTTATTTGTTAAATTTAACATATAAAATTTTTCAATATAAATATTGCTGAGGAAGTTAGAAAAAGGCCAACGATACGTCGAAGGAAAATAAATAAAGAAATAATATACCTGCATTTTTAATTACAAACGGACTAAAAAAGCTAAATACAGAAAATAAAAAAAAAATTAAAAAAGCTTTTTCTTTTAGCTAGTATCAAGCAGCATCGGCGTTCTCCCCTACACCCACTAGGAAAACTCCATAGAACACCTTGACTCATTCTCAACTTCATGATCACTTAAAGGAAAATGGCTGAATCCTACGTACTCTGTACTTATCAATGAGTCAAATTACGTCGTCTGTGATAGTCCATTGGAAATAAGATTCGGGTAATAAAAATGTGTCTTTTTCTGCAGGCTATTTAATCTGCTACAACGGAATTAGATCCACACCGATAATTATTAATGACATTATAAATCTTAATGACATAAAAAACATTCACAAACTTGTACATAAGTTGGTACTTATAAGATCTAGCGTGAGTTGGTCGATTAGAACGGAGAAAGTTTCAAAAAAAATACCCGAAAATTCGTTATCGTATTTTTTAGTAATTAAAAGAAAAATAATTGTTCCACAATTGTTCGCTTCTTATTTTTTTTCTTTTGGTCGGAGTAGCGATCTTTTCAAAATATTTAAAATATTTTCAAATATTCTAATTTGCAGTGTAGTGACATGTAGTGCAAATGTTATATTTTAAAAATGAAAATCGATTTCAGTCATATGACCACCACCCATACCCAATACTCTTGCACACATTTCAACCGGAACGTTGACAATTTCGCGTTAAATATGCGTAAGTTCGTCTTAAGTTGTTGGCAACAATTTTTCAGTCAAATAGTCATAAAAAAAACAAAAAATCCGACCGCTGGTTTAGAACTTGGCAATTTTACCCTAAAACCCTCCGACCACCGCTCCGAAAATGTTCAAACCGCTGCCATTTCGCCCCTTGTATTTTTGGGCATGGTCGTAAATGGACATATATGTATTCAAGAAATGAGCTAAGGAATACACTGGTGAAATTTGTCTAGTCATTAATAAAATCTAAGCAAAATTTTAGAAAATGATTTCAAAACTGTATACGAAGAGACTACAATCAACATTTTGCTGTGAGTGTAACTCACACTCATAATAACGCCATAACTTCGTTTACAATAGCTTCATAGCGTTATCTCTTTTTACATTTTATTGCGAAAATTGAAGATGTCCTCCATCGTTCTAAAGGCAACAGGCCACCAGACATTTCAGGCAGTTACGCACGCAACTATTTTGCGAATAAAAATGGCTGAACACAGAAACCCGTCCAAGAACCAACAATGAGACGAAAATAGAACGATCGACAGAAGCTTTTGTCGTAGAGCACTGCTTCTACATCGGGTCAACCACAAACCCAAATAACCAGGAAATTGTAAATTTAAAAGCTTTACATTGTTCTATTTCGAATAGGGCCTCAGCAAACCGCAGCAAATGTCCAGAAGTAAAAGAACAAATAGGCTGAAATATATATGAGGAGAGAAAAACAAAAGGGGAAAGAAAATCTGAAACCGCCAATCATCATACTGTGGCTCTGCGAAAGAACCTTGGCAAAGTTTAACAACCTTTTCTTGGCTGAAACCCAAAAGCCAGCCAAGAATTTCTAGTTAACAACTGCTGGACGACGATTGAGAAGACAAGGCGTTATTAATAGCATCATAAGTCTGACTTGCTATTCTTGGCTATTTATACGAAATTTAGAATCGTTTCTTGGCATTTTGCTGTGCATCTCCTTGGTAGTTTTAGATTTTAGTCAACTGAAGATGTTCTCTTTTGCCTAGGCGAACAGCATTTAACGAAATAGTGGCCACATACAATTCGTATGGAATCTCCTATTACAAAAAAGAAAAATCAACAACCGAATATTGTTAATCTCACGTAGCATTATTTTTGTATTTTTCATTTTACGAAAAATAGCCTTGAAGTTTACTTCATATTCAAGTTCATAGGCCTATGTGTGCAGAGAGCAAAAAAAAAAAAACATAATATATGCCATAAAAAATAAAACAAAAATGTTGTGAACTTCATAATTGAATGCTGTTGCTGGGCCTTAATGCCTAAATGAAGGAGACGTACACAACATAAAACGTTAACGTACATATAACTGAGTGTGCGTCTGCGCCCTGTTCGCATACTCTAAACTACAGCATGCATAATATGAAAAACAGCGTTAACACCACACTGCCCCTTGTGAGCTGGCACACGAGAGTCATCATCAAAAGCGTTATTTCTCATAGCTGATATTGCGTACGTAGCAAACAGTGCGTTTTACGCTTGGCACAGCCACTGGCGTCTCCATGAAAAATTAAGCAAAAGTATTTGAAGGAAGATGAGTTCTGCAATTTTAACCCACAACTCAGAGATCAACCATTAATACCCAATTTGGTGTTTCATTAATACCCCCTCGATGTCTGCCTGTAAGATATCCTATACCACTAGTATCATTTGCATGTCATTTGAGTAAGGTCGGATTTAAAATGTGCTCTAATAACAAAAGTGAGCGGCACTGTGCATTTGATTGGGCGGTAGCAGATTGGGGCGTGGTGATTACATGTTTGTATAAAAACTTGTGTAACTTGTATAAAAACCTAAAGTCGGACGCGTCCGAACCAATTTACCCAGATTTTAAGACTACTCAAATTTGTGATAAAATGTCATTAATTTTGGAATATCGGTTGAGCATATATTTCGGAGCTGTATCTATATCTGAACTGATTTTTTGGAATGAAACGATTTTAAATTATGTGTAAATATTACAGTATTCACAACTTAAGTGAATTGTATTCCGTCGATGACACGTTGTTCGAGCTCTAATGTGATCTGTTCGTCGTTTGTGTGGGAGGTATCAGAAGGGTGTGGCAACGAATCCAATTTTTTGCTACCAAGTTTATCTGAAAACGACAATTCTTAAGAATAGTTTGTTCGTCAAATCAAAATATTACAAAAATACCACAGGTTCAGGAAATCGTCCATTTGAGTGGGAAGTACAAAAAGGGGTGTGGCAATATGACCAATTTTCAATACTATAGACAGGTTTGAAAAAATATAACGACATACTAAATTTAAAAACTATTGAGACCTTTTTTGAAAGTTATCGTGCGTATCAGATGCATAGGCGGCCATCTTCCGTGTGCTTTACTTAATTCTCGCTGTGACAGCTTCAACCATAGTGTGTCATCGCACAGGATCCACTACAAAAGTACCACCGGTACAAGTTTGCAGCGTGTTATATGGATACAACTTCTTTTTTAGTCAGTGGCTAGGGCCTATTGAAATCTCTGCTGATTTATGGGTCACAGCATCCTGTTGCAATGCAACTCCACCGAGCCCAAACTCTTCCCGCGGGTTTAAATCACAGACACAGTGAGATTCCCCGAAGAGCCTGGCTCCATCTGACATTTCCATTGTAAAGTTTGACATTTTTTTAGCATAAACGTACTAAAACGTTTTGACGTACGACCATCATTTGTGCTGTTTACATTGACTTGAAAAAATTAATTTTGCAAAAAATGGAATTAACTCGTGAACATTTTCCTGTGATTATTTTTCACAACTTTCGTCGTGGATTATCACGACAAGAGTGCATCGATGAACTTAAATCTTTGTATGGCGATGAAGCACCATCCAATAGCACTGTGAAAAACTGGTTTAATGAATTCAATCGTGGCCGACGCTCGCTCAAAGATGAAGGTCGTAAAGGTCGTCCAAAAACGGCCGTTGTGCCAGAGAACATTGATGCAGTGCGGGAACTGATACTGCAATATCGTCATATGACATACTGTGAAATAGAGGCATCCTTGGGCATTTCTTCCACCAGCATACATTCGATATTGCATGAGCACCTGGCAGTAAAAAAGGTTTGTTCTAGTTGGATCCCGCACAATTTGACAATCGCTCAAAAAAGGCTCGTGTTGAAGGGTGCAAAGAAATTTTGAAAAAATACGACACGGTACTTCAAAAGACATTTATAAGATCGTCACAGGTGACGAATCACGGATCTATGCGTATGAGCCCTAAACAAAACAGAAATCGACCGTGAGGGTCTTCGAAGACGAGCCAAACCCAACGAAAGTTGTTCGTGGAAAAAGCACTTCGAGCAAATGGTCGCCTGTTTCTTCGGCAAAACTGGTCATGTGGCGACTGTTCCGCTTGACCAACTTAGGACGGTCAATTCTAAGTGGTACCCCACAAATTGGTTTGCCTGAATGCGTGGTCAACGATTTTCGTCGACAGAAGATGCTGTTGAGGCATTCAAAAACCATGTTTTGGAGGTGTCTCAATCGGAGTGGAAAAAGTGCTTCAAAATCATGCTGGAGAATACTTTGAAAATCAAAAAAAACATTTTTGATGATATTCATTATTAGGTCAGAAATATATATAGCAGCAATTAAAAAAAGTAGATGTACCGAGTTCGTCTTTTATTAGAGTCTACACAGTAACTGATATTCATCGTAATCGTTTCATTATTGCCACTAGTGTATGGATTAAAAAAGTAAATGTACAGTGGGTCGGACCTACACGCAGAGAAAATATATGGTCACCGCAACAATGTCATATTCTCTGCAATAAAAGTATGTTTGTCGCAACCATATTATTGTTTTTTGAATTTCATTTCAAAAATAGTACGATTGCAGCAGTATTAATATTGTTGAAATGAAACAATATATGTATATAAAAATATGTTTTTGGCAACAATATAAATATGGTTGGTGCGACTAAAGTAATGTTTTTATGTTAACAATTACATGATTATAACAAACATTCAAACAAAATCGTATTTTTTTTAGATATGTTTTTTTTGATGTGTGGGTTTCAATAAGAAATAAAACGCAAATACTTATAATTTAATGTTATGACCAAGAATTTAGTTTTATTATAAAGATGAGGGTTTACCACTATGTTTTAAACATGATTCCGGGTGGATGCCCGGAGGCCGCGGCTGGCTCGAACTAAATTCCAGCTGAGAGGCCCAACTTTCGCTCACTTTTTGCAGCATTTGGGGCCGTATGTCAGCAATAACGAGCCGAATATTCTCTCCCAATGCGTCAATCGGGTCGAGCTTATTTGCGTAGACAAGCGATTTCACATAACCCAACAGAAAATAGTGCAGCGGCTGTATGGAATGTAGCGCCGTCTTGTTGGTACCAAATGTCGTCAAGATTACGGGCTTTAATTTCAGGTAGCAAAACGTCCGATATCATCATCATTTTTAAAAAATTATGCACCGATGATTCCATCAGTTGCACTTAAGCCCAAATGATGTTTAGTAAAGTCAAAAGTCTTTATAATTAATCTTGCTACCAGTTAAGTCTTGAAAGCTAAATTGATTTGCGAAATTCGGGAGATACTAGTGGAAATGCCGAAATAGTAAGTTGTACCATCCCAATAGACCATATAAGACATAGTCGTCGGCTAAAATTTTAAAAAAATTTTCGTTTTTTTCTTTCGAGACATAATTAAAAAAAAATTAAGACTTACTTATAATGGGTGATCCATATAGAGGTATTTTTCTGAACAAAAAATACACAAAATTTCAAATCAAGTGTGGAATCTTTATGGGTAATTTGAAAGGACATTTTATGGCATTTATTTTTTGAAAATAATTACCTTCAAATGTTGGCAACCCTATTACAGAAATGAGTGTTTGGTGAGAAACGGGAAGATCCGCTGTTTTTGACCAAAATTTTGTTCAGTAATGAGGTCCATTTCTGGTTCAACGGCAAAGTCAATAAACAAAATTGCCGCATTTGGGCTGATGAGCAACTAGAAGAAGTTCAAGTGCCATTATACCCAGTGAAAACCACGGTTTGGTGCGGTTTATAAGCTGGTGGAATCATCGGTGCATATTTTTTCAAAAATAATGGCCGGAACGTAAAATTGAATGGTGCTCGCTATCGAGTCATGATATCGATCTTATGCTACCTGAAATTGAAGCCCGTAATCCTGGCGACACTTGGTTTCAACAGGAAGGTGCCATTTGCCATACAGCCGCTTAAATAATGTATCTATTGAGAGGTCATTTCGAAAGCAGTTTATTTCACGTTTCGGACAGGTGAGTTGGCCGCCTAGATCGAGTGATATCACAGCTTTAGACACTTTTCTTTGGGGTTACGTAAAGTCCAAAGTCTATGCTGACAAACCCGCTACGATTCAGGTTTTGGAAGCCAACATTACGCGTGTCATTAAAGACATGCCGGTCGAAATGGTCGAACAAGTCATCCAAAATTGGACCCTCAGAATGGAAAACCTGAGGCGTTTGAAGTAAATTAAATTAAAAAAATAAATGCCATAAAATGCCCTTTCAAATTACTAATAAAGATTCCGCACTTGATATGAATTTTAATATTTTTAAAAAAAATACCATTAGATCGATCACCCTATATTTTAAGTGATTTATTTCAAATATAAAATTTATTTTAAATAAATCATCCTTTATATGAAATATTTCACCTAGAGCTTTCTGATTTGTGGAAAGCATGCCGTTTGTTTCTTATAAAGATGTTGTTTAAAGCAAGTGAGCTTTTCTCCAAATAATTTTTTATTTCTTTGATGTGCAGGGTTGGGCTTAAATCGCCCCCTTTAAATATTATTTGGCTACGCTGCTGGGGTTTGCTATAAACTGAGTCGATATTTTTAACTTAACTTTAAAATAAATTATAAAAATTATTATTATGCCGGCAAGATGTCTAATGTCTGCAAATTGTGTAGTAGTAAACTTATAATTCTTTTTATCACTAGAATAGTTTCAGTTTTTCTAGACTTAATAAAAAACAATTCTTTGAGCATAGTCTGATCTGAGGAGGGTTTTAAGTTTCGATTTTCTAGTCTTGCAATTGACTTAGCACCTCATTGCTAGTATTTCTACTTAAATATACTTTAATCTATTTAAGGACCTAGAAAAGGCTGTTCTATTTTAGCCAGGCGTGCATAAAGCCTTAGCAAGTTGATTTTTAATGAAAACCAAGTTTCATTTATCGAACAGCAAATATTTGGTTTTCAGTCATTTTCGAAACAGAAAACCTTGGAAAATGTTGCGAGAAAAAAAAACTCGAAATAAATAAATAAACCAAAATTATTTCCGTCATATGTATATATGTGTATATTTACAATGTATAAATCGAAAACGCCATAAAAACAACAATAAAATATTCAAGGTTAACCAAATAGTAAGTTCGATCAACACGCAGTCGAACGGACGGACGGACAGACTAGCTAGCAAATAAACGTAAAAAAGGCATAAACCCAAGATATACTCGTACACTTGGAGAGACCGCTTATCCCAAGGCCCTGCATACGTACATGTCGTAAATAACTGACATTCATATGAGCATTTAAAAGCTAATTTTAGATTTAACACTGACACAGACTCACAAACTCACACACTCACATATATCTATATGCAGCAAATTACGTATAGATGTGTGTACTTTTAACACCATGTCTGTGGTCTTCAGAGGCCTACCCAACGCCTCAGCGCTCTAAAAATTACACAAAAGCAGAGTGGGAAAAAACAACGACTCCAACACCGCCACTCGTACAAACAAACGCAATGTAAGCAGACCAGTCACCACCGGCATGCAGCCCATTCGCTTGTTACCTATGGAACAGCCAAAGAAGCTATTCGGCCCAGCTCAGTTTCCAAAAACGTGACGTGAGTTGGTTTAAGGTCATCCAAAATGAAACGAAAGAAAAATTGTGTAAATATTTTGGGATGCCGCTTGATTTCCCTCCTGTTGAACTTAATATTACCACAACCGAGTCTGTCCAGCCGTCCATTCCAGCGGTACACAGTGGTTCCAAATGCTTTTTAACTCGATCAAAAAGAACATGTTCAAGGGTGTGTCAATCAGCCAAAAGTAAAAGTACTCCTGGTGTTACAAATATTTTAAATGGTTTACCCTACACCATACTGTGGTACAGGTAATAACGCTTTAGTTTTGAGGTTATAAAACCTTAAAGGCCCGAGCTAACTAAACTTTTTTTTTTGGAAAAAAACGCTTCTGCTTCTAAAAATGTTACAGTTCCTTATGAGCGTATTTGGTTGTGCAGTAGGGTAGGTCGATTTAGCAACCGATATTGTGCCATCGATTTTTCGATAGTTTTTGGCATGTGGAAACAAAAGTTCCAAAAAATCATTTTCAATTTGCTGACTTTTACTCAACTTTTATTGTGAAGGTTTTTTAGTACACGCAGAGTAAAAATATGGTTACTACTCGTATATGATTACGGCAATAATAATATGTTCTCCGCAATAATAGTATGTTCGTCGAATTTTATTTTGACAATAGTATGATGGCCGCAATATTAATATTGTTGAAATGCAACAATAGTAGTATTGCCAAATTTAAAAATGAAAATATTGTTGTAGTGGGTTTTATTTTAACAATAACATGATTACGGAAATCATGCTATATTACTGTATTTTTTCTTCGTTTGAGTATGCTTTTTAGAACAATGTTATTGTTGCAGATCTTCAGCAATAATAGTTTATATGGAAATAAAATTTTTTAAAAAAAAAAACTGTTTCTAAGTGAAATATTTTTAATTAAAAAGCAAACATTTTTTCTACTGTTAAAAAAATCACTCCTATTATTTTAAATTTGGTGTATTTTAAAAACATGTATAATTCAAATCTATTGTTTACAACTGAACCTAATTCTAATAAATAATTTTGGGAATCAAAGTATAATTGTGTGTGATCATTCTTTGGTTGTAGAGATCATAACATGGTTGCGTGAGAATCATACTATGGTTGTCAGGATCATGCTATGGTCGTTTGTGAAAAATACTATTGTTGTGAGGATCATAATATGGTCGTGGGGGATCATAATATGGTTGAGTGTGAATCAAACTATGGTTGTGCGGACCAGAGTATGGTTATGTGTAAATCATACTACTGTTGTGAGGATCATAGTATATTTGTGAGGATCATTTAACGGTTAAATTTAAGTCATACTATTGTTGTGAGGATCATAATATTGTTGTACCACAACCATATAACCAACAATAGTATGATGCTCTTCGATTATTGTCACCTTAAGCATACTATTTTTCTACGTGTAGGTAAAATATTATTTTTTCCAAGGTCGCATGCAATAAAAACAAATATACATTGCCACCAACATATGAGCGCCAATACAACGTATGAGCGCGTGAGAATAGAAATACTACTGCGAGAATCCAAAATGAGTTTTTTAATATGTCGTACTGGAATTTTTTCCCTCATGCCAAAAGCTATCGAAAAATCTATGACACAATATTGACAACTTGTTGTCCTTACAAATAGGCCCTCCCTATTGTACAGCGTTTAAAAAAAGCTTCATGCAGCATTTCAGTTTTTTTTGATCCGTATTTTTTTGACTTGAATGGTTGTTCATCAGGTTTAAGTTGACATTAATCTTCAGAATGTCAATATTGTAACAAATATTTGAAAATTTACGATGCTATATATATTTCTGCTCTAGGCAACACTAAGTGTTGCCTAGCGCCATCTGACATCTCCATTGAAAAGTTTGACATTTTTAGCATAAGCGTACCAATAACGTTTTGACGTAAGGCCATCATTTGTGCTGTTTACAGTGACTTGAAAAAATCAATTTGGCAAAAAAATGGAATTTACTGGTGAACATTTTCGTGCGATCATTTTTCACAACTTTCTGCGTGGATTATCACGACAAGATGGCATCGATGAACTTAAATCCCTATATGGCCATCAAGCACCATCCTATAGCATTGTGAAAAACTGGTTTAGTGAATTCAATCGTGGCCGACGCTGAACGAAGGTCGTGATGGTCGTCAAAAAACGGCCGTTTTGCCAGAGAAATTGATGCCGTGCGAGAACTGATAATGCAAGATCGCCATGTGACATACCGTGAGAGCATCCTTGGGTATTTCTTCTTCCAGCATACATTCGATTTTGCATGAACACCTGGCCGTGAAAACGGTTCGTTCTCGTTGGATTCCGCACAATTTGACAATCGCTCAAAAAAAGGCTTGTGTCGATTGGAGCAAAGAAATTTTGAAAAAATACGATCGCGTAGCTTCATAAGACGTTTGTTAGATCGTCAAAGGTGACGTATCCTGAATCTATGCGTATGAGCCCGAAACAAAACAGTAATCAACTGTGTGGGTCTTCGAAGACGAGCCAAATCCAACGAAAGTTGTTCGTGGAAGAAGCACTTCAAAGCAAATGGTGGCCTGTTTCTTCGGCTCAACTGGTTATGTAGCGACTGCTCCGATTGAGCAACGGAGGACGGTCAATTTTGAGTGGTACAGCACAGTTTGTTTGCCTGCAGTCTTCGGAGAAATTCGAAAAACGAACAAAAGAAGACGATTCATTGTGCACCATAACAATGCAAGCTCTCACACATCGGCTCAAACCAGCGTCTTTTTGACCGGCAAAAACCTCGAATTGATGGGTCATCCGCCGTACAGCCCTGACTTGGCACCCAAGGACTTCTTTTTATTCCCGCACGTCAAAAACAATGCGCTCTCAACGATTTTCGTCGCCAAAAGATGCTATTGAAGCGTTCGAAAACCATGTTTGGAGGTGTCTTAATCAGAGTAGAAAAAACTGCTTCGTCAATCAGTTTGAGCGCATGCAAAAGTGTATAAATCATGCTGGAGAATACTTTGAAACACAATTAAACCATTTTTGATGATAAATATTTGCATTTTCATTATAAGTATATGTGACTGCGCATAGAGAAAGGGACCTAAGGGTAAAAAAATCAAATTTCAGTTTTTGTTTGATGTGGACAACATCTGAGCATCGAATGAGACCGATCCCATGCCCCAAAAGTGTTCCCTCCCAGAGATATGCGCGTTTTATGAAAGTGATGGTACAACAATGATACACGTATTTAAATCTTTAAAATGGCCCTCCTGAACAAAACTAGTTTTTACCCTTAGGTCCCTTTCTATATTGCGCGTCACATATATCAGCCCTCGTATTTGAAAATATATTGAAATTGTATAACATTTAATGCTCAGGATTCCATTATTAAAATAAAACGAGTTGAGTTTAAAGAAATTGGTTGTTATTTAACTGTGTTGGTGTGAGACAACTCGAGTATTTCATAGCGGATAATTTTTCGGGAATTTGTCGGGTAAAAGTTTCGAATAGCTCTCACACGAAAATCTCTACCGGTTTGAGGTCTGCCGCCTAGGAAGAAGCTGCTGCGTTATAACTATTCCTGCTGAACCTTGACAATATTGTTCCATCATATCGACTGTCGACGATCATACCAGTAAACCCAGGTTTAACCCTGGGTATGAACATCTACCAATTTTTGAGCGGCGGGTTTCCATCTCATAAATCGAGAGAGAGATTAATCTCTAAGAAATGTGAAGACTTATCTATAAAATGCATTAACCGCTCGGAGCCGGTGTTAAATAGTGGGCCACGATCAATAAATATAAAAATATCGTACATATCTTAGTTATTTGAGTAAAATTTCCCCTTGAACCATAGCAGGATTTTAAGTAGTAGTGGTTGTAGTCCTGCAGCTATAGAGGATACATTTTAAGTTTGATCTTTCAACGCATGCGTCAAGTGCGACCTATAACTGACTAACGCAAAGAAGTTTGTTACTCTGGCTTAAGGTCTACTTTGCTTAAACTTCGGACTGAGGCATGGAATCAACTGAATGGCATATTGGTGTAGGGTACCTCATGGTCGATTATATCGTACTTTAATTTTTAAGCACTCTATCAAAGGAAACAGGGTATAATCACTTTGTTTTTCGATTTGCATCAGCACGAAATATGGGTCGAACATCCCTTATAGTATAAGTATACTTATAGATATTCTAAATCATTGTACTTATAAAACTGTAAGATTATCTAGCCATGTTCGTTTTCCCGTCCTTCAGTCTGTTTGTCTGTGAAAGGAAATTACAGGTAGCATTTTTGAAGATAAGTGGCTGAAATTTTGCAGAAACATGTGTTAATGGACTCAAACGGTTGGTATTGAAAATAGGTCAGATCGGTAAAGACAAACAAAATATTTGCCTCGTGTGGGATAACAATATTTGAAGAGCATCATACTATTTTTGGGTATATGGTTGTGTGACAACAATATTATGATCCTCACAACCATATTACGAGGGCAGGTCAATATTTCCGTGACTTTTCTAATAAAACACAGCTTTGTTTGCTAAAACAAAATGTATTTTCAACAT
Organism: Hydrotaea diabolus; assembly: GCA_963513945.1. Taxonomy (NCBI): domain Eukaryota; kingdom Metazoa; phylum Arthropoda; class Insecta; order Diptera; family Muscidae; genus Hydrotaea; species Hydrotaea diabolus. Next base: position 46,689,174 of record OY740717.1, on the reverse strand, counting down.
AATCTCCTTTTAGCTTAATACACTTAGCTTAAACGTTTCTCCAATTTTTGTATACCTTCCAGAAAATAGCATTTTTAGAGTCCTATAAAATAGGCATTAGTCAGATCAATATTTTCATCATTGGAGCTGAATCTCTTTCCACCGAGCCAGTTCTTTAGGTTTGGAAATGGGGGAGGGGGGCTGATTTTTTTTTTGCCATTAAAACTGCACAAGTGTGCATCCGTGCATTCTCTTGATGATATGATAATCACGGCACGCATCTTGCAGCTTTCCTAAATCCATCTGATCATGTAAAAGCAAAACCACACAGTTATATGAAATGCGTCTGACAGCAACAATCTCACGTACTTTTACTCTTTGATCGGCCAACACCATAACGTGGATTTTTTCGACATGTATTGACCTCAACGGTCAGAACGTTCAGCGCTACTTGTATTAGTGAGATCACAATGAAAGTCCGTAAACCACTTTTTTACCATTGAAATCGATGGTGCAGAGACCCCATAGTACGTTTATTTATCAAGCTTTTTCTTGGTTTGATTAATGGATTTTTTCCGCAAAAAAATAATGTTTAATGAACCCTCGAAATAATTTTTGTTTTCCATTTTTTACAAAATCCACGAGGTTGTATGTCAATCTTAACTAGAGAAGTAATTAATTTAACAGTAAATGCATTTAATAAAACTAAAGTTAATTAAAAATATTTCCAAGCCACTTTGTTTTAAACAAATTTAATTTACAGATAAAAAGTACTTTTATAACGTAAGGTTAATAACAATAACATCCATATTCAAATTAAGAAAAATTGCAATGATTATATTAAAACCCAAAAACCAATACTTTTTTCGCACCAACCATATTTATGTTGTAGCTACAGCCATATTTTATTTTAAAATTTGGCAATGTTGCTATTATTACATTATAACAATATTAATATTGCCGCAATCATGCTATTGTCAAAAGGAAATTCAAAAATCAATACTATGGTTGCGAAAAATATACTTTTATTGCAGAGAACATATTTTTGTTGCCGTGACCATGAAGTAACTATAGTTTTTCTCTGCGTGTACCGAAAGATGATTGAATATAAATCTTGATTAAAGGATCGATGCTCAATATTCCGAGATGTGGTAAACGAAACCATTCATTCTATCCTTCAGTAAAAGGTATAAAACCATCTACATCTGTGGATCGAAGCCGCACATTTTAAGAGAGATGGTTTGGGTTTTGTGGCGGTTGCATTTTTTTTGGTTTACGGTGAGCCCTACAGAGTCATTATAAACCATTTTGTCTGACTGTATATTAAAGACATAGATTAGGACTGTATTTGATTTTTGCTGTATGGCATGCTATGCCACAGGAAATTGATCATTTGCTTACCTAGTTCGGTGATCATGATTTGTATGTCAATCGGGCACCCAAGAACCGTGATTTAATGTCCTTAGACTATCAGACTAATCCATGAATAACTCAGTCCTTTAAGGTCAATTCGAGAGATAGAATTACAAAGTAAGTCGAGGAAGCCACGTCAGTGAAATTGTGTATCAGTTATAAAATGAAAGATTGCAATGAGTTAGGCTACTTTTGAAAAGTTTAAAATAAATTTGTTATTTGGACCCCAGAATGAGTAAGTCTGCCCCTAAGTTTTTGATCGTCTTAACACTCTGAGCTACAGGGTGGCTGATGAATATTGCTACATTATTAAACTCAAATAACTTTATTTCTGTAAATGGAATTCTTTTTTTATTTTTTTATGTTAAAGCTCATTCAATTTTATTAAATATAACTTAGTTAATTTTAAAAACAATGGAATTAAAATGCCACCCTGCTCTTTGATGCATAAGTAGCATGAGTTGAGAAAGGAGTAGCCGCAATTGTTTCTCGAATGGAATGCTTTAATTCATTAAAAATTGTTGGTTTTGCTTAGAATAATCCCACAAGAAAAAGTCAGGTGCAGTAAGGTCAGGCGACCTGGGGGCCAACGGAATGTAACATTTCTGGATATCAGCTTATTCTGAAATTTTCGTCGCAATTCTGTCATAACAGATCGGGTTATGTGAGGAGTTGCACTATTTTGCTGAAACCACACAGAGTTGAAAGAAATTCTGATACGGCGTAATTCTGGATAGAAAAACTCCTTCAACCTGCTCATGCAACATGGTCTCTAGTAACCGTAAAGGTGTGACTGTTTTCTCGAAGAAGTAGGACCCGACAATGCATCGTGATGAAACTGCACACCACACTGTGACACGAAGTGGATGCATTTCCGTCTCATGCAGTATCCATATTCGACAATTTTGTTTATTTATCTTGCGGTTTAAATCGAAATGGGCCTCGTTAGACATGAAAAGGCAGTTTAACATGTATCCGTCCTCTTCCACCATTTCAAACATATTCTGGCAAAATTCCAAGGGTAACGGGAAGTCTGCTGCGTTCAGATTGATGGCCATTTGAATTTTACGAGGGCGACCGCAAAACTAACTGGCCTGGCACATTTTCTGTTTTTCTAGCAACTTTTTTGTTTTTGTTTTTTAAAAGCAATCTTTTATAAGCCATCTGTCAAAATATCCGAAATATTTAATGATTATTTTCTTTGTTACAGGTGATTGAAGTAAACAAGTTTTATAATTTTTGAAAAATGGAAAATAAAGAGTTTCGTGCGGTAATTAAACACTTTTATATGAAAGGTCATACGCCACAATTAATCAAAACTGAATTGGATTATGTTCATGGTGATAATGCACCATCATATTCCACCGTGAAATCCTGGGTTCAACAATTTGAAATAGGTCGTTCAAGTACGGAAGATGAACAACGCTCTGGAAGACCGAAAACTGCTACTTCTATTGAAAACATTAGAAAAATATTTAATGAAGTGACTAAAGATAGACGAATAAAGCTCAGAGCACTTGCTGATATTTTTAAAATACACGAAAAACAATTTTGGAGTAGTTTACATGATGAACTCCACATGAAAAAGCTATCCGCAAGAACGCTGCCGCGTTTGTTGACTTTGCCCCAAAAAATCGTCCGTTGGACCAATTCCGAGGAGCTTTTAGCGATTTATCAGCGTAATCCAATAGAGTTCTTGCGCCGATTCATAACTGTTGATGAAACATGGATCCATCACTACATCCCAGAATGCAAAGAACAGTCAAACAATGGATAGAAGCTGGTAAAAGTGGTCCCATGAAGGCGAAAAAGTAATGGCCACAGTATTTTTGGATGCAAGGGGTATAATATTTATTGATTATCTTGAGAAAGGAAAAACTATAAATAGTGAATATTATTGTGCATTATTGGATCGGTTGAGTGAAGAAATCAAGATAAAACGATTGCATTTAGAAAAAAAAGTTCTTTTTCATCAAGATAATGCTCCTTCACACGCTGCATTTTTAACTCAACAAAAACTGGCCGAATTACGATTTGAAATTGCTCCGCATCCACCATATAGTCCAGATTTAGCTCCTTCTGATTATTTCTTGTTTTCAAATTTAAAAAAAAATTCTCGGTGGCAAAAAAATTTCATCCAATAGCGAGGTTATTGCTGAAACTGAGGCAAATTTTGAAGGTCTTGAAAAATCTTGTTTTTCGGATGGAATTAAAAAACTTGAAAAACGTTTGATGAAGTGTATTGAGTTGGAAGGAGATTATGTTGAAAAATAAATAATATTAATTCCAAAAAAACGGTTCTTTTTATGTTAGGCCAGTTACTTTTGCGGTCGCCCTCGTATATGGGAATAAGTCCACATCTTTGTGCATAATTGACTGCATTGACTGCTTGCTTATACCCACTTGAGCAGATAAGCTTCTTGTCGAAACACTTGGGTAGTTTTGTATGGCAGCAGCGTTGTTTCCTCCGTCCGAACTGAATGGTTTCGATAGTAAAGTCTTCTGATGACTGTCCCATGCTCGGCAAAATTGTTACCAAGTCTTATTTTGGTACATCTGCTCGGAACATTACCGCCAAATTTGCGGCTATACTCTCTTTGAAGCGGAACTACGGACGCCAGTGCGTGTTAGCGGCGGACAATTCAAATTCTTGTTTCAGTGTCCCAGTTTTCCACCTAAAAATCAATCTGCAAAATAAAAAAATTAACCAGATTCATTAAATAGAAAAAAGTTAGTATTTTTTTGGTAGTGGCTTTGTTCGGCCACTCTGTTAATGGAATATTCTTTTTTTTTGTTTCTTCGTCTTGCTTTTGACTGTCCACCCCCCATCCAAGAGTCTCTCTCTCTGTTTCAGCCAATCTAAATGTAGCACTCTGGTCTATTAAAAGATTGTAATGCAATATACAAAATGTACTACCATTCAGTCCATTGTCTTTTAGTCCATCCTCATGCATGATTTCGGCAGAACGTTCCTCAAGGTTTTCCTAGGATAATCGGAAGGTAGTTAAATACCCCAACCGATTCTTCATTTAAGTCACCCTTATGTTGAGTTTTTTTTTGCATTCGCCTGTTTCAATCAGTATCGATGAGTGTTGAAAACCACAGTGTAGTGGCTTAAACCTTTAAAACGTTTCTACCCTGCCATGAGCTCCATCGCCTGCCAGTCCGTCCATCCATGGCCTCTATGTGTCTTCCTGTTTTTGTGGGTTTACTCCTCTTAGCTGTTGTGGTTCGGCCACTTCTCTGTTGTTTGTTTGTCTTCAAACACTCCTTCGATTTAGTGTCTCGCCCGAAATGTAAAACTGCAATAAAAATTCATTGGTATTGTTTTAAATGGATTTATTGCACTTTTGGGGGTTTGTGTGTCTGATGTGGGTCTCGGCCTGCCTTCGAAAAAGGTTTGGCAGTGAAACTGCTCAAAACCAAAACTGTACTTAAGGAGCATTTAAAACGTAGCACGAAAAATATAAACTTTTTTTTTTTTTTTTTTTTTTTTTTGTAAACGAATGGTACCAATAATTGGTAAATGCGAACGTATAAAAAAAGAAGTTACGATGATGTGTTTTATTGAGTACTTTGGACGTTGATATGCATAAAAGCGAGTACAAGGTCGCGTCGGTAGCAACATGAAATTTTAATAGTGAAAGCGGACTTTTATTGAAATTGAAAACATTTACAAAACGATAAAAAGATTTCGATAAGCTATAGGTTACGGTTAAAGATATAATGGCGGCCGATAGTAAGTAAAATTGAGTCAATATTTGTTTTGGCGATCCTTTGGAAAAGTATAAGCTTTAAAGAAATCTTCAAAGATATATCCGGTGTCTATCCTTTGGAAAGTATGTGATTCATTACTATATATTTTGTTATTATTACATTATTGGCTTATTTGAAAGATCAGACATTCCGAATATTTTTGGAAACAATTGCATTCATGTAGCTGGTAATTTGCTTTAAGGACCTGAATTACCTGACCATAACAATGGTCATTCACGGTACCCTACAAAGTAGTGCCAAATCGCAGCTCCGAATTGGTCCTCGCCGACAGGGCTGATATTACGTTTACCGCACTTGGCGCATAAAACGTCGAGTGTAGCTAACCCTGTGTGACAAGGCATGCTCTCCTGTTAAAACTAAAGATCGTTCAAGTTGATGCCTCTAAGATTGAAACAATTTGTAATGGTATGTGGCGCTTACTATTATCCGAAATAACATTTTTAGTAGCATTTTAAAAGAAAAATCCGCCGATGAAGTAACTTTCATCGAAACTGAGCTTGAGACTGCTTTTGGAAAAAAATATTTTTTTTTGTTGAATGCAATTACATCGCTGCTTAAATCTAAAATCCTTTCAGACAGCTTTTCGAAAAAAAATGTTTTTAAATAAAAAGTTTTTTATACCCTCCACCATACAATGGAGGGTATTTTAGTTTTGTCATTCTGTCTGTAACAACTTGAAATAATCATCGGGCACCCAACAAAGTATATATATTCTTGATCCTCGTAAAATTCTAAGACGATCTAGCCATGTTGTCCGGCTGTCCATGTTGTCCGGCTGTCCGTCTGTTGAAAACAAGATAAAGCCTGCATGAAAACAGCTAGGGAGCTGAAATATGACACAAACATGTGTAGTTAGCCTAGCATAGTTGGTATTGAAAATGGGCTATATAGCTCTACGGGAAGTTGGTGTTGGAGACCCTCATCCGCCACTACCTCATAAAAATTACTTTTTTATTTGGAAATATCCGTCCAGTTTCTTGAGCAAAATCACTGAAATTTTGCAAATAATAATCTCTATATAGTCGCAATCATCTATGTAAAACTGGTTAAGATTGGGCTACCATTTCTTGTACCTCCCATACAAACGGCCTTATGGGCCTTGAAAATAATATGACTATAACTCACCACAAACTTGACCTATCGAAATGAAATTTTACACACCAAGATTTCTATATACAACACACTTCTACGCTGAATTCGGTTGAAATCGGAAAAGTCCTACTGGTACCTCCCACACTAACGGTCTCATGGGCCTTGAAAAACAATATGACATAAAGATTAATATATAGAACAGACTTTTGCGCTAAATTTGGCTAAGATCGAAAAGACCCTACTGGTACCTCCCACACAAACGGTCTCATGGGCCTTGAAAAATAATATGGCAATAACTCACTACAAACTTGACCTATCGAGATGAAATTTTCTACATAAAGATTTTTATATAGAACACACCTTTGCGCCAAATTCTTCTGAGATCGGAAAAATCCTACTGGTACCTCCCACATAAACGGTCTCATGGGCTTTGAGAAATAATATGACGATAACTCACCACAAGCTTGACCTATCGAAATGAAATTTTGCACATACAGATTTCTATATACAACACACTTCCGCACCAAATTTGGTTTTATTTGGGAATCTGGTGGAGGGTATCCAAAGTTCGGCACAGCCAAACTAAACATTTTTTACTTGTTTTATTTTATTATGTCTGTGGGCATCGGACAAATATATAATTAGTTTTATAATGAATAATTTACTATTTTATTTACATATATTTTTAGGGTATTAGTAGAAAAAAATGATAAATTCACTTACAGAATTGCAAAGAATCATAGATTTTATATATTTTATATATTTTCAGGGTATTAGTAGAAAAACATGATAAATTCACTTACAGAATTGCAAAGAATCATAGATTTTATAGGGTTATCCATCTAGAGGTATTTTTTCAAAACAAACAAAAAAAATATAAAAATCAAAATCGAGTGTGGAATCTTTATTGGTAATTTGGAAGAACATTTTATGGCATTTAATTTTTGAATATAAACTCCTTCAAATGTTGGCCGCAACTACGCCTTAGGGTTTCCATTCAGAGGGTTCAATTTCGGATGATTCGTTTGAGCATTTTTACCGGTATGTCTTTAATGACACGCGTAATGTTGGCTTTCAAAACCTGAATCGTAGCAGATTTGTCAGCGTTGCCTTTGGACTTTGCCTAACCACAAAAGAAAAATGCCTAAAGGTGTGATATCACTCGATCTATGCGGCCAACTCACCTGTCTTAAACGTGAAATTAGCTGATTTTCGAAATGACCTCTCAATAGATCCATTGTTTGAGCAGCTGTATGGCAAGTGGAGCCGCCCTGTTGAAACTAAGTGTCGTCAAGATTACGGGCTTCAATTTCAGGTAGCATAAAGATCGATATCATGGCGAGATAGCGAGCACCATTCACGGTTACTTTCCCGCCATCATCATTTTTGAAAAAATATGCACCGATGATTCCACCAGCTTATAAACTGCACCAAACCGTGGGTTTCTCTGGGTATAGTGGCACCTCTTGAACCTCTTCTTGCTGCTCTTCAGCCTAAATGCGGCAATTTTGTTTATTGACTTTGCCGTTGAGTCAGAAATGGGCCTCCCGTTTCTCACCCAACGCTCATTTCCATAATACAGTTGCCAACATTTAAAGGTAATTATTTTCACATTGAACAGGGATTAAACCGGTTTTTAACAAAATGGCAAAGTGACATTGATTTTCGTGGCTGCACACTACTTTTATCATGATTTCGGGTCCGTGAAAACCCTCTTTAGAAAGCCTTGCTGCAATTGTTGAAAGTAAAACCGAACTCTATAAGGCAAGGCTCTCCCCCAAATTATTGTCAAAAAATAAATGCCATAAAATGTCCTTATAATTTACCAATAAAGATTCCACACTTGATTTGAATTTTTATATTTTTTTTGTTCTAATAAAATACCTCTAGATGGATCAACCTTTATAATATGTTCATTCAAAACCTAAATGTAATAGTGTGTACTTATAATTATGTATATGAAAAGATGCACACTGACTTAAGGTAAAATAGACTCAAATAGTCTCAAATCTGACTTTAAACTAAACTTTACGAAGAATATTGTCCAATTTGTAATAATTTTTAGTATGGTAATCCTGATATGATTGTGTCTTTACGGCTTTTAATATGGTTGGAGAAATCTTTCTAGTGTTGCGGGGGTTATATGGTTGTGGGAATCATACTTTGAATGTCTGTGATTTAATATAGTATTATCATAAAAATTAGTTTAAGAAAATATATATTAATGATATTATAGTCACTGGAACCAAACTATGATAGTAATAATAAGTTTTTATAGGGTTACCACATCAATAGCTACTCGTATCTGCTCTTTGAATGTTGTCATTACAACCCTAGTTTTTCTTCTTGCAGCTTGCCAAAATGAAAATCAAATTTTTTAATCAAAACCGTTGTAAATTAGAACTGTTGTAAGGGAATATCACAGGCAGATAAGACCGAGACTTCAGTATGAAGACCAAGTGGTGGATAATGAGAAGATTCTTTTAAATGGTAATTAACGGCTGCACTCCCAACACCAAAGTGCTTATAAATCATTTCTCGATCTGGCCCAGCTCAAGAAGAGGTTGTGATGCCAGCCTAAGTAAGGAAGTAGTAAGCAGATGATCGTTAGAAAATGCCGAGAAAAATAAACGATAAAAAACTAGTAAACAATCTAAACTCTAGCGTGGCCGAATAACCAACTGAAAAAATCTGAAAAACCAACTGAAAAAAAGTTTTTGAACTACCCTGTTTTGGCTCTAAATTTTCCCAGATTTCAAAATTTATTTTATGAGAAAATGTCATTGCTTAACGTAATATCGGTTGAACATTTATGTGGCAGCTTAAAGCTATACAGAAGACTGATGGGACTCCAATTTTCTACCATCACTTTCGAAGGGCTTCAACAAAAAGTATTGTAGTCAACACAAGTAGCGATACCAATATAAGACACAACACTAGTATACCAAAAAAAGATAAGGACAATGTTGCCAAATTAAACACCACCAAATATTGGTGGCTTAGCTAGCAAAATCTGATTATTTCTTCCTATTTTATATTTTGACCCTTTTTATATTAACTTACACACATAAGTAATGTTTTTTCCTACATTTTCATTGCAAAAAAAAAACGATATACAGCCTAGCATGGATTTCTGTTTATAAGTTATTTATTCGAAGACATCATAAATAATTGTACTAGAGTTCTTCGCATGAAGTATTGTATAGATTAACTTTATATGAACTATTGTTTATTTTAGTAAGTAAGAATCAATGATGAATACAAATAAACGAACAAAAAAAAAAAAAAAAAAAAAATTTATGTGGCAGCTTAGTCAAAACCGATTTTCTCCAATTACATCAGCGTCCGTCCTTGATACAAGGAAATTACTTCTGCCGCATTTCACCAAGTTGTGCATTTTTAGCTTAAGGCAAAAAATCTGAACCTACGAGTATTTTCCTAAATTTATTAGCGCCTTTCCTTGGTTCAAAAAACTAATGTGAGCCAAATTTTATCAAGTTTGGATGAAGTATGTTGCTTCTGGAATTAAAAACGCAAAATCAAAAAAATATATATATATATATGTATAAGTAAAAGTTTTCTCTTAACTTAAATTAATTTTTTTCGATTTCAATCACGCAAATTTTTGGCCCATACAACTTTTTCATTCTAAATTACATTAAGATTGGATATAAGATTTGGCTTCTGGAGCTAAACACTTAAAAATCGCATGAATATATATATGAGAGCTGTATGTAAATCTGACCCGATTTCAGTAGAGTCAAATTTCATAAAAATCGGACAACAATTGCGATCTGTAGTTTGATCACAAACTTTAGATGAACGACGCAAGAACAGATAGCCGTCGTTAAATGGACTCAGCAGTTAGTATATGTCGAACGGTATTCTTAAATATGGGTTTAGCTTAAATATTTTTGGTTACACACATTTGCCATGAAACTAACTTATACTAAACTAACTTGTTTCACAGAGTGGTTCACGAATTTAATTGAACGTTATCGGTACATTTTTTTGTATACTCCTCGCATAATGGTTCTTCCCGATTAGAGTTCCTGTCGCTTAAGAAGACACAACTTAAGCCCAATCTCGCCCAAGATAAGCGAGCAATCCAAGTCTTTTCTAATGTATCCCAGGACCAAGGGCTTCCAGCTTTGAAGTCCTGCTACTCCTGAATGTCGACCTTCACTATCCAAGCACTGCTGCATAAGTTTTCTGAAGCTTTCATGCACTCTAACAAGCATGTCGACTGGTATTCTGCTAATTTCAGCCTCAATATTCAGGTAACCCCAAAGGCAAAAATCGCATGGGGCTAAGTCTGATGAGCGTGCCGGCCAGTTCACATCATCCCCTCAAAGATATAAGCCGTCCAGGAAACATTTGCCTCTAACAGTTCATGGTTACCATCGCTGTGTGTGCAGTGGTGCCATCCTCTTGGAAACATTGCATTGCCTCAAGAGCCGGCTGAAAAAAGTCTAGAAATGCCAAGAGCAAGTGATTGCTTCCGAGCAGAGCGTTTCGGAGATTGCAGTACTAATGCTCTAACTCTCTCGATGTTTTGTGGTGTTGTAATCCTACTGTCAGGTCCCCTTCGTAGACATGACACATTCCCTGCTGCTCTCAATAAAGTTACCCAATTTACAATTGATTGCCGTCCAGGAATACGTCCGCGTGGGGGAACAGCGAATCTTAAACGAAAAGCACGCTGCACTGCAATAATCTTGTGTGCATTTGAAAAATACGCTTCAACACAAAATACCTCTCTTCACGTGCCCAATGCATAATGGCAACTGAAAAGCAGACGAATACAAATCTCCCGTCAGCCACAAATCTCCCAAAAGCCACACACATTTTCCACTCTCTTCGATCAACTGTGCCGCCACAGCCTGCAGTGCAAAAAAAGAAATTTATCGAGATTTACCCTGTATTAAGGAACCGTCAAGGAACTCCTCTCAAACCAGTGAGCTGTCCACGATACATTTTTTGTACGCACTTAACATATTCCTACACGGTTTTTAGCCTGTGTTTAATAAGGAATACTTTTTTTTAAATATTTTTTTTAATTTTGGTAGCACTAAGAAACTCATTAACTTTTTTTTTGAAACTTCTTACCGAAATTCTTCCTATTTCTCCACGATTTTCTTCATCACCACATTCTGCCAATAAACCATTGGCAACCCTGCTCTTCTTCAGCTTAAACTTATGATAATTAACTTCGTTTCTGTTTGACTCTTTCTTTTTTGTGTATTTTCTTAAAGTTCAATAAACTTTACTAAATTATTATTAATGTAAACATAGAAAAAACTATAGGTTCAATAACCCTAAGGTAGAGTAACGCTGTGATCTCCGCTGAGAGCCTGGTGCAATATTCCTTCATGATTTCCTTGATCTTGGACGGTAGACAAAAGCGAAACTTTCGTTATTTTCACAAAACGTCACAAAACTTAGCGAGTTTAATGGAGGCCCTGATATTGACCCTGACATTGGCTGGCTAGCTGGTGAATGCACTCAGCATTGACAGTAAATAAATTCACTCTCGTTTTTCTAGGAAACTCTATACGAAACGTTAACAGGCTAACATAAATTTCAGAATGGTCGTTTTTGTCATGCCAACATTGTGTGTGTGTTTTTTTTTAAAAAAAGTAGTATTTTCGTTGAGTTTGAAATCTGCGTTTGGTTTATTCCGCTTGGCAACAATGTGGTAGTTAACAAAAAAAACCAACAACAACAGTAACTGGTTTTCTTTTGTTGTTAATTTTTCGATTTTGAAATTTCGTTTTGACTTGGCGTGTGACCGGCTCGCCACACTCAGTCATTACTCGTACAAAGTGAAATCTTTTGGCGTGACCTCATTCGAATTCGACTTTCAATAAACTTAAGCGATGCTTCAGTTTATATAAGATAAGACAACGAAGATGACGTTTGCTTAGTTGGTCAAAGAAAACTAAGCAGGGTGGTTAGCGTACAATGCCAGCAAAAAAAACTTACTTCGTTACTTATTATTGTTTATTTTGTTTATTTTATCATCTTCGGAAGCGATTAATAATCGGCAGAGGTTTGCATACAGTTTCATTTGAAATTTTTCTAATTCTACACAATATTATAAACTAAAAATCACGGTGTTAATTCCAAATAAAACAAAAAGTTTTCAGAGAATTATCTTATATATTGTAACATCAGGTTTCAGATTTTTTTTTTCAGGGTCAGATTTTCGGACTTAAAGTCTGTCAACCAAATAAGGTCAAACTGCAGAAATAATTTTATTTAAACTTCGTGGAAAAATTAAAAAGTTATTTCAGAGCCATATGTCCATAAATTTAGAAAGCCATTTATTGAGTTACCAGACAACTTGTACGGGGGCTATATCAAAGAATAAGCCTATATGACTCAAATCGGTCAAAAATTGGTTGTTTCTACATCGGATTTATTTCTGTTTAATATGGTTTGAAACTGATTAATGAGGCTTTTCTAGCTCAATTGTATGTAATAATTGCACTGGGGCTACATCAAAACTGGTACTAGTATGACCTATTTTTATCTGAACTGATAACTGATCGATCGTTATAAACTGTGACCAATTTTTATCAATATATGGCTTCTAGAGCATAAAATATAAAACCGGTTGAACTAGTGCGTACACGCAGCTAAAAGATATTGTTACTATATAGTCACGGCAACCATAGTATGTTCTCTCCAATAAATGTATGGTAGTGGTAACTATAGTTTTGTTTTTTGAATTTTTTGGTAACTATAGTTTTGTTTTTTGAATTTTAATTTGACAATAGTACGACTGCGGCAATATTAATATTGTTGAAATGTAACAATAGTATTGTTACCAAATTTAAAATTGAAAATGTGGTTGTAGCAACAATAAAAATATGGTTGGTGCGACAAAAGTATTGTTTTTGGGTTTTATGTTAACACTAATATGATTAAGGCAATCACACCGGCAAAATTGTATTTTATTTTTAATTTGACAATATTATTGTTACGAATCTTACGCAATAATAGTACTTTTTATATGTTAACGAAATTTTATCAAAACAAACTACTTATACTTTGGATAAGTATACGAGTAACTGAAATATTTTAAAAAAAAGAATTTGTTCTACTGGTACACGTAGAAAAAAAGTATGGTTGGGATAACAATATTCGAAGAGCATCATACTATTGTTGGGTACATGGTTGTGGTCCAACAATATTATGATCGTCACCACAATAGTATGATTCACACTCAACCATACTATGGTCTCCACAACAGTACTATGATCGTCACAACCTTAGTATGAATCACACTCAACCATACTATGGTCTCCACAACCATATTTTGATCCTCACAACTATAGTATGTTTCACATACAACCATAGTATGATCCTTACAACCATAGTATGATTCACACGCAACCATATTATGATCCCCAAAACTATAGTATAATCACACGATTATACTATGATAATATTTACATATTACAACCTGTCTACAAAAGATTTAATTATGAAAATTATTTAAAAATATATTAAATTCAAAATAATAGGAGTGATTTTTTAACAGTAGAATAAATTAATTTAAAAAAACGTAAGCGTTTTTACTGAAAATATTTTCGTTAAACAAAGCCAAAGCATTTTGTTTGAAAAATTTTAATTTCCACATAAAAAATACGATTATTAATTAGATCCGTAACAAACAATAACATTGTTCTTAAAAAGCATAACCAAGTGTAGAAAAATTACAATCGTACAGTATGATTGCCGTAATCATATTATTGTTAACATAAAACCCAAAAAACAATATTTTTGTCGCACCAACCATATTTATATTGTTGCTACAACCATATTTTCATTTATTTTTTTATATTTTCATTTTCAAATTTGGTAATACTACTATTGTTACATTTCAACAATATTAATTTGGAGTCAATCATACTATTTTCAAAATTAATTCAGGAAACAATACTATGGTTGCGACGAACATATTGTTATTGCCGTGACCATATAGTAACCATGTTTTTTCTCTGCGTGTAACTAAATCACTTCTATTATTAGGAGTTTAATGGATTTTTTACATAATTTACTTAACAAAAATCTCTATTTTTGAATAACAACTTAACCCAATTCTAAGAAAAAATTTTGGGGATCATATTTTGGTTGTGTGTGAGTCATACTATGATGTATATTTAACATTCATAATATGGTTGTGGTGTGGGTTGTGGTCGTAGTATGTTAAAGTGTGAATAATAGTATGGTTGTGGCGATCATATTATAGTTGTATGTGAATAGATTTATTGTTATGAGGACCGTAACATTGTTGTAGGTATCATAGTATGGGTGTGTGTGAACCATACTATTGTTGTGATGATCATAATATTGTTGTGGCACATATAAGCAACAATAGTATGATGTTCTTCAAATATTGTTACCATCCATTTTTCTTCGTCTGTCAATCTGGAGATATAGGGTTTTTTTTTTCGCAGATTACGCTTGAGTTGTGTTAAACTTTATTTTATTTTCAGTATAGTTTGCCATTTCGTCATGAAAATAGACTTACTTTGCAACAGCGTCTCCAAATTGTGTAACTGTATTATGGAAATGAGCGCTCGGTTTTGACCAAAATTGTGTTCAGTTATGGGCCCATTTCTGGCTCAACGGCAACGTCATTAAACAAAATTGCCGCATTTAGGCTGAAGAGCAGCCACACGCAGAAAAAAAGTATGGTTGTGATGACAATATTCGAAGAGGATAATACTATTGTTGGGTATATGGTTGAGCTACAACAATATTATAGTCCTTACAACAATAGTATGATTCAAAAACAACCATGCTATGATCCTCACAACAATAGTATGATTCGCACATAAACATACTATGATCCCCACAACCATAGTATGATTCACACTCAACCATACTATGATCTCCGCAACCATAGTATGATCCTCACAACCATAGTATGTTTCATATACAACCATAGTATGATCCTCACAACCAAAGTATGGTCCTCACAACCATAGTATGATTCACACGCAACCATGTTATGATCCCTACAACCATAGTATGATCACACACAATTAAACTATGATCCCCAATATTATTTATTAAAATTGGTTTAAGTTGTCAACAATAGATTTGAATTATGAAAATTATTCAAAAATACATTAAATTCAAAATAATAGGAGTGATTTATTTCACAGTAGAAAAAATAAGTTTAAATAAACGTAAGCGTTTTTATTAAAAATATTTCAGATAAACAAAGCCAAAGCAGCTTGTTTAAAAAATTTCGACAAAAAAAGTACTATTATTGCATTAGATCCGTACCAATAACATTTGTTCTAAAAATCACATTTTAATGAATAAAAATTACAATCATAAAGTATGATTGTTAACATAAAACGCAAAACACAATACTTTTGTCGCACTAACCATATTTATATTGTTGCTATAACCATATTTTCTTTTTTAAATTTGGCAGTAGATAATACTATTGTTACATTTCAACAATATTAATATTACAGGAATAATACTATTGTCAAAAATAAATTCAGTTAACAATGCTATGGTTGCGACGAAAACATATTATTATTGCCGTGACCATGTAGTAACCATGTTTTTTCTCTGCGTGCAGAAGAGATTAAAGAGGTGCCAGTATACCCAGAGAAAACCACGGTTTGGTGCGGGCTGGTGGAATCATCGGTTCATAATTGTTTAATAACCATGAATGGTACTCGCTATCGCGCCATGATATCGGAATTTTCGCTACCTGAAATCTTGATGAAATTTGGTTTTAACGGCACAGTGGCATTTGCCACAGAACTACTTAAACAATGTATACATTGAGAGGTCATTTCAAAGAGCAGCTAATTTCACGTTTTGGACAGATGAGTTGATCGCCTAGATCGTGTGATATCACATCTTTAGTCTTTTTTTTGGG
This sequence comes from Hydrotaea diabolus, assembly GCA_963513945.1. Classification (NCBI taxonomy): domain Eukaryota; kingdom Metazoa; phylum Arthropoda; class Insecta; order Diptera; family Muscidae; genus Hydrotaea; species Hydrotaea diabolus. Next base: position 46,672,994 of record OY740717.1, on the reverse strand, counting down.
ATACGTAAAGCCCAAGGTCAATACTAACAAACAAGCTACGATTCAGGTTTTGGAAGCCAACATCCCAGCAAACATTTGGAGTCCGATATGAGTCCGATTGGACTCATAATTCGGAGTGTGAGCGCTCATTATGAGTTCTTTTAGGAGTCCAATATGAGTGTGTTTCCCTTCTTGCGATGGTCGTCATATATGAGTCCGAATTCATATACCATATGAGCCTCTTTTAGGAGTCATATATGACTCATATTTTAGAGAAAATAAGAGTTCTTATAGGAGTCCAATATGAGTGTGTTTCCCTTCTTGCGATGGTCGTCATATATGAGTCCGAATTCATATACCATATGAGCCTCTTTTAGGAGTCATATATGACTCATATTTTAGAGAAAATAAGAGCTCCTATAATATATCTGTTTCTTTTATAGTAAAACAACAGAAAATAATAGCGAGAACATAAATTATTTTTAATACTAAACAAAGAAAGTAAAATTCAGTTTTTATTCAATTTTTGGTAAAAAAAAAACAAAAATTTAAAAATTATATAAAAATATTCCTTTTTTTAAAAAATACTTAAAAAACTAATTAGATTCCTTGTTTTGAGTTTTCTTATTTCTATATTTAACTCGGTCTCGCGCTGTTTGAAACCACTTTATTGTTATTTTCTTAAAATCCACCTCATTGCCAAATTTTCGAATTTACTTCGAATTACTGAATTTTTGTTCATCGATGAACGCAGGTGTTCGTTGGTCGTTGAATTCGGGGAAACACAAGTAACGGCATTTCCAAAATACAATACACTCCGCTTCACTTGAATAGGTAATACATTTTTAGAAAACCCCAGACCATCACACCCCCTTTACGGCTATGATGGCGACACAAAAAACGTTCCTCTTTTCTAAAATCTTGATAATAATAGTTGAAATCATCAGGGCCATCAAAATTAAATTTATTTTCATCAGAGAACACCACTAAAGTTATAGGCCTTTCTTTGTATAAAAAATGTATTACCTATTCAACTGATGCGGAGTGTAATTGCAAGAGATGATGACTCATAACTCTGAGCCTCATATTTCCTACATTGTTTCCACTCATTTCGGACTCATAACTCTGAGCCTCAAATTTCCGTCATATTTAATACTCATTTTGGACTCATAATTCTGAGCCTCATATTTCCTACATTGTTTCCACTCATTTCGGACTCATAACTCTGAGCCTCAAATTTCAGTCATATTTTATACTCATTTCGGACTCATAATTCTGAGCCTCATATTTCCTACATTCTTTACACACATTTCGGACTCATTTCGGACTCATAACTCTGAGCCTCATATTCCCGTCATAATTTATACTCATTTCGGACTCATAATTCTGAGCCGTCCGAAAATGTTTACTGGGATTACGCGTGTCATTAAAGCCATACCGGTCGAAATGCTTAAACGAGTCATCCAAAATTGGACCCTATGGCTAAGTCGCGGCCAACATTTGAAGGAAATTATATTCGAATAAAATGACCTTTCAAATGAACTATAAAGATTGCACACTAGATTTGATGAAGATCAGACAACAACTGCAACTGTAGCTGCATAATCATCAGGCGTAAGGTGGGACGGACAGTTGAATCGAATCCACTGGTGATTATCAGCGATCGTTAGTTTTTGTTTTGGTAGTAACGTATTCTGTAATTGAAAATTATGAATTTTCTTTGCACTTAGGAGGAAATTGTTGAGACTCCATTACATCCTCAAATAGTCAAAGTTTGGTATGCTCTATGGGCAGAGGGAATCATTGGTTAATATTTCTAAAAAATGGAGCCATAATGCTACGGTCAATGCAGAACGCAATAGAGCCATGATTAATAACTTTTTCGTGTCTGACTCGGAGGATGTTGATATAGACAACCTTTGTATCCAACAAGACGGCGCTACATGATATACAGCCAACGAAACAATCAATTTATTGAAGCAAACTTTTGGTAAGCAGTTTTTTTTAATTGAGGTCCTTTAGTTTGCCAAAAAATGTATTAAAACATCCAAAAAATATAAAAATACAGAAAAATATTTTTTTAAGTTTAGCTCCCTTTTTGGTCATTGTACGCCAGTTTTTATAATATGGCACTTTTTTTGTAGGCTTATGGTAACACTGGATTTAGCTATTTTTGAGAAACCGAAACCGTCGTGTTTAAACATAAAAGCCGGAATGTCGGTTTTTAGTTTTGAGCACACTACTAAAGACTTTGAACACAGAGTGTTTCAGGGTACAGCAGAATATTTGAATTTTTTTAATGTAGCAGCATTCATCAGCCACCCTGTGTATGTTAAAGCTCCGTTGATACTACAAGTATCAACTGCAAAATTTATTCGGAGTCTTTAACTTTTTCTTAGTCTTTTTTGCAATAAATGCTGGTAAAAAGGGGGAGCGATATTATGGGAAAACTCATTGATAAGCTCCCTTCCACTATTTTTCCTCTTAAATTCCTTGCCGTCAACACAATATCATTTCCCAGTTCCGCCCTCACCCCAACTGTAAAAGGTCTGCCCGTTTCATTTCTGTTTATCATCTTCTGTCTCATTAACCACCCGAGAGCAGTTTTCCAATTACAGAGCAAATAATTTTTATGCAAGTTAAGCATTTCAAATTAAAAACAATACTCGTACAATCCCAAAACCATGAGCACAGCAAACGAGGACGAGAACGTAAATGAAACTGAAATAAAAATACAACAATCACCAAATGATTGTTGGTTATTTAAACACAACAAGTAAAAACGTCCTCATGTTCGGGCAGGTCGACTGTTGTTTACCCTTCACCGTGAATTCGCTATTAAAATGGTCTTTTTGTGGGACTTTGGGTTCTTGAGTCTTAATCAAATATCAGGTGGGCCGTCCCTAAGCCATGTAAAAACTTCTCTATAAAATGCAAAAGCCGTTCGGAGCCGAAATTAAACAGTAGGCTCCGGTCAGTATCAATAAAAATTAAATCGTCATAGCTCACTGATTTGAGAGGAGTTCTCCCTTGTTCCTTAATGGGATGTTGTGAAACATAAGTAACCAAATCTCAGACAAATCTATATATTACGAATCCATAACTGGATGCGTAGTAAATTCGGCTCTATTTGAGTACCCAGTTGCCCATTACACTGTGGAACATTTTTGGGGTTATTGTCTGGGGGGTGAGAAATTCCAAGTCAGGGTGATAGTACTAGGTCAGTATATTAAAACCCTCAAAGGGTTTTGCGTTCGTATGTGCCAATTATTTACAATTAAGTGAAGTTACTTAATTGTAAATAAAAGCAGAACGCGTTAATCGATTTCTATGATATATGTTGCATTTTTTTTATAGGTTATGTGACTTTACGTGAAAGTTATAAGACTCTACACGTTTTCCGTTTGGGATTTATATGTTTTAAAAAAATTTTTTTTTGGCAAAATTTTCTTCATAAATTTATTTCTAATTGCAAAAATGTTGATTTGGTAGAGAAACAGTATATTAATGGATTAAAGAAAATGTAATTATTAATTTTTTCAATTTATTTCAGCAAAATCGAACTAGTCGTTCTCGAGTTATGTCAAACTACGTTTTTGCCAACATTTTACAACTAAGCGAAAAAACATCAAGATAAGGAAAAAATGTAAAAGGTCATACAAAAAAAAACTGGCACATACGAACGCAAAACCCTTTGAGGGTTTTAATATACTGACCTAGTACCATCACCCTGACACCCTGACTTGGAATTTCTCACCCCCCAGATTGGCTGTTGTACTGTGTTATTACTAGTGATTCCATCTTTTGATCTAATGCAGTTTTTGGGGCCCTTCAGACACTGAATTTAACCCTAACCACAGCCAAAAATCAAAACAAACTCAAAAATTGGGTACGTTGTAATGTTTTCTTTAATTTATTAATATTGACTATTGATCCTTAGCTTTTACCATATGGACCTTTTTTGGCGACATAAACCGATAACCGATTCCGAAACGACCGAAATAAAACAATTTAAAGTTTTGCTCGTAGAAAATACGAAAATTCCACTTTGCATCCATTGTCTGAAGCATACTTTTAGGGATACCAACAAAAATAATACGAACGTTAATTTGAATTTGGTTTGCAGTTCGCCTAGGTGCTATCGATGTTTATTTTCTCCCAAAACAAAATGTCTTAAAGCCATCTAAAGTTTTGTTTGTTTCATTCTTGTCTTCTCCACGGTTAACAGGAGTTTCTACATTTACAAAACTTCAACTGTCTGTTTGTTTAACTTCATCTTGTGTCCGTGTTCTTTTCGTTTTATGATTCGCATCCTTTGTACTGCACGTTCTTTGTTTCTTCGTTTTTTTTGGGGTAGTTTTTGCTTCATCAACACAAACATTTACCGAATTTTTAATTGGTATTTTGATATGGTTTGCTAAACTTGGTAGAACTTTACAGATTTATTTCCAGTTTTCTTTCATTTTTATTGAAATTTAATTCTGGCAACTGAAAGGGTTTCTGCTATTTCTTTTTTTGTTTCTTTGGTTGAGTATCAAGACAAATGGGATGTCATTATTGTGATGTTAAAACATGGTGGTAGAGTCAATATCATGTAGCAGGAGAAGTTCATAGAGAAGTAAATAACAAGACGTGGTTTGAATTTAGTCACTGATATTTACAGAAGCTTAAAGACTTACTATTTTTTTTTATTATTTTTTCATTTATTTGTACTTATTAAATTTACAATCATTTCAAATTTTGACCCTTTTGGCGCCCTATGATTGAGGCAGGTTGGTAAAATTGTAAATTGGTACAAATTTATAATATATAACATGTAAGTCCCTAAGAAATAAAGAATCTTGTATCGATCTTGTAGTACGTTGTGGTTCATGCTTGGGCCTATCAGCTACAAAACCTCTTTCTTCGAAATCATTTACTACACGATAAATAGTGCATTTTGTTGGCACGTTGTTTCTTCCAAAATTTTCACGTAACATTCTCAATGTAGCAGTAATCGATGATTGATTTTGGTAAAATTTTTTAACGATTAAAACACGTTGGTTTTTTGAATATTTTTCCATAATAAATTTGCCACGTAGGCCAAATACGACTGCCAAATATGAACTGGCAAAAATAATGTTTACTAAAATGGCGGCAAAACAAAGTAGTATACCTTCCCGGCGAACACCCTGTACAACTGGCGGCCTAGAAGCCTACTTGCTTAAAAGTTTTTTTAAAAACAAAAATGTGACTTCCTTTTTAAATTTTAAGGGTTGTCAGTTGACAGTCACTGTTGATCATTGATATTTCTTTAAGATTATTGAAGTTGTAAAAGCAATATTTAATTTTTGAAATAAAAATTAGTAAAAAAACATATTTAGGGCGTGGTCGACTATGTTATTCGCTACATTTCTGGTTGTTTAGAAATGTCCTCGGAAAGTCTCTTAATTTACCCAGATTTTAAACTAATGCCATTCTGAGTGTGTGGGGAAATTTTTTTGTTATTGGTAAAATCTGTTGAACATATACAGGCTGGCTGATGAAAGCCGCTACCAAAAAAAAAATAATAACTTTTTTTTCTATTTAATGGATCTGGTTAATTTTTTTTTATTTTGCAGATTGATTTTTAGATTTAACAAAAATGGATAACTGGGACACTGAAAAAATAATTTGGATTATGCTCCTCTATCACGCACTAGAGTTCGTTGTTTCGGTTCAAAGAGAGTATAGGTGCTCGTTTGGGGCAATCCTCCGAGCAGATGGACGATAATAAGACTTGTTGTCAATTTTCCGAGCATGGATAGAAGGAAGACCATACAATCGAAACCCTTCAGTTCGGACGGAGGAAAAAATCGCTGCTGTAGCTGCTGCCATACAAAACAATCCAAGAGTTTCGATTAGAAGCTTATCTGCTCAAAGGGGTATAAGCAGACAGTCATTGCAGTCAATTACTGGTATGCTCAAAGATTTGGACTTATTTCCATATAAAATTTAAACGGCCAACAAACTGAACTTAGCGGACTTCCCGATTCGCTTGGAATTCTGCCAGAATATGCTTTAAATGGCGGAAGAGGACAGAAACATGTTCAACTCTATTTTTATGTCTGACGAAGGTTGAATATGGTATGCTTCCACTTCGTGTCACAGTGTGATGTGCAGTTTCATCACGCTGCATGGTCGGGCCCTACTTCTTGAAGAAAAGGGTCCCACCGTTACAGTTACTGGAGACCGTTACTTGAGCATGTTGAGTGAGTTTTTCTATCTCGAATTATGCCGAATGAGAAATTCTTTCAACTTTATGTGGTTTCAGCAAGATGGTGAAACTTCTCCCGGCCATTTATGACAGAATTGCGACAAAAATTTTCCAATAAGCTGATATCTAGAAACTCCGCATTCCGTTGCCTCGCCAGGTCGCCTGACCGTACTGCACCTGACAAATTCTTGTGGCGTTATTGCAAAGCAAAACCAACAAATTTTCACGAACTAAAGCAATCCATTCGAGAAACAATTGCGGATATTCCTGTGTCAACTCTACAAGCAGTAATGAATAACTTTTTTGAAAGATGCCGCACATGCATCACCGAGAGAGGGGGGATGCATTTAACCCGTTACTGCCTGCCCATAGATCAGCTCGTACGATTTCTATGAAATTTGAAAAATTATGTCCAAAATAGTTGAAAAAAAGAAGTTGAAAATAACACTCAATCTTTACCTGAGATATGACATGGGTATTTAAATACCCGTGCAAGGTGTTTGTTTGAAATGCAAGGTGAATGTGCATCCCTCTACTTGCTTCCTGGTTTATCGCAACGGTGTTGAACCAGATTAGAAGAAAATTTCTAAGGCTAAGTGATTTATTCCTTTTAAGTACCATGTTTTCTTTATAAAATAACCTATTTGCATTTGACCGGATCTGGAGGCCAGGTGTGTGACGTATCGCTGCCTGATTTTTTCAAGACAGACAACTTAAGCTATTCGGCAAAATTATAAATTTTTAATAGTAGCATTTTCCGAAAAGAAAAATCTTCGTTTTTTTTATATAAAACTATTAAAAAAAATCCTGCTAAATGCTAAAAGTAGCCCAATCTATCCTCTTTTCTATAAAAATAAATTTACCGCGATAACGCTCACCTGGTCCACGCTAAAATTATTTAGGTATCAACACTTTCTTGGGTATTTAAATACCAATTATGCAGGAATAGACTAAACTCCATTATTTTTAAAACTAATTAAGCTTTATTTAAGAAAATTTAATGTGCTTTAATATGAATAAAAGAAAAATGTGTTCCATACACTGAAAGGAAAGTTGTTTTAGTTTATTAATGTTGCAAATTCTTCTGCCACCCTGTTAATTCAATTTATAACAATATATTTATTTACTTTTTATTTATATACATACTCGTATTCACAGTGTTTGAGATTTTATTCTAGACATTACAACAAATGAGATCTTTATGGAGATATGGAGTTTTAAATAGGAGTTAATAATTTACAAGGGCAAATAGGGAAAACAGTATTTTGATTTAATGATTTTAAATATTGGTAGAAAAGCACTTATTTATAGAACAAATTTACAAGAACAAAAGCAAGTTTATACATGAAGTTTATAATTTGGTGTTTTTTGGTTAATAATATTATAATGATAAGAATGGGTGTTAATTGTATATTGTACTCGGAAATTAAGGAAATTAAGGATTTAAGCGCACGACTGAACTACTGCAAAAAAATGGTGCTGCCTGTTCACTTGAATTGGTTTTTTAGCTATTTTGCTACAACTTTTCCTCAGAGAGTAAATCAAAAATCCAAAAGGTTTGCAAGGTATGAGCCTAAAAAGTAATCACTTTTCAAAAATGACACCAAGGCCCCAAATCTTTGGAAGCCCATAAAAAAGTGCATGACTTTGGGCAAAACTAGGAAACACGGGTCTTTTTTGGATATTTTATCACGTAGCGATGTCCGCATATGATTATATTTCCATGACTTAAAATATTACAAACAGTGTAATACGAGGGTTGCGTTCGGGTCCTGACAATACTAGTGTTTCCAGATGCAAACTGGAACTTCCATTTTTCCGATAACTTCACTTAGAACGTTTTGTCATTTGAGGACGAATTGTTTTGTTTACAGTGTGTTGCAAAATTCATCTCAGTCAAAAAGGGAATTAACCCGTGAAAATTTTCGTGCAATAATTTTTTACACAATTTGGCGTGGGTTATCCAGACAAGAGTGTTTAAATCAACTTGTTTTGACTTTTGACGATGAAGCACTATCAAAAACTGCTGTTAATCGCTGGTACCAAGAGTTCAGTCTCGCACGCCGTTCGCTCCAGGATGAATTTCGTGAAGGACGTCTAACTTCGGTAACTTTGCAAGAAACCATCGATGCAGTACGTGAACTGATAAAGCAAGACCGACTTGACATACCGTGAGATTGAGCCATCCTTGGGTATAAGTATGGCAAGCATCAATAAGATATTGCGTGTTCATTAGGCCGTGAACAAAATTTGTTCTTATTGGATCCCAAATAATTTGACGAATGCTCAAAAAAAGGCTCGTGTGGGTTGGTTCAAAGAGATGCTGAAAAAGTATAACTGCGGTAGCTCAAAGGCAGTGTATAACTTTGTCACAGGTGACGAATCATGAATCCATGCATATGAAGCCAAAACAAAACAGCAATCGACCGTATGGATCTTTCAAGACGAGCCAAATCCAAGAAAAGTTGTTCGTGGAAGAAGTACATCAAAGCAAATGATTGGGTTTTTTTTCGGTATAACCAGCCATGTTGCCACAGTGCCTTTAGTGGAACGTAGGATGGCAATTCTAAGTGGTATACAACCATCTGAGGAACGATAATAAGAGAAGTCGGATCATTTTACATCATGGTAATGCGAGCCCTCACACATTACTCAAGATGTCGAATTGATTGGCCATCCACCGCACAGCCCAGATTTGGCACCAAATGACTTCTTCTTATTCCCTCGCATCAAGAAAAAAAATGCGTGGTCAACGTTTTTCATAGCCCGAAGCAGCTGTTAAAGCGTTAAAAAATCATGTTTTGGAGGTGTCTCAATCGGAGTGGAAAAAGTGCTTTGAAAATTGGTTTTTGCGCATGCAAAAGTGTATTGATCTTAAAGGAGAATATTTTGAAAAAGAAAATCATTTCCAATGATAAATTATTGTGTTTTTATTGCCGGACCCGAAATATAAATAGCAAAACTCGTATTGTGGAATTTTCATTTGAAAATGTTTGGAATTTTTTTTTTGTATCTCTACTCCTTTTTACCAAAGTATAGATCATTTATTTATGTTTATTCGTAACATCCAATTGTTGGACTAATTTTCCACTTTGTCGATCTGTTGTTGATCTGACGCTTGGTATTATTTGCCTAATAAGTGACAATATCATCTGCGAATGAAATTATTAATTCTATATTCATTATCAATTTAAGTAGAGGTAAAATAGCGTAGGTGAGGTCACAGTTCCCTGTTGTAACCCATTCTCTAAAGAATATACATTATAAAATATTTTTGAGATCCCAATGTTAGCGAATTTCATGCAGTACGCGCAGAAAAAATAAAAGCATGTTCGTCGCAACCATAGTATTGTTTTATGAATTTCATTTTGACAACAGTATGATTGCGATAATATTACTATTATTGAAATTTAACAATAGTATTATTGCCAAATTAAGTAATAAAAATATGGTTGTAGCAACCATATAAACATTGTTGGTGCTACAAAAGTATTGTTGTTAAAAATTTACGTTAAGAATAATATGATTACGGCAATCATACAGTATGGTTGCGACTATGAACATAACAAAACAGGTTTTATAAAGCATACATGTATGTGTGTGCGTAAGTTTTTTTGATATACAAAAAAAACACATACACACGCCGAATGGCTCTTTTCCATTAAAAAAAAAACAACAATCGGTAGATAGTTCGGGGGATTTTTTTGTGTTTACTTTGTTCGGCGAAATACTTTAATACCGACTGGTTCTCGTTTATTTAGAATCTGCCTGTACTTAAGTATAAATCCATTGATCATGGTTTAATCACATTCGTTTCTAGGGGTCTACGGAAGGTGAAGTAGCATTCACCTCTGCTGGCAACTAAAAGTGAATCATACTATGGTTGTAGGGATAATAGCATGGTTGCGTGTGAATCATACTATGGTTGTGAAGATCATACTGTGGTTGTATGAGAAACTTACTATGTTTGTGAGGATCATAATATGGTTGTGAAGATAATAATATGGTTGAGTGTGTATCATACTATTGTTGTGAGGATCATAATGTTGTTGTGCCACAACCATATACCCAACAATAGTATGATCCTCTTCGAATATTGTCACCCCAACCATACTTTTTTTCTGCGTGTAGTACACAAGTAACATGGTTTCTAAACTGCACTGAAACAGGGTCGACTGTGTGAGAAGTAGCAGAAGGACCATGGCTAGGAATCAAATTATTTGCCACCGTTTTAACCTTATAAGGACAACAGTGCAGAAAACCGGCTTCAATTAAGGTTAAATAATTGGCCGCTAACTTTGTTGGCTACACGCAGAGAAAAGATATGGTTACACTATGGTCACCGCAACAATAATATGTTCTCTCCAACAAAAGCATGTTCGTCGCAACCATAGTATTTTTTTTTGAATTTCATTTTGACAATAGTGTGATTGCGACAATATTGCTATTGTTGAAATGTAACAATAGTATTATTGCCAAATTTAGAAATGAAAATATGGTTGTAGCAACCATATAAACATGGTTGGTGCAACAAAAGTATTGTTGTTTAAAATTAACGTTAACAAAAATATGATTACGGCAATCATACAGTATGGTTGTGTCTATGAACATAACAAAACAGGTTTTGTAGAGCAAACATGTATGTGTGTGCGTATGTTTTTTTGATATACAAAAAAACACATACACAGTAAATGGTTGCTGTCCATTAAAAAAAACAACAACAATCTGAAGGTAGTTCGAGGGATTTTTATTGTGTTTACTTTGTTCGGTGAAATACTCTAATAACGACTGATTCTCGTTTATTTAAAATCTGCCTGCACTTAAGTATATAGCCATTGATCATGGTTTAATCACATTCATTACTTGGTGTCTACGGATGGTGAAGTAGCATTCACCCCTGCTGGCAACTAAAAGTATTTTTGACCGTTGGAATATAAATTTTTGTTTCTTAAATGAAATGTCTAATAAAAACTTGGCTTCAATTCTGGCTATGAACTTATAGTAATGCAATTTAATTTAATAAAAACCTCTATTTTTAAATAACAACAATAACCAATCCTATGGTATGGTTGAGTGTGAATCATACTATGGTTGTGGGGATCATAGTATGGTTGCTTGTGAATCATACTATGGTTGTGAGGATCATACTATGGTTGTATGAGAAAAATACTATGGTTGTGAGGATCATACTATGGTTGTGGGGATCATATTATGGTTATGTGTGAATCATACTATGGTTGTGGGGATCATAGTATGGTTGTGTGTGAACCATACTATTGTTGTGATGATCATAATATTGTTGTGCCACAACCATATACCCAACAATAGTATGATCCTCTTCGAATATTGTCACCCCAACCATACATTTTTTCTGCGTGTAGGGATCCCGATTTTGGCCATTATTATGTCAATGGCTGTCATCAAATAAAAATACTGTGCAAGCATCACTGCATTCTCAAAGCGTTAAAGTTTGGTGTACATTATAGTACGGCCGCGTCATTAAAATGAAAGAAATGTTGGCAACTGGATTATTTCAATGCGTTCTTCAATTAGCCGCTGCATGCTTGCGACTTAACTTCCGTGATTATTTTAATTAAGGCTACGTTATGTCTTAAGTCGATGCCTACAAGCCAACCACTTTGACCAAACTCTAGGTCAACCTTTGAGATGCTATTGCCGTGATAATTACGCATGTACACTTAGTAGGGACATAAATACTGTTACACACGTTAAATGCTGTAAAATAAAAAGTACTGAATGTTTTTGGACCAAATATTTTTTAATATATTTATTGATGTATATTGTATCTAAAAAAATCTACTTATTCGAAATGTCCGCCTTTTACCTGAGGGCCATGCTTCAGAGAAAATGAACGTTGGCCAATTTTTTCGAAGCCAGGCCTGGGATGTTTTAGCCTTATGGGCCGGCGCACAATCCTGCTGGAAAGTCCATGGCTGGTTTTGGAACAGGGAATTGTTAAGAGGCTTCACAACAGCTTCCAAAACGGTTTCTTGGAAAATTTTAGCCTATGTTTTGACTTCCTGTTCGCAGCCGAGGCACATAATAGCATAAATGAGAATTCATGCTAAATTCGGTATCAATGTAATGCCTTGCACTTTTTTTTGTGTACAGGCTGGGCCAAAAGTAGCAATGGGGTTAAAAACCTTAATAACTTTTTCGTTTATTATATTTTTTTATTTTTTTTTCTCAGATTATATAACAAACAAAATTGAAATGTTTCTACACTAAGTCTGAAAAATAATATGACTTAAATGATCCCCGTCTTCAGCTTCGCAATGATGGGCTCGTTTTAGAGCATTTTCCATTACATCTTTCAAAACTTGTTGTTGGCTGTAGCGTTCGAATTTCTGCAACAGTGTTGACCCTTAGTTGAAGGATTGTCTCGGGCTAATTCACATATACTCGCTTTTTTAAATAACCCCAAAGAAAATAGTCGAGTGTTGACAAATCTGGCGATTGAGCTGGCTAAATAGTTTCCGAATATTTGGAAATTATCCGCTCTCCAAAAATTTGACTTAAAAGTGCCAATGTGTCTCGAGCAGTGTGGGAAGTAGTTCCGTCCTGCTGAAACCGCATCTCGGGTCTGTTGTCAAGAGCAGGACGTAAAAAAATTTCTATCATTAATCGATAGCGCTTTCCATTTATGGTTACAAGACTTCCATCTTCATTCTCGAAGAAGTAAGGCCCAATGATATTTGCTAATGGGGTGCAATTAGCGTTGGTAAATGGCGCTTAGATTTTTAGAACCTACAAATGAAAAATGAGCTTCATCACTCATAATCAAATATTCAAAAAAGTTGATTTCATTTCTGGCCAACTGTTGAAATTAAACTAGAAAATTTAGACGTTGCCGATGATCTGCGGGTTTTAGTTCATGCACAGTAAATCTTTTTTTAAAATGAGACGTAGTTACGTACACGCAGAAAAAAAGTATGGTTGTGGTGACAATATTCGAAGAGGATCATACTATTGTTGGCTATATGGTTGTGCCACAACAATATTATGATCCTCACAACAATAGTATTATTCACACATAACCATACTATGATCCCCACAACCATAGTATGATTCACACTCAACCATACTATGATCTCCACAACCATACTATGATCATCACAACAATAGTATGATTCACACTCATATTATGATCCTCACAACCATAGTATGTTTCTCATACAACCATAGTATGATCCTCACAACCATAGTATGATTCGCACGCAACCATACTATGATCCCCACAACCATAGTATGATTCACACTCAACCATACTATGATCCCCAAAATTATTTATTAGGATTGGGTAATGTTGTTATTCAAAAATAGAGATTTTTATCAAGCAAGTTATTATAAATTGCATTACTATTAGATCATAGCCAATTTTGAGGCCACTTTTTTATTGAACATTTCATTCAAGAAACCAAAATATATATTCCAACGGTCAAAAATACTTTTAGTTGCCAGCAGAGGTGAATGCTACTTCACCATCCGTAGACACCAAGTAACGAATGTGATTAAACCATGATCAATGGCTATATACTTAAGTGCAGGCAGATTTTAAATAAACGAGAACCAGTCGGTATTAGAGTATTTCACCGAACAAAGTAAACACAATAAAAATCCCTCGAACTACCTTCCGTTTATTATTTTTTTTTAATGGACAGCAACCATTCACTGTATCGTGTGTATGTGTTTTTTTTTGTATATCAAAAAACATACGCACACACATACATGTATTCTCTACAAAACCTGTTTTGTTATGTTCATAGTCACAACCATACTGTATGATTGCCGTAATCATATTTTTGTTAACGTAAATTTTAAACAACAATACTTTTGTTGCACTAACCATGTTTATATGGTTGCTACAACCATATTTTCATTTCTAAATTTGGCAATAATACTTTTGTTACATTTCAACAATAGCAATATTGTCGCAATCATACTATTGTCAAAATGAAATTCAAAAAACAATACTATGGTTGCGACGATCATGCTTTTATTGGAGAGAACATATTATTGTTGCGGTGACCATAGTGTAACCATATCTTTTCTCTGCGTGTACAAGACATTCCTAGCTGAGCAGAACGACTAGTGACAGATGCTTTTGGTGTATCGTTAATACTTTGCTGTAGTCGTTCAATATGTTCCGCAGTGCGAACTCAACGTGGTGTACCGGGTTGCGGCAAATCTCTTACGGTGCCATGTTGGTGATGACGATCAACTAAGCAACGAATCATTGCTTCAGGAGGCGAAATCCTGACGTTGAAATATCGACGATATGCCCTTTGCGTTAAAATAATTGATCGCTAATTAAAATAATAACGTTCTATTATTCTGGTTCTTTGTTCAATTGTGAATCTTTCCATTACACTCATACCTCGTTAAATTGGCCGTTAACCGAAAATCCATATGTGACAGCGCATAGAGAAAGGGACCTAAGGGTAAAAAAATCAATTTTCATTTTTTTTTCTTTTTTTGATGTGGACATCATCTGAGCATCGAATGAGACCGATCCCATGCCCCAAAAATGTCCCCTCCCAGAGATATGCGCGTTTAATGAAAGTGATGGTACACTAAAGATACACGTATTTAAATCTTTAAAATGGCTCTCCTGAACAAAACTGGTTTTTACCCTTAGGTCCCTTTCTATTTTGCGCGTCACATATAACGAATTGCTTATTTTCATACAAACCCATACAAAACGCAAAGGACCGGTTCTATTCAAAAACACTGAAAATAGTTTTAGTCAAAATAGCAAGTTTAACTAATTGAATGCATAACGAAGATGAATCATACATATTTATTTATAATAAAAGAAAGTGTCCGAAGCGATGTAATCCCATAACTCGAGATTGGCCAAACCGATTTTGATGATTTGTACTTTGTTGGAAAGGTATTTTCTCAGCACGGGTTTTAAAAAAAAAATAAAAAAATTTATAAAAAAAATAAAAAATTTTACCACCCAGCGTGTTTCGACAGGTTTATTTTCAATTTTCTTTTTTCATTAAGTATATAAAAATGAAATGTGCTTTGCTACACCGCTTAAAACTTGAAAACGACTGGGGAAAACTGGATACTTCCTTCTGGGGGTTTGTTCATAATCGAAATTTTGGAGTGTGGGCGGAGGAGGCGTAACAAAACTGTTTTTTGAGCTAGAAGGCTGACAATCGGTACACAATTTTAGGTTACGATGGTCTGTTGATGATTTATGTGTATTTTGAAAAATATTTGGTATGATGGTTTAGTAACAAAACACATTTCATTTATATATTTATTAGGGTGATCCATCTAGAGGAATTTTTTCAGAACAAAAAAAATATAAAAATTCAAATCAAGAGTCTTTATTGGTAATTTAAAAGGACATTTTATGGCATTTATTTTTTGAAAATAATTTCCTTCAAATGTTGGCAATTATGGAAATGAGCGTTAGTCGAGAAACGGGAAGATCCTCTGTTTTCGTCCAAAATTTTGTTCAATGATGAGGCCCATTTCTGGCTCAACGGCGAAATCAATAAACAAATTTGTCGCATTTGGGCTGAAGAGCAAGAAGAGGTTCAAGAGGTGCCATTATACCCAGAGAAAACCACGGGTTGGTGCGGTTTATAACCTGGTGGAGTTATCGGTGCATATTTTTTCAAAAATGATGATGGCCGGAACGTAACCATGAATAACAATATAACATATCGTTTTTTTTGCTATCTGAAATTGAAACCCTTAATCTTGACGACACTTGGTTTCAACAGGACGGCGCCACTTGCCATACAGTTAACTTAACAATGGATCTATTTGGAGGTCATTTCGAAAAGCAGCTATTTTCATGTTTTGGACAGGTGAGTTCGCCGCCTTGATCGAGTGATATCACACCTTTCGACATTTTTCTTTGGGGTTACGTAAAGTCCAAAGTCTATGCTGACAAACCAGCTACGATTCAGGTTTTGGAAGCGAACATTACGCGTGTCAATAAATTGAACCCTCAGAATGGAAACCCTGAGGCGTAGTTGTGGCCAACATGTGAAGGAAATTATATTCAAAAAATAAATGCCATAAAATGTCCTTTCAAATTGCCAATAAAGATTCTACACTTGATTTGAACTTTTATATTTTTGTTTGTTCTGAAAGATCACCCTATAGATGAAATCGTGAATTGGAACGCGAGCGTTCCTACGACACGATAACTTTGCAACAACAAATACAAACAAATATTCCACTGTTGAATAAACAACAAATGAGTGCGTATGATACACTGATAAAGGCTGTCGATGATGGAAATGCTTGACTTTTTTTTTCCTTGATGCGCCCGGCGGAACAGTGAAAACGTTCCTGCTATCATTGATGTTAGCAGCAATACGTGCTCAAAGTGGTATTGCTTTAGCATCTACCGGAATTGCTGCAACACTGTTGGAAGGTGGAAAAACCGCACATGCAGCACTAAAGCTTCATCTAAACCAGCACATCAACGAAAATCCTATTGGCAACTTTTTAAAGCAATCAGCCATTGCAAAAGGGTTGAAAAATTGTAAATTGATAATATGGGATGAGTGCACGACGGCGAACAAACGATCCTTAGAAGCACTCGATCGAATATTGAAAGATTTGCGCAACAATAATAATCGCTTTGGTAGCGTGAGGATACTGTTGGCAGGCGACTTCCGACAAACACTTCCCGTGATTCCGAAATGAGATGAATTAAATGCATGCCTGAAGTCATCCTATTTGTGGCGATACGTGAAAACTATTCCATTGAGAACCGCAGAAGTTTTCTTAAAAGAACTGCAGAGAATCGTAAATGGAGAAATTCCAGTAAATACTTCCAGTGGTTTAATATCGATTGCACCTACCATTTGCCATTTTATTTCAACCAAAGATGAACTCATCACTAATGTTTGTCCGAACATCGTAACTACCATTGGTTGAGCGCACGCTTCATTTTATTAGCGAAAAATACTGATTTCAATGACTTAAATTGGACGATTTGAAATCAAATTCCGGGAGAATAGCTTTCATACAAATCGATCGATCACATTGAAAACGAAGACTATGTCGTCAAATATTCAGTGGAATTCGTAAACTCTTTAGATTTGCCTGGCGGCTTCATCATTTGTTTCTTAAAGTTGGATCTGTCATCATTATGCTACGAAATCTGCACCAAAACTGTGTAATGAAACTCGCCTGATTGTGATAAAGCTAATGAACAATGTGATAGTGAAAGGGCCGTTCAAAGGAGAAGAATGTCTAATTCCGCGAATTCCCTTGACTTCAACTGATTTGCCATTACAGTTCAAACGAATTCAGTTCCCACTGAAACTTTCATTTGCGATGACCATAACAAGTCATTTCAAGATTTATGCCGCTGGAAGTGTGCGGCATAAATCTGGAAATGTCATGCTTTTCACAGGGCATGTTTTCGAGTTGGGAAACCGTCCTCACTATTTATTTATGCAGAAATCAAAAAATGAAGTGTATCGTGCAGCCTTAAATTGAATACATTTATTGTTCAATCCTTTTTAGATTTCAATAAAATGATCAGAATACCTTATTCTATTATTTCGGCTCCAGTAAAAGTTATTTGAATAAAATTTGTATCCCGTGCAAATGTCATTTGCACGGTGCAACTGCATTTCTTTATCAAAATATGAATCCACCACGACTTTGCAACTGAACCAGACTTTCAGTGAAAATAAAATTTGAAGGCAAAACAACGTTGGCCGGGTTAGCTAGTTTATTTATAAAAAGGAACACTACAAATATTTTATATAAGTGTTAAGAAAAAATGACTTACTAAATGTGCAGAAAGAAGTTCGCATTGCTCTAGAGCTTTGGGCTTAAAAATTTTAAGAACACTAATGCCCTGTTCCAAAAAATATAGAGCTCCTTCAATCTTTTTTGTAGTTAATTTTTAAATAGACTGGCTCCACTGGCTTACTGTCTGATGGTTCGAAAGAATAAAGTTGCATTACCTCTTCTGTGGTAGGAGGACTTTCTTAAGATCGCAGCAAATCAATCAAATCATTTTCTTCTAAATTGTCAGAGCCGACATTATTGGAAATTCCCAAAATATGTTGGCAAATGACAGACAAGAATTTAGCGTCGGAAATTAATGACTCCAATGCTAGAACACACACCGGTCATATATTTCTCAAACTTTGTTCATAGGTTTCGGTTTGGCCTCGTTCCAGGCTTCGCCGGTATTCACTATAGATTTTTTTATATCAAAACCTTTTCAAAAAGTTTTTACTGCAGTTTTCTCTTTAACATCAGTTTCGGCAATCAACTCCTGGAATGCTTTGCGCAAATAAAGCGCCTAAAATGTGGCGACTGCACCTTGATGAATGGGTTGGTGCTTTTTTGAAGGAACTCCAAGTCTACTTCTTCCACTATCTCAGACAAGTTTACAGGATGTCCAGTAGAATTATCCAAATGAAGCAATATTTTATTGCTCACAGTTTTTTTGTTGTTTAAAAATATCTTAACTTAAGGACAAAAATAATTTTTAAACGTTAAACCAACTCCTTTAAAAGCCCTGGGATTTTCTGATAAGTAGACAAGCAATGGTTTTAGTTTTAAGTCAACCGAAGCATTAGTTCCAACAAGTAACGTGAATCTTTCTTTTAAAGCCTTATGCCAAGATGCACTTTTTTCTTTTTTTTGAAATAAAGGTTCTGTCCGGCATTCGTTTCCAATAAAGCTCAGTTTCGCCAACATTCAAGACTTGGACAGAGCAATACCCACCTGTTTCATTAACTGATTTTAATAAGGCAGGGCATTTTTGTGCTGAGTCGTCATCAGCACTTCCTGCTTCGCGCCTCATTTTAAGGTAAAGTTACGTCGTTTTTTGAATTTTTCAAACCAACCTTGGATTGCTGTAAATGTTATATTCGAACTTGGTTCCTCGGTTTTTAGTTTATATAAACTTGATTTTGCCTTTTCTTGGATAATCATTTGACTCATAGGTACCTGTTTTTGATTATAAGTACTATCCTTTATCTACAGGGCTAATAGTTTTTCCATTTTTTCCATCATGCCACATAATGAGAGTTTAATTACACTGACCGAAAAATGCTGCGGTTTCTGCATAAGCCTTGATTTTATCCTTGTTGCTTCGAATTGTTTGAACCGTCGATTTTGCCTAATCCTAAGCCGTATAGCGAAAAAAATTTGGCTGTATAACGAAATCAAGCCATAAATTAAAAAGGCCGTAAAAGCGAAAAAGCGTATAACGAAACGCCGTATAGCGAGGTATGAGTGTACTCGTATTAATTCTCCAAGTGTTATTTATATAATCTGAAAAAAAATATATAAACGAAAAAGTTATTAAATTTGTGAACCCCCTGGTAACTTTTGGCCCACCTTGTAATTTAAATATTTTTTTTATCGTTCCTATCTGGCTACCTACTTTTACCCACTTTTACCTCAGTTCCTACACAATTGATTTAAAGTCACACATTGAGTTGTTCAAATTGTCCCTTTACACATAACATACTTTCAGGCATTTTTTTGATTTCCTCTTCAAAACACCATCGATTGTGAGTTTTTTTTACCAATTGTTGGTTTTCTAGTCTTTAACGAAAACAAAATAACCAGTAAAAGTAAATATTTCTCTTTTAGATAACCTTGATTTAGTGTACGAACACCTTGATTAAGTTGTACACCCACCCCAGGCAACGATAGTGAGTGAGTGTCCTTTCCAAAAAAAAAAATCCTGCTGCCATCGCAGTGTTTATGTCTGAGTATCACAGGATTTGTTTGTTATTTGGAGATTTGTATTGTTCCAATGTGTTGCTGTCACTTTTTTGGTTCGTTCGTTCGTTCTTTCTTTCTATTAACCAATTGGTTGTTTATTTACCTTTCGTTTTTTGTTAAGGATAACAAGGAGGACAAGAACAGCGACACTTGATATAATTTGTACAAGTCAAGAGTTTTTTTTTCATTTTCATTCATTTCGTTTTTCAATTCTTATTTCGGGATCTTCTTTTGGCCCCACACGAAAAATGTTACAAATCATTTTTATGGTCTAGATTTAAGTTTATCATGTTTTGAGGGCATTTCGTTTCAGGTTTGTTTGTTTGTTTTTTTCTTTCATTCTCACTTGATATCTTGGGTTCCTTATCAGGATGTATGCTCCGGGAAGAAGGTGAAGGAGCAAAGGAAGAGTGGCAAAATGAAAGAGACTTTAGTTAATAGAAATGTCAATCAATTGGGTAAATATTTTAACAATTTCATTTCCTTTACAGTGTCGTTTTTTCTATACTTTTTCTGGGAAGTGGGGGGACACACGAACATCAAGTGCTTGGGGATAGGGCAACAACAGGAAACCCGAAAATCAAGGGATCAAAGTGAAAACAAGATATTTGAACAAAAAAATAAAACAACTAGAAGAACGAGAAAAAAACAACGTTGAATAACTAAAGGTGGGCGTAAAGCGTAACATAATGAAAGGAAAATTGCCAAAATAAATAAGAGAAATATTTGACAAAAAACAAACAAGAAGTGAACAAAAACTTAACAGGCGACAGTAAAAAGGACTATTTGAAGAAGCAGAAAAAAAACACTATTAAAGTCTCGGCCCAAAGATAAAAACAAATGATTATTGCAGTTAAACGCACAAAGGCATTAGGCGTAAAAGGTCAATGCTCCTATTAATGGGGGCAAACACAATTGACCGTTGCCTTAAAGGACGAGCAATTGTTTCCGCTCTGAGGGGATATTCTTCTGTAATGCTTCACAAACAAAACCTTAAACACCGGTCATTATTTGTTTGCCTTTTAGTAATTAAGTGGAAGTTCTTCAATTTAGAGACGTTTTTACACCCATTCGTATTGAAATTGAGAAAATAGAAATTAAATTGAGCCAATGAAAATTGAATACAAATAGAAATTAGGGAACACAGACTTAAAGTGGAATGATATAAAAATGACTATTAAACTATTTTTTTTTTTAAATTTGCTTAGAACTAGGCTATACTTCGTAAAATAAAAAGTACTGAATGTTTTTGGACCAAATATATTTTAATATATTTATTGATGTATATTGTATCCAAAATAAATCTACGTATTCAAAATGTCCACCTTTTGCCTTTACACCCGCCTTAAGTCGCACTGGCCGATCGTAAATAGCTGCACGAACCTCGTCCATTGGAAAATTGGCCACAGCTCGAACCAAAGCAGTCTTAAGAGATCCAATGTTGGGGTTCTTTTGTGACAAACCTTGTCCTCTAAAACCGTCTACAATTTGTAATCCAATGGGTTCAAATCTGGACTGACTAAGGGCCATTCTTCAGAGAAAATGAACGCTGGCAAATTTTCTCGAAGCCAGGCCTGCGACGTTTTAGCCTGATGGACCGGCGCAGAATCCTGCTGGAAAGTCCATGGCTGGTTCTGGAACAGGGAATTGTTAAGAGGCTTCACAACAGCTTCCAAAACGGTTTCTTGGTAAACTTTGGCCGATATTTTGACTCCTTGTTCGCAGAAATGCAGGTCAGTGACCCCATCGTAAGAAACACCCCACCAAACCATGACTGACTCTGGGTGATGACCCTTTTCCACCTCTGGGATCAGTTCAGATGCTTCCTTAGATGACCGCGCATACACTCTATCATTTTGCTTGTTAAATTTTTCCTGAACGGTAAAAATTTTTTCATCGGTGAACAAAATTTTTCTATGCAAGTTATCAGCGTGCTTCAAAAAAAGACGTTTGCATTTTTCAATCTTACTTTTTAAAGCTGCAGTCAATAAATGTCCGGTACGTCGTTTGAAAGCCCCAAGTTCCAAGTCTTTTTAATGATTCGACTCATGGACTTTTGCGTGATATTTATCTCACGGGCCATGATTTTCTGTTTTCGGAGCGAATTTCTGTGTATTCTTGATTAAACGGCTTTGATGACATGCGTTGTTCGAACAGAGCGTGGGCGGTCCGACCGGTGGCGGTCTTTTACATTAAACAGTTTTATGCATCGGTAGACGAATATGCGGCTAATCCCTAGTGGCCGGAGCGTTTTGAAAATATCGCTTTTTTTCATTTCACGCTTGAAAAGAGTTATTACAGCGATACGGTTCTCATTATCTGACCTCTGCATGATGAAAGTTGCAACAATTTTAAAATCCCGTAACAGACTAACGCTATTGAGTTTAGCTTTCAAACCCATTAACGAAATTAACGGGTTATGTTTAGTTCTACTATTGAAATGGTTGTAATCAATGTGTAACAGTATTTATGTCCCTACTAAGTACAAATCCTTAATCGTATGAAAGAGCGTATATTGTATAGGGTGATCCACCTAGAGGTATTTTTTCAGAACAAAAAAATATATAAAAATTCAAATCAAGTGTGGAATCTTTATTGGTAATTTGAAAGAACATTTAAAGGCATTTATTTTTTTAATATAATTTCCTTCAAATGTTGGCCACAACTACTTCTCAGGGTTTCCATTCTGAGGGTCCAATTTTGGATGACTCGTTCGAACATTTCGACCGGTATAGCTTTAATGACACGAGTAATGTTTGATTCCAAAATCGAAGCTGGTTTGTCGGAATAGACTTTGAACTTTAGGTAACCCAAAAGAAAAATGTCTAAAGGTGTGATATCACTCGATCTAGGCGGCCAACTCACCTGTCCAAAACGTGAAATTAGCTGCTTTTCGAAATGACCACTCAATAGATCCATTGTTTGATCAGCTGTATGGCAAGTGGCCAAGTGTCGTCCAGATTACGGGCTTCAATTTCAGATAGCATAACGATCGATATCATGGCGCGATAGCGAGCACCATTCACGGTTACGTTTTGGCCATCACTATTTTTGAAAAACTTGCATCGATGTAGGAAGCAAACTACTATTGTAGCCAGGTGGACTCCTCGACCCCTAACCAAGAGGGAAGCCATGACCCATAACTGTTATGCTTCGAATCGGTACCGGCGGAATCAATCCAATGGGGCGTTAGCCGTCGCATTGTTACGGCTCCAGTGTGATGGCACACCGTGGTTCAGGCCATCGTGGAGAAAATTACGTAAAACTCGGCGACTCTGTAGCCAGGTGGCTGAAATTTTCCACCAACATGTGCTGATGGATCGAAATATTTGGTATTAAAAATACACCCGATCGGCCAAGAGGTAAAAATGTTCTTCTCACAATGACTGGGTCAACCTCCGGAAAAAAAGCAATAACTCTGAACTAAAACGTAATGTCTCATGAACCATATGAGATCTGAGGCTGTCATTTGGAATTTATAATGTTTCCACACATCCTGAAAGAAAACTGCTCGTTTACACCCCCCTTCAAAAGAAACACTTATATGGCGAAACTAATGGACCGACTGTTCTAAAATTTTAGCAGTGTGAACTTAAAATTGGACAAGAGATCATATCGCTTTATGTACTAAAAGCGATATGATGATGATATTTGGAACACACGATGTTAGCGTGAATAAAACAAATCCTGGATAAAAAGAGGGAGGGGCCACGCCCTCTGGAAACGCCCTCTCTGGAAAAATCGCAATTATTATAGATTATATACTACACAAATTAAATAAGAGAGCACTTCACCGCCTACAAAACCCTGAACTTAAAAAAACAATATCTCGCGAAGTGGTGCTGACATGATGATCTTTAGAACATATGATGGCATGGATCGAAACACATACTGGAATTTACGTATGCGGAGCCACGTCCGCTCGAAAAGTCGCATTTATTGGCAAAGTAATAGGCCGTTATAAAATGTTAACAGAATAATCAAACAATATTATTATAGAGAATACCAGCTGACCCGGCAAACGTTGTTTTTTCATATAATTTATTTCTAGGTAATTTCTAGTGTAGACAAAATATAACTAACTTATTGTAAGTGTGTAAGGATGTGGCATATGCGTGAAATAGACATGGAGCTCTGTGAACGATGAGGGAATATAAAAATAACAAACGCCAAACATTATTATTTTTAAGTTATTATAATTTATTCCTTAAAATTATATCATTAACTAATTACGACAATAACACTAACAAGCAATATCAATCTCTTAATGCTGTAGCGTGATCAATATTTTTGATTAGCCTTTCTTAAGGCTAACTCGAGAGCATGGCATGTTTAATTGTCCGTGTAAAAAACATGGTGTGCTCAAATCTAAGTCACAAATATACATCGTTTGGCCTTGGGATTTGTTGATAGTCATTGCAAATGCTCATCTAATCGGATACTAAATACGTTTGAATTGAATTGGCACATCTGTAGGCATAATAGGAATTTGTGGTATTAAAATATTTTTTCCTCGGAACTTGCCATTTAAAATGGTAGCTTCGATAACGTTTTTCATTAATTTTTGAATGGCTAATCGCGTACTATGCACAGCCGTGGCGGGTTCAAATTACGAAGCAAGGAGATACAACCTTCAATTGTATATTGCGGCGGCCTGCCTGGAAAATCCAGTGCGTTTAAAAACTCTGTGAGAAATTTTCCAATTTCGCTGGCATCGCAAACTATATCAATAGATTTGTATGATACCAAGTTTCCTGGCAGCAACTGTTGTATCTTCAGATTTAAATTGTCAACGTCTAAATTTTTTGCCGCTAAAATTGCTCTTTCTGCAAGATACTCATGATTTATGTACTGTGTGTGTACATCGGAAAATATTTGTTCAATGAGAGCATCTTGTGAATTCGCGGCCAATGCGATGCCATTATTTGATCTATTTCAGCAAGAATTAGTGAAATAAGGAATGTTTTGCCAGTTCCACCGGGTGCATCCAAAAAGAAGAACCCACCTTGTCCCATTGAAACTGTGACCATAAGGCGGTCATAAATAATTCTTTGTTCCTCATTCATTAGTGGGACATTGCGAATAACAATCGCTGCCATTTCTACAGAGTTGGAATGCAGTTCACGATTTATTTCAGTGTCCATTAAAACAGATGCATTTCAATGTGGCGAATTCATACCGGAAGAACTGAGTGATAAGTTGGAAATGACAATGCAAAGATCCTCAATAGCAATCAATGCTTTATTGTACATAGCGTCGCTGAATGTTATCGTTAGATCGTTGTACGATGTATCACTTGATTAACTAATCGTGCAAAATACACTCAAAATTAATAATTTTATTATTATTAATAAAATATGAATAATAATATGAGAGTTACACTCACTATTAAAAAATAGTGGTTGGTGATAAAAGGGTGACAATTTAGAGTTGCATGTCTTTTTTTAAGCGACATTATAGAAAAATAAAAACAAAAAATTTTGTCTAAAAATAAAAAAAAATGTTAAGGGTGAACAACCCTTATCACAGATATGTAAAATAAATAGTAGCCGATTCTCAGACCTACTGAATATGCGTATAAAATTTGGTAAAAATCGGTAAAGCCGTTTCGGAGGAGTAAGGTAACTAACATTGTGACACAAGAATTTTCTGTATGTGACAGCGCATAGAGAAAAGGACCTAAGGGTAAAAAATATATTTTAATTTTTTTTCTTTTTTTGATGTGGACAACATCTGGGCATCGAATGAGACCGATCCCATGCCCTAAAAGTGTTCCCTCCCAGAGATATGCGTTTTATGAAAGTGAAGTCGACGATTCTAAGCGCAAATATAAAGTGACCTATTCTTTAAAATGGCTCTCCTGAACAAAACTGGTTTTTACCTTAGGTCCCTTTCTATTTTGCGCGTCACATATGTAATACGGGCGGTGGCGAAGATCAATTTGAAGACGGATTTTGACGGATCAAATTCACGCACGTACGTTGTTACATTGTTTTTTAATTCGGGTTTAGTGTACCTGTCATTCTTCTTCGAAATATCAATCCACTACGACTTTGCAACGGAACCAGACTCAGTGAAAATAAATTTGATGGCAAATAATTAAATTTGATAAAATAATGATCTTGGCGTTTATGAAAAACATCATTGTTTCTCGTGAATTGAGTCAGTCCGTCAACATATCCAGCAATATAATTCAATAATAACCGACTGCAGGAAAAACTAGAAGACTCGGGTCAGAGCAAGACGTGGCAGCACCAGCGCGTCATCATACGCGTTATTTGAGCACAAATGTTTCTGTTATGGACGTCGTACACTTACCCTGACCAAAAATATTGCTGTTGTAGACAAGGCGTATATATTGAACCTTTATTTCAGTATTAAATTTTGGCCTGATTGTCTCACAAATACAAAAAGCCAAATGACTGCAGAGATCTTGTGATCTAACGCAGAAATAGAGGTCAGTGACCCCATCGTAAGAGACACCCCACCAAACCATGACTGAAGCTGGGTTTTGAGCCCTTTCCACCCTTGTGATAAGTTCAGATGCCTCCTTAGATGACCGCGCATACACTTTATCATTTTGCTTGTTAAATTTTTCCTGAACGGTTAAATTTTTTTCATCGGTGAACAAATTTTTCTGTGCAAGTTATCAGCGTGCTTCACCAAAAAACGTTTGCATTTTTCAATCCTATTTTTTTTAAAGCTGCAGTCAATTAATGTCCGGTACGTCGTTTGAAAGCCCAGAGTCCCAAGTCTTTTTTAATGATTCGACTCATGGACTTTTGCGTGATATTCATCTCACGGGCCATGATTTTCTGTTTTCGGAGCGGATTTCTGTGAATTCTTGATTTAACGGCTTTGATGACATGCGGTGTTCGGTGTTCTATTTGTGGAAAAGATGTTGTTGAATCTAGTTCAGTTCGATACTTAGGAGTGTTTTTGCAAGGAAATTTATCATGGAGCTTACATATGCAACATTTGAGGAAAAAAATAGCTTCAGGAATCGGACTTCTCTATAAATTTAAAAATAAATTCGATGAAAAAACTAAATTATTGCTATATAATGGGCTAATCCATAGCCATTTTAATTACTTACCGATGATATACTCTTACAAAAAAAGTCTTGAGTATAGATATCTACAACGAGCACAAAATATAGCACTCAGAATTGTTTACAATGTGCCACAAACGTATTCGACGGTATCTTTGTATAAGGACGTATCTAAAACAATTTTGCCTTTATATGGACTATATAAAATGCAGTTGTTAATGTACATGTATAAATCAGCACGTAATATTGTTTATCATTCTATTTCATTTTCTCAAAATCAAACTTTTTTCAATTCTAGAAATCGATCAAACTTGCTTATCAAAAGATGTAGACTAGAATCAACAAAACAACGTATTGAGCATACCGGTTGCTCTAAATATAATCGTCTGCCTCAATATATCAAAAATATTTTACGATTTTCAATTTTCAAAACAACATTAAAAACACATTTATTAGATAATATTGAATTGCTTCTTTTGTAAGTTTATTTAGTTTTTAAGTGCACAGTTTTTTGTTATATCTTGTTTTCGAGCTACAAACTACTTTTAGCTAAATCTTTGCCAACTGGCCCCAAAAATGTCCACGTGGCGCTGGGGAAATAATTTGTTTTTGCATTGTAAATATTATTTGGTACGAAATAAATAAATAAAAAAAACAGAGCGTGGGCGGCCCGACCGGTGGCGGTCTTTTACATCTCCAGTCTCCTCAAACAGTTTTCTGCATCGGTAGACGAACATGCGGCTAATCCCTAGTGGCCGGAGCGTTTTGAAAATATTGTTTTTTTTTCATTTCGCACTTGAAAAGCGCTATTACAGCGATACGGTTCTCATTATCTGACCACTCCATGTTGAAATCTGAAACAATTTTAAAATCCAGTTACAGACTAACGCTATTGAGGTTAGCTTTCAAACCCATATGACATTAACGGGGTATGTTCAGTTCTACTATTGAAATGGGTGTGTTCATGTTGTAACAGTATTTATTTCCCTACTTAGTAATAAGAATCGTGTCTTGTTTAAAAGAAAAAGAGGAAAAGAAACTATTTTTACAGTGGTTAGAAAATAAAACTGTATACCGATGATTACACAAAATTAAAATGTAAATGAATAGGTGTGGTATACTCGTACAAATACTCGATACAAAATCCCTTTTAATACTTAGAATTTTAAATTTGATCAGTTCCCTGTATGCTTACAACTGCTGTGTACCAATTAGCACTCGGTTATATTTCTGTAGTTTCCATGCAACCCCTCAGTTTGGTTGGCTAAAAATTGTTCTTTTAGTGCACTAAAGGTTTTTTTTAAGCCATAACGTATACTACTCGTATACAGTGTATCTTTTTAAAATTCATGCACCTTCCGCAGACAATACGGCTCACAATGTAGCAATTATTTTTTCAACCACCCACTTCCGGTTTGACAAAAACGGCGCTAAAAAACCGACATAATTTAAAAAAAAGAAAACTTACACCCAATAAAGCCAACATTATTTCTTGCCAACCATCCATTCCCCTCTTTGGAACGAAATAACAACGAAAAAATCTAAATTCAAACAATGCCATAACATAAGTACAGCGAAGACAGGCAAAGAGAGGGGAAAGAGAAAAAATGAACAAAAAACTGAGATATTCAACAATATGGAAATAATGATGCACGAGTATAAATGTATGCAAATCGGTGTGAGAGGGAACAAGCCCATACCCTAACAATCATCAATTGTTTGAATGAGTGTGTGTGCCAGCCGGAAATGAAGTACACAAGTAAACAAGACACTTGAGCTTTATTCCCTGTTTTCTGATGAGGTTTTCATACCCTACATCACACTGTGGTACACTAAAGTGTGACTTAGGTCTAATGTTTGTAACACATTAAAGGCATGGAGATAGACCGTATGTTTAGTATACCGATTGACTCAGATTCACTATCTGATTCACTATCTGATTCCATCGAGCGATGTCCTTCCAATCCTCTGTTAGTCCGTCATCATTGTAATGAAAGTACAGTTTGTAATTATGAACCGCTTTCGGTGAAACTTGGCACATTCTTTAAGTTTGGGCCAAGGAGGAACCCTATTGATATTGGTCCACATCGGTCCATATTTTGATATCAAACATAATATTAATTTTTTTGTCTATTATATGAGCAATAATACAAAAGGCTAACTAGAATTATTGATTTAGAAATTAAAAATAAAAACACATAACCCTTTTACACTAATTTTATGATAATTTCTATAAAGAAATGCAGATAAGCCTTTTCAAAATCCTAAACTAATAAAGAAACGATTTGGTTCGTACATAAGCCTTCTGCTGGGAATTTCGACGATATGGGGATTGCAATCTAATGTTTACAAGTGGTTCATACTCTTCAAAGAAGGTCGAGAAGATGTGAATGGCTACGTCAACGTCATTGATGATCCTTTACATCAAAAACCGATGAAAATGTTGAGAAAGTTAAGAAAAATTGTTGCAAATTATGTCGGAATATCGTTTGGCTACTGCTATACCTCATTTCAGGACCTACAGTTCTAAAAGCCACAGATTACATCCGATTTCAACCAAATTTAGCACTGAGCGTTTCCAGTGACCAACATCCTACTCTGGTGAAATTTGTCCAGAGTAGGATTTCCTTCATCTCTAGAATCCGAATTTCCTTCATCTCTAGCAGCCAAAAATTACACCCGTTCATGCCCAAATTTTGCACGGTACGTAATGAGCGGTCATTAATTAAGTGAAACACATAGAGCCATATATTCTTATTTCCCAATACGACCTTTGTGTTTCCGATTTCAAAACCTACTCTTACCCCAGATATTACAAGCTCCTTCGACCAAATTTCGACAGAGCATTACGAGTGACCAACACATACCACAAAAAGTTCCCTCCCGATTTAAGAACCTACAACTTTTAAACCCATATACTCGTATTACACGCGCTACTGATCAAATCTCTTACAGATCATTAAGAGTAACCAATCCTTATTTCTGGCGAAATTAGTCCATATCTGTCAAGTTTACGAATAGCTTCCACACAGAGGTCCCACCCAATTTGAGGCCCTGTAGCTCTAAAAGCCATAAATTACAACCAATCACGCCCAAATTTTGCACCGTAAGTTATAAGCAACCATTAATTAAGTGGACCAAATAGGTCCTTATTTTTCGTATAGTCCTTATCGATTTCAGAAACTACAGCCCTATTTCGACAAATTTCGTTTAAGAGTATACATATACAATATATATCTGTGCTAAAATTGGATCATATCGGTTTATATTTTCCAATAGCTCCCACACAGAGTTCCCTCCCGAGTTTAGAACCTACAGCTCTAACAGCCACACCCGCTTTCGACCAAATTTCGCACAGAGCATTAAGAGTGACCAACCCTTATCTCTGGTGAAATTAGTCCATATCATTCCAAGCTTTCGAATAGCTCCCACACAGAGGTCCCTTCCAATTTAGGGTCCAGCAGCTCTAAAAGCCTTAAACTACAACCCATCACGCCCAAATTTTGCACGGTAAGTTATAAGCGGCAATTTATTAAGTGGGCCATATAGGTCAATATTTTTACACAGCCCGCCATACGAAGGTCCTTCACGATTTCAGTACACACAGCTTTTTAAGCGACAAATTACACACGCTCCCGATTAAATTTCGCACAGGGCATTAAGAGTAACTAACACATATCAATGGTGAAATTGCATCATATCGGGTCATAGTTTCGAATAGGTTTTACACATAGCTCCCTCCCGATTTTAAAACCTACAGCTATAAAAGCCACATATTACACTTGCTTACAAAATATTTCGCACAGTGAATTACGAGTGACTAACACATACCTATAGTCGAGTGAAATTTGTCAATATAAGTCCAAGTTTTCGAAAAGCTCCCACACAATAACCTCAAATTACACCCGGTCACGCTTAAATTGTGCACGGTACATTATAAGCGACCATTAAATAATTGTGGTGTTACTGAAACACAAAGGTCAATATTTTTTTATAGCCCCCCCCCCCCCCCCCACACAGGTCCTTTCTTATTTTAGAATCTGCAGCTTTTAAATCAAGTTTTGCATCCGATTCCTACCAAAATTTACAAGGAGTGTTACAAGTGACTAACAACCGTGACCTGTAACATTGGACTATATTAGTCAATGTTTTTGAATTTTCCCGACGCAAAGGCCTCTTCTGAGATGAGGTCAAACCACCACACACACTTTGTGTGGAACGTTTTGAGACAGAAATAATTATTGTAAGATTTACTAATAATTAACTTTTACATATTGAGCCCGACCTTGCTCAAGCTTAAGACGGAGGTGCTTCACCTTTTAAATAACAGAGCGGTATAGGGTATCTCAGAGTCGTCTACTCCCGACTTCAACATTTTTTTACTTGTTTGTTGTTGCTGACGTTGTAGCTGCTGCTGCTGCTGAGCTACAGGAAACATTCATTGCCGTTAGTTTCCGCTTGGCAGTTATGCGATAATACAATTCATACTGTATTGGTGTGTATGTGGCTATGTGTGTATGTGTTAGTGAATGTAAGTACAACAACGGCTATGCATACTACTTAAAGCTCAAATTCTCGCCTTTATGAACATGTGTGTGTGTGTTGCAGGTATGATGGGTTATGTGCCAGGATACTGGGCTCTGTGTGTGTACGTGTGGTTATGATGGGTTATGTGCCAGGATACTTTTTTGTATGTGTGTGTGTGAGAGTGGCTTTTTTATAAAATCATAAGTAACGGCGCCAACAAGTACTTCATGTTATGAATTGGTTGGCATTACACTTTTGTTTTTTTTTTACCGCTGTTGCTCCTGCTGCCATTACCAGTTCGGCGCTTTTTTGCTTTCCTCATGCCTCTGCTTCTCTTCAGCATTATTCTTTATAATCGTCTTCTTCAGTTTTAGCATATAAACATTAGATAAGTGCATGTTTGTACAAGTTCCAACGACATAATTATGCTTATTCAGAGAACACGGGCGTTGAACAAAAATACCCCAACGTTAAGTGTGGCACAATGCTATTGCAGCGAATTGTTGGGGTGTGTTAAATGTGATGGTTAACAAGAGTTTTTCTCTTAATATAATTGTGATTTTGATGGCGATGACGACGAGAAGTGTGGTAAAGATGACGAGGAAAATGACAATGAATGGTGGTTATGTGGAGTGGTGGCCATATAAAAATGAAAAAAAAACCAAAAGCAACAGTGGTTAAGTTTTAGATGGAACTGTTGAAAGGTCTCAATTAAGGACTAGTTTTCACTTGGCAGCACTTTAGTTTATAAAATTCGTTGCATTATAAGGACATTTAAAAGAAGACTGGGGCTTCATTATTATTATTACTAGTATATAGCCACAAGAAATAAAAGAAAAAGAGCAAAAGTTCAAAAAGTTGAACAATTTTTTTTAAGTCAAAATAAAGGCGTTTAAACAAATAAACAATTCTCAAGTTCAGCCTGGCTGAATCTTTTATAAAAGTCATTGAAAACAGAAAAAAGAAAAAATTCTTTTCTGATAATAAGATTTATGATCCATATTTGAGCCATGGCACTGTTCGAATGAATTGAAAACTTTACAGAAAAAACCCTTACATTAAAATGATCGATCCCACGAAAGCTGGTTATTCTATGCAACGGATCGACCCGAATAAGGAATTCTTTGGTCAAGGGCTGTCACCCCGTTACTATGTGACGCTACAACAACAACATTAAAATGATCTCAGAGTAAATCCTGACACTTTGAAGAGTATTATCCTATGTCGATATAAATCTCAACTTTTTATACCTATTACTCGTACTAATAAGTTGTAGTTAATAGCGCCTGAATTATTATTTCATATTGGATGTTTAGAGAAATCTGCAAATGAGGCGCATTGGTTCCATATAAAAGCATAAGGCTGCCTTAAGCGAGAGAAGTTTTCCGACGGTGTTTCATAACCCAACGTAAAATTTTCTAAGTGCTCATAAATTTGTAGTCATAATATAGTCCCAACCATAAGTGATTTAAGAACGAACTTACGAGGCGACCGCAAAACTAACTGGCCTGGCACATTTTCTGTTTTACTAGCAACTTTTTTTTGTTTTTTAAAAGCAATCTTTTATAAGCCATCTCTAAAAATTTTCGAAATATTTAATGATTACTTTACAGGTGATTGAAGTAAACAAGTTTTATAATTTTTAAAAAATGGAAAATAAAGAGTTTCGTGCGGCGTATAACTTTTATATGAAAGGTTATACGACACAATTATTCAAAGATTAATTGGATTCTGTTCACAGTGATAATGCACCATCATACTCCACCGTGATATCCTGGGTTCAACAATTAAAAATGGGTCGCTCAATTACGGAAGATGAACAACGCTCTGGAAGACCGAAAACTTCTACTACTGTTGAAAACATTAGAAAAATATTTAATGAAGTGACTAAAGATAGACGAATTAAGCTCATAGAACTTGCTGATATTGTTAAAATACACGAAAAACAAGTTTGGAGTAGTTTACATGATGAACTCCACATGAAAAAGCTATCCGCAAGAACGCTGCCGCGTTTGTTGACTTTGCCCCAAAAAATCGTCCGTTGGACCAATTCCGAGGAGCTTTTAGCGCTTTATCAGCGTAATCCAATAGAGTTCTAGCGCCGATTCAAACTGTTGATGAAACATGGATCCATCACTACATCCCAGAATGCAAAGAACAGTCAAAACAATGGAAAAAGTAGTCAAATTGGTCCCAAGAAGGTGAAAACTGTTAAGTCAGCAGGAAAAGTAATGGCCACATTATTTTGGAATGCAAGGGGTATAATATTTATGGATTATCTTGAGAAAGGAAAAACTATAAATAGTGAATATTATTGTGCATTTTTGGATCGGTTGAGTGAAGAAATCAAGATAAAACGACCGCATTTAGAAAAAAAGTTCTTTTTCATCAAGATAATGCTCCTTCACACTGCATTTTTAACTCAACAAAAACTGGCCGAATTACGATTTGAAATTGCTCCGCATCCACCATATAGCCCAGGTTTAGCTCCTTCTGATTATTTCTTGTTTCCAAATTTAAAAAAATTTCTCGGTGGCAAAAATTTTCGTCCAATAGCGAGGTTATTGCTGAAACTGAGGCATATTTTAAAGGTCTTGAAAAATCTTATTTTTCGGAGGGAATTAAAAAACTGGAAAAACGTTTGATGAAGTGTATTGAGTTGGAAGGAGATTATATTGAAAAATAAATAATAATAATTCAAAAAAAACGGTTACTTTTATGTTAGGCCAGTTACTTTTGCGGTCGCCCTAATTAAGGCTTATAAATGTTACTTCTTCAATCATAGTTTGTGACCCAAACAAGTGCTCCTGAATCGTACAGAAATCTCAGAATTACACTTGAAAATTATAAAATACCTCAAAAACATTTCCCTTATATTGACATGATAGTGGGGAGTTTTAATGTACATACAGAGAACAGATTTGTTGCCACAAGCGAATTTTTTGCTAACGTTGCACGTACTACCCATGTATTCCATCGATACAACTGATTGTTGATTGGGTACATAGCAACTTTCAATTGAGGGAACTGACAATTTCGGTTGAAAAAACAAGAATCGGTAATCATAACAGATTAAGATGATTATTGGAACTGAATTTGTATATGGTTCAGTTACTGTTAAAGATTGCGGGTTATAACTTTTTGAAAAAAAAAAATAATATTTTGCCGCCTTGCAACGGGTCAACTGAGTAAAATAAATAAATACGCCTTTGGATAGATGTTTTTGATAGGCATTGCAATGGTGCCCTAATCGTCAAGTCTGAGTAACTTCGCTAAATTACAGTTAAGGCTGTGTCTATATTCTAGAAAATATTTTTTTATTTATAGTTCTTTAATTTATATGGCAGTATCGTTTGAAAGCATTTACTCTCATACCCAAGGAAGTTAAACTGTCTGACCATTTTTTCTTGTTTTTATAATTTTTTTAGGGATTTTCGAGATATATATCCGCCGTAAACAAAGATTTTGTTGTGACTAGAACCGATTAAATATTATAGGGTTTAGTTGTTGATATATGAATTAATAAATTTATGTTACAATCGCAAACTAAACAGGGTTTGGTCACTACAAAGAACTAATCCGTTGTCCAATTATTGGTACCAAAGTAACATGTACACAACCATCATTTTATATCCCAAACCATGTTACCATTAATATTATGGAATGTTGATTATTGCAAAAGAAAGTCAGTTTTTCCAACCGAATTTTCATTGTTCGGATTGATTTCCACTGTTTTTTCTCTGTGTGTATTTTAATAAATCATTATGCATACTAAATGTAAACTGAGAAGTTAAAAACGATGCCTGATGGTCAAAAGTGAACAAAAACGCATAGCTCAAAGCACTCCTGGAGGTATTTTGCTGTTGAATATATCAATAATTTCCGTTCCGACAACAGACAAAAAAGACAATTACTGTAAATGTAAACTCTTTGTGAGACAACAATTTGAAATATAAAATTACTTAAGCCAAACAGTTAAGAATTCGTTCAGAAGACATGTCTGAACAATAAGTGTAAAATATGAACAAATAACAAAAATTTTAAGTGAATAGACTACCTCAGATAAATACGAGTAGTTCAGAATTCGAAGCGAGTTCGTTAAGAGAAGTCTGAACAAAGAACTAATGAAATCCTACAGAAAAGAATTATAGAATTCGGATCGAATTCGTTTAGATATTTCGGAACATAATAAATAAAAATCCTCAGACAAATCGAACAGACTTCGAGTAACGAATTCTCGATAGAGTTTAGATATCTTCTGATAGCAGACATTGTCGACAAATTTGGTTTACTGGAAAAATATTGGAAAACTATTGGTTGCCACAAACATCAGATATGTGAATTTAATACATTTTATGCGTTTCATTAATATGAATGATCAATTAGTTCCGTCTGTGAGACGATGATCATAATTATCATCTTGTGGTAATCGAACCAAATATCCATTACCATTATAAACAATTAGTGTTTGTAACCGAATTCTTTTTTGCAACGGAATTTCAGTTGCTCCAACCGATTCCAGACATTTTTTTGTGTGTAGCAGTAAATCAGCAATCAAATTTACTTCGGTTTAAATAATTGGGTCATTGGGGCCATTTGAGATGAAATCAAGCAGCTTTTTGTTTGGTACATGCCCAATTCTACTTGTCCGTATACAAATTTGATAAAAAAAGTTCCAGCTTCCGACGGACCTTCTAATAACATTTTAATATCTTAACGTTAAGTCTGAAGGCCTTGTATGTATAAGATCTTGCTAGAAAATTTTTGAATAAAGAAGTGCATAACATTTTTTGGTCAATAATTACATTTTGAACGCACAGCCACCGCCCATTTTTTCACTTCTCGTGGTAATGACCACCGAATTCAAAAATATATTATAGCCAAAAATCTATAACAACAACTAATACATGTACAAATATAGTTCCAATAATCATCCTAATAAGTAAGGGTTCCCACTACAGAAAATTGCCGTGGATTCGGTTATTGCGATAGAATATATGGATAGTACGTGCAAGTACCAACATTCGGTTGTGGCAACAAATCTGTTCTACACGTGTAGGATCCTAAAACATTGCTCAAGAACGTTGTTGTCCAAAGGAGTGAAAAGATATTTGAAAGAATATGTCCTCCTATGTGTGGACTTTAAACATATTATATAAAGGGTGTTTTTTGAGACCTGCAGTTTTCAAGAAGAAATAAAAAGCACATAATTCAATCTTATGGCCAAGAATGTATCTTTTTCATATTATAAAGATTATGGTTTGCCATTATGTTTTAAAAATGATTTTGGGCAAGTGGCCGCCAGGCTGACTCGAAAACTTTCTTGCTAAGAGGGCCAATTTTCGACCATTTTTTGCAGAATTTGAGGCCGTATGCCGGCAATAACGCGCCGAGTATTCTCTTTTAAGGTGTCAATTGTGTCGGTCTTATCTGCATAGACAAGCGACTTCTCATAACCCCACAAAAAATAGTCCAGAGGTGTTAAATCACACGATATTGGAGGCCACGCCGCAGGCCCACGACGCGCACCACAAGTTTCCTACAATAAATTGATAGTTTCGTTGGCTGTATGATATGTAGCGCCGTCTTGCTGGAACCAAAGGTTGTCCCCATCAACATCCTCGAACTCAGTCATTAGCCATGGCTCTATAGCGTTCCTGATTGACTGTTTCTTATGGCCGGCTTTTTTTGAAGAAATATGGACCAATGATTCCCTCTGTCTATAGAGCACACAAAACAGTGACTTTTTGAGGATAAAACGGCGTCTGAACAAGGGCTTGTGGATTTTCATTATTTTAAATGCGACAATTTTGGTTATTAACATACATTTTTAACCAAAAGTGAGCTTTATCGCCGAGCAAAATTTTCTTATAAAAATCAGGATCGGTGACCATTTTGTTTTGGGCACATTCACCATGATTTGCAAACGTTGTTCCGGAGTAAGTCTATTCACTATAAAATGGCAACCCAACTGAGCATAAATCAAGGGAAAGTTTTTAAATAGACCAACTTCTAAAAAGTGTGGCCAGATTAAAAACCACTTGTCGAAAAAAACGTCCTTTTTTATCCATAAAGAAAACTTTTCACGTTTGTATTGAAAAATAATTATATTGTCTGATTATGTGATATTTATCTCATTGTGTAGAAGTATGGATAATTTCCCTTATGTGCTTTACTGTCCGTTTTTAGGAGATATAGAGGTTAATTTATCGTAAATATTTTAACGCTTCAGAAATATTTCCACTTACTCGTACTGTAACTTCCTTATTACATCTGCAACGTACCTGAAATAGTAAAAAAAGAAAGTATTACTATTTGGATTTGAATCTTTTAAAACAATTTAAATTAAAAAAGAACAATAGAAGCAGTGGCTTATAATTTAACATCTAAGCCCATGACAAAATCACTTGGAATTATTCTTAACACTTCTTTAAAAAATATAAGAGAAATTTCTCCCCAGTTCTGAGTTACCAAATCTTTCCAAAATATCGTGATTTCCAGCCACTGTGCCCTATTCTCATCTAAACTCAGACATCTGCTTGACTATCTGCATAATTAATCTTAATTTTTCCCACGATTCGACGATAACAGATCTTATTTATTTATTTGGTTTATTTAGATTTTTTCCAATTTAATCTTCAATTTATTTTCACCAAACTACTCGTACTACCAACGTGCACAGTTTGTATGTGTGAATATGAACGAGCATTGTAAAATAAACAAACGACACATATATTTTTCCTTTTCCCAATACATTCACAATAGAAATTCCATTAGCTATAAAGTGACTCCTTAACCTCTATCTGGGGGCAGGAAATGCATTTCCAATATATGGATGTATAAACAGTCACATACCCGTATGCTCCGAGTAGTATTGGATATACACATAAATATTCTTTGCCATTCGCTAAGGGAATATTTCAGAGTTTAAGATAACACCACCTAGAGCCAAAGCAGCGAAAAAAGAAGAAGAAATAACTTAACGGCGACAGTTTTAATAGAATTTTCAGCGCGATTTCGGGGGAGGACTTAAGTAAGAAACCGAGCATCCCTCACATGTACAGGCAACAGGATATTCACGTAATCCAGTTTGTGTATATGTATGGGATTTTTTGGAAAACGAGATTTATGGCCCTATAACCATGTGACTCATGAGAACTGTAACAACTACTGGTACTTTTAGAGAGGCAATAGGTAGAATAAAGGCGTTAGGTGATATTAGATGTACGAAGAAATGCTTCTTTGGAAAAGAAAGGCTTCTTTTTGTCAAAGGATTCTTTTTAGAGGATATTCAACATTTAAATACGTTTTTGCTTAGTTTCTTTAAGTTCTTGTAAAATGTTGGTAGTGAAAGTTACTTTACACTTGCAATACCAAAAAAGGTAACTTGTTACCATTTGCATTATTTGGTAATGGGGCTACTGTCACTTTAATTTGCTGCAAACTCTTGGTAATGCCTTGGGTACTTAATGCCTAATAGTAATAACTAATTACGCTTTGCTTTACTTTTTTTGCTTTAAAGGAAACCCAATTGTCTTCACTTCTTTCGATACAGAGGTGTTTCACAAGGATGCACATTTGAATAATTATTTAAAAATTAATAATTATCTGCAAATACTCAAGATCATAAGTAGAATATGAAAGAGAGGTAAGGTAAGACTATTGTATAAAAACTATAAATATGACAGCGCATAGAGAAAAGGACCTAAGGGTAAAAAAAAATTAATTTTCACTTTTTTTTTATGTGGACAACATCCGAGCATCGATTGAGACCGATCCCATGCCCCAAAAGTGTTCCCTCCCAGAGATATGCGCGTTTTATGATAGTGATGGTACACCAAAGATACACGTATTTAAATATTTAAAATGGCTCTCCTTCTTTGCTTAAGTGCTTGACAAATTCCATCAAGGAGAGGTAAATAATTGAGCAGCGCATTAAGATTGTTGAAGCCTTCTACGAAAATAAGCGTTTAAAGCAAAATGTACTTCCTGCACTTCGGGATTTTTTTGGTCTGCATAACCGACCAAATGTGTCCATAGTAAATTCGTTTGGGGCACAGTGGATTCGTTAATAAGCAGAAATGCCGCATTTGAGAATTCACAAGTGATTGAAATGCCGATGCATCCACAAAAAGTGTCTGTTCGGTGCGGGTTATCGGCTGGTGGTAGTACTCGGGCAGTACTTCTTCCAAATGAAGTCGGCTAAGTGTTTGCTGTGAATGGGGTTCGCTGTCGAGGATAATACCGGACTTCTTGCGGAAATGAACCTGGACGATATGTGATTTCAACATGATGTTGCCACTTGCCACACAGCCAACAAAACAATGGCTCCTTTTCGCGAGCTATTCAAAAGCCGTTTTATCTTACGTCGTGGCGATGTTAGTTGGCCACCACGATCATGTGATTTGTCACCGTAGGACTTGTTTCTTTATGGATATTTAAAAAAAATAGTTTACATGCCAAGAACAATTCAAGAGCTAAAGATTAACATAATTCGGCACATAAACGGCATTGAACCTCCATTATGTCTCAGAGTATTTGGAAATATTGAGCACCGGATAGTGGTATGCCACCAAAGTCGTGGCGTGCAAGTGGCCAATAATTTTGGTTCACGCAGAATTGTCAAAGATTTCTTAATTATGATAAAGAATATTAAAATAAGTATCTGAAAAATTTTTGTTTTATGTACAATTAACATCGTGCGTTTTAGTTGGACCAGCCATTGTATTTTCATTAGCGTTTTTAAAGGTCAGACCGTGTATCTAATCTCCTTACGAGTATTTTCAGATGACAGCAAGAATATTAAAATAAGTATCTAAAAAATATTTGTTTTATGTACAATTAACATCGTGCATTTTAGTTGATTATAGTTGAAGATTTAAATACGTGTATCTTTGGTGTACCAGCTCGCATATCTCTGGGAGGGAACACTTTTGTTGTCCACATCGAAAAAAAGTGAAAATTGATTTTTTTCCTTAGGTCCCTTTCGCTTTGCGCTGTCACATATTCGACCAAGTCTTCAAGAAATTGAAGACAAAAGGCGATTTATCGAAGTGAAACTTGGTCGGGATTTACTTGCCATTTTCGAATGGCGATGAGTAAATACGAGGGCGGTTCGGAAAGTTCTTAGCCTATCAATTAAAGAGAATAGTTAGTTTTTCAAAAATATTTTTATTTTTCAATATAATCTCCTGAAACTTCAATACACTTAGTCCAACGCTTATCTAGCAATTCTATCCCTTGATTAAAATAGTTTTCTTCAAGGTCTTCAAAATAGTGTTTTACAACTGTAATTGCATCTTCATTTGAGGTAAAACGCTTGCCAGCAAGGATTTTTTTAGATTTGGGAACAGGTAAAAGTCACTGGGAACTAAATTAGGAGAATAAGGTGGGTGGTCAAGCAACTCGTACTTTAATTCGTTGATTTTAGCCATTGTTAAAACACTCTTGTGCGCTGGTGCGTTGTCTTGATGAAAAATTATTTTTTTGTGTAGTAAGCCAGGACGTTTTTCTTGAATTTGTACATTTAATTGATCTAAAAGGTTGCAATAGTACTCTGAGTTAATTGTTTTACCCTTTTGCAGATAGTCAATCAATAAAATATCTTTGAAGTCCCAAAAAACCGTTGTCATAACCTTACCAGCCGATTGAATTGGTTTTGCCTTCTTTGGGGCACTTCCTCCAGCTTCAGTCCATTGTTTGGATTGTTCTTTTGTCTCTGGAGTATAGTGGTGGATCCATGTCTCAGCAACCGTTATGAAACGACGTTTAAAATCCATTTTATTTCGCTGAAAACGATGCTAACAAGCTTGAGGAATGTTCATTCTTATGCATTTTGGTCGACTGTTTACAAGTCCGGCACCCATCTTGCAGAAAGCTTTTTCATCTGTAGTTCTTCATGCGAAATTAAATGGACTCGATCATTTGAGATGCCCATGATATTAGCTATTTCACGCACTTTTATTCGTCGATCATTTAATACCATATCATGCACTTTGGCTACAATTTCTGTTGTTGTTTTTTTTTGGACGTCCACTACGTGGTTCATCTTCACTGCTTGTACGACCACGTTTAAATTCAGCAAACCAATTTTTTACTGTTGCATATGAAGGAGCACTTTTACCTAACACATTCACCATATCATTATGAATTTCTTGTCCCGATTAACCTTTTTTAAGTAAATATTTAATGACACCACGCATTTCTAATTTTTCCATTGTAAAAAAATCGCGGATGCGTCTTTTGTGAACACCTGTTTCTATATGAAGGAGTTGCCAGATCGAAACAAAATTTAACATGTGTTCATAGCAGAGATGGAAGTTTCCAAAACACTTAACTTTTTTCTTTTTATACCGCGCTTTTTGTGCTAGGCTAAGAAGCTTCCGAACCGCCCTCGTAGAATAGATTTTAATGCGCATATGACACAGTGCTGCTGGTTGTCTCACAAGCT
The DNA here is from genome assembly GCA_963513945.1 of Hydrotaea diabolus. Classification (NCBI taxonomy): domain Eukaryota; kingdom Metazoa; phylum Arthropoda; class Insecta; order Diptera; family Muscidae; genus Hydrotaea; species Hydrotaea diabolus. The sequence continues at coordinate 46,630,991 of OY740717.1, read as the reverse complement.
ATTCGCTGACTTAAAACTATCGTCAACTTCTATCGATGGTATGGATATTGACCAATAAGATGCTTTTGATGTTCTGAGCATAAAACTATAATGTGACGCTCGTTGGGCGACAAAATGTATTCAAAGTTTGGAAAGAAGCACTCAGGTGGAAAGGATTTCTAAAGCGGTCAATGCCTGTGATCTTTTCAATATCTATACAAGTTACATCAGGCCGACGATGGAATACAACTCTCATATATGGGCAGGTGATCCAAAATCATTAATGGAGTTTCTTGACCGTGTTCAAATTAGAGCGATGGTGCTGATAGGTGACAGAATGTTATCCAACTCTATTGTCTCCCTAGAGCACCGTCGGATTGTGGACTATTTGTCGCTGATCTATCGTTACTTTCATGGTGTGTATTTATCTGACATCCGTCGACTTATTCCTGACGTAAGAATTTTCAACAGGAACACACGACTCTTCAGGAATTCACACCCATTTGTTATGGATTGGCCAATACACCACACGAAACACAATAGATCAAATTCGTTTTTTGTCCGAACAGTCCGTACACGCAGAGAAAAGTTATGGTTACTATATGGTCCCGTCAACAATAGTATGTTCTTTGCAATAAAAGTATGATATTGGCAACCATAGTATTGTTTTTTGAATTTCATTTTAACAATAATATGATTGAGGCAATATTAATATTGTTGAAATGTAACAATAGTATTGTTGCCTACTTTAATATATATATATATGGTTGGTGCGACAAAACTATTGTTTTTTTGGTTTTATGTTAACAATAATATGATTACGGCAATCTTACCGACGAAATCATAATATTTATTAAATTTGACAATGCTATTGTTACGAATCTTACGCAATAAAAGTACGTTTTATATGTAGATTAAATATTTTTAATAAGTGCATTTTTTCTACTTGTAAATAAATTACTCATATTATTAAGAGTTTAATGTATTTTTACATACACGCAGAAAAAAAGTATGGTTGTGGTGACAATATTCGAAGAGGATAATACTATTGTTGGGTATATGGTTGGGGTACAACAATATTATGATCCTTACAACAATATTATGATCCTTACAACAATAGTATGATTCAAATACAACCATACTATGATCCTCACAACAATAGTATGATTCACATATAACCATACTATGATCCCCACAACGATTGTATGATCTCCATAACCCTAGTATGATCCTCACAACCATAGTATGTTTCATATACAACCATAGTATGATCCTTACAACCATAGTATGATTCAATTGCATCCATGTTATGATCCCTACAACCATAGTATGATCACACACAATTATGCTGTGATCCCCAATATAATTTATTAGAATTTGTTTAAGTTGTCGACAATAGACTTGATCCCCAATTTTTTATTGGAATTGGTTTAAGTTGGCAACAATAGATTTGAATTATGAAAATTATTCAAAAATAAAAAAATAAGTTTAAATAAACGTAAGCGCTTTTTATTAATAATATATCAGTAACACAAAGCCAAAGCAGCTTGTTTAAAAAAAATTAATTTCGATAAAAAATTTCTATTACTGCATTAGATCCGTACCAATAACATTTGTTCTTAAAAACATATTTAAATGAAAAAAAAGTACAATCATACAGTATGATTGCCGTAATCATATTATTGTTAACATAAAACGCAAAACACAATACTTTTATCGCACCAACCATATTTATATTATTGCTATAACCATATTTGGCAATAATACTATTGTTACATTTCAACAATATTAATATTGCAGCAATTATACTATTATCAAAAATAAATTCAGTTAACAATGCTATGGTTGCGACGAACATAGTTTTATTGCGTTGAACATATTATTATTGCCGTGACCATGTAGTAACCATGATTTTTTCTCTGCGTGTAATTTGCTTAATAAAAATGTCTGCTGGTTAATTACAACCTAATTCAATACTTACAAACAATTTTGGGGATTATGGTATGATTGTGTGTGAGTCTTACTATGGTTGTGAGGATCATGCTATGGTTGTATGTTAAACATGCTATGGTTATGAGGATCATAATATAGTTGTTGGGATCATAGAATGGTTGAGTGTGAACAATAGTATGGTTGTGGGAATCATAGTATGGTTGAGTTGAATAATAATATGGTTGTGGGGATCATAGTATGGTTGTGTGTGAATAATTCTATTGTTGTGAGGACCATAATACTGTTGTGAGGATCATAGTGTGGTTGTGTGTGAGCCATGCTATTGTTGTGATGATTATAGAATTGTTGTGCCTCACCCATATAGCTAACAATAGTATGATGCTCTTCGAATATTGTTATCCCAACCATACTTTTTTCTGCGTGTATGTGAGTCGACTTGCTGCAAATGTTTTCTCTACTTATTACGACATCCAGAGGTTAAAGACAAATATCTACGAGTATAAATATTACAGTCAGTTTTTTTAAAATACGATTTAAACAAAAAACCTGAAATTCCGAATTTCCTTAACCTGCGGTTTTTTTGGACACTCTAATAGTGACATACTCGTATGTATTGCTATTCAAACTAAAGCCAAATTCGCTACGAATCCAAAAAATATTTTTAAGACTAAAATGTGTCTGGCGATTTACTTGTACCCATGGTTCCAAAAAAGGGTCACAAAGTTTTAGTTAGTGTAGTCTTATTTAGATAGGTCTCAATTATATAGGTTGTATAGGTTTACTTATATATTGGATAGTTTCAAAAATATCGTTCAAAAATATCACGTTTGATTGTTGTGTCTAAAAGAAAATTTTCCAATAAGCATTATTTCGGAAAAGAACGCAATGAAATGGTCGCTGAAATGTAAGTGGATGAAAACAAAGGCAGAACTAATAAAAATTGCTCAATAGGCGAAGAATATCGAGCAAACCGTTGGTGCTCGACACAATGAAATGGTCGCTGAAATGTAAGTGGATGAAAACAAAGGCAGAACTACTACACATTTTTTTAATAGGCGAAGAATATCGAGCAAACCGTTGGTGAGATCCGAATTGCTTACGCAACTCAGCAATTCAAACTATCACCGCTCTGATCGGATCTTTCCCACTTATCGGCCAATAGCACTTTAAATTTATTAGTTTAAAAAGATAATTTTATTGAATATATCTTAACCAATGCAATTATAGACCTCCAAGGTGTGAGCGACATTATGAGCGACATTCACGCAAGAAAGCCATCAAAATCAGGTTGTATTCAAAATCGTTGTGTAAAAAAGTCTATCTGCAACGTGTTAGTCCTTATGGATTACAATTCTTGCAATACAACCCGTACCCTATCTCTATCCGATGCTCAATATTTTCAAATACTCTGAGACATAATGGAGATTCAATGCCGTTAATGTGCCGAATTTTGTTAATCTTTAGCTCTTGAATTATTCTTGACATGTCAACGTAAACTATTTCTTTTCAAATATCCACAAAGAAAAAGGCCAACGGTGACAAATCACATGATCGTGGCTGCCAACTGACATCGCCACGACGTAAGATATATGAATAGCTCTGCCAAAGGAGCCATTGTTTGGTTGGTTGTGTGGCAAGTGGCAACATCATTTTGAAACCACATATCGTCCAGGTTCATTTCCGCAAGAAGTCCGGTATAATCTTTCGAAAGCGAACCTCATTCACGGCAAATACTTAGCTGGGAAGACTTTCGCACGGTAAGCTAGGTTGAAAAGGTGGCGTAATGAATGGGCTAGCGTCGAAAAGAAATTACATAGGACAAATACCGAAAAATCATCCGGTCCTGGGGACTGATTCATATCAAGATTCGCAAAAGCCCTTTAAACTCTACTTGTTCGAAAATATATGGATCGATCATGGCCAGTAGAAGGCCTGAAGAAGTACAAGAAGTAGTAGCCTTCCCCCCATCTGGGGAATTTTACCATTGTTTTGGCTCGGATGATATTCGGCTTTCAGGTTATTATTAACTGAATTGAATAACTCGCATTGACCAAACAGGAAAATACACGAAATTCCTTGTATTTAAGGATATACTAAAAACAGTAAATATAATATGGTTACCTGAAGCAACAAAAAACATCTCCATACTATATAAAACACGACTAATATTAATTATGAAGCCTTTTATTAAGTTGCCTACTTTAGATTATTTTGTTTTAGAAAAATTCTAATTCATAGAGCTTAACACAGTCGTTGAGCCATGACAACAAAACGGCTACTACCGAACGAAACTTAAGCTCCCCTAACGTCTGCCTGCAATGTCAGCGATTTTTCCTTAAATTCTCATATCTGTATGTGTTTGCCCCTTTTTCGACAGCCTAACAAAATATTCCGTTCGCTGTGGGCATGTGAACATGTTTTGCCACGGCGTCTTTGCTCTTGGATTTTCATGTTTCCTTCAACAGCAGCCCCTAAAGCAACAGCACCATAGAAAAAAAGACATTCTTAGTTCCTCCTTTTTTCCTTACCGCGCCGTAGAGTTGTATGACTGGTTGTGCCTTTTAATAGCATGAAATTCCCTTGATTTTTCACAGTGTCAGGTAAGAAAAAAAGTGGCAGCGTGTAGGACATCCTGCATGCTGGTGTGGCACACAGAAAAGTAAATGTTTTCAAAACCAGCTTTGGTCCTGGTACAAACACGACGTTGGTCTTTAGATGAGGATCGCAGAAGTGCACCGTCGATTGGCGGGGTCATTGGCGAGGGCGAATGAAATTGAAGAAGTTCAGCAAACATGCCAGACATACCTTTGCGTTATTGCAGCGGCATACATTTTACAATCATCAGTAAAATATTGGTTTAATACTTGAGTCTATAACGACATGGCATTGTGACTGTGTGCATGTGTATAGTAAGTCTGTCGGGAATGACTTTGTTACTGTGTGTGTGTGAGAGCTTGGGTAAATGCTGCCAGCCAATTTAAAATTGGTAATATTGATTTATAGCCATTTAGCGGAAAGGGATGAGTAAAGGAATGCGAAGGAATGTGGTTGAGTTTGAGTGTATTGGAGCTTCGAATTTACAACAATGTTGGCCAGAACGATGGCGGTATGGCAGGTGTGGGAAACAAACGTAAGGTACATTAGCACATGAAGAATGTGTGGTTTATATTTAATTAAATAACACCTGGGGGAAAACGTTGAGATATTAATCTGAATTCGCAAGTTCGGCCAAGACAAAGCTTTTATACTCTTCAACATGGATTGCATTCCAGTATTCAATTTATAGTATTTGGGCATAAGGAGTAATGGTTCCACCTGCGACAAGAACTCATTTTCGTAGCTTTACCGACCATGGGGCGAGGGGCTCCAATGCAACAAAATCGTTACTTTGATGTCAAATTACTATTCCTGAGGGCATATCATTGATTTTGAGTACCCACATCCCCATTGTTGAAGGAGCTAACTTTTGGGTCCTTACGGTCTGTGTTTTTCGATCAGAAATTTCGACAAATCTTAAAAGTTAATACATATCGGTAAAAATGAAGAAATTATATTGTTTCGGAGTACCTCTGCGCCCATGTTCGACACGATGTTGATTGTAAGTAAATAAGACTAAAAGTTTTTAGAAAATTGTTTTAATAATTTTTTGATCGAAGGATCTACGACAATTACTGTTATGTGACAGCGCAATGAGAAAGGGACCTAAGGGTAAAAAAATCAATTTTTATTTTTTTCTCTTTTTGATGTGGACAACATCTAAGCATCAAATGAGACCGATCCCATGCCCCAAAAGTGTTCCCTCCCAGAGATACGAGTATGCGCGTTTTATGAAAGTGAAGTCGACGATTCTAAGCGCAAATAGAAAGGGACCTAATCTTTAATATGGCTCTCATGAACAAACCTTTTCATCAACTTTTCACTTTTTTTTTGATGTGGACAACATCTGATTAAGGTTCATGGTCGTTAGTGTGCCGAATAAACTCATCCTTTAGCTCTTGAATTGTTCTTGGCTTATTGACGTACACTTTTTTTTTTAAATATCACAAATAAAAGAAGTCCAAAGTGTCAAATCACATGATCGTGGCGGCAAAATAACATCGAACCAACGTGAGATAACACGGTCATTGAAAATCAAGCTAAAAAGAGCTATTGTTTCGTTAGCTGTGCGACAGGTACCACTTGTTGAAACCACACATCATCCTGGTCCATATCCTTAATTTTTGGCCACAAGAAATCCGTTATCAACTCAAGATAGCGAACACCACTTATGGTTACTGCTTGGCCGACCTTATTTTCGAAAAGTACAAAAAAATTACGTAGTGCACGAAAAGCATTTTGATTTAAACGTTAATTTTTGAAGAAGGCTCCAGCAGTATTAAGGCGCCGCTCATTTGTGTACCTCGCCATGATTTAATTTTTCAAACACTAAAACATGACGTTAACACGTGCATTGTGGATGAACCACCCTCTATTTTTGGGAACTACCTTAGGTAATTGCAGAATTCATATCATTTTTGGATTTGGGAAGAAATTTCATTGTATTTTTTAGTACGATTTTAGGACGATTTTTGGAGCCATATGTACCACATTTGCTGAATAATTTTAACGTTTCTAACCAAGCATTCGGGGTCGCATTTAGGTCCTAGGGCCCCATTACCACGCTCGTTTATGTGATAATAAAATCGACTATACGCGCGGTTTCCAAGAAAATCTAATTTTATTTTTTTTGTAAAATATCTAGTAAAAATATCCAGAGTTTTTCTGGTCCCTCAAAGGGAAACTGTTTCCCCTTAGGCCTGATTTGGTCCATTTCCAAAACCAATCTGCTACTTTAGGACATATATCTGGTAAGTATGAAGACTGTAGTTTGAGTTTTAATAGTAAAGAGTATAACAATTACGTTGAAAGGAAAGACTTTCTGTTGCAATCATCAAATGTTACAAGTGTTTATGGAATTCCATTCGACATGTCATAAAATGAGAACTATAATAATATTATGATACAGATTGCTAACTCTTCAGTTACACTGTACACTGTACATTACACTGTAATTTCAAATTATTGGTTGATAGAACCACCTGGTGTGACTACTAATAGTTTATAACAAACTTGTTTGTTGCTACGTACAATTTATCAAGACAATTAATAATTTCGTTGTTATATACGAATACATAAAACGTTAAGCTATTGGTCCTTCTTGGTACTGTTTGCCCCAACAGGCTGCCAGGCCGAACCTTGTCTACGATACTACGATACGAAAGCGCAAACATAGAAAGCCTTCTGGGAGCTGTCGGTTCTAGCGTCCAATCATAACCGAAACTAAAACCATAATCATAAAAAAATATTTGGATCCTAAGTTGATTCCTTATACCGCTGCCGCGCTTTCAACAGATAAACAGACGAGGCTAGATCGTCTTAAAATTTTACTAATAGTTTATATACTTTATAGGGTTACCTATCAATTTTTTTCTGTGTTGCAAACGATATGACATACCATTATCTCTTCGGTGGAAGGTATACAAAGTAAAAAGATCAGATTTAAAATGTAACTTCTAGAGTGCCCGGGCATCAAATTGTGCCCGGGCGGAAAATTGTTAACAAAGGCTGTATGAAAACATGGACCAACATGATCTCATTCCACAATGGTTGGTTATTAAACACACACAACGCATTTATGTAAACTGTGGTTTCTAATTGGGAGGTCTTTGTATGCGGACTATATGTGACCTTTTACTTATAAGGTCCAATTTCAGCCTCGATTCATAGCGAGTTTTCTCAGAGATCGTTCTTTACGTATTGTTATAGACGAAGTCTCATCCAATGTGTGTGCTTTAAATCTTGGGGAACCGCAAGGCTCTGTTCTCGATCCTTCTTATTTTTATACCCGCACCACATAGTGGTATGGGGTATAATGGCTTAGTGCTTGCGTTTGTAACACATCGAAGGAATCGAGTTAGAATACCGGGACCAGAGAGAAAGTTGCTCAGAATTACATTTTGAGTCGATCTAGCCATGTCTGTCTGGCTGGCTGGCCGGCTGGCTGGCTGGCTGGCTGGCTGGCTGGCTGGCCGGCTGGCTGGCTGGCTGGCCGGCTGGCTGGCTGGCTGGCTGGCTGGCCGGCTGGCTGGCTGGCCGGCTGGCTGGCTGGCCGGCTGGCTGGCCGGCTGGCTGGCCGGCTGGCTGGCTGGCCGGCTGGCTGGCCGGCTGGCTGGCTGGCTGGCTGGCCGGCTGGCTGGCTGGCCGGCTGGCTGGCTGGCCGGCTGGCTGGCCGGCTGGCTGGCTGGCCGGCTGGCTGGCTGGATGTAAAGATGTCCATCTATTCTTGTAATCAAAGTACAGGTCGCATTTATGCACCGATCATGATGAAACTTGGCATGTGGTAATATATTGGGACAAGGACGGACGCTATTGAATTTGGTCCAAATCGGAGCACTTTCTGATAGACCCCCCATACAAAGGAACTCCCGGATTTGGTCCAAATCCAGTTGATGTCGCGTGTATTGGTCAACCAATTAAAAAAATATGCCATTCGATGTAGAACTGACCACAAAATGTAAAAAAAATAGTTGGACCCGCCTCTCGGACCTACGGGGCCTTCAGAACCCAAAAAATGGACCCATGATTTTAAATATAAGTGTGACCCCTTAAATGAAAGGAAATTATCTTACAATTTTAAATACAGAAAAAAAATCGACCTGTTTGGGCCCCAGGGTCCATTAGGAGGGTCCAAAAGTTTCGGTTTACCCGGATTTTAGTGTGACCCCTCAAATGACAGGGAATTGCCTCAGGACTTTAAATATGTCAATCCAAATGATTTATCTCGTCCGTGGGAGGGCACAGGGTCCGAAAACAAGGTATGAAAATGTGGACCAACTATAATTGTTATACCCTCACCACATAGTGGTATGGGGTATAAAGGCTTAGTGCTTGCGTGATAGATACAGATAGAAATAGCGACGAGTGCTTTCGATTAACAGGAGACTTAATCACATTTATAGTGGTGCGGGTATCATAGAGTCGGCCACGCCCGACTATAGCACTTACTTACTTGTTTAATACTATTTTAGTGCTAGAAAAACCTAATGCTCCTTATTGAGCTATGAACGGTCGACGGGCTTAACAGTTATAGATCCGCCACAATATATAATACACCCTAATGTACAAGTGACATAAATATAATTGTATAATTATAGATCCACCCCAATACATAATATACCCTAATGCATTGGTGACATATATATAATAGTTCGTGGGAATCTGATTGAAACTGTAAAATAAACATACTCGTATGATACGATCCCACACAACAAAGAGAATTCACAAAAATCCTGAATAAGCAAAAATACTAATCGTACAGAACAAAGACAACCCAACTGAATGGACAACATCTAAGCATCAAATGAGACCGATCCCATGCCCCAAAAGTGTTCCCTCCCAGAGATACGAGTATGCGCGTTTTATGAAAGTGAAGTCGACGATTCTAAGCGCAAATAGAAAGGGACCTAATCTTTAATATGGCTCTCATGAACAAACCTTTTCATCAACTTTTCACTTTTTTTTTGATGTGGACAACATCTGATTAAGGTTCATGGTCGTTAGTGTGCCGAATAAACTCATCCTTTAGCTCTTGAATTGTTCTTGGCTTATTGACGTACACTTTTTTTTTTAAATATCACAAATAAAAGAAGTCCAAAGTGTCAAATCACATGATCGTGGCGGCAAAATAACATCGAACCAACGTGAGATAACACGGTCATTGAAAATCAAGCTAAAAAGAGCTATTGTTTCGTTAGCTGTGCGACAGGTACCACTTGTTGAAACCACACATCATCCTGGTCCATATCCTTAATTTTTGGCCACAAGAAATCCGTTATCAACTCAAGATAGCGAACACCACTTATGGTTACTGCTTGGCCGACCTTATTTTCGAAAAGTACAAAAAAATTACGTAGTGCACGAAAAGCATTTTGATTTAAACGTTAATTTTTGAAGAAGGCTCCAGCAGTATTAAGGCGCCGCTCATTTGTGTACCTCGCCATGATTTAATTTTTCAAACACTAAAACATGACGTTAACACGTGCATTGTGGATGAACCACCCTCTATTTTTGGGAACTACCTTAGGTAATTGCAGAATTCATATCATTTTTGGATTTGGGAAGAAATTTCATTGTATTTTTTAGTACGATTTTAGGACGATTTTTGGAGCCATATGTACCACATTTGCTGAATAATTTTAACGTTTCTAACCAAGCATTCGGGGTCGCATTTAGGTCCTAGGGCCCCATTACCACCTCGTTTATGTGATAATAAAATCGACTATACGCGCGGTTTCCAAGAAAATCTAATTTTATTTTTTTTGTAAAATATCTAGTAAAAATATCCAGAGTTTTTCTGGTCCCTCAAAGGGAAACTGTTTCCCCTTAGGCCTGATTTGGTCCATTTCCAAAACCAATCTGCTACTTTAGGACATATATCTGGTAAGTATGAAGACTGTAGTTTGAGTTTTAATAGTAAAGAGTATAACAATTACGTTGAAAGGAAAGACTTTCTGTTGCAATCATCAAATGTTACAAGTGTTTATGGAATTCCATTCGACATGTCATAAAATGAGAACTATAATAATATTATGATACAGATTGCTAACTCTTCAGTTACACTGTACACTGTACATTACACTGTAATTTCAAATTATTGGTTGATAGAACCACCTGGTGTGACTACTAATAGTTTATAACAAACTTGTTTGTTGCTACGTACAATTTATCAAGACAATTAATAATTTCGTTGTTATATACGAATACATAAAACGTTAAGCTATTGGTCCTTCTTGGTACTGTTTGCCCCAACAGGCTGCCAGGCCGAACCTTGTCTACGATACTACGATACGAAAGCGCAAACATAGAAAGCCTTCTGGGAGCTGTCGGTTCTAGCGTCCAATCATAACCGAAACTAAAACCATAATCATAAAAAAATATTTGGATCCTAAGTTGATTCCTTATACCGCTGCCGCGCTTTCAACAGATAAACAGACGAGGCTAGATCGTCTTAAAATTTTACTAATAGTTTATATACTTTATAGGGTTACCTATCAATTTTTTTCTGTGTTGCAAACGATATGACATACCATTATCTCTTCGGTGGAAGGTATACAAAGTAAAAAGATCAGATTTAAAATGTAACTTCTAGAGTGCCCGGGCATCAAATTGTGCCCGGGCGGAAAATTGTTAACAAAGGCTGTATGAAAACATGGACCAACATGATCTCATTCCACAATGGTTGGTTATTAAACACACACAACGCATTTATGTAAACTGTGGTTTCTAATTGGGAGGTCTTTGTATGCGGACTATATGTGACCTTTTACTTATAAGGTCCAATTTCAGCCTCGATTCATAGCGAGTTTTCTCAGAGATCGTTCTTTACGTATTGTTATAGACGAAGTCTCATCCAATGTGTGTGCTTTAAATCTTGGGGAACCGCAAGGCTCTGTTCTCGATCCTTCTTATTTTTATACCCGCACCACATAGTGGTATGGGGTATAATGGCTTAGTGCTTGCGTTTGTAACACATCGAAGGAATCGAGTTAGAATACCGGGACCAGAGAGAAAGTTGCTCAGAATTACATTTTGAGTCGATCTAGCCATGTCTGTCTGGCTGGCTGGCTGGCCGGCTGGCTGGCTGGCTGGCTGGCCGGCTGGCTGGCTGGCTGGCCGGCTGGCTGGCTGGCCGGCTGGCTGGCTGGCCGGCTGGCTGGCCGGCTGGCTGGCTGGCCGGCTGGCTGGCTGGCTGGCTGGCTGGCTGGCCGGCTGGCTGGCTGGCCGGCTGGCTGGCTGGCCGGCTGGCTGGCTGGCCGGCTGGCTGGCCGGCTGGCTGGCTGGCCGGCTGGCTGGCTGGCCGGCTGGCTGGCTGGCCGGCTGGCTGGCTGGCCGGCTGGCTGGCTGGCCGGCTGGCTGGCTGGATGTAAAGATGTCCATCTATTCTTGTAATCAAAGTACAGGTCGCATTTATGCACCGATCATGATGAAACTTGGCATGTGGTAATATATTGGGACAAGGACGGACGCTATTGAATTTGGTCCAAATCGGAGCACTTTCTGATAGACCCCCCATACAAAGGAACTCCCGGATTTGGTCCAAATCCAGTTGATGTCGCGTGTATTGGTCAACCAATTAAAAAAATATGCCATTCGATGTAGAACTGACCACAAAATGTAAAAAAAATAGTTGGACCCGCCTCTCGGACCTACGGGGCCTTCAGAACCCAAAAAATGGACCCATGATTTTAAATATAAGTGTGACCCCTTAAATGAAAGGAAATTATCTTACAATTTTAAATACAGAAAAAAAATCGACCTGTTTGGGCCCCAGGGTCCATTAGGAGGGTCCAAAAGTTTCGGTTTACCCGGATTTTAGTGTGACCCCTCAAATGACAGGGAATTGCCTCAGGACTTTAAATATGTCAATCCAAATGATTTATCTCGTCCGTGGGAGGGCACAGGGTCCGAAAACAAGGTATGAAAATGTGGACCAACTATAATTGTTATACCCTCACCACATAGTGGTATGGGGTATAAAGGCTTAGTGCTTGCGTGATAGATACAGATAGAAATAGCGACGAGTGCTTTCGATTAACAGGAGACTTAATCACATTTATAGTGGTGCGGGTATCATAGAGTCGGCCACGCCCGACTATAGCACTTACTTACTTGTTTAATACTATTTTAGTGCTAGAAAAACCTAATGCTCCTTATTGAGCTATGAACGGTCGACGGGCTTAACAGTTATAGATCCGCCACAATATATAATACACCCTAATGTACAAGTGACATAAATATAATTGTATAATTATAGATCCACCCCAATACATAATATACCCTAATGCATTGGTGACATATATATAATAGTTCGTGGGAATCTGATTGAAACTGTAAAATAAACATACTCGTATGATACGATCCCACACAACAAAGAGAATTCACAAAAATCCTGAATAAGCAAAAATACTAATCGTACAGAACAAAGACAACCCAACTGAAGATGTAAACAATAAGCACATTTTGTTAGTTTTAAGTTCTTTTTAATAAAATAAAAATTCAGTTTCAAAGTGAAGCACAAACTATAAAGTTGAAATTCTTAACATCGTCGGCACTATTGCATTCAATTTCAGTGTGATGTTCGAAACACATTTTTAAAGTGTCAAAAGAAGCGTGCAAGTGCTTTGGATTTTTAAAGCAGTGCAACTCTCACATTTGGGAGGGTGCTTTAAGGTCTGCTTTAGAGTTTCTGACCGGTTACAAGGGAGGGCATAGACGGAATGTTAGTAACGTATCAATCTTTTACAAATACTTTAATGGGATATGTTCTTCTAAAATAGGCGACCTGATCCCGGAGGTCAGAGTGTTCGCCAGTAACACCCGCTTGCCTGGAAGTTCGTATCCATTTGTTGTTGATTGGCCTACTGATCACACGACGCATTACAGAGAGAATTCGTTCTTCAGCAGTGTTGTCCGTATGTGGAACCGACTTCCCGCAGATGTGTTTTCTGCCCTCTATCCTTCTCTACAAAACCTATCTTAACCGATATAATACACTGCATATCTAGGGGACATCGCCTGAGTATTGGTCTTAATATACTTAGTAGGTACTTAAATACTTTTACACACGTTTTATGCTGTAAAATAAAAAGTACTGAGTGTTTTTGGACCAAATATTTTTAATATATTTATTTATGTATATTGTATCCAAAAAGAATCTACTTATTCGAAATGTCCACCTTTTGCCTTTACACACGCCTTAAGTCGCACTGGCCAATAGTCAATAGCTGCACGAACCTCGTACATTGGAAAATTGGCCACAGCTTGAACCAAATCAGTCTTAAGAGATCCAATGTTGGAGTATCTTTTGTGACAAACCTTGTCCTCTAAAACCGTCCACAATTTGTAATCCAATGTGTTCAAATCTGGACTGCCTGAGATCCTTTCTTCAGAGGAAATGAACGCTGGCAAATTGTTCGATGCCAGGCCTAGGACGTTTTAGCCTTATGGGCCGGCGCAGAATCCTGCTGGAAAGTCCATGGCTGGTTTTGGAACAGGGAATCGTTAAGAGGCTTCCCAACAGCTTCCAAAACGGTTTCTTGGTAAACTTTGGCCCATGTTTTGACTCCTTGTTCGCAGAAATGCAGGTCAGTGAACCCATCGTAAAAGACACCCCACCAAACAATGACTGAAGCTGGGTGATGACCCTTTTAAACCCTTGGGATCAGTTCAGATGCTGACCGCGCATACACTCTATCATTTTGCTGTTAAATTTTTCCTGAACGGTAAAAATTTGTTCATCGGTGAATAAAAGCTTCACCAAAAGACGTTTGCATTTTTCAATCCTATTTTTTTTAAAGCTGCAGTCAATTAATGTCCGGTACGTCGTTTGAAAGCCCCGAGTCCCAAATCTTTTTTAATGATTCGACTCATGGACTTTTGCGTGATATTCATCTCACGGGCCATGATTTTCTGTTTTCGGAGCGTATTTCTGTGAATTCTTAATTTTACGGCTTTGATGACCGACCGGTGGCGGTTTTTTACATCTCCAGTCTCCTCAAACAGTTTTATGCATCGGTAGACGAACATGCGGCTAATCTCCAGGGGCTGGAGCGTTTTGAAAATATCGCCTTTTTTTCATTTCACACTTGAAAAGCGCTATTACAGCGACACGGTTCTCATTTTTTGATCACTCCATGATGAAAGTTGACACAATTTTAAAATCCCGTTGCAGACTAACGCTATTGAGGTTAGCTTTTAAAACCTATATGCCATTAACGGGGTATGTTCAGTTCTACTATTGAAATGGGTGTGTTCAATGTTGTAACAGTATTTATGTCCCTACTAAGTAAAAATAAATCTTTCGTTACATACTACACTAAATTAGAACAAGATCGGATCTAAAATGTGGTTTGTAGAGCAGCTAGACTTCAATGCAGAAATGTCTTTTGCATAGGTGCAACACGATCCACCAATAAGACTCAAACTTGCGAAATTTGAAGACAATCGGTATTAATTGGAGATTTATATAACGGCTGAACCCCAAATGGAGAGTTACCTTCGTGAGGGCCTATATGAATACAATGTTCCACAATGATCCAATTTTACCAGACTTAATAACAGACCTCACATATTACACTAACTTATGATACCCTGCCATCATTGGATAGCGGGTATATTCACTTTGTCATTCCGTCATTCATTCTGAATCGTTGTAAAATTTAAAGAAGATCTAGCCATGTCCGTCTGCCTGTGGAAAGCAAACTACAGCTCGCCCAATTGAAGCTAGATGACTGAAATTTTGCACAAACACATGTTAACGTTTAGCACCTAATATGGACAAATCAGGCAGGGCGTAAAATTCCCCCTCACAAGTACTGAGTCAACCTCTGTAAAATCCACAATCATAAGCCTAATACAGTTTAAGATCCTTTAATGAAGGGTAAAAAACGCAATATCTAGCGAGCTGTTAAATATAAGGCTAATATTTAATCATAAAATATTAACATCAATCGAATCACATACCGGAAAAAAAGTGGGCAATGCCAAGCCCCCCTTTTAAAAATCGCATTTATGTCCAAACTTATGGACAGATCGTTATAAAATTTTAATAGAATGAGAACAATGACTAGGGTATTATTACAGTCTATGTTATGGTTTTACTAGACAACGGGCGGGACTCTGCCGACACCACCTTTTACTTAAAAACGCGATGATTTGCAACATATGATATTGGGATGAATCAAAACACATCTTGGACGAAAAGAGGGTAGTGCCAAGGTCTCTCTAAAAAATTGCATTTATGGCCGAACTTATGGATAGATCGTTATAAAATTAAACAGAATTTTTATAAAGTATGTTATGTATATATATCATGAACTTATAGAGATACGGGTTGCTATTTATATTTCGGGTCCGACAGTAAAAACACAATAATTTATTATTGGAAATGGTTTTATTGTTTTTTAAAATATTCTCCTTTAAGATCAATACACTTCTGCATGCGCACAAACCATTTTTTGCAGCACTTTTTCCACTCCGATTGAGGAACCTCCAAAACATGATTTTTGAACGCTTCAACTGCGGCTTCGAGCGATGAAAAATGTTGACCATGCATTTTTGTTTCTTGATGCAAGGGTATAAGAAGAAGTCATTGGGTGCCAAAACAGGGTTTACGGTGGCTGGCCCATCACTTCGACATCTTGAGTGGTCAAATAGCTCAACGTTTCAGCTGATGTGTGAGAGCCCGCTTTGTCGTGATGCAAAACTATCCGTCTTCTCTTTTATCTTTCCCATTTTCTTCGAACGCTGTTGGCAAAAATATGGTTGTTATCAATCAGAATTGACCGTCCTACGTTCCACTTAAGGCACTTTTACAACATGGCCGGTTACACCGAAAAAAACGAAATCATTTACTTTGATGAACTTCTGCTACGAACAACTTTTGTTGGAGACCCATACGGTCGATTGCTGTTTTGTTTCGGCTTCATATGCAAAGATCCATGATTCGTCACCTGTGACAATGTTATACACTGCCTTTGAGCTACCGCAGTTATACATTTTCAACATCTCTTTGCACCAATCCATACGAGCCTTATTTGAGCATTCGTCAAATTATGTGGAATCCAGCGTGAACAAACTTTTTTCACGGCCAAATGAACATGTAATATCTTATTGATAATTGTCGTACTAATGCCCAAGGATGCCTCAATCTCACGGTTTGTCACATGTCGGTCTTGTTTAATCAGTTCACGTACAGCGTCGATGGTTTCTGGCAAAGTGACCGAAGTTGGACGTCCTTCACGAAATTCACTCTGGAGCGAACGGCGTCCGAGACTGAACTCTTGGTACCAGCGATTAAGAGTGGTTTTTGATGGAGCTTAACCTCAAAAGTAGAAACAAGTTCTACTAAACACTCTTGTCTCGATAACCCACTTCGAAAATCGTAAAAAATCATTGCACGAAAATGTAAACAGAACAATTCGCCCTCAATTGACAAAACGTTCTGAGTGAACTTATACTATAAAATGTCAAAGTCTCCAATGGAAGTTTCAGTTTGCATCTGGGAACACTAATATTATCAGGACCCGAAATATAAAAAGGAACCCTAGTAAATTAGAAATTATTTTATTCCTTAACTATTTAATTACTGAATAGTGTACCTATTTAATAACTGAATTATTTATTTATAAATGTAATAATTTGTTGTTCGAAAGATTTCCTTCCTTATCCAAGTGCCCCTCTTTCAATTTCTCGCCGACAAAAGCCAACATAAAAATATTCTCAATTTTTTTAAGGGTTTTTGTTTAAAATACGGGTTTGAGGTGGTATTTGCTGTGCATGTTCGGCATGCTTTTTGGGAGTTGTTAAACAAAAAAAACTTCAAGGTGATTTATATTGTGTTGAGATCATTTTTTATTTCCTCTAAGGAAGTTCACGACAAACATTCCCCTTCGAAGGCAGACATGAAGAAAAAAAACAACCTACGACTGTATTTGTCTCTCCCAAACAGGGGCTGGTAGTTGGCCTGACACAGCTTCATCCCCCCATAACCAAGGAACATAACCAAAATTTAATTTGTTCCTTAATATTTGGTATTCTGTCTTCAGTTTGTTCGATGGAAGGCTTGACTAGATGTCTCAATGGGGTAAGTGCGGCAATATGGTAATAAGGTGAAATCGATAAATTGCATACTGTTAGCGCACGTTCAGACAAACAAAAGCACACGCTCAGTAGTACGAGTATACATGAGATGATAGAGTAACTCCTTTGTTCTCTCTGAACCACACGTTCAGCTTTACAACCATAAAAATATTTTATGGCTTTACTTCGCTTTCCCCAAATGGGGCGTTTGCAATAACAAACGCCAGCTAAAAAAATACCTAGGGAAAACACTTTTACCCTGGATTTTATACTGACAAAAAAACAACAACGAAAGATTATTAGGTCTGTGTCGTAAAAAATGTTTACTGAAGAGGTTTTCAGAGTTAATTTTCATATTGTAATAAAATCGACATACACACACCGGGTATTGTCAGACAGTGGCATTTAGCTGGAGTTTGGTTTATTACCGGAAGGGAAACGGAAATTATGCAGAAGGTGGAAATGAACTGAACAGAAGTAGAAAAAAATATAAATTAAATTAGAAGTAACCGTATCATAGATTTGCTTAATGTTTAAGGGCTCAGAAGTGAATAGAAGGTGCGGTATTGATGGATTCTTTTATGTTTGTATTTATTGACCACTAAATGTTCTTTTATATTCCAAATTAAAAGTCACATTTTAGATTCGGATCTCAGAACTTCTGCAACGTGACGGATTTTTTTGGATAATGTAGAACCTATCTAAGCACTTCATTCCACACTGTATTTAATTACAATAGACGTGTTTTGATTATCGAGCGAAAAAAAATCTGCTGAAAAGGCCGTTAATTTTAGATCTTAAACAAAAGATTTATAAGGTACATTTGCAATAATTACCATAAGGGAATACTTTTTGCTGAGGTATTTTATGTTTCGTAATTGAAATAATTTGTGTTTTATGTAGTGCTGTTCGAGGTTGGACAAATTAAATGTACACGCAGAAAAAAAGTATGGTTGGGGTGACAATATTCGAAGAGGATCATACTATTGTTGGGTATATGGTTGAGGCACAACATTATTATGATCCTCACAACAATAGTATGATTCACAAATAGCCATATTATGATTCCCAAAACCATAGTATGATTCACACTCAACCATACTATGACCTCCACAACCATACTATGATCCTCACAACAATAGTATTATTCACACTCAACCATACTATTATCTCCACAACCATATTATGATCCTCACAACCATAGTATGTTTCTCATACCACCATAGTATGATCCTCACAACCATAGTATGTTTCACACGCAACCATACTATGATCCCCAAAATTATTTATTAGGATTGGGTAATGTTGATATTCAAGAATAGAGATTTTTATCAAGTAAGTTATTTTAAATTGCATTACAATTAGTTCATAGCGAGATTTGACGCCATGTTTTTATTAAACATTTCATTTAAGAAACAAAAATATACATTCCAACGGTCAAAAATACTTCTAGTTGCCAGAAGGGGTGAATACTACTTCACCATCCGTAGACACCAAGTAACGAATGTGATTAAACTATGATCAATGGCTATATACTTAAATGCAGGCAGATTTTAAATAAACGAGAACCAGTCGGTAGTAGAGTATTTCACCAAACAAAGTAAACACAATAAGAATCCCACGAACTACCTTCCGATTGTTGTTGTTTTTTATAATGGAGAACAACCATGCCTGTATCGCGTGTATGTGTTTTTCTTTGGTATATCCAAAAAAAAACATACGCACACACAAAAATATTCGCAACCATACCGTATGATTGCCGCAATCATATTATTGTTAACGTAAATTTGAAACAACAATACTTGTGTTGCACTAACCATGTTTATATGGTTGCTACAACCATATTTTCATTTCATAATTTGGCAATAATACTATTGTTACATTTCAACAATAGTAATATTGCCGCAATCATACTGTTGTTAAAATGAAATTCAAAAAACAATACTATGGTTGCGACGAACATGCTTTTATTGTAGAGAATATATTATTGTTGCGGTGACCATATAGTAACCATATCTTTTCTCTGCGTGTAGTTTGACGGAAAATTATAAACTTCGTAGGGGCATAAATACTGTTACAACATTGAACACACCCATTTTAATTGTAGAATTGAAAGCTAACCTCAATAGCGTTAGTCTGTAACGGGATTTTAAAATTGTTTCAACTGTCATCATGGAATGGCCAGATAATGAGAACCGTATCGCTGTAATAGCGCTTTTCAAGTGTGAAATGAAAAAAAGCGTTATTTTCAAAACGCTCCGGCCACTAGGGATTAGCCGCATGTTCATCTACCGATGCATAAATTGCACAGAAAAATGTTGTTTACCGATGAAAATATGTTTACCGTTCAGGAAAAATTTACAAAGCAAAATGATTGAGTGTATGCGCGGTCATCTAAGGAAGCATCTGAACTGATCACAAGGGTGGAAAAGGGTCATCACCAAGCTTCAGTCATGGTTTGGTGGGGTGTCTCTTACGATGGGGTCACTGACCAGCATTTCTGCGAACAAGCAGTCAAAACATCGGCCAAAGTTTGCCAAGAAAACCTTTTGAAAGCTGTTGTTTAGCCTCTTAACAATTCCCTGTTCCAAAATCAACCATGGACTTTCTAGGAGGATTCTTCGCCGGCCCATAAGGCTAAAAGGTCCCAGGACTGGTTTCGAAACAATTTGGTAGCGTTCATTTCCTCTGAAGAATGGCCCTCAGGCATTCCAGATTTGAACCCATTAGATTACAAATGGTGGACGGTTTTAGAGGACAAGGTTTGTCGCAAAAGATACCCAGATCTCTTAAGAATGCTTTGGTTCGAGCTGTGGCCAATTTTCCAATGGACAAGGTTCGTGCAGCTACTGACGATTAGCCAGTGCGACTTAAGGCGTGTGTTAAGCCAAAAGGCGGACATTTCGAATAAGTAGATTCTTTTTGGATACAATATACATCAAAAAATATATTAAAAAATATTTGGTCTAAAAACATGTAGTACTTTTTATTTTACAGCATAAAACGTATGTTACTGTATTTATGTCCCTACTAAGTATTTAATAAAATTCACATCCCTAAAGAAGTTGGAAAATCCCAACGAAAGGTTGGATTAGAAGAATGAAATAATAATCTTTAATTTGCATTGAAGAAAGCCCATTTAGGAATTCCTAAGAAAAACCAAAAAAGCCCTTAAAATTTTTAAATTTGTTGGTCCCACCAATCAGAAACGACTGAAGTTTTTTTTTTATTTTGTTAGAAAAAGTCATTCAAAATGAAACGTTAGGCGGTCTTAGCCATATTTAAGGGAGCTTCAGAAAATCTGTTCAGCGTTTATGTTCAATTATATTTTTATATATTTAACATATTTTTAACAGTTTTAGAGGTGTGCTTCGGGTCTTCATCCTGCACTTTTATCCACAAAATCTATTAGATTGTGCTCCAAAATACGAAGCAAATCGCCTTTCTTCACAATACCATCGATTTTTATGTCGCTTTTGAAACGGGCTTAATGTCTATGGACATTATGTCCCTAGACGTTATGAGCGATCATTCTGCAATATTTGCTAATCGTACCTTACCCCTTTATAATTTGTTTGTAAATACAGGGTAGAGTGGGTATTTGCTTTTTTGGGAATGAAAGAAAAAAATTATTTACGTTAGAAATAATTATTTTATATTTTTATTATATTAAACGGTAAGGGAATTTTAAATTAAAAAGTGTAACTGGCAATTGTCGACTTTCGGTATCCACACACTGGTGCATACGTTTCCTGAAATTTTCATGATCTCTAACAAGCATGTCGGCTGGTATTCTGCCAATTTCAGCCTCAATATGGTTAATTAGGTCTTCCAGGTGTTGGGACGGCTGATATACACCTTCGACATGAGGTAACCCAAATGGAAAAAATCGCATTGGCCTAAATATGGTGAGCGTGTCGGCCAGTTCACATTACCCCTCAAAGAGATAAGCTGTCCAGGAAACATTTGCTTCAAACAATTCATGATAACCCTCGTTGTGTGTGCAGTGGCACCATCCTGTTGGAACCGTGTATCCTCTACTTGAATTGCCTCAAGAGCCGGCTGAAAAAAATCCAGGAAATGCCAAGAGCAATTGATTGCTTCCGAGCAGAGCGTTTCGGAGATTGCAGTACTGCTGCTCTAACTCTCTCGATGTTTGGTGGTGTTGTAATCCCTCTCTCAGGTCCCCTTCGTACACATTACTCATTCCCTGCTGTTCTCAATATGTAACGCGCAAAATAGAAAGGAAGGTCCCTTTCTATTTGCGCTTAGAATCGTCGACTTTACTTTCATCAGACGAGCATATCTCTGGGAGTGAACACTTTTGGGGCATGGGATCGGTCTCATTCGATGTCAGATGTTCCCTTTCTCTATGCGCTGTCACATATACTTATAGTTACCTAATTTACAGGAACAAGTCCACGTGGGGGAACAGAATCGGTAATGAAAAGCACGCTACACTGCACAGATCGAGTGCGTTTTGAAAATATGCTTCAACACAAAATTACCTCTCCTCACGTGTTTAATATATAATGGCAACTAACGGGTAGGCGTATACAAATCTCCCGTCAGCCACTAAAACCACGTACACTCTCCAGTCTCTTCAACTGACAGTGCCGACACAGCCTGCGGTGCAAAAAAGCAAATAGGGGCGCTCCACCCTGCACTAGAAACCTTTTTATGTAAAGAGATAACTTAAGTGTTGCTGTTTTGCTATCCGCTGTTATAATCGAGGCTTAACCTAAAACACCACAAGTTTTTAAATTTAAAAAAACCTAAACGGTCTTACACTTAAACAAAATTGTGTTTTTTTAAAATAAGATTTTGCGGCCTTAGTTCAGGAATCATCAGAACTTACCTACGATAAAAAATACGCTAAATATTCTTCAAGTGATATTTATTAATTAAATTCCTTAAAAAATATCGTAAAGCCTAGTTTAAGTGCGCCATTTTCTTTGTCGTCCTTTAGATGTTTTATATCTATCGCTACAAATAACATTTGTCCCCCTTTACTATCTATCAAAGGCAGAACTGGGCAAAATTAAAATTTAATTTAATAAAATTTTGCCAAGAAGTTGATGGGGCAAAACAAAAAAATAAAACTGCAAGGCAATAAAGAAAGGACCTTCCCTTTTGATGACCAGCGAAGGATGAAAATTCCGTCTTTTTGCATTTCCAGTTAGGCATGTAATCAGAGAAATGCAATTTTCCAAAAAAAATAAAAGAAAAAGCAGCAAAACTGGAAATAAAAACGAAATGCATGAAGGAGTGGTGTAAGGAGCATAAAAAACCGGAAACCAAAAAAAAAAGAAGCGAGTAAACATGAAAAAGACATTGAACAAGACAACATGCAGAAAATCTTAGCAAAGATTAATTGATTCTCACATGACTGCACAAGGTCTCCATGGCGGCAGAAAAAAAAGCATAGCAACCAGCACAGCTCAAATCGTTGCTGCAGCAATGGCAGCCATGCAGCAAAACACAGCTGCAGCAAGACAAGCGCCTCATCTCGACTCGTTGCAAATTGCAAAACGGCAAACGCCACCCATAAGTGGAAATCTATTCATTCATTCAGTGATACTACGTTATTACCAACAACACTTTGCCACTGGCATCCTGGCATTGTGGCCTTACACGGAGGGGGAGTTGAGTTGCCTTGATGCCTCGCTGACTGGCTGGCTATCTGCCTGACTGACTGCAAGACAAGTTGTCTTGAGATGAAAATTACCAGAAAATAAAATGCAACACAACTAGCAAGCTCAAGTTGCAAATGCTTATCGTTGCTTCCTGCTTATTTCTTTCCATCTTTTTGAGAAGCTGAAAACATTCTTGCAGCTGCATTTTTGCTCAGAAAATCCCATTTATTTTATGTCTTTGTAGCGAGATTTTTTTCTTCTTTTTCGCCTCTGCTCGAAAATGAGGACAACTATGTTGATAAGACAAGTGGTATCGTGTGATACACCGTCAAGAGTAAGCGTAACTTGCCGCGCGCTGTGATGTTGCCGCCCACTTGATGCCCTAGTGTTTTGCGTTGTTGGTTCCATTTAAATATTTCACTAAATTGTTTTTAATTTCGTTTTATATGTCAGTTTTGAGTTGGTGGGTGAATAACATGAGGAATGTGAATTATTCTGGAAATAATATTTTCTACAAAACAGCAAGAGACTAATTGAAAAATATTTGTTAAATTTAGAAAAGTTTCCTTGCCATATTTATGAATGTCGCTTTATTTAGATTATAAACCCCTTACTGAAGTAGTTAATGTGAATCATTTCACAAAAACAACATTTTCTACATCTTACAAAGTATCGAAAAATATTTGTGAAATTTTGAAATGTTTCCTTTCCATTTTTTTAAATGACTCTATTTAGTTTGGACAACCCTCACTGTGCAAAAATTAGTCGTCATGGTTCATGTTCCTTTGTCAGTCAGATAAATGCCACAACATTGACCCACATGGATATTTTTCGGCTTTTCGTGAAAGCCCTTTAGAAAAGGCCGTTTCGTCAGGCTTTTTCAGTGGCATTCGATCACGTTTCTTCAAAACGGAAGTAAGAAAGACTACCTTGGCTGGGGCCGACATTGAGATACTTATCACACAACTCTGGTATAAGCAAGGTTGACCTAATATGAGATTTCTATGGCGATAAGGACCTATTTCGTGTGGGCTCTATGAAACATAGACCGCTTTTTTATAACCAGGAATAGTTTTTATTTGCAAACAGAGAAAAAATGAGTCGACAATTTGTAGGAACAACAATATATCGTTGCAAAAGATGGATTTCGGTTGCAAATACCAACTCTTTTTTATCGTAATGGATATTCGGCTCGGCATATCACAAGATGATAAACATGATCATCGTACTGCACTCACAACTTTTTGATCGATCATACCAACGAAACGCGCAAACGGTATTTCATAGCAACTATTCAACCAATATTTTTCCAAACATTTTGTTGGTGTAACTAATTTGTGGTGATAATAACAAAAGCGTCATCATGGTTATGAAAGGGCTTTTTAAGGGCATTTTTTTAAAATAAAATAATTCAATTAATACTGAATCCACCATCTTTTTAACTCTTTCCGCGTGATTACACTCCCTATGAGTACATCAATTGTGTAAGTAAACAGATTTTTGCCTCTTACAAAAATTTTAATTTTTTTACGTTGAACATTTGTATGAGTATGTGCACGCAGAAAAAAGTATGGTTGTGATGACAATATTCGAAGAGGTTAATACTATTGTTGGGTATATGGTTGTGCTACAACAATATTATGGTCCTCACAACAATAGTATAATTCAAATACAACCATACTATGATCCTCACAACAATAATATGATTCACACATATCCATACTATGATCCCCACAACCATAGTATGATTCACACTCAACCATACTATGATCTCCACAACCATAGTATGATCCTAACAACCATAGTATGTTTCATATACAACCATAGTATGGTCCTCACAACCATAGTTTGATTCACACGCAACCATGTTATGATCCCAACAACCATAGTATGACAACACGCAATTAAACTATGATCGTCAATATTATTTAATAGAATTTGTTTGAGTTGTCGACAATAGATTTGATCCCCAATATTATTTATTAAAATGGATTTAAGTTGTCAACAACAGATTTGAATTATGAAAATTATTCAAAAATACATTAAATTCAAAATATTAGGAGTGATTTATTTCACAGTAAAAAAAAAATAAGTTTAGATAAACGTAAGCGTTTTTATTAAAAATATTTCAGATAAACAAAGTCAAAACAGCTTGTTTAAAAAATTCGATAAAAAAAGTACTATTATTGCATTAGATCCGTACAAATAACATTTGTTCTAAAAAGCATATTTAAATGAAGAAAAATCATACATTATGGTTGCCGTAATCATATCATTGTTAACATAAAACGCAAAACACAATACTTTTGTCGTACTGACCATATTTATATTGTTGCTATAACCATATTTTCATTTTTAAATTCGGCAATAAAACTATTGTTACATTTCAACAATATTAATATTGCAGCAATTATACTATTGTCAAAAATAAATTCTGTTAACAATGCTATGGATGCGACGAACACACTTTTATTGCGGAGAAAATGTTATTATTGCCGTGACCATGTAGTAACCATGTTTTTTCTCTGCGTGTGGACTTTTAGATGCAAAAACTCTCTTTTGAGGTTTCGGATACTTGGTAAAGTGCACCGATACTACAGTTCCAATAACTGATAATTACAGATCATTCGGTTGTACTGATGGAATATTCAAGGTGCACGTAACTTTAATCGTTAATGATTGTGACATGGAATCTGTTTTCTGTAAGCATAAAGGTGGTCGAACTAAAACGAACGATGTTATTTGTAATTAAAACAAAAAGTTGTCTTATATTGTTTTTGGCTTATTGGCGTACAGTTTTTCTTTTAAACATTCCTTAAGACATAAATCCAAGTCACATGATCGTGGCGCCCAATTAAAATCGCTACGACGTGACCTAACACGGCTATTTAATTTCTCGAGTAACAAAACACATTGTTTCGTTAGCTTTGCGGCACCATCCTGTTGGAATAATTTTGTCACCACAAGAAGTCCGATATCATCTCGCGATAGCGAACACCATTTAAGTCAACTGCTAGGCCGACCTTATTTTCGAAGAAGTACGCGCCAACGACACCGGCCGCCTTTGAACTGCACTAAATAGTCACTCTTTGTGGATGCATGGGATTTTAAACAATCACTCGTGTATTCTTATTGGCGCAAAGTTTTTAGTTCTGCTTGATAACGAATCCGCTAAGGTCCCTCTTTACGAAATACAATTTGCACGAAATGTATTTTGATTTCAACGCCAATTTTCGTAAAAGGATTTAACAGTCTTAATGCGATGCTCAATTGTGTAAATTCCAAATATTGGAACAAAGAAATCCCAGATTAGGTTGGGAAAAAACTTGATATTAAGGTGTGACTCTTAGTTAACATTGTGCATCATGTTTGGACCACCCTTTAGATTGAATTTAAAATGACGCTGTCCGATAGGCAGGTCCTCAAATCGGGGCTACTTGGAACGGAACGGAACCATGCGGTTCTATTTAAGTAGTGTTTAATCTGGCTTGTAGAGCTAGAGAGTTCTAAGCAAAGAGTCTTAAGAGGTATGGTCCTACATGGTTCACATTTACCAGAGTTAGTTTTTTGTCCCGCGCTACGTACCTACTTGTGACTGCGGTAGAACCTTAAATCGGAAGGGACCAATGCGTTCCAATATTATAAAAAATATATGCAAAATTTCTTAAAAAATAAGGCAAAGGACTAAAGGATTCTTTTACATCGAAGGTATTCTGATTTTATTTTACATGACATAGGTTACGCGCAAAATAGAAAGGGACCTAAGGTTAAAAACCAGTTTTGTTCAGGAGAGCCATTTTAAAGATGAGGTCCCTTTCTATTTGCGCTTAGAATCGTCGACTTCACTTCATAAAACGCAAATTTTCTGGGAGGGAACACTTTTGGGGCAACTGATCGGTCACAATCGATGATCAGTGTTGTCCACATCAAAAAAAAGTGAAAAGTTAATGAAAAGTTTTGTTCAGGAGAGCCATTTTAAAGATTAGGTCCCTTTCTACTTGCGCTTAGAATCGTCGACTTCACTATCATAAAACGCGCATATCTCTGGAAGGGAACACTTTTGGGGCATGGGATCGGTCGCATTCGATGCTCAGATGTTGTCCACATCAAAAAAAAGAAAAAAAAATTGATTTTTTTACTCTTAGGTCCCTTTCTCTATGAGCTGTCACATATACAAAAATGATAATAGTGTACTCTAGTAAAATATGTAAACCTTTAAACGAAAATTTTTGCCCACATTATAAAATTGTTTTAAAAATGGATTTAAAAAAATACACTTAAACTAAAGAAATCGATTTTTCGTCTACACACTGAAATTAAGTGGGCAACATTTTTACTACTTACTTTAGTCTCACAACATTCCATTTACGAGCAAGGGGAACTTCTCTAAAATCAGTGCGATTTTATTCTTATTATACTTATATATCATCTTATACTCACTTAGCGGGACCTAATGTTTAACGACGGCTTCGAATTGCTAATGCAGTTTCATAGAAAAGTTTTTACATACACAAAGATTAAATATTCTCTGCCACAACCAAAGTTTTTTGCCAACCGAATGATAACGGTTACATATATTGCAAGTATTCCATAAAAACAGCAAGAATGTTAGTTTGTGCACTGTAATTTTCAGTTATAGAAATTGTAGTATCGGCTCAACATACCAAGTATCCGAACCCTCAAAACAGAATTTTTTAGTTAATTTTTTAGGCAAAAACTGTTTGCTTTCACAATTGAAATACTTAAAGAAGGGTTATGAGAGAAAAAGGTAGAAAAGATGATGGTTGATTTTTACTGGAAAAAAATTTTGTTGATGGATTAACGGATTAGTGAATCTCTTAACGTCAATAATATTCGAATTATATTACTTCTAAAAAATAATATAATATTATTTTTAAAAATTCAATAATTGGTTACAGCAACAAAATGTATGCAAAACTGTTAGTTGAAACATCTTCCTAAACTAAAAACCTTTTTCGCATTTAATTGGTATGACCAATCAAATCGTTGTGAGAACAGTACGATAATAATATTTATCATCTTGTGGTATTTCGAATCAAAGCCCATTACGATTATAAACATTGGGTGATTGCAACCGAAATTCCTCTTTTGCAACCGAATCATTGTCGCTCCTACCGATGTTTAACTAATTTTTTCTCTGTCTGTGGCTTAGAGATAAATTGCTTCCCCGTAAAGTTGCCACGGCACCCCACAATTTTTGAATATTATAAAAATATTCAAAACTTCCGCTAAAGGGTAATCTTTTTCGCTTTTCGCAAACATTTCGGTTGAATGTTAAAATGTTCTACGAAAATAATTTTCATACGATTTCACTTTGCCATCTCATTACCACAATTCGCTTAAACAAAGGAACATGTTATATTTTTTAATATTTTTCATACGGTGCGAGGGTTGCTATATAAATTTCTGGCCTAGGCAATACTTAGTGTTGCCTGGCCCCATCTGACATTTCCATTGGAAAGTTTGACATTTTCTAGCATAAACGTACTCAGAACGATTTGACTTACGACCACCATTATTGTTGTTTACAGTGACTTGAAAAAATCAATTTGGCAAAAAAAATGGAATTAACTTAAATGGAATGAACTGAAATCTTTGCATGTCGATGAAGCACCATCATATAGAACTGTGAAAAATTGGTTTAATGAATTCAATCGTTGCCGACGCTCACTGGTCGTCGTGCCAGAGAACATTGATGCCGTGCGTGAACTGATAATGCATGATCGTCATGTGACAAACCGTGAGATAGAGGCATCCTTGGGCATTTCTTCCACAAGCATACATTCGATAATGCATGAACACCTGGTCCTAAAAAAGTTTTGTTCTTGTTGGATCCCGCACCATTTGGCAATCGCTCAAAAAAAAGTCTCGTGTCGATTGGTGCAAAGAAAATTTGAAAAAATACGATCGCGGTGCTTCAAAAGACGTTTATAAGATCGTGAAATGTGAATCATGGATCTATTCGCATGAGCCCGAAACAAACAGCCATGGACCGTGTGGGTCTTCGAAGATGAGCCAAATCCAACGAAAATTGTTCGTGGAATTGTTCGACGCTCACTGGTCGTCGTGCCAGAGAACATTGATGCCGTGCGTGAACTGATAATGCATGATCGTCATGTGACAAACCGTGAGATAGAGGCATCCTTGGGCATTTCTTCCACAAGCATACATTCGATAATGCATGAACACCTGGTCCTAAAAAAGTTTTGTTCTTGTTGGATCCCGCACCATTTGGCAATCGCTCAAAAAAAAGTCTCGTGTCGATTGGTGCAAAGAAAATTTGAAAAAATACGATCGCGGTGCTTCAAAAGACGTTTATAAGATCGTGAAATGTGAATCATGGATCTATTCGCATGAGCCCGAAACAAACAGCCATGGACCGTGTGGGTCTTCGAAGATGAGCCAAATCCAACGAAAATTGTTCGTGGAAGAAGCACTTCGAAGCAAACGGTCGCCTGTTTTTTCGGCAAAACTGGTCATGTGATTACTGTTCCGCTTGAGCAACTTAGAAAGGTCAATTCTGAGTGGTACACCACAATTTGTTTCCCTAAAGTCTTCGGAGAAATTCGAAAAACAAACAACAAAAGACGAATCATTGTGCACCATGGCAATGCGAGCTTTTACACATCGGCTCAAACCAGCGCCTTTTTGACCTGCCAAAACATCGAATTGATGGGTCATCCGCCGTACAGCCCTGACTTGGCACCCAATGACCAGTTTTTATTCCCGCACATCAAAAAAAATAGGTGGTCAACGATTCTCGTCGCCAGAAGGAGGTGTCTGAATCGGAGTAGAAAACGTGCTGCGCCAATTGGTTTAAGCGCAGACAAAAGTGTATAAATCCTGCTGGAGAATACTTTGAAAAACAATAAAACCATTTTTGATGATAAATATTCGCATTTTCATTATTAGGCCAGAGCTATCACAGTTGGATATAAAAATGTTCTACGAAAATAATCTTCATACGATTTCACTTTAGACATCTTATCACCAAAATTCGCTTAAATAAAGGAACATGTAATAATTTTTAACATTTTTCATACAGTATTGCCTTTGAAAATGAAAATTTCCTAGGCCCATAAAGATATCTGAGACCAGAACCCTGTCCTTTAGCGGATATTACTATACTCACCAAAGTTATTTTTTTCTCCAAGGTATAACCCACCCCCTAAAAAGGTATGCGAATTTAAGACCAATTGGGGATAATGCAAGATTTCTAGAGCTGTAGGCGACAAATCAGGTGGAACCTGTGAGTGGGGCATTCAAAAACTTAGACCGATTTTGTTCAATTTTACCAGGGAGGGTTGTCGGTCCCTTGTAATGCTTTATGCTAAATGTGTTCGAAGTGGGATGTTATATGTGGCCTCGAGATCTGCATGTTCTGAAATCGGGCAACATTTTTGTATGATATCTAGACATGGACCGATATGGACCAATTTTATTATCGTTCATTCTGGGCCCAAACCTGAACAAGAAATTATGTTTCTTCGCATTAAGATTATAGATTAGATTAGTGCATACAAAAAAAAATCGATCAAAATCGGTTCGATCTAAAACCATTGGGTTGGATAAACATATTCTCTGTCGGAATCACCAACAATCCATGGTATTGATGGTTACGTGGTTTGTCGTAGCGTTAGATGGAAGCTACAATAATATTACGTAACTTACAGTCAACAAGTTGGTTATTTTAACAGAATTAAGAAAAACTATTGGTTGCCGCAATTAATGGTTATGGCAACCAACCAACTATGAAGGAGATGTTCCTTTGGAGGCGATTGGTGGTGGCAACTGATAAATTCTTTGTATTAACCCCCTTTACACCGTTCAGTTCGCAGTTGTAAGGAATTTTTTATCTTAAAACGTGGTAAATACTTCTTTTTTTTAGCAAATTTTCGTGAAGATACCGAATAAAGTTTATTTTCGTAGAACTTTTTAACATCCATTTCTCCAATTTATTTCAGTTTGAGAGTGTCCTATGTTTACACTGTAGAGCTGGCAAGAGTGAGTTGTATTTTCGCGGGCAATTGTGTGAACAAATCTTGAAAAGTAAGGTTTACAAAAGAAGTTTTCAATCATTTGGGGAGAGCCTGTCCTTATACAGTTCGGTTTTACTTTCAACATTTGCAGCAGTGCTTTCTGAAGACGGTTGTCACGGACCCTAAATTATGATAAAAGCAGTGTGCAGCCACGAAAATCAATGTCACTTTGCCATTTTGTTAAAAACTTGTCTTCTATTAAAATATAGATGCAAGAGGTCTTAAGCCGGTTAATCCCTGTTCAATGTGTAAAAACGAAAGACCAAATAAAACAACCGTACTAAATATAGTAAAAATATTAACATCCTTAAAAACGAAAAAAAAATAACAAAAATTGTTTAGAATGGAATCCAAAATCGACGATTTGAAATAATTTTTGTTCACCTTTTTTTAAATAAGCAATTTTACTTATAAATAATACAATAAATATATCATAATTAGCTTTATCTTAGGGGTTTTTGACACATTAAAACTAGAGTGGAATTTTGTTGACCCACTTTACCAATTTTATGCATACAGTCGTTCCACGTGTGCATACAAACTTCGTTAGATGCTAAAGCAAAACTCAAGTTTCAAAAACAAAATTTAAATAGCAAAATATATGACTATATATGATATATGAAATTCATACCTTTACTCAATTGCGAATAAAAGCGAAACGCGTGCATCGATTTTCATGATCTTTGTCTCATTTTGCTCATAGGTTATGTGACTTTACGTAAAAGTAATAAGATTTGACATTTTTTTTCATTTTGGATTTTTTATGGATTTTTTAAAAAAAAAAAATTTAAATCTTTAGGCAAAAAATAAGTTTTTTCCTTTATATATTCATTTTTAATTTGGAAACTGTTGCTTGTATAGGAAAACAATATATGAACAGATTAAGGGAATTGTAATTTTAAATTTTTTAAAATTTAATTCAATTAAATCGGGCTAGTGGTTCCCGAGTTATGCCGGACGAAACAAATTAACCAAAAAAAAATTTTTAAAATTTAAAAAAAAAAAAAATAAAACAAAAACCAAACGAAAAAAAAATTTTTATTGCGTTTTTCGAGCTCATGTCAAGGTTATCTACACAGAAAAAATTATCGCATCCCGAGTACATTTTGACTGTTGACTAGTGTAATCATCCTAATTAGTAAGGGTTACTTTGTAAGGGTTACTTTGTACCTTCAACCGATACTGTCAGCTCCTACTACTGAACCCAATCAACATTCGGATGTAGCGATGAAATACATGGATAGTACGTGCAACCACCAAAATTCGGTTACAACAACAAACAGTTCTCTGTGCATGTGGATACACATATGCCACCGAACATTAGGGGACTTTCGAGCAGTGCTAATTTCAATTTTTTTTACTGTAAAATTTTTTATAAAGTTAATTTTTTTAAAGTAGATATGTCCAAAAATTAATCGTTAATTTGTTACTCTCGTTTTATTTATTTTTTAGTCCCGTTTTATTTTGCCTAAACATAAATAGTAGGTTGGATAAACCAACTTTCTGTTGCAATAACCAACATTCCATAGTATTGATGGTACCATGGTTCGAGATATTATATGATATTTTCCACAAACATATCACGGTATTCACATCCAACCACATAGTTATACCAACCGAATTCAGTTTAACTATTGGTTGCGACAACTGGCGATTATGGCAACCAACCATGTACATGTTACTTTGGTACCAATAATTGGTGATGCCAACAAATTAGTTCTTTGTAGTGACCCAAACAAATCTGTTTAGCTGGCTGTTGTAACATAATATTGGTTATTTTAACATCAACATATAAGCAATATAATATTTTATAGTTCTAGTCACAACAATATCTTTGTTTAACACGAAAATATATTTTGAAATGCCCAAAAAAATTATAAGCACATAAAAATTGTTAGACTGTTTAAATTCTTGGGTTAATGATTCCAAACGATACTTCCATATAAATAAACGAACTATAAATAAAAAAAATATTTTCCAGAACTGTCACTTAGCGACATTACATAGACTTAACCAGAATTTTTGAGGGATAACAACAACCTTTTTTTTGGTGGCGATCCATTTTTTGTGATTTACGCCAACCCAAAGCTTGACAATAAATATTGTTAGAGATCTTAACAATTTCCATCATTGCAATGCTTATCAAAACTTTTACTGATCAGCAAGGGGGAAAAATATTACAAATATTATTGCGCTTTCAACAGACAGACGGATATGTCATGAATTTGTGTCACAGATACAAATTTGGAGATGATACACACGGAATGACATTTTAAAAATATAAGTACTGGACGCTATGGCAGAGACTACTTATACAACAAATACAAATGCAGCATCTGAGCATCGAATGATACCGATCCCATGCCCCAAAAGTGTTCCCCCCCAGAGATATGCGCGTTTTATGAAAGTGATGGCACACCAAAGATACACGTATTTAAATCTTTAAAATGACTCTCCTGTACAAAACTGGTTTTTACCCTTAGGTCCCTTTCTATTTTAAGCGTCACATATGTGCCAGCGAAGCTGCTGTAGTAATTTTCCTATTGTAAGAATAAATGATTAATGCAATCCTATGTTTTTTGTGTTTTATGATAAATTAAAATATTACTTACATTAATTTTGGTTCTCCCTTTAGTTGCGTTATAAGCAGAGAGTGTGTGTGTCTCTGGTGAACACATATTCAAATTACAATCCAATACCTTTGTAATAAAGAACAACTTCAAGAGTATTCAATTCTACCTTTCCGTGTAAAATTTGGTTTGTACATATCCCAGCTGCCTGGAAGCTTTGCTTGCTGCCTCTGGCTGCTGCACAAGTTTAATTTCTGTGGATGGAGAAGCCTGTGATGTTTCATAAATTAGCACCACAAAGACTGTCAGCGATTTTCGCTGGCATTAAATGGCGAAAATTGTTGCTTAATGAAGCACAAAATTCAATGGAAAACTCTCTCCCTTTTACCCAAACAGCTAACATCAGCATTTAAACGCCGAGAATGGGTTCAAAAATCAAAAGACACGGGTGGTTCCGACCAAATTACTAGCGAAGCGAAAAAGTGGGGAAAAAATAAATAATTAATTGGAATAAAATTTGTTTTAACCAAACATTTCGGGTTAAAGCACCAGAAGAAAACACACACACGCATATAAAAAAAGAAAAATAATTACAAATGTTTTGGCAACACAAAAGTATTTAGCCATAAATTATCAATTCAAATAAAAGTTAACAAATATTAGGCGGAGGCAAGGCTTTTCATATGCCACACGATGTTAGCACGCTTAGACCCGCTGCGAGGAAACATGCCAGGTTTGTGGAATAATCAAAAGAAAAAAAAATGTACAAGGCACTCACGTTAAGCAACCATAATAAGACCTCCATTATACTATCATGGTAAGAGAATTCCAGTCTTTCTTTCTTTATGTCGTGCTCCGTGCCAGCAATTGTTTCGAGATTAAAGGCAGCATTTTCCGGCTATCATTACGTTCATCACTTTTCGCACTTTCCCCCCGATCCCTCTCGCATACGCACACGAAATCCTACGCAAATGATACACAATTATAGTCGGTATCTGTGATATTAGCCTCTAAAGTCGTGCGGTACGGTAGAGCGGGCTTCTGCTAGTACTTCCTCTGGCCAGCTTTAAACATTCCTGTTGCGTGTAGGGCTTCGCCTTTCAGGAATACATGCCGGCAGCAGCATATTTTCGATGCTCCTGCGTTTATGTTGGTATTTAGGCTGTTTTCCTAGTTTCCAAAGAACACTTAAACGTGTACATTGTGCTGTAGTTGATATAGAGTAGGAGGAGGCTCTATAGCCATTGTCATGGCATGATTATGCGCTTTAAGTGATAAATTGTATTCCATTGAAGGAGACTGGCACACTTTTTGTGTAGTTTGTGCTACCAGAAGGTAGCAACCTTTTGTTTATGCCTTTCCCTTTCCTCTTTTTGGCGAATGCCGTGGCGTTTCTTAGTATGGTTGCGCCAATGACAATTAAAATGTGCTTACTTTAATCTATGTCTAGTTTAAACTTTTAATTTGCTTAGCAAGAAAGTCGCAAGAAAGTATACTCCATTGTTTGTTTTAATTGTACGGCTAGAAGTATGCTTTGTTTTTCTTTCGGTATAATTTTGGGACACAAGAAGTTTGTACAATAGACTTTCTTAGAGAAATGGCATTGCCAGCTGACTGTGGACGAATTTTCTTTAAAGTTTACCCTGGATGACAGCTTCCATATATGCTGAACAAGGATTAGTTAAGGTTACTTTAAGATTTTTCAAAAAAGCCATTATGACAACTATTTTAATTTTGGGTTTTGAAGGAAACATGAGATAAAAAACATAAGGATTAAAATATCAGCATTTTTATATAGAATGTCCGTCGGGAAAGTACTACTACTATTATGTTTGTTTATAATTTTTGATTTAATGAAAGGGAATGGATCTCATTTATCAATAATGTTTTATTTCATGTCGGCGATTATGTATGAAAAACAATATCAGATAAATGTCCGCCTCTGTTTCCATAAACCTTGCTTTTCAGATATCCCCACAAAAAGAAGTCCGTAGCAGTCAAATCAGGCGACCGTGGAGGCCAATCCACATCACCATTTCTTGAAATAAATTGTTGTGGAAAGAGGTCTCGCAGTAGTTCCATTGTAATCCCGGCTGTATGCGATGTGGCACCGTCTTGTTGATACCACATATTAATCAAGTCCAAAGCATACAGTTCAGACTTTAAAAACTTTTCAATCATATCACGATATCGCTCCCCATTAACAGTTACCGCTACGCCGTTTTCAGTTTCATAGAAGTAAGGTTCAATGATTCCTACTGGCCAAACTGCACACCAGACTGTCACTTTTAATGGATGCAAAGATGACTGATGAATAATTTGAGGGTTTTCCATTGCCCAGAACAAATTATTCTATTGATTTACATATCGACGGAAAATGTGCCTTGTCACTCATTATGATTTTTTTCATGGAAATCGGGGTTGTCATGGACAAGCCGTAACATTCTATTGGTATATGTACGGCGGCGTAAATGGTCTTGTGGAAGAAACTCAACAGAATCTTAAATGGAAACAAATGCAAATCCATGTGCAAAGTTGCGTCCAAATGTTGTTCTTTGAAGTCCAAGCTCCGTAGCACGGCGTCGAATTGAGATTGATGGATTGTTTTGAAAACTTTCATGTGCAGCAGTAATGTTTTCAGCCGATCTTGCAGTACGTCGTGGTCCAGACCTGTCAGACCTTCTTTTTTGAAACCATTCACTACACGATAAATAGTGCGTTTTGTTGGCACGTTTTTTCTTACAAAAATTTCAAGTAACTTTCTCATTGTCACAGTAATCGATGATTGATTTTGATAAACTATTGATAAACTGTTTTAACAATTAAAACACGTTGGTTTATCGAATATTTTTACATAATAAATTTTCCACGTGTCTTCTTCACGACTGCCAAATATGAACTGTCAAGACTAATGTTTACCAAAATGGCAGTATACCTTCCCGGCGGACATCATGTTCTTTCTGAAGCTGGCTTTACAACATATTTTTGTTTTTGGCATAAAGTATAGAATATTAAAAGAGATTCCATTATTTAGGTAATATAGGGTGATCCATCTAGATGTATTTTTCAGAACAAAATATACATAATGTACAAACATACAAATTCAAAGTGTGGAGTCTTTTTTGGTAATTTAAAAGGACATTTTATGGCATTTATTTTTTGAATACAATTTCCTGTAAATGTTGGCCGCAACTACGCCTCAGGGTTTCCATTCTGATGGTCAAATTTTGGATGACTCGCCGGGCATTTCGACCGGTATGGCTTTAATGACATGTGTAATGTTGGCTTCCAAAACCTAAATCGTAGCTGGTTTGTTATCATAGACTTTGGACTTTACATAGCCCTAAAGAAAAAAGTCTAAAGGTGTTATATCACGCGATCTAGGCGGCCAACTCACCGGTTCAAAACATGAAATTAGCCGTTTTTCGAAATGACCTCTTAATAGATCCATTGTTTGAGCAGCTGTATGGCAAGTGGCACCTTCCTGTTGAAACCAAGTGTCGTCCAGATTACGGGCCTAAATTTCAGGTAGCATAAAGATCGATGTCATGGCGCGATAGCGAGCACCATTTACGATTACATTCCGGCCACCATCATTTTTGAAAAAATATGCACCGATGATTCCACCAGCTTAAAAACCGCACCAAACCGTAGTTTACTTTGGGCATAATGGTACCTCTTGAACCTCTTCTTGTTGGTCTTCAGCCCAAATGCGGCAATTTTTTTTATTGACTTTGCCGTTGAGTCAGATATGGGCCTCATTACTTAAGAAAATTTGGTCAAAAACATCGGATCTTTCCGTTTCTCACCGAACGCTCATTATTTTCAAAAAATAAATGCCATAAAATGTCCTTTCAAATTACCATTAAAGATTCCACACTTGATTTGAATTTTTATATTATTTTTTTGTTCGGAAAAAAGCGTCTAGATGGATTACCCTATAGTTTATAATTGTTGTTGTTGTAAATTTCCACCCTAAAAGAGAAATATTTAAAAAATATTTAAAAAGTCACCCAAAATGTACACTTTTAATCTTAGACCATGAGTACGACTTTAATCTTAGAACCGCAAAAAACATTCGAATTTTAAGAATCTTTTTAATAATCTATAGCCTGTGGGGTGTGGCTACACAGTAAGTGATTTATTCTTTCCGTTTTCAATACCAAGAATTCTCATATTTTTTTTACTGGATCTCTCCAAAATTTGGTTTTCAACAACCGAAATCGATTCTTCCATTCTGGACGTTTCAATCTCATATGGCCCAAAAAAAGAGACGTGTGGTCTAAACGAGCGATCGTTTAGACCAAATTAAAGCCACATTCGAATAAGCAGTAAAACAGTGTAAAAAGTTGTCCAAAAAACGAGCCAATGGCGAGTTCTCGGTGGAGGTTTTATACTGGGTAGGTCATTAAAAATTTAAAGTTTGAAAGTAATGGGTCGCATTACTTTGAATTTGAAATGTAGAATATTATTCATTTTTATTTTCAGTTTTTTGTTCGACATTTGTAAAATGGAACGCTATACGCTCGAACAAAATTCGGAAATATTAAAAACTTACTTCCAAAGTAGCAAGCTATAAGAAATTTCGTGGAACATTTTCGAGAAGAGATCAGCCTTCAGTTCAGTTTGTGCTTCAATTTGTGAAGTGAGTTTATGATAATGAATCGTTATTGGACAAACCAACCCGACTGCGTTCTCCTCCAGTGCGTTTAATCGAAAACAAGGCAGCTGTGGCTGACAATGTCGAAGAACATCCATCAAAATCAACTCGTCGTCATCATTGGTGAGCTTTTCTTCGAAAATGACCAAAAAGCCGCCTTTACCGAGCGTTACCGCTCTACGCTCAACGAATGCTTATTTCCAAAAATTCAAGAAAATGACAAGGAAGACATTTGGTTTCAACAAGGCGGGGCCACATGTCACACATCTAATGCAACAATCGATATTTTACGTACTGATTTTTAAAATCTAATAATCAGCCGAAGTTTTGGTGTCAGTTGGCCTCCTCGGAGCAGACCATTCAGTCCTTTAGATTATTTTCAGTAAGAGTGAGGCCATTAAGGATAAATGTAAAGCAAAGCATTCGAATACAATTGAAGCGTTGAAACATAAAATCTAAGTTGCCATTGAAGAGAGTGCACCCAAAGTAATCGAAAATGTACTGAATAATTGGGTCGATTGGATGACGTACTGCCGCGCCAGTTCTGATAGTCATACGAATGATATTTCCAATATTGAAAGAGAAAACAAGTTTTTAACAAAATGGCAAAATGACATTGATTTTCGTGGTGGCACACTGCTTTTATCGCTATTTCGGGTCCGAGACGACCTTTATCAGAAAGCTTCGCAGCAATTGTTGTTGGCACGAAAATCAATGTAACTTTGCCATTTTGTGAAAAACTTGTCTTTTATTTAAATACAGATACAAGCTAAACCAAACGAGCTAAACCAGAAATTTAAAAAAATATCAGTACTTTTTTTTACAGACAAATCAATTTTAAAGTGTTTAATCGCCCACCACGTGTTTGACTAATTTGTGCACATGAGCCGATGGAAGATAATGACGAGGAGACGAAATATATGACCCTTGTCCTTACCATGACATTAGAAACTTGTTATAGATTTTTAATGCCAAATTTGATAGAGTAGGTATCTCTGGCCCGGCCTTCGGCCTCCATGTTAAAACCACCGACAATGGAATGAGGCTGAATGATTTCGACGATGCATGAACGATGGAATAAGTAGCATTAGATTAAAATTTATACCTCAAACCCACAAGGCTGTGTGGCTGACACCTGTTGCAAAAACAAGAAACCAAATAGACCATGTTTTGATTGACGGTCTGCCTGCATCCAGCGTGTTGCACGTACGATCGGTCCGAATAGCAAACATCGATTCGTACCCCTTTTAAAAGCAAAGGTACGCACTAGATTAAGTGCTGCAAATGTTGTATGTACCAACAAAAAGAGAGACCTAGACGTCGAAAAGCTGCACTCACAACAGGCAGCGGAAGCCTACTCCATGAAGTGGTCTCAATTGAAAAACCCTTTCTCGCAATGACATCAGTAGAAACACATCCATAACAAAAGCCGCCGAATTAAAAATTGTTTAACGAAAGCGTCAAAAAGGAGTTTAGGGCTTAAAGAGAAGCAAAGAAGACAGCTTACAAGGCAATACTGGCGCATATGGCTACTCGAGTAGTAGTCGGAGATTGAGAAGAGAGAAAAATCGTCTATTCCGGTAAAAGAGGATATAATTAAAAAGACGCCAAAGTGAGGAGATCGAGTTGTACGTCAGGAGAAAATGGTATGACGAGGAATGTAGAGCCTAGAGAGAAGCAAAGAAAACAGCTTACAGGGCAACACTGGCAAATATGGCTACTCATGTGATATCGGGAGTTAAGAAGGGAGGAAAATCTTCTTTTCGGCTAAGGAAGACACAAACAAAAAGACGCCAATATAAGGAGATCGAGTTATACGAGAAATTACGCCAATTTAATCAACGAGTCAAACACCAGACGAAAGACTTGATAACTTGCATAGCTTTTAGTAGAGATGGAAATACGAATCTGGTAGATGATATGTTGAGTATGCGAATTTGGAACAAAAAAACACTTTTCTAACATATAAGCAGCTGAAAATCTAGCCGATGACAGTTCCACGCTATGGAGTTGAATATCCACCCACAACTCAGGATGAGGCCAAAACAGCAACAATCCATATAAAATATTATCAAATAAACTGTAATTAGAGCCCAAAATCGCCGACCTGATCTAACTGTATCAGTGCGGCTTCAGTACGAAAAAGCCAACAATCGCATAAATCTTTTCACTGCTCCAAATAGTGAAAAAGCCCCATGAGCAGCAAATAGATACTTACCACCTCTTCATCGACTATAAGACTACTTTCTACACTTTGATACAAGATAAATTATATGAAACCATGTCTGCGTAATCTTGTACGCCTTTTTAGAATGACTTTAAGTGGCACCAAATCCAAACCAAACCAAATTAGAAGTGACCACTCC
Organism: Hydrotaea diabolus; assembly: GCA_963513945.1. NCBI lineage: Eukaryota > Metazoa > Arthropoda > Insecta > Diptera > Muscidae > Hydrotaea > Hydrotaea diabolus. The sequence continues at coordinate 46,590,089 of OY740717.1, read as the reverse complement.
GAATCATTTACTACCACGCGAGGTCTCAGACAGGGTGACAGCTCATCATGTAACTTCTTTAAGATCTCAATGGAGGAAATCCTCGAAAACGCAAAAGAAAATAAAGCAAGCACATAGAACTCCAAGAGCCACATCCTTCTAGCATATGCAGATGACATTATCGGCACAACAGAGTGAGATATAAGTGGACTTTGTTAAAACATTACATTAAAATCGTCTAAGATGATAAATAAGGATGGTGAATGAGGATGGTAAACGAAGACAAGGCCAAAATGATGCTGGCAACTGCTGGAGATGTGCCGCGATAAGAGAAAGCCGCAATTGTTTCGGCGGACAATTGCAACATCGAAGTATTAGAGGAAGTGTTATACCTTGGATCCGTTTAACAGCAAAAAACAAGTTGACATAGTCAACTAAACTCTGTTGTAAAAAAAATCTATTGATGGCTCTCAAAGTGGAGTCTCTGTAGAGGTGGCAAGAGTGAAATGTGTTTTCGTTGGCAAGTGTGTGAAGAAAACTTGAAAAGAAAGGATAACAACAGTAGTTCTCATTCGTTTGGGGAGCGGCTGGCCTTAAAGAGTTCGCTTTTACTTTCAACAATTGCAGCAAAGCTTTCTGAAGAAGGTTGTCGCGGACATGAAATCATGATAAAAGCAGTGTGCAGCCACGAAAATCAATGTCACTATGCCATTTTGTTTAAAACTTGTCTTCTATTTAAATATAGAAGCAAGATGTCTTGAGCCGGTTAATCCATGTTCAATGTGTAAAAAACGATTTCAGCAGCGATATAAAGCGAAGGATCGTGTTAGTAAATAGATGCTATTTTGGTCTCGGTTAACTGCTGTAGAACAGAGCCCTCTCCCGAAAAACGAATACAATACACTTATACTGTCTGTGTTTCTTTATCGCCGAAATGTACTTGAATAGCAAATGTTCAGTGGAGTTTTTATAAAATTCGGCCTGATTTATACTAAACTTAATTCATTTGCAAAAATCCGAATTTTAAAAGTACAAAGTTGAGTGGGCGTTGCAGCGATCCTTAAGCAGTTTTAACAAATTATAGTCTGTACTTATTTGCTGGACATTGATTTAATTCTGATAAAATTTTACACGATCACTGCATTATTTGGCCTGTTCAAGAATGAACATATCATTTTTCTCTACCTACTTATACATAATTATTTCCCATTAATGGAGGTTTTTACGCATGAACATCCTACTTCAGGCCACTATTATATTTTGTTCATATCTATGATGCATATGATAATTACTTTGTTTATATTGGTTTATCGCCCATGTCCATGGCATTCCTAAACTAATAGTCCTTTTCTCTAATATACACGCTGTTTGTCAGGTAGGCCGCCAACGATGTTGGTAATCATCCATTCTTCTCGTTCTTTCTTATGTAAAGAAATTGATCCCTTTTAGTACTCGTAAAGGGTAGAAATTTAGAATTGTAGGTAGTATATAAGTTAATGAAATTATATGAATAAATTGAGTATCAAAAATGATCTTGAACGACTCCGTCATTTTCGCCTTCTGCAACACTTCCTAAGAGGCCATAAATGTTTCTTTTATTGGACTTTTTCTGCAGTATTTGTTTCTCAAATATAGCCAAAAGCCGTCGGTGTACCCGGTTTTTTTTGCAGTAGTGCGAACGCTACTTAAATTATTTTAGATTTAAATATAGCTCACACACATATATTAATTCACGTTTATGTTTCGGACTCTAGGATGCTCGTATTAAGACTTGGATTTTAAATCCAATCTTCATAAAATTTGTGTAGTTTTCTTGGACAAAGGATTAAGGCTGGTGACTCTCAAAGTTGTTCTCGGTATTAATAACAATTTTAAAAATCTTAATTGATTTTCCGTAGAAAGCAACTTCCACTGGTATAGATGAGAAAAATGCGGTGAGCTATACAATAGAGTTCTTGGCTCGTTGAAACCATCAGGAATCCGGCCACTCAACTAAACACTACAACTTGGTTTACCAAAACTTGGTTCAATATAACATAACAACCAAGTAAGACTTTCTCTTAAAACCTATAGCTTAATGTTATCAAAGCCACAATCCTCAGTTGCAAATGTAGAGGAGTAGCTTTGCTTATACCAGGAATTTTAATAATTTCCACCGATTAACCCTACGAGAGCCTACAGTTTCCAGTGCGTCTGTCTTTCATCATGATCATCAAAAAGGCTCGAGGACATGCGCTAACTGTGCTGGTTTGACCGCAGTAAATTGTGGTGCGTTTATTTATTAACTCTTAGGGGAACCTTTTCAATTGTTGGCCTGATTTAAACTATTTTAAATACAACAACTATATGACATATGTAGGTATATGGAAAGCTAGACTTAATCGCCCATAGTGTGCGGATAGCTTGACATGGCTTGATCGTTTATATTATGACAATCGTGGCGCAAAATCCGTTTTTGTTTCGAATTACATTTTTAATAAATAAGCTATTAAAGAAAATAAAGTCGGAGTTGACAGTATTATACCCTGTAATTCTGGATGTTCAGAGAAGCCAACTGAATTTATGAGCAGATTTCATTGTTTTAAGGAAAATCGATATGGGAGCTATATCTTAATCCTAATGAACCGATTTCCCTAAATTTTAACAGCGTTCGTTCTTGGCACATCGAACGTACTTAAGCCAAATTTCATCAAAATTGGATGCAATATGTTTGGATGTTATATCTCAATCTGAAAAGTTTTTCATTAAATTCCTTAACTTCGGCGCTTGGTCCAAAAAAGTTTCATCAATATTGAATGTATTATGTGGCTCCTAGAACTAACAAAAATAAAATCAAGTTAACATATGTGTGGTGGAGCTATATCTAAATATGAACTGATTATTTCCAATTTTAATAACGTCCCTCCTTAGTGCCTCATAGTAACGTTTACGAAATTCAATTAAAATATGATGTAATATGTCGTTTCTAGAGCATAAGCCATAAAATCGAATAACCATATAGGTGTGGGAGCTATATTTTTATTTCAAACGATTTTCTTCAATTTTAACAAAGTCCTATCTAGGTCCAAAAAACGAATTCAAATTTCATAAAGATTGGATGTAATATGTTGAGCTAAAATCATAAAAATCGGATGAGCATATATGTGGAAGCTTTATTTAAATCCCAACTGATTTTCTTCAATTTCAATGGCGTTCATCCTCGATCCAAAAAAACTTACTTTTGCCAAATTTTATGAAAATTGGATTACAATTGCCACCTAAGGTTTGATTATTAATTGTAGATGGACGGACGGACGGACAAACATCGTTAAATCAAATCAACTAGGGATTCTGATTATATCGGTATGCTTATAGCTCAAATATTTTTGGTAGTTAAAAAATATTGGCCATGATACAAACTGAAATTAACCTGTTCCATACAGTGGTGGGTGTTATTAAAAATGATTTTGAGTGATGGAAATCTTTCAGCCTGTTGATTCCAGAAGACGACCACAAATTATCCATGATTGCTCTGATTCCTGTCAAATATTGTCCTTAAGGTTTCCGATTGTCTGAACTTTCGACTTTAAGAAGCCCCAAAAAAGGAACCTGATATAGTTGAATCAGGCGATTGTGAATGCCAAATCTCCAAAACGGAAGATTTGCTTATAATATGCTCTTCCTATTAAAAGCACCCTATTGCTCGTCGGTTTGTATCCGGCAGCTGTTTAGTTCGCAAATATCAAATTAGAGTTACATACGAAGCATTTTTCTAATTGTTACAACATCGTTTGTTTGGTGACTAATTTTGCGAAACCAGGTATACACACTTTACAGTCTCGGATGTTTCAAACGGATTGAAAAACTGATATGTACTCTCCGTCCTATAGTGGAGAGTATACAAATTGTATCCCACTTCATTTCAATTAACCCATCATGCCAATGTAAGTGATGACCGTGCCGATGAATGAACACCACGAAATTGTTGCATAGTCATGCAAGCCAAGTTAACAAGAGGTGGCACTTCAAGAGGGGGAGATTTTGGCATTTACTTAAGGCCTACATACTTATGTAGCAAGTACATGTGTGTACATGCAACAATCCATGTAAGAGTGATATAAAGCTTTAACAAACAACAACAACGAAAGCGGCAGCTCCAATATCGCCGCTCTTGTGGATGTTGATAAAGAGAGTATGTCCTTGTTGTTGTTATAGCTGGATGTAAGTTGTTGTTGTTGCGGGTATATTGCTAACCATATATTTCAATTTCAATTGGAAACAATTTTATATCAAGTGAAGGGAGGGGAGTGCTACTGCACGGAATTTCATACATTTAGCGCCTGAAAGCATGCAATACAAATTGCAACTATTGCATAAAATTGTTAAGCACAACACCGACACAGACACAGCGGGGCAAGTATGCTGGCATTCGTGTCTCGTGCGAGATCATCAACAACAATTTTAACAATTACTTCAAACGTAACAACACCAGCAAGCAACACACCGTAGCAACACACCAACAGTCCACCACCAGACAGTCGATTGTTGTAAATTGAAAAAAATCAGTCAACATTTATAACCAGCCAAACACAGGCAGCCAGCGAAAGCCGCCGTCTATGCCCCACATGTTAGCGGCAAGTTGCCTCTTGAATGCCGTGCCGGCGGTTTTTTTTTGCAGGATCTTTCCCTTTTTTGCCTTCCATGTTTTCACTTGACTGTTTTCGAGGGTCCAATGATTGTAATCTGTATGTGATTTATTACCTTATTACAGGCAATATGTACAAATTGTCTGTAAAAGTCACTTTACTGTGAAAACAGCAACGCTACCAAACACCACCGCTCACTAGACCGTCAAAATACACGAAACAAATCCCCGCGTCTTTACACCCTTGTGCAGGTGGAAGGGGTTATTTTGGCTGCTCTTGACCAATGGCCAAAAAAGACCACAACTTTCACATGTTTGCAACGGTTAACTGCGGCATATCCTTTTCGGACCTGTCTGCCTGCCTGCCTATTCGGACAAAAAGTCTGACATCGAAAATTTGCTATGTTTGCTCCTGCCTCGTTATATTTTGCACAAAACCGTGAAGTGTTTTATGGTACGTCGTTGGGGGGCGTATATGCCACAAATTATTGCATGCCACACTTTGTTTCTCGTAAGCTCGCGTTGGCGTTCGAAAATGTGTTGGTTCTTCGGTGTCGGGTTGCGTTGTTTTTGGGGGTTTGTGGTCGTTAACGTCGTCGTTGCAGTTGTCTAAAGCCAAGATTGCCAATAAACGTTGCCTTGCCTGCCTGCATCCAGTTAGGATGCAGTGTGTGCATCAGACTCCTGAAGTGTAACATGTGGCATTGGCCGTTACTACACTGTTCGTTGGCAGTTATGTTGTTGCAACAAAATGCATTTGAAGCACTTAAAGTACAAAAAGTGAAAATTATGAGTTTTGAAATTTCAAAATAATTCCTTTCCAGTTTTTATTATTGAAATTTCGTAAAACTTTTTATGAATCCCAACAACTTTCTTAAAAATAGACCTTTAATGTATTTTCATCGATCTGCTTTATCTAAACTTTGCGTATGATTTATACAGCTGCAACTTGCATTAATATTAATCATACTCACCATGGGATAACTGTAGAATGAAAACTGATAACAAGATATATAAAACAGCAAAATTCAAGCGCGGACGACTATATTAAAACTTACAATAATAGGTATGCAGAAGAGATACTTAAGACAAGGCTTCGATCCCTTGAATCCAAGGGCAGGGATACACAGACTTAAAAAAAAATAATTTCAAATTTGGGTTTGTGGGAACTTTTCATTTCAATTCCATTAGCAATTGCGATCCGCAGGAAAAATGAGTGAAAATTGTAAAAATTCCATTACGCTTGAACCGAGAATTTTCCTCCCGATTCCGCGGAAATTTTGTTAAACATTTTTTTCATAGAAGGCTGTAATTCCTGGTGATGTTATGTATAAAATCATCACTCATCGATGATTTTACTATGAGTCTGTGCTGATATTCGTAATACCCAGAATAAGACCCTTTAAAAATTATATCGATCGACTCAGAATTATTTTTTGACTCATGTGTCTAGGCGTCTGTTGATCTATTTTTGTATTCAAAGTGCAGGTCAAAAATATGAAATAATCTTAATGAATCTTTGCTCATTAATTTTTCAAATGTTTATTTATTTTTTTATTTATTTAAGTCTATGGAAGTACAAATTCCTTACAGACTATTTCTTACATCTAAAAGTAAATTAAATCTAAGTTATTTATAAAATTACATAACGAATCAAACAAATCAATGTTCTGATTGGAGATACTATTGAACTCTTTCATTTCTCTAGTTATAGGTTCATTAAGAGAATGATTCGTTCTATGAACAGGTAAACAAAACAAGTTAAAGCGACGCAAAGTTCTGGTAGGAAAGCAAAAATCGACTAGTGCCAACAAACACGATGAATCTATCGAGCCCGAAACCAATTTATGAAGAAAAACTTGAGATAATAAGGTTCTTCTATTGTCCAGCGTTTTCAAATGAATTAACCTACATTTGTGTACATATAAAGGCTTAGGTTGAGCAAAATTAGTTGAGCGAAGAGCAATCGATATAAATCTCTTTTGAATTTTTTCAAGTCTACAAATATGAATTGAATAAAAGGGATTCCAGATTAAGGACGCATATTCTATTTAAGCTCTAACTAAAGACGTATAAATTACCTTTACTGTGTATGGATCCAATAAATCTCTACAACTCCTCTTAATAAAAGCTAACAGTGAGTATGCTTTAGGTACAATAGAATTTATGTGATTTACGAATGTAAACTTCGAATCAAATATTACCCCTAAATCAACCATTTCATCAGCATTAACTAGTTCATGATTATTAAGCATATAGTCATATAAAACCGGATTTCTGCATTTAAAATATGAAACCTTGAAACATTTCTTAACATTAATTTCAAGAAAATTCTCCGAACACCATTTAGCAATACTCTGTACATCATTTTGCAAACGAAATACATCTGCTATGGATTGAATGCACAAAAATAATTTTATATCATCGGCATAGAGCAAAATTCTTGACCACTTTATACAAGATGAAACATCGTTAATAAAAAGAATAAAGAGCAACGGGCCTAGAATACTTCCTTGAGGAACACCAGAAGACGCAATATAAGCGTATGAGTTCACATACTCCACAGATACAAAACTGATTCTATTAGATAAATATGTAGTTAACCATTTCAGAAAAATTCCGTGAAAACCAATTAACCTCAACTTATGGATAAGTATTGAATGTGAAACTTTATCAAATGCCTTAGATAAATCTGTGTAAATAGTATCTACTTGACAACCTTGTTCAAAACTAGAAATGCAACACTGTGAAAAAACCGCTAGATTTGTAAGAGTAGAGCGACCTCTAATAAAACCATGCTGAAATGGTGATAAGATTGGTTTAACAGCAAAATACATCGTATCAAATATAATATATTCAAAAACTTTTGCAATGTTACACAGTTTTGAAATGGGTCTGTAATTCGAAACGATATCTTTTGATCCAGATTTTTAAATATAAACAAGCGTAACTGCTGCAATCTTCCATTTATCAATAAAAACTCCCTGTTTAATCGAACTATTAAACAGAAAGAGCAAAGGAAGAGCTAATGATAAAGCAAATGTTTTAATGAAAAACCCACAAAGGCCGTCAGAATCAATCGTAATGGTCGATTTTAGTCTACTTATACCGTGAAAAACATCAACTTCCGATAACTTTAACATACCAAAACTAAGAGGAGAATTAGAAAAATGCATACGACTAATTGATTTTAACTAATGACGGTCAGTCAGTCTAATTGGGTTAGATCGGTCTATTTCCCCCATAGAAATGTATTTCCGTTTATGGGACTAACCGACCTTACAGCGTCAAAGTTCATTAGATTTCCACGAAAAATTTCACAAGATTTTAAAAACATTTGCTTTATTTCATCTTTGATTTGCGACAGTATCGCACCAGAGCTTCAATTCGCGTGTCTTAAAGCCGAGCCTCCGCAAAGAGCAACGAATTGTCATAGGTCATAATATTCAGGCGATTGTATTGACTAAGCCTTTAATGGGTTATCAATTTCGTGGTTGAGTGCAAGGCACTCAACAGTTAAATATGTGTTTGACATTAAAGAAAACGGGTCGTTTGAAAAACGAAGGCTGAGTTAAAATAGTTAAAACTTATTTCAAAGTTATGATTCAAATGTGGTTACTTTGGCTTTACTGCGTGAAAGTTTCCAGAAGGCGTAATTTTTGGTTTTGAAGAAGCCAATTGCAGAACATAGGACTTTTTGTGGTCATCACCAAAGACCGCGTCGGCGCGGATGATCACCTAAAGCTGGAGAATTTGAAAACGAACATTGCATTCGCACACATTGCATTTGGAGCCGTATGTCAGCAGGAACGAGCGGAATATTTTCCTCTTAGGCATCGATCGTATGCGGCTTATCTGTGTAGACAGACAAGCGACTTTACATAACCCAACCAAAAAATGTACAACGGAGTTAAATCGCATGATCTTGGAAGCCTAGCTACAGGCTCACGATACAAGACTATGCGCTCACCAAAAGTTTCCTTCAATAAATTGATGGTTTCGTTGGCTGTATGGCATGTAGCGCCGTCTTGTTGGAACCAAAGTACGTCCTCCAATTTAGGCACGAAAAAGTCATAAATCAGTTTTGAAGAAATATGGACCAATGATTCACTCTGCTCATAGAGAACGCCAAACAGTGAATCTATAAGGATGTAACGGCATCTCAACAATAGCATATGGATTTTCGTTAATTCAAATCCGACAATTTTGTTTATTAGAGTACCTATTCAACCAAAAGTGAATTTATCGCTGAATAGAATTTTATTGTAAAAATCAGGATCGGTGGCCATCCTGGTTTGGGCCCATTTACCACGATTTGCAAACGTTACTCCGGAATATCGTTTATATTCACCTTGAACATAAACCGAGTGACAGCTGTCAAAAACACCAACCCTGAAACAATCCCATGACAGCCGGTTCAATGATGGACCGGATTGACCCGAAGAAGTAACTCGTCGGCCAAGGGCTGTCACAAGGACACACAGTTCCCGATACAACAACAACCAACCCCAAAAAAGTGTAGCCATCTTAAAAACAACACGTCTAAAAAACACCCTTCACTTAATTATTTTAAAACCGATAACATTTTACTACAGAATAAATTAGAGTTAACATGTAGAAATTGAGGCTATCCTCAAAGAAGTGAATAAATCTTTTGATCCAGCTAAAACGCACAATGTTAGTTGCAAATAAAAGAAAATTTTAAAAGAATTTTTCTATTGGCAATTATGATAATTGGGCGAACTACAAGTATCTCATTTTTTAACTTTTAAACTATCATTTGCTTATTGGCTTACACTTTTTCTTTTAAATATCCCATAAATAAGAAATCGAACGGTGTCCAATCACATTAAGTTTATTGCGAAAATTACCCATTGTTATGTAGATGTGTGTTAAGTGGCACCATTCTATTTGGACATCATCTTCGTGAAGGTCCACATCCTCAATTTCTGGCAACAAGGAAGCGCGTTATTATCTAGAAAAAGCGAGTGTCGAGGTTGGCGGCTCTTCTGCCACACTTTTGCGAACAACATCAATATATTTCACCAAATGAACTGAGCAATCATGCACGGGTATTTTTACATTTTCTACAGATCCAGTTTTCTAAAATTGGCTCACAATTCTCTCGATTGTGGACTTCCCTTAAACACAAAAAGTTAAGGCATGTTACTTTATTTCTGCCTGCAGTATTTTATAGTAAAAAAATAAGCAACATTCTTTCACGATAATATAAGTCTGGTTGGGAAATTTGTTTCATGAAGTCAAACAATTTATATTATTAATTTTTAACACCTTAGAACATGTCCTCATGGCTGCTAATGTAAACGAGAGGAAGATATGCAGACTACATTTTTGTGGCTCCGAATCACAATCAGTTTCGATTGTGCTCCCGTCAGTATGTCCATCTTTTATTGTAAATAAAGAATAGGTTCCAAACACGACCTATCGAGATCGGTATATGTTTTATTATAACACAGTAGCCCTTTTCAATCCCCGACACCGTAGGTCCGATATTGTCCAAACTTCATTTGATACGAGCGACTAATAACCAACCATAGTGAAGTTGAACTTTATCACGATTAGGATCTGTTGGTCTTGAGCCCACACATTAGGTCCAATCTGACTCAAATTTTACACATTAGATTCAATCTGACTCAAATTTTATAAGGTGACAAATCCTTGTTTTTCAAAGTGGTACAAAGTACTTAGAAATATCCAATTTGAGATAAATCGGAATTAATATGGACGCTCTAGATCGGTTCTATCTAAAAGTTGGGGAGACTCTAGTTCTGGGGCTATAACAAAATGTGGACCAATATGACCCGCGGCCAATGTTGGGTCCCGCTTTTGGATATAAAGACATAAAATCGGTTCAACATATTTATGAAATCTGAAGCTGAATCTGAACCAATTTTCTTCTATTTTTATGTGCGCCCGTCCTTGTCAACTATCTTCTGCATTAGAGGATGTAATATGTGTCTTGCAGAGCTTAATACATAAAATTGGTTTAACACATGTGTAAGTCTTAAGCCATTTTCTTTAATTTTAATCCCGTCGTTAATTGTAAAAACTTATTTTTGCCAAATTTTATCATGATCGAACCACAGTTGCATGTTGTAGTTTGAATGCAAGTATTAGATGGACATCAGGCGGTTTAAGCGACAGACATGTATAAATCAAACCAGCTCGTGATTCTTTGTCGATCGGTACACGAAAAGTTGGATCCAGCTCAAACATATGACATGAAACTAGCTGCAAATACCCTATTTCACAGATTTGTACATCGTACGATTATAAACAACAGTGCCTCAGTGCGTATGATCAACACAGGAGAAAGTTTACGTTGATATTAATCATACTCACCACTTGACTACTACAAAGCATACACGGCTTAAAATTGTAAGGGCAATTCATATACATTTATTGGCAGTTAGTCGCCAATCGTTCCCTTGGCTTTTCATTCAATCGTATATCCTTTGTTTCTCCCTTGATCCTTTCAAACAACCATCAACAACTTGTTGTTGCCAAAACCACGCCAAAACGATAAAAAAAATTCAATTAAAGTGCAATTGCAAAATTGTTGGCGCACCAACTTTAGTATGTTGTTAGTTATTGGCATTAGTTAGTTTGTTGGTGATGGCAACATCCCACATACAAAGTTAGCAGTAGTTTTATGCATGTTTAAACATGCATATGATGTGCTAATAATGTATGTTTAGCAGCAGAATGCAAATTACCAAAAAACGAAATTCTCTAAACTGCGCAAAAGTTTTCGGTAATTCTTTGTGCACATCCACATTCCATTTTTTTCTGTTTCGTTTTATTAAAATTCCTGTTTAAATATTTGTATTTTCTAAAAAAGTTTTAAATTAGAATTAAGCGAGATAATTTGAAAAGTAAATCAATGAACAGCAAATGGAATGGGAACATTTTGGATTTAGAAGGAAGATGGTGTATGAGGAAAGCTTATAAAGGAGATGATCATCATGTGGTGGCTTTAGCTATAGGTTTAGTTGAAGAAAGTAGTGCAGTTGAATTTTCTATTCGGTTTGTCATTTTATTTTTGTTTAGAGGACATAAATAAAGCTCATTTTAAACATTGTAAACAAAAAAATGATGATTTGTTCAGCACCTACTCGAAAGACACGGTGGCGGATGATTGCCGCTATTTAATTACCTTTTTTTATTTAATGAATCTGGTTAATTTTTCTTTAATTTGCACATTGATTTTAAGATTTAACAAAAATGGATTAATGGGACACTGAAACAAGGATTTTGATTGATTTACAGAGAGTGAAGGCGCACGTTTGGCGGCAATCCTCCACCCAGATGGACCAAAATGAGACTTGTTAAGAATTTTCTCGAGCATGAGAAAGTCAACAGAAGACCTTACAATCGGAACCCTTCAGTTCGGACTGAGGAAACAATCGCTGATATTGCTGCTGCCATACAAACCAATCCAAGAGTTTCGATAAGAGGCTTGTCTGCTCAAATGGGTATAAGCAGTCAGTCATTGCAGTCAGTTATGCACAAAGATTTGGACTATATCCCATATAAAATTCAAATGGTCAACAAACTGAACGAAGCTGACTTCCCGATTCGCTTGGAATTTTGCCAGAAGATGCTTCAAATGGTGAAAAAGGACGAAAACATGTTAGACTGTCTTTTTATGTCTGACGGGGCCCATTTCGATTTAAACGGCAACAAACAAAATTGTCGAGTATGGAGTGCTTCTAACCCACAGATACTATATGAGACGGAATTGCATCCACTTTGTGTCACAGTGTGGTGTGCAGTTTCATCACGCTGCATTGTCGGGCCCTACTTCACTGGTCACACCGGTAAGGTTAATGTAGACCGTTACTTGAGCATGTTGTGTGAGTTTTCCTATCCAGAATTACGCCGAATGAGAATTTCTTTCAACTCTGTGTGGTTTCAGCAAAATGGTTTAACTCCTCACATAGCCCGGCCTGTTATGACAGAATTGCGACGAAAATTTAGCAATAAGCTGATATCCTGAAACTCGACATTCCGTTGGACCCCCAGGTCACCTGACCTTACTGCACCTTATTTTTTTGTGAGGTTATTGAAAACAGGAATTCTCCAAAGCAAGACCAACAAGTTTGAATAAACTAAAGCAATCCATTCGAGAAACAATTGCGGCTATTCCTGTCTTAACTCCCCAAGCAGTAATATCCAACTTTATGGTAAGATGCCGCACTTGCATCAATGAGCAGGTGGCATTTAAATTCCAATATGTTTAAAAATAATTAAGCTATATTTAAAAAAATTGAATGAGCTTGAATATAAATAAAAAAAAAAATAATTTCATATGCTGAAAAAAAAAGTTATTTGAGTTTCCTAATGTACGAGGGCGACCGCAAAAGTAACTGGCCTAACAGAAAAAGAACCGTTTTTTTTGGAATTACTATTATTTATTTTTCAACATAATCTCCTTCCAACTCAATACACTTCATCAAACGTTTTTCAAGTTTTTTAATTCCATCCGAAAAATAAGATTTTTCAAGACCTTCAAAATATGCCTCAGTTTCAGCAATAACCGCGCTATTGGACGAAAATTTTTTGCCACCGAGAATTTTTTTTTTTTAAATTTGGAAGCAAGAAATAATTAGAAGGAACTAAATCTGGACTATATGGTGGATGCGGAGCAATTTCAAATCGTAATTCGGTCAGTTTTTGTTGAGTTAAAAGTGCAGTGCGTGAAGGAGCATTATCTTGGTGAAAATGAACTTTTTTTTTCTAAATGCGGTCGTTTTATCTTGATTTCTTCACTCAACCAATCCAATAATGCACAATAATATTCAATATTTATAGTTTTTCCTTTCTCAAGATAATCAATATATATTATACCCCTCGCATCCCAAAATACTGTGGCCATTACTTTTCCTGCTGACTTAACAGTTTTCGCCTTCTTGGGACCACTTTTACCAGCTTGTTTTGGCTGTTCTTTGCATTCTGGGATGTAGTGATGGATGCATGTTTCATCAATAGGTATGAATCGGCGCAAGAACTCTATTGGATTACGCTGATAAAAAGCTAAAAGCTCCTCGGAATTGGTCCAACGGACGATTTTTTGGGGCAAAGTCAACAAACGCGGCACATATATTGCGGACAGCTTTTTCATGTGGAGTTCATCATGTAAAATACTCCAAACATGTTTTTCGTGTATTTTAACAATATCAGCAAGTTCTCTGAGCTTTATTCGTCTGTCTTTAGTCACTTCATTAAATATTTTTTTAATGTTTTCAATAGTAGTAGCAGTTTTGGATCTTCTAGAGCGTTGTTCATCTTCCGTACTTGAACGACCCATTTTAAATTGTTGAACCCAGGATTTCACAATGGAATATGATGGTGCATTATCACCATGAGCAGAATCCAATTCATTTTTGATTAATTGTGGCGTATAACCTTTCATATAAAAGTGTTTAATTACCGCTCGAAATTCTTTATTTTCCATTTTTCAAAAATTATAAAACTTGTTTACTTCAATCACCTGTAACAAAGAAAATAATCATTAAATATTTCGGAAATTTTGACAGATGGCTTATAAAAGATTGCTTTAAAAAAACACAAATAAAGTTACTAGTAAAACAGAAAATGTGCCATGCCAGTTAGTTTTGCGGTCGCCTCGTAGCAATATTAGCCACCCTGTAGTAAACATCTCGCGCCCCGTAAAGAGAAACTGACTTATCCCTGTACGGATTTAACTCATAAGCGATCATCAGGAATCGGTGGAAGGTATAAAAATATTATCCGAACACCGGAATGGTACGTTTCTTCCACGAGAGATGCCACAATGATACGTATAAACTATGCTTTGCATACACATGTACGAAGCCGTTATAAAAATATTACAGAGTTCTCAATTTAAGAAATTTTGGTAAAAAGATATGTGTTTTACTCCAAGGCGTAACAGGATTATTTGTGTGAGAGAAACCAAAAGGGGTGGGTACGTCTAAATTCTTTATTACCTTATTGCCTTATTGCTGGGTACGTCTAAATTCTTTTTTACCTTATTGCTATTTTCTGATGACGTTAAGTACACTCGAAATGTGGAAATATATACCTATTAGCTAAGTACGTGGGCAGGTCAATAATTCCGCGACTTTTCTAATAAAACACAGTTTTTTTTGCAAAAAAAAATACTTTTCAGCACAATTTAATTTTAGCTCAATACACCTAGTTCAACGTTACTCCAATTTTTGTATCCCTTCCCAAAAAAAGATTTTCGAGGTCTATAAAAAAGGCATTAGTTTAATCAATAATTTCATCATTGGAGCTGAATATCTTTGCACCGAGCCATTTCTTTAGGTTTGGAAATGGGAAATAGTTACTGGTCCAATAGTACCAATTCTGAACACAATTCATGCAGTTTTGCCATTGAGACTGCACCCGTTCATTTTCCTGATGAAATGGTAATCGCGTCACATATCTTGCAGACAGTTTTCTTTAGTCCAACTGATCATGTAAAATTGAAACCATACTGCCATATAAAATGCGAATGGCATTAACAATCTCACGCACTTTTACTCTTCGATCGGCCACCACCATATCTTGGTTTTTTTCGACATTTTCGGGTGTACCTATATTTAAATTTGCGAGAAAATTTTATTGTTTTTGGTAAAATCGGTTGAACAGAGACTATCAATATGTCTAAAGTTATAATAGTGTCTTTCAATGAACTGAATAGCCTACTCGAGCCAAACTTTGTTACAATTAACTTCAATCTTGACAAATTCAGATGAACATATGTGTGGGAGCAACATTTTATTTGAACCGATTTCCATAACTTTGGTACTTGGTCTAAATAACTGACTTTTAGCAAATTTCATCAAGATTGGATGCTTCATAAAGATGCCAGAACTAAAAACATAAAATCTGGTAAATATGTGTTTAGGGGAACTATTTTTATGTAAATATGAACCGATTTTCTTCAATTTTCATAACGTTGCTTTGTTGGTCCTAAAAGAAAACTAACGTGTGCCAAATTTCATCAAAACTATATGTTATATATGATTTCTAGAGCTCAGGGCATACAATCGAATAAAAATATAAGCGCATAGAGAAAGGGACCTAAGAGTAAAAAAATCAATTCATTTTTTTTCTTTTTTTGATGTGGACAACATCTGAGCATCGAATGAGACCGATCCCATGCCCCAAAAGTGTCCCCTTTCAGAGATATGCGCGTTTTATGAGAGTGAAGTCGACGATTCTAAGCGCAAATAGAAGGGACCTAATCTTTTAAATGGCTCTCCTGAGCCAAACTTTTCATCAACTTTTCACACATTTTTTTGATGTGGACAACATCTGAGCATCGAATGAGACGGATCCCATGCCCCAAAAGTGTTCCCTCCCAGAGATATGCGCGCTTTATGAAAGTGAAGTCGACGATTCTAAGCGCAAATAAAAAGGGACCTAATCTTTAAAATGGCTCTCCTGAAGAAAACTGGTTTTTAACCTTAGGTCCCTTTCTATATTGCGCGTCACATATGTAAATCTGTACCGATTTTCTTTCTTTTCAATAGCGCCAAAGTTTATTAGGATCGAATATAAGATGTGGCTTATCGGAAGTGGATCAATCTTAAGGTATTATGTCCAATGTGGTTTTTTTCACAGTTTACGCTTGAGTTTTGTTAATTTTTTTTATTTTTCTTTTCAGTATTGTTAGTCATTTCATCGTAAAAGACTAACAAGGCCAAAACCACGGTTTTGAGCATTTCGCCATACCGGTTAAAATGCTCGAACGAGTCATCGAAAAGTGGACCCTCAGAATGGACACCTGGAGGTCTAGTTGCAGCTAACATTTGAAATTTATTATATTTATTTATTTAAATGGCACTAAATGTCCTTTCGGGTGAATAATAAAGAGTCCACACTTGATTTGAATTTTTGTACTTTTTTATTTTGACAAAATACCTCTAGATTAATCACCCTATATATGTTACAGCTTTATTTAAATCTGAACCTAATATCCTAGATTTTAAAAAGTGTCCTTTCTTGGTCTAAGAAAATAACGTAAGCAAAATTTCATAAATATCGGACATGTATTGCGACGTGTAGATGTGCGTACGGACCGATATACGGACGGGCAGCAGGTGATAATACGTCCATCGGTATACTTAAAGGTGGGTCTAGCTAATAGCTTCGAAATGTTTTACTCTTAAACTCTATCGTTCTACCAAATAGGCTAAGTGTAGTTACAATGAGATGAAGGGAATAAAATATCATTCCGGTTTTAGAAATGTAAACAGGGTATTAGCTTTCTGAACAGAATTGGCCCCCGGAAGCACAATACATAAAGCATTTTCAAGATAATTGAAAGGATCACCCCAAGATGGAGCAACCAACTAACATGGCTGAAATTACGAGTGGTGATGACAAGGTAACCAAAGGAAGCAGGATTTCTTATCCACGTATTGAGGCCTCAATAATGCCTTGGTATCAGGCGAAGCTAGGTGGAAGGGTTGATCCGCTAACAAAATGATATACCATTAGCAGCCCTAATGTAATATCGATACCGGATGAAAAACAGGTGGAGAAAACAGAGATTTTGGAAAGGTTAATAGAAAGCGTGGGACGTTCTTGATACTATCAATAAATCTCGCTAATCGAGTCAGCAATACTCTAGCAACTTCATTTGCTTATCTGTTGGTCACCGCAAACATGTGCCCTGACACCCTTTGATTATTTTCTCCAACATCTTTAGGGGATGAGTCCTTATTTTATTGCCGGAAAAAGGCCGAATATAGCACTGCACTTTTATACAGGGTGTCGGTCGGAAAGGTATACTACTTTGTTTGTTTATAATTTTTGATTAAATAAAAGAGAGTTAATCTTATATTGATGAATATTTTATTTAATGATAAATATCAGATAAATGTCCGTATCTGTTAACCTCACAAATGCGAGTCTTTTTGATCACATTTCACGTGGTATATCATTAATTTCATCACGAATATTCTGTTTGAGTTGCTCAAGCGTTTTTTTCCAATATGAACTGTCAAGGCTAGTGTTTACCAAAATGGCGGCAAAACAAATTAGTATACCTTCCCGGCGGACACCCTATAGATAATAGTGTTGATGAGGCCTAAAAATTAGTATTATTTTACCGAATTCGACTTCAATTTAATTAAGCTATTGCCTGTTAGAGAATCAGTTAATTTTTATATATAAAAATGAAAAGCCGGAATTTCCGCTTTTTTATCACATATGCAAAATTTTTTTAAGTTGTGTCGAACAAATGACTGGAATTCCAGCCACGAGGGGATACTAAACTAGCGCTTTTGCAAGACTAATTATAAATAAACAAATTTCAGTGTCGACGTTTGAAAAATTCGATTTGAAAATTAGCCCGAATTTCCATCAATGGTTACTTTAGGACAAGTGAGTGACGGAAATTCCTGCAGTTCAGCCTAGTGTGTTAAAATATCACACAGCTGGAGTTAATATTTTCATTTTGTTCCTCATTGCTGCCATCTGATAGCCCTATAAGATGAGTTTACGAAATCTGAGGTCAAAACTTCAAGTTGACAAATTCTCTGTACACTGTTGGTGTATATATACGATAAATTGTTTTTTCTGGAAAATATCTATTCGTTAAGATTCAAACTTCATATCTATGAACAGCCGCAGTTGTTTTTAATAGATCTGAGCTTTGCGATGTCAAATTGCTCCTCGTATCATCCGCAACTATTTTATCTAGATCAGCCTTTTGCGTTGTCGAATTGCCCCTCGTATCATCCGATTTTATTTTATTGGCATTTTAATCAATAGTGACCTTCTCCTGTATAAGTCCTTGAAATTGTTTGCCTCAGCTTCCTTCTTTATTATTTCAGATCTCTGGGGATCTACGTCCCCTTGCTATAAGTTGGCCAAAACTGCTCTCCCTTTTTGTTGCTCTCTTCCCGAAACTTTTTTTAATGGTTTCATTTGCACAGTTAATGAACTTTTTCTCGTTTGGCTTTTGTGATATTTGTGTGCTGTGTGCCTCCAATATTTTATTATCTCACAGGAACAATAAACCATAAGGACGAAGGCGATATATATCTTAAGTGTCCCCCCCTAACACTTACACTCCTGCTGCCATGACCACAGCTCAGTAAGTTGGCCATCATGGTGTGTCATCAAATTTTATGATAACGAAAGTAGAGCGGGAGCCAGAGGGAGAGAGGCCGAGAGTGACTGTATGAAAAAGTTCAAGTTACTATAATTTATTCAGACAAAGCTTTCCAATAAAGTTTCTTTTCTTTCTCGTCGACCTCTCGTCCAGTTTCTCGGCTTTTTCGAGTTTTTGTCCATTTCGCCGAGATCAATATTAGAAATCAAATTAGCGCCCCAATGTGTTGATGCTGGATTGCTGGACAGACGTTGATGGTGATGTATGCGTGCAAGTGACAGTCTGTCTACCATGACTTGCAGGTTTTTCTTTCTTGTTTTCCTAGTTTTTTTCCACTTCTATTGTATTTCCGCCACTGGAGGTGGGCATGTGTTTTTTGTGGGCGGACAAAAGAAATCATTCATTTTTCTTACACATAAATGTCAATTCAATGACTTTTTCTTCTGACATCTTCCACGGGATGTTGTTGCCCACCCTAGAATGTCGAAAAACCAAATCATTACAAATCAAGTCAGTATTGTCCGCAGAAGAGGAAAAACCCGAAACCGAATGCCAAAAGCTGATGTCATATTAAAAATAGTTTTTCCATTTAGTCTCGACTGTAAGAAGCATCACAGAAATGCTCGTTACTTGTCAGACTGTGTTTTTTAAGGGTACAGCTTGCGTTGTCTTGCGGACAACAACGTTACCATATTTTATGTGAAGATTTTGCTCACTTTAACTTTTCTTTGTCCTAGTGAACAATTGCTGTCGTTCAGTTCTCTTTAGTTTGCTTTATTCGAATTTAATATGACTTTTTTATGGTGGGTATTTTTCGCAAAACAAAAAAGGGAAACCATTAGACAGCCAAACGTAGCAGCAGCAGCGTATTTCCATATAATTTTCTGCAAATTCATCATAACTCTCATCATCAGCAAAGCTTGTGAGTTTAACTTTGAGCTTGTCGTGTCTACCTCGCGAGATTCTGGGAACTTTCCTGGGAAATACTTACTATCGTAATACTCAATATATCACCCGCTCAATGCTCCCCCTGCTTTGCCGTAATCTCTTTTGGTTTTGGCACTTCCGCTCCTTGGCACATTTGTCTTACACTCTTACATGTCTATAAACACGACAACATGTATATCCTTGGCCGAAAATGTCCTTTCACTTACATCTCTTTCATTTGTTGCTAACAAACATTTGATGATTAATGTGGCAAAAATTATTCTCCTGTGTAATCGTTTCTAATTTTGCAGACGACATCGTATGTTTTTTTTTGGCCCCTTTTGGTAAATAGAGTGATAACTTGGATGGTTCTTTTAGTCGTTCGTGTTTAGGGATACTCCGTTAAGTCTGCTAAAGATTGCTAAGGAAATTGACTTAATTTTTACTTGAATGTTATGAACCACTACCTAAGCTTTATGTTTCGATGCGTATCGCTTTATCCCAAGGACAAGATATGAGTCAGAAGTCATCTCCATCCCCTCCAGGTGGGCCATGTAGAGTTTTTTTTATAACCTCCAATGAAGGGTTAATGGTCATTCCGATTGCAACACCACATAAAGTAAAGGGTGCTTCAACTGAAACGCACGTTTCACTGAGTCGCTTGTGGCTCACTCTTCGACAATAATACTTCACATATGCGAAATCAATGCATGCTTTGTTATAGATCATTAAACAAGTAGATATCATGTCGGCAGCACATAGAATGGTATTGAAATGTCGCCCACACCAATGACGAAATGCGTTTATCAGACGGTGATGTGTTTGCTTTAACTTCGCTGACTATTCCTTCCCTTTATGACATCCAACAACAAACTTAATATTATTAACTTGTGGAGTAATTCTTCTTTTCTTCTTAGTAATTCTTCTCTTCTGGAGTAATTCTTCTCTTTTAAACACACGATGTTTTTTTTAAATAAAACCAAAAGTTTTCATTCTTTAAAAGGATCTATGACAATTATGGGTGAAACAAAATATCGGCCAAATGCTCGTCACGGCTTCGGTGGCATACCTCGATCCGATGGTCTATATTTTAAATGACTCTGGGACATAAGGAGGTTCAATGTCGTTAATGTGTCGAAATATCTCATTCTTTAGCTCTTTAATTGTTTTTGGCGTAGTTTTTTTTTGATAAAAAACCCCAAAGAAAGAAGTTCAATGATGTAAAGTCACAGGATCGTGGCGGTCATTTAACATCGCCACGACGCGAGATAATACGGTCATTGAATTTCTCACACAAAGGAGCAATTGTTTCATTGGCTGCGTGGCAAGTATTATCCTGTTGGTCCATGTGGCAAGTATCACATATCGTCCTGTTCCATGCCCTTAATTTAGCGACAGCGAACACTATTCACGGTTACTGCTAGGCCGACCTCTATATTGAAGTACGGCCCGATGACGCCGCCAGTATATAAACTGCACCAACAAATCGCTCTTTGTCGATGCATCGGGTTTTTAATAATCACAATTATGTGCACAAAAAAAATCACAAATTGCACGAAATGCATTTGATTTAAACGCCTACGAGGGCGGTTCGGAAAGTTCTTAGCCTATCAATGAAAGAGAATAGTTAGTTTTTCAAAAATATTTTTATTTTTCAATATAATCTCCTGAAACTTCAATACGCCTAGTCCAACGCTTATCTAGCAATTCTATCCCTTGCTTAAAATAGTTTTTCTCAAGGTCTTCAAAATAGTGGTTTACAACTGTAATTGCATCTTCATTTGAGGTAAAACGCTTGCCAGCAAGGTTTTTTTTTAGATTTGGGAACAGGTAAAAGTCACTGGGAGCTAAATCAGGAGAATAAGGTGGGTGGTCAAGCAACTCGTACTTTAATTCGTTGATTTTAGCCATTGTTAAAACACTCTTGTGCGCTGGTGCGTTGTCTTGTTGAAAAATTATTTTTTTGTGTTGTAAGCCAGGACGTTTTTCTCGAAGTTGTACCTTTAATTGATCCAAAAGGTTGCAATAGTACTCAAAATTTTGTGTTTTACTCTTTTGCAGATAGCCAATCAATAAAAAACCTTTAAAGTCACAAAAAACCGTTGCCATAACCTTACCAGCCGATTGAATTGTTTTTGCCTTTTTTGGGGCACTTCCTCCAGCTTCAGTCCATTGTTTGGATTGTTCTTTTGTCTCCGGAGTATAGTGGTGGATCCATGTCTCATCAAAAGTTATAAAACGATGCTTAAAATTCATTTTATTTCGCTGAAAACGATCCAAACAAGCTTGAGAAATGTTTATTCTTATGAGTTTTTGGTCGACTGTTAACAAGTGCGGTTACCCATCTTGCAGAAAGCTTTTTCATCTGTAGTTCTTCATGCAAAATTTAATGGACTCGATCATTTGAGATGCCCATGATATTAGCTATTTCACGCACTTTTATTCGTCGATCATTTAATACCATATCATGCACTTTGGCTACAATTTCGGTTCCATATCATTATGAATTTCTTGTCCCGATAAACCTTTTTTATGTAAATATTTAATGACACCACGCATTTCTAATTTTTCCATTGTAAACAAATCGCGGATGCGTCTTTTGTGAACACCTGTTTCTATATAAAGGAGTTGCCAGATCGAAACAAAATTTAACATGTGTTCATAGCAGAGATGGAAGTTTCGAAAACACTTAACTTTTTTCTGTTTATACCGCGCTTTTTGTGCTAGGCTAAGAAGTTTCCGAGCCGCCCTCGTAAATGGAAAAATCGTGAATAATTTAAGCAAACCGGGTCTGTAGGAGTTCTGAGAACACCAGTGCGTGCTCGTACAGCTCGTACTGCAGAAAATATTGCTGCTGATCGCTATTTGTGCCTGAAGAGCCGTACACCTCAACAACTTCGCCGTTGATGGACATTATGCATAAAGACTTGCTTACAAGGTGCAATTACCTTAAGAACTTAAGCCTCTTGACCATTCCAAACGTCATTAATGATCAGAATGGTGGCAAGAAATAGCATCGGCCCTTAAAATTTTAACACCCTTTATCTTTTTTGCCTCTTCAGGGTAGCACCTATGATACTTCTTCCTGGCTACATTTAATGTAAGACCGTGAATCTTATAAAATGTCACAAACAAGTTTTGATTAAATTTTTTAAGGTCATAGGTCAACACATATGAAACGATTTCTCTTTATATAGGGTCTTAACAACGGAGGAACCGGCACGATTATTCCGAAAGTGTTTTTATATAACCACAAATACGTTAGGCAATATGCATTCTAATCTAGTTTTTTCTTGGATATCTAGCATTTGAATCCATTTCTGGACATTGTGCAATAGGCCAGCACAAAGTTTCCATCGTTTTGAAACGACTATTGACATACAATCCCACATGTAAGCACATGGATTGTTCATTTTTGAGTTCATTCATTACGTTTGTGTTTAAATTAAAAACTTTCTAATATTTTCGTTACACTATTTCTATATTTACAGATGGGGTTTTTACAACTCTTGTGCATTTCATGTTTCACATATAATTTTGTTGCCAAATATTTATTTAAGAACTCCCACTACCCTAACACACACTGGCAGCTCTAGAACACATACATACTCGTATACACAGAAGCATACACACGTACGCTCAGTTATACTGGCGAAAATCATTTGGGAAATTGTTATAACACTTTCAGGGAAAATTATAATTAGTTTGTACAGAGTTATTAACTCAACTCGTGCTTTGATAGAGAACATGTATTGCAAAACTTTGAAACAAAGTACGTCGCCGCTCAAATTGGGTGTGGAGGTGGAAGGGATGTGATTAATAAGACTTGAAGTTCAATCGATGAGGGAGTTCAATAAATTAGTGAGAGGTTCGATGTTAGTTAGTAAATTGAAGGTGTATTTAAAAATCGAAACAAATTTGAAAATACAAGCTAATCTTTGAGATAGATCGTAGCCATAGTGGCAATCGAAGGGTATCTTTTAAAATTATTTGGAACTTTTTTTAGGTATGTTATTTTCGAAAATACTTTGAAAATCATCAACTGAGGGTCATTTTACTACGAAGTCGCTTACTCCTCAGTTGATTATAAGACTATGAAATGCTCATCGAACATTGATGGTAAAAGTGTACGACTACAACTAAACCTTTTTTCCTCGTGATGATTGATCTATAGGTATAAACCATGTGAAAACTTCTCTGATGCCTTAGTCGTTTGGAGCCAGCATTAAACATAATGTCCCTGTCAGTGAGTATAAGAATTATATCGTGCACAGCTTATTAATATGATAGATGTTCCCCCTTGTTCGTTAATAGAATGTAGTGGGAATTAATTAAGATTGACGTAAATGATTGAACACCAATTGATTCTACATATGTTGACAATAGCTGTGTTTTTTTTAGGTTGCAAAACTAGCATTTGAATGGACCAATACCAGTCAGAGTTACAACAGTTATTTTTCTAAAAAAAATTCAAACTCGACACACCCTGCTTTATGAAAATGTATGTATTTTGTTATACAGGATGTCCGCTTGGAAGGTATACCATTTTGTTTTGCCGACACTTTGGCAAACATTAGTCTTGACAGTTCATATTTGGCAGTCTTGAAGTAGAGACATGGCAAATTTATTATGGACAAATTTTCGATAAACCAACGTGTTTTAATCTCTGTGACAATGAGAAAGTTAAGTGAAATTTTTGGGAGAAACAACGTGCCAACAATTTATTGTGTAGTGAATGATTTCGAAGAAAGAGGGTCCGTAGCTGATAGGCCCAATCATGGACCACAACGTACTGCATGATCGGCTAAAAACATTGCTTCTGCCAAGAAAGTGTTAAAAACAATCCATCGACCTCAATTCGACGCCGTGCTCAGGAGCTTGGTCTTTAAAGAACAACTTTAGTCACAATTTTTTTTTTTATTTATTCTTTTTAAACCAGTTATAGTTTTATTATCTTGTCATATATGACATATATGTCATATATGTCATATATGACTTTAAAACAGTTCTCCCAGGTGGCGTTTGATTTTATTAATCAAATTAAATATAAAATCCTTAAAATAGCATCACTGTTACTATTTAACCTTGTTTCTGTGCAAGTTCACGGGCCTTGGCGCGTTCCAGTTTTGCAATACGAGCCAAACTCTTGGAGCCCAAGATACCGCCACCCCAGTGTCTGCGGATTTCATCGTGACGATCATTGTAGTTGGTCTTGATAGCTTCGATGAGTTTGCTGAAGTTGGCCTTATCGTTAGCTTCAACATTGGTAAGAGCCAGCGCTGTGCAGGTCTTGCGACGGACCAACAAGCCGAGGCGAGCCTTGCCCTTAACAATGCAGTATGGAACTCCCATCTTGCGGCACAAGGCAGGCAAGGACAACACCAACTCAAGAGGATCGACATCATGGGCGATGACAACCAATTGAGCCTTCTTTTGTTCCACCAATTTGGTGACGGTGTTTGTACCGGAGCGGACAAAACTGGGCTTCTTTTTGGGTTGGACATCCTTACCCTTAGCCTTGGCTTCGGCAATCATCTTCAAGCGTTGCTTCTTAACAATGGCGGATTCTGGGCGGTATTTCTCCAACAACTTGAACATTTTCACAGTGGTGGTCTTGTCCACAGTTTAGCTGAATTGGTGGATTGGAGGTGGTACCTTCAAACGCTTCTGCAAAACGGCCTTTTGGCGCTGAACACGAATGTATTTGGGCTATTTGACGAAACGGGACAAATCGAGTTTGGGCTGAACATTTTGGTCAATTCCAAAGTTCCTGGGACGCTTCTCGAAAAGTTGGTTGACAACCTTCTTGACAACGGGCTTCTTAACAGCCAAAAATGCTGGGGCAACCTTCTTGGTCACTGGCTTCTCTTTGGCCTGGGCTTCTTAACAACCATTACGAACTATTTTTATTACAAGATGTTTATGAAAAAAGGATTTGCATTTGTTTCCGTTTAAGATTCAGTTGACACAAGAGCTTCTTCCGCAAGACCATTAACGCCGCCGTATAGATGCCAATAGGATGTTACAGCTCGCCTATGACAACCCCGATTTTCATGAAAAAATCATAATGAGTGACGAGGCACATTGCCCAGAATAGTCGGTTCTGGGCAATGGAAAACCCTCAAATTATTCATCAGTCACCTTTGTATCCATTAAAAGTGACAGTCAGGTGTGCAATTTCGTCAGGAGGAATCATTGGACCCTACTTCTATGAAAATGAAAACGTCGTAACGGTATGCGACATCGTGTCAATGGGATGCGACATCGTGATATGATTGAAAACTTTTTAACGCCAGAACTACATACTCATGGCTTTATTAACATGTGGTATCAACAAGACGGTGACGCAACGCATACAGTCAGGATTACAATGGAACTACTGCGAGACCTCTTTTCACAACAAGTCATTTCAAGAAATGGTGATGTTGATTGGCCTCCTTGGTCGCCTGATTTGACTGCTCCGGACTTCTTTTTGGGGAGATATCTGAGAAGCAAGGTTTGTGCAAACAAACCAGAAACGTTTGAGCAACTCAAACAAAATATTCGTTATGAAATAAATAAAATATCGAGTAAAATGTGTGAGAATGTAATGAAAAATGTGCTCAAAAGTGCTCGCATTTGCTAACAGAAGCGGACATTTATCTGATATTGTATTTCATTTATAATTGCCGATATGAAATAAAACATTTATCAATATAAAACCCATTCTTTCATTCTTTTTTTTAATCAACAATTATAAACAAAAAAAGTAGTATTCCTTCCCGACGGACACCTTGTATATACTTCAAAAGAATCAAACAAGAGGAGTGGTTTTCGGCAAATTCCTATCGGGTACATCTGCACGAGATGGGGTAGGTGAAACAATAAATCAATTCGAACTGAAAGTTTAAAGTAATTTTACACATTTTGTGCCAAATAATGGATTTTTTTATATTTCATTAACTATTTTTGTACTATTTATATTTTTTTATTATCTGCCTTTGATGAACTCAGTGATGAACCCTCTTGACGTTCTATTCTCTTAGGTGACCACAAAAAACCAATGTTGCCGTGTTACTCTCAATTTTGTTCAAAGTTGTCAGATGACCATTTTGCAAACTAACTAGGCTAGTTACCTCAAAAGAACACGCTTAATATTTTTTTTTGTAATTAACCAACTACTAACACAGTACAATAAGTAGCTTCACTTAATTGTAAATAAAATCAGAACGCGTTAATCGATTTCTATGATCTATGTCGCATTTTGTTTATAGGTTATGTGACTTTACGTGAAAGTTATAAGACTCTACATGTTTTCCCGTTCGGGATTTATATGTTTTAAAAAAAAAAAAAAATTTTTTTGGCAAAATTTTCTTCATAAATTTATTTCTAATTGCAAAAGTGTTGATTTGGTAGAGAAACAGTATATTAATAGATTAAAGAAAATGTAATTATTAATTTTTCTCAATTTATTTCAGCAAAATCGAACTAGTCGTTCTCGAGTTATGTCAAACTACGTTTTTGCCAACATTTTACAACTAAGCGAAAAAACGTCAAGATAATGAAAAAATGTAAAAGGTCATAAAAACTGGCACATACGAACGCAAAACCCTTTGAGGGTTTTAATATACTGACCTAGTACCATCACCCTGACTTGGAATTTCTCACCCCCCAGACAATAACCCCAAAAATGTTCCACAGTGTAATTAGTGGTTTCATGCGGTACATGCGGTACATTGCGTTGGTCGGTGGAAAGCAAGGACTCGAAGGGGGGAAAGAGGGAGTTATGTTTATTGACATTCGTCTTGAATTTATGGCTGTCGTAATAGGTGGGAAATACATTTGCTGGAAGTCGTTCCACATACGGACAGTACCGAAAAAAACAAATTGGATATATAGTGTACAGTGTGGTCAACCAGCCAATCGATAACAAATAGGTCTGAATTTCTGGAAAGTCGTGTATCCCTGCAGGAATAAGACCATGGCTGTTTAAAGAACACCCTAACTCACATTCCGACGATGCTCCAGGAAAAAATGAGCGTTGAATACCCTACAGTCACTACACTCAGCACCATCGCTCTCCTTTGAACACGATCCAGAAACTCCAAGGATGATTTTGGAACACCTGCCCATATATGGGAGTTGTATTCAGTAAGTTGTAGGATCAGTAAAACACCGCTTCAGGAAGCCTATACACTTGAGTGCTTCTTTCGAAACTTTGAATGCATGCCTCGCCCAACGAGCGTCACATTTTAGTTTCATGCCTAGAACATCAAGTTTATCTGATTGTTCGATATCCATACCATCTACAGATAACGACGACTCTGTTGGGTCAGTAAATCGCTTGTGAGACAATAAGCAGCACTATTTTTTAAGTGCATTCAAATCTATTTTATTCGCTCGACCCCAACGACCAGTAAATCCCATGCTTAATTCGCCTTCTAATATTCAAGAGTTGAATATTAGTAGTACTCGTACAACAGGGCAGAAGTATAACAATTATTTAAATTGATTACCCTAATGATGAACGACGAAGTCAGTTCGAAATATTGGGTTATTTAAAATTAAATAAATTATAAAAACAACAACATCTGTTTTTTGCTTATGACCTCAAGCCTGACAAACACTGAAAAATAAACAACAAAAGGTCAACTATACAAATACAAAAAAAAACTAAAATTGTTAAAAAAAATTATTTACCTTAAAATGATTTTTTCCACAAATTTCTACCTGTATTACTCTTAAGTAAGCACCTTGAAGACGTTGCACCCTGCCCAAACATAGGCTAAAGAATTATTCATTACATGCCACCTAACTTATTTTGTTCAAAAGATATAATTTTTTCAACAAAGAAACTTAAATGACGCTGCTGTACATCGTTAAACGAAATAAGCATATAATAAACGTCTATCGGTATGATTTCAGGTGGGTCTGCCTCAAATACGGGGTGGAGAGCGGAAATTTGCTTTTTTCACTGCAGGCTGTGGCGGCACTGTTGGTCAATGAGAGTAGAGAGTGTGCATGGCTACGAGGGCTGCTATATATATTTCTGACCTAATAATAAAAATGCGAATATTTATCATCAAAAATGGTTTTATTGTTTTTCAAAGTACAATAAAACCAATTGTCGAAGTACTTTTTCCACTCCGATTGATACACCTCCAAAACATGGTTGTTGAATGCTTCAACAGCATTTTCTGGCGACGAAAATCGTTGACCACGCAGTTTTTTCTTAATGTGCGGGAAAAATGGAAGTCATTGGGTGTCAAGTCAGGCTGTACGGCGGACGACCCATCAATTCGACGTTTTGGCCGGTCAAAAAGGCGCTGGTTTGAGCCGATGTGTGAGAGCTAGGATTGTCTTGGTGCACAATGATTCGTCTTCTCTTGTTCGTTTTTCGAATTTCTCCGAAGACTTCAGGAAAACAAATTGTGTTTTACCACTCAGAATTGACCTCCAACGTTACACAAACGGAACAGTCACCACATCACCAGTTTTTTCGAAGCAACAGCGATCATTTGCTTCAAAATGATTCTTCCACGAACAACTTTCGTTTGATTTGGCTCGTCTTTGAAGACCCACACGGTCGATTGTTGTTTTGTTTCGGGTTCATACGCATAGATTCATGATTCGTCACCTATGACGGTCTTATAAAGGTCTTTTGAAGCACCGCGATCGTATTTTTTCAAAAATTTCTTTGCACCAATCGACACGAGTCTTTTTTTGAGCGATTGTCAAACTGTGCGGGATCCAACGAGACCAAACCTTTTTTACGGCCAGGTGTTCATGCAATATCGAATGAATGCTGGTGGAAGAAATGCCCAAAGATGCCTCTTTCACACGATATGTCACATGACGATCTTGCATTATCAGTTCACGCACGACATCAAAGTTCTCTGGCACAGCGGCCGTTTTTGGACGACCTTTAAGTCTTTGAGCGAGCGTCGGATTCGATTTAATTCATTAAACCAGTTTTTCACAGTCCTATAGGATGGTGCTTCATCGCCATACAAAGATTTAAGTTCATCGATGCACTCTTGTCGTGATAATCCACGTCGAAGGTTGTGAAATATGATCGCACGAAAATGTTCACGAGTTAATTCCATTTGTTTGCCAAATTTATTTTTTCGAGTTACTGTAAACAACACAAATGTTAGTCGTACGTCAAAGCGTTTTGAGTACGTTTATGCTAAAAAATGTCAAACTTTCCAATGTAAATCTCAGATGGCGAGGAGCAACACTATGTGTTGCCTAGGCCAGAAATATTAACAGAAACCCTCGTAGTGAGTAACGGGAGATTTGTACTCGTCTGCCTATAAGGTGCCATCATGCATTGGACACGTGAGGAGATGTCATTTTGTGTTAAACCTTCTTTTTTCAAATGCGCACTCGATCATTGCAGGGCATCGTGCTATTTGTTTACGATTCGTTGTTTCCCCACGCGGACTGAAATCAATTGTAAATTGGTTAACTTTATTGAGAACAGCAGGGCATATGTCATGCGTGCGAAGGGAGCTGAGAGAAGGATTATAACACCACAAGACATCGAGAGAGTTAGAGCAGCAGTACTGCAATCTCCGAAACGATCTGCACGGAAGCAATCACCCTGGGCTCTAGGCATTTCCAGTTGTTCTCTCCACCGGATGAACTCTCTTCATGATGAACTGAATTTTCACCCGTATAAACAGTGCGTGGTCTAACACGGCGGACCTATGGTGAAGGCATTTTTGCAACTATACCCCGTGACGCAATTGTGTTGTTTTCTGATAAGGCACATTTTCACCTCAGTGGGTGTCTAAACAAAGAAAATAAGAGGAACTGCAGTGAAACGAACACCAGAGAACTTCACCAGAGACCTCTGCATTCGGACCGCGTCACTATGTAGTGCGCCCTATCACGAGTAGGCATTATTGGCCCTTACTTTTTCCAGGATTACAGTCTTGCAGTAACTGTGAACTAATACCGGTTTTTGACTATGATACAGGATTTTTTTCAGTCGTCCTTGAGGCACTGCAAGTAGGGGATACATGGTTGCATTGTTTGAGGCAAATGTTTCCTGGGCGGCTTATCTCTTTGAGGGGTGATGTGAACTGGCCGGCACGCTCACCAGGGGGCTAATCACGGCATTCGACGACGAATGCAAATTCGAATAGAAAAATATTTCGATACGTTTAAATGTTTGGATCATGGCATTCGATCGTAATGTTTTATCGCATACTACTTTTTTTTGCAATGCTGCAAAACAAAGACTTTCAACTCAAAAGATGTGTCGTTGGCTGATTCGAGCACGACGTGGGACTGTTAAAAAATTAAATAGATAATAAGAAACATTTTACGCATTATTGCAATGCAAAAATGTAACGATTAATTATTTTATTGTAGTTAATTTATTATTTTATAACAATTCATGGTGTTTTTACGTAATTTTTGTCGAAACCACTACTGTGATAACACAAATTGAGTTTCCTAAAAGGCCGATGAAACATCTTTCTTTGCTGATTCTCTTTGCGGCAAGCATACGAGTATGATGACAAGCAGAGAAAAGCAGAAAAACAAAACAACAAGCGTGAATATTTTAATAAATGCAAGTGAATATTTTAATAAATCTGATAAAAATATAGAAATTAGTTATAAATGGATCCAATGCTATTTTTTTACTCATCATCGTCCGATTCGGAGGAGGATTGCAATGTAAACGTAATTAGAAGAAATATTCGAGATAAAAGCAATCGTTTTTTCATTATCTTTGTCCCTAAAAATAATAAAAAAGACGAATATTTTTACGTTATTTCACAAAATATAGAAAAATACCTACATTTCTTTTGTTTTACTCTGTTGTTTTGTTTGGCGTCATTAAAAATGGTAGTGTTTGGTTTTTTTCGATGACGGTTGTGCTTTCGAATTCAACTTCGGGTAGTTTCAATTCGATAACGATTGCCGTGATCCAAATTAATTGCGTTTCGAAGTAAATTTGGTCGTTAACGAATGCGGTGATTAGCCCCCAGACTTAGCCCCTAGAGTTCATGAAAACTTCAGAAAACGTATGCTGCAGTGAGAGGATAGCAAAGGTCGACATTTGCCAGATACACTATTTAAAACCATGTAATTTAAAAATTCCCTAACTGTTCAATATAATTAAAATATTAAAATATAAACTAAATTTTTCTTAAGTTCAAAATTTTTTCTTTTATTCCCAAATAAGCAACTTCCGCGTTCCACCCTGTATACCAAACACAGCTTAATAATTTGAGAGACTGGTACTGTTCGTGCTAGAATTATTTGTTTACCATAGTCCTTAAGATGTACCGCAAGCTATGTAATTTTACTTGTCCTGTTAACTTTAATAATTACACTTCCATACGTAGAAAAAAATGCTCATATAAGTTTTGTGTCACTACCAAAAGTACAACTTGGGAAATTCTGTTTTCCCAAATGAAAAATCAATACATCCTTGAGCCGTTTTTGTTTTCGCTTCTCTTTGTATTTGGTTAATTCGCATCAGAGAAAGAGAGAGACGAACTATTTGGCAAAACTCTTAATTAACTAATAATGATTTTCAGTCGTCGACAAACAAACTATACCCGTTCATAGAAAATCCAACTTTTGCCATAAGCTGAACGAATGTTGAATGAGTTCAGCTGCTCTGCGTATAGTTTTGCGAAAAAAATATTGAACGTATTTAGACTAGTGAGAAACTAAAAGTTTTCGTTGAAATAAACACACAGAGCAGCAAACGGAAACTTTTGATAATATTTTGAAGCAGTAGCGGCGGCAGAGAACGTACTCTAATAAATCCAAGGATAACGAAAATATAAACAGAACTAAGAACATACATAGAAATTAATACAATCGCCTGCATATAGGGTGGGGTAAGAGCAAGTGCATAATTTATATCAACGTATTACAGAAAAAGGATTTTTAGTCATTGACTAAATTAGGATTTAGGGAAAATGTACAAAGCCTAAATTACTTCAAGGCTTTCCTGTCTTTTCCACACTTTGCATTTGTGATATGTACGGCTGCAATTAGTAAACCTGATGGTTTCTTTCACGTCACCCTGTTTGTAAGCAAAAAAGGAGGAGCTCATTAAATTAGTCACTGCTTGCTTGAGGATTTATGAAAAAACATGAATGATGGAAATCAAATGAGTTGAAAGTAGAAAGAGCAAACCAAAAAGGATTAGTTTTGAAAAGGAGTGAAGAAACAGAAATAATTTGCAGTTTTTTCGCCATAGTTTGTCACGGCAAAAAAGTTAGCATTTGCCATGATTCTATTGATAATGAAGAGGATTTAACTAGAAGAAAAAACTTGATATGGTTATTATGCAACATCATTTTTGGCTCGAATATTACAATTTAGACTTGTTGCTACGCTGAAAAAAACAACGAAACATAACATAAAAGGGTATTACATTTTGGCACACCCTTTTCATCCTAGTAATGGTAGATCCTTGTGGTCAAGGATGGTATTGGAAATTAATCATAAAGTGACTGGATTAAAAAGAACTTCAAATGATTGTATTGAAATATCAAAGTTTATACCGTTTAGGGAATATGGCAAGATTGATGGTGAATACCGCGACGTAAACCAGGTCCGGAGCCAAGGGAGTATCTTAAAATTTTTAACCTCGGTTTTTTGTATCCTGCGCCACGCTTTGGTACAGGCTGTAATGACTTAAAGGTGATGTCAAAATGCTGGTTAATTATTGTAATTGTAATGTGCAGGTTCACAATAAGCACCATTTTCAACAAAGCTTTGTACATTGTTCTGATTTGGGCCAAGGACGAACCATCTTATAAGGCACAAATTCGATTTTGATCAATTAAGCAATAAAAAACACAACATACTAAGGTAAATTCAGAGGTTCAAGTAGCTTCGTTTGAAGTCCGCCCTGCGCCGCCGCCATTTTAAATTTCCCAAGCTTATTAAGGTGATCCATCTATAAGGATTTTTTTCGGAACAAAAAAAATATATAAAAATTCAAATCAAGTGTGGAATCTTTATTGGTAATTTGAAAGGACATTTAATGGCATTTATTTTTTTAAAATAATTACCTTCAAATGTTGGCAACTGTATTGTGGAAATGAGCGTTCGGTGAGAAAAGGAAAGGGACGCTGTTTTCGACCAAAACTTTGTCAGTGATGAGGCCCATATCTGGCTCAATGGCAAAGTCAATAAACAAAATTGCCGCACCTGGGCTGAAAAGCAACAAGAATAGGTTCAAGAGGTGTCATTAAACCAAGAGAAAACCACGGTTTGCTGCGGTTTATGAGCTGGTGGAATCATCGGTGCATATTTTTTCAAAAATAATGATGGCCGGCACGTAACCGTGAATGGTGCTCGCTATCGCGCCATGATATCGATCTTGCTACCTGAAATTGAAGCCTGTAATCTGGACGACACTTGGTTTCAACAGGACGGTGCCACTTGCCATACAGCTGCTCAAACAATGGATCTATTGAGAGGTCATTTCGAAAACCAGCTTATTACACGTTTTGGACAGGTCAGTTGGCCGCTTAGATCGAGTGATATCACACCTTTAGACTTTTTTCTTTGGGGTTACGTAAAGTCCAAAGTCTATGCTAAAAGCTGCGATTCAGGTTTTGGAAGGCAGCATTACGCGTGTCATTAAAGCCATACCGATCGAAATGCTCGAACGAGTCATTCAAAACTGAACCCTCAGAATGAAAACCCTGAGGCGTAGTTGCAACCAACATTTGAAGGAAATTATATTCAAAATATAAATGCCATAAAATGTCCTTTCAAAATACCAATAAAGATTCCACACTTGATTTTAATTTTTATTTTTTTTTGTTCTGAGAAAATACCTTTGGATGGATCACCCTATAGAACAAAAAGTTTCCGGAGAATTATCTCTATATTTTTTTATTATGATAGAAGGATAAATGGCAGTTATATGTGAAACTAAATACAGTCCAAACGCTCGCCTTGTCTTAGGTGGCATAAATCTATCCGTTGGTCCACATTTTCAATGACTCTGAAACAGAATGCATTTTCATTGTCGTTAATGTGCCGAATTATCTCATTCTTTAGCAATTGAATTGTTCTTGGCTTATTGACGAACACTTTTTCTTTTAAATATCTCAATGAAAGAATTCCAAAGGTGTCAAATCACATGATCTATATTGATTAGTGTCTAGCCTCTATGCAAAGGAAATTCCCGATTATAGGTCCTGCCGCTCTACAAGCAACATTTTGCTTCCGATCAAATTCAGCTTGCTGCTTTACGACAGATATGTTAAGGATGGGCGATTTAATATTTTTAATTTGAATCGGCTGTAAAATAATAACTGCAAGCCTTTTATCTAAAAATGGATGGACAATACCATTCATATGATTACCATAACTTGGTCGGCAGTACCTCATCCGATCAACCCAACTTTTCAGTAAAGTTGTTATTGTTTCGGGACGAATCTCTCCAAAGACAACTTTGATTTCATATTTCAACGCTTCAATTGTCTCTGGATGCTTTGCGTAACTTTTATCCTTAATGGCTTCCTACAGAAATAAATCATATCACAGCTCCGAGACGGACAATTGATATTACAATTGCGGTTGATTATTTGATTTTCAAAAACAGTATGTAAAATGTCGAAGGTTATGTTGGCTAAGTGACATGTGGCACCGTCTTGTTGAAAACAAATGTAGTACATGTCATTCTCTTCAATTTTTGGAAACAAAAATTCGTTGATCATGGTGTCGTAATGCTCACCCTTGACGACGGACCCGTGCTCATTTTCGAAGAGAAATGACCTAAAGATGCCACCAGCTTAAAATCAACACTAAACAGTGACTTGTGGTGGATGTATTGGTTTCTAAACCCACTATGCAGCAATTGAGCTTATTGACATATCGACCGAGATGAAAATGAGCTTAGTCTGAAAGCACGAACTTTCAGTAAAATTCTTCATCTAGTGCCAAACAATCTTCAGCCCATTGGGCGAAGAGAAAACGAGTTATAAAATGACAAAGTTTAAACTTATCAATAAATCCAAATATTTGAAAACAGCCGATTTTCAATTACAAATTTAAATGACCCACCCTATATATAGCCATGTGAAAAGCGAGGAGCATCAGTCAGTGTTTTCAAATAGGATTCATGCTAAGGAACTTCCCGTCTTAAATTTCTGACCTATAACCATCGATTTTTAAACTTAAATCTATTATTTTCGAACGATTTTACATGAGATCACTTGATCGAAATCAATTTTGCTTTTCGAATATTTTTTATCAATTACACTGTGCGGCGGAACGCCGGCAAATATCGCGATAAATCGATTTGAATTGGTAAGTATCGTACGAGTATAGGGAAAATTATCATTTTATGTTCTTATTTTATGCATTTTGACTATCTCTTTGACCAAATATAGCAAAGTGGTGTTCAGCAAAGTTGTTAAGCTCAATGCCGGTAGCTGGAGAGCGCTATTTAAGGATTTCCCTGAGTATTACTACATTTACGTAAAGTTATTTTTTCTTGAGTAATGATGAAACTTCTTACTGGGAATCTGTCCGGATTGTGCGTCTTTTGTAAGAGCAGTCAAACTAATTAACTTAGAATACTGAATTAAAGCAAAGTAAGCAGCGAATCCAAATGTATATTTTTTTTTTAAATTTTTTTCAAAAAAAGGACAGACGCATGGAGCTAAGAAGCTAAAAAAACTGAAATTTTTTGCGCTTAAGTAGCCAAGTGACGTTGCAGATCACCAAAAAAATATATGCATTTTAAAGATTTACATTTCAACGGCGTTGTAAACGGGCCAGAAAAGGTAGTGATACCCGTAGAGAAAAGATGTGGTTGCTATATGGTCACGGTAGCAATAATATGTCACCTGCAATAAAAAATTGTTCGTCGCAACTAGAGTATTGTTTTTTAATTTTATTGATTGCGGCAGAAAAATTATTGTTTAAATGTAACAATGGTATTATTGCCAAATTAAAATACGGTGTAGCAACCTTTATTTTTTTGACCATTGACCATTCTTATTATTTAAAATTTGTTATATTTATAAACGTGTAATACAATCCGGAAACAAAGCAGTCGAGCGTACTTGAATATTTTGTACATTCCACGCTATAATGTTGAAGGGAATTTTCTCACTTATACCTCAAATAAGAAGTCTATACACCTTTGAATCATCTCAACGCGAAATCTAAAGTCTTCATCATCAACAGCATCCACCTCACATCCATTACTATACGAGTAACATGTGTTGTCTTACTCATCCTACTCACTATCCTGATTGCAAGTTGAAGGTTTATGCGTACGAAGTTTTTGAAAAATATTTGGTAGATCTGTTCTTATTACGCCTCTGTACTCAATCTATCCTCTTTCATATGTAATATTGAGCAGACAAACGAAATGGAAAAAAAACACGAAAACTGAAACTCCACTAATTAGGAAAACCCAAAAGTGCAAATGTATCCTTTTTCGTTTCTTGCTGGCGTTAATGAAGTGCAAACATTGCAAAATATAGATTGGCGGCGTGGATGGTAGTCAATTGGTTGAGCTATCCTGAAAAGTTCAATGGTTTTTCTTTTTGGTATGACTCTGTTGTTAATATGGAAGTTGTACTTGGATTATAATTGCGTACTTACGAGTAAAGAGGACACATTTAAAATATCCATAAATAAGGGCAAAACATTTAGTAAAAAAAAAGAAGTAATTCTCTTTCATCAATGAGGTGAAAACGATATGACTTTCATAATACGAGTAACAACTACGAACGACAAAGACATTTGTCGTTGGGATGAGAAGTCTCTCGTTCAAATCGTCCAACTGATGATTGGTTGACGTGAGACGTGACGCTTGTGTGGCTGGAGTTGGTGATTTTTGGTCAAAGTTCTGAAGTCTGATCACTATATATTCATTGGTGATTTCTACAGTCGCCCTGTCCCAATTATTTCGTCAGCGTAACCTTTTATGCACAGTGAAATCAGTTGGAAATCGGTCCTAACTTCAAATATTTGGTTGGATAAACATACTTTCTGTTACAATCACCAACATTCCATTGTATTGATGGTTACTTAGTCCCACTTACCATTAAACTGTATATACATTAAGTCGGCCAATAAGTCGTCTATACCAACCGAATTCACTAAAACTATTGGTTGCAAAGTGAGTGAACGGGTGGTTATGACAACCATTCAATTATGAAGTACTTGTAACTTTGGTACCAATTATTGGTGGTGACAACAAATAATTTCGTTATGGTAACTAAACCTCGTTAAGTTCGATGTTGTAACATTTTATCATATGCAACAGAATTTCGGACTTTCTCGGGGTGGGGATGATTTATTCTGTAAATGAAAGACTTAAGTGAGTATAGTAAAATTGCAATAGGAAGGCCTTAGTAGGTCTTAGTTGTTTTTATGGACAGCGGAAATTTTTATTCTGCAATTTT
Source organism: Hydrotaea diabolus (assembly GCA_963513945.1). Classification (NCBI taxonomy): domain Eukaryota; kingdom Metazoa; phylum Arthropoda; class Insecta; order Diptera; family Muscidae; genus Hydrotaea; species Hydrotaea diabolus. Next base: position 46,552,021 of record OY740717.1, on the reverse strand, counting down.
TTTAACGGGAGTTTGAGTAATTTATGTTGTCCAATTAATTATTAGGGGCGTGTCCTTTTTAATGAAGTTGTATAATGTTGCTTTTTGGGTTAAAATGTTCTGCATAATTACTACTGTTATCATTTTAGTATAGATAGCAATATGTCAAAAAAAGTGCTTTTCTAATTTAAGGATATATGTACCAAATTATATGTACTGATTTGGGGATACATTCGGCTATCTGAAATGCTCATTAGGGTGGCCCTCAATTACATGATATGTGAATTATAGGGTGTGCTTGTTGTCATTGATTTTTCAACTGACTACGAATTTTTTCCTGTAATTTTATTAATATCCGAAAAACTGGAATTTTTTACAATAAACTGGGTTAGTAGCCTTTCATTTAAGATGAATATTTCATTCGTACACTGAGAGAAAAAAAAATATTATAATAATAAGTGGTAAAGGTAGATTTACGACTTTTTCATTTAAAATGGCACAAAAACGGCTAAAGATTTTTGGCAAAAATTTTCTATTTCTCGTTTAGAACCTTAAAATCTTAAATTCTACCAAGGCGCTTCGCAGTACAATGTTTCGTTTGGAAAAAAAATTGAAAAAACTTGAAGAAAAATGGAAAAAATCTAAAATTTTTAGCTTTTTTACCTTCCTAAACTCATAACGTCCAAACTAAGCTTTGTGACGTGAAGCGCCTTGGTGGATTTTAGATACTGAAGTTTTTTCGAAGTACAATGTGCAATTTTGGACAAAAATCTTTAGCCGTATTTGTGCCATTTAAAAAACAATTGACCCTCTTTCTTGCAAATTTCACAATTTCAATGAAAATTAAGAAAGTACTCGTTTATTATACATGGTATAATGAGAAAGGTAAAGTCACTAGTACTCTTTGATACAACTCTACTTGGTTTACTCTTTGATATGGAAAGTGGATACATTAGCCAAACGGAGTTCTTAAATTTGGTTCCACCAAAGTTTTATTTTGCTTTTAATAAAGATAAACTTGATTTGATTTCTATGAACATGGAAAACCAGATCTTTCAAAGCGCTTTGGTAGCTGCAAAGGAATCCATGTTAAAGAGATATATAGATCGACCAATCGATGATGTATATTCATTCCACAGCAACATTATTGTTGAAAGAGTTTTTGCAATGGTGAAGAGAAACGAAGACATGGCGCCTCACAAAGAAATCTATACAAGGTGCCAGCAAGTGAAAGCCCGCCACAACAAATGAAGGTACAACTTTAATGAGAAAACATATTAATGAAAATGCAAGGTGGAATGCTAGAGAACGAATGATAAGATTGGAAAATATAGAAAGAAATCAACAAATAAAAAAACGACGATCAGATAGTAAAATTCTGTTTTAAAATATAGATTAGATAGATGAACCTATTGAATTGTGTGACTTACTAACACAATTATCAGACATCGAGTTACAAAGTCACAGAATAAAAATTCTTAAAAAACAAATAAAAATTTTGAGAAGCAAACATTACAAATATCATGGAGAAAAAATATGGCAAACAAAAGCTATTGATTTGGAGGCTGAACTAAAAGAAAAGTTAAAAAATTTACACTCCTATACTGAATTTTAACCATTTAAATAATAAAAAAAAATTTCTTTAAAAAAGCACTCAAAAATTTGCAGATTATATTTCTTTATAGAATTGAATAATGTAAAATAAAGAGTGCAATTTTTATTTGCCTATTTTTCAGTATAAAAAAATCGTTGATGTATTTCACTTAAATATAAACATTTTACTATTATTGACCATTCTATAACCTGCAATCATTTCTTTTAAGCCCACGAAAATGGTTAAACTGTGTTATATTTTGAAATACAACTAATTTTTAAAAAAAAGTCCGTCTACTTTTAAACACTTTAGTCTATATTTTTCGTACTTTACTCCCGATTTTTATCACTGATACCTCTGTGGACGCGTTCTGAGCTAAGCTTGTTTTATATTTCAAAAAATGTTGCAAAATGTTGCCGCAAGATGGCGCGATTTACATGTTTATTAAAAAAGTATAAAAATGTACCGTTATTTGAGATTTTTCACAGTTGACACATTCAACAAAAATTATGATCTAAGATTTTTAGACAAAATTGCAGAACATTGTCAAATGAAATTTTCAGGTTTTAAGGGTCAAATAAGCGATTATCGTGAGTAACCTATAAATAACGGTACTTTTGCAGAAAAGTCAAGTTTGAAAAACTTGTGGAATAAAAAATTCTTTTTCGAAAAAAAGCGTTTTTGACATATTGCTAAGTATAGATCGTTAAAAAACAGTCAGAATATCTTCAAGATAAAAAAAGTAATTTTCTTCCTTTTTTTAAAAAAAGTTTATTGAAAAGTAGATGCAAGAGAGCTCAAGCCGGTTAATCCCTGTGCAATGTGTTAAAGCACAAGAGCGAAATAAACAAACGAAATAAAAAAAAATATTTTTTTAATAAACTTTAATCAATAAGTTGTGTTTAGAATGGAAGACAGAGTTGAAAAAAAGAGTTAAAAATACTTTTTTTAAAATAAATTTAATGAATAAGTTTTGTTCAGAGTGGAAAACACAATCGATACAGACAACAGTGGTACAAAGATCATAAAACTGACATTCTTCGAATTTATTTTTTTTATCATTTTATAGGTAATAGTAACTAGAAAAAATCGCTAATATTTTTCATAGAAATTGTTTTTTGGGCTCCAGAGCCATTCAAAGTGAGCGATTTGAATACAGAATTATTTTATATTGTACTTTCGTTCTTGAGTAGTTGAACGAAAATATTTGTCAAAGACGCGTTTTTCAGCGGAATCAAATTATTGTATTTTAAATAGTTAAGGATTGGTGCAAATTTAGGTTTTTTAATCTTATAAATATTATTTTTAATTAATTTTTTAACATTTAATTTTTTTAGATAAATATGTGAAGACCTCTTGTATCTATAGGGTTATCCATCTAGAGGTATTTTATCAGAACAAAAAAAAATATAAAAATTCAAATCAAGTGTGGAATCTTTTTTGGTAATTGAAAAGGACTTTTTATGGCATTTATTTTTTGAATATAACATCTTTCAAATGTTGGCTGCAAATACGCCTCAGGGTTTCCATTCTGAGGGTTCAATTTTGGATGACTCGTTCGAGAATTTCGACCGGTATGGCTTTAATGACACGCGTAATGTTGGCTTCCAAAACCTGAATCGTAGCTGGTTTGTCAGCATAGACTTTGGACTTTACTTAACCCCAAAGAAAAATGTCAAAAGGTATGATATCACTCGATCTAGGCGGCCAACCCACCTGTCCGAAACATGAAATTAGCTGGTTTTCGAAAAAACCTATCAATAGTTCCATTGTTTGAGCAGCTTTATGGCGAGTGGCACCGTTCTGTTGGAACCAAATGTCGTTAAGATTACGGGCTTCAATTTCAGATTACGGGCTTCAATTTCAGGTTACATATGATCGATATCATGGCGCGATAGCGAGCACCATTCACTGTTACGTCCGGCCATCATCATTTTTGAAAAAATATGCACCGATGATTCCACCAGACCATAAACTGCATCAAACCGTGGTGCATTTCTTTAAAAATTAAAAGCAAAAATAATCGGACAAAATCGCCAAACTAATTTATAGTGCAAAAAAATTTCACAGAATTTTATGTTTTTTTTTTATTTTACTATCAAAAATTAAAATTTTTTCATTAATGTCACTTTGCTATTTTGTTAAAAACTTGTCTTCTATTTAAATATATGGGTGATCCATCTAGAGGTATTTTTTCAGAACAAAAAAAATATAAAAATTCAAATCAAGTGTGGAATCTTTGTTGGCAATTTCATGGCATTGATTTTTTGAAAATAATTACCTTCAAATGTTGGCAACTGTATTATGGAAATGAGCGTTCGGTGAGAAACGGGATGTTCCGCTGGTTTCGACCAAAATTTTGTTAAGTGATGAGGCCCATTTCTGGCTCAACGGCAAAGTCAATAAACAAAATTGCCGCATTTGGGCTGATGAGCAACAAGAAGAGGTTCAAGAGGTGTCATTATACTAAGAGAAAACCACGGTTTGCTGCGGTTTATAAGCTGGTGGAATCATCGGTGCATATTTTTTCAAAAATGATGATGGCCGAAACGAAGCCGTGTTTGGTGCTCTTTATCGCGCCATGATATCAATCTTTATGCAACCCGTAATTGACGTCCGTAATCTTGACGATATTTCGTTTCAACAGAATGGTGCCACTTGTCATACCGCTGCTCAAATAATGGATTTATTTTGAGGTCATTTCCAGGACCAGCTAATTTTACGCTTTGGACCCTTAGTTTGGCCGCCTAGATCGTGTGAAATCACACCTATAGACATCTTTGGGGCTACGTAAAGTCCAATGTTTATGCTGACGAACCAGCTACAATTGAGGCGCGAGTCATTAACGTTATACCGGTCAAAATGCTCGAACGAATCATCCAAAGTTGGACCCTCAGAATGGACACCTTGAGGCGAAGTTTCGGCCAACATTTGAAGAAAATTATATTCAAAAATGAATGCCACAAGATGTCCTTTCGAATGAACAAAAACGATTCCACACTTGATTTGAATTTTTGTACTTTTTTATTTTCAAAACATACTTCTAGATTGATCACCCTATACTTTCATTATTTCTCTTACATTTCTATCTGGTCGATGGCAGGGTGGACGATGTACCTGTGTACTGAAACCATGCCGACGACTAGAGTGACAAAAAACGAAAACCGATATTTCTGCCCGGTCTGATATTCCGGTCAAAACCGACAGTCGGTTTCTCAAGAATAGCTAAAACTCGATACGTCGGTTTATTAGAGTTTTTTAATTTAGATTTAGCTCCCAAATATATGTATGTCTTTATCTCTAGGAGACACATCGAATATTGTTGAAATTGGGTACAGTTGGTGTTGGCTCCTGGTCGTGAACCGAGAATCCTATTATTTCCTCAAAGGATTTCTAAATAAAAAGTCTTAGAACTCCTCCTGAATTCATGTGGCTTTTTATAAAGTGTTGTAACACGACTCCTGTAATGAAAAAGCTGGACGAATTCCTCTTGAATGCAACCTTCTTTATTGAAGTTATGTAGAGAGATTATGTAGAAAAAAATGTGGCTCTAAGCGGGGAATGTACGTAATAAACGAAAAAAACTAAAGAGAGCTCAGCGAATTCAATTTCTTAGTACTAAAATACAAAAAAAGTTAAAAAAGAGAGGTAGTGAGATACAAACGAAATAAAGAACAATAAAATATAGCTACAGTACAGCCTTGTTGAACGGTGCGTTCAACAGTTGGTTATAATCGATCAGTAATAAGCTCAGATAAAAATGGGTCATACCAGTCCACGTTTTAATAGAGATCCAGTGCATTGATTTGATTGATTTGAGTCATATAGGCTTATTTTTTGATACAGTAAAAATTGTCTTGGGGTCCTAAAAAATGGCTGATTTTGGATTGATTTGAGTCATATAGGCTTATATTTTGATATAGAGAAATTGTCGTGGGGTCCTAAAAAATGGCTGATTTTGGATTGATTTGAGTCATATAGGCTTATATTTTGATATAGTAAAAATTGTCTTGGGGCTCTAAAAAATTGCTTAAAAATAACTATAAAATAATTTTGGCTAAATTTGGTTGACGGTCCCAATGTCTGACCAACTTAAACATGGACAAATATATACCAAAAACAACAAATAACATATGACATTAGTTTTAAAATCCAGATAAATTCTACGGCGCATTTACCTTACATCTGGTTCAGAAAATAAAGTAGGTTAATGCTGGTTTTTACTTAAAACAAACTACTTAGTAGGGACATAAATACTGTAACACACGTTTAATGCAGTAAAATAAAAAGTACTGAATGTTTTTGGACCAAATATTTTTTAATATATTTATTGATGTATATTGTAACCAAAAAGAATCTACTTATTCGAAATGTCCGCCTTTTACCTTTACACACGCCTTAAGTCGCACCGGCCAATAGTCAATAGCTGCACGAACCTCGTCCATTGGAAAATTGGCCACAGCTCGAACAAAAGCAGACTTAATAGATCCAATGTTGGGGTATCTTTTGTGACAAACCTTGTCCTCTAAAACCGTCTACAATTTGTAATCCAATGGGTTCAAATCTGGACTGCCTGAGGGTCGTTCTTCAGAGGAAATGAAGCCAGGCCTGGGACGTTCTAGCCTTATAGGCCGGCGCAGAATCCTGCCGGAAAGTCCATGGTTGGTTTTTGAACAGGGAATTGTTAAGAGGCTTCACAACAGCTTTCAAAAACGGTTTCTTGGTAAACTTTGGCCCATGTTTTGAGTCCTTGTTCGCAGAAATGCAGGTCAGTGACCCCATGGTAAGAGACACCCCACCAAACCATGACTGAAGCTTGGTGATTAACCTTTTCCACCCTTGGGATCAGTTCAGACACTTCCTTTAATGACCGCGCATACACTCCATCATTTTGCTTGTTAAATTTTTCCTGAACCGTAAAAATTTTTTCATCGGTAAACAAAATTTTACTGTGCAAGTTATCAGCGTGCTTCACCAAAAGACGTTTGCATTTTTCAATCCTATTTTTTTAAAGCTGCAGTCAGTAAATGTCCGGTACGTCGTTTGAAAGCCCCAAGTCCCAAGTCTTTTTAAACGATTCGACTTTAGTTTTTAGCGTGATATTCTTCTCACGGGCCATGATTTTTGTTTTCGGAGCGGATTTTTGTAAAATCTTGATTTAACGGCTTTGATGACATGCGGTGTTCGAACAGAGCGCGGGCGGCCCGACCGGTGGCGGTCTTTTACATCTACAGTCTTCTCAAACAGTTTTATGCATCGGTAGACGAATATGCGTCTAATCCCTAGTGGCCGGAGCGTTTTGAAAATATCGTTTTTTTTCATTTCACACTTGAAGCGCAATTACAGCGATACGGTTCTTATTATCTGACCACTCCATCATGAAAGTTGAAATAATTTAAAATCCCGTTACAGACTAACGCTTTTGAGGTTAGCTTTCAAAACCCATATGGCATTAACGGGGTATGTTCTGTTCTACTATTGAAATGGGTGTTTTCAAAGTTGTAACTGTATTTATGTCCCTACTAAGAATAACAGGTTTTTTCAAAACACAGTTTAAAAAAAAAACAGAAATGCCCACTTTTTGAAAGCCTCGGTTTGTGGACGCTCTAGCGACAACGCAATAATCCCGCGGTTTTGGCACAGGAAAATATTTGCTAGAATTAGATCTTATCTTTCCCATTCCAGTTTATGAACTTCAAAGTTTTCTTGTGGTATTATATTTAAAGCAATCTCTTTAAACAATTATTTACACTGTTTTTAAGCCTTTAGACTTACCTGGTATTATCGAGACGACAATGAGCGCAATCAATGCTCTTAACACAAAGTGTTCATATTTCCACATGGTGATGATGATCGATAATCAACTATTCCAAACTTCAAAGAATATGCATATGATCTCAATTACGTCTTCTTGTCCTTGCGAAGTGAAACTCATAAAACCGCATTCAAGAGTTTTAAAACATTTCCCTCAATAAAGGATCTGCAATGGAAAGAAAGAAAACCAAAACACATAGAAAATAATCAACATTCAAGATTTCACACCCAAATAATTGCATTAAATTTCAAATAGGAGCGATGAAGCAGCAAAGGCAAGCAACGCACAAATCCCGATGTTTGGCGCTTAAGCAAATTACTTTTCCTACATAAATACGGCAAACAAACAAACACATACAGACAGACACGAAAATATATCAAGAGAGATTTTGTAAGGATATACACATGGACCCAAAAAAAAAGAAGCGTACACCAAGTCATAAGTACAAACGTACAGGGTGAACATTTACTTACACTTGCATACCAAGAGGCCACATACAGATTTTGTCATAGTCGCACACACACACGCATGTCTGTATTCTCAAAGGATTTACATTTTTGTACACCCGAAAAAAACGTAGTATACTACGACTATTATTCACTGATGTGAATACCCTTGGAATGGATGTGTGCATATTTATATATTGAAATCGTATGTGCGACGCAGTCTGTGTTTTTATCCGGTCTATGTGATACACATATACAAACATACGCTGATATTCATGTGTAGCTGTGCCATCCATATTTCTGTACGACCGGTGACTGGGTACCATCACATCCAGAGCAAAATCTTTAGGGGCTCATGTGAGATCTTAAAGGATTTAACTATGAATCACTAATGTTATTCATGCTATATTTACATACCATACATTTGCATATGAGTCATTCCATGCCAAACGGTACGCATTTTTTACATCACAAGCTTGGATTGCTTAACTAGTTTGTGTATGCATTCTTCTCTTAAAAATATTATATACGTGTTTCAAGAAAAAAAATTTAAATTTTTTTTTTAAATGTTATGACCAATTGAACTTTGGTGAAATGAAGATTTTATCAAAGAGGTGTGTTAATTCAGTCGCATGTAACTCCGGAAATACTTGACCGATTTTACTCTGCTATACCTTATTTTGAAGGTAATTTTAAGCACTTCTAAAATAACGAAACGGTATGGCATAACGCCATAGAATTTTTTAAGTTTGTATCATTTTAATCCTTTTATTTCGATTTTGAAAATGATTACATCTTTTTTTATTTTTGAAATTTTGCAGGCGTATTCTTACAGGTCTGTTTTACCGACTGTGTAAGTTTTAAAGTGGTGAAATAATGCGTTCTATTTTTAAAAATTTTTTTTTACCTTATACCTTTTTCACTTCCATGAATATAGAAAATATAATATAGAAAAAAAAATACTTTTTAATAGTTTATTGACACAAGATATAACAACAACAAAAAAACAAAGAAAAAAGAAATAAAAACATGATACAATAGCCGTGCACGTATTCCAGGAGGGGCTTGTAAATTTTTTAAAGAAAACCTTAGGACCTGTAAGTAAAATATTTTACTTTTCTGATGGCGCAAGCGCACAATACAAAAACAAGAAAAACTTTTTAAATCTGACGTTCCACGTAGAAGATTTTGGAATACCAGCGGAATGGCATTTTTTTGCAACGTCTCATGGCAAATGGCCCTGCGATGGTCTGGGAGGAACAGTCAAAAGACTAGCAGCACGTGCAAGATTGTCCAGCCTCATAAATCCCATTAATAGTGCCGTCAAATTTTATGATTGGGTGAATAAAAACGTGAAGAATATTCATACAGAATTCTTCAATAACTATCAATATCAAGATAGGGCGAAACACCTGAAGGAGCGTTTTGAAAAAGCGAAAACAATTTCTGGAACTCTTGGCTACCATGCATTCATTCCACAACCCGATAAAATAATGAAAGTCCAGACAACATCATCTTCTGAGCAGTACTGTATGAAGATGGTATACAAGGCATAACATTTATTTCATTACTCATTTTTTTATTTCTTTTTTTCTTTGTTTTTTTGTTGTTGTTATATCTTGTGTCAATAAACTATTAAAAAGTATTTTTTTTTCTATATTATATTTTCTATATTCATGGAAGTGAAAAAGGTATAAGGTAAAAAAAAATTTTTAAAAATAGAACGCATTATTTCACCACTTTAAAACTTACACAGTCGGTAAAACAGACCTGTAAGAATACGCCTGCAAAATTTCAAAAATAAAAAAAGATGTAATCATTTTCAAAATCGAAATAAAAGGATTAAAATGATACAAACTTAAAAAATTCTATGGCGTTATGCCATACCGTTTCGTTATTTTAGAAGTGCTTAAAATTACCTTCAAAATAAGGTATAGCAGAGTAAAATCGGTCAAGTATTTCCGGAGTTACATGCGACTGAATGAACACACCTCCTTGATAAAATCTCCATTTTACCAAAGTTCAATTGGTCATAACTTTTGAAAAAAAAAAATATATTTTTTTTTTCTAATCGCGGATTAAATAGTATTGCTAGAGGACCAAATCTGCAAATTTTCATAAAAATCGGAATCATTGCGTTAAATTTTTGCCCAAAATCGTACCGTTTGGCATGGAATGACTCATATACAGGTTTATGCACATACTCTTATAGTCATACATAAAAATATACATATATATTTGCGAGTATATATGTATGTTTTTGTAAAGGGTCATCCAAATCGGGGTCTTTAAATCGTACTGCTTTCCCCTCGAATTATGGCAAATATTTGTAGTTGGTCAAGCAATAATAAAAGATCGATACCTGCGCCGGGACTTCCTGGATGAAGGTTAATTTCAGAGATTGAATTGTTTTCGATTTAACTATTCGCTAGAACTCTATTAACTAAACGATTAGCAATATTTTTGCAAATAAAGATTTTTCAATTGGGGCATAACAATTTCGTACCTTTATGTCAATGCACCCTTAAACATTTTTAATAAACTGTTAGTGTCAAAACTTTAGTCAAAATCAACATTTTTATCATGATAAAGTTCACTTCCGAGCAACCAAAATTCTGAGTCACTGATTGCAACTTTAAGATTGCTTACTCCAATTTTCGGCCGTAATAATCGTCCCACCATACAGGATGAGGGATGAAGCTCATTTCTGGCTGAAAGGTTTTGAAAATAAACGTCATTGAACAGCAACAAATCACACGTGGATTTGATTTAGGAGACATTATTGCATACGCAAAAAATTACTGTGTGGTATGGTTTTTATGCCGGAGGAGTGTTTGGGCCGTATTTTTAAAAATTATTTTTGTGCCACTAGCCACACAGCACGCGTTAAATCGATTTACTGGAAGGCTAATTCAGTGAATGTGTTATATCGAGAAAAAGTCACACAAATGGCCAACTCTTTCATGCGACTTAATGTCATTGGATTTCTTTTTATGGGGCCACAGCAAGTCATTAGTATATGCCAACAAGCCAATTGACTTGCTCAGAGACAACATCAAACTTGAAATTGCCAATGTTCCGGTTGAAATGTGTGCAAGAGTGGTATACAATTTGGTCCAAAGAATAGATCGCCGGGCTTGTGGTGGTCATATGACCGAAATCGAATTTCATTCTTAAAATGTAACATTTGCACAACACGTAGAAAAAAATTGTATTCCATATCTGAAATATTCGATCAATTTTGTTGGATTTGGCTCGACCTATACGGTCGATTGCTGTTTTGTTTCGGGTTCATGAGCATAGATCCATGATTCGTCACCTGTGACAATGTTATACACTACATTTAAGCTACCGCAATTATAGTTTTTCAACATCCCTTTGCACCAATCCAAACGAGCCATTTTTGAGCATTCGTCAAATTATGTGGGATCCAATTAGAACAAATTTTTTTCCCGGCCAAATGAATATGCAATATCTTATTGAAGCTTGTCATACTAATGGCCAAGGATGCCTCAATCTCACGGTATGTTACATGGTAGGTGTTGCTTTACGAAATTTATCCTAGAGCGAACGGCATCCTAGACTGAACGCTTAGTACCACCGATTAACAGTTATGCTAAAAAAGGTCAAAGTTTCCAATGAAAGTTCCAAGTATTGTCAGGACACGAAATATAAACACCAACACTCGTATTAGCATCACATTTAAAATTATAACTTGCAGTTGAATTGCAATCTACTGCTTTATTGTTAGACCGTCTATAGTTATGATAAAAGACCGGAATCCCATTTATATTTTGGATTATGTTCATTTTTTTGAGGTATAGGAAGGCCCCTCAGGCGCTACCCAACCCTTTTCTAAAACATCCGTCGTATATTTTTCATTTGTCTATACACGGCGCCAATATTAAATTGTTTTCTTTACATGATGTGCATCTCAAGATGTTTTCTCTTATTATTGTGATCTTAAAGTTATCCATTCTTATTACATTTGAAGCACTATATAGTTTTTTATTGGATACATATTTTACATAGTTGCTTTGTGGTGATGAGAGCTCTAAGACATTTTTTCTCGAACTACCATCTTTTCCATATAAGATTGTGAAACATTAAACCAAATCGGACATCCATTTGTTATAATTGGCCGAATAAGTGTTTGATGCATAATAGTTTTCAATACGAGGGCGGTTCGGAAAGTTCTTAGCCTATCAATAAATGAGAATAGTTAGTTTCTCAAAAATATTTTTATTTTGCAATATAATTTCCTGAAACTTCAATACACTTAGTCCAACGCTTATCTAGCAATTCTATCCCTTGATTAAAATAGTTTTCCTCAAGGTTTTCAAAATAGTGGTTTACAACTGTAATTGCTTCTTCATTTGAGGTAAAACGCTTGCCAGCAAGGAATTTTTTTAGATTTGGGAACAGGTAAAGGTCACTGGGAGCTAAATCAGGAGAATAAGGTGGGAGGTCAAGCAACTCGTATTTAAATTCGTTGATTTTAGCCATTGTTAAAACACTCTTGTGCGCTGGTGCGTTGTCTTGATGAAAAATTATTTTTTTTGTGTTGTAAGCCAGGACGTTTTTCTCGAATTTGTACATTTAATTGATCTAAAAGGTTGCAATAGTACTCTGAAATTATTGTTTTACCCTTTCGCAGATAGTCAATCAATAAAATACCTTTGAAGCCCCAAAAAAACCGTTACCATAACCTTACCAGCCGATTGAATTGTTTTTGCCATTTGTGGGGCACTTCATCCAGCTTCAGTCCATTGTTTGGATTGTTCTTTTGTCTCCGGAGTATAGTGGTGGATCCATGTCTCATCAACAGTTATAAAACGACGCTTAAAATCCATTTTATTTCGCTGAAAATGATCCAAACAAGCTTGAAAAATGTTCATTCTTATGCGTTTTTGTTCGACTGTTAACAAGTGCGGCACCCCTCTTGCAGAAAGCTTTTTCATCTGTAGTTCTTCATGCAAAATTAAATGGACTCGATCATTTGAGATACCCATGATATTAGCTATTTCACGCACTTTTATTCGTCGATCATTTAATACTATATCATGCACTTTGGCTACAATTTCTGTTGTTGTTGCTGTTTTTGGACTGTTTTTAGAATCAGATTCGCTATTTGATTCCATTGGACGCTGTCCGTTGTGTTGGTAAAACCTGTGTGTTGTGTTGGTAAAACCTTTAGTAGCCAAATCTTTCGTCGATTCTGGCCAAATTTGGTATGAAACGTTTTAAGTGACCAATATCACCCTTAGGTAAAATATGACTTTATCGGTCTTTGTATTTGAACGCCTCGAATAAACCCTTCAGAATGAGGGACCAAATTAAAAAAACTCAAAAAACTGTACCACATTGGCCTATATTTTAAAATAGGCTTAAACACAGGCTCAGAAAATAGGATTTTTTGTAAGAAATGATGCCACACCGCAACTTTGCTCAGGATCCGGGTTAAATTATAATTTTGAAATTGGATGCATGTATTTTAACAAACCTATGTATAAGTATGTATATTGTGGTTATGACAACCAAGCAATTATGAATTTCATGTTACTTTGGAACCAGTAATGGGTAGTGACAACAAATAAATTCATTGTAGCATCCGAACCCTATTTAATTCGCTGCTGTAACATTTTACACTATACAACAAAAGTTTGGACTTTCTTGGGGGTGATTAATTTCTCTAGATATGAAAGACTTAGGTGATTATAGTACTTATAAATTCCCACAACGACGGCTCTCGTCGATCCGAGTTATTGTTTATGAGCGAAGGATATTTTTATTTTGCAACGCTATACCATAAGAAATTAGTTAGTGTTAGCGGGGTAATATTTTAGCTGAAATCGTATGGACCTTATTTTCTTAGTACACATATTAAGAAAAACATTGGTAAAATTCAGGCTGGAGGCTCGGCGATTTCCGAATATCAGAATGGTATCACAAATTCGGCCTCGCCAAGCAATAGGCATTTTACTTGTTTACTTGATGTAGCAGTGGTGCCCGTAATTGAAATTGATTGCCAAACCCGATCTGGTACTCGCATATCCTTTAACATCCTCCAGCGTCCAGCATTAAAATTGTGTAATGTCTATCCAAATCATTCTTTTGCAATTTACTCGTAAATATCAGAAGGCACTTTGTAGTATAGTGATTTAAGTAAACGACTATCGCAGATGTAAATCCATGTACAAATACAGGTTACTAAGATTTTTCAGTGGTCGACTCTCTATCTCGTAAATGTCGTTGACTTGACGAATAGGCGAAAACTTTCTAAGCCCTGTTTAAGCCTCTCTATAGAATCCATCAGCTGTTCGGAGCCGTCATTAAAAAATAAGTCCCGGTTAGAGAGGAGAAGGATTGAATTAGGCGCAGACCAATGATTTGGGGTAAGTTTTCCGTTTGCTCCTACATAGGATGTTATTAATCAAGGATGAATTAAAGTAAGTAATATCTATGAAAAAGGAATTGCGTTGGTTAATTTAAACAGTCAGAAATTTATTCACGTGTTTACGCCAAGTTGTGATATCGCAAAATGGATGACCCTTTATATGCACATATAAACGTATTCACAGAAATCTGGAGAATTTAGTGATCCTCGTTTGTAGAAACATCAGTATGTATGTATGATAAATAAACTCGTACATATACATGTTGTGTGTAAGTATATACCAACATTGCACTGGCCCACAAGAAAACAGATCAAAAATACGTAGTGAACTGGAATTCTTAGCTCAGGAGTTCTTGCTCCTATACTGCATTGGAAGGTAAGTTTTGTACAAAATAAAATAGTGGCTCTTTTTTCCCATGTTGACAACTGCTTATAATGCGATTTTGGGGCAGTGACTATCGTTATCAGTTAGCTTGTTAGAAAGAAAACTGAATATTTTTAGACATGGACATTTGGAGTCTCTTCAAACAAACGAGAAATACTTTTGAAACCCAAGAAAATACTAAAAAAATTACAGAAAACTGCATTTATAATAGACATGCAAAGACTACAACTTTAATTCCCGAAGTAAAGGCAAAAGTTAATTAAAAACTGTCGTGGATATTGGTAAAGAATTAGAGATTCCAAAGAGGCTGGCTAGCTTATTTGGGTATTAAAAATTTAAAAAAAAATCAGCCAAAAGAGAAATAAAGAATATTTTTGAAAAGTATCTTTGCTCGGAAGGTTTGGGTAAACTTCTACGAGTAAGTAAAGCTACTGACATGACATTTGTATGCACGCAGAAAAAAAGTATGGTTGGGGTGACAATATTCGAAGAGGATCATACTATTATTGGGTATATGGTTGTGGCACAACAATATTATGATCCTCACACCATAGTATGATTCACACGCAACCATACTATAATCCCTACAACCATAGTATGATTTACACTCAACCATACTATGATCTCCACAACAATGGTATGATTCACACTCAACCATACTATGATCTCCACAACCATATTAAGATTTACACTCAACAATGCTATGATCCACGAAACCATGATCCTGACAACAATTGCATGTTCCACAAATATCTATAGTATGATACTCACAGCCCTAGTATGATTCACACGCAACCATGCTATGATCCCTACAACCATAATATGATCCCCCTAAACTATACTATGATTTCCAAAACTATTTATTAGGATTGGGTTATGTTGTTATTCAACAATAACAAGTTTTATTGGTAAATTATTTAGATTTACCATACAATTAGTTCATGTTCAGATTAAAGACCATATTTCTATTAGAACGAAACCAAAAAGGCAGTCAAAAAGACTACTTTTAGTTACAACCAAGGGTGACTGCAGTATTGGTGAAGGCTACTTCACCAACCTCAGACACTAAGCAGCGAATGTAACAAAACCAGAACCAATGGCTGAGTATTACGTTGCTATTCGCATGATGTTGTTGTATTTTTTTATAATGGACAATTACAGGGTGGCCCAAAAGTTACCATGGTGTTAAAACTTCAATAACTTTTTCGTTTATTATTTTTTGCTCAGATTATATAACATACATAATAGAATTTTGTTTACACTAAGTATGAAAAATAATGTCACTTAAATGACTCCCCTTTTCAGCTTCGCAATAATGAACTCGTTTAAAAGCGTTTTCTATAACATCTTTCAAAATTTGTGGCTGTAGCGTTCGAATTCCTGCATCATTGTTGGCCTTGAGTTGCAGAATTATCTGGGACTTGTTCACATATACTCGCTACTTCAAATAACTCCAAAGAAAATAGACGGGTTCTGACAAATCTGGCTATCGCGCTGGGCAACTAATTTCCAAACTTCTGGAGATTATTCGCTCTCCAAAACGTTGACTTAAAAGTGTCATTGTGTCTCGGGCAGTATGGGCAGTGACACCGTCCTGCTGAAACCACATCTGGGACCTGTTTCCAAGAGCAGGACGTATTCAATTCTCTATCATAAACTGATACAACTTTCCATTTACCATTACAGCACTTCCATCTTCATTCTCGAAGAAGTAAGGCTCAATAATATTTGCAGATGTAATCCCACACAATACTGTAAACCTAATGGGCTGCAATTGGCGTTGATGAATGGCTCTTGGATTTTCAGAAACCCAGGATCTACAGCTCTGCTCATTAACAAAGCCATTCAAATGAAAATGAGCTTCATCACTCATGCGTTTTCGTTAAAATAACACAGTACAACACATGATTTCGGGACTCAATTCTGATAATTGTTTGTGAAAGTAGCCACAAAAAGAAGAACTTCTGCATCATTCGTTTGGTCAAGGTACATCAAATAATAATTTAATAATTCATTTAAAGTTAGTAAGTATCGTATAGTGTAATTTGTCACGTTTAAGGCTCTTTTGTTTGTCATAACTCGAGAACCACTAGTCCGAATAAGCTGAAACAAATTTAAAAAATTTAAAAATTCTTTTAATATGTTCATACAATGTTTCGCTACATAAGCAACAGTTCCGCAGTTATAAATAAATGTATGAAGAAAAAAATATTTGTTTTTAATTCAAATCCTATTACTTTCACGTAAAGTCACATAACCTATAAACAAAATGAGACATAGATCATGAAAATCGATCTACGCGTTTCGCTTTTATGAACAATTATGCGAAGGTATGTGTTTGAGCAAGGGCTTTTGTTTTTGTTGTCACTGGTTTTCTTTTTCTTCGTTTCTTTTTGTTTAGTTAAAAGTGTGCTATTTTTTTGTGTGTTTTAATTCAATGTTTTGTTTTATTTTGTTCACTTAAATGTAATTATATGTACAAGGTGTGTTCTTTATGTTTTAAATTCAATGTTTAATGTTTTAAAATGTTTAGTGTTCACAAGGTTTTTTTCTCTATGTACAATAATTGTTTGTAAAATATTTAATGTTCACAAAATGTCGTTTTATGTTTAAATTATATTAAATGGTTTATGTTGTATGTTCACAATACTGGTTTAGAATTTATATGTTCAATTTTTACAATGTTTTATGTTATATGTACACAATGTTTCACTTTGTCACGGGGGGAAACTAACGCACGATTTGAATTCTATTTTACAATTAAACTAATCTTCGCTTTGTGTGAGCCTATGAGCCGTTTTAGAACACACGCATAGGCTCGCCACAAAGCGACATCAACAATAACAAAACAAAAGGACAAGGGAGAATGTGCGAAAATATGAAAAAGGGCTTGTGTACACAACGGTGTCAATGTACTTGACTTTATTATTCATTTCGTTTATGCACACAAGCCATCGCACATTCTCGATAGAAACAGTGCTGCTACAAATTGTAGCACTGTTTCAACATTCTGCCCCCCATGACTCGGTGATTACATACAAACTAAATACACTTAACAATTAAAGGGATTTCGGGCTGGGCCAGTAAACACATAGCCCAGATGTGTTTTATAGGCTTGGACTCTGCCAAGCCCTGTGGTGATGGCTCCCTCTTGTAGGATCACGGGGTAAACGTCTGCTCCGAATTCCAAGTCTATGGGAGTGTTGCTTTTAGGGTCTATATCGGCACACGTGTCTGGAGAGAAGTTTGATGTCGGGTCCTCAATAAGTGGGTCGCAGTAGGGTTGTCGAGGCAATTCGTCGGTGATAAGCGCCTTCACCTTCAGCACCCATGTGCTCCGCATTTGCCGTGCCATCACCTTGAAGGAGGCAAAACGCTGATTGTGAAAGCGGAAGGACGGCAGGTTGAGGCGCCTACATGTTGCTGTTGCAATGCGAGACACCGTCGACGAAGCGTTGAGAATACCCCTCACTGAAGCCCAAGAGTCGAACTCATCCTCTGCCACACGAACCGTCAACGTTGGCACAAATACAACGGACCTTTGGACGACTGGCTCAGCGGCAGTGGCATCAAATATCGACCGTGTCAGCTGTGGGGCGCCGTGCAAAGACGTGTGGTGACGGTGGTCGCATCTCCGACAGCTCTCCAGTGCCGGGCAGTCAGGCGCTAAGTGGCTCCGAGCCAGACAATTGCGGCAGTACCCCCGTCGGTCAACCGCTTCGTACCGTGTCTTCGGCGACATTTCTCGGAAACGCCGACAAGACTTCAAGGCGTGGTCCTCTTGACAAAGACCACAGGAGTACTGCCATCCGCTTGGGCGCTCGCGTCGGCTTCGATGACGATCTAGGCGGTCATCAGAGCGTTCACGTCTGGGTAGGTAGCCGGCCATCTCTAGAGGAAGATACAAAAACAAGTTATTGAAGTTTTGGATAATGGATGGGGTCAAAAAGCCTAGTCAGTCAGAAAACAGCTTGATGACTTTAGTAATAGGACGTCCGATTGTGCCGTTGGTAGTCAATATGTCCACAACCCTGATATTGTTGTCTGTGCCGGGGTGAGTTCCGACAATACGACCCATTTTCCACTCGTTGGGAGACAACTTTTCGTCCTTAATGACGACAAGATCGTTAATTTTAATGTTATCTTGTTGATACTTCCATTTGTATCTACGATGCAGCTCTTTTAAATATTCAGACTTCCATCGTTGGCAAAAATTTTGTGAGATCATTTTCAATCTTTTCCATCTGTTGGCTAGGGTTAGATTATCTTCGGAAATATCAGGCTCAGCTGGAGCAAGAATCGAAGTACCGATGAGAAAATGTCCTGGTGTCAAAGGGGATAAATCTGATGGGTCATCGCTGGCAGGGCTTAAAGGTCTGGAATTGAGGCAGGCCTCTATACGAGCTAATATTGTTGTGAGTTCTTCGAAGGTAAAGTTCATTTGCGGAATCAGCTTGCGCAGATGAGTTTTAAAAGACTTAACTCCCGCCTCCCATAGGCCACCCATATGAGGAGCTCCAGGAGGTATGAATTTCCATTCAAGGTGCTGGTATATATTCTGCTGGATGGTACGAGTTTGAAAGGATTTTATGAACGCAATCCGATCCTTACGCATCATTTCCGCTGCACCTACAAAGTTTGTACCATTATCAGAATAGATTCTCGCAGGGCATCCCCGTCTTCCTACAAATCTGGAAAACGCGGCCAAAAATGATTGTGTCGATAAATCGCTCGTTGCTTCTAAGTGGACAGCCTTTGTCGCAAAGCACACGAATATGCAGACATAACCTTTGGTGATTAGACAAGCGCGTCCCGTGAAATTTCTGATAGGAAAGGGTCCAGCAAAATCAACGCCTGTGTTGTTAAAGGGTCGGGTCAGCATTGTGCGCTCAGGAGGAAGTGAGGCCATAATCTGAGTTTGAGTATGTTTTTTGTATAGTATACATGTTCGGCAATTGTGAATAACTTTTTTGACTAGAGACTTCAACCTGAAGATCCAAAACTCCGACCTTAGCACACGAACCATGAGTTGATTGCCGCCGTGAATCGTAATTTTGTGGACAAATTCCGTTAATAACTGTGATAGGCGAGCGTCATAAGGCAAAATAATTGGATGTCTTTCATTATAAGATAAGGCAGGTGATTGTACAAGGCGACCATTGGCTCTGATAACACCTTTTTGGTCTAAAAAAGGATTAAGAGTTAGGAGGCAGCTGCTTGGCGAAATGCGATTCTTTTGAAGTAAAGAGTGATACTCAGCTTGAAAATGATGTTTTTGTGTTAGAACAAGGAGTCGTATCTTAACATCTAGGATCTCCACCGCTGTAATTTCCTTGGATGAAATTCTCAGGTGAGTCCTATTTGCGCCGGTATTTCGCCAGAGTCTGAGGACATATGCCAATACCTTGTATGCTCGAGATAAGGAGGAAAATCTAGCCAAAGGGTCTTCAAATGTGGTTGTAGCAAGAACTTTGACCGGTTTTGACTCCAGATTTGTGTCTTCCAAACTTTCGTATCTAGGCCATCGATCTTTTGGATATTTCAGCCATGGGGGCCCCTGCCACCATAGACGATGAGATATTAGATCATCTGGAGAGCAGCCTCGGCTGGCGATGTCAGCAGGGTTACATTCGGAATCTACGTGTCTCCAGTTTTCATTCCCAACATTTTCCAAAATAGTAGACGTTCTGTTGCCGACGAAAGTGCTCCATGAACAGGGTGGTTTTGTAAGCCAGGCCAGCACTATCGTTGAATCCGTCCAGTAATGTGTAGATACATTTGCTAGTTGAAGATTTGGAACAACTGCTGCTGCTAATTCTGAAAGAAGAACAGCTCCGCAAAGTTCCAGTCGTGGTAACGAGACTTTTTTTATTGGTGCGACACGAGTTTTCGCAGCAAGAAGAGAAGTATGTGTCGTGTTGTTTGGAAATTCAATTCGAATGTAGAGTGCAGCAGCATAAGCGCTTTCTGATGCGTCACAAAATCCATGGATTTCAACCTGACTTAATGGCTGAAATTGAATCCATCGAGGAATTTTTATTGTGTCTATTAACGGGCAATTTTTTACGAAATTGTTCCAATTCATTTGAGTAATTGGTTTCAACGAGTCATCCCAATTTATTTTGTCTAGCCAGACATGCTGCATAATCAGCTTAGCCACTACAATCACTGGAGCCAGCCATCCGCAAGGGTCGAAAAACTTGGCTATGGTCGATAGAACTTCTCTTTTGGTACACGATTGTTTTTCTTCGATAAGTGGCGAGGTAAAAGTGAAGCAGTCAGCTGATATATGCCATCTGATCCCCAAAGTCTTCGTTGAGGATTCTTCCGAAATATCCAACCAATTGACGGGTAAAATTTGTTCTGGAGGCAGGTCTTCAATCACCAAAGGATTATTCGAGCTCCATTTCCTAAGTTCGAAACCTGCTGAGTCCAGGGCTGAAATTAATTCCCTTCGGTAATTTACAGCTTCTTCTATGGTATGGCCACCTGCTAGGACATCATCAACGTATAAATTTTGTCGTATTATTTGCGAGGCTAAAGGGTATTTGTCTTTCACATCTTCCGCAAGTTGAAGAAGTGTCCGAATGGCGAGGAATGGGGCGCAATTTACTCCAAATGTGACAGTTAGAAGCTCAAAATCTTCCACTGGATCTTTTGGCGACTTTCGAAACAGAATTCTCTGATATTTGGCTTGGCTAGGGTCTAACAATATTTGGCGGTACATTTTAGTTACATCGGCATTGAACGCGTACTTGAAAAACCTCCACTTCAGTATCTGCAAAACGAGATCTTGTTGGAGAATTGGTCCAGGATGTAAAATGTCGTTCAAGCTTTTTTTGTTTGAGGTGGGGCTGGATGCATTAAACACGACTCTAAGTTTTGTGGTCACTCGATCTGGTTTAATCACAGCGTGATGTGGTAAGTAGTAATGAGGGTATTCATTTACTTCCGACGGCGAAATTTTCCTCATGTGACCTAGTTCGAGGTATTCCAGAATGGACTGATCATATTGCTCCTTAATTTCTGGTGTCCTAAGAAGTTTCTTTTCCATTCTATGGAATTGTGCCATGGCGATATTTCTCGACGTACCCAGTTCTTCACAAGTTTTGAACGGCAGAGTGACGACGTATCTTCCAGAATCATGGCGACGAGTTGTAGCGCTAAAGTTATCCTCGCAGTACGTGTCTTCTTCTGACCTCAAAATCTTTTTTGGGGTCTCCTCCACCTCCCAAAAACGTGTTAGAATTTTTTCGATTGACACTGTACTGCACAGTGAAATTTGATTTTTATTTTCTATTTGTTGATTGACGGGTCCGCCAATCACCCAGCCAAAAACTGTTTTTTGTGCCATAAAAGATCCAACTGATTGCGTCGGAGCACCAATAGTGAATATTAAGGGGCCGATATCTATTCCAATCAATAGATCAACTGGCCGACATGCATAAAAACGAGGGTCTGCCAGCTCAAATTTGGCAGTTTCATGCATTTGCAAAGGGTCCAATGTTCTAGGTGGTAGACTAGATGGCAGGGTCTTCAAAACAGGTGCCCATACTTCTAGCCCAAAACTAGGGTCCACGCGAGAACAAAGGTTAAAAAGACAGGCTTTTGTAGATGTTTCAGACACGGTTTGACTTAAACCGGTTACGTGCACGAGATTTCGTTTAGTTGGAAGCTTCAAACGATTTTTGAGTTTTTCCGAGATAAACGTGGCTTGAGATCCCGGGTCTATTATAGCACGGGCATCATATCTTTGTCCTCTAGATTCAATTTGGACAATAGCCGTAAACAACAAGGTTTCTCGATTTTGATTATTTTTACCCTCTTGGAGGGTCAAGGCAGTGACACTAGGAGATTCTAAGTTCTGTGTGGACTGTATCAAGGTTGTTAGGGCTGATGCACTTGTACTAGGGCGTACACCAGCCTGTGTTGTATCGCCACCTGTAGAGTTGGCCTCATTGCCTTTATGCAGCAAACTGTGGTGTTTAAGCTTACAATCTCTACAGGTGTAGCGACTTTTGCAATCTCTCACTCCATGATCAGAAGAGAGACAATTGTAGCATAAATGTGAAACTTTTACGATATGTATTCGATCATTGATGCTTTTCGCAAGAAATCTTGGACAAACTCTCAAGAAATGCTCTTCTCTACAAAGTTGGCAGTTTGGCGTACCATTTGTATAAAAGTCTTCGCGCATTTTTACATGATTTTTATTTTTAAACCCCGTGACATTTGAGTTCTGTGAAATGTTTGTTTGAAAAGAGTTTACGCGAGTGTCTTTTTTGCCATAATCAGATCGAGGCTGATTATTTTTCGAGAAGGCAGGTTTTATATTTCCAACAGATTCTAGGGTCTTGAATTTGTGTGTCAAAAACGAATCAAATTCAGCCCAAGTTGGTATTGTTGTACAATCTTTTAAAGAATTTTCAAATTCTTCTAGAAAAGTCCGAGGTAGCTTCGTTGAGCTAAGGTAGACTAATATCGGATCCCATCCTTTGATGTCGATGCTGAAAGTATTTAGGGTTTTAATACATCCATTGACCGTGCGCTGCAACTTCTGTATTGAGGAACCAGATTCAGAGGAGACCTGGGGCAAATTAAACAATGTCTTTAGCTGTTCGTTTATTTGCATTCGCTTGTTTTCGTAACGGGCAACCAAATTTCCCCACGCAATATCGAAACCCTCGTTTGTCAAAGGAACTTGGCTAATAATTTCCCTGGCTTCTCCTGCTGTTTTTTTGTTAAGGTGAAACAGTTTTTCAACCTTGCTTAATTTTGAATTATTTATGTAAATTGCCGAAAATAGATCTCTAAATGTTGGCCATTTTTGGTACCCCCCTTGAAATGTGTCAGTGTCGCAGGGTGGTACTCGAGAAATTGAAGAAAGATTAATATCGTGTTCCTGTATCATCAGTGTCGATGTTCTTTCCTGCTTTTCCTTGGTTTGGCGTTCGGAAATTGTCTGGATCTCGTCATTCAATGCGCTGAGTACGTTTTTATAACTGGAGAGCGCCTCCTTGTAGTGTTGTCTCAACTTCGTCTTATCAATAGGTGTTTCTCCAGCTATTTCCTCTCGATCTCGGCACTCCAGATATGATCGCTTTACTTGATCCCACAGAGAATTGAGCTCCACTCGTAAAACTTCCAAGGCATGTAAGCTTTCTTCCGATTTTGTGACTGAATAGACGGATTCGAAGTCCATCAAATCATTGACACAGTTGACAAATTTGTCTGTTAATGCCTTTGCCATTTTTGCACCCTCAATATAGTAGCAGCAAAAAACTTTTTCAAAAAAAATGCAGGAAATTTTTTCAAAAAATCGCCAAAAAAATTTTCAAAAAATCGCCAAAAAGTTTTCAAAAAATCGCCAAAAAATTTTCAAAAAATCGCCAAAAAGTTTTCAAAAAATCGCAAAAAAAGTTTTCAAAAAATTGCCAAAAGTTTTTCAAAAGATCGCAAAAAAGTTTTTCAAAAAATTGCCAAAATGTTTTCGAAAAATCGCAAAAAAGTTTTCCAAAAAATTGCCAAAAGTTTTTCAAAAAGTCGCTAAATGTTTTTCCAAAGGTCGCCAAAAGTTTTTCAAAAATTCTCCAACAATTTTTAAAAATTCGCCACAAAAATTTTCTCAAGGTTTGCCAAGAATTATTCTAAATTTTCGCAAAAAAATTTCAACTTAATCAGGAATGGGTCAATTTATCTATCCAAAAAATAAATTGCTTCAAGTTGTGTTTCAAAGTTGTGTTACGGAATTTATTTCAAAAAAGAAAATGGCATCCAAGTTAGCCATCAAAGATTTTTCCATCAAGGGGAATTTTCCAACATACAAGTTCGTTGGAAAACAAAAATTCCAATTTTTGCGTATCAAAATTTGTCGAGGAAATTTTTGGAAGATTTAGATCTTTGGCATTGAAAATTTTTCTATTGCGAATTCACCCAACAATTATTTTTCGTAACATATGATTTTCCAAATTTCAAACTTTCAGTTTAATGGCGTCGTTTGCGACCGAAGTTTCCAGCAATTTCCAATGGAATGGAAGAAAAAAAGATGGCCGCTAGCGATCCAAGTAATAGTCAAGTGTCTATGTTGTTGTAGATTTTGATTCGGTCCAAAATGGCGTCGCAAGGTTACGTAATATCATGTATTTTAATTCGCACGTAACGACAAGAAAATTATGTCCAGGGTCATGCAGCATAACTTTGCTTCTATGTCGGGCACGTAATAGCAGCCGTGCCGTGTCTATAGCTGCACCCTCATCATTTGCTTGTTTTTAGTACTTAAGTTCTTGGGTACTTACTACTTCTTCGCTGGGTTTTGTGGTTATGATTTGTACCTCTCACAGCGAATTTGTCCTTTTGAAGTCTTCAGGGGTCGTTTGTGGTGGGGTCCTTGGCGTCCTTCAATATGGCTGTGGCTTCCAAAATGGCGTCCTCAAATATGGCGGTGGCTTCCAAAATGGCGTCCTCAAATATGGCGGTGGCGTTTTTTCACAATATAATTTTTTGCTTTATACACTTTTGCACTTTTTTGTTTAAGTGCACACACTTTTTTTCTCGGGTGTAATTTCACTTTCCACTATTCGGTTCGCATGGACCAAAATGTTTGAGCAAGGGCTTTTGTTTTTGTTGTCACTGGTTTTCTTTTTCTTCGTTTCTTTTTGTTTAGTTAAAAGTGTGCTATTTTTTTTGTGTGTTTTAATTCAATGTTTTGTTTTATTTTGTTCACTTAAATGTAATTATATGTACAAGGTGTGTTCTTTATGTTTTAAATTCAATGTTTAATGTTTTAAAATGTTTAGTGTTCACAAGGTTTTTTTCTCTATGTACAATAATTGTTTGTAAAATATTTAATGTTCACAAAATGTCGTTTTATGTTTAAATTATATTAAATGGTTTATGTTGTATGTTCACAATACTGGTTTAGAATTTATATGTTCAATTTTTACAATGTTTTATGTTATATGTACACAATGTTTCACTTTGTCACGGGGGGAAACTAACGCACGATTTGAATTCTATTTTACAATTAAACTAATCTTCGCTTTGTGTGAGCCTATGAGCCGTTTTAGAACACACGCATAGGCTCGCCACAAAGCGACATCAACAATAACAAAACAAAAGGACAAGGGAGAATGTGCGAAAATATGAAAAAGGGCTTGTGTACACAACGGTGTCAATGTACTTGACTTTATTATTCATTTCGTTTATGCACACAAGCCATCGCACATTCTCGATAGAAACAGTGCTGCTACAAATTGTAGCACTGTTTCAACAGTATGCATTTCAAAAATTTGCTCGAGATATGTACAAAATTCTTTGAAAAAAAACGTTGTACTGTGATCGCTGATTTAAATAATAAAACTCTATTATTCTGGTTCTTTGTTCAGTTGTGAATCTCTCCATTATTTATTCTCCAAGTTTTATTTATAAAAAAAAACAATAATATAGTTGCAAATAACTTGCTTTAATTGCAGAAAACTTATTTTTGTTGGCGTGACCATATAGTGGCCATATCTTTACTCTACGTGTACACTTATATTTTGAGGATTTGGCTGATATAATTTTTATACAACATTGCGGACCAAAACTTTGTCCCCAATACCCAAATTGCATATGGGTATTCAAAAATATTTAAATTGGCTCACGAGTCTAACCAAACATGGCTCAATTTGTAAAACTAGATGAAATTGAACCATATCGGTCCGTGATTTTGATAAAACCAATACCCATGTCATATAACCGCACCCAAAGTTCCCTTCCGAGTTAGGGTTTGCGCCATACAAAGGTCTCTACCGAGTTAAGCTCACCTAATCGAAGATTGACTATATTAGGGCTTCATTTCATAAAGCCCCGTACAAATGCCCAATCAGTTTAAGATTCAACTGCTCTACAGGCATCATATTAACAAGTAACGATCTAGCTCAAATAAAACATAGTGTCGGTCTATGTTTCAATACAGTATTATAAACATCTGACATTAAGACTTACAACAGTGACACCACAAATGTACCCTGTTCCTATATAACGCATGGACAATTTTAAATTTATTCTACCGATTACTTTGACTTTAAAATGTAGTATAACTTTTAATTTTATTTTCAGGTTAATGTTTGGCATTTGCAAAATGGGACGCATACGCTCGATCAAAATTAGGAAATATTAAAAGCTAAGAAAATGTAAGAAATTAATGTTTAACATTTTGGAGAAGAGATCGGCCTTCAACTTAGTTTGTACGTCAATTTGTGAAGCGAGTTCTTGGAAATGGATCAATTTCGGACAAACCAACCCATTTAAGTTCTCGTCCAGTGCGTTCAATCAAAAACATTGCTGATGTGGCTGAGAATGTGCAAGAGCATCCGTAGACATCAACTCGTCATCGTTCTAAGGTAGTTAACATTTCTCACTCTTTTTTTAGAAGAAGTTTGCACAAATACCTCGGTATGAAGGCTTTCAAAGTTCAATTGGCGCAAGAACAGAAGCCACTTGTTTGGCGGGAGATGAAGAATTTAATCGAAAATTCGTGTTTTCAGATGCAGTTTATTTTCATTTCGGTGGCCCTGTCAATAAGAAAAATTCCAGCATATAGGACTTAAATAACCCTCGCGTGAATATTGAGAGGCCGGTGTATCCACAACGAGTTACTGTTTAGTGTGGATTTTGTGCTGGCGGCATGACTGAGCCATTTTCTTCGAAAATGAGCAAGGAGCCGCCGTAACCGTCAACGGTAAGGGTTACCGTGCACGATCAACGAATTCTTGTTTTCAAAAATTTTAGAGAATGACATGCATGACATTTGGCTTCAACAAGACGGGCCACATGTCACACAGCCAGCGCAACCATCGATATTTGATGCACTGTTTTTCAAAATTGAATTATCAGCCGAAATTGTGATGTTAATTGGCCGCCCCGGAGCTGTGATTTGAGTCCTTTGTATTATTTCCAGTGAGGAGTCATTAAGGATAAATGTTACGCAAAGCATCCAGAGGCAATTGAAACATTGAAACTTGAAATCGAAGTTGCCAGTGAAGACATTCGACCCAAACAATCGAAAATGTACTGACAAATTGGGTTGGTCGGATGAGGTACTGCCGGGGCAGTTGTTGTAGTCATATGAATATGAGTTGTTGTAGAATATGAATATTGTGTTCCAGTAAAATTGGCTGAAATTTAGGTTCAAACCAACGAATTTGCTCCTACATATGATACAATTTTTGATGTGGCAAATGTTTGGCTCATTTGTACCTCTTAGACTGCGGTCAAATGAATTGAACCTTTAACATGAGACAAATCTTTTCCTTTTTGTCATATAGCTCACTATGAAACACAGAAAATAGAAAAAACCATGTAAACCGAATTTTAGCTGTCGGGTTTGGACATAATAACCGGAATGTCTGTTTTTAGTTTCGGGTTTGAACACTACGAGGGTTGCTTCATATTTTGGCCTAGCCAACACTAAGTGTTGCATGGCGCCATTTGACATTTCCATTGGAAAGTTTGTCATTTTTTAGCATACACGTACTCAGAACGTTTTGACGTACGACCATCATTTGTGTTGTTTATAGTGATTTGAAAAAATCAATTTGGCAAAAAATAGAATTAACCCGTGAACATTTTCGTGCGATCATTTTTACAACTTTCGACGTGGATTAGTACGACAAGAGTGCATCGATGAACTTAAATCTTTGTATGGCGATGAAGCACCATCCGTAAGCACTGTGAAAACTGGCTTAATGAATTCAATAGTGGCCGACGCTCGCTAAAAGACGAAGGTCTTCCAAAAACGGCCATTGTGTCAGAGAACATTGATGCCGTGCGTGAACTAATAATGCAAGATTTTCATGTGAGGTAGAGGCATCCTAGGGCATTTCGTCCATCAGCATACATTCGATATTGCATGAACACCTGGCCGTCCAAAAGGTTTGTTCTCGTTGGATCCCCCACAATTTGACAATCGCTCAAAAAAAGGTTCCTGTCGGCTGGTGCAAAGACATTTTGAAAAAATACGATCTCGGTGCTTCCGAAGACGTTTTTAAGATCGTCATAGGTGAAGAATCGTGGATCTATGCGTATGAGCCCGAAACCAAACAGTAATCGACCGAGTGGGTCTTCGAAGACGTGCCAAATCCAACGAAAGTTGTTTGTGGAAGAAGCACTTCGAAACAAATGGTCGCCTGTTTCTTTGGCAAAACTGGTCATGTGGCGACTGTTCCGCTTTTTTTTACACCGGACTTAAAATGGTTAATTGCCCGTTACATATGGCTTTTAAAAGATTATAAAATTGGGTCACGAGTTCAGGCAAATATGGCGTAATTGAAATTTAGGTTCAAACCAACAAATTTCCTTTCCCATATACTAATATTTTTAATGTGGCAAATTTTTGGCTCATTTGTACCTATTGAACTGCGTTCAAATGAATTGAACCTTAAACATAGGACAAATCATTTCCCTTTTTTGTATTTTAGCTCACTATGTAACACAGAAAAATCAGATAGCAAAAAACC
Organism: Hydrotaea diabolus; assembly: GCA_963513945.1. Taxonomy (NCBI): domain Eukaryota; kingdom Metazoa; phylum Arthropoda; class Insecta; order Diptera; family Muscidae; genus Hydrotaea; species Hydrotaea diabolus. Next base: position 46,522,907 of record OY740717.1, on the reverse strand, counting down.
CTGTAAACCGAGCTTAAGATATATTTTTAAAAACCGACTGTTTGGTTTGGACATAATAACCGGAATGTCTGGTTTCAGTTTCGAGTTTGGACACTATATTTCGGAGAGTAAGCCTAATCCAATTTCACTTCCTTTGTTTCATTTGGGGATTTTTTTATACTTCTCCAACAAGTTTTTGTTTGACCAGCAGATCTTGGGCATTTCTCACATGCTCTTGTTGATAAACGTTTAAAGATTTTTCATAAATGTCCGAGTAGTTGTACAAGTCTTACAGTAGAACTCACTTCATATTACAATAAAATAACTAAATTTTTAGAGGTAAAGGATAGAGGAAAATTTCGAAATTTCCCACAGCTCTGAAAAGTTTTTTTAATCTTATGCTGCAATTGTTACCTACGCCAACTCCAACTGTTTGGACCACTCTTATGTGCATATAGTATTTATATATTTTTTCCTCGTTCGTTGTCGTTCACCTAGTTGTGTCCTTTTTCATATCTTATACAAATCTACGTATGTCTATGGTACAGAATATTTTTAAAGAAGTATAGCAGAAAAAACAAGATTTCAGGACAAGTAGAAGTGAACAAAAATGTATATTTCTTTAAAAGGGTATCTTTTTCCAGATTCAACTGCGTTTAGAGTGAAGGATTATTAAGTAGATCTAATTTGTTGAAATACCAATCGTGGATTTTATGCAGACCAATCGTTTATTCTAAATAGGTAAACTTTTACAGTTTCCTCTACGTACTTTTAAGGAATGAACAGAAAACAGTTTTATTATTATTATTGGAATATTGGGATTCAAATATGTTATTGGGACCTTTATGCAAGCATAATGAGGGCTAACGCAGCAGAAACTATTACTCGTAATAAGTCCAACGTACTACTTTCTGCAAATGTAGCCACTTTTTAGATGGCCGACTTTTCAGCCCTCAGGGTAAATATCAATTTTAGCCAAATGAATATAAAAAAGATTTTATTTTTAAAAATTGTGCATGTATTTTGCTATCCATATTTCATTGTTTGAAGGGACTGAAATTTGGGCCTTTATGAGTCAACTTAGTCTAGGACTGCTTGTTGGTCCATCGATTTGTCCATCGATTGGTCCATCCATGTTGGTAATGTTGCCACTTTTTAGATGGCCGACTTTTTAGCCCTCAGGGTAAACATCAAATTTAGCCAAATGAATAAAAAAAAGATTTTATTTTTAAAAATTGTGCATGTATTTTGCTATCCATATTTCAATGTTTGAAGGGAATGGAATTTGGGCCTTTATGAGTCAACCTAGTGTAGGACTGGTTGTTGGTTTATCGTAAAGAGAAACTGTTAATAAGTCCGACGTACTACTTTCTGCTAATGTTGTCACTTTTTAGATGGTCGACTTTTTAGCCCTTAGGGTAAACATCAAATTTAGCGAAATGAAAAAAAAAAAAATATTTTATTCTTGAAAATTTTGCATGTATTTTGCTTTACATATTTCAATGTTTGAGGGGACTCGAATTTGGGCCTTTATGTGTCAAATTAGTCTAGGACTGGTTGTTGGTCCATCTTAAAATGCTACACCAAATTTGATCGAAGGAAAAATTTATGTATAGGTGTTCTATGGCAGTCAACAGATATGACCTATTATTATCTGAGAAGGTTACTGATCGATCATTAGCAAAATACCTTAAATCGATTGAACATATGTTTGGGATTTTGTTAAATTTCAATAAAGGCTGTAAAAAAAACTTACTTCTGCCATTTTTAATTTAAGTCGGACGTCAATTTCGACCTGTAGTTTGATTATAATCTTTAAAAAGGCCGTAGACGGGCGGCCTGATAAACATCGTTTAATCAAATTAGCTGACCATTCGGTTACAAACATTTGCCATAAAGCTAGTTTTTCATTATCCGTTACACCATATTAAATGGCTTCACAATTTTTTGTAGGTTTTAATTCAATTTGGTAGGATTCTTGATAAAATTTGGTAAGAAAAGAACTTTGTCAGTGGCAACGCTGCCTATGCTGTATCAGGTTATTATTTTGGAGAATTTTGGTATTAATCGTTAATGAATTTTGCATCTCGATAGTAGTTCTCCGATTAAACAGTGCAACAACCAAAATGCGGATGGGATGAAAGCAATTGCAAATGAAAGTCGACATTATCCATAACAAAACCTTCAAGGGCTTTTGTTAGTTCAGTGATAGATTTTTTTTTACCCGCGTTTGAAGTTGGTGATTTTGGAACGCTGTCTAACTAGAAAAGATCATTGAAAATTTAAAAATTTTATTATCCTGGAATGTTATGGTATCTTACTGTTTTCGGGGTCGAGGAATTTATTTTTGATATATATTTTTACCTATAACTCACGCTAGATGGCGCTGTCATACAAATGGAGCTATTTCTTGTAGATTTTAATAGAAAAAACGGTGAATTTACTTTTTTAGGCTGAAATTTAATTTTTGATGTTGGCTTCATCGTAAACACATCTCTAATGATATTACCAAGTATATATGTGACGCGCAAAGTAGAAAGAGTCCTAAGGGTAAAAATCAGTTTTGTTCAGGAGAGCCATTTTAAAGATAAAAATACGTGTATCTTTGGTGTACCATCACTTTCATAAAACGCGCAGAACTCTGGAAGGGAACACTCAGATGTTGTCCACATCAAAAAAAAAGTGAAAATTGATTTATTTACCCTTAGGTCGGTCCTTTTCTCTATGCGCTGTGACATATTATTATCCTGAGTACTTTACTATATCAAAAATGAAATTTCTATGGAAATAAATTGTGTTTTTTATCGGAAAAAATATTTTTTTTAAGTACAAAAACAACTTTTATATTTAAAACTACAAGCGCTGATATATATCTGACCTAATTATGAAAATGCGAATATTTATCATCAAAAATGGTTTTATTGTTTTTCAAAGTATTCTCCATCATGATTTATACACTTTTGCATGCGCTCTAACAAATTGTCGAAGCACTTTTTCCACACTGATTGAAACACCTCCAAAACAAAGTTTTTGAACGCTTCAACAGCATCTTCTGGCGACGAAAATCGCTGTTCACTTCATTTTTTTTCTTTATGTTCGGGAATAAAAAGTAGTCATTGGGTACCAAGTCAGCGCTGTCGGCGAATGACTCCTCAATTCGAAATTTTGGCCGGTGAAAAAGGCGCTGGTTTGAGCAGATGTGTGAGAGCTCGCATTGTCATTGTGCACAGTGATTCGTCTTCTCTTGTTCGTTTTTCGAATTTCTTCAAAGACTTCAGGCAAACAAATTGTGGTGTACCCCTCAGACTTGACCGTCCTACGTTACTCAAGTAGTACAGTCGCCATATGACCAGTTTTGCTGAAGAAAGGGCGTCCATTTGCTTCGAAGTAATTCTTCCACGAACAACTTTCGTTGGATTTGGCTCGTATTCAAAGACCCACACGGTCGATTGCTGTTTTGTTTTGGGCTCATACGCATGGATTCTTGATTCGTCACCTGTGACGATCTTATTAACGTCTTTTGAAGTACCTCGATTGTATTTTTTCAAAATTTCTTTGCACCAATCGACACATTCAAGATCGTTTTGTGGCATACCGAGAGACAGAGGCATCCTTGGGCATTTCTTCCACCAGCATACGTTCGCTATTGCATGAACACTTGGCCGTAAAAAGGTTTGTTCTCATTGGATCCCGCACAATTTGACAATCGCTCAAAAAAGGCTTGTGTCGATTGAAGCAAAGACATTTTGAAAAAATACGTGGCGCTTCAAAAGACTTTTATAAGATCGTCACAGGTGACGAATCAGGGATCTATGCGTAAGAGCCCGAAACAAAACCAAAATCGACCGTGTGGGTCTTCGAAGACGAGCCAAATCCAACAACATTTGTTCGTGGAAGAATTACTTCGAAGCAAATGGTCGCCTGTTTCTTCGGCAAAACTCGTCATGTGGCGACTGTTCCGCTTGAGCAATGTAGGACGGTCAATTCTGAGTGGTACACCACAATTTGTTTGCCTGAAGTCTGCAGAGAAATTCGAAAAACGAACAAGAGAAGACAAATCATTGTGAACCATGACAGTGCGAGCTATCACACATGGGCTCAAACCAGTGCCTTTTTGACCGGCCAAAACGTCGATTTGATGGGTCATCCGAGGTAGAGCCCTGACTTGGCACCCAATGACTTCTGATTATTCCCGCACATCAAGCAAAAATGCGTGATAAACGATTTTCGTCGCCAGAAGATACCGTTGAAGCGGTCAAAAACCATTTTTTGGAGGTCTATCAATCGGAGTGGAAAACTGTTTCGACAATTGGTTTGAGCGCATGCAAAATTGTATAAATCATGCTGGAGAATACTTTGAAAAATGATAGAATGATTAATTTTGAAGATAAATGTTCGCATTTTCATTATTAGGCCAGAAACATATATAGCAGCTCCCGGATTATTTTTTTTTATCCTGCTGTCGAATGTCTTTTGTTTGTCTCATTCCATGTTCTCTAATACGTTCAACTGTCTTCCTTTGAGTTTTACAGGGTAGAGCGCGGCTATTTTGCACTGCAGGCTGTGGCTGCACTGTTGGTCGATGAGAGTGGAGAGTGTACGTGGCTTATAGTGGCTGACGGAATATTTGTATTCGTATGCCATTAGATCCCACCATGCATTGGAACTGTGAGGAGAGGTCATTTTGTACTGAAGCGTATATTTCAAATGCGCACTCGACCATTCCAGTGCAGTGTGATTTTCGTTTACAATTCGCGTTTCCCCCACGTGGGCGTGTTCGTGGACGGCAATCAATAATAAATTGTGTAACTTCATTTAGAACAGCAGGGAGTGTGTCATGTACACGAAGGGGACCTGAGAGACCGATTACAATACCGCAAAACATCGAGAGAGTTGGAGCAGCAGTACTCCAATCTTCGAAACGCTCTGCTCGGAAGCTATCGCTAGCTCTTGGCGTTTTCCAGACTTTTGTTCAGCCGGCTCTTGAGGCAATGCAATTAGAGGATACATGGTTCCAACAGGATGGTGCCACTGCACACACAGCGAGGGTTACCATGAATTGTTTGAGGCAAATGTTTCCTGGACGGCTTATATCTTCGAGGGGTGATGTGCACTGGCCGTCACGCTCCCAGGTTCACGCTCCAAGGTTTCATTTACAAATAAGCTAGTTTCCGCGCTCCACCTTTATTTGCCCTGAGATCCCATCATTCCTATCTGCACATCGCCTTTAGTCGCCACTGAAACTTCTCTATATTTCCTTGACTTCCTCCTTAAAGGTTCGTTATCCCGTTTGCTCGATATTTCGGGCATTCATGTTCTCGTATGTACAGATTTAAGCAGTTTTCTTTTTTTTTTTTTGATCGCTGTTCAATTTGCATACCCGCGTAATAGTATTGACTTAAGCGAAGGGCGTAAAGGACACAGTGCACAACATCAGAATTCCTTGTAGGGTTCGAAAAAAATTGATACGAATAAAAATGTGTGCTCCTTAGAGCTACAAAAAATACATATGCATTCGCATAAATACATGTGCATATCAATGCTTGGGTATGAAAGTCTGCAGGAGCAGGAGAGTTTATGACGTTGTGTATTTGCCAAGTGAGTAGGTTGCAAGTAATAACAATTGGTGGAAGCTCTGCTAGTAAATACTGTTTATCCATTTCATTTTTATTTCCTTCGATGTGTTGTAGATAACAGGGCGCAGTGGGATGACTGAAGATATTTCATTTTATCCATTTCAGTTTTACAGCCTTCGAATTAATGTAGGTTGCAAGGCACAGTGGGGCGACTGGAGACAATAGTGGACGCTTGACTGCAAGCATATTTACGAGTAAGTGACATGAATGTGGCTTAGTCTTTTTATGAGAAATTATTCTATTAGCAATATAATATAAAGATATATCCTGTTGTTTTTATATATTTTCTATTTGTACAGGAAATACTCGTACAATGCTTATTTGGAAATGAAATAAAAAAAAATTATGAACTCTAGAAAAATTTATTTGATATTTTAATTATATTGAACAGTAAGGTAATTTTTAAATTACATCGTTTTAAATAGTGTATTTGGCAAATATCGAGTTTTTATAAACTGTTTAGCTCGTTTGTTTTATTTCGGTCTGTTGCTTTTACACATTGAACAAGGATTAAACCGGCTCAAGACCTCTTGCTTCTATATTTAAATAGAAGACAAGTTTTTAACAAAATGGCAAAGTGACATTGATTTTCGTGGCTGCACACTACTTTTATCATGATATCGGGTCCGTGTCATCAAAGTAAAACCGAACTCTATAAGGCCAGGCTCTCCCCAAACGAATAAGAACTACTGCTGTAAACCTTACTTTTCAAGTTTTCTTCACACAATTGCCCACGAAAATACAACTCACTTTTGCCACCTTTAAAGAGACTCCACATCGAGAGCCATTAAAAGATTTCTTTTACAACACGTGTGTGTGTTGTAAAAAGAGTTTAGTTGACTATGTCAACTTGTGTGCCGTGCCGTGCATGTACGTATGTTTATCTCGTTTGTTTTATTTCGGTCTGTTGCTTTTATACATTGAACAGGGATTAAACCGGCTCAAGTCTGGAAATACAAAAAGATAGTGATTGCTTCCGAGCAGAGCGTTTCGGAGATTGCAGTACTGCTGCTCTCTCGATGTTTTGTGGTGTTGTAAATTCTCTCAGATCCGCTTCGTACACATGACACATTCCCTGCTGTTCTCAATGAAGTTATCCAATTTACAATTGATTGCCGCCCAGGAACACGTCCGCGTGGGAAAACAGCGAATAGTAAACGAAAAACACGCTGCACTGCAATGATCGAGTGCGCATTTGAAAAATACGCTGGAACACAAAATGACCTCTCCTCACATGTCCAATGCATGAATGCAACTGAAAGGTAGACAAATACAAATCTCCCGACAGCCACTATAAGCCGCACACACTCCCCACTCTCTTCGATCAACAGTGCCGCCACAGTCTGGAGTGCAAGAAAGCATTCCACCCTGTAATACATACCGGTTGGTTTGTACAAAAAAGGGCACAGACAGTTATCATTTTATGGTTACTTGCGTTTTTAGTTTATTTAGTTTCCTGTTTTATTCGCTGTCTTCGGCACATATCCGAAGACAGGACATAAATCAAAAATACGTTGTAGGGTCGACTGTGGAGTTGTTGAGAACCGAGTGATTTCATTACTTCTACTGTGTCACAAAAATTTACTATTTTTCTTCCCTAATGCTAGGTACACACGAGGCAAGCGTCGAGAGCAAAGTGTAGCTGCACTTTTTTTCTTTACAAAACACGCGGCAACAAAGCTACACATAAAGCAACGTTTGCTTTAATCAGTAGCAAAAGTAAATACTTAACTACAACTTAGTAATCGTTTGTCCTATTTCGAGATTTTTTTTTAAACTTCAAAGATATCCACTTAAAAACTTGCAAAAAGCTAGAATTGGGTGTGACCAACAATAGGTACTTAGTAGGGACATAAATACTGTTACAGCGTTGAACACACCCATTTCAACATAGCCCGTTAATGTCATATGAGTTTTGAAAGCTAACCTCAATAGCGTTAGTCTGTAACGGGATTTTAAAATTGTTTCAACTTTCATCATGGAGTGGTCAGATAATGATAACCGAATCGCTGTTAGTGTGAAATGAAAAAAGCGATAAGTTCAAAACGCTCCGACCACTAGGGATTAGCCGCATGTTCGTCTACGGATGCATAAAACTGTTTGGGCCAAAGTTTACCAAGAAACCGTTTTGAAAGCTGTTGTGAAGCCTCTTAACAATTCCCTGTACCAAAACCAGCCATGGACTTTCCAGCAAGATTCTGCGCCGGCCCATAAGGCTAAAACGTCCCAGGCGTGGCTTCAAAACAATCTGCCAGCGTTCATTTCCTCTGAAGAATGGCCCTCAGGAAGTCCAGATTTGAACCCATTGGATTACAAATTGTGGACGGTTTTAGAGGGCAAGTTTGTCACAAAAGATACCCCAACATTGGATCTCTTAAGACTGCTTTGGTTCAAGCTGTGGCCAATTTTCCAATGGACGAGGTTGGTGCAGCTATTGACGATTGGCCAGTGCGAATTAAAGCGTGTGTAAAGGCAAAAGGCGGACGTTTCGAATAAGTAGATTCTTTTTGGATATAATATACATCAATAAATATTTTAAAAAATATTTGGTCCAAAAACATTCAGTACTTTTTATTCTACAGCATAAAACGTGTGTAACAGTATTTATGTCCCTACTAAGTTTATTATATCATCCAATCCTGGATTTTCAGAAAAGCTAACTGAAAATTTATTTTTAAACCCAATTTACAAAGATTTTAAAACTACACACAGAGAAAGTATATGGTTACTATATGGACGCGGCCACATAAATAAAGTGTGGTTATATTCTAGGGGCCGATGTTGAATGTGAACCACGTCAAGTTTTTTATCATTTCATTAGATCAATCAATTTCAGACTTACTCAATTTGAATCATGAAAAGATACACAAGTGAGCAACGCACTAAATTTATTCAGGCTTCGGGCAACAGTGGATGATTAATTTTCGAAAAAAATCAACTTCAGTGATTCGGCACATTTTTACCCCTGTGGAGTCGTCAATAAGCAGAATTGCCGCATTTTGGCGAATGATAATCCACGAGTGATAGTCGAAAAACAATGCACCCACAAAGAGTGAGTGTTGGTGCGTTTTATGGGCTGGCGGTACATGGGGCCGTATTTTTTCGAAAATGAGGCCGGTCTGGCAGTTACTGTGAATATCGTGTGATGATAACGAACTTTTTATGACCCGAATTGGACGATATGGATGTGGACGATATGTGTTTTTAACAGGACGGTGCCACTTGCCACACAGCTAACGAAACAATGGCTCTTTTGCGCGACATATTCAAGGGCCGTGTTATCTCACGTCGTGGCGATGTTAATTGGCCGCCAAGATCATGTGATTTGACGCCGTTGGACTTCTTCTTTGGGGTTATTAGAAAAGGTGTACGTCGATAAGCCAGCAACAATTTAAGAGCTAAAGGTTGAGATAATTCGGCACATTAACGGCATAGAACCTAAATTATGCCTCAGCGTCATCGAAAATTTGGACCAATGGATGGAGGTGTGTCGGCGAAGTCGCGGCGGCCATTTGGCCGATATTTTGTTCCATAAATAATTGAACCATACCAATATTATTATAGTTAAAGAAATTACAATAATTTTCTAAATAATTTGAGTTTTTAATCAAAATCAACATCGGCTCTTATAATTTAACTACCCTTTATTATATCTGCAATGAAAGCATGTTTGTCGTGTTTTGACAACAGTATAATTGCGGCAATATTAATATTGCGGCAATATTAATATTGCTGCAATATTAATATTGCTGCAATATTAATATTGCTGCAATGTAGTAATGGTATAATTCCCGCATTTAAAAATAAAAATATGATTGTAGCAACCTTATAAATATTCAGGTTTTAAAGACCAACGTACATACACGTATGTACAGTGTTTTCCATTAAGCACATAACAATTTTGTATATTAATAAAACGCTGAATATTTAAGATATAGAGTTTAAATTTATTCGAGGTGTGGTGCATATGTTACATTTTAAGAATGAAATTCGATTTCATATGACCACCACTTACCCGTGTACAGCGTTATATTCTTTTGAACCAATTTTCCACCACTTTTGCACACATTTCGACTGGAACGTTGGCAATGTTGGGTTGGATGTTGTCTCTGAGCTCGTCGAAAGTTGTTGGCTTGTTGGCATAGACCAATGACTTGATGTGGCCCCATAAAAAGAGATCCAATAGCGTTAAATCGCATGAGCGAGGTGGCCACTCGACCGAACCATTTCTCGAGATATGATGTTCACCGATTTTGCCTTTCAGTAAATTGATTGTAACGCGTGCTGTGTGTCTAGTGGCACCGTATTGCTGAAACCACATATAGGCGATGTCTATCTTATCCAATTCTGGCCAAAAATAATTTTCTAGCAAGACACGATAGCGCTCTCCCACTGACGGTAACATGACGATTGTTTTTAGCGACGAAAAAATATGGCCCAATCACACCTCCGACATGAAAACCACACCACACAGTAATTTTTGCGGATGCAATTGTGTCTCTTGAGAGACATGTGGGTTTGTTGCTGTCCAAGAATATTGTTGCCAGAAATAAGCTTCACCGTTGAAGATTATTTTTCCATGAAATTCGAGATTTTAGCGAAAGTTTGCCGGAGCCAAATCGGTGAAATTTCCGCATTTCAAATGATCAAGTGCTTTAGTACTTGAGTCAGTTTGATCTTATAAGGCTGAAGGCCAAGATGTTTTCGCAAAATACACCACAATATGGTTTGAGAGATGCCCCAATCCTGAGAACGACGTGTAATTGGCTGATTAAGCTCATTTTGAACGAATACACTTACTTCTGCGAGCGGTATGGCTTCTCTTTTTCGCCAAAACGTCCAAAAGGGAAAATATAGATCCAAATGTATCCACTCTAGCACGCACAGTCTGTCTGGTGGGCCGCATTTTTCGGCCGAAAAATGAAGTACGCGCTCTAAAAGTTGCGATAGTAATTTATAATGATTTTCAAACGTTACTTTACCATGATGAAAATGTTGACATTGACTAACGTTTTGACACTGAAAGATCATTTAAAATATACAATTTAAGCTTGTAGGTAAACAGCACGTACAACAGTTAGCCTCAAAGACATGTGGGTTCTTTACATCTGGATGTAGAGAGTATAAACCCAAACTGAAACCGCAAACTGATATTCCGGTTTTTACATCCAAACCCAACATGTTAGTTGATCCGATTTTTTTTTTGAGTTTATCGGTTTTTTGTTAGTTGTATATGAAAGCAAAGAAATCCATTAGTTTCATGTACAGATTACGTTGTACCAAAAAAAATAGACCCACGTTTTATAGTACCGATCAACTTAAAATCATTAGTTGAATTAATATAACGCTAACTGTCAGGAAGTCCGCCTGCTGTCCATCTACAGCAAGGTTTTCAACTACAGGTGGCAATTTTTTTTTTTTTTTTTTTTTTTTTAAATAACCAACACTCAGGGGATGCCCCCTATATATGCGGTGCATTGCGTTGGCGAGTGGAAATTAATGGATCGGAGGGGGGAAAGAGGGAGTAATGTTTGTTGACGCTTGCCTTGAACTTCTGGATGTCGCAATTAGTGGGAAATATATTTGCCGGAAGTCGATTCCACATACGGACTGTACGAGCGAAAAACGAATTTGATCTGTAGTGTATAGTGCGGTCAACTGGCCAATCGATAACAAACGGGTGTGAATTCCTAGAAAGTCGCGTATCCCTGCCGAACATCCTCACGTCAGGAATAAGGCGACGGATGTCTGATGAACACACACCATGAAAGTAACGATAGAACAGCGTCACGCAACCCACATTCCGACGATGCTCAAGGGAAACAATAGAGTTGGATACCCTACTGTCACCTATCAGCACCATCGCTCTCCTTTGAACACGGTCAAGTAGCTCCAAGGATGATTTTGGAGCACCTGCCCATATATGGGAGTTGTATTCCATCTTTGGCCTGATGTAAGTTGTATAGATATTGAAAAGATCAGAAGGAGTGAAATATTTCTTGCACCGCTTTAAAAAGCCTATGCACTTGAGTGCTTCTTTCGACACTTCGAATACATGTCTCGCCCAACGAGCGTCACATTGTATTTTCATGCCCAGAACATCGAGAGCATCTGATTGTTCAATATCCGTACCATCGAGAGAGATTGATGATATTGTTGGGTCAGCGAATCGCTTGTGAGACAACAAGCAGCACTGTGTCTTACGTGCATTAAAATCTACTCTATTCACTCGACCCCATTCGGAAATGGCCAGTAGATCACGGCCAAGTGTCTCATCCATAATTCGCCTTTTGTCTTCAATATCTTGAAGGCTCGGCCTACGGTCGAATGAATATGAATGACAGAGGTTACTATCATCTGCGAAAGAGTAGATTGGATTCACGGTCTGACCCAATAGATCGTCAATGAAAATAAGAAACAAAGAGGGAGAGAGGACAGGCTGCTAGCTTTTTTACAATTTAGATAGAGCTCCTACACACGTTTAACATATTTTATGTATTTAGCTGTTAAAGAAATATAGTATAGGGTGATCCATCTTGAAGTATCTTTTCAGAACAAAAAAGTATAATAATTCAAATCAAGTGTGGAAAATTATTGGTAATTTGAAAAGACATTTTATGGCATTTATTTTTTGAATATAATTTCCTTCAACTGTTGGCCACTGCTACGCCTCAGGGCTGCCATACTAAGGGTCCAATTTTGGATGACTCGTTCGAACATTTCGACGGGTATGGCTTTAATGACACGCCTAATGTTGCCTTCCAAAACCTGAATCGTAGCTGGTATGTCAGCTTAGACTTTGGACTTAACGAACCCCAAAGTATGTCTAAAGGTGTGATATCACTCGATCTAGGCGGCCAACTCACATGTCCAAAACGTAAAATTATCTGCTTTTTGAAATGACCTCTCAATAGATTCAATGTTTGAGGCAAATGGCACCGTCCTGTTGAAACCAAGTGTCTTCACGATTACGGGCTTCAATTTCAGGTAGCATAAAGATCGATATCATGGCGCGATAGAGAGCATAATTCACAGTTACGTTCCGTCCGTCATCATTTTTGAAAAAAAATATGCTCCGATGATTTCACCAGCTTATGAACCAAAACCACCAAACCGTGGTTTTCTCTAGGTATAATGGCTGCTCTTGAACCTGTTCTTGTTGCTCTTCAGCCCTAATGCAGAAATTTTGTTTATTGGCTTTGCCGTTGAGCCGGAAATGGGCCTCATCACTGAACAGAATTTTGGTCGAAAACAGCGGATCTTTCCTTTTCTTACCGAACGCTCATTTTCAAAATACAGTTGCCAACATTTGAAGGAAATTATTTTGAAAAAATAAATTCCATAAAATGTGCTTTTAAACAAACTGCCATTAATGATTCCACACTTGATTTGAATTTTTATATTTTTTTTGCTCCGGAAAAATAAATCTAGATGGATCACCCTATTCATTCAGTGTTGATACAATTTGGCACAGTTTATTACGATAGATCAGTTATCAGCTCTTATAGAAAAGGGTGGTATAAGTTCTAGTTTAGATATAACCACAGTACAAAGATCTCTCCCGATTAACTTGCAACAGATCTACAGCATCCATATTATATCAGATTTCTACCCGTATTAAATTCGATATAAATCCGTTTTGGTATGGTATATAACGCTTCACAAACAGCCAAGCTTGTACCGTTTATAGTCATGTAGGGTAGTTTTTTTATATACTACGTACTAATTGTCTGGCAGTCCAAAAAATTTCTTTCCATATTCATAGGCATGTGGCTTTAAAATTTTCAAATATATGTATAGGCTTATCCATCTAGAGGTATTTTTTCAATAGGTTTTTTTTCACAGATTACGCGTGAGTTGTATTAGACTTTGTTTTTTATTTGTTTTCAGTACTGTTTGACATTTCATTCTCGAAAGACTTACACCGCAACAACGTCTACTAATTGTGCAAATGTATAATGGAAATGAGCGATCGGTAAGAAACTGGTTTCGGACAAAATTTTGTTCAGTGTGAGGCCCATTTCTGGCTCAACAGCAACGTCAATATACAAAATTGCCACATTTGGGCTGAAGAGCAACCAGAAGAGGTGCAAAAGGTGTCATTATACCCAGAGAAAACCACGGTTTGGTGCAGTTTATGGCCTAGTAGAATCATCGGTACATATTTTTCCAAACAGATGATGGCCGTAACGTATTCAGGGTACGTTCACTCACGCCATGATATCGGACTTTCTGCTACCTCAAATTGAAGCTCGTAATCTTGACGAAATTTGATTTCAACAGGACTGCGCCACTTGCCATACTGTTGCTCAAACAATGTATCTATTGAAAGGTAATTTCGAAGACTAGCTAATTTCTTGTGTTGAACCGGTGAGCTGGCCGCCTAGATCGTGTGATATCACACCTTTAGACTTTTTTTCTTCGGGGCTATGTACGAGTCTATGCTGACAAACCAGCTACGATTCAGGTTTTAGAAGCCAACATTACGCGTGTCATTAATGCTCGAATGATTTATTCAAAATTGGACCCTCAGAATGGACACCCTAAGGGCGTTGTTGTGGCCATACTTTGAAGAAAACTAAATGGCTTAACATTTCCATTCGAACAAGAACAATAATGATTCCACACTTGGTTTGAATTTTTGTATTTTTTTATTTTGAAAAAAATACCTCTAGATTGATCACCCGAAGTTTCCTTTTTATTGAAGATTTTGTCTTAAAATAAATTCCTCATTTAACTGAAACATAGAACTTTGCTGCTCTTTATTAAAACCTGTCAAAACCACACTAAAATATGCCACAAGTTAAAGAACATGCCACATGAAATATGTCTTCCGACAAAGAGGAAAACCCGACAACAAAGTGGTGTACTCGTACGTGTTGTGTGGATACCACCAGCAACGACAATAACGAATACAGCTGCTAATGGCTGATGCTGCTACTATGGCAGTGTTGGTGAAGGTGGTGGTAAAACGGTTACCAATACCAGTTCTAAGAGAGGACACTCACACTTAAATATATAGAGTAGATATGTATTTGTGTGTGTGTGTGTGTGTGTGTGTGAGTGTTACCAATACTTGTTCGCTGTTAAACGCACACACTCTTAAATAAGTAGACATAGATTTTTAACAAACTTAGCGTTAAGTGGCTTATTAATAATGCCACAAAATTGTTTAAAAGTTAACAATTTTTGTTTATTCTTAACAACAACAAAAAAACACAAAGAAAACTGTTGCAAACCTACCAGTACCCGAGGCGCTCGTGTGTATGTAAGTGGCAAGGTATGCCTCAAGTTGTGGAAACTGTTTGAGAATTTTTTTTGTGAACTCTGGGTGTTCGTATTGGGGTTTTCCTTTATTTGTATACCCTACACCACACAGAGGTACTGGGTATTTTATGACTTATTGCTGATGTTTGCAACACTTTTAAAGAATGGAGAGAGCTGCTATGTTAAGTATACCGATCGACTCAGAAGCACTATCTGATTTCATTGAGCGATGTTCTTCCCTCCGTCCTTTCGTCTGTCCGTCTGTCCGTTTATCGTTGTAAACAAAGTTCATGTAGCAATTATGAACTGATATCGATTAAATTTAGTACATTCTTCAAGTTTGGGCCAAAGACGAACGATATTGGTCCGCATCGGCCCATATTTTAATACCATTCAAAGGGTTCTTCCGATTTCTAAATGCCACATATAGGGTTTTCCATTAAGGAAGGTTAACAATTTTGTATCATAATAAAACACAGGATATTTAAAATATAGAGTTCAAACTTATTCCATGTGCTGTGCAAATG
Organism: Hydrotaea diabolus; assembly: GCA_963513945.1. NCBI lineage: Eukaryota > Metazoa > Arthropoda > Insecta > Diptera > Muscidae > Hydrotaea > Hydrotaea diabolus. Next base: position 46,507,498 of record OY740717.1, on the reverse strand, counting down.
CTACATTTTAAGAATGAAGTTCGATTTCGGTCATTTGACAACCACAAACCCGTGTACAGCGATATATGTGACAGCGCATATATAAAGGGACCTAAGGGTAAAAAAAATCAATTTTCACTTTTTTTTTGATGTGGACAACATCTGAGCATCGAATGAGACCGATCCCATGCCCCAAAAGTGTTCCCTCCCAGAGATATGCGCGGTTTATGAAAGTGATGGTACACCAAAGATACACATATTTAAATCTTTAAAATGGCTTTCCTGAACAAAACTGTTTTTTAGCCTTAGAGGTCCCTTTCTTTTTTGCGCGTCACATATTCTTTGGGCCTAATTTTCCACCATTATTGCATTGGATATTGTCTCTAAGCTCGTCTAAAGTTGTTGGCTATACCAATGACTTAATATGGCCCCATAAAAAGAAATCCAATGGCGTTAAATCGCATGAACGAGGTGGCCATTTGACTGGACCAAATCTCGAGATAACATGTTCACCGAATGTGACTTTCAGTAAATCAATTGTAACGCGTGCTTTGTGGCTAGTGGCTCCGTCTTGGTTAAACCACATATCGGCGATGTCAAGCTCATCCAATTTTGGGCAAAAATAATTTTCCAACATGACACGATAGCTCTCTCCATTGGCCGTAAGATGACGATTGTTTTTATCGACGAAAAAATATGGCTCAATCACACCTCCGGCATGAAATCCACACCACACAGTAATTTTTTGAGGATGCAATTATGCAATCTTTGTTGCTGTCAAATAACGCATATTTTGTTTATTGACAAAACCACTCAGCCAGAAATAAACTTAATCGCTGATGATGATGAAAATTGGAGTTTATGCTCTTAAAGTTGCGACCACTGACTCAGAATTTCTGTAGTATTTTTTAATAAATTCCAAACGTTGCTCGTAAGTGAACTTTACCATAATTAAAATGTTGACTTCGACTAACGTTTTGACACTGAAAGATTATTAAAAATGTTTGGGGGTGGGTTGACTTAAAGATACGCAATTGTTATGTCCCTATTGGATTACCCTTTATTTACTGAATTAACCACAGAGCGTTTTAAGTAACCATCAGCCATCACTGGTACAATTTGTCCATACTGCTCGGATTTTTCGAATTTCTCCCACACTAAGGTCCCTCACGATTTGACGACCAGCAGCTCTAGAATTCACAAATCGCACACAATAACGCCCAAGTATTGTTTGGTATGAGCCACCCCTTTTTAACTGAAACCTGACCACAGTAGTGCATATATTCTTATAGCCCCCAAACAAAGGCCCTTCCCTATTTCAGAACCAGCAGCTCCAAAATTTCGACCAAATTGCACTCAGAGCATTGTGGGTTACCAACACCGATCTCTAATGAAGTTTCAAATAGCTCGGACACAAATTTCGGTTTGAGTTCCTGCAGCTCTAGAATCAACAACTATAACTGATCACGTCTAAATTTAGCATGTTACGTTAGAAGCGACCATTCATTTGCTGTAGAACAATTGGGCTACTTAGGTCTTTATTTTCATATAGTTCCAATACAATGTTCCTTCCCGATTTCAGAACCTAGAGCTTTATAGCCAGATAATACATCCGACTCCAACCAAATTTCGGATGAAGCGTAACTAGGAACAAACAAATGACAGTGGAAAAATTAGAAAATATCGGGTAGTGTTTTCCAATAGGTCAACACAAAGGCCCTTCCTATTGTAAGGTCATGCAGCTCTTAAAGCCACAAATTACACCCGAGCAAGCACAAATTTTTAAGTTACGTTATAAGCGACTATTAATTAGCTTTGTTGAAACTGGACGACATAGCACCATATCTTTGAATAACCCCTACACGAAGATCCTCTCCGATTTCAGAATCTGCAGCTTTAGAAGTCACATTTTACATCCGATTCCTACCAAAGTTCGCATAAAGCATTAGGAGCGACCAACAACCATTTCCTAAAACTAAAAACCAAATTGATACATGTATTCGAATAGTCACCCCACAAAAGTACGAGTATATCCCGATTTAATGTCCTGCAGCTCCAAGAAGCCACAAATTATATCCGAGTACGTTTAAATGTATTTTTTGGTAATTTTGTGTGGTACGTTGTGAGCAACCAAAAATTAACTTCAGAAATATGTGCTTAGTCTTTCGATAAGAAAAGTGGTGTAGGATATCTCTTAGTCGACCACGTCCAACTCAAACTTTTTTTTACCTGTTCGGTTTGAGCTTGTTCTAAACGTTTGTGAAAACGAAACATACCACAACAACAGCAACCAAACAAAGTCCCAAACACGGAAAACTTTAAGATGACAGCTTAAATAACAGCAGCAACACCAGTGGGGAGTCTTAGCATCAGTAATAGAAACGATGTTATGTTGCACAGCCACCAAGACCATCGATAGCTGGCACCAAACTTGCTTTTGCCACCCTCAGCACCGTGGCCACCACCACCGCCATCATCGTCAGCAGCATCTTTGCCACGCGTACCCGCGTAACACCCGCGTTAACAATATAAAAAGCCGTCATTGTTAATATGGCAAAATGCTAATGTTTGTATTGCTGTTTGTTGTTTGAACAACACCTGCTGCTGCTGTTGTCGTTTATATTCTACTATTGCACAGTGGTTTAAAACCACATTCAGAGACAACATAATGCCCAAAGGGACCGAAATATAGAACATTTACTTCATGTTACTTACCAGTAGATAAACAACAAACACTCTAAACTAAATAGAATCCCCTTGATCCAATTAAGTTTTGAGACCCACTTTTAAAAGGAGTATTCCGTTTGCAATACCTTGGAGCATTGATCAAACACCCTGCAAAATAAATTCTACAACGATCGAGAGAAGTCCGGCCGACCGAGTAGACCTGAAAATCTGCATCATGGTGGCGTTCTGTCATAAGCAAATTGGGCCTGGTGAAAAAATCGGGCCTGGTGGAAAAACCTTTTTCCTAAAGGTTCTAAATGTACTTCTAAGAAAGAAATTTGTTTGAGAAAGTAACGTAAGGCTTTTAAACTGCCAAGGCCTCAAAATACGATTGATTTAATTTGTGGCCTCAAATCAGGGGACCTTCATGGCACTGCTGTTGGAAAACGTGTACCGACATAGTCTAAATTTGGTTGCTTGTGTATCAGTAGCTTTTTGCGAATCTAGGTCTAGTTTCATCAGAGCTTAAATCTGGTAGCTCAAACGTACCAATAGAAATTTAAGTACGTTTGGATTTAATTTGAAACCTCAAGAGTAGAAATCACTGTTGGGAGGTTATTAGAAAACAACGACCAATAAGGTCAACTTTCACTAGAGATGAATATTTGTTGCTCATTTCGATACATTTAAAATTTAGACGGCATCACAATAAGTGGCTACCAGAATTGTTGGTACTGGTATGGAAAAATATATAATTTAATGTTATGGCCAAGAGTTGAGCTTTGTTACAAAATAAGGGTTTGCCATTATGTTTCGGGCAAAGGGCCGCCGCGTCTTTCTCGAATAAATTCCAGCCGAGAGGCCCAATTTTTAACCACCGTATGTCGGCAATAACGCGTCGAATATTCTCTTCCAAGGAGTCAATCGTGTCGGGCTTATCTGCGTAGACAAGCGACTTCACATAACCCCACAAAAAAGTCCTGCGTGTTAAATCGGACGATCTTGGAGTCCACAGGCCCACGAAGCGAGATATAGCGCTCACTACCAGTTTTATTCAATAAATGAATTGTTTCGTTGGCTGTATGGCATGAAGCGCCGTCTTGTTGGAACCAAAGGTCGTCCACATCAACATACTCCAATTCAAACTAGAAAAAGTCATTAATCAGGGCTCTTTAGCGTTCCCTATTGACTGTAACATTATCGCTCGTTTTTTTTTTGAAGAAATATGGACTAATATTCCCTCTGCCCATAAATTACACCAAACAGTGACTTTTTGAGGATGTAACGGCGTCTCAACAATGGCTTGTGGATTTTCATTACTCCAAATACGACAGTTTTGGCTATTAAGGTACCCATTCAACTACATTTGTGCTTCATCGCTGAACAAAATTTTCTTGTAAAAATCAGGATTGGTGGCCATCTCGGTTTGGGCCCACACCACGAGTTGCAATCGTTGTTCCGGAGTAAGCCGATGCATTATAAAATGGCAAATAAAACCGAGCATAAATCAAGTGACTGCTGTCAAAAAGATTAACTCCGAAAAAAGTGTGGCCAGATTAAAAACCACACGCTTAAAAATACCCCTTATATTACAGTGTTTTGATGATGGTCGTGGTCAGTCGGATTCAGATAAGCGGAAACGAAATAAAAATAATAATTGTTTTTAACTTATGCAGTATTTTCAGTAAAAATGACTTCGGATAAGTGAAAATTCTTATGTACAGGATGATTTATTCACGACTAGACAAATTTTAACCTTGTCTCATTTCATGAAATATGTCCAGTACACATTTAAGTGTTTTTGTTAATTAGCAGAACAAGTTTTTTTTTCCATTTCATTCAAATAGTCATAAGATTGGGCTTCGTTTAGGTAATTCTGACATTTGTCCAGTTGTAAATGAAACATCCTGTATAAGCGAACTAAGTACTTTTAAAATTGTTTTATGAAACAAAGATAGTAACTTATAGAAAAACTAAAAAAAATAAAATTTGAATTCAGTCTCGTATATTTAAAAAAAATACAGTTCATTTCGATAACTTTTGGCATTAGGAAAAAAGTAACACTACGACATTTCAAAAAAAATCATTTTAAAGGCACCCAAATTTAATTTTATTTTACTTTTTCTCAACTTATATTTATAAGGTTTCTTAGTAGGTAATAGAAAAATAATATTAATTTAAATATTTATTGATTCCATTCTCTAAGATTCTCTCAGTCGTATTTCTATTTTCAGGCGCATATATGTTATATTGAATTGTAAACAGAAAATAGATTCGTTGTCACAACCGAAGTTTCCGAACCTGCAGAAGAGAATTTTGGATCTAAAAAACCGTTTACCACACTTGTTCATCGAAAAAAAATAAAATTTTAGTCAGAGGCAAAAAATTATTCGCTTACACAACTTAAGTACTTAAGAGTGTAGGGGGGGTCATGACGAGGAGAAAAAGGAGATGATGATGGATGATTTTTACTGTAAAAAAAATTATCAGTAATAGTACAATTATTTTATTTTCACAAAAATACTTTAGCACAACCCTTTATGGTTATGATAAAGTTTTAGTTATGGTCAATTATTGGTTACAATAACAAAATGTTCACAAAACTATTGGATGCCACAACCATCAGTTGTGACAGCTTAATACCTTTTTGGCGTCTCATTCGTATGATTGATCAAAAAGTTGTGAGGACAGTACGATGATCATATTTGTCATCTTGTTGTATTTCGAACCGAATACCCATTACAATTATAAACATTTAGTGATTGCAATCGAAATCCCACTTTTGCAACCGAATCATTGTATTTTCAACTGATTTTCAACAAACTTTTTCTCTGTGTGTGACAATGTACGAGTATATTTGTATGTTCCCTTGGAAAAGAAAATTTAGAGCAATCTTATTTTTTTGTTGAAAAAGGCAGTTTTTTTCTTAAATTCTATTCATTGGCATTAAACTCAAATTCCATACTTCAATTAAAAAGATTTCAAATATATGTTTTCATAAACATTAAACAGGGAAGAATTCGCAAAATTATAGCGTCCTGCGCTTATAGAAAACCAAAAACAAAATAATAAATTAGGAAAATAGTCAAAATGTTTTTGATTTAAGATATTTAATAGACAAAATTTATCATTTTGGTTTGTTTCATTTTTAATGCTTTTTTGCATTTGGTTTCATTTTTTTATTGCTTTTTATTAAATTATTTTATATACGCCTTGATTACTTATTTTTATTTCAAAGTTCTGCTTTATTATTTTCTGTGTATTGAATGTTTAAATTGTTGGCCTCTGTCGCCAAATTGTTAGTTAAAATTACCGAAAAAACATCTCAAAGCTATATCCGCAGTGTTACTATTATCATATCTATGTCCCTCTATCATATGATGGATAGTACAAAAATACATAGAACGGAGTCATTCAATCGGACATGAGACAAAATACTGAAAATGTCAACTAAAAATGGAGACTTTCAACGTTTTAGCTTCTCTTTCATTAAGACCTTTAAAAGTAAAATTAGACCGTTTATATAAAATCCGCCTGAAAATCGCGCCTCATCAAAATATAAGCCGCCAAAAGCCTTCGGACTCACCATATATGGCGATAAAGCGCCAAACCTTATAACCATGCGTCGAGCTACGCAAAATCTCTCTTACTTAATAGCAAAAACAAGAATAAAAAGAGCAAAAATACAAAAACGTACTTTTGGAGTTACAGCATATAAAGGACAATCGCTCTCATAGAGGTAAACGAGTTAAAGTTCCCACTTATAGAGGTAAATTCTAAAAAAATCAAGTCCTAATTAAAGAGGTTCAATCTCCAGCTTAAACACGCAGAGAAAAAACATGGTTACTACATGATCACGGTAATAATAATATGTTCTCCACAACAAAAGTATGTTCGTCGCAACCATAGCATTGTTAACTGAATTTATTTTTGACAATAGTATAATTGCTGCAATATTACTATTGTTGAAATGAAACAATAGTATTATTGCCAAATTTAAAAATGAAAATATGGTTATAGCAACAATATAAATATGGTTAGTGCGACAAAAGTATTGTGTTTTGCGTTTTGTGTTAACAATGATATGATTACGGCAATCATACTGTATGATTGTAATTTTTCTTCATTTGAATATGCTTTTTAGAACAAATGTTATTGGTACGGATCTAATGCAAAAACAGTACTTTTTTTTAAAGAAATTAAAATTATGACTTGAGCAGTTTTTTATTCTGGTTCGAGACCTTTATGTTGTTTCTTTTTCAGAATCAACTTAAAAAGAAGAAATTGAAATTAAAATTTTTTTTTGAACAAGCTGCTTTGGCTTTGTTTATCTGAAATATTTTTAAAGAAACGCTTATGTTTATTTAAACTTATTTTTTCTACTGTGAAATAAATCACTCCTATTATTTTGAATTCAATGTAATTTTGAATAATTTTCATAAATCAAATCTATTGTTGACACTTAAACCAATTTTAATAAATAATATTGGGGGTCAAATCTATTGTCGACAACTCAAACAAATTTTATTAAATAATATTGGGGATCATATTTTAATTGTGTGTGATCATACTATGGTTGTAGGGAGTATAACATGGTTGCGTGTGAATCATACTATGGTTGTGAGGACCATATTATGGTTGAGTGTGAATCATACTATGGTTGTGGGGACCATAGTAGTTTTTGAATCATACTATTGTTGTGAGGACCATAATATTGTTGTAGCACAACCATATACCCAACAATAGTATTATCCTCTTCGAATGTTGTCATCACAACCATACATTTTTTTCTGCGTGAAGAGATTTTTTTTTAAATTTTTTTGTTCGAAATGTGCAGGGACCGCCAAAACTGTCCCACTTACAGAGGATTCACACTTATTCAGGTCCCACGTTTCCAGGTTATACTGTATTTCTATTAAGGTCTTTCAAACATTAGCTCTTAATCTTTATAGCCTGTAGTGCAGTAGTCTCGGGTATAATAGCACGATATTTCACCAATGTCATATTGAAACGCAATCCATGGTGTGCACGTATTTCAACTGAAATGAAATTTTTTAACTTTTAGCCGACCTGCCTAACTTTTAACACCAACAAAGTTACTGCTTGAAAAATTTAGAACAATATTTTCCTTTATATAGACTGGACGTGGGCAAATCGTTTTACATTTTGTCACTTTTTGAGGCTCATTTTGTATATGCATTGACGATTTTAACAGCTGGTTAAATACTAACCGGACATTCAGTAATTGAGCCTTCATTTATGTGGGATCAGTATTTTAAGTTGTTGCAAATTAAATAACAAATTGAATGTTCCAAACATTTGATATTGGAGAGTATGCACCAATTATTTTTTTTTCTAAGCCATCTTTATACAATTTTATAAAGTTTTCTTTTGTTTAAAACTACTGTGTGAAGGATTCGAATACCTCCTCTCAGGTATTGATGCTGCTGTTGCAAATAACGCAAACAACAACAACGTAAAAGAAAAGATTATAAACATTTTACCACAGACTTCACGTGAAGTAAAAGCTGTCTTTACGATGAACAACTATGAAAACTGTAATAAAAACAGAACAACGCCAACCAACATGGTGTCGATGAAGAAAAGAAATTCATAAATTTTTTAAAACTTTTCTACATTTACCCATCCATACACCCTGAAAGCCATTGCCGCTTCTCCCATTCCTTCCAGCCAACAATCAATATGTTTCCCAAACAACACCTACAACAACTTAAGCTAAATATACAACAAAGCTAGTCACAACGATATCACATCTACGAAAGGTAGCAACATTTTAGATTGTTTTATGTAAAAGAATCTTACGAACCATCAGCATTTCTTGGGTTGATTCTTATTAAAGTGAGAAATTTTGTTTTTGTGTTCGTCACAATGGATTGCTGTCAATTTTCAGTACTTGTGGCGAAACATATTTTTTAAAAAATTCTAATTTATTAAAACAACATCTGGTGTTGCTTCACAATATGTCTATTGGTTGGAGTAGACCATATAAAAGTTTTCGGTTTGTTTTGATTGTTCTATAGAAAATTAGTTGATGCCTTCGCTCAAAATCTAATTGTTTTTGGCGTGTGCTCATGTTTGCAAAAGTTTTAAGGTCTTTCTAATAAACTCAGAGGAAAACAAATAATGGGTATGTTAATGAAAACGTTATTCTTGGGATGACTTCAGCTAGAAAGAGGATGATTGATTTCATTCCAGTACATTTTTAAACCCTGCTCAGCACTGCACTACTAAGCAGTAGGATTATCTGAGTTTGTTTGCATTATGTTATATGGGGTGATCCATTTAGAGGTATTTTTTCATAACAAAAAAAATTTAAAAATTCAAATCAAGCATGGAATCTTTATTCTTAATTTGAAAGGACATTTTTTGGCATTTATTTTTTGAAAATAATTACCTTCAAATGTTGGCAACTGTACTGTGGAAATGAGAATTCGGTGAGAAACGGCTGTTTTCGACCAAAATGTTGTTCAGTGGTGAGGACCATTTCTGGCCCAACGGCAAAGTCAATAAACAAAATTGCCGCATTTCGGCTGAAGAAGAGGTTCAAGAGGTGCTATTATATTGCCGCATTTCGGCTGAAGAAGAGGTTCAAGAGGTGCTTTTATACCTAGAGAAAATCACGATTTGGTGCGGTTTATAAGCTGGTGGAATCATCGGTGCATATTTTTCAAAAATGATGATGGCCGGAACGTAACCCTAAATGGTGCTCGCTATCGAACCATGACATCGATTTGTATGCTACCTGAAATTGAAGCCCGTAATCTTGACTACTCTTGGTTTCAACAGGACGGCGCCGCTTGGCATATAGCTGCACGCAAAAAAAAAAGTATGGTTGGGGTGAAAATATTCGAAGAGGATCATACTATTTTTGGGTATATGGTTGTGGCACAACGATATTACGATCCACACAACAATAGCATGATTCACACATAACCATACTATGATCACTACAACTATAGTATAATACACACTCAACTATACTATGATCTCCACAACCATATATATGATCCTCACAACAATATGATCCTCACAATGAATCACAATGATTCATACTCAACACTACTATTATCTTCACAACCATATTATGATCTTCACAACTATAGTTTGTTTCTCATACAACCATAGTATGATCCTTACAACTATAGTATGATTCACACGCAACCATACTATGATCCACACAACCATAGTATGATTCACACTCAACCATACTATTATCTCCACAACCATATTAGGATTCTCACAACCATAGGACTTTTCTCATACAATCATAGTATGATCTACACAACCATAGTATGATTCACACGCAACCATGCTGTTATTCCTACAACCATAGTATGATTCACTCCATACTATGATCCCCAAAATTATTTATTAGAATTGGGAAAGGTTGTTATTCAAAAATAGAGATTTTCATCAAGTTTTATTATATTGCATTACAATAAGTTAATAGCCAGAATTGAGGCCATGTTTTCATTAAACATTCCATTCAAGAAACTTAAATACACATTCCAACGGCAGTCAAAACTACACGCAGAAAACAAGCATGGTTAGCGTATATATTCGAATAATATTCGAAGAGCATCATACTATTGTTGGTTATATGGTTGTGGCACAACAATAGTATGGTTCATACACAACCATACTTTTATCCCCATAACAATATTATGGTACTTACAACAATAGAATTATTCACACAACCATACAATGATCCCCACAACCATAAAATTATTCACTTTTAACCATACTATGATCCCCACAACCATATTATGATCCTTGTAACCATAGTATGTTTAACGTACAACCATAGTATTATCCTCACAACCATAGTACACACAACCATAATAAGATCACTAAAATTTTACGTAAAGATTGGGTTAAGTTGTTATTCAACAATAGAGAATTTCATTAAGTAAGTAATGTAAAAATATATTAAACTCTTAATAATAGGGGTGATTTATTTAACAGTAAAAAAAAACATTTATTAAAAATATTTGAGTTATACTAATCCGTAGTTTGTTTTGAAAAAATTTAATTATTATTACTATTATTGCGTAAGATAGGTAAAAATAACATTGTCAAATTTAAAAGAAAATGCAATTTTGCCGGTATGATTGCCGTAATCATATTATTGTTAACATAAAACCCACTGAAACAATACTTTTGTCCCACCAACCATATTTATATTGTTGCTACAACCATATCTTCATTTTTAAATTTGCCAACGGTACTATTGTTACATTTTAACAATATTAATATTGCCGCAATCATACTATTATCAAAATGTAATTCAAAAAACAATACTATGGTTGCGACGACCATACTTTTATTGCAGAGAACATACTATTGTTGCCGTGACCATATAGTAACCATATTTCTTCTCTGCGTGTACTTTTAGTACCAGGCAGGGGTGAATGCTACTTTACCATGCGTAGACCCCAAGAAACGAATGTGATTAAACCATGATCAATGGCTATATACTTAAGTGCAGGAAGATGTTAAATAAACGAGAACCAGTCGGTATTAGAGTATTTCACAGAACAAAGTAAACACAATACAAATCCCTCGAACTGCCTTCCGATTGTTGTTTTTTTTAATGGACAACAACCATTCACTGTATCGTGTGTATGTGTTTTTTTGTATATCAAAAAACGTACGCACGCACATACATGTATGCTCTATAAAACCTGTTTTGTTATGTTCATAGTCGCACCATACTGCATGATTGCCGTAATCATATAATTGTTAACGTAAATTTTAAACAACAATACTTTTGTTGCACCAACAATGTTTATATGGTTGCTACAACCATGATTCCATTTCTAAATTTTGGCAATAATACTATTATTAGATTTCAACAATAGTAATATTGTCGCAATCATACTGTTATCAAAATGAAATTCAAAAAACAATTCAATGGTTGCGACGAACATGCTTTTATTGTAGAGAACATATTATTTTTGCGGTGACCATAGTGTAACCATATCTTTTCTCTGTGTGTGCTCAAAAAATGGATCTATTGAGAGGTTATTTCGAAAAGCAGCTAATTTCACGTTTTGGACAGGTGAGTTGGCTGCCTAGATCGTGTGATATCACACCTTTAGACATTTTTCTTTGGGGTTACGTAAAGTCCAAAGTTTATGCTGACAAACCGGCTACGATTCAGGTTTTGGAACCAATGGCGTGTCTTCAAGCCATACCGGTCGAAATGCTCGAACGAGTCATACAAAATTGGACCCTCAGAACGTACACTCTGAGGCGTAACATTTGAAGGAAATTATATAAATAAACATAAACGCCATAAAATGTCCTTTCAAATTACCAACATAGATTCCACACTTGATTTCAAGTTTTATTTTTTTTTGTTCTGAAAAATTACCTTTAGATGATCACCCTATATTTAAATAACCAATAAGTGGCTATTTAAATTCTGTTTAAAATATAAAAATTCTGAAGTGCTAGATATACTTATAATCTCTACAAATGATAAATATCTTCGATTAATATCTCTGTTCGATATTAATTTGCAAATATATTTTCATTGTTTAATTATTACATTGTTTTGTATTATTTTTAATCAGATAAAATTATTATTGTAAAATTCCTGATAAGTATGTATATAATTTTTTTTTTAAGACCGAAGTATTCTTTTCAACTTTTAAAATCCAAAAATATCGTTCAAAATAATTTTTTTTTTGTATTTTAAACACAAGTATTTAAAAATTTCCAATACTCGTAGAGACATATCAATTTCTTATCCTTATATCAACGCACCCTCAAACATTTTTGAATATCTTTCAGTGTCAAAACGTTAGTCGAAGATAATCTTTTCATCATGCTAAAGTTCAATTACGAGCAGTATTTGAAATTTATTAAAAATTTTGAGTCTGTCGTCGCAATGTAAAGAGCGCTTACACCAATTTTCATCATCTTCAGCGATAAAGCTCATTTCTGGCTTTGTGGTTCTTTCAATAAAAAAAATATGCCTTATTGGATAGCAACAAACCCATATGTGCTTCAAGAAACACAGTTGCATCCACAAAAAATTACTGTGTGGTGTGGTTCTCATGCCGGAGGTGTGATTGGGCCGTCTTTTTCGTACCTATAAACAATCGTCATGTTACCGTCAATATAGAGCGCAATCGTGGCATGTTAGAAAATAATTTTTGGCCAGAATTGGATGAGCTTGACATCGCCGACATGTGATTTCAACATGATGGTGCCACTAGACACACAGCAGGCGTTACAATCGGTTTACTGAAAGCAAAATTCATTGAACGTGTTAAATAGTCCGGTCGAATGGCCACCTTGTTCATTCGATTAAAAACAATTTGAGCCATTGGTTCGCGCTAACAATTTTAGACGAACTCAGACACAACATCCAACACTAAATTGACAACGTACCGGTCGAAATATGTGCAAGAGTGGTGGAAAATTGAGTTCAAAGAAAAGATCGCTGTACACGGGCTTGTGGTGGTCATATGAACTAAGTCGAATTTTTATTCTTAAAATCTAACATTTGCACTATACCAGGAATAAGTTTGAATTCTATATAAGTATATTACATTTTCTGTGTTTGATTAATATTTAAATTTATATGTCCTTAAAGGAAAACCCTGTTTTTGTTGACGAGAATCAAATTAAAAATCGGTTTTTTGTAGTAAATCTGATAAATCTGATCTTATTCCAGGTATAGTGCAAATGTTACATTTTAAGAATTAAAATTCGACTTAGTTCATATGACCACCACATATTATGTTGAATTATCTGCGACGTACAAGTATGATTAAAAGTGTAGGACAGGGGAATGAGTGCACATAACTAGACCGAAGTAAAGGAATACGAGTGTTACTATTTATATTTCGGGTCCTGACAATACTAGTGTTACCAGATGCAAACTGTAACTTCCATTAGCAACTTTGACATTTTTTTAGCATAACTTCACTCAGAACGTTTTGTCATTTGAGTTGTTTTATTTACAGTGTATTGACAAATGCATCTTAGTCAAAAAATGAAATTATCCCGTGAACATTTTTGTGCGTATGAGTTTTTACTATTTTCGGGGTGGGTTATCAAGACAAGAGTGTTTAATGTTTAAATCAACCTTTTTCGACTTTTGGCAATGAAGCACCATCAAAAACCACTGTATATCGCTGGTAGCAAGAGTTCAGTCCCGGACGCCGTTCACTCCAGAATGTATTTCATGAAGGACGTCCAACTTCGGCCAGTCTGCCATAAACCATCGTTGCTGTGCGTGAACTGATTAAGCAAGACCGACATGTGACATACCGTGAGATTGAGACATACTTGGGCATTAGTGAGACAAGCATCAATAAGATATTGCATGTTCATTTGGCCGTGAAAAAAGATTGTTCTCGTTGGATCCCACATAATTAGAAGAATACTCAATATAAGGCTCGTATGGATTGGTGCAAAGAGATGTTGAAAAATTATAACTGAATCATGGATCTATGCATATGAACCCGAAACAAAACAGCAATCGACCGTATGGGTCTTTCAAGACGAGCCAAATCCAACAAAAGTTGTTCGTGGTAAAAGTACATTTTTTCGGTATAACCGGCCTTGTTGTCACAGTGTCTTTAGTGAAACGTAGGACGTCAATTCTAAGTTTGCCGACAGAGTTCGAAGAAATGAGGAAAGATAATGTGAGAAGACGGATCATTTTGCATCACGACAATGCGATGTCTCACACATCAGCTAAAACGATAAGCTATTTGACCACTCAAGATGTCAAATTGATAGGCTATCCACCGTACAGCCCTGATTTGAAGCCCATTGACTTCTTCTTATTCCCTAGAATCAAGAAAAAGATGCCTGGTCGACGTTTTTCATCGCCCGAAGCAGCTGTTGATGCGTCCAAAAATCATGTTTTGGAGGTGTCTCAATCGGATTGGAAAAAGTGATTCGAAAATAGGTTTGTGCTCATGCAAGATTGTATTGATCTTAACGGAGAATATTTTGAAAAACAATAAACCCATTTCCAATGGTAAATTATTGAGTTTTATTGCCGAACCCGAAATATAAATAGCAACCCTCGTATGTTGAACGGCTATGTTGAACGGCTGTAACAGCAGCATGAGCTGCTGTTAGTTATATTAACTGTAAGCTGTATGCCCGATTGGTGTTGGGTTTATAAACAATGGGCGTATTTTATTTTGGTGCCTGGTTGTTGAGCGAGTAAATGGTTGCTAAGTCTTACATTTTCAAAACAACTGTAGAAATTTTTGAGCATAAAAGAACTGAACAATTATATGCATCATAAACCGTTTTGTGTGAAAGCTTGGAATTAAAGAAAAAAAGTTATTGAAGAAGGAGTCATTCTTGAATAACTTTTCCCAAAAAACTTATAATTTTTAAAACTTGTAAAATTGTAAATAGTTTTCTGTGAACAAAACCATTTGTTTTAATTTTTGTACAATATTATGTAGTTATCGCATAACAGACCTCTTACTCGCTTAATAACCGAGAAACCAAAGAACACACATACAGTGAGTATTTGGCCTAAGCAATAAGTTTATATTTCACATCTATCCGGTTTCAACATATGTGACAGCGCATAGAGAAAGGGAACTAAGGGTAAAAAAATCAATTTTAATTTTTTTTCTTTTTTTTGATGTAGACAACATCTGAGCATCGAATGAGACCGATCCCATGCCCCAAAAGTGTTCCCTCCCAGAGATATGAGCGTTTTATGAAAGTGAAGTCGACGATTCTAAGCGCAAATAGAAAGGGTCGTAATCTTTAAAAAGACTCTCCTGAACAAAACTTTTCATCAACTTTTCACTTTTTTTTTATGTGCACAACATCTGAGCATTGAATGAGACCGATCCCATGCCCCAAAAGTGTCCCCTTCCAGAGATATGCGCATTTTATGAAAGTGATGGTAAACCAAAGATACACGTATTTAAATCTCTAAAATGGCTCTCCCGAACAAAACTGGTTTTTACCCTTAGTTCCCTTTCTATTTTGCGGGTCACATATACAGGTCACAACAAAGGCTCCTTGCAGCTACAATTTGAGTATCCAGCAACTGCCTTTCTATTGACTTTTCCAATTTACTAAATTTTCAATTCAACATTTTGCCCCGGTAAGCCTCTATCAAATATCGATTACTTATCATTACTAATTTTGTTCTCAACAAATGTGCAAGCAAACTATACAAAATCAATTGAAGATCTTCTCTTACACAAAAGTAAGCCATCGAATTGTAACCATAGTTCTTAAACCATTGCAGTAAAAAATATAAATAAAATGAATCGAAAAAGCGCACCGCATACTATCCATAAGAGTTGCTATAAAAATACAACGAATCCTATCGACAACATAAAGAAAAAATGAATAAAAATTTTAAAAAGAGAAGAAAAATGGAAGGAAAATAAATAGAGAAATGCATACTTACGGTTACATTGTACTCAAATGTTTGGGTATGTGGTCCGAATCGAATGGTTGAAAATATCAATACACGTGCAGTGTTAGTGAATAAACTGGTAACGTTTTGAATGGACATTTCCCAATGCTCGAATTCAACTCGGAATCATTTGGAATTAACTCTATTGGAGCGTTGCATATGTTGCCAGCAGATATGGGCAATTTCGCTGGAATTGGGTAATTATAGACAGAAATTCCATGTAGAAAACAATAAGCTACGAGTAAAGAATGTATACAAAAGATAGTTCTTCCCATATCGAAATTTAAATTAAGAATTGTTACATAATCGTAATAAATCTGGGACATATGGCTGTGGCAGGTTTCTTCTTGACTGTAGCTGAAGTTGACCTCCACGACTGAGACACGGCTTACGTGTTGAAACCTTCTCAGGTAAAAAAAGGTTGAAGGTTAAAGTGTGTGTAGATCGCTTGGTAAACGAATTTTACAATGAAAACTCGGAAAAATGTTAAAGTCGGGCTTGGCCGACTATACTTATACGAGTATTATACCTGCACTTTTGCATGTTCAGAAAAGCCAACTGAAAATAAGCTACATTTATCAGGATTTGTAAATTTATTTTTTATTTTAATGTGTGAGAAAATGTCATTGTTTTTGGTAAAATCGGCTTAAAATATGGGAGCTATGTACAGGGTGTCCGTCGGGAAGGTATACTACTTTGTTTTGCCGCCTTTTTTGTAAACATAAGTCTTGACAGTTCATAAGTAGAGACGTGGCAAATTTATTATGCATAAATATTCGATAAACCAACGTGTTTCAATCGTTAAAACATTTTAACAAAACCAATCATCGATTACTGTGACGACGAAAAAGTTACGTGGAATTTTTACTTATTGTGTAGTGAATGATTTCGTACTGCAAGATCAGCTGAACAGTGGAATTTTTGGTGCTTAAGAAAGTGTTCAAAACAATCCATCAACCTCAATTCGACGCTGTGCTCAGGTGCTTCAGGTCTGCTCAGGTCTTCAAAGAACAACTTTGGCCACAATTTTGCCTATGAATTTGCATTTGTTTTCAGATAAAGTATAATTCAGTTGACACAAGAGCTTCTTCCACAAGACCATTTACGCCGCCAATATAATGTTACAGCTCGCCCAAGACTACCCCGATTTTCACGAAAAAAACAGATTGAGTGACGAGGCACATTTTCATTTGAATCGATATGTAAGTAAACAGAATAGTCGGTTTTGGGCAATGGAAAACCCTAAAATTATTCATCAGTCCCCTTGGCATCCTTCAAAAGTGACAGTCTGGTGTGCAATTTGGTCAGGAAGAATCATTGGATCTTACTTCTATGAAAATGAAAACGGCGCACAGTGTGTCCTTCCCATACATTCGATGGCCAAAAATAGAAGGAGTTGTACGAGAGTAATGAAATTTGGCACGAGTCCCTAATATAATAGAATTAAGAAAATTTCAAAGTATCGACAAAATTGACCACGCCCATCGCCCACCGCCCATACAAACTAAAATCATTTTTGGCTGTTAAAAATTAACTATTGCTACAAATTTCCTGAAAATTGCTGGAAGAACATATCTATGCAACACCTTTTAAAAACAAATATTTCATCAACATTGACCACGCCCATCGTCCACCTCCCATACAAATGATATTTCAAAAATGCCATATCTTCTGTAAATGTATAACTAGAATGTTTATTTTTCGCAAAAATGCATACAGCATCTATTAAATGCTGTTTTGAAAATATGAAGAAAATCCGCCCACTGTAACACCCGCCCCCCATACAACCCCCATACAAAAATTTTACAGTTCACTCTATTTAATTTATTAACAACATTTTCACATCTTCGTGATAATCTAATTTTTTAAGCTTCAGTTTCGTTCTTAATGGATTGATGTATGGGTCGGAGGATATCAAAAAATGATGCATTACGTCTTGGTTAGTAGAACAGCGCCCAGTCTTGCGCGAGTTATATAGCCTATAACGTTTATAGTCTTTGTTCCTCGCTTCCTGCGCTTCTTCTGATAACATTCCTTTGAAAAATAAACCATATGTTAATTCAAAATGTATGAAACAAATCGTATCTTTAACCTACCTATAGGTAGAATGGCCTCAGATACAATTTTGCTACCACGTATCAAAACTTTATGCACTGTGATAGGCATGTAGTACCATCCACACAAATCAATGTACAATTTTGCCGTGTCTAAACAATATATATGGAACTTCTCAGAGTCTATTGCCTGACTGCAACTTATTGTGGATAATATAATTTTTAACCTATGAATCAGTTGTTCATTTACTAATTTCAGGGTTTTCAAAAAATCGTCGAGCTGTATTCCCATCGTTGCTGGAACCCATTCCTTGTTTTACCACATCAACATTTATTCCCAATACTAATTTAAGGTTTTTTTGAATTGTGGCCTTGGCTTCTTCTTTAATTTGTCTTGTATCTTTATTTGTTCGCCATGCTGCAAATCTTTTATTGTAAGCGATATGCAATATGCATTCCATAAATTTTATGCGCGCATGCAGAGGTGAAATACCAAATTTTAAAGCCTCTCCCGAATTTATTTTAAAAAAAATAATAACTGATATGATTTGAATTTCTGTGTACGAGCACTTTATACACAATTATCTTACAAATATGTATACTATTTATAGTAATAGACATGCACACAGGCAAAACAACAACAGGCAGTAACGAAAGAAAGAGTGCGCAGTTGTTTATGCACGCGTAAAATAACGCATAACGCATTTTTTTTACTGTAATTTTTTGGTTTTCCATTGTTTTTTTGGCCGCGGGCAAATTTGGGCACAATTTTTTTTTGGAATCTGTTAGCTGAGACCCTCAGCTTTAATTTGGTATAGGACTCCATGTTTCGCACTGCTTCGCACACAACTAAAAGTCTAACGGAAAATCATAAATGTTTATTTTTTTTGGCCCAAAATAAAAAAAAAAATAATTTTTTTTTTCAATTTTTATTTTTATTTTTTTAGTTTACATAATGCTTGATGCCTATTTTAAGTGAAAAAAAATTCTATAAGGTACACTCGGTGTATAGTTTATAAGTAACAAGGTTTTAAATATGTTAAGAAAACTAACCCATTTGAGACTTGTTCACATATGTCAACTTTGCGCTGCTTGGGACAGAAAACCAATGAAGATATTTGCATAAAATTTTACACACATGACCTTTAGATAGTTTTTAACCATCTGTGCAAAAATCATCAAAATCGGAGAGCAGGTCCAAAATGATTTATTGCCGCAGCGGACACAGTGTGCGGCGTAGCGTTAACTGGCAATGGGGAGCGATATCGTGATATGATTGAAAACTTTTTAATGCCAGATCTGTGTGCTTTGGGCTCGATTAACATGTGGTATAAGCAAGACGGTGCCACATCGCATACAGCCAGGAGTACAATGGAATTACTGCGAGACCTCTTTCCTCAACAAGTTATTTCAAGAAATGGTGATGTTGATTGGCCTCCATTGTCGCCTGATTAGACTGCTCCAGACTATTATTTATGGGAATATCTGAAAAGAAAGGTTTATGCAAACAAACCAGAAACGCTTGTGCAACTCAAACATAATATTTGTAATGAAATTTATGAAATACCGCGTTAAATGTGTGAGAATGTTATTAAAAATATGCTCAAAAAGGCTCGCATTTGTGAGGCAGAAAGTTATCTGTTATTTTATGTTATACATAATTGCCGACATTAAATACAACTTTTATCAATATAATCCCATTCTCTTTCATTTAATCAAAAATTATAAACAAACAAAGTAGTAAACCTTCCCGATGGACACCCTGTATTTCTTAATCTGAAACATTTTTTTCCAATTACAACAGTGCCCGTCCTTGGCACAATGAACTTACTGTGCCAAATTTAATCAAAACCACATGGTTAAAGAGCATAACTAGTAGCTGACTGCATACTTGGAGGCGAAGAATTGAACTCGACGTTTATCAAGCCATCGAAGCTAAAGAGAAATCAAACGTGTTGCATCAATTAACACCCAATGGAAAGAGCTTTTAGGCTATCTCTTTTTTCCTCCTAGATAGCATATTTAACTATACCTTTGGATTTGAAGTTAAACAGTTTGCAAAGCTGCAAATTTGGTGTGCAATATTAGTATACACATACTAGAACATTTAGTGCTGAAAATCGAGCAGGTCAGCCCCATCCCTTTCAAGCCTTTATTTATCTCATAATTTGGGAAGATTTTTAGGGTTTGCGGTACTTGTGATTTGTGACAATCTTACTCTATGAAAGGCTTTTCACACATGAGGAAATGCATTTTGACATTTAACATTACAGAATGTCTTCAAAGCGGGTGTCCCCAAAATTAATATTCTGAAAAACTGTTCATTTTTAATAACACTATATTTTATTTCACGATCTCTTTTATTAATAAAAATTCGCGATGGTTTGGACAGTGGGTACGGTGGAGATGCGGGATTTTTTTTTTTGATTTTTCTAAAGCTTTTGATTTGATCGAACACGATATCTCTTCACTTGCTGGACAATTATCTGCGAAGGAGAACGCAGTATGTTGAAATAGAGGGATGTAGCTGAACAACCGCATAACCGCATATCCAATGATACGGAACGCAATGGAAGCATTTGATGTATAGTTAAGAAAAAACAATTCTAATGTTCAAAAGCAGAATAACTACATAATTTTGTTCTTTTTAGATATTATCAAGACCGGCAGAAGGAGCTGCACCGTCGTTTGCGTCTAGAACGAACAGACCGTCATGTCGCCTATGCCGTTCTGAGTACGGAAAACAAGCGCCTATTGCCATTCCTGTAACAATCCTGTTTGTGCAGAGCATTCAACACTTATGCATCGATGCTACACCTGCACAGAAAATATGTTGGACGAGGGACAATCACAATAGTTTTTTAGGCTTTTTTCATATAAAACTCATAAATAATTAATAATGTTATTTATATAAACAAAAATTTTTTCTAACATTCATTATACATGTATAATTAGTAAATAATAATTAATCAATACAAAAAAATGTAAAAAATGCGTTTTCATATGGAATTCCAATCAAATAGAAATAGGTCCCTGTGGACCTTGTACTTCGTATAAGAGCAACGGATGACTCAACCGTCGGAGGGTTAAAGAAATCCTTTGAATTTCTATTTTTAAATCTAACCTGAAATCTTTTTTTACTTCAGAATTTGGAAAAGCTTCAATTGAGATACTCGTATTTCATAATATTATAAAACTGAAATGTATTTTTTATCATAGAATTAAAATGTAAATAATAAACTTTGCTTCGTAGTATGTCAACTTGCCCTAATACGAGGGCTGCTATATATATTTCAGGCCTAATAACGAAAATGCAAATATTTATCATCAAAAATGGTTTTATTGTTTTTCAAAGTATTCTCCAGCATGATTTATACACTTTTGCATGCGCTCAAGCCAACTGTCGAAGCACTTTTTCAACTCCGATGGAGAGTTTTTAAACGCTTCAACATCATCCTCTGGCGACAAAAATCGTTGATCACGCATTTTTTCATGATGTGCGGGAATAAAAAGAAGTCATTGAGTGCCAAGTCAGGGCTGTATGGCGGATGACCCATCAATTCGAAGTATTGGCCGGTCAAAAAGGCGCTGGTTTGAGTCGATGTGTGAGAGCTCGCATTGTCATGGGCTTGCATTGTCATGACAATAAGAGCTCGCATTGTCATAGTGCACAATGATTTCTCCGAAGACTTCAGGCAAACAAATTGTGGTGTACCACTCAGAATTGACCGTCCTGCGTTGCTCATGCGGAACAGTCGCCACATAACCAGTTTTGCCGAAGAAACAGGCTACCATTTGCTTCGAAGTGCTTCTTCCATGAACAATTTTCGTTGGGTTTGGGTCGTATTCGAAGACTCACACGGTCGATTGCTGTTTTGTTTCTGGCTCATACGCATAGATCCACAATTCGTCACCTGTAACGATCTTATAAACGTCCTACGAAGCACTGCGATCGTATTTTTTCACAATTTATTTACACCAATCTACACGAGCCTTTTTTGAGCGATTGTCAAATTATGCGTGATCCAACGATAACAAACCTTTATTACGCCAGCTGTTCATGCAATGTGAAATGTATGCTGATGGAAGAAACGCCCAAGGATGCCTCTTTCTCGCGTTATATCACGTGACGATCTTGCATTATCAGATCACGCACGGCATCAATGTTCTCCGGCACAACGGCCTTTTTTGGACGACCTTCACGACTGAGCAAGCGTCGGCCACGATTAAATTCATTAAGTGTTGCCTAGGCCATAAACATAAATAGCAACCCTCGTAAAATCCTTGTGACGCTGGGATATTTTTTAAATGTTTTTAACATTTTTTTATATAGGGTGATCCATCTAGAGTTGTTTTTTCAGAATAAAAAAAAAATATAAAATTCAAATCAATTGCGGACTCTTTATTGGTAATTTGAAAGGACATTTTATGACATTTAGTTTTTTTCAGTGATGAGGCCCATTTCTGGCTCAACGGCAAAGTCAATTAACAAAATTGCCGCATTTGGGCAGAAGAGCAACAAGAAGTAGTTCAAGGAACACCATTACACCCAGAGAAAACCACGGTTTGGTGCGGTTTATAAGCTGGTGGAATCATCGGTGCATTTTTGTTCAAAAATGATGATGGCCGTAACCTAACCGTGAATGGTGCTCGTTATCGCGCCTTGATATCGATCTTTGTGCTACCTGAAATTGAAGCCCCCTAATCTTGACGACACTTGGTTTCAACAGGATGGTGCCACTGCTCAAACAATGGATCTATTGAGAGGTCATTTCGAAAAGCAGCTAATTTCACGTTTTGGGCAGGAGAGTTGGCCGGCTAGATCGAGTGATATCACACCTTTAGACATTTTTCTTTGGGGTTACCTAAAGTACAAAGTCTCTGCTGATAAACCAGCTACGATTCAGGTTTTAGAAGCCAACATTACGCCTATTATTAAAGCCATACTGGTCGAAATGCTCGAACGAGGCATTAAAAATTGCACCCTCGGTCGTAGGTGCGGCCAACATTTGAGGAATACGCAAAAAATAAATGCCATATTATGTCCTTTCAAATAACTAATAAAGATTCCACACTTGATTTGAATTTTAATTTTTTTTTAGTTCTGAAAAATACCTCTGGATGGATCACCCTCTATAAGAAATAAATCAAATACTAAAAAAAACTTTTTCCCAGCCTACTGTACACATTCCGTATTCGATTTAGCTTATTATTGGAAATAAAAACACTACAAAAACTTTTTCAAATTGTCCAATCCAAAAAGATTTTCTATTTTTTGGAGGAAATATCTTTGATAAAAAAGTCTACAATTTTAAGAAATGTTACTCATACGCACCGATATCTTCACTTCAGATTTGTTTTAGTTTTCGTTGAAAGCTTTTAAGAATAAATTCTCTGTGGTAGAGTTTCCATAAGTGATATAGGGTCACGCTTATGGGAACTAAAGGAATTAATACTTATGTATGTTCAATGTGTAGCTTATTACCAAACAACTAGGAATGTCTCTCAAATTTAGTGTACCTGCTGACCAGGATCTTCCCTTTAAAGCTGGATCCGAATATCTAATGCTTTTATAGAATAAGTACACCTATTTATAAAAAAAAGCACGTCATATTTGTAAATCTAATAAACCTGAAATGCAAAGAACCTAATATGGTCCAGCTGAAAATTTTCAGTGAACCGTGCTGGGACCTGGTATTCGGATAAATTTGTAATTATTTGAATCTAGAGTTGTTTCCATAAGCATTGATTCAGAAGTTAAAGAATAATATCAGAGCTCCAAGCGATTTTGTCTTACGTTTTCTATTAGTATATTATCAGCTGCTAGCGATTTCTTTTTACTTTCTCTATTATATTCATAATCAATGTTATAACTCTTAGGACTTACCGCCTTCAATGTCCCACTAGCCGGCACATACTTTTCGCATTATGTGTTCAACAATGAAGCTAACTATAACTGCAAGAGCGTCTACGTTTGTGTATAAAAAAAAGTAATGACCACGTGCCCACATCATCAGCAAAAAAATAGAAAGGAGAACGTAGTCCAACAACCGTAACCGAACTCCTGCAGAAAGTAGTAAATGTGCCCCACAACTGGCAGTACTTGCAACAGCAGTGGCAGTTAAGCTACCGCTTGTAAAATCAAGCAGCGATTCCAGGACATACTTGTACGTAACTTTTTTTTCATACTTTTCATATAAATGCTGAAAATATTTTCGGAATATAAAGAAAAGAGTTGCATATGGAAAGCAAAGGGATTGAAAATGGCTGTATTTCTGTTTCTTTTTTGTTAAATGAAGTCCCCTCACCCCATTCGAATGACTCTATTATAATTAGAACAGCAGTTGTGTTGAATTAGTTTTTTTCAATTTTCTTGCGGGTTTTTTGCTATTCAGTAATATTTGGCCAGCCAATTGGAGTTTCTTCTCTTTCCCCCTTATGGAAGGAGTGCATGCGGTCGATTCAAAAAATTGATTACGTCCGGAGAAAATGAACAAAGAACTATATTTGTGGGGCTTTTAAATTGACTCCAAAGAAGACGTGTATGGATAGAGAGGCAGAGAGTAAACTTTGACTATTGTTAAAGTACAAAAAGCTAAAAAAAAGTGAAATGCATTCCTTTTAAATTAACCAGGGCATTTATTACTTATAAATTATAATTAGAATAGAACAATTTAGCTCTTCTCAATAACAGTAGATGATGAACGTTGAGGGTTACTAAGTTACAAACCTCTACATTACACTAAGCACACGTGATAAACTTCTGGCAAATTTAGTAAGCTCTTCACTATATTGTTTATATTTATTCCCATTAAACAGGACGAGCTGTTTAAAACCGACTCTAAACT
The DNA here is from genome assembly GCA_963513945.1 of Hydrotaea diabolus. NCBI lineage: Eukaryota > Metazoa > Arthropoda > Insecta > Diptera > Muscidae > Hydrotaea > Hydrotaea diabolus. The sequence continues at coordinate 46,482,503 of OY740717.1, read as the reverse complement.
TCAAGTGTATTTTCTAGAAAAGCCATTTATTTGTCACCAAATTAATCACTTACTAGGGAAGGTGCAGGTAATAACGAGGTGGAAAGGCCGTTGGCATATTTAAGCCGCTCTGACCTGTGTTTGAATTGTCTGTGCTGTATGATAAACGATCATATTAGCTTTACAATTTTAAGAGGCACTATATATGTGGAGGCATAAAACGTACAGTGAAAACATCCGGACAGAGCGGATTATAACATTAAAGTGTTTTTCCTATTTTTAACCCTGCACCACAATGTGGAACAGTATTAAGGTGTTTCTAACAGTGGCATAACAATTTCGTATCTTTATGGCAACGTACCCTCAAAAATTTTTAATGATCTTTCAGTGTCAAAACGTTAGTCGATGTCAACATTTTTATCATTGTACAGTTGATTTACGAGCAGCGTTTGGTAATCATTAAAAATTACTTCCGAAATTCTGAGTCGGTGACTTTGGCGAAGTTTCACGAAAATCTAGAATTGCGTCGAAAAATCCTCTTCAGCGATGACGCTCATTTCTGGCTGAGAGTGTTGTCAATAAACAAAATATGCCTTATTGGACAGCAACAAACCCACATGTGCCTCAAGAGACACAATTGTATCCGCAAAAAATTACTGTGTGTTGTGGTTTTCATGCAGTAGGTGTGATTGGGCCGTTTTTTTCGTCGATGAAAACAATCGTCATACGAGTATTACCGTCAATGGAGAGCGCCATAGTGTCATGTTAGAAAATTTCTTTTGGCCAGAATTGGATTACCTTGATATCTCCGATATGAGGTTTCAACAAGACGGTGCTACTAGTCACACAGCACGCGTTACAAAAGATTTACTAAAAGAAAAATTAGGTGAACGTGTTATCTCGAGAAATGGTCCGGTTGAATGGTCACCTCATTCATAAGATTTGACGGCATTGGATTTCTTTTGATGGGGCCGCATCAAGTCGTTGGTCTATGCCAACAAGCCAACAACTTTCAAAGAGCTCAGAGGCAACATCCAATTAATAATAACATTCTTAAAATGTAACATTTCCACTACACCTGGAATAAATTTGAACTCTATATCTTAAATATTCTGTGTTTATTTAATATACTAGCTGACCCCGCCAACGTTGTTTTGTCTCGTTACAAATATCGAACTTTGACATAGCAAAAATAAACCAGTGTTTGAAATGGCTCTTGTGCGCGCACACGCACTGGTAAATGCGCTTGAGTTTTGAAGTGTGTGTGCGAAACAACTGCTCGGCACTTTGTAATGTTCTGAGCATGTCACACATGAATTTCCCTCGACAAAACCAACGAAGAGCAACACAATTGCGTGGCTCTTTTGGTTGCGTGCTAGTCAAAGAGCTCGAACTTGTTGCGAGGGAAAGAGCAACATCGGCTGCACAGTTCTTTCGCATTTCGTGTTCTGGCATGAAAAGGGCGAAAATAACATCGGCAATACATGTTGTCAACATAAACCATTTATCGACATTTTAGCGATTTTTATTAGTAATTAAAAGCGTTGGTGCATTTGTACGTAATCTCTTCACACACAAATCAGAAATTGTCATTTCTTCGGCACTATTCGACGCTTTAAAAAAGTAAAAACACATTTCTGCATATTTTTGTATGCCCAATACGGTCACATCATCGCCGATTTTATATTCGGAAAATTCATAGATGGTGACTTGTAATTTTATATGTTGAACAACAACAATCCAAAAATATTTGACAGAAAATTGTTTTTGTTTCTAATATATATTTCCACATTTACAATTTTCTGTTCTTTTATTTCTTTTCCATAATTTAATTAATTTTTTAAATGAATTTAAAATGAAATTTTTACTCAACCTAGTGACTTTGGCTCTTACTTAACTAACTATAAATAATTGTAATGAAAGGCTATCTTTAACTATACCTTGATGAACTACAATGGATTTATTTGACAAAATTAAAACTGCAGATTCAAAAATACATACTTCGTATTGATCATACAATACGAATACATTCAAATCTTAACATGTAATCGACTTAGCACAAATTACAAACAACGATAACATTTTGTAGATTTACAGTAATGGGTTTGATTTCAACAACAAAAAAGATACATGCAATGAATATAAGAGTTTAATTATAAAAAAATCGCATATTGACGGTTTTCAAACCAACATGTATGACAACACTTCAAACAACACGAACTTTTTTTTATTGACTACACACGAAGCCCGAAGTGCAAATAAAAAGAAAATGAACTTCGTTCTGTAAAATTGCTGCGCACATCAACGGTTGCGCTCGGTAAAAGGGCACAGCCATTTACCTTTTTGAAGAGCGCTCTTGTGTGCTGTGCCGCGTTCGCTGCCGTGCGCGCGAGCATTTACCATTTGTATGCACTGGAACTTCAATCGAAAAGAGTTTGAGCGAGAGTTAAAGAGAGATTTCAATCACTGAAATAAACAATGCAATGAAAAAGGGAAAAGGATTTCGCCAACAAAAAATTAACTTACTTTTTTGTGATCGAAGAATCAATAATATCGCAGAGAAATTGATAATCCACAGATTCGCAATGATATCTTTCAAAATAAAATTATAAAATTTTTCAATCGAAAAATCAATAAAACATGATGAATATAATATCCGAAAAACATTCAACCGAATGAGTTGACATTTTATAGAATAATGAAAAATGAACAACAGTTCCATTTATTTATAAGTATACTTCTTACAGGTAAAATTGGTATATCAGGTTAAAATGGGCGAAACACTTAAAGAAATTTTAAAATGCAACAGGTAATCAGTCCCAAATTAAAAACTAAGTATATAATCTACGTGCGCAAATTTAATGCCCTCCGTCAAAATCCGCTCTTAAAATTGATCTTCAAATTGTAAATTTTATTTTTACTGACTTTCAAACTCGTGGCTGACTTAGAAATTCGTGGTAGATTGATATTTCGAAGAAGAATGAAAGGTGCACTGAACCAACGTACCAACAGGGGCAGAAATAATGGATTTTTAATTTGTGATTTGTATGGGAGGAACCACGAGACTTTGTACAATCCCGCCCACGTTTTCAGTAGAACTTAGAATATGTTCACCAAAGCAGAATATGTTCAGGAGCAGAAATAATGAATTTTTAATGAATTTTTAAATAATGAATTTTAATTTTTAATGAGATACGACGCCCACTGGGCCGAATTCATGCAAACTACACATAAACCACCTACAGACCATCCTCAAAGAACCTAAAATTTTGTACCAATTGTCAGCCTTCTAGCTCAAAAAACACCGTTGTCGCGCCTCATCCCCTCAAGTCCAAAATTTCGACTTTTCTTTTTTCCTAAAGATTCGCATAGCAATTATGAACAAACCCGCAGAAGGAAGTATCCAGTTTGCCCCAGGAGTTTTCAAGTTTTAAGCGCTGTAACAATCCACATTTAATTTTTTTTAAATATAGATAAAATTGTTATGTCCTTAATAAAAAACCCTGTATATTATTGATACTCGTAAAATGCTACGACAATCTTGCCGTATATCCAACCCTGTATATTACTGATACTCGTAAAATGCTTCGACAATCTTGCCGTATGTCCGTCCGTGTGTCTGTTGAAAACACTTTAGCGGTCAAAATAATTTACTTAGAATCCTGAAGAATTTACTAGAAAAGCTGAATGGTGTTGTATGGTGATAGGCTGCTGTCGAAAATAGAAGATATTGGGTCAAGGAGAAAAAGTTTCCCTTAAAAGGACTAAAGGTTCCTCGGAAAAAGTGCACTTTTTTGAATATTTGCTTTAAGCTAAATTAAGACGGGAAAATTTGTTGTCGGGTTTATCGGTTTTTATTCTCTACACCACACTGTGGTACAAGGTACGAGTATGATGACTTTAAGCTGATGATTGCAACATTTTAATTTAATGGAGATAGACCATATATTAAGTATGCCAGTCGACTCAGAATCCAAATTTCAAACAGAGGATACGAGTGACCAGCATCCATCACTGGCAAAATTTGATCACATCGGTCCATGTTTTCAAATGGCTTCCACACAAAGGTCCCTCCCTAACAGAGGTTGTGCAGACCCAGAAACCGCAAACTACGCCCGATCTCGCCCAAAATGTTCGCGGTATGTTATGTGCGGCCATTAATTAATTGTTATGAAACTGAACCAAATAGGTAAATTTTTTCGTATAGCCCCCATCTCATTTCTGATTCTTCAGCCCTTAAAGCCAGTGACCAACACATATATCTGGCGAAATTGGACCATATCGGTTTATGTTTTCAAATAGTTGCTACCCAAGGGTAATTTCCGATTTGGTCCTGCAGCTGTAGAAGCCACAAATTTCACCCAGTAACGCTCAAATTGTGCATGGTACGTTATGAGCGACAATTAATTAACAGTGTTCACAGTGAGACATATTTTCTTAAAACCCCCACGCAAAGACACTTCCCGACTTTAGAAGCCACAGATTAAACCTGATCAGGCCCAACATTTTTGGTCCTGACCGGTTTTGAGATTCGTTCGGCTTAGCGTCATATATCAAAAACAAAAAGGATCATTAATATCAAAATAAATACTCAAAATAAAGGATCTTTTGATCCCGGTTTTCGATTAGCTTAACCTTGAAGGGTATAGACTTTAGCGGGAATTATTTTTAGGCTGTAGGTAGCTTCACGACATTGTAAATCTTAAAATTACTTTGTAAACTGTGGAGAACCCTTTAATTAGAAAAAAACGCGTTCCCAGAATTTAAGTGATTGTTATGTTTGTCCATAATCTGCCCACCCAACTCTACACTTTCTTTCAAAAGAGCCTTTTATTGAGCATTTCCTCTCTGGTTGTTAAATTTATTTTCATCTTCAATGAGATTTGTTATAATTTATATAGATTTTTTGTTTGTAAAATGAAACTACTTTTATAGCATTACTCATTTTTAGTAAAGTGAATCTAAAGCATTAAACCAACTCGGAGACAACAACACAAAAGCGTATAAAGTTAGGATACAAATGAGTTAAGAAGAAGGCAACAACGATGGCAGAGGACATCGTAGCAAAAACATAAAAGGACAACAAGTTCATAAGAAAAACTAAATCATCGAAAAGAAAAAATAAATAATGACTAGAATAAATGCAACTAAATGCAGTTTGAAACATGACTCCAAGAAATGTTTATAAAAACAAGTAAAAAAATTTTAGTCGGTTGATAAGACTTACATATGCCCTAACGCACATATGGAGTTTAAATGTTCCTCCCTTTCGTCCTCAATTGCCTGAAGAGTACCGATTTTTATCGAAATCTAGTAAAAGATCGATTGATTGATAGGTGCTTATATAGGGTGTGGTATCCACATTTTTCTTGTGCCCATTTAAAGATTAAATAAGTATATTGCAGAAAACAAAATTCAAGAGAAATTTATCCATAAGAAACCAATTAGTTCGGTTTTTGGATAGTACCATGGGTGTGTGGAAAGCAATAAGGGCCGTGGCTTTAAATTTTTGATTGCAAGGTACTCTTTTTGCTTGCTTATAATTAGCTTATTGATAATTTGTAGCAGAATTGTATGGTTAGTGTTAACATTACCATGCGAATACTAAAAGAGGGTGGAATGGTGCTTTTGCACTAGAAGTACTAGAATAGGGCGTGTCTTTTACTTGTTAAGTACACGCGTTTAAAGCCGTTATAAAAATATAATGGAGTTAACAACATTAGCGACTTTTACGCACTGGGTGACAGGTTATGTGGTTTCTAGTTATTTTGTTTATTTTTGTGTGCCCCATTTATTTGGGAGGTACCAGAAGGGGCGTGGCTAGAATTATGCGTAACAAAGTCAACCTTATAATTTTGCTCTTAGGCATTGATTTTGGGCTAGATCGTATGACTACCATAAAAGATATTTAAAAATAAAAAGTGGGCGCCAAGGTGCATTTGTATGGCAAGCACTAGTATGGGGCGTGTCAACGCATTTTTTTAAATGCAACTACACAACCGTTGATTTAAGCTAATGGTTGACAAGCTATGTGGGTTCTTATGCGTACTAAGCAATAGTCCCTTGTGTTGTAGGTAGAAAAAGGGGCATGGTTCGGGATCCAGTTATTTGTCACTAAGTTAAACTTATAACTCTGATCTTAAATGTTGATTTTGAGTAAGATCGTAGGAATGAGAAAAAGGAAATTTCAAGAATACCAAAAGTAGACGTATGGTACATTTTTGTAACAGGTACCAGAAGGGTAAAGACTATAAGGCCGACTTTCAATCCCATAGGCAGTGTTGGAAAAATATTACGAGGTGCATAATTTAACAAAGAATGTTAGCTCCTTTCGCGAGGTATCGTTTCAACCAGCCTCACAGACGGACATGGCTCAACTGATTTAAAAAGTCATGAAACTTATTTGGTCAAAACATATGTAGGGTCTTAAATGCTTTTTTTCGATGCGTTACACATTTTGTCCTTACCAAATGATATATATCCCCTTACCCAGTAGGGTCAGAGTATAAAAAACGACATCGACAAATGCAAGTCAGAGAAATTATAGTGGCTAATCTAAAAATGAAATATATATGTAGCTTTGCTTTATACTGACATTTGGAATATTTATATTTAATACAACACAAAGGCAAGGGCACAAGCGATGGAAGGACTGATGTTCAAAAGAAAAGATTGCAGGAAAGCCGGACGCAGAGGAGGGTGGACTTAAAACACCCTAAGTGATGGTCGTCCCGTTTGATCGCCCGACAGACTATACCGATGACTTGCAACGACGGTCTTGTATATGTTATGTTTGCTGTATTAAAAGTAGTTGTTAGCCACTTTTTTCTAGCGACATTAGCGACCCTTTGTGTTGACTTTGTAGTAGAACGATGTACAAATGATGAGCAGGGTGGTAGCTACCGCATTTTTCAGTATTACGTGCTCGTATGGAGCACTTAGTTAACAATGGGAAAATGTTCGCCATAATATTGTAAAATTTAGGCCAAAGTTAAGATATCAAAGGACAACTTTATAATTAGTTATGTATGTACCTGCTTCTATAATAATTATAACAAGGACAGAATGAGGAGCAATTAAAGGACCTACCATCACTGATGTGATCGACTGTTAACCACCGATTCGGTATGATTAATGCTATCATTAAAATAATTGGCAATCAAATAGGGAAGGACTTTTGCATGTAGAAAAACATGACCACATACTATATAATTTCGCCAGGGTTGATAATTGATCCCCCTAAAAAATGGCCCAAATGTAATGCAGACCAGAGCTAATAAATATCTTCTAGAGCGATATGGGATCAAATCGGATTCAATGGACTACCTTAATATTTCTTTAATATAATTAAATGTAACAATATGTAATCGACATCGGAGCTAATATGGGACTACTTAAGCTGCTGGTCGTCGAGTAATTTGTGGTTTCCAGAAATCGGAAGGGACCTGTTTGTGGGCGCTTGTATAAAACCTAGATCAATATAGTCAAGATTCAACAAAATTAATAATTATTTGCATATAACGTAACATGTGTAATTTAAGCACGATCAGAGTTAATATGTGACTTCTTAACCGACAATACCTCAAATCGGAAAGGGCCTTTATAGATGGCTATTCGAAAACATAAACTGATATAGTCAAGTTTATTGATATTACTTGCCGTGCGAAATTTAAGCATGATCGGAGTTAACATATACTTTAAGAGTATAGAGATCTGGTGGACCTTGACGTATGGGCTGTTTAAAAACTTGGACCAATATGGCCCAATTAAACCAAAATTAGTTACTGGTCGCCAATAACGCACCATGCAATATTGAGCGCGAGCTGTAAATTGTAAATTGTGGCTTTTGTAGCATCAGGACTTCAATTTGGTAAGGTTTTGTTGTTCTTTGTGATTGCCAAAAAAGCATTTGATTACAAAAAAAGCAGTTTAAATTATTCCATTTGATAACATCCTAAAGGGAAAAAGAAGTCGCACTTCAGACTTAAAACGAAATGTTCTTGAGTCTGCAAATTACCAAAATTGGCGGACCTTTCTATAAATATACCACCTTTTCAAATTATAATTCAAAAATAACTTTTGAATTTCAATTCGAATCAGAATTTCAACTCGTTTACTTCAAGCGGAAGATTCCAAATTTGTTTTAAGAGTGAAGAACATTTAATTGTTCACAAAACTGAAATCATTTCCTGTTTAAAGTCGGTCATTTTTCTCGCTTATGGATTTTTCACGAATATGCTTAAAATTAACTCCAGTTTTAATTAAAACTCAAAAAATAAAAATTCAAGAAGTATTTTGAATAATTAAGAACTTAAAATACAAATTCCAAGGAAGCCATTTAAATTAAAAAACTGTCATTAAAATTCATTACTTAGTAGGGACATAAATACTGTTACAAACGTTTTATGATGTAAAATAAAGAGTACTAAATGTTTTTGGAACAAATATTTTTTAATATATTTACTGATGTATATTGTATCCAAAAAGAATCTACCTATTCGAATGTCCGCCTTTTGCCTTTACATACGCCTTAAGTCGCACTGGCCAATCGTCAATTGCTGCACGAACCTCGTCAATTGGAAAATTGGCCATAGCTAGAACCAAGCAGTCTTAAGAGATCCAATGTTTGGGTATCTTTTGTGACAAACCTTGTCCCCTAAAACCGTCCACAATTTGTAATCCAATGGGTTGAAATCTGGACTGCCTGAGGGCCATTCTTCAGAAGAAAAGAACGCTGGCAAATTGTTTCGAAGCCAGGCCTGAGACGTTTTAGCCTTATGGGCCGGCGCAGAATCCTGCTGAAAAGTCCATGGCTGGTTTTGGAACAGGGAATTGTTAAGAAGCTTCACAACAGGTTCCAAAACGGTTTCTTGGTAAAGTTTGGCCGATGTTTTGACTCCTTGTTCGCAGAAATGCAGGTCAGTGACCCCATCGCAAGAGGCAGCCTACCAAACCATGACTGAAGCTGGGTGATGACCCTTTTCCACCCTTGGGATCAGTTCAGATGCTTCTTTAGATGACCGCGCATACACTCTATCATTTTGCTTGTTAAATTTTTCCTGAACGGTAACAATTTTTTCATCAGTGAACAAAATTTTACTGTGCAAGTTATCAGCGTGCTTTACCAAAAGACGTTTGCATTTTTCAATCCTATTTTTTTAAAGCTGCAGTCAATAAATGTCCGGTACGTCGTTTGAAAGCCCCAAGTCTTTTTTAATGATTCGACTCATGGCCATGATTTTTCTCACAAGCCATGATTTTCTGTTTTCGGAGCGGATTTTTGTAAATTCTTTATTTAACGGCTTTGATGGCATGCGGTGTTCGAATAGAGCTTAGGCGGCCCGACCGGTAGCGGTCTTTTACATCTCCTGTCCCCTCAAACAGTTTTATGCATCGGTAGACGAACATGCGGCTAATCCCTAGTGGACGGAGCGTTTAGAAAATATCGCTATTTTTATTTCACACTTGCAAAGCGCTATTGCAGCGATACGGTTCTCATTATCTGATCACTCCGTGATGAAAGTTGAAACCATATTAAAATTCGTTACAGACTAACGCTATTGAGGTTAGCTTTCAAACCCCATATGACATTAACGGGGTATGTTCAGTTCTACTATTGAAATGGGTGTGTTCAATGTTGTAACAGTATTTATGTCTCAACTAAGTATATTGCACTTATAATTTAAAAGACAACAGTTGAAACTCATTCTCTTTAAAAGAGACCAAAAGCAATTTGTATTTTTGTGGGCAATTGTGTGAAGAAAACTTAAAAAATAAGGTTTTCAAGAGTAGTTCTCATTCGTTTGGGGAGAGCCTGGCCTTATAGAGTTCGGTTTTACTTTTAACAATTGCAGCAAAGCTTTCTGAAGAGGGTTGTCATGGACCCGAAATCATGATAAAAGCAGTACGCAGCCACGAAAATCAATGTCACTTTGCCATTTTGTGAAAAACTTGTCTTCTATTTAAAAATAGATGCAAGAGGTCTTGAGCCGGTTCATCCCTGTTCAATGTGATCCAAAAGAAATTCAATAAATATAACCTAACCTCAGCCAAAATCTTCCTATATTTGAATTGTATTGTAAAAAGTGTTCCTTTTCCGAGTTACCATTAGTCCCTGAAGGAGGAGCTATTTCCCCTGGGCCGATTTCCTGACAGCTTATTCATAACGCGAAATTGCAGGATCCGGTTTTATTTGTTTGACCGCTTAAGTGCTTTTAACAGGAAGACGGACGGACGGATACACGGACGGACGGATAATGTTAGATCGTCTTAGAACTTACGATATTCAAGAATATATATAGTTTACAGGGTCTTTGATCAATATTCCAATCTTCCGTTAAGGGTAAAAAAATAATCCATTTAAAGTTTGTATATTGCATTAATAAATCAAAAGATACCAATTGAAAAGCAAACTAGTAAAATACGTCTCTAAAATAGGGCTCTAAATTTAATCAGATGTTAAAACTAATGTTGTTTGTCGTACCCGTAAGTCGATGTTTGGAAGAACCAAATTTTCGGTCTCTGAGGGTATTACCCTTATTTAGCCTTTCTGCGAAAAAAATATTTTTTTTGGCTTCGTGAGAACATTTTAGAGTAATTACTCTAAGTCATGGAAATAAACCCCCATACGGACACCACTGAGTGATAAAAGACCAAAAAAGACCCGTGCCTCCCAGTTTTGCCAAAGTCATGCTCTTTTTATAGTGGGCCCCAAAAATTTGGGGCCTCGGTGTGATTTTTGCAAAAAAGTGATCATTTTTTCAAGCTCATATCTTGCAAACTGTTTGGAATTATAATTTACTCTCTGAGGCAAGATTGTAGCTCTTGTCATAAAGAACAAGAACTGTAAAAAGTAAGAATTAAAAAAAACAAATGAAATTAAACAAATTTTGGGAATTTTTCACTTTTGCGGCTACTTAAGAGCTACCTAAACGGTGTTAAGAATCATTCCTAGGAAGTTCATAGTAGTTCTAGACAGTAAATTATTGATCTAAGGTACATTTTTGTAGTTGATTGTTTCCTTGCTACCCAGGGAAAAATCGATTTTTTAAAGTTTTTTGCAATTTTGACCATGCAGATGAAGTTCTTTATGACAAGAGCTACAACTTTGCCTCAAATCATAATTCCGAACAGTTTGCAAAATATAAGCCTGAGAAAATAATTTCGGTTTGGAAGATATGAGCCTGAGAAAATGATCATTTTTTTGCAGAAACGACACCGAGGCCCCATATATTTGGGGCCCATATAATTAATTGCGAGACTTTGGGCAAAACTGGGAGTAACTGGACTTTTTTTCGGTCTTTAATCACGTAGTTTTGTCTGTATATGGTTATATTTTTTCGTGTTGTACAGTGTAATTGGGAGCCCATATGTGACGCGCAAAATAGAAAGGGACCTAAGGGGAGCCATTTTAAAGATTTGAATACGTGTATCTTTGGTGTACCATCACTTTCATAAAACGCGCATATCTCTGGAAGGGAACACTTTTGGGGCATGGTCTCATTTGATGCTCAGATGTTGCCCACATCAAAAAAGGTGAAAATTGATTTTTTAACCCTTAGGTCCCACTGTCTATCCGCTGTCACATATGCTTATGTATACTGGAAGCCAGTATTGGACTCCCAACCCGGCTTATACGTGGTATTAGATTGGTTGATATAAACACGGAAGGGGCCTTGGAAATGGAGCCATATCAAAACGTGGACTGATATCACCCATTTTTAAGAGTTGATAACTGTTCGATCGCAGTGAAATGTATTTCCTTAATTTCATAAGCAATTGGCCTTGTCTCGTGGAAAATTTCATTCAGGTTGGATGTTATATGTGGCTTCTAGAGCTAAAACAGTAATTTTTCAATATGGTCCATCCTTGGCCCAAATAAACTAACTTTAGCTAAATTTCATAAAGATCGGACAACAATTGTGACCTGTAGTTAGATTACAAGCTTTTCATAGACGAACAGACAGACAGACACTATTTAATGAAACCAGCTGGCGACTACAAGTATACGTCGATCGGTTTACTAAAAGGTGGGTATAGCTCAAACATTTTTGGTAGTTACAAACATTTGGGTGTATTGACCTCAATTGGCCGTCCAGAACGTTCAACGTAATTAGAACTTGTGCGACACAACGAAAGTCAGAAAGCCACTTTTTTACCATTGAAATCGATGGTGCAGAGTCCCCATAGTATTTATCAAGCTTTTCCTTGGTTTGGTTTTTGCGCAAAAAATAATGTTTAAGGAGCACTCGAAATTCACTTTATCAAATTTTTAGCAAAATGCACGAGGTTGTATGTTTTCAACAGCTGTTAACCAGAAACTAAATGACGGAACTCTCTCAAAATTTAAAAGAAGTCTATTAACATATGGTACTTGATAGGAGAAGTGTTGCATTTCATACGACCACAAGGGAAGTTGGAAAAGTCACGGAATTATCGATATGCACTTGCAGTTATTTTTTGCATAATATTGAAATGGATGTCTAAAATTGCAATCAATCTTTTCGCAAATATTTAGAATTTCTAGGGTTGCCGCCGGGAAGGTATACTACTTTGTTTTGAAGCCATTTTTGTAAACATTAGTCTTGACAGTTCATATTTGGCCGTGGTGAAGAAAAGACGTGGCAAATTTAGTATGGAAAAATATTCGATAAACCAACGTGTTTTAATCGTTAAAACATATTATCAAAATCAATCATCGATTACTGTAACGATGAAAATGTTACGTGATAATTATGTGAGAAACAACGCGCCAACAAAACGCACTATTATTCGTGTATGATTTCAAAGAAGAGGGTCTGTAGCTGATAGGCCCAAGCATGGAACACAACGTACTGCAGGATCAGCTGAAAACATTACTGCTGCTCAAGAAAGTGTTTAAAACAATCCATCAACCCCAAATCGAAGCCGCGCTCAGGAGCTTGGTCTTTAAAGACAACTTTGGCCACAATTTTGCACAAGGATTTGCATTTGTTTCCATTTAAGATTCAGTTGACGCAAGAGCTTCTATCACAAGACAATTTACCATGATAACACCGATTTTCATGAAAAAATCATAATGAGTGACGAGGTACATTTTCATTTGAATGGATATGTGAAAAAGCAGAATATGCGGTTCTGGGCAATGGAAAACCCTCAAATTATTCATCAGTCATCCATTAAAAGTGACAGTCTGGTATTCAATTTGGTCAGGAAGAATCATTGGACCTTACTTCTATGAAAATGAAAACGGCTTATCGGTAACTGCCAATGGGGAGCGATATCGTAGTATGATTGAAAACTTTTTAACGCCAGTACTGCATGCTTTATGTTTGATTAACATGTGGTATCAACAAGACGGTGCCACATCGTATACAGCCAGGATTACAATTGAATTACTGCGAGACCTCTTTCCACAAAAAGTTATTTCAAGAAATGCTGATGTTGATTGCCTCCACGGTCGCCTGATAAGACTGCTGTGGACTTCGTTTTGTGGGGATATCTAAAAAGCAAGGTTTATTCAAACAAACCAAAAACGCTTGAGCAACTATTTGAGTTACTGTCTTGATGAAATTAATGAAATACCGCGTAAAATGTGTTAAATGAATGTAATGAAAAATTTACTCAAAAGGTCCTTTATTTGTGAGGCTAACAGATGCGGACATTTATCTGATATTGCATTCCATTATGTAAAATGTTTACCAATATAAAATCCATTCTCTTTCATTTAATTAAATATTATAAACATACAAAATAGTTTACCTTTCCGACGGACATGCTGTATTTTATTCAAAAATACATAGGCAGCTTAAGAGCAAAAAAAGAACAATATGCTGGGGCCTTCAGCAGGACATTCAGCTGCAGACAAACTAAGATGATCTTATCTGAAAACAGGATCTTGCTTTGTGTAGTCACATTATTTACCTTTTAGGGCAATATAGCAGGCGAATTGCTATAGTGTTATAAAGATTGATAGTCTTTTTCATACACCCATAATTTACCGAATTATATATCATGATACCCTTATTATGATATAAGCAGGAAAAATGTCAACATTTATTTTCAGCTACGCTCCTGTTGATTGTTGTCATTATCCTTACTCTCTTCATCATCGTCGAGACGAAGGACTCCAAATAACACCGTCTGATATAAACTACAGCAGAAAACTTGTAGTAGAATTACATGTTGTAACTATTCACAGGATCATGAATATCCTTGTTTTATTCTATCTAGTTATTTTTTTTTTGCTATCCATTTCAGGATAAAATACTGTGCATCATATTTAACAAATTAGTTTCAAGATAAACTACTCTTAAGCCAAACAGAAGAGAAAATACACAAAATTTTTAGCATACATTTACATTCATATCTGGAGCGAATGAAGGCAGCAGCATACACACATACCGAACACATTTCGTTTGGGAGCAGTAGAACTTTAGCTACAGTCTTTGGCTTTTCAGTCAATGGCGGGATAATGGACAGCAGAAATTTGGCATGCAGTTTTCGGGCGAATAAAAAAACAACCTCCCAACGTTTTTGCGTATTTTAGTGTAACGTTTTTGGAGTTTTTCTTGTCTTCTGTGTACTTTTACAATAAATGACATCATTTGCCAAAACATATTTAAGCTTATCTTTCGTGTCTTTTAAGGATTCAGAAATCGTTGTGTTTTTTACCAGCTTCTTTTCTTGGTTCTTGTAACTGTCTACGTACAGCTAACCAAAGGAACAGAACATCAGTGTGAGGAAGTAACTGGGAGGGGGAAAACCATGTTACTGAAGTTATGGTCGTTATATTCTTACCTGTCTGTCGAGATTACCAAGAGAATGCCGGGGCTGAAAAGAAGTCTGTAATGCTTTCTATATCGCAACACATTTAACCTTAACAACAACAGCTGCAACTTTATTTTGCTTGCTTTTCATCTTTAGCGGTGACTCGCTTAGCTACTACTTCGTCGCTGATATCGCCGAAAGTACCATATTTAAAAACAGCAAAAAAATATGTATATCCTTAAGAAGGACCCTAATGTTTTCTCGCTTTATTTTGTTCTGTTTTGTTTTACTTTAAGCCACTTTTTGACATTGTCCACTTTTCATCTTAAGTCAGTTCATCATTTTTTCAAAGCAACATTTTTGATGTTGCTGCTGTCTTTCCTTCTGTTTGTCTTGTCTTTTGTTTCATCTGCTGTCGCTGGTTGGCGTGGGATTTCCTAGCAGCGCACAATTTGACAAAGCGTTTTTGTGTTTTCTTGACGGAGCTTAAAATAAATGACTTTTTATGGTTTAGTTGTAGTCGCCGACAAGACAAGAAGTTGGCTTAGCTGTATAAGGATGCACAAGTAAATGAGTTATCTTGGGTATTCTGTATTAACGTATTGCTTTGATTTTTTTGATTTCAGTACAACTTAAGTCCCACAACTTCGCATTAAAGAACAAGGGGGAACTTCTCTCAAATCAGTGAGCTGTACTGGAACCAATTTTTATCCTCACTGACCGACACCTACTGTTTATAAGCGACGCAGAATGGCTAATGTATTTTTATAGAGAAGTTTTTACATGGCTTAGAGATAAATTGTTGTGGTTTGTCAAATGTGACGCGGAAAATAGAAAGGGACCTAAGGGTAAAAACCTGTTTTGTTCAGGAGAGCCATTTTAAAGATTTAAATACGTGTATCTTTGGTGTGCCATCACTTTCATAAAACACGCATATCTCTGGGACGGAACACTTTTGAGGCATGGGATCGGTCTCATTCGATGCTCAGATGTTGTGCACATCAAAAAGTGAAAATTGATTTTCTTACTCTTAGGTCCCTTTTTCTATGCGCTGACACATATGGGGAAAGAAAAGTAAGTCAAAGAAGTTAAATCAAACACACCACCTCCTGGTAGACGCACGTTTCTGTTCAGTCAGGATTGATCGTTTAACGCCAGAGCAACTCTTCCAAATTGTAGAAATTTACTTAAAAAACAATCAAAGAATGTAATAAAAGGAAAGCCCGCCTTCATTGTAGTGTCAACAACATCGTTGTTCTATAGAAATAAACTTTCAAATCGTCAACATACGCGTGTGTGTGAACGAAAGTAAAATTTTCACGTACTAAAAAAACGTCAGTCGAACAGTCTGTCAATATGGTAGGAATTGTTTCAGTGAGTCGCATGTGTCTCACTCTTCGACAATAATAATTTGCATATGCAAAATAAATGCAATGCTTCGTATATATAGATTACGCAGAAAAAAGTATGGTTGGGGTGACAATATTTGAAGAGTATGACAATATTCAAAGAGGATCATGTATGTTTGTATGTATGTTTCACATACAACCATAGTATGTTTCACATACAACAATAGTATGATCCTCACAACCATAGTATGATTAACACTTAACCATACTATAATCCCCACAACACACTAAGTGTTGCCTGGCGCCATCTGACATTTCCATTGAAATGTTTGACATTTTTAAGCATATACGTACTCAGATCGTTTTGACGTACGACTATCATATGGTTGTTTACAGTGACTTGAAAAAATCAATTTGGTAAAAAGATGGAATTAATTCGTGAAAATTTTTTTTCGTGCGAAAATTTTTCACAACTTTCGACGTGGATTATCACGACAAGAGTGCATCAATGAACTTAAATCTTTGTATAGCGATGAAGCACCATCCTATAGCACTGCCGTGCGTGAACTGATAATGCAAGATCGTCATGTGATATACCGTGAGATAGAGGCATCCTTGGGTATTTCTTCCACCAGCTTACATTTGATATTGCATGAACACCTGGCCGTAAAAAAGGCTTGTTCTCGTTGGATTCCGCACAATTTGACAATCGCTCAAAAATGGCTCGTGTCGATAGGTGCAAAGAAATTTTGAAAAAAATACGATCGCCGTGCTTCAAAAGACGTTTATAAGATCGTCACAGGTGACAAATTATGGATCTATTCGTATAAGCCCGAAACAAAACAGCAATCGACCGTGTGGGACGAGCCAAATCCGACCAATGCTGTTCGCGGAAGAAGCAAATGGTCGCCTGTTTCTTCGGCAAAACTGGTCATGTGGCGACTGTTCCGCTTGAACAACGTAGGACGGTCCATTCTGAGTGGTACACCACAATTTGTTTGCCTGTAGTCTTCGGAGAAATACGAAAAACGAACAAGAGAAGACGAATCATTGTGCACCATGACAATGCGAGCTCTCACACATCGGCTCAAACCACCGCCTTTTTGACCGGCCAAAACGTCGAATTGATGGGTAATCCGCCCAAGGGTGCGCTGACTTGGCATCCAATGACTTCTTTTTATTCCCGCACATCATGAAAAAAATGCGTGGTCAACGATTTTCGTTGCCAGAAGATGCTGTTGAAGCGTTCGAAAATCATGTTTTGGAGGTGTCTCAATCGGAGTGGTAAAGCGCCTCAACAATTGGTTTGAGCGCATGCAAAAGTGTATAAATCATGCTGGAGAACACCTTGAAAAACAATTAACCATTTTTGATGATAAATATACGCGTATTCATTATTAGGTCAGAAATATACATAACAGCCCTCGTAACAGTAAATTTGCAAATTCGCTCTTCTATAGTTGTTCGCATAGTTTAAACGTTTTAAGCACTGTAAGAAATTATATGTTTTAAAAAAAATGTAATAGGACATATAAAAGCTATGTACTGTAAAAAGATGCGAAAAAAGTGAGTTTAAAGTTCAAAAGTGCCAGAAAGCACCTGGTAAATTTTCGTAAAAAATATGCCGATGTCAAAAGAAAGGTGCCAGAAATGCTTCAAAAGTGACGTCAGGAAACAATGGTTACCGCGCAATGCTAAACGAATTTTTCTTTTCAATAGTTCAAGAGAACGACATAGACGGTTTTTGCTTTCAACAAGACCACATGTCACACAGCCAACCCAACCATCGATATTTTAGGCACTGTTTTTCAAATTTAAATTTGTAAATGGCCCACCCTGTATGTATTCATCAGATTTTAAAGTGTTCACGTCACACAGTCACACTTTTTGGATTAATGAAGGACTCATTGAACAGGGATTAAACGGCTCAAGACTTCTTGCATCTACGTATACATTTATATAGAAGACAAGTTGTTAACAATAACAAAATGGCAAAGTGACATTGATTGGGTCCCTAACAACCCTCTTCAGAAAGCTTTGCAGCAATTGTTGAAAGTAAAAACGAACTCTATAAGGCCAGGCTCTTCGGACGTTATTGTAATTGAGAAAAATCGGTTCAGAGAAAGCTTTAATACATGTTCATCCGATTTAATTTTGTTGATAATTGTGTTGGTAATTAAAATCTGTTCAAGGAAAAGGGCGATGAGAACGATGGGTGGAAATTTCCATTGTGCGCAGGACAGCACTTATTGACAGAAAATACAACACACATGCGTGCGGCAGACACTTATCTGTTATTTTTTTATGTTCGCGATAGTTGGAAATCTGTTCAGTCACACATGCATTTAGCAGACATTTATCTGTTATTTGTTTAGGGTCGCGATGATTAGAAATCAGCTTAGGAATTATTTGTCATACTCTGATTGGCTGAAGTATCATTAAAGAGAATTGTTAAAATTTATAAAGTACATATTTCAATATATAGCTATCTCTGTCATTTAGTCGTAGGTATTAGATTGTAATTAGAAATTATTTAAATAAAAAGAAACAGTGTCTTACAAACATTCAAATAGTGCTGTTGTCTTTTAATCGTACAACGCTTGAGGCTGTTTCTATATTCTGGAAAATTTATTTTTATTTATAGTTTGTTTATTTCTATGGCAGTATCGTTTGGAAGCATTTACCGTCTAACCCATGAAACTTAAATTGTCTGACCATTTTATTTTTGTTTTTATACATTTTTGGGGGTTTTCGAAATATGTGTGTAAAGAAACACATTTTTAAGACAAATTTTACCGAATCGCATTCGATCTTTTCAAATCATTTTTATGCTTACACAGTAATAATTAATTTCAATTTATGTGAAAATTTAATTCACCACACCCTTGTTGGTGTCCCAGTTTTTAAACCACTTGTCGACCACATGTACAAATGTGGGAGTTGTATTTAGTTGTATATTATTGAGTAAGTTTTAATATATAAAATAATACGACCATTCAAAAAACAGATTATAAGTCTCAGCAGTACATATATGAGCTTTAAGGCCATATTAGCTAAAGCTTGTTACTATGGCTACATCATATTACATTATTAAAGTACAGCAGCATAATCACATAGGCTTTCCCCAGAATATGTATGCTTTATCTGCTGCATAACGTAAAACTGTGTGTGGACCTCTGAGACTATGGCAACGCTGAATATAATCCAAGTCACTTAAATAAATTATCTTCTTATGAGAGGCAATTGAAAAAACATTAAATGCCTGTTGTGCCCACAAAAGACAAACACACTCCCCAACCAGAGCATTCGCTCACACGACAGCTGGATAAGGCTTCAAACGAAAGCATAACAACCACTTTGTTAGTCAACAAAAAATAAACAAGAAGACAAAAATCAAAAAAAGCAAAAAACCAAGTCGACACAGAAATAAACGAGAAAATGGTCAACTAATTGATGATAAATCGTATACAAAGTGTAGGATGTCCTTATGGTGGCGGCCAAGAGAAATGGACAAATGTCAGACACAACATACGCACACACATTTACAGACAGACAGACATTCAAAGCGGGAAAAGGAAGGGCCCAGCAGGGCCTTCTAGGAGCCCTTCTTATGATGCTCGGAGAAATGCTTGCCGCATTCTACCCACATTTCGTATTATTACAGGGTTAGCTTGCAGTACAAGGCCTTCCATGCTCCTTCCTATTGGAAGGCCTGTAGAAAATGGTCTTTCAGAATGCAAATGTGACGCGCAAAATAGAAAGGGACCTAAGGGTAAAAACCAGTTTTGTTCAGGAGAGCCATTTTAAAGATTTAAATACATGTATCTTTGGTGTACCACCACTTTCATAAAACGCGAATATCTCTGGGAGGGAACACTTTTGGGGCATGGGATCAGTCTCATTCGATGCTCAGATGTTGTCCACATCAAAAAAAAAAAGAAAATTGTTTTTTTTTACCCTAAGGTCCCTTTCTCTATGCGCTGTCACATATACAAATATTTAAAAAATAGAAAAAATTGAATAGAATTTAATTTTAAATTATTAAATTTATAGTTTTATTTATTTTTTGATTTGCCTCCACTGGACCAACGACCTTCTGGTTTCTACTCTACTCTACTAACACAGGCTTAGATTGCAGAGGAAGGCCTTCCTCACTCCTTTCTAAGGCTGGTAAAAACTGATCTTTCAGAATGCATATAAATCATAGAAGAAAAAATTGGCTTGCTGAGAAAATAAATTTAAATAACTTAATTTGTAATTTTATTTATTTTCTGGTTTACCTCCACTGAACCAACAACCTTCTGGTTGCTACTCCGATATGCTACGTACTGCCCTACTGAACCAAATTGTATTTCAACGTCAAACGGCTTATATAGGGTGATCCAAGTAGAGATACTTTTTTCAATAACCTTTTTTTTGACAGATCACGCGTGAGTCGTGTCATGCTGTCATCTTATTTTTGTTTAGTATTCTTTGGCTTTTCAGCATGGAAAAAAAGACTTACGCCTGAACAATGTTTACAAACCGTTCAACTTTATTAAAAAAAATGTGTTGTGTGAATGTGTTTCGTGCACTTATTTCAACTTATGGTCAAAATAATCGGCCAATATTTCTGGCTCAATGGATATGTAAACAAGCAAAATTACCGCATTTGGGACGAAGAGCAAATGAAGAGGTTCAAGAGCTGCCATTTTATTTAGAAAAACAACGTTTTGTGGGCCGGTGGAATCATCGGACCAAATTCCTTCAAAAATAATGCCGCTGAGAACGTAACCGTCAATGGCGACCATTATCGTGCCATGATAACCGACTATTTGATGCCTGAAATTGAAGCTAGTGATCTCGGCGACATTTGGTTTCAACAAGACGGCGCCACTTCCCACACATCGCATCAATCAATGGATTTATTGATAGAACACTTCGGAGAGCAGATAATTTCACGTTTTGGGCCGGTCGATTGGCCACCAAGATTGTGTACTATCACACCGGTAGACATTTTCCTAGGGGGATATTTAAAGTCTAAAGTTTATGCGGACAAACTCGCTTCGATTCAGGCCTTGGAGCAAAATATCACAAGTGTCATTCACCATTTACCAGTCGACATGCTCGAACGAGTCATCGAAAAATGGACTCAACGGAAGGACCATCTGAGACGTAGCCGCGGATAATATTTGATAGACATAATCTTTAAAAAATAAATGCCCAAGAATGTTCTTTCAAATGATAATAAACATTCCCCATTCAATTGAGTTTTCTGTATTTTTTTTCTTTAAAAAAGCAGGGAACTCCAAAATTAATCACCCATCTTCACTGAGAGAACACTTTTCGAAGTGCCTTCACTTACATAGTACGAGTAGCATGCCTTTTGTAAGAATGGAGCCAGGAATATTTATTGGATCTCTCTCATTGAAAATAAGAAGGCACTCTTACAGGCTTCCTCGAAAAATGCTCCAACGAATGAGTACAGTATTTATAATAAGGCCTTCTAGCAAGCTTTCCTAGAGAATCCACCTGAGAATGTGTGGTATATCATTTAAAAAGAAGGCCCTTTTAAATTCCAAATTTTGAAAGGCATATACAAATGATAACTGGACCAAAAAGGAGGTCTTCTTCCAAGAAGGCCTTGCCAATTTTCCCGCTGGGTTGTTACAGCTACACAAATCGGGACGAGAAACAAATTTCCAGATAATCTTGGCACATACAAACAAAGAACAGGCCAAAAAAACGACGACAACAACAAAAACAGAAAAATAAAATGGAAATTTATGTTTGACTACCAACTGTTTATATGAAAATTATACGGGGGAAAAATAACAACTCTCTTCGCTTTTATGAAACATTGAGAGATAACAAGCCAAACAAACAACGCAGAAATGCTTTAACGCACACAAAAACACACACAGCAACAGACGCATCAGCATACTTTTAGGGGAACGCCGAGTGTGTGGCATACTTCAAGGGGCCACCAGCTGACGGAAACGGCGACTCAAGTTTAACATGAGAATGCAATAAAAATAACATTAAAGTCACACTAGTTTTGAATCTGAATACTCTCGCATGCAATATATTCTCGGTTTATTGTTAAATAATGTAAAACGGACGACGGACAGTGCATAAATGGACCTCAAGTGTGCGGCAAACAATGCGGGGAGCTGCATACTTTAAGGCACATTTATTTAACATATGTTAAGAGTCAAGAAATTAATGGCATTTATTCGACATTTGTATGTGTTCATTGTGGTTACAATGATCGAATACATTCGAATTTTGTTATGTTGCGCGAAATGGCTATGGCTGACAATGATTTAAGATAGTGGCTGTATTTGGTGGGCACTTGGACCAAATAAAACATAATGTTATTTATAATTAAAAATGCAGTTTATACCGTTAAATTATTGCCTATATACAGGGTGGCTGATAAAAGCCGCTACCAAAGAGAAATTTAATAACTTTTTTTCTTTTAAATGAATCTGTTTTTTTTTGTTTTGCAGATTGATTTTAAAATATAACAAAAATTGACAACTGGGATACTGAAACCAGAATTTGGATTGTCTGCCGCTATTACGCACTGGAGTCCGTAGCTTCGATGCAAAGAGAGTATAGGCGCACGTTTGGCGACAATTTCGAGCCATAATGAGACTAGTTTACAATTTTGACGAGTATAGGACGAAAGATCTTACCACCGAAACTCTTCATTTCGGACGGAGGAACAATCGCTGATGTAGTTTCAACAAGAAACTAATCTGCTCAAATGGATATAAGCAATCAATAATTGCAGTAAATTATAAACAAAGATTTGGACTTATTCCCATATAAAGTGAAAATGACCAACAAACTGAAGACGACAGGCTTCCCGATTCGTTTGAAATTTTGCCAGAAGAAGCTTTAAATGGTGGAAGAGGACGAAAACATGTTAAACTGTCTTTTTATGTCTGACAAGGCCCATCTCCATTTAAATGCCAACATACACGAACAAAATTGCCGAATATGGAGTAATTTCAATCCACCGATACTCCATGAGACGGATTTGCATCTACTTCGTGTCACAGTGTGGTGTGCGGTTTCATCGCGCTGCATTGTCGGGCCCTACTTCTTCGAAAAAACGGCCACACCGTTACGGCCTCTAGAGACCGTTACTTTTGCATGTTGAAAGAGTTTGTCTATCCAGAATTACACCGTGTAGGAATCTCTTTCAACTCTGTGTAATTACAGCAAGATGTTGCAGCTCCTCACATAGCCTGGCCTGTTACGAGTATGGCAGAATTAAGAGAAAATTTTCCAATAGCCAGATATCCAGAAACTCCACATTCCGTTGTCCCTCCAGGTCGCCTGATCTTACCGCACCTGACATTTTCTTGCGGAGTTATTGCAAACATGAAGTCTACAAAGAAAAACTAACCAATTTGAATGAACTAAGGCAATCCATTCGAGAAACAATTGACGCTATTCCTGTCTTAAATCTCCAAGCAGAAATAAACCACATTTTGGTAAGATGACGCACATGCATTAACTAGCTGGGGTGGGGGGCATTTAAATTCCATTATTTTTTAAACTAACTAAGCTAGATTTAATAAAATATAATTAGCTTTAACGTGATTAAAAAAAATGAATTTCATACGCTAATAAAAACTTATTTGAGTTTATTAATGCAGCAATAATCATCAGCCACCCTGTATATAAGGCATGGATTCCAAATTTTCTTTCAAAATATACAGAACCATGCCTAAAACACAAACAACTTCAAAACCAAAGTACAAAACATTATCTAGAGGAATAAGTGGCGAGCAGAAATGGCTAAATTAATCAGTGTTAGGACAATAAGATTTTTTTAATTCTTTTATTTGTTAATGTCGTTTTTGACGGTGCTGATTGATCAGTCTTCCTTAATGAATTAAATAAAACTATTTATTCCATGTTTTCCTTTTAGTTTAAATTGTAATAGTAATGATGTATTAGATAAAGAAATACATCAATAGTAAGCGATACAATTAAACAATTAAATAATTATTTTACTAGGTGTCGCTACTTTAATTGTCTTTGTCGCAGATCTATGAAAACAACACACACGCAGAGAACAGATTCGTTGCCAACCAAATACACCTCAAGTATTCTATCGGTGTTCTGTATTTTTCAGTTAGTGGAAATAAAGTATCACTGGAATATAGAGACAAACAAAGAGACAACAACTGTTAACACTCCAAAAGTACTCCAAGCAGGAAGGTTACTCGTAAGATGAAAGTAGAAAGAATATTGAAAGATTTTTACTAGAAACTTTAGGTAAATCTATTGGCTTCAAAAATCAAATTATTATATTATATAATGCCTATTTAGAACAAAAAAAGTACTATTAATTACACCGTTGTGTCTATAATTAATTAAATATAGCTTATTTAGTTTTAAAAATAAAAGAATTTTAATGCCCCCTCTGCAGTCAGGTGCAGATAGGTCAGGCCAAGGGGGCCAACGAAATGTAGAGTTTCTGGATATCAGCTTATTGGGAAATTTTCGTCGCAATTCTGCCATAGCAGGCCGGGCTATGTGACCATCTTGCTGAAACCACACAGAGTTGAAATAAATTCTCATAGAAAAACTCTATCCTGAATTACGCCGAACCCACACTGTGACACGAAGTGGATACAACTCCGACGTCTATGCAACACATGAAAAGACAGTGCAACATGTTTTCGTCCTCTCCCACCATTCGAAGCATCTTCTGGCAAAATTACATGCCAATCGGGAAGTCTGTTGCGTTAGGTTTGTTAGTCATTTGAGTTTTATATGGGAATAAGTCCAAATATTTATGCATAATTCACTGCAATGACTGTCTGCTTATACACTTTGATCAGATAAGCTTCTTGTCGAAACTCTTGGACTGTTTTGTATGGCAGCAGCGATTGTTTCTACCTACAGGAAATCGCTACAGAAGCGATTGTCCGAACTGAAGGGTTTCGACGGTAATGTCTTCTGTTGACTGTCCCATGCTCGAAAATTTTTTTAACAATTCTCAACAACAAGTCGTCGCCAAACGTACGCCTATACTCTCTTTGAACTTGTACTACGTGATAGCGGCGGACAATCCAAATTCTTGTTTCAGTGTCCCAGTTATCCATTTTTGTTTTATCTAAAAATCATTCTGCAAAATCAAAAGAAAATTAACCAGATTCATTAAACAGAAAAAAAGTTATTATTTTTTTTTTGTAGTAGCGGCTTTCATCGGCCCCTGGTTGTTTCTCTGTGTGCTGCTTTAGTAGAACCGAGTATACGAGGGCGGTTCGGCAACTTCTTAGCCTGGCACAAAAAGCGCGGTATAAACAGAAAAAAGTTAAGTGTTTTGGAAACTTCCATCTCTGCTATGAACACATGTTAAATTTTGTTTCGATCTGGCAACTCCTTCATATAGAAACAGGTGTTCACAAAAGACGCATCCGCGATTTTTTTACAATGGAAAAATTAGAAATGCGTGGTGTCATTAAATATTTACATAAAAAAGGTTTATCGGGACAAGAAATTCATAATGATATGGTGAATGTGTTAGGTGAAAGTGCTCCTTCATATGCAACAGTAAAAAATTGGGTTGCTGAATTTAAACGTGGTCGTACAAGCATTGAAGATGAACCACGTAGTGGACGTCCAAAAACAGCAACAACAACAGAAATTGTAGCCAAAGTGCATGATATGGTATTAAATGATCGACGAATAAAAGTGCGTGAAATAGGTAATATCATAGGCATCTCAAATGATCGAGTCCATTTAATTTTGCATGAAGAACTACAGATGAAAAAGCTTTCTGCAAGATGGTTGCCGGACTTGTTAACAGTAGTTCCAACCGATTTTCAAATAATTTTTTCTTTGTGTGAAGCTATAGACAGAGGGTATTCTAGTCTAGGTGCATTCAAATTTGGAGGCCTCTAACCAGAAGAAGTTGCGAAGTTGGCAAACTTGGGTATGAAACAAATCATAGTTAGTATCTGATTCCGATATCATTTAACTTTTTAGATCTAGAAACCCTATATTAGATCCAATATGAATGAAATATGGTGCAGCTTCTAACGATCAATCAGTTAGGTCATATCAGTCCACGTTTTGCTCCAGCCGAAAACGTGGACTGATATAATTTGTTATTTGGTATATTTCAATGGACAAACACTAAACTTGGTACAATTTGAATTTAATTTTTTGATATACTAGCCCCTTTGCGAATTGTTTGTACTCAAAAACAAACGCTTTCAGTACGAGTATATAAGTATTTAAGTACTCGTATAGACATTATTTTTGCAATTTTGCTAAATTTAGTCCAAGGGGGCGATTTAAACATATAGCTCAAATTAAAAATGGACGTATGGTTACCAAAAAATAATTAATTTATTTCACAAATTACAATCTGAAATTATTCACAAACTTAAATCTGAAATTCAATGGGTTTAAAACCCAATTTTTGGATCTTCTAGAAAAGAAGGAAATTATAAAGTCGGCAACAGTCGGCATAAGCTTTCATTACTTGCTTTCTTAGTACAGGGTGTCCGCCTGGATGGTATACTACTTTGTTTTACCGCCATTTTTGTAACTATTAGGCTTGACAGTTCATATTTGCCAGTCGTGAAGTACTTATTAGGGACATAAATACTGTTACACACGTTTTATGCTGTAAAATAAAAAGTACTGAATGTTTTTGGACCAAATATTTTTAAATATATTTACTGATGGATATTGTATCCAAAAAAATCTACTTTTTCAAAATGTCCGCCTGTTGCCATTACAGACGCCTTAAGTCGCACTGGCCAATCGTCAATAGCTGCACCAACCTCGTCCATTGGAAAATTGGCCACAGCTTGAACCAAAGCAGTCTTAAGAGATCCTATGTTGGGGTTTCTTTTGTGGCAAACCTTGTCCTCTAAAACCGTCCACAATTTGTAATTTAAATGAGTTCAAATCTGGACTGCCTGAGGGCCGTTCTTCAGAGGAGATGACGGCTGGCAAATTGTTTCGAAGCCAGGCCTGGGACGTTTAAGCCTTATAGGCCGGCGCAGAATCCTGCTGGAAAGTCCACGGCTGGTTTTGGAACAAGAAATTGTTAAGAGGCTTCACAACAGCTTCCAAAACGGTTTCTTGGTAAACTTTGTCCGATGTTTTGACTCCATGTTCGCAAAAAATGCAGGTCAGTGACCCCATCGTAAGAGACACCCCACCAAACTTTGACTGCAGCTGGGTGATGACCCTTTTCCACATTTGGGATCAATTCAGATGCTTTCTTAGATGACCGCGCATACACTCTATCATTTGCTTGTTAAATTTTTTCTGAACGGTAAACATTTTTTCATCGGTGAACAAAATTTTTCTGTGCAAGTTATCAGCGTGCTTCACCAAAAGACGTTTGCATTTTTTAATCCTTTTTTTAAATAAATGTCCGTTACGTCGTTTGAAAGCACCAAGTCCTAAGTCTTTTTTAATGATTCGACTCATGGACTTTTGCGTGATATTCATCTCACGGGCCATGATTTTCTGTTTTCGGAGCGGATTTCTGTGAATTCTTGATTTAACTGCTTTGATGACATGCGGTGTTCGAACAGAGCTTGGGCTGCCAGACCGGTGGAGGTCTTTTACATCTCCAGTCTCCTCAATCTGTTTTTGCATCGGTAGACGAACATGCGGCTAATCCCTAGTGGCCGGAGCGTTTTGAAAATATCGCTTTTTTATTTCACACTTGAAAAGCGCTATTACAGCGATATGGTTCTCATTATCTGACCACTCCATGATGAAAACTGAAACAATTTTAAAAGCCCTTAACAGGCTAACGCTTTTGAGGTTAGCTTTTAAAACCCATATGACATTAACGGGGTGTGTTCAGTTCTACTATTGAAATGGGTGTGTTCAATGTTGTAAAAGTAATTATGTCGCTTTTAAGTAGAGACGTGGCAAATTTATTATGGAAAAATATACGATGAACCAACGTGCTGTAATCGTTAAAACATTTTATCGAATTCAATCATCGATTACTGTGACGATGAGAAAGTTACGTGAAATTTTTGGGAGAAACAACCTGCCAACAAAATGCACTATTTATCGTGTAGTAAGTGTAGAAAGTGTTAAAAACAATCCATTAGCCTCAATTGAACACCGTGCTCAGGAGCTTGGTCATCGAAGAACAACTTTGGCCACAATTTTGCACAAGGATTTGTATTTGTTCCATTTAAGATTCAGTTGACACTAGAACTTCTTCCGCAAGACCATTTACGCCACGTACATATGCCAATAGAATGTTACAGCTCGCCATTGACAGCCCCGATTTTCATGAAAAAATCATAATAAGTGACGAGGCACATTTTCATTTGAATGGATTTGCGAATAAACAGAATAGACGGTTCTGGGCAATGAAAAAACCCTCAAATTATTCATCAGTCACATTTGCATCCAGTCTGGTGTGCTGGAGGAATTATTGGTCCCTAGTTCTTTTGAAATGAAAAGGGCGTAACGTATCGTGATATAATTGAAAACTTTTTAACGCCAGAACTACATACTCATGGCTTTATTAACATGTGGTATCAACAAGACGGTGACACAACGCATACAGTCAGGATTACAATGGAATTACTGCGAGACCTCTTTCCACAACAAGTTATTTCAAGAAATGGTGATGTTGATTGGCCTCCACGGTCGCCTGATTTGACTGCTCCGGACTTCTTTTTGTGGGGAAATCTGAAATGCAAGTTTTATGCAAACAAACCAGAAACGCTTGAGTAACCTAAAGAAAATATTCGAGTTAAAATAATGAAATACCGCACAAAATGTGTGAGTATGTGCTCAAAAGGGGTCGCATTTGTTAGGCTAACAGAGGCGGACATTTATTTGATATATTATTCCATACATAATTGCCGATATTATATAAAACATTTGTCAATATAATATCCATTAAAAATTATAAACATAGTAGTATAAATACCCGCCGGACACCCTGCATTAACTTAGCAGTAAACCTGATTGTTTTAAAGTTTATCTCAGTTCACCCAAATTAAAAATGGGCGTTATCTCCGATAAAAGGTGGTATTAGCGCACAAAAGTTATTATTACGTTATGTCCATTGACGAAAATTTCGGGCACTCTTTATGACTACCACAGACGATGAATCTAGGAAGATATTCACCTTCCGAACTGCAAAAAAGTGGTAAAGCACTATCCTGCAGCAGCAAAGGTATGCACTGAAACGCAGCTTTGGTGTTTCAAAACGCGGCAACAACAAAGGAAGAGTAGACATCGAAATATACTGTCACGTTCCTTCAGAAGAAGGTAGAGGTATTGGCCGCCTGGCGAGTGCTGCTGGACTCCAGTAAAAGGGAGTAGTCGCAACGGGTACGATTTATAGACGGGCGGCGAGTACTACTAGACTACTCGCAAATGCTTACTGTCGTGAAGAAATGCGATGTAAAAACATTGAAGAAAAGTTTTGTGAAATGAGTGGCCCGAGCGAAAATGTCAGTCTGCCAGAAGATGAGTCGGAAATTATTGCAAATTATTAATTTTGTGAAAAACTGAAAACGTGGTATGATACCAAACCAACTAAAATGTGTGTAGAGAAATTGTTGGCGATTTTAAAAGAAGAATTTCCTGATGTACCTTTATGTTTAGAAACGTTATTGGGAAGGCAAAAAAGTTCTGTAACAAAACACGTATCTCCAGGTGTTTACTATCACTTCGGCATCAAAAAGCAAATTTTAAAACTTGAGACATTACTGCAGAGATATGAGGAAATCATGATCGATATTGATATCGATGGTATTCCGCTTTTTAAAAGTTCGTCAAGGCAGCTATTGCCCATTTTATTTAAAATTGTTAACACAAAAGAAAAGTTGGAACCGTTTCCAATAGGTGTTTTTGTTGGAAAGAGTAAGCCGCACTGTGTCCAAGAATTTTTCAAAGATTTTGTGGAAGAAGTGAAGCATTTAGATGGTTATATTACCATGAATAATCGAAGAATATCTATGATTTTTGATGTATGGTATGCAATACCACGTCAAGGTCCTTTGTATGTGATGTTCCTGGACATACTTCAAGTCACGGATGTATGAAATGCACTCAGAAAGCAAGAAAGTGAAAAATGTCTTAACATACAGTTCTACATCTGGTTATCCCATAACAGTTGATGAGTTCAGTGCACGAAAGTAACCAGAACACCATTTACCACATATCCAACTTACAAAGAGTCCCTTAGAATCTATGGATTTCAAAAATGTCAAATAAGCCCTTTTTTACATTTTTTATATATTTTATATATACTACAAATAATAAAAACAACAAAAAATATATAATGTGTTTTAATACCTTTTATAAAAAAAATGCTTTGCCGCCGGTGGGATTCGAACATGGAACCCCCCGTTTTCTAAGCGAACACACTACCATCGTGACGACATCGCAATGCCTGCACCACTGCAGCACTCCAAAAGCGATAAAAAAGCGAGTATTCATTTTCGTATGACAGCCCAATGTTAAAAGCGAGCACTTGAAACAATAAACGGGTAAAGGAAGAGCGAGTAGTCGCTATCGCTTGGTGAGTACTCGCGGAGTACTGCTGCAGTACTCTGTTCTTCTGAAGGGGTTCTACTCTTTTTACAAAAATGTCATCAGAGCTTAGTAACAACACATATAATATCGGGAGTTGAGGAGGAAAGAGGGTCGTTTATTTCGAGAAAAGAAAACCCACATAACTTATAATAAAATTCATTTTTTTTTATATTAACGAAAAAAACCTTTAAAGATTATCATATATGCCGGAGACACCCAAATATAAAAACCATAAATTTAAGGTTTCACACTTAACACTGCAGAGAACGAATACCATTCAAATCTCTTCTCAATATTGAACAATAATTTTCAAACAGAGAAAAGAAAAGCATGGTAACGACAGGGCATACGAGTATAATAAAATTCAATAATTTTTGAATGACTGAAGTTTATCATAATTGTGCAGCTGCTGGCACTCTGAACCAACAAAAAATCCCCGAAGAGACAAAGACAATTCCGATACAATATTAACAATATACATATTGACCCTTTTATTGTTAAATGAGAAAAAAAGAATATCTTTCTTTCACTGCAGTAGTGCTGTAGTACAACAGAAAAGACGGAAAATTTTGTAATAAATGTTGAAACCTATAAGCCTGTGTATGCGTGTGTGTGTTCACAGTGTGTGAAGAACCCTTTCAGGACTTCAGTATTATTTATTATGAGACTGTATTGGAGGGGTGATTGGATTGGATCCGAGTGCTAAAGGAATGAATGTATGATATTTGTACTTGGGAGGTTTGGTTGTATGCGTGTCCGTCCTCTTTTGTCTGTGTGTGTGGTTTTAGTATTTTTAGTTTCAGTTTTTATGAGTGTGTGTGAGTACTGCAAGTGTGAGTGAGCATGTTTTTTGTATTATTGAATAGATAGCGGACTTAAAATTCAATTCCGATTTTCTGCGCTAGCCCTGGTATATGACAGTGTATATATGTACATGTTCGGATGTGTATGTGTCATTCTATAATACATAAGCTTATTGTCACTAAAGCTTGACGGCGACGACATCCACAACGTCAACGATGACAATGGCACTAAGAGTGCGACGTCATACACATGGACACACTTGGAAAAGTGTCCCAGTGCACAGTGACTTCGAACACGCTTTAGTATGGGTTAGAGTGCTGATGTTTGTTTTATTTTAAAACTAAGCACAGTATAATATTCCAAAAGCTACACACTGGAATTAAGGATATATTCCTTAACATCCCCACAAGCTATTAATGGGCAACATATCTTTTATTTGTGAGATATGCTGCCATTTACCACACACAATGAAAAAACTCGTTGGTAAACGGTCCGACTTACAAACATTCGGTTGGATAGACTTACTTTGAATTGCAATCACCAACAACATTCCATTGTCTTGGTAGTTCTATTCGACTTACCATAGGTTCGACTTACCAGAAGATGGTAGATACAGTGATATTACGATTCTTACAGCCAAAAGGTCTGTTTTACCAACCGTATTCGGTAAAACTATTGGTTAACACAATTGGTGGTTAGGACAACACACCAATTATGAAGTACATGTTACATTGAGACCATAATTGGTGGTGACAACAGTTAAATTCTTTGTAGTAACTAAATTCCGTTTAGTTCGCTGTTATAAATATGCATCAAAAGTTCGGCATTATAAGGGGGTGAATAATTTCTTCTAGAAATGAGTGAATAAGATGGTTGTAGTGAATTCCCAAAAGGACTGCCCCAGTCCGAGTTATTTTTATGGGCCAAGAAAACTTTTATTTTGCAAAGCTCTAAGTTAAATAAGTTGACAAGTAGTAAATAATCCTTCGTTTTGGCGTTGTAAATTAACCGCCTAAATCGTGTGTTTTGATACAGTTCGATTTTATTCTTTGTGGATATTTAAAAGAAAAGCGTACATCTACAAGCCAGCAACAATTCTAGAGCCAGTGGATCAGATAATTTGCACATTAACGACATTGAACCTTCTTTATGTCTCAAAGTAATTAAACATATGGACAATTGTAAAGAGGTATTCCACCAAAGCCTAGGCGAGCATTTGATCGATATTTGGTCCTTCTATCATTCTATCATAATAACAAAAATTAAGGTAATTCTCTGAAAACTTGTTGTTTTATTTACAATTAGCATCGTGCGTTTTAGTTGGACCACACTTTGTTTATAATGATTCGACGAAATTTACAAAAGGCACAAAAGTTTAATACTATTATTATTTACTTTTTTTTCTGGCGCACAAAATTGTGGATTGCGTTCTTTTATATCCGCGACTGTATTGTGGTAAACGGTTGCTGGTGGTGGGTCCGTGGTTAAAAGTGGTCCGTGGTTAAAAAAGTGGGTCCGTGGTTATGTCATATTCAGATTAGGGAGGAATTTTCATAGTTTTTACGTGGAAGGGGACCGATTTATGGATTGTGGAAATATCTTAGAAGTTAGTCAATATTTAAAATAGTGGGAAAAATCCTATTATCCTTATATTATCCTATAAAATGAATATAAAAATCGCCACAAAATTGTATTGATTGTATACCCTTCTTCAAAAGATAAAGGGTATATGTGACAGCGCATAGAGAAAGGGAACTAAGGGTAAAAAAAATCAATTTTCATTTTTTTCTTTTTTTGATGTGGACAACATCTGAGCATCGAATGAGACCGATCACATGCCCCAGAAGTGTTCCCTCCCAGAGATATGCGCATTTTATGAAAGTGAAGTCGACGATTCTAAGCGCAAACAGAAAGGGACCTAATCTTTAAAATGGCTCTATTGAACAAAACTGGTTTTTAACCTTAGGTCCCTTTGTATTTTGCGCGTCACATATTCACATTGTTATTTTGTTAGCAATACATCGAAAACTGGTCGGAGACCCCAATACTAAGTTGATCTAGCCATGTAAGTTCTTCCGTGTGTCACACTGTCTGCCTGTGGAAAGCGAACTTCAGTTCACATTATTGACGCTAGGTGGTTGAAATTTTGCAAATGTATGTGCTGATGGATTGAACCTTTTGATAGTGAAAATGGGCAAGAGGACTGGGTCAACCTCTGAAAAAAAAAACAACAAACCTAAACTTTAAAACACAATATCTCATGAACTTTTATAGATGACATGGATCGAGTGCCACACCGCCTTTAAAAACTGGCGTTTATACGCAAACTACAGGGTGGGCCAAAAATTATTATGTGGTTTAAAAATTTAATAACTTTTTTGTTTATATATTTTTTTTTCAGATTATATACTTTAATAACACTTGGATAATAAATAATGTAGAGATTCACAACTGAATTTAATTATTTAAATCAGCGATCAATTATTTTAACGCAAAGAGTATATCGTCGACATTTCAACGTCAGAATTTCGCCCTCTGAAGCAATGATTCGTTGCTTAGTTGATCGTCATCACCAACAAGGCATCGTAAGAGATTTACATCGAACCGGTAGACCACGTTAAATACGCACTGCGGAAAATATTGAGCGAGTACAGCAAAGTGTAAACGAAACACCAGAAACATCCGCCAGAAGAAGTTCCACTCAGCTAGGAATGTCTCGTATGTCACTACGGCGCAAAAAGATTTACTGTGGAAGGACTAAAACCTGCAGTTCATCGACAACGTCTAAATTTTGCATTTAAATTTCAACAGTTGCCCAGAAATGACATCAACTTTATTGAAAATTTGATTATGAGTGATAAAGCTCATTTTCATTTGAATGGCTTTGTTAATAAGCAGAACTGTAGGTTCTGGGGTTCTGAAAATTCAAGAGCCATTCATCAACGCCAATTGCACCCTATTAGGTATACTTAGTAGGAGAACATATTATTATTGTCGTGACCATGTAGTAACCATATTTTTTCTCTGCGTGCATCTTTAAAAAAAATAGAATTGAGAAATGCAAACGTCTTTTGGTGAAGCACGCTGATAACTTGTAAAGAAAAATTTTGTTCACTGATGAAAAAATCTTTACCATTCAGTCAAAATTTAACAAGCAAAATGATAGAGTGTATGCGCGGTCATCTAAGGAAGCATCTGAACTGATCACAAGGGTGGAAAAGGGTCATTACCCAGCTTCAGTCATGGTTTGGTTGGTCACTGACCTGCATTTCTGCGAACAAGGAGTCATAACATCGGCCAAAGTGTATCAATAAACCGTTTTGGAAGCTGTTGTGAAGCCTCTTAACAATTCCCTGTTCCAAAACCAGCCATGGACTTTCCAGCAGGATTCTGCATCAGGCCAAGCTTCGAAACAATTTGCCAGCGTTCATTTCCTCTGAAGAATGGCCCTCAGGCAGTCCAGATTTGAACCCATTGGATTACAAATTGTGAACGGTTTTAGAGAACAAGGTTTGTCACAAAAGATACCCCAACGTTGGATCTCTTAAGACTGCTTTGGTTCGAGCTGTGGCCAATTTTCCAATGGACGAAGTTCGTGCAGCTAATGACGATTGGGCAGTGCGACTAAAGGCGTGTGTAAAGGCAAAAGGCGGACATTTCGAAAAAGTAGATTCTTTTTGAATACAATATACATCAATAAATATATTAAAAAATATTTGGATCAAAAACATTCAGTACTTTTTATTATACAGTGTCAAAGGTGTGTAACAGTATTTATGTCCCTACTAAGTAGAGTTCAAATTTATTCCAGGTTTAGTGCAAATGTTACATTTTAAGAATGAAATTCGATTTCGGTCATATGACCACCACAAGTCCGTATATATATATATATATATATATATATATATATATATTCTATATATTCTTTGAAGTCAATTCTCCATCACTCTTGCACACATTTTGACCGAAACGTTAGCAATTTCACGATGAATGTTATCTCTGACCTCATCTAAAGTTGTTGGCTTGTTGTCATAGACCAATGACTTGATGTGGCCCTCATAAAAAGACTCAGGGTTTTGGTAGAGTTTGATTTCCAAACTTTGCTCATAAGTTAACTTTACCATGATGTTTTGACTAACGTTTTGAAACTGTAAGAGCAACTCAGAATTTCGGTAGTGTTGGAAATGTTGACTTCGACTAACCTTTTGACACTTAAGGTCATTAAAAATGTTTGAGGGTGCGTTGGCAAAAAGATACGAAATTGTTATGTTCCTATTGGAAAACCCATTATTTGTAGCAG
Source organism: Hydrotaea diabolus (assembly GCA_963513945.1). Taxonomy (NCBI): domain Eukaryota; kingdom Metazoa; phylum Arthropoda; class Insecta; order Diptera; family Muscidae; genus Hydrotaea; species Hydrotaea diabolus. The sequence continues at coordinate 46,446,770 of OY740717.1, read as the reverse complement.
CTTGTAAACAATTTAAACAGCAGTCATTGATACGAATTTGACATCGGCTTGCCAGTATTGACAATGTGAAGTTAGTAACACTTCATGTACCTAGCCCTGTATAATTAATAGGGTCTCCGATAAATATTTCCGGGGTTGCAAATGAAATGGCAAATTTTGCATATACGAGTACTTAATGCAAATTTTCACAACCGTAATTCTTTTCGAAAAGAATACCTTTCAAAACCACTGTACAAAATGGTAAGTGACAGTAGCTGCTGTGGCATTACCAGTAATAACCCACGAGTATATTGATCCCAGCTATCCCTAATAGCAGTTATAACTGAATAACGAAACGTGTATCGTTCTTCTGGCTTCAAATGGATTTCATGTATTCCAATAACCCAATGCTTGCTTTTACTCTGTACTTTGCCAGAGAGTTCGGTTGTTACCAGTACTGGCAGTAGTATCATGTTGTTACCATATTTTCGGTTTTTTTTTTCTCGCTCGCCTTTTTTTTTGGTAACAGTATCCGCTAAGGGTGTTATATTCCATCAGTTCGGTATAAAATGATGGAGGTTCTGAATTCCAAATGAAAGACGTAAAGTAGCAAGCAATGTGCACATACATATGCACATTGAAAATATCTGTGTGTGTATGTGTATATTTACGCATCCAATAACAGTCGTCGCCGTTGTCGCCATCGTCATCGTCAGTGGCACCAACCACTCTAGGACGTATTTGGGTTTTTATATTCGGTCAAGCTGTTGTGTGCGGATAAAGTGGTTTAAGTCACAATTGCAATAAATTCAATGATGATGGTCATCATTATTTTTGTTTCTCTGTCTCTCTCCGTTTCTCTTCTTAGTTTTTCGACTCTTGCGGTTCGTCCCTTTTGTGGCACCCATTCCGTTGATAGGTGGCTGAACGGTGCTGAATTCAGGGAGCTTGTCATAGTCTCTCAAAAAAAAAAATATATACAATTGCCAATACAATTCAATTTGATGAAAGAGCTTATAATATCCCCATACAAACACATGCAACACAAAAAACAGCATGAGTATATTCGTTTTTTCTCTTTTTGGTTAACACCATTTGGTTCATTTAAACCTAGTCTGTTCCGACGGTTATAAATAATGAAACCATAAGTACTCCTGTACACAAAGAAAGTGTCAGCACGAAACAGTGGTATAAAATTGAATCAGAATCAGTCGAATTGAAAAGTTTACGAAAATTAATGCTCCAAAATATCTAAAAACTTGTATAATTACAATACTTAGAACAAATTATTGCCCGGTAAAATTAATTCACAAAATATCAAGTCATGTATGTACTTGTAATTGCTTATCCTTAATTAATTCAAGCTACACCACTTACTACGTTTTGCATATCCAATTTGCTAATGGGCCACCGTTTTGATTGACCTTTCAGAATTTATTCCGGCGAAAATTGAAAGTTCGCAAATTTAGAGATTCTAAAAGTAAATAGAACAGTAAATTGAAATTAGTTAAAAAGCGCAATAAAACAAAATTGTATTTTTTCAAATGTTTTTAAAGAAACAGTAGGACATGTGCAAATAAATTTTGTAAAATCTCCACTCTTGATCAAATCGGTAATAGCGTTTGGGAGGTGAGCTGAGACATCTCACAAAAAAATCTTAAAAAAAATCCAAAAATTCTATCTTGAAAACTAATAAAAGAAAATTTTGTTTAAACTTATTTTTGTGTTTAGATGCTCAAAAAAAAATCTTAAAAAAATTCCAAAAATTCTGTCTTGAAAACTAATCAAGAAAATTTTGTTTAAATTTATTTTCGTGTTTAGGTGCTCAAAATTTAGACGAAAAAAATATTTAGAGCGCTGGACCAAAATGGCTGTAAACTATTATTATTTGCAATAAAGAGAATTGAATTGAAAAACAATATTCCGGGCTAAAAAACCATGCTAAAAACTTCACATTGTGCAAACGTCGTCTCTAAAGTTTAACTATTATTAAAATAACAATTAAATTCTTTGAGATATTATTATTTGAGATATTGTTTCTATTGAAGATTTCATTCCAAAAGCAACAAGTTATTAAAAAGGGTATCAAGACATAGTTGCAGCCAAGTGTGACTGCAGTTACGGTGAACGCATTTCCTCAAAACCCAAGCAATGAATGTGATTACATCATGAACAATGGTTATACACTTAAGTTCAGGCAGAATCTAATAAACGAGAATCAGCCGTCAGAAGAGTTTTTCACGGAACAAAGTAAACACAATAAAAATCACTCGTACTGCCTTCTGATTTCGTTGTTGTTGTTTTTTTTTTAAATAAACATCTTCCTCGCACTAGGGATGATATAGTTGATACTTTGGTACTTTATTTTTATATTTTTTGATTTGCAAAAGTACCGTAGTACTTTTGCAAATCGTAAATTTTTTACGAACCAATTTTGTTTTTGAAATAGAAAGCTGGGAAGTCTTGCTGGAAAAACGCAACTCGTAAGTCAGTCTTATTATGTGACCTCTAGAGCATGGAGACTATATGTGACGCGCAAAATAGAAAGGGACCTAAGGGTAAAAATCAGTTTTGTTCAGGAGAGCCATTTTACAGATTTAAATAGGTGTATCTTTGGTGTACCATTACTTTCATAAAACGCGCATATCTCTGGGAGGGAACACTTTTGGGGCATGGGATCGGTCTCATTCGATGCTCCAATGTTGTCCACATCAAAAAAAGAAAAAAAAATTAAAATTGATTTTTTACCCTTAGGTCCCTTTCTCTATGTGCTGTCACATATATGGGGGCTACATGAAAACGTGAACCGATATTTTCCAATGTTACTAGGATCAATAACAGATCTTCTATTTTGCACTATACTATATTTGACTAAGACCGAATGTAAAATAAGGCTTAAATCTAAAAGGACCTTTGCATTGTAGGTTATAGTGCATGGTACATTGGGCGGTATGATCCCACGCGCAGAAAAAAAGTATGGTTGTGATGACAATATTCGAAGAGGATAATACTATTGTTGGGTATATGGCTATGCTACAACAATATTATGGTCCTGACAACAATAGTATGATTCAAATACAACCATACTATGATTCTCACAACAATAGTATGATTCACACATAACCATACTATGATCCCCACAACCATAGTATGATTCACACTCAACTATAATATGATCTCCACAACCATAGTATGATCCTCACAACCATAATATGTTTCATATACAACCATAGTATGGTCCTCACAACCATAGTATGTTTCACACGTTATGATCCCTACAACCATAGTATGATCACACACAATTAAACAATTAATCTGATCACCAATATTATTTATTAAAATTGGTTTAAGTTGTCAACACTAGATTTGAATTATGAAAATTATTTAAAAATACATTAAATTCAAAATAATAGGAGTGATTTATTTCACAGTAGAAAAAATAAGTTTAAATAAACGTAAGCGTTTTTATTAAAAATATTTCAGACAAAAACAAAGACAAAGCAGCTTGTTTAAAAAATGTCGATAACAAAAAGTACTATTATTGCATTAGATCCGTGCCAATAACATTAGTTCTAAAAAGCATATTTTAATGAAGAAAAATTACAATCATACATTATGATTGCCGTAATCATATCATTGTTAACATAAAACGCAAAACACAATACTTTTGTCGTACTTACCATATTTACATTGTTGCTATAACCATATTTTCATTTTTAAATTCGGCAATAATACTATTGTTACATTTCAACAATATTAATATTACAGGAATAATACTATTGTCAAAAATAAATTCAGTTAACAATGCTATGGTTGCGACGAACATGTTTTTGTTGTGGAGAACATATTATTATTGCCGTGACCATGTAGTAACCATGTTTTTTCTCTGCGTGCATGTAATCGTTTTGCCAACAGGACACGAATCGGAAGGAACCTCTGTGCAGGGACTATTTATTAGTGACTCTTCACGTTCTGTGCAAAACTCGGTCAGGTTGGCTGAAATATGTGGACTTTTCAGCTGATCATTTTGAGTTGAAAGCTATCTTACATTGAGCAATTTTAATAGGATAGTGGTTTTGAATCGAGTCAAGACTATCTCCTTTTATATTTGGGCTTACAAACATCAGCACTACACCATCATACTCCGTACCGCAGAGTTGTGTAGGGTATACAAACTTGGTGCATTTCCGAGCCCAAACGTACTTTTTATCAATTTGTTGTACCAATGCTCCAACATAATTTATCATCCCTGCCATGCACTGTGATACGTACGAGCATCGTCGGTCTGTTAAACCTGTTATGCTTAGTTCAAAGTCACAGCCATAGGGTCTGGTTGCTGTAACCTTATTCTTGTTAACATAAAAAAATAATTTGGTCGCACCAACTATATTTATAGTGTAGCCACAACTATATTCTAAGTTTGGCAATAATACTACAGGTTGGCACAAAAACTGGTTTGAATGCTCAATAACTTTTTTAATTGTTGGTTAACTATTGTTTTTATTTTTGTTTTTATATAGCATATTAATGGGGGGATTTTTTTGGCTTAAGTATGAAAAATGATATCCCGCAAGTGGTGGCCATTTCCGCCTGCTCACATTCATGCTCTTTGTAATACATTTTTCATAACTTTTCGTAATATTTCTGGTGTTATGGCTTGAATTTCATGGCGAATGTTTTGTTTTAGCTGGGGTAGGAGTATGGTCACTGGCTTATTAACGTATACCCTTTCTTTCAAATAACCCAAAATAAAACAGTCTAGCGCTGTTAAATTCGATAAACGTGGGGGCCAAGTGAAATCACTTCTGCTCGAGACAATGCGTTTTTTTTTTTTTTTTTTTTTATTAATATTTATTGCAAAGAATTTTATACATAATTAATTCATTAGAAGCCTCTGCGCCATATAGGCATTTTAGAGGCAAAAACTGGCAACATAATAAATAACAATATTAGTATTTCTTTACAATTTATGTTACAACTTCTTATTATTAGTGTTCCTTTCTATATTAGAAGTGTCTCTATATTTCCAAACAGAAATAGCTTTAAATGTTGTTTGAAAGCAGGTATAGTGGATATATTTTTCAGAATTGTCGGTAAGCTATTGAATTCACTTGGTCCAGAAAAACTTACGCGCTGTTTCGTTAGGTCAATACGACATCTAGTTACATCCAGGTTATTGGCTTGTCTAGTATGCCTCCCAGTCCTTATAATATTTATATTGAACTGAGTTGAGCTTGATCCAAAACCACGTATAGATTTAAAGACATATAATAGAAGCTGTTGTTTATACAACCCTCGAATTGGCAATATAGATTTTGCTTTACATTTATATAGATTTAATGTATTATAACGCCATGGCAGATTAAAAACTAATTTAAGTGCTCTATTTTGAGCAGATTGTAGCGACTTGAGTGGCCCACTTCCTTTCCAGCCGTATAACATTGGGAGGTAAGTTAGGTGTGAATGCACTAGTGATTGGTATATCAACATCTTTGTCTCAGCACTAAACTTGTTTTTAAACTTATACAGTATACCATTAGCTGCTGATATCTTAGCTTTAACCCTTTCTATGTGGGTGTTCCATGACAGGTTACTAGTTAAGTCCACTCCCAAATACTTCACACTTTTGGATTCCGTAATAGGTGTTCCATTTATCCGGACAATCATTTCACCATCATTACTGTTAGAGTTCGGCTTGAAACAAATAAATTTTGTCTTCCCAGAGTTGAGTATTAGTCTGTTTATGCGAGCAAACTCTGACAAGATTGCCGCATCGTATTCTATTTGCGACTGTAATACTTCCTTAAATCTGTGTTTGTAGAACAGGCATATGTCATCTGCAAACATCACTAATTTGCCATTAAAAGGTATGTTTTTCAAGTCATTAACATATATTTTGAACAATAATGGGCCCAACACACTCCCTTGCGGAACACCGTGCTTCACAGGCATCATTGTGCTGTTTTCTATACCAACTTGTACGTACTGAAATCTATTCCGAAGATAATCACCAAAGAGTAACAATGTTTCATCTGAGACTCCAATGTTTTTCAACTTCATTAACATGATATCATGCTCGACTAAATCAAACGCTTTTGAAAAGTCATAAAATACTCCTGCCACTCCTTTATAGCCAGAATCGAGACCACTACATATGTGCTCTACAACAGTAACCAAAGCTTCATCTGTTCCAGAACCTTTTGTAAATCCGAATTGGTAATTATATAATATGTTTCGGTTTTGAAGGTGCTCTTCCAGCTGCTCAGAGATTAGTTTTTCAAATATTTTGTCCAGTACTGACAAGATGGCAATGGGTCGAAATTCAGTAACTATTTTTGATCTTGGCTTCTTCGGCACAGGTATAATCTTGTGGATCTTTAATATATTCGGATATTTGCATGATTGAATCATATTATTAAAAATTTTTGCCAATAAGTCTGATAATACAGATTTCCTCAATACCAGCATCTTTGGCGTAATGTTATCAGTTCCAGAACCTTTTCTTAGATTCAAAGAATCAATCATACTTTCTATTTTGTTTTTATTGACTGGGTTAATATTAAATATAACATTTTCAGGAACCAGTGTTCGGAACATATTTATATCATCGCCTGGATTCTGATGTATGCTGTTTTTTAAATTTTGAACTGAATCAATAAAATACGTATTTAAACTTGACGCTTTTTCATTGTCTTCAATGACACTTCTACCATCTTCCAAAATTATTTCATTGATTGTATTTGTGGTACGGCCAAGTTCGGAGTTCAGAAATCTCCAAGTTTTTTTTGAATCTGTTCCACAAGATTTAAGATTATAGATGTAATAGTCATCCATTAGTCTTTTATTGCATATTTTTATGACTTTACTTATTCTTTTCAGTTGTTCATTAATTTTTGGATTATTCCTTTTCTTTCGTCTTATTTTCAACAGTTTCTTTTTGTAATCTAGTAAAGAAAGCAGGTTAGTTGTTAGCCATGGAGCCACTTTCTTCTGAGGACTTACTTTATCAGATATAAGTTCAGTACTCTGCAGTGCAGCGGATGTTAACATTTGCACCAAATTTTCACATAAGTTGTCAATGTTCTGATTGTTATGTAAAAAATGTATGCAATCATCGAATATTTTTACAAATTTTCTATAATCAATTTTTTTTCGAAGTATTGTTGGGTTATCATCGAAAGTATTATTCATTTGGATACCACAGCTTAATATATTGTGGTCCGATAATTTACTCTCAATACAATGTACAAATATTCCATCAGAATAGTTACTACAAACCCAGTCTATACATGTATTACTGCAAGGTCTCGTTATGTGGTTATGGCAAGAATGTAGGTCAAATTCCCTTAATAAGTTCACCAACAGTCGCTGAGATCTGCAATTCTTTAATAAGTCTACATTTAAATCACCAGCAATTACCAAAAAGTTTTGAGCAAAATTCCGTATATAGTTCGAAATTTCCCTCAAAAATGTACTGATACTACAACGCTGAGATCTATAAATGGACATAATAACTAGTTTCGAGTTATTTAAGGTAACATTCGGTAATTCTATGGCTATTATTTCCAAGTCTTCATTGCTCTTATTCTGAACAACACGATATTTGTGTTTAGAATCTACAAACATAGTTGTACCGCCATATCCATCAGCTCTATTACAATGTATTGCACTATATCCACCAATCGCATACAGATCCAAACATAAGCCACTGAACCAAGTTTCTTGAATTGCAATGACATCTGGTAACTTTTCAAACTGAGAAATTTTATTCTTGAAACGATTAAACTTTGTTATAGAGGACACACTTCTAACATTAAAGGAGACAATGTTAAAAAAACTTTTATCATTCATATTAATATAATTATTGTAAGAATTTATATTTTTAAAATAATTTGAATTCATCATACTAAGGAATATATATTTATTAATACAATCAAATTAGTTAGTTTGTATATCAGCAACGTTAGTTGATAGACAAAACATCATCTTCACTATCTTCATAATCATCTTCGTGAACAATATTCTTGTGTTTAGACACATCAGCTGTAGCCTTCATAAGCAATTCATCAATATCATCCATGGTAAGCAAACGAATTCTGCGAGAGCTTTCATCTTTTTTAGCAAAAATCTTTCCTTCATATGTAAAAACAGATTTAAAACCAACGGATTTAAGAGATTTGGCGTGTTTAAAAACTTCCAAGGTGTCCCTTGACAAAAAGTCATTGACAAAAACTTTTTTCATAGCATCCATCTCATGTAACTTTGTCTTCTCTTTCATGAAGACCTTCTTACTTTTGTTACTTTTAAATTTAACAACTACTGATGAGTTGACCTGTTGTTTACCGCGATTAATAAAGTATGCATCTTCTATTTCAGCCTCACAGATGTCGGCACCAGATGTTTTTGCAATATTCATAACAACATCAACTGCTTTAGCATTTTCATTAACATCAATACCATTTATAATGCAGTTGTTTTGAACACGAACATCATTTAAAAAGGAGACAGTAGATTTAAGTTTTCTAACATCTTCTTTTAATGTTTTGTTTTCTTTTTGTAGATTTTTTATTGTTTGTGTATTCTTTTTTACACCTTTCAAAATGTTATCATATTGAGATGACATAAAGTTCATAGTTTGTTTCATGTCTCTCATTTCTTTCAAGATTTCTTTTAACTCTGTTTTGGTGTCATCAGCTGGTGTACAGATGTGACATTTAAATTCGAGAGAATTATCTTCTATCAATTTTTCTATCTCTACTTTGTTCAGTTTCGTGCAAAGAGAGTGCAATGTTTTTCTGCAACAATCACATTCTATTGAATCTTCGCTTTCCAACACTGGTGTTTTGCATTGAATACATATGATTTTCTTTTTATTATTACTTAAGCTTTTTCGAACTTTCGGCGGCATCTTTCATATATCTCAATGAGAGCACAGCTTGTATTGTATAATTATATTAAGCTTCTGTTTATTAAAGTTTGTTTGTGTATTTAATTTTGTATTTTTTTTTTGAAGATCACGGAGCAAGATAAAAAGTGACGTTTAACACGATAGGGTTACTTTGCCGGTTCTGAGGTCCAAAAGTTATTATGTTTTGTTGTTGTAGCACGAGCCGTGCGCCACTCTGTATATGCTTAATCGACGTAAAATTCTAAAGCGATTTAGGGTGGGTCTGTTGGAAGCACGTTTGTATTTGGGCTATATAGATCCACGGGACAAAAATCCCTTTGAGGAACTTAAGGTATCTCGTTAAAAAGTACTCTATTACGAGTATTAGTTTTTGTTTAGAAAATAATAATTTATTGTAGAAGGCAAATGGTTCAAATTGGTGCTGTTAGTTGGGATGCTCAAAAATGTGATTTGGCTCATCTACTCAAAATCGACATATGTGTACTCAAATTAAAGAAAATTTTGCTACGAATACAAATATAGATTAACTTTGAAGTTTGGGCTGAAATTAGGGACGGACGCATGGGCCAAAATATACCATTTTTTATTGCGCTTTAGTACCATAGGGACGGTGAAGGGTACATAGGGTTTGGTCTAGCCAAAGTAAACACAATTTTTACTTGCTATTCAATGACTTTGTATTTTTAAGTTATTTATACTGCTATTTTCATTGTTTCTGTCCCACTGTCTCCAAAAGCATCAAATTATGAAGCCTCTCATTCCACGGCATGGAAAAAGCCAAAAAAATATATAGAATTTGTATTTTTATCTTAGATAAATTGAAAATCCATTCACCCTCCCAAGTTGGCATTTCACACTACCACTCCATCTCCTGCTGGAAACGCTGACAATCCCTCCAAATACGCTTAAAGTACTTGTATGCGTGTTGACCTTAAAGGCCATCATCCTAAACCAATTTATTGCGATTTTGTCTTTTCATAACCTTTTGCACAAGAAAATGTTAATGAATGTGAATTTGTCCTTTTCCTTCTTTCGGTTATTTCTTCCTTCCTATGCGACTGTGTATGTGTGCATGAGTGTGTATTGTCACTCATTTTCAATTCCCTCTTCACATATAAATTTATATTGTTTCCAATTGTGTCCTTTTGTGGGTAATGTCTTAATTTGTGCACTCATATGTAACGTTATGTAGAGTACGGTCGGGTAGGGGGGCGGCGGGCTGGGCTTTGACTCAATATCGTTGGCAGCCACGTCCTCGAAGTCCTTTGGCCCGTTGCGGGGCTGTTGTTGATTGGTGTTCTTCAAATGTTATTGAAGCATATTTTTGGGCGTTTATTAGATTGTAAGTGTTTTTTGATGATAAAAGACCACAAGTGTTATTGAAAATTGCTTTTCGCAATAAAATGACATTTGACTTGAGTGTAACATAACGTGCAATGGTTTTTGGCGTAAATTGCCGAAAAGGCAAATCTAATTTAATGAATTCGTTTTCTCTTTTAATAAAGGACAAAATTGTACTTTGGGGCGCCCAGTATTGAAGAATGGAGGTCTTAGATTTATGCAAAATTATACTTTAACCCTAGAACAAAATTGGATTTAGTGGAGTGGGATTCTTTTTTGCATAGTATTATAAGCTATTGTTCGCTTTTATATTGAGTCATGATTTGCTGTTGCTATTTTCTTTTAAAACTTTTCTTTCTTTTATTTATTGTTTAATCATTATTCAGTTTTATAACCCTTCGTCAAAGGATGGAGTGTATACTCAATATGTCGTTCCGTTTGCAACACTACAAAATATTGATCAGGGGCCCTCAAAAATATGTACATATATTATTCTACGATGACCTAGTCCGTGCGTCCCTATATCTGCTAAAAGTTCTTAGTTAGGCAATCTTATTAATCAAGGATCCTGCATAAAGGATCCTTCTGAAAGTTTCAAGACAGGCAAACGACTTAATCAAGGATCCTGCGTTTTATAAGTTAAAAATGGTCTAATTGGTCTAGGGCGACAAAAATGTTCTCTAAGACAACGATTTTCTCTAAGAGACTTAAGGTAGCTGGGATCGTAAAATCTAAGACGATCCAGCTATATCCGCCCGTGTGTCCGTTGACAACGCGATTTCGGTCGAACAAATTAGGCTAGAATTCGGAAATTCTTCATAATAAAAGCCAATAGTTATCAGCTATTATAGGTAAAAAATGGACAACGTAGGGCGAAAGAGTTTTCCTCTAAAGGACTAAAGGAAGTCCGGATCGTTAATTTCTAGGATGACCTAGTCCGTCCGTTCGTCCGTCCGTGTGTGTGTTGTAAGCACAATAGCGGTTTAACGATTTATAGTCGAACTATAGCCGTTAACGATTAAAGTATAACAACTAAAAACGTCGTTTAGTTCGGCCAGGCCGAACCTTATATAGCGGTTAAACGAATTATATATATATCGAACTAAAGCCTTAATCGATTGGAGTTAAACAACTAAAAACGTCGTTTAGTTCGGCCAAGCCGAACCTTATATACCCTTTATAGTCGCTAAGCTACTAAACCGAGACAAATTTCAGGTTTTTGGGATTTTTCGGTCCTTTCGTCCTTACCTATTCTGAGAAATTACTTTATATTTGGATTGGCAGCCAATTAACTTGGGTACCCATATCTTCAAAGGCACTATTATATTATTAGCCCGTTTGGACCATGAGGGCAAATAAATTAGGGCACCCGTATTTTTTACAGGACTATTAATAGCCCGTTTGGACCATGCGGTTTGTTTTTTGGGCCACAGGAGCCGAAAAGTCGTTCAACTATGCTCTTTTTTGGGGTTTTCATTGTCCGATGGCCCACAAAAAATTTTTGTCTTTTAAGGGACAACTTTTGACCTTTAAGAGAAAACTTTTGTTTTTTAAGCGACAACTTTTGTCCTACGAGGGACAAACTAATGGGTACACCTTTTTTCCTCTAAGACGATTTCGGCCATTTTCAATCCCAAACACTTACGACCGTGAGCCATCATCATACAAAATTTAAGGATCCTAGGTTGATTTGTTTACTTTCATGGTTAGATCGTTTTAGAATTTATGACGATCATAAATATCTAAAAGGTGGCTAAATTTTAAGGGCCGATGTTAAATTTAAACCACACCTAAACGTTAAGTTCTTTTCTGCATTTCATTTGATATTTCTTAATTTCAGACTAACTTAATTTGAACCATAGAAAGAAACACAAGCGAACAACGCGTCAATCTTATTATACGAGTATGTTGGAAGATCAATTTTCGAAGAAAATCATCTTCAGTGATGAGGCACTTTTTCACCTCAGTGGTTTCGTCCATAAGCAGAATTGCCGCATTTGGGCGAATGATAATCCAAAACTGATTGTGGAAAAAAATTGCACCCACAGAGAGTGACTGTTTGGTGCGGTTCATGGGCTGGCGGCATCATTGGGCCGTATTTTTTCCAAAATGAGGTCAGGCAGTTACTGTGAATTGTGAGATGATAACGAACTTTTTATGGCCCGAATTGGAAGGCATAGATGTGAACGATATGTGGTTTCAACAGGCCGGTGCCACTTGCCACACAGCTAACGAAACAATGACTCTTTTGCGGGACAAATTAAATGGCCGAGTTATCTCACGTCGTTGCGATGTTAATTGGCCGCCAAGATCATGTGATTTGACGCCGTTGGACTTCTTTCTTTGTAGTTATTTGAAAGAAAAGGTGTACGCCAGCAACAATTCAAGAGCTAAAGGATGAGATAATTCGGCACATTAACGGTATAGAACCTCAATTATGCCTCAGCGTCATCAAAAATTTGGATCACGGGGCCGAGGTTGTGGATGCTATTTGGCCGATATTTTATTATATGCATAATTGAAACAAGCCAATATTATCATAATAAAATGAAATGATATTATTTTCTTAAACAATTTTGTTTTACTCAAAATCAACATCGGCCCTTAAAATTTAACCACACTTTAGTAGGATGTGCCGATCTGTAAGGAAAAAGATTTGTTGACATTGTGCCATAGATTTTTCGATCGCTTTTGGCATGAGAAAAATAGAGAACGTGAGAATAGGAAAACGACTGATTCGCGCGTGAGAATAAAAATATGATTAAGATAAACGAATCAGCCGTATTTCTATTCTGTGGCAAAGTATATTTGTATGTATCGAAAGGTGATATTAAAAAAATATATTTTTTTTACCTACTAAAAAAACCTTAAAAATAAAAGTTGAGAAAAAGTAAAAAAATTAAATTTGGGCGCCTCGAAAAGGATTTTTCGAAATGTCGTATTGATTCTTTTTCCTCAAGCCAAAAGCTATCGACAAATCGATGGCACAATATCATTGGCTAAATCGACCCACCCTAATTTATACACTTGTTAGGGTCTCCAATCAATATTTCGTGGTGTTTCAAACGAAATGAACCATTTAATAAACCATTCACCACTCGGTGTAGGATATAAAAATGAGGAAAATCGGGCAAGGGGACAATCGGTTTCCTCTTATGGGACTCAAAGTATTTTAAATCGCAAAATTCTAGGAAGATCAAGCCATATTCGTTCGTGTTGCCGTGTGTCCACCAAAAGCGCGGTAGCGATGACATGAAATAGCCTAGAATCTCACAATGATGACCTGAAGTTTTAAGCTATAAATGGTATAAATCTGCTAAGTGGGAACAAAATTTCTCCTTAATTGACTAAATAAATTTGGATAGTAAATTCGAATACAGTCTAGCCATTTTCGTTCCGTTAAAAGCACGATACGAAACACAAAAAAATGTTAGGATCCTTAAATATTACACGATAGTGGCTAATACTCACTATCTGTTTTGGACTAAAAATAAGTATAATCGGCTAAGAGAGAAAAGGTTTTTCTTAAGCGACTGAGGGTAATGGGTGATCAATGTTAGTAGAGGTATTTTCAATAGGAATTTTTTTTACAGATTTCGCATGAGTTGTTTTAAACTTTATTTTTTTTTCAGTATTGTTTGCCAAGAATGTCTTACACCGTGAAAAACACGGCCCTGTGTGGTTTATGGGCTGGTGGAATCATCGCTCCATTTTTCAAATTTGTAACGGGTGATCCTTCTAGAGGTATTTTTTCAATAGGGGGTTTTTCACAGATTACACGTGAGTTCTTAATTTTAATTTTAATTTTTTTTTTGGTATCGGTACTGTTTAACATTTCATCGTGGAAAGACTTACACCGCGAGCATTTGACCACACCGGTCGAAATAATCGTACAAGTCATCCAAAATTAAAACCTCAGAATGGACACCTGGGGCGTAGTTTCGGGCAACATTTTACACCATGAAAACCACGGTGCGGTTTATGGGCAGGTGGAATCATCGGAATTATCGGGTGATCCTTTTAGAGGTATTTTTTCAGTAGAGGGGTTTTTCACAGATTACGCGTGAGTTGTTTTAAACTTAATTTTTATTTGAGTACTGTTTGACATTTTATCGTGAAAAGTCTTACACCGCGGGCATTTCGCCATACCGGTCAAAATACTTGAACGAGTTATCCAAAATTGGACCCTCAGAATGAACCACCTGGGGCGTAGTTGCGGCCAACATTAAAAGGAAATTACATTCAAAAAAAAAATGTCGTTTCGAATGAACAGAAAGATTCCTTATTTGATTTTAATTTTTGTATTATTTTTTCTTTTGCAAAAAAATACCTTTAGAATGATCACCCGATAGCTCGTACCGATCTACCTCTAGAACAATCTAGCCATGACCGTCCGCCTGTGCATCTGTTCGTTAAAACACGGTAGCGGTCAAACAAATTAAGATAGAACCTTATAACTAAGCACTTTAGTGCATTATAGTCTTAAACTAAATTGTGATTAAATTTGGGCGAAATCGGCCCTAGGGGAAAAACTTATCTATTAAGAGACCTCCGAAAAGGTACACTTTTTTGAGTATTTGCTCAATGGTGGATGGTATTCAATATTCGGCCATGCCACACTAAACGAGGTTCTTACTTGTTTCTGTCCTTTTCTTAAAGTTCATCAGATATACGTTGCTGTCACCTTTGGGTTAACTTTTTCTTCGCCCGAACTTCATTGTCAACAATATTTGTGCGTAGAAAATTTCAATCAGACTTTTCTGAAGCCAAAATATTTTTGGTTTGTTGTCTTTATGAGCCAAAGGACGCGTGTCGTTCGACCGCTGCACCCATCCCAACCCAGTAAAATCAATTTTTTGTAACAAAATTTTCATAAATTTCAGTTAAAGCACAGGTGCTACAATTCCATGTCTACGCATTTTGTCTTCCCCCCGTAGCATGTGCTGGTTTTCCTGTCAGGTTTCCTCGAGAAGCATAGGACACTGTTTTTCTTCATCTTCCCCCCTCACTTCATATTTTCTTATTTGAGTGCTGGCTGATGATGATGACTCTGTGGGAACGAGGAAAAAATTTGCGTTTTTTGCTGCTCTTATACACTTCATGAATATTGATTGATTGCTTACAACTTGGCATAATAAAATCAGCCAGGGAAGAAGTGTGCCTCTGTGTGTGTATGTACGAGAAGGAAGCAACACGAAAGAAAAACTGTACAGGTACAAAAAAAGGTGATGGCACAATTTCTTTTTTTTTAAGAAAATATTGGGTTTTTCCATCATCATTATCATCTTCGACGTCGTCATCGTACTCATCATACTAAGGTCGATCTGGAGACATAGCCGCCTTTGCGTGCCATGATTTTGTTTATGGGGTTGCGGCTTTGAGGTTGATGTAAATTAATTAGTTGGAACATGGGAAAAAATTGCTAACAGATCTCAACAAAAAAAAATTATTGAAAAATTTTACTCCCCAAAAAAATAGAGAGAAAGAAAAGAAAAAGTGCTGCGCACCGAAGAAAAGCCGCTTATTTAATTAGTGTTCCGAAAGCCGTAACAAAAAAAGCAGACATTTCATTTTCAGAAGGTGAACGGGAGAGAGTGTTTTTTTATTTTTGAAAATGCTGAAAAGACTCATGAAATTTGGTGAAAACAATACAAAAAAAGTAAATGAAAACATGAATGGATTACAATTAATTAAAATTGTAGCAAAAAGAGGTCACACTGTGCTGAATGCTGGCGACAGGATGGGGGTTGTGAATTCGTTTAAATCTTAGGAGTAGTAGGTTATTTAAAAGGCCGCAATTTTAGCTGAGGTTTGTGAGAGAATAATGAAATTTTACCAAGAAATACTTTTTAACTTAACTCTACACCAACACAATAATAATATGTGAACATCAATTGAACAAGTAAGGAGAAACAGATTAAGACGATGTTAACTAAAAGATAAACTACGCCAGAAATTAAAAAATGTTCGAACAATTTTGGAAGGAAATCTGACTTTTCAAACATTCCACGATTTCGTTGAAGTACAAGTGGAACGCTTATTTCGGAATGAAATAAAAAAATATGAACTTTAAAAAATTTTATTTTATAAAGGGTGGGTTAATTTCAAGGCAGATGATGATTTTGAATAAAACACGAATTATTTAATAAATTATTGTCATTTCGTTTTGTTATAAAAATATTGGTACGGTTCAATTACGTATGGAGCAAAATATCGGCCAAATGGTCCCTGCGACCTCGGCGGCACACCTCCATCCGATGGTCCAAATTTTCGATGACGCTGAGGCATAATTGAGGTTCTATGCCGTTAATGTGCCTAATTATCTCATCTTGTAGCTCTTGAATTGTTGCTGACTTATCGAGGTACACATTTAAAATAACACCAAAGAAAGAAGTCCAACGATGTCAAATCACATGATCTTGGCGGTCAATTAACATCGCCACGACGTGAGATAACACGGTCATTGAATTTGTCGCTTAAAAGAGCCATTGTTACGTTAGCTGTGTGGCAAGTGGCA
This sequence comes from Hydrotaea diabolus, assembly GCA_963513945.1. Classification (NCBI taxonomy): domain Eukaryota; kingdom Metazoa; phylum Arthropoda; class Insecta; order Diptera; family Muscidae; genus Hydrotaea; species Hydrotaea diabolus. The sequence goes on along the minus strand of OY740717.1, from coordinate 46,430,025 downwards.
CCGTCCTGTTGAAACCACATATCGTCCACATCCATATCTTCCAATTCGGGCCTAAAAAAGTTACGATAGCGAACACCATTCACAGTAACTGCCTGACCGGCCTAATTTTGGAAAACACTACGGCCCGACGCTGCCACAAGCCCACATACCGCACCAAACAGTCACTCTTTGTGAGTGCATTGTTTTTTCCACAATCAGTTTTGGATTTTCATTCGCCCAAATACGGCAATTCTGCTTATTGACGAATCCACTGAGGTAGATAATTGCCTTATCACTGAAGATGATTTTCTTAGAAAATTAATCATCAACTGTTGCCATTTCTTGCCACCATTCTGACCATTGATGTCGTTCGGAATGGTCAAGAGGCTTTAGTTCTTGAGACAATTGCACCTTTTAAGCGTGTAAATGCCAGTCTTTATTAGGAAATTTCAACAATGACGAAGATGGTTAAGAGGTTCAATTGTTGGGCACGACGACGAGTTGAGGTGGACGGCTCTTCAGCCACACTATCGCGAACAGCCGCAATATTTTCTGCAGTACGAGCTGTACGAGCATGCACTGTTGTTTTCACATCTCCTACGATTTTTTCGATTGTACGCACATTTGGACGATTAAATTGACCTTAAAATCAAAAAGTGCACAATATGCATTTTGATTTGATCATAATAAGCCTAAATAACTTTACTTTGCGCATTCCTTGCTTATGTATCTTTCCCTGGTATAAATTAAGTTAGTCTGAAATTGAGAAATATCAAATGAAATGCAGAAAAAACTTCATCCCTTAAGCCTAAGTCTAGTGAGCGTGCCGGCCAGTTCACATCACCCCTCAAAAAAATAAGCCGTCCAGGAAACATTTGCCTCAAACAATTCAAGATAACCTTCGCTGTGAGTGCAGTGACACCATCCTGTTAGAACCGTGTTTCCTCTAATTGCATTGCCTAAAGAGCCGATTGAAAAAAATCCTGTATCATAGTCAAGTACCATTGGATTTCACAGTTACGGCAAGACGGTTATTCTGGAAAAAGTAAGGGCCAATGATGCCTACTCGTGATATGGCGCACCATACAGTAAAGCGGTCCAAATGCAGAGGTCTCTGGTAAAGTTCTCTGGGGTTGGTTTCACTCCAGTACCGCATAATTTGTTTGTCTACACGCCCACTTGGGGGAGCAGCGAATCGTAAACGAAAAGCACGCTGCACTGCAATGATCGAGTGCGCATTTGAAAAATACGCTTCAACACTAAATGACCTTTCCTCACGTGTCCAATGCATGATGGCAACTGAAGGACAGACGAATACAAATCTCCTTTCAGCAACTATAAGCCACGCACACTCTCTTCGTCCAACAGTGTCGCTGCAGCCTGTAGTGCAAAAAAACCATATCACGCTGTATATTTATTCGTAAGTCTCGGGCAGTAATCCGACAGAGCTGAGATGTAAATAGTCGGGCACCAATTTTAGTACCACAGTTCTGCGAAAAATTTTAAACTCAGTCAATTTTATTTTTTTGCCAAATAAAGGATGGTCCAACAAACATACACCCGGTTAGTTGTTACTGAAACAAAAAGTTTTCAGAGAACTATCTATATATTTTTATTATGATAAAAAGATCTATGACAATTAGATGTGAAACAAAATATCGGCCAAATGCTCGCCACGGCATATTTTTAATAACTCTAATAACTAATTTGACATTAATGTGCCAAACTATTCATACTTTAGCTCTTGAATTTCTCTGACATATTGAGTTCACTTTATCTTTTAAATATCTCCACAGAAAGAATTGACACCGTTGGACACATGATCGTGGCGTCCAATTACCATCTCCAGAATGTGAATTGCTAACGCAAAAAAACATTGTTTCGTTAGTTGTGTATCAATTTGCACCATTCGCATATCGTCCACTTCTACATCCTCAAGTTCTTGCCACAGGAAGTCCGCTATAATCTCTCGATAGAGAACACCATTTACAATTATCATTGTTTTCTTCAGCATGAACAAACACGAACAAAGCGAGCATTCATAGGTGTTTCGACATTTCCTACAGACCGGGTTTGCTGAATTTTGCGCACGATTCTCCCGATTGTGGTCACATTTGGTCGATTCAATTTTAACCTTTATATGCTTCTTGTGTCAAAAACGACACATGAGGGTTTTTGTTTTGTTTTATAATTTATTCGTTTTCTTCGTATTCGTTTTCTTTTTTCTTTCAATTGAAATCTTACAAATTTCTTTGACTTTTATTTTCTTGTAATTTTACACTTAAAACGTGTTTCACATTATTAAAAAAGTTTATTAGGAGATTTTATTCAAAAAGTTACGTTGGCTACCCTTATGTGCCGTTTTTGATACATATGGCAATACCACATGTGTTTGACTTTTTTGACGGGAAAACTGTCATTTACAGCACATTTGAGTATGATAAGAAGAAGAAATGTGAAAAACAGGTGCTTGTTTTTCGTAAGACTGAAAAATAAATAAAAATGTCTATTTCAAATAAAGAAATCAAAGAATTGATAAATGCAAGTGATAGGAGTGTTAATTTTTCTGGTACCAGTGATAAAGAATACGAACCCGAGAATGAAATTTCTGATCCTGAAGATGATTTCTCTTGATAGTGATTCTGATATGGAGGAAAGAGATACATTCAGTCAAATGAACGAACACGAGCATTCCTGTGAAAATATTGATCCATTGTTTGTTTCAAAAGATAGGATTGTGTGGCAACCAGAACCAACTCAACATCGATGTAGAAGATTCCGTTTTGACAATGTTATTTTCCTCCCCCCTGGGACTACAAGATATGCAATAGTTCGTGTTGGTTATATAGAAGACGCGTTTTTACTGTTTTTTCCTCCAGATATCGAAAATATAATTTTAAGTCATTCTTATGCCTTTGCTCGTGCTAAATATGGTGAAGACTGTACAAAAATCGACTCAAATCTATTGAGGTCATATATTAGGCTTTTGATATTGGCTGGAGTTTTCAGGCAAGTTATAAGTGATACATTTTTCAAATAAATTTTTTGTTTTGTCTTGTATTTTAGATCAAAAAATAAAAAAAACAACTATTGATTTGTTTGATGGTGAATATGGTTGACCAGTGCTCAAAGCAATAATGTCGAAAAAAAACTTTTGAATTTGCGAACAAAGTCATTAGATTTCAGAAAAATTCAGAAAAATGTGTTTTTTTTTTATTTTTTTTATCAAAAACAAATGGTTATTACTCGCAAGCTGTCATCGATAATGGCCTGCGGTCTTTTTTATAATGTTGGTAGGATTATAGTCTTTAGTTGTTGTAAGTGGTCACAGCTCTAGCGTTTACTATTAGGGGCGTTATGAAATATTTATGAAACTACTATATTTTTCTCATATTTAAAATTTAGTGGAATAGAACTTCTATGGAACAAAAGGGAACAAGAAACGTGTACCACCCGGAGAAAGGTGAAAGTGTCTTCTTTAACCCTATATATACTTTTGTACCCGCGACGACACGCGGGTAGAACACTTTTTTCCTTTTTATGAAATTGCTCTAAAAAAAATCAAATTACGATAATTTAAAGAGCCCTATAAGTACTCGTGTACAATGGTGTAATTAATATGTGGCAATACCGCAAGATCTGAAATAACAGGAGTGGACTTAAGCCTTATTTTTAGATTTAAAATAATCCTAGAAGTACTTGCGTGCAATGACGAAATTGACTCTAGAAAATTTGGAGATTATGCAAAGGAAACTGCAAAAATATATACAACCAACTACCCATAGAGAAATATGTCTGCAGCAGAGCACAAAATCCCTTACCATGGAGAAGATGTCATTAAATATCATTTGGTGTCACTTGGAGAACAATCAGAGGAGGCTCAGGAAAAAAGGATCAAGGATTGCAGATTTTATAGAGAGCACAATACAAGAAAAATTTCACGAAATTCCACAAATTTAATATATTATTCGTAACTTTAGCTCGTTTGTTTTCTTTCGGTCTGTTGCTTTTACACATTGAACAGGGATTAATAACTGGCTCAAGACCTCTTGCTTCTATATTTAAATAGAAGCCAGTTTTTAACAAAATGGCAAAGTGACATTGATTTTCGTGGCTGCACACTGCTTTTACCATGATTTCGGGTCCGTGACAACCCTCTTCAGAAAGCTTTGCTGCAATTGTTGAAAGTAAAACCGAACTCTATAAGGCCAGGCTCTCCCCAAACGAATGAGAACTACTGTTGTAAACCTTACTTTTCAAATTTTCTTCACACATTGCCTATTTAGTTAAAAACTTTCTTCTATTTAAATACTCGTATAGAAGCAAGAGGTCTTGAGCCGGTTATTAATCCCTGTTCAATTATTCGTAACGTCAGATCCGTTCATCTCCAGTATTCGCAAGCAACGGAAAGTGGAACATCGGGACTTAGGAGAAGAAGCCAAAAAACTACTAAAGAACAGAAATAGCACAGAACAAAATATGGAATATTTGCAATCAATCTTTGAGTCAAATGAATAATAATTATACTTGCCTTTCATTGTAATTTAAGTACAAAAAATATAGTATTAGTAACAAATAATAATAAACAGAACATACCATTCTTACTATTGCTATTAAAATCTATTGCAGTTTTTATTTTAAAAATGTTTTTTAAAATTATCAAATTTGACAGCAAAAAATAATAAATTTTTCTGTAGTAATAGCAAGATGTTTAGGTAATTTTATTAAAGATTTTTTAAGATGTAAATATTCTTTGAGTTCAAATTTGACAGCAAAAAATTTTTAATTTTTCTGTAATAATAGCAAAATGTTCCAGTTGATTTGAGTCTAAAATTTTTTTTAAGTGTAACATTATTACAAAAAATATTTACAATTATTTTTAACATCCAAATATTATTTTTTTCGATAGATAAAAAAATAATAAACCCATATTTCACTCTAAAAGTTAAAAAAAATCAAAAGTTTAACTTTGACCTAGAATTCATTAAAAAGTCCTCAATAAATTTTAATGTAAACTGAGTCAAGCTGAACTAAATATCTATCCATTAAAAAAATAACTTAAATATTTTAAACGGTTCATAAGTTTAAATTTTGTCCAACGAAAAACGATTTTCAGCCACTGTGCGTCGTCTTGGAACTCGTTGAGTTCTTGAAAGGGCATAATGTTACCATGGACAATTTTTTTCTTCGTATAACCTTGGCGAAAAATTGTTGTCTTAAGGCATAGCAAAGGTAGAAAAAAATTCGAAAAAACAAAAGAAGCATTCCACCAAAACATTTACAATGTAAGAAACTTCCCCTATACCAACGAATATTTGCTATCACTGGCAACACAGCACTTGTTTCATACATTGGTAGAAAAAATTAGTGCACTATACTGCAGAGCACACTACATAACTCTATTGAAATTAAATCTGGGGCAAAAAAGATGCCATTATTTATAAAGTACTATAACAAAACACAAGGTTCTTTCAAATAAAATTCTTGCGAAAACATTACAGTTTAAATATTTCTGAAGATGTTATTTCAACATAAACATGTCAAAATCGACCAAAAAGGGAAACAAATCGTCCTACCAATAATAAAAGATAGAGCATGGTGCCATATTTGCTATGAGAGTGACTCAGACTCTAAAAATAATTTATATTCAAATATTTGTTGCTTTTGTGCAAAATCTGCCTGCAAGAAGGAACACAATCGGACCACCTTCCCATAATTCTCTCCATAAATAGACCACCCGATTTCATAACCTCTGAACGCCGTACGTTTCTCTATCAAAAAAAGGCTGATTGGGAGGCCTTCAGAGAAGCCACCAACCGCAGCTTTAATAATCTAGCTATTCGGTCGGATGTTCGGGTAGCCGAGATAAAGTTCCGGGTCATCATCAACGCAGCAGCCGCTCGCCATACCCCTGCTGGTCGAATACCCAAAGTACGACCAAACTTCCCAGCAGAGGCAGCGGGACTCGCAGACGAGCGTGATGACATTCGTCGCTCCAACCTTACTGACCCTAGAACTAGGGATCTCAACTCCAAGATCAGTAGGTTGGTCAACGAATATAAGCGGAACAAATGGCTAGACCACTTAAAGCAGTGCAACTTGAGTTCCTCCTTGCTTTCTCCAGTAGCAAAGACGTTTGAAGCACTGCTCCTCTCCAGCCTGATCGAACACTTTCCTAGTGCTGATCATCAACTTGGATTCCGCAAGCAGCACAGCACAACAACTGATTTACACGCCATCACCACACGTATAAGTCGCGGCCTTAACCAGAACAAGCCTAACGACAGGACGGCCCTCGTGGCTCTTGACCTTACAAAAGCCTTCGACACGGTCAATCATGCCACTCTGTTCGGAACATTGAAGAAATGTCCCTTCCGCCCAGTTTGAAACGTTGGGTCGTAAACTATATGTGTGGGCGCCAGTCATATGTAGAATTTAGAGACAGAAAGTCGAAGCCCCGTATAGTTAAACAAGGAGTTCCCCAGGGTGGAGTTTTATCCCCGGCTCTGTTTAACCTCTACCTCTCTAAACTTCCTACACCACCAGACGGCGTTGAAATTGTGTCGTAAGCTGACGAGTGCACAATTATGGTGTCAGGACCTAAAGTGGATGACATTTGCGAGAAAATCAACTGTTACCTCACTGACTTAGCACGCTTTTTCACTGCGAGGAATATGAAAATATCCGCTTCCAAATCATCAGCCACACTGTTTACTGCATGGACCGCAGAGGCGCGGTTGTTACTCTATGTAAAAGTCGATGACGTCAACGCCCCAATTAACAACTACCCCAAAATCCTTGGATTCACATTGGACAACCTTTTTAGATCCTTAGCATATGCTACAGCTATCTGCGATAAACTCAAAAGTAGGAACAAGGTCCTCAAGTCACTTGCCGGCAGTACTTGGGGAGCCGACAAAGAAACCTTGTTGAACTCTTACAAAGCGATAGGTCGGTATGTAGCAAACTACGCAGCACCTGTATGGTCGGCGAACGTGAGTACGACGCAGTGGAAGAAAATTCAGTCTTGCCAGAATGCCGCCCTTAGAACATCAACAGGGTGTCTTCTTATGTCTTCTGACGACCATCTACTTGAGGAGACGAAGGTCCTTACCGTGCGCAGACACAATTTCCTGTTGTCTAAGCAATACCTGCTAGGGTGTTTTCGCAGCAGTCATCCTAACCACCATACCTTGAACAGGATGTCTCCACCCAGGCAGACCAGGTACGATCTTCATGATCTAGAGAGAGAGGTCCAGCGGTATAAGAGAGAACCTTTAGATCATCGAAACTATCAGGCAGGTTTGAACAACATTCACGCCGATGATGTTGCAGCAGCAGTATCCAGCTACCGTGTGAATGTAGTGCTAGGGGAACATACCCCAGAGATTTCACCTGAGGAGAAGGTACTACCTCTGCAGACGCGCGTGGTTCTGGCGCAGCTGAGATCTGGATGGTGCAGCCGCCTCAATTCTTACTTGATGCTAATGTTCCGGACATCTGTCCCGACTGCCATCAGGGACCACATGATGTATCGTACTGCACCTCTTTAATTGTCCGGCCAAGCCCACTCAGCTGACCCCCAGGTCTCTGTGGACGCATCCAGTTCAAATGGCGCGTTTCCTTCACCTGGATATCAAAGCAGATCCCCCATAGACGAACAAGACATAAAAATAAATATATTGTTGTTACAACAACAACAACAACAATCGTAGTGTTTTGTATTGAAGAAAAGCTACTTTGAGTGTTCATCTTTACCTTCAATAAATTTCAAAAATGCCATTTTAAATATAAATTACTTTCAATAATTTGTTTATTTTATAACTTTTTAATAAAATATGCTTTAACATCATAAATTTTTAAGTTTATCACTAAAATGTACTGAATTCCCATATGTGTCAAAATTAACACACACACGCAGAGAAAAAACATGGTTACTACATGGTCACGACAATAAAAGTATGTTCTCTGCAATAAAAGTATGTTCGTCGCAACCATAGCATTGTTAACTGAATTTAGTTTTGACAATAGTATAATTGCTGCAACAATAATATTGTAGAAATGTAACAATAGTATTATTACCAAATTTAAAAATGAAAATATGGTTATATCAACAATATAAATATGGTTGGTGCGACAAAAGAAGTGTTTTTTGCGTTTTATGTTAAGAATAATATGATTACGGCAATCATACTGTATGATTGTAATTTTCTTCATTTATATATGCTTTTAAGAACAAATGTTGAATAATTTTCATACTTCAAATCTATTGTCGATAACTTAAACAAATTTTAATAAATTATATTGGAGGTCATAGTATGATTGTGTGTGATCATAACATGGTTGCGTGTTAGCCATTCTATGGTTGTGGGGATCGAAGTATGGTTATGTGAAAATCATACTATTGTTGTGAGGATCATAGTATAGTTGTATTTGAATCATACTATTGTTGTACCGCAACCATATACCCAACAATAGTATTATCCTCTTCGAATATTGTCACCTCAACCATACTTTTTTTCTGCGTGCAAGGGGTATCAACGTAAGTTTTTTTAAGCAGCAGATGAAGGTTTAAATTTTAAATCGGCCACCCTATAGTAGGTCCCGTTCAACGAGTAAAAGAATTGTATCTTGCACAGCTTTCTGGTTTACTGAAGAAGTTTCCGTTTGTTCCTTCATGGGAATTAATTAAGTACTCGTAATTATTAAAGAAATCAATTGAAGCTATTTTGATTTTGTGTAAATTTAACTTTCCCCCAAAATTAAAGAAATAGTTCTTGCCTACATTTTTAGTCCAATTTTCCGTTTCGTATAACCCACACTTGAGGAATTTCTACAAACGGAACACAAACAAACAAAAATATGTTTCCACCATGCCCCAATGACTTTCCAGTCCATGGAATTGAGTACGTATGTACGCACGTACATATGTAGGCGACGATGAGATTTCTAACTATTTCCATTATTTGTCATCACAGAGTGAGCACCCATCAACTCGACATCTCATGCACCCCTGGATGGATGCATATTCGAGTGTTATTTTGTCCATATTCAAATTTGTTCGAACTAGAGAGCGAGAGAAATGTTGTTGGTTCTGACGATATTTTTTTTTTCAACATTCGTTTTTTGTTGGCTACAAGGAAAACTGGGTTAACGAAGGTACTTGATATCTATTCATGTTTGGCTGTGCCTCTGTGTGTGTTTTTGTTTGTGTATTGGGGGTAAGGGATGGCAAACACACCCACACAGACGCCTGTATGTGTGTGTGGAAATGTGACAAAGTTTATTTGTAGTTGTTTTTTGTGTAACGGTTTTTTTTCTGATCAAAACTAAATTATCACAGCTTCTAGTTCCTTACCCCCAACAGCCCCCACTAACAAAAACTTCTTTGTTTAGGTCAAAATAGTTGTTTTTTGCACTTTCAATGGGAGTCAGATCGCAAAAAGTTGCGTCATTGAAAATGCACTGTGGCATGTTTGTACGTGTGTATGTGTGCGTATGTTTGTGTGTGCATGTAAAATACTCGTATCGAATCGAAAAAATTGAAAAGATTGAATTTGTGAGTATACGTATTTAGACCGGAATGCGGCGATTTTAATTTTACTATTACTGAAACATCGGCAAATGAAATGATTTTCAAGCAAATCGTTTATTTTACCCTATTTGTACAAAGCTAAATTTATAACGTAAAGTACCACGCAGTGACCGCCAGTCACTTATATATATTAGAAAATCCTCAAAAATGTTCAATACTTTAAGAGCTTTATACGCTAAATTATAAAAAAACAATACATATATTGAAGACTTGGAAAACAAACAAAATAGCTTTTTAATAAATGTAAGTTAAGGTTAAGTAAAAATTAATTATTTCTCAAAATAAAGACAAAATGCAGCTTTATGGGTCTATGCTCTATGCTAGTCATATACAAATTTTAAGGATTCCCTGCCAATTTAATGTCATGGCGTAGCTGACATTTTATTTGTGGTGGTGGAGAGCGAGAATTGATTGATGTGGATAAATATTATTGCCTGATCAATCGATACTACGAGGGTTGCTATTTATATTTCGGGACAGGCAATAAAAACACAATTATTTATCATTGGAAATGGTTTTATTGTTTTTCAAAATATTTTCCTTTAAGATCATTACACTTTTGCATGCACACAACAAACCAATTTTCGAAGCGTTTTTTCCACTACGCTTGAGACACCTCCAAAACATGATTTTTAAACGCTTCAACAGCTGCCTCGGGCGATGAATGACGTTGACCACTCATTTTTTTCTTGATGCTAGGAAATAAGAAGAAGTCATTGGGTGCCAAATCAGGGCTGTGCGGTGGATGGCCCATCAATTCGACATCTCGAGTGGTGAATTTGCTCATTGTTTTAGCTGATGTGTGAGAGTCCGCAATGTCGTGATGCAAAATGATCCGTCTTCTCTTATTATCTTTCCTCATTTCTTCGAACACTGTTGGCAAACAGATGGTTGCATACCACTAAGAATTGACCTCCTACGTTCCACTAAAGACACTGTGGCAACATGGCCGGTTATACCGAAAAAAACGCAATCATTTGCTTTTCTTGGATTTGGCTCGTCTTGAAAGACCCATACGGTCGACGACTGTTTTGTTTCGGGTTCATAGGCATAGACCCATGATTCGTCACCTGTGACAATACTATATATTGCCTTTGAGCTACCGCCGGTTTACCTTTTCAACATCCCTTTGCACTAATCCGTACGAGCCTTTTTTGAGCATTCGTCAAATTATGTGGGATGCAACGAGACCAAATTTTTTACACGGCCAAATGAACATGCAATATCTGATTGATTCTTGTCATACTAATGCCCAAGGATGCCTTAATCTCTCGGTATGTCACGTGTCGGTCTTGCTTAATCAGTTCACGCACAGTATCGATTGTTTCTGGCAAAGTGACCGAAGTTGGACGTCCTTCACGATTTTCATCCTGGAGCGAACGAAATCCGAGACTGAACTCTGGGTACCAGCGATTAACAGTGCGTTTTGATGGCCCTTCATCGCCAAAAGTCGAAACAAGTTGATTTAGACACTCTTTTCTCGATAACCCACTCCGATAAACGTAAAAAATCATCGCACGAAAATGTTCACGGGATAATTTCATATTTTGACTAAGATGAATTTTTCAACACTTAGTAAAAAAAACAATTCGCCCTCAGATGACAAATCTTTCTGAATGAAGTTATGCTAAAAAATGTTAAAGTTTCCAATGGAAATACCAGTTTTCATCTGGGAACAATAGAATTGTCAGGATCCTAAACATAAATAGCAGCCCTCGTACATTACTACGCGATAACCCTTTTAAACTTTTCACAAAAATATTTGCCATAATAAAATCTTAAGCCAGTTCTTTAAAAAAGTTTACGGCGTGAATGTTTCTTAGTTTTTTCCCAGTCTGGGCATAAAGATATCCATTCTATTTAGCTGGTGGTATAAAAATCTGAAGTAGGGCGATAGACGACGTGTGTGTTTTCTTCTTGATCGAAAATATGTTTTGTCGGGATCATAAGGAGCTGACCACAATTCTGTGCTATCCTTCCTAGCAAGCAAATTTACATCATGCAGTCGAGTATTTTTGCCATTAAATAGATTTATTACATTCCTTTATTTCTACAAGATTTCCATCAATGGTTGCTTAATTATGAAAGTCGACTCACCCACTATTACAAAAAAAAATAAAAGTAGTCTATTAGACATTTCGATTTTTTTTTAAAAAAGTCAATTTAAGTCGACTATTCGACTTTTTTCTTTAGGGCAATGAAAATGCAATATTTTAGAATACTCGTAAACCAAGTTTTATTTGTATAAAAAACTTTTATTTAAAAAAATAAGAATGATTTAGAATCTTATAAACATCATGTAATTCAAGTAGTTTGTAATAATGTCAATAGTGCAACAACCAAAATGCAAATGGGATGAAACCAATTGCAAATGAAAGCTGACATTATCCAAAAAAAACTTTCAAGGGTTTTTTTTAGTTCAGTGCGATATTTTTTTACAGGCATTTGAAGTTGGTGATTTTGGAACGCTGTATAACAAGAAAATATCATTGAAAATTTGATAAAAATAATGCTTATTTATTTTTCTTATCCTGGAAGGTTGTGGTATCTTACTGTTTTTGTGGTCGAGGAATTCATTGTTGTACCCTCCACCATACACTGGAGGGTATATTAGTTTTGTCATTCTGTATTCTCATCATTCTGTATTCTTGATCCTCGTAAAATTCTAAGACGATCTAGCCATGTTGACCGGCTGTCCGTCTGTTGAAAACAATAAAGAGCCTGCACGAAAACAGCTAGGGAGCTGAAATTTGGCACAAACATGTGTAGTTAACCTAGCATGGTTGGTATTGAAAATGGGCTATATAGCTCTACGAGAAGTTGGTGTTGGAGACCCTCAACTGACACTACCTTATAAAAATTAGTTTTTTATTTGGAAATATCCGTCCAGTTTCTTGAGCAAAATCACTGAAATTTTGCAAATAATAATCTCTATATAAGCGCAATCATCTGTGTAAAAATGGTTTAGATTTGGCCACCACTTCTTGTACCTCCCATACAAACGGCCTTATGGGCCTTGAGAAATAATATGACTATAACTCACTACAAACTTGACATATCGAAATGAAATTTTACACATCAAGATTTCTATATACAACACACTTCTACGCTGAATTCGGTTGAGATCGGAAAAATCCTACTGGTACCTCCCACACTAACGGTCTCATGGGCCTTAAAAAATAATATGACAATAACTCACAACACACTTGACCTATCGAGACGAAATTTTCGGCATAAAGGTTAATATATACAACAGACTTTTGCGCTACATTTGGCTAAGATCATTTGACTGGTACCTCCCACACAAACGGTCTTATGGGTCTTGAAAAATAATATGACAATAACTCACTACAAACTTGACCTATCAAGATGAAATTTTCTACATAAAGATTTTTATATAAAACACACCTCTGCGCCAAATTTTTTTTATTTGGGAATCTGTTGGAGGGTGTCCAAAGTTCGGCACAGCCAAACTTAACATTTTTTACTTGTTGATATTTATCATCACCTAAAATTCACGCTAGATGGCGCTGTCATACAAATGGTGCTATTTCTTTTAAATTTTCACAGAATAAACAGTGTATTGCGGTGCATTGGAACAGAAGATTTCAGCCATATTTCATGTTGCAGCCTGAGGCAAACATTGCAATTGTGGCAACAGAACTAACCTCAAGCATCAAAATGAAATGGCTCTAAGTGTGGCAGGATTACATCCAGAACTGCCAGAATTATAACCAGCTGAGTTTTTGATAAAATTTGCAGTTTTTACGCAAAAAATGCATTTCATTTGATTTTGTAGCTAAAGATAATAATTTATCGACTATGCCCAATTTTTTCGATTTTAATAACGCTGGTGGGCGTTATTAAAATGAGTGCTTTAATTTGATATTTTTTACTTTAACTATTTGACTTTGCAGATGACGAAATTGAAGCAAGTTTTTTCTCACAAGACCAATTAAAACATGACCGACGATCTACAATAAAACATCAGTTCTTTAGTTATTTAAATGATAATTCAAGTGCTGACGAGATTTGGCAAAAATACGATTTGCTAGTGGAAGCATTTATTTTTTTGAACACCCCGTTAACGTCTTCAGCTCCAGTTGGACGACTGTGTTCTTTTGCCGGGATCGTCAATAGTCCAAGGCGGCAATCATTGTCTGATTTTTCATTTGTTAAATACATTTTGAATGAAGGCTAAAAGTAAATTTAAGTAAATAAGATTTTTTTTTCTTAATTTAACTAATCTACATTGAATGTATTTGTTTTTATTTATTTTTTAGGTTTCTTTATTATTTTCGTTGAGTTAAGAATTACTTAAATTGTAAGTATTTGTTACATCAAATTTTTGGCAAATAAAATAATATAAATGCAAAATTTTCGAAAATAATCAAAAATAATTAAAAGTAGTCTTTAAAAGCAGTCGGATTATTTTTCGATTACTTTTCGTTCTTTTTGATTATTTTGAAGTAATTGTAAGTAATATTAATTTCTTTTAGATAATTTTTTATTGTTATCAATTAGATATCAGAAATTGTTTAATAGAGGATAATAAATATAATTTTATTTAAAAGTTATCTAATTGATTACTAATCGTAATCGTAATTTAACAGCTATGCTCTGGATGAACATTGAACACGTTGCCACTAGAAGAATACGATATAAATAAACACAACGTCGAGTTTCCATGATGTCAAACCGTCTAGTTTTATGTTAAAAGGTAATAAAATCAAAGGTCAACTATTCACTTACAACATAATTTTAAAATTGTATCTATTTCTGAATCGGAGAAACTATAGGGTGATCCATCTACAGGATTTTTTTCAGAACAATCAAAATATATAAATATTTAAATCAAGTGTGGAATCTTTATTGGTAATATGAAAGGACATTTTATGGCATTATTTTTTGAAAATAATTTCCTTCAAATGTTGGCCGCAACTACGCCTCAGGGTTTCTATTCTGTGGGTCCAATTTTGGATGACTCGTTCGAGCATTTCAACCGGTATGGCTTTAATGACAAGCGTAATGATGGCTTCCAAAACCTGCATCGTAGCTGCTTTGTCAGCATAGACTTTGGACTTTACGTAACCCCAAAGAAAAATGTCTAAATGTGTGATATTACTCGATCTACGCGGCGAACTCATTAGTCAAAAGCGTGAAATTAGGTGCTTTTCGAAATGACCTGTTAATAGATCCATTGTTTTGCAGCTGTATGGCAAATAGCACCGTCCTGTTGAAACCAGGTGTCGCCAAGATTACGGTCTTCAGTTTCAGGTAGCGTAAAGATCGATATCATGGCTCGATAGCGAATACCATTCACGGTTACCTTCCGGCCATGATAATTTTTGAAAAAATATGCACCGATGATTCCACCAGCTTTTAAACCGCACCAAACCATGGTTTTCTTTGGGTATAATGTCACCTATTGAACCTCTTCTTGTTGCTCTTCAGCCCAAATGTGGCAGTTTTGTTTATTGGCTTTGCCGTTGAGCCAGACATGGGCCTCATCACTGAACAAAATTTTGGTCGAACGCTCATTTCCATAATACAGTTGCCAACATTTAAATGGATCATCCTATGACATTTGTAACGGTACTTTCGATAGTCATTAAAAACAATCGATATTAGCCCAAAAACAAACTATCGATACTATCGATAGTTTTACAGCTCTACAGAAGGGCCCAGTCAGCAAGTATAGCATACAATCGTGCACGGCTCACTGATTTAAGACACATGTATGAGTTACTTAAGCTACTTAAGTAATTCTTACATGTATTTTTAACCGATTCTCCCAAAAAAAATATAATTTTCTCACAATTTCGAATAAGAAATAAGTTTAAAATCCTTAGTAAATTTAGGAACAGTCAAAGGAAGTCAAATACTATTTTAAGTTGGCTTTTCTAAACATCCAAAAGTGCAGGGTATAATTTTGCGAGTCATGGCCGATTTTAGCACTTTTACTAGTTTAGCACTTTTACTAGTTTATAACTCCCAGTCACTGTGTCGTGAGTGTGTGTCTGTTTTGCTTCTTTGGTATGTTTCCTTTGTGTATAAAAACTGTTATGGTTAGTTCATAGTAACAATCATATGGAATGATAGCCTTAATCATTTTGTTGTTAGTATAAAACCAAAAAACAACATATGTTTGTAGCACCAACCATATTTTCATTTATAATTTTGTCAATGATACAATTGTAATATTCGCCCAATATTAATATTGCCGCAATTATACCATTGTCAAAATGAAATTCAAAAAACAATACTATGGTTGCGGCGAACATGCTTTTAATGCAGATAACATATTATTGCTCCCGTGACCATATAGAACCCTATCTTGTCTCTGTGTGTATAAATGCATATCATAAAACATCTGTTATCCTACTACCATTTCCCTTTACATCTCATCTTACAAATAAGCGAAAAAAAATACCGAAGGGGAGGAAAATCAACCAAAATCACCACCACACAAAAAAAAATGTTAAATCTACTTTAGATTTTTATCATATCTTCTATGAGATATATTTTAGCATCGCCCCTCCAGGCCCTTCTAAGGGATTTCATAAGAAAAGTAAAACCGCAAACAAAATCGTTGTGCTCTACAAGGAAAATATGATATCTGGAAAATATGAAAGAAAAAGCCGATTTAAAAGAAATAAGGAATTTGTTGTGCTTTGTTTACATATTTCTACACTTAAGATATTTTGTGCCTGCAAAAATATATACACAAGGAATTTTTGCATACAAATAAACTTCGGAGGCGGTCGGCCAGACCGTGTTTCTCCACCAGAAACTTGAAACCCACAAAACTAAAGAACTCAAGATGGAGCAACAACCAACAAAATAAAACCAACAACCCAAGGAAATGTTTACGGAATCGGCAGCAACAAGAAAATATTTTCTATGAGTAAAAAAAAAGGAATTTAAGTATTTAAGTAAAGTGGTTTTACATTGTGTACCATATTTCGTTTATATAAAATTTTTATGCTGTGAGAAAAAAAATCCGAAAATTTCTTCTTTCTTGCGATATTATATTTATGGGTAAGAAGGATTTTCTGGGCTTATCCAGACAAAGTTTAAATCTCTCGTTTCGAGAGAAAAAGATTGCTGCACAGTAGGCCAGTTGTTTAAACGAAGATACATTAAAAATAAATAGAAACAACATCTAAATATTTTCAGGGTTATATTTATGATTAGCCCACTCTTCTTTTGCCGGTAGTCCTGGCAGATGTGCTCATCCAAACTTTCTTACGGCAGGCAGCGTGCAACTGTATAGCAGACGGTTGCAAATGATTCATTTGTCTCATATCGTTTCGTTGTCGCCTAGGTACACCTAGCACAACTTTGAGTAGAACTTAAATTTTGGATGTTCAGGTGAACCTATGCACAACTTAAATTGTACAGCAACAGCTACCACATGGTCTCATCCAGACATCACTAGGTCCCATTTGAAAGCCTGTACTACTAAAGGATTGTTCAACCGTAATGCACGATGTTTATTGTGAGTCACAGATTAACGTCCAGTTTTTTGAACAACCTAATGTGACATTTCTTTGTTTGAGACTATGGAGTGGTACACAGTTGAAGAAGCGCATTAACGTTGTTGAAGCCTTTTACGAAAATGGGCGTATACATCAAATTGCATTTCGTAAACTTCGTGATTTTTTTGGTTGGCAAAATCTGGCAAATGTGTTCACAGTCGCTAGAATTGTGCGCAAATTTGAGCAAATCAGGTATATAGTAAATGTGAAAACATCAGTACATTAGAGCGCCCATAAAACATAGTATATTGGCCATCAAATATAATGTCCGTGTAAAAATGTTTTCAATCGGATGGAAACCGTCCAGTCCGTCACGACGTTTAGCCCTAAAAATGGAGTAAAACTAGTTGCAAGAAAATACACCTTTAGCATTTATGTTGCAAATATACAGGCAAACATTTTTCGCTTGCACAATTTTTGACCTATCTATGATCCTTTATGGCGTTTTCAGAGGCCAAACTTCAAATTTGAGTCAAAATTGTTTTCAAACGTAAATTAGTTATTTTATTTATATGCCGAATAGTTGTTTTAGCAGACCGCAGTTAATGATGGCTTAACAAGGAAAATCAACTTCAGCGACGAGGTACACTTACACCTTAGTGGCTTCGTTAACAAGGAGAATAGCTCCATTGTGCAAAATAAGACCCACGAGTAGTTGCTGAAAAGCCGATGCATCTACAGGGTGGAGTGCGGTAAGTTGCTTTTTTGCACTGCAGGCTGTGGCGGCACTGTTGGTCGAAGAGAGTGGAGAGTGTGCGTGGCTTACAGTGGCTGACGGGATGACAATTGCCATCATACATTGGACACTTGAGGATATGTCATTTTGTGTTGAAGCGTATTTTTCAAATGCGCACACGATCATTGCAGTGCAGCGTGCTTTTCGTCAGGGAGTGCGTAAACAAACAAAATATGCGATACTGGAGTGAAACAAACCCCAGAGAACTTCCCCAGATACCTCTGCTTTCGGACCGTGTCACTGTGTGGTGCGCCATATCAATAGTAGGCATCATTGCCCCTTACCTTTTTCAGGGTAACCGTCCTGCTGTAACTGTGAACTCTGAACGGTACTTGACTATGATACAGGATTTTTTCAGCCGGCTTGAAGCAATGCAATCAGAGGATACATGGTTCCAAACGGACGGTGCCACTGCGCACACAGCGAGGGTTACCATGAATTGTTTAAGGCAAATGTTTCCTGGACGGCTTATATCTTTGAGGGGTGATGTGAACTGGCCGGCACGCTCATCAGACTTAGCCCCATGCGATTGTTTTCTTTGGGGTTACCTGAAGTCGACGGTGTATATCAACTGTCCCAACACCTTGGAAGAACTAATTAACAATATTGAGGCTGAAATTGGCAAAATAACAGTCGACACGCTTGTTAGAGTTCATTAAAACTTCAGAAACATATGCAGCAGTGTGTGAGTAGCAAAGGTCGGCATTTGCCAGATACGCTTTTTAAAACCATGCAATTTAAAAATTCCCTTACTGATCAGTATAATTAATATATAAAATAAATTTTTCTAAGGTTTTTATTTTTTTTTTATTTCATTCTCAAATAAGCAAATTACGCCCTCCACTCCGTACAAAGCGTCACTGTTTGGTGCGGTTTATGGGCTAACGGCGTCATCGGGCTGTACTTCTTCGTACCTAAGGCCGGCCAAGCAGTTACCGTGAATGAGGTCCGCTATCGCGAGATCATAACGGTCGTGTTGTTGCAAGAAATTGAGTAGATGGACCTGGACGATATGTGGTTCCAACAGGATGGTGCCACTTGCCACACAGTCAGCAAAACAATGGCTAATGGCCGTGTTATCTCATGTCGTGGCCATGTTAATTGGCCGCTACCATCATGTGATCTCACACCGTTGGACTTCATTCTTCGGGGATACTTAATAAAAAATGTGTACGTCTATAAGCCAACAACAATTCAAGAGCTAGTTAATTCGGCACATTCGGCACATTAACGGTAAATTCGGCACATTAACGGCTCTGTCTCAGAGCCCTTAAAAATATGGACCATAGGAAAGAGGTATGCCACCGAAGCATTGGTGGACATTTTGCTTCACAAGTAATTGCCAAAGATCCTTCTACCATATTAAAATATAACTATGCTGATAATTCTCTGATAAATTTTTGTTTGATTTAAAATTTACATCGTGCGTTTTAGTTAAAACACTAGTAGATTAAACGATTCAACCTAAATCTCACTTGGATTCTCTACAATTCACATGTGGCAACTTCTCATATGGATATATCCGTTAAGGCAAAAATAAGCATTATCTCTGAATATGCGTTGCAAATGATACACATTCGGCTTTAGCAGTTCGAACAACAGCAAACAGTTTTTAAGCACTTAGGACTTTTTTGTTTTTTTTAAGGGTCGACTCATTTTTGTCTTCCATAATAACTAATATGCTCTACAGCTGCATCGAATTCTTTGTGGAACAGTTTTTGACAACTTTGCGTATAGTTATTGCCGCTAAGAGTATAAGTGGGAGAAATGCAATATATGATCTGTAAAATAAGTAACTGGGAATACAATCGATTACGTGCGTCGTTGAATGGATCGTAGCATTACAGAACTAATCCATGATTTGTGGCAATCAATTTTTTGTATTTAGAATCGTTATACTGACATTCATCTGTTTATGGAATAGCAAATAATACTGAGCAAAATTGATAGTAGCTTGGCCAGAAGTGAGTAATTTTAACGTATCAGGCGATCATTCGAAAAGTATTTAAAAAAAAAAAAATACAAAATTTCAAATCAAGTGTGGAATCTTTATTGTTCTTTAGAAAGAACATGTATGCCATTTATTTCTGAAATATAAATTCCTTCAACTATTGGCCGCATCTACGTCTCAGGGTGTCCATTCTGAGGGTCCCATTTTGTATGACTCGTTTGAGCATTTTGACCGGTATGGTGTTAATGCCACGCGTAACGTTGTTTTCCAAAACCTAAATCGTAGCTGGTTTGTCAGCATAGACTTTGGACTTTGGACGTGGCCCCAAAGAAAAACCACGATCTAGGCGGCTAACTCACTGGTTCAAAACGTGAAATTAGCTGCTCTTCGAAATCATCTCTCAATAGATCCATTGTTTTAGCAGCTGTATGGCAAGTGACACTAGTTGAACCCAAATGTCGTCATGATTATGGGCTTTAGTTTCAGGTAGAAAAAAGTTCTATATCATGATGCGATAGCGTGCAACATTCTTGGCTACATTCCGGCCATCATCATTTTTTAAAAAATATAGACCGACGATCCCACGAGCCCACAAACCGCACTTAACCAAGGTTTTATTTGGGTTCAACTCTTGAAACTTTGCTGGTTGTTCTTTAGCGCAAATGTCGTATTTTTATTTATTGACGCTGCCGTTGAGCCAGAAATGGGCCTAATCGCTGAACAAAATTTTGGTCGAAAACAGCAGATCTTCTTCAAGGTTTAAAAGAGCCCAAAGACTGAAACGGCCATGAACAGAAACATCGATAGTTCTTTCAATGATGAAATGGCAAACAATACTGAAAAGGAAAAAAAATACAAATCGCACGTAATGTGTGAAAAAAAGTGATCGCCTTTTATACGTGACCGCTCTTAATTGGTTTTAGGTTGACATGTGACCTAGCCCACTGTTCTTTCATTCTCTGTCACCCGCGATTAGACTAGAATTTCACGCACTTCGAGCTTGTGCGCCTGAACTCTTATGGATTATCTCAAATTTTTCAAAGCCGTCATGGACTTGTTCTCCCCCACGAAGCTTTCGTTTACAAAATCTCCATCGAAGATTTTCAGTTCCGAAGCCGTCTCATTCATTTTCGCAAACTGTCCCAGCCAGTTCAATCGTTACAGCTTAAACGCCCACTGTTCCTTCAAAAAATTCCTCTACCTTTTTTGTGCTTTGTTGTGTGTTTTGTAAAAATATACCCCACAAAAGGAAACCCGCATTCGATTATTTGAACTCTTTGCACACAACAAAAAAAAGTTCCCCATCGTTTTTCTTTTCGGGCTAAAGTAAAACCAAACAAACAAGACCGAAAGCTCAGTTGGCTGGCACATGGAGGGAAACTGTTGAGAAGTTTTTCCCTTTTCGCACGGCGTTCATACAGTTTTTTTTATACCAACACCCTACTGGGTAAGAGGGTATATATCATTTGGTAGGGACAAAAAGTAAAAAGCAACATAAGTAAGGTCTAACCCTACATATGCTTAGGCCAAATACGTTTCATGACTGTTTAAGTCATTGGAGTCCTGTCCGTCTGGGCGTCAGTGCGGCTTATTCGCACGATAACTTTCGAAAGGTGCTACCAATTGTTTTTAAACTTTGCATGTTATAGTATTTTTGTTAAACTGACTATGGCATTAAAAATGGGCCATGTTGCCACATTCCTTCTGGTACCTGCCACACAAATGTATCAATACGCCCATTAATGGCATTCTTGAAATATCTTTAATGCTTTTTATACAATCTAAGCCAAAATCAATAATTGAGAACAGTGATATAAGCATAACTCGATGACAAACAATTGTATTCCCAGCCACGCCCATTTCTGATATCTCCCACACAAATGACCCTGTTTTAAGTGTAGATAAGAACCTACAAAACTTGTCTCCTAGCGCATCAAATTCGCTTAAATTCGGAATACCACAATATTTTTAGAACCGTTTTATACCTGCATATCACAAAATGGGAGGACACGCCCCATTCTGGTACCTCCCATACAAATGGCCCATTTTGCCCACTTTTTTATTCTTAAAAATCTTTTATGGTATTCGTACGATCTAACCCAAAACAAATACATAAGACCAAATAATGGGATTCCTAGCTACGCCCCTTCTGGTACCTTTCACACAAATGGTACTGCTTCAGTGTAGATTAGAACCCTTATAACTTGTCACCATGTGCGTGTAATTCGCTTAAATTGTGAACTTCAGTATTCTTTTTTATGAAAGAAAATAGTGCATGACACGCCCCAATCTGGTAACTCTAGAGCATACACATACATTCCGCCCACTTCTGTTATTGGTTTAATAATGTTAATACTATTCATATGATTCTGCTAAAAATGAGCAAATCGAATATATATTAGCCTGACGAAAATAAGGAAACTTAGCCACTCATGTCCTTGTAAACGATACTCTCTGAGCTTAGATTGAAACCCATATAGTTTTTTTAATGCAAAAATTTATTTTCTGCAAACTGTTCAATTCTTCTTTGTCTGCGCATAAGAAAAAGTGGATGTCAAGCCCCAATTCTAGGACCTTACTCACAAACGACCCCGATATTTCACTAAAATCGGTACTCTCCAGGCAATGAAGGACGAAATGAGGGCAAGTATAAAATCCATATATGGATGAGGGTATTTTTAAGTCGGCTCAAACGACTAAAGGTTTCTTACTTGTTTTATAGTGTTGTTGTTGTTGGTGTTTGGTAAGGAACTCAAGAACAACAACAATCAACGACGATGATGGTGAAGAAACGAAATCCGAGTAGCAACAACAACAACAAAACCATGTCTCAAGCAGTAAAATGTCAACAAGCCAAGCAATCAAATTTAACAACAACTACAACGAAAAAAGTGGCTGCCAGCAACAACCAGCCGACACAATAATAGCAGCGACAAGCACAACGACAGCATCAAGTACACCAGCAACAACAGCAACATCTTCAGAGTTTAGCCGCTATACAACAAGCCAGAAATCTAATACTAGCACACACCGAACACACATGAACACAAAAAAAAGCGAAAGGAATGCAAAAAACAAGTTGCGGTGAAAAACTCCGGAAACAGGAAACACGAAACCGAGACTGTCAAGAGGTTTAATAAACAACTAAACAAGTCAAATACAACAACAACAACATCACAATGGCATTTTTGAAGAAATTGATAAAATTTCATAAATATGGCGATGAAATGAAATCTTAAATGCTGCGGTCACGCGAGAACGCCTTAGGGAGAAAAAGCGCTGATATTCAGACTAGAAATAAATGAAAAGTTCAATAACCTTTTGAAATAGGGAAAGGTGTAGCGCTCAAGGTGTGCGGTCTTAATCTCGGCCATTATGCTGGAAATACTTATAAAGTATATTTAATGGAATTTCTTTTATTTAATAGGATATATATCTCATCAAGTAAGTACCCAGTAAACCAAATTTGCCGACAATGTCTGATATCAGACAATTCTGAACAATATCTGAACTCTATCGAGAATTCTAACCGAAATTGTTACGAATTCTGTTCGATTTGTATTAGGATTTTTTATTTATTATGTTCCGAAATATCTGAACGAATTCGGCCCGAATTCTGTTAGACTTGTCTGTGGGATTTTTATTAATTTTTTGTTCAGACTTCTCCTTTCGAACTCGCAACGAATTCTGAACTATTTATCTAAGGTAGTCTATTCGTTTAAAATTTTTGTTATTTGCTTTATATTTTACAGTTGTTGTTCTTGTGTTCAGACATGTCGAAACTAATTCTGAACGAATTCTTAACTGTTTGTCTGAGGTATTTTTATATTTAAAATTCAAATTTCAAACGTTTGGTTAGCTTAGCTGTGCGAAGGATTTTTATTGTGTTCGAATTAAAACTATACTGTCGGCAGTTCTCGTTAAATGCAAAACTGGTTGCCCTTAAGTGTATAGCCACTAAACATAGATACAGCACAATTATTGCTTGCGAAACTGCAGGCACCCCTGTTTGTAACTAAAAGTCTTTCCGTGCGCTTTTTGAAAATGTTTTACAATTGTTTTTGTAGAACAAAAATATTTTCTTCTTTGTGATTGTTTACATTCAGAATTTACCATGACATAATAAGCACAGAATTCGGTCGGTCTACCAAAGAACTCAACTCCTGTCGGTCTACCGAACAACTCAACTCCTGTCGGATTGTGAAGGACTCATCTCTTACCGTTCTACCGAAGTACTCAACTCTTGTCGGACTAGCGAAGGACTAACTTTCTGTCGACCAGTTTATCTAGGGACTTACTGAACTTTACTAATAAGAACTCAAACACAGTTACTTTCTTCATACGGTTTCAACCTCTGCGAACATATAGCCAACGTATACCAACGTATTAAAGGGTGTTTTTAGACGTGTGGTTTTCAACCTGGCCACACTATTTACGGAATTGATCTTTTTAACAGCTGTCAATTGCTTTATGCTCATTTTGGTTAGCCATTTTATAGACTTACTCTGGAACAACATTTGCAAATCGTGGTAAATGGGCCCAAAACGAGATGGTCAATGATTTTGATTTTTACAAGAAAGGCTCACTTTTGTAGAATGGGTACGTTAATAACAACAATTTTAGCAGTTGGAGTAATGAAAATCCACAAACCATTGTTGAGACGCCGTTAGATCCTCAAAAAGTCACTGTTTGGTGTGCTCTGTGGACAGAAGTAATCATTGGTCTATATTTCTTTAAAATGAGGCCACTATCATGTTACAGTCAATGGGGAACACTATAGAGACATGATTAATGACCTTATCGTGCCTGAATAGGAGTATGTCGATGTGGACGACCTTTGGTTCTAAAAAGACGGCTTTACACGCCATACAGTCAACGAAACAATCAATTGATTAAAGGACACTTTTGGTGAGCGCATAATCTCTAGTCGTGGGCTTGTGGCGAGGCCTTCAAGACCGTGGGGTTTAACACCGCTGGACTATTTTTTGAGGGGTTATGTGAAGAAGTTTATCAGTGCGGATAAGCCCGACAGGATTGACGTCTTGGAAGAGAATATCGGCTCGTTATTGCTGACACACGGCCCCAAATGCTGGAAAATGTGGTGGAAGATTGGAGGCCTCTTGGCTGCAATGTATTCGAGCCATCTGCGGCGGCCACTTGCCCGAAAACATGTTTAAAACAAAACAAAGGCAAGGTTTACAACAGTAGTTCTCATTCGTTTGGGGAGAGCCTGGCCTTATAGAGTTCGGTTTTACTTTCAACAATTGCAGCAAGGCTTTCTAAAGAGGGTTGTCACGGACCCGAAATCATGATAAAAGTAGTGTGCAGCCACGAAAATCAATGTCACTTTGCCATTTTGTTGAAAACTTGTCTTCTTATTAAATATAGAAGCAAGAGGTTTTGAGGCGGTTTAATACCCGTTCAATGTACAAAGGCAAAACCTTATCTTAATACTTATAATAAATCTGAATTCATGGCCAATGATGTGGCGTATATTGATTCTTGAAAACCATATGTACTTAGTAGGGACACAAATACTGTTACACACGTTTTATGCTGTAAAATAAAAAGTACTGAGTGTTTTAGGAACAAATATTTTTAATATATTTATAGATGTATATTGTATCCAAAAGAATCTTTTTATTCCATATGTCCGCCTTTTGCCTTTACACACGCCTTAAGTCGCCTGGCCAATCGTCAATAGCTGCACGAACCTCGTCCATTGGAAAATTGGTCACAGCTCGAACCAAAGCATTCTTAACAGATCCAATGTTGGGGTATTTTTTGTGACAAACCTTGTCCTCTAAAACCGTCCACAATTTGTAATCCAATGGGTTCAAATCTGGACTGCCTGAGGGCCATTCTTCAGAGGAAATGAACGCTGGCAAATTGTTTCCAAGCCAGGCCTGGGACGTTTTAGCCTTAGGGGCCGGCGCAGATTCCTGCTGGAAAGTCCATGGCTGTTTTTGGAACAGGGAAATGTTAAGAGGCTTTACAACATCTTTTAAAACGGTTTCTCGGTAAACTTTAGCCGATGTTTTGACTCCTTGTTCTCAGAAATGCAGGTCAGTGATCCCTTCGTAAGAGACACCCCATCAAACCATGACTGAAGCTGGGTGATGACCCTTTTCCACCCTTAAGATCAGTTCAGATGCTTTCTTAGATGACCGCGCATACACTTTATCATTTTGCTTGTTAAGTTTCTCCTGAACGGTAAAAATTTTTTCATCGGTGAATACAATTTTTCTGTGCAAGTTATCAGCGTGCTTCACCAAAAAACGTTTGCATTTTTCAATCCTATTTTTTTTAAATCTGCAGTCAAAAAATGTCCGGTACGTCGTTTGAAAGCCACAAGTCCCAAATCTTTTTTAATGATTCGACTCATGGGCTTTTGTGTGATATTCATCTCACGGGCTATGATTTTCTGTTTTCGGAGCGGATTTCTGTGAATTCTTGATTTAACGGCTTTGATGACATGCGGTGTTCGAACAGAGCATGGGCGGCCCGACCGGTGACGGTCTTTTACATCTCCAGACTCCTCAAACAGTTTTATGTATCGGAAGAACATGCGGCTAATCCCTAGTGGCCGGAGGGTTTTGAAAATATCGCTTTCTTTCATTTCACACATGAAAAGCGCTATTACAGCGATACGGTTCTCATTTTCTGACCACTCCATGATGAAAGTTGAAACAATTTTAAAATCCCGTTACGGACTAACGCTATTGAGGTTAGCTTTCAAAACCCACATGACATTAACGGGGTATATTCAGTTCTATTGTTGAAATGGGTGTGTTCAATGTTGTAACAGTATTTATGTCCCTACTAAGTATAAAAAAACCCTTTACAAAGGGTGCGATAACTAATAGTGTTTTATAATCGGCGGGCCAAGGGCTGGTACGACATTATCCATACCGCTATTTAACTTAGTAACGAATCAAAATATCTTTAAGTTCTCCCAAAGTATTAAGATTTTTGGTGCTGTCAGAGTGCTGTCACCCGATTTTTGCAAATCTCCCTAACTTAAATAGAAAAGATAGGATTTTTGATCAGTG
This sequence comes from Hydrotaea diabolus, assembly GCA_963513945.1. Lineage (NCBI taxonomy): Eukaryota > Metazoa > Arthropoda > Insecta > Diptera > Muscidae > Hydrotaea > Hydrotaea diabolus. Next base: position 46,403,171 of record OY740717.1, on the reverse strand, counting down.
GATTTGAATTTCAGTGTTAATTGAAGCCACTGCTTGTGCATGATGTGGATACTTGGGATCTGTTTGTGAAACATGCACAATTAGTTTATTAATTTATTTGGCCAGCTTTTTCCTTTGCCCTGTAACGAGTGAAATAGAAACACGTGCCAAGCTGTAACCAAGAAATATGATCTCTTCTATTGTTAAGATAAAACCTCAACTTGTACTTCTTTCCACACAAGGTCAACCAACTCTTGGCCTCTCATGAATACAGCATACAATGACATAAATAAGGCGAGTAACACAATGCCAAAAAATTAATAACCTACCAAAAATGACGAGACTTTAAGAGGCCATAAAATAAACAAAAAGTGAAGAAAGACAAAAATATAAAAAGAAAAATAGCTAGAAAATCTTAAGCGACCGAAACAATAAAAATCAATGTCAGAACTTATCAAACAAAGTGAAAAATGATAAAGGCACAAAAACAAATCTGTCTTATGAGCAGAAATATGAATTCAATAAGCAACCGAAAAACAGCCCTGAATAAGAAACCAAATAATAATATCTTAAGAAATATGAAACATACTGGTATGAAATGATTGAAGTCCTTTGAAGTCTTATATACGAAGTATTGCGACGAAAGGCTAGCAAAAAAGGCTATTGACTAAATATATAAGTATATGAAAATGAAAGCCTGACAATGACAAAAAAAAAGAATGGAAGCCAAATTTCGAACGTGCAATACGATTGTAGAGGACAGGTCAAATAAAACCTTAGGGTGACAAAATTAATATTTATTTTGAGGACGATGAAGGTTACGTTGAACCCTTAGCTATATTTAATAAATATTTCTGTTGATATGCTTTTTTTTATTAAATAAAACATCATTCTTGATTTAAAAATATTTCGTTTCTTCATGGCATTACCAAACATTAACTCATTTGCATACCTCTTCTTGCTTTCCATTCCCTTTGTTACTGTCTGCTTTGCTTTCTACCAAAATTATTTTAGCATTTTTTGCTTTGTTGTTTTTCTCATGATTATCATTTAATTAAGAATTAAGTTTTCATTAAACATTTAACTCTCAAATGTATATACCTTAGGCAAATATTTACATTTGACACCCTTTACCAACCCTTGATAGCCCCCTCTACCTAGCTTTATATCGGAGCAATCTTTAACCATGCCACGTATTGCCAAGAAAAGTGTTGTGTGTACAACTAACCAACATGTTGCACGCGACTTTTAAAACGCAAATGAGTTACAAGAGCGTTGGGTAGATTCGTTTTACTACTTCAGAAGAGAAGACGCACAAGAAAAACGATCCACACACACACGATGGCAAAAGTATACAGGTGCCACCAACATTATCCTTTGGCAACGCACACTACATTCGCACACACACACACACATGCACATTCATCACCATACACGGTACAAATACATCCTTAATTAAAGTGTAATGCGAGTCATTATGCACACAAAAGGCAACGAAAATGTTTCTCTGCACAGCAGCGAAAAACTGGGAGTGCTACCCTCATGTCTACCCGGAGGATAGATGTAGCGCCAACTGGCGGTATGCTAAGCTGGTTAAATTGTGTTAGTCATGCTACTGGCATTAGTCATGCGATATGATCTCTTACAAAAATAATTCTCTCCTATTTTAAAAAACGTGATAAGGAACGTTGTCGTTAAACGTTTACTTTGGACAGAAAGTACTAGACAGATTTTAAAAAAGCACGCAATTATTTCTCCTTTACCGTCAGCGTGTTTTTGACTAGTGATTTGCAACCAAAGTTTGAAATTGGGTTTCAACTAACTACTTTTATTACAGTTTTTTGGTCGATTGATCGTTTCGTTAAGAAATTATTTGCATCTACAATTTTCGGTTTTAGCTTCTTGTTTATGTGAACAAACCCATAGTCAGGATCATACGAGGGCTGCTATATTTTTGGCCTAACAATGAAAATGCGAATATTTATCATCAAAAATGGTTTCAATGTTTTTCAAAGTATTCTCCAGCATGATTTATACACTTTTGCCAAACCAATTGTCGAAGCACTTTTTCCACTCCGATTGAGACACCTCCAAAACATGGTTTTTGAACGCTTCAACAGCATCTTCTGGCAAAGAAAATCGTTGACCACGCATTTTTTTCTTGATGTGTGGGAATAAAAAGAAGTCACTGGGTGCCAAGTCAGGGCTGTCCGGCGGATGACCCATAAATTCGACGTTACGGCCGGTCAAAAAGGCGCTGGTTTGAGCCGATGTGTGAGAGCTCGCATTGTCATGGTGCACAATGATTCGTCTTCTCTTGTTCGTTTTTCGAATTTCTCCGAAGACTTCAGGCAAAAAAATTGTATTGTACCACTCAGAATTGACCGTCCTACCTTGCTCAAGAGGAACAGTTGCCACATAACCAGTTTTGCCGAAGAAACAGTCGACCATTTGATTCGAAGTGCTTCTTCCACGAACAACTTTTTGTCAATTGCTGGTTGGTTTCGTGCTCATACGCATAGATCCATGATTCTTCACCTGTGGCGATCTTATAAACGTCTTTTGGAGCACGGCGATCGTGTTTTTTCAAAATTTCTTTGCACCAATCGACACGAACCTTTTTTTGATTAGCAAATTGTGCGGGATCAATCGAGAACAAACCTTTTGTACGACCAGGTGTTCATGCAATATCAAAGAAATGCCCAAGGACGCCTCTATTTCACGGAATGTCACATGATGATCTTGCATTATCAGTTCACACACGGCATCAATGTTTTCTGACGCAACGGCCATTTTTGGACGACCTTCGTCTTTGAGCGAGCGTCGGCCACGATTGAATTCATTAAACCAGTTTTTCACAGTGCTTCAGGATGATGCATCATCGCCATACATAGACTTAAGTTCCTCGATGCACTCTTGTCGTGATAATCCACGTCGAAAGTTGTGAAAAATGATCACACGAAATTGCGATTACCAAAATGATTTTTCAAGTCACTGTAAGCAAAACAAATAATGGTCGTACGTCAAAACGTTCTAAGTATGTTAATGCTAAAAAATGTCAAACTTTCCAATGGAAATGTCACATGGCGCCAGGCAACACGAAGTGTTGGCCAGAAATATATGTAGCAACCCTAGCATATGTCGCTGGCATTCATAGCTTAAGAGCAATGTTAAGTTAATAAACATATTCAATGCATATCTAAGTCAATTGTTCTTAGAGTTCCATAAACTACTTGACGACTCAACCACTTTCTTTTTATCTTTATACAAGGTGGCTAAATAAAGCCGCTACCAAAAAAAAATTATGTCCTTTTTTCTATTTAATGAATCTGGTACATTTTTTTTTATTTTGCAGATTGAATTAAATATTTAACATAAATGGATAATTGGGACAGTAAAACAAGAATTGGGATTGTCCGCTGCTATCACGCACTGTATTCCATAGTTTAAATTTAAAGAGAGTATAGGCGCACGTTAGGCTGCAATCCTCCGAGCATATGGACCATAATGAGACTTGGTAACAATTTTGCCGAGCATTGAAACCCTTCAGTTCGGACGGAGGAAACAATCGCTGCTGTATCTGCTGCCATACAAAACAATCCAGGAGTTTCGAAAAGAAGCTTATCTGCTCAAATTGGTATAAGCAGCCAGTCATTGCAATCAATTATGCACAAAGATTTATTATTATTATTATTCCCATATAAAATTCAAATGGCCAACAAATCGAACGCAGCAGACTTCCATATTCGCTTGAAATTTTGCCAGAAGATGTTTCAAATGGTAAAAGAGGACAGAAACAGGTTGAACTGTCTTTTTATGTGTGACTAGGTCCATTTCGATTTAAACTTTCCATTGTTTTTAAAACTGAATAAAAGAAAAATGAATTCCAAACACTGGAAAAAAGTTATTTGAGTTTCTTAATGTATCAATATTCATTAGCCACCCTGTACAATAAACTTCAATTCCCACTCCCTAACTTCGACATCATATTTCTTTCTACATATAATACTAAAGGTTATAAAACGAGGTAAAAAAATCCATTTCTTTCCATTTCTTGCGAATGAGTTCTCTCATCTTAAGAGTAAGTTACTTCAACATTTACATTTTTCCAGTGAGCAACAAACATTTTGTTTAAAATAAAAAAGTTGCCGGAATCAACACTTTTAAATTCCGTATATTTTATAATTAAATATCAAAAGTCACGTAATAACTTTTATAAAAAGACTCATTAATAGTTTAAGCTTTAAATATTTACCTCCTACGAGAATAGTGTTAATATCGAGGCTTTTTTATATGCAACTATGAAGAAATTTCTTCAATGTTTGACCTAAGGATTTGCTTATCGTAATAGCGAAGGCTAATTGGACTGGAAATTGCTTGCGTTTAAATTGAAATGGCAAATCTGTCGGTGATGATGGGTACACGAGGGATATAAATATATTCACCCTTTAACGCTCCTGTCAATATAGTAGATCGAATAATATAGCGACCAAGATGTAATATTCAAAGCCTTGTAGGGGAACTACGTTTTGTTTGTGAGAAATATCGGAGCAGTTCTAGTCTATACAGTGGAACTGCAGGCAGCAACTTTTTTAAAATTCCCTTGAAAATAATGTTCATCTATTAGTTTCCATAAAAAGATGGCAGTAAAGAATTTTTTAGGCGATAAGTGTTTTTAACGTGAACGAACCAGGTTACATTTGTAACACTGTCGTATGAAAACTCTCTTTTTGACTGGCTCAGCCTGCTAGAAAGGCTGAGGTATCATTTAAGGTCTGTTCTCTGGTCCCGTTCAATTTTATTGATGGCATTTTAAAATATTTACTTTATAAAGAAAGCTTTATTTTTCCAATAAATTGCAAAAATTACTTCCATTTTGCTCCTGTATGTCCTAAGAATTTTAAGAACATTATAGTTATACAATCTACTGAAAACCAATTAAACCTTAATGAAGAGCTTACCATTTTTTTTAATTTTTTCATTTATTAGTTTATATTTACTTTAGAGCTTACGAGAGTCGCGATCCTGGAAATGCCCTAAATTAAATTATTAAATTGATGTCTAGATTTGTGGCAAATATACTTAAAGCAGAACATTTTATAAGATTTTAAAATATTGCCCTTTACAATTTTACCGTACGATTTAATTTTTATCTAACCTAGGGGCGCTCTTGTATAAAAAAGAAAATATATGAGTAAATGCCGAAATTGTCCACGATTCTCGTTCATGTTTTAGCCAAGAACAGAATTTAAACTGATTCTAATTTGTTTACAATTTTATACACATTGTCGGGCCACAATTGTAAAATACTTTTGCACAGGTTGATTGTTTTTCTGCGAGGTCCTTTCGATGTTGGCCTTACAGATTAAATTAATAATTTGCCATTATAATGATCATACATCCCCCGTTGAGGCAAGGTTTGGAAGGGCTACAACACAATATTCTTGAAAGCACTGGCTGCCATGCATCAAATGCATCCCTGCATTCGTATGCGGTAAAAGAAATATGCATTTGTGTCTATGTCTGTCCGTCCGTACTACAATATATAGGAGGGAGGTGTGCGTGTATATGTGCTATTGCTCACCTACATACGAGTACGTCTATGTTATAATTTTTGGTTTTAAATGGATGACAGACGCTATGGGTAAGCAAGAGGCGGAAGAAAAACTTTTAAATTAAATTGTAGTAACGAGCTTGAAAAAGGGTACCATTACCAACACATACACGCTTTGGTTAAAATACACATGACTCACAAAGGAGCTGGCGAAAGTATACAGAATACACTCACACTACTGATATACTCGCTCTCATACAGACGCTCTTAAAGGCACACATTTGTTGTTATCCCTGCTTGCAGTACCGTAAAAATGGGTTAAGTTTTAAAGGATGAAATACATCAGTATCACATTATATTTTTGTGTGTGTGTATGTAGTTGTCCTGAAATATCCTTATAATTTTAAAGCATATATGATTATAGTCATCAGAGGGGCAGGGTAAAAACAAGACTTTTATATATTTTCGTTAGGTGTGTTGTTTTTAAAGGCGTCTCTTAAGCGTTATGATAAACATTGTTGAGCTAAATGAAAGTTTTAATTAAAACATCCGAAAAATATACTATTAATTATGGTAGACTTGAAGCCTAAAAGTAGGCAACAAAGTCGAATATTTTGGAATCATATTCGCAGTGGGGATGCTTTAAAGAAAAAAATCGGTTTAGTTGCTGGTTGTTATTTGTTTACCTTTCACTGATTAATGGATGTATACTAAAGTTGTTCATTCCATTTGGAACAACTCGAAATATTGATCGGAGAACCTATAAGGTCTATACGAGTGTGTATATTAGCTATATCCATCCATCCGTGTGTTAGTTGAAATCACTATAGCGGACGAATGAGTTAAGCAAGGAGCCTGAAATTTTGAATGATGATCGCTTATGCTTATAACATCTTTGGATTGTAAATGAGCGAAATCCGCTTAAGGGGAAAATATTTTTCTTTTAAGCGACTAAACTTACTTCGGAGAAATTAACTTTTTTAAGAAATTGCTCAGCAAATCATAATCGTTTTTGGTTGCTTAAAAAATTGTATAGTTGTCGTATGCTTCGGTTCATGTGGCCCTTTTTTTTAAGGGACGGAAGATACCTTGGAATAATGTAACCTTTTGTAATTGTCTAAATTCATAATCATAATTTATTAAAGAGCTTACAAAAAGGCAAAGCATACGGCACGGTCGCGATCAATATTCAGTACGAATATATGGGTACTCAAATGAAAGCAAACTTTAGTAAGAATCTAAATACAGACAGACCTCGGTAGTCCGATCTTCTCTAATCCGAATTATCTGGTATTCCGAACTACGTTTTTCCTGTACTTCTTACATACTCTAAAATCCGAATTGATTGTATTTTTTAATCCGCATTGACATCCAAATATGTTAAGTTATTAATGAACATTATTTTAAAAGTATGTCATAGTTCGAGCGCAGTCTAATTTTGCTGACTTCAATCTTTGCTACGCGTGTATTAAAAATAAGACAGATTATTTTTATGAAGGAAGCCTTATCTTTTTTTTGTTAACGTTCATAATAATAAGTTCTTCTTATTTCCAAAATTGCATGCCTTTTTTTTAAAAAAAAAATAAACAATTTTTGGTTTTTAAAAATGAGAAATGTTATACCTCGGTTTTAAATATATAATTTATACTATTTAAACATTATTTTTACTATTCAATCATTTGTGACATACATATAAATTGTAGACAAACGTATCCAATAATCCGAATTTTTGATAATCCGAATTATGGTATGCAATTTTCGGTTTTACAAGTTCCAGCTGTACAGAATTATTTTGAAGGGGCCCACAAAAATTGACTTATGGTCAATAGAAGGGATCACCTAAAGAGAATATTGCTGTGGACGTTGCTGTCTTAATGTTGTTCCAGTCTGGCTCTGCAGAGCAGGTTTTCAAGTTAATCAAAGAAAACTACTTAATGGGAAAATATTTAACGTTATGTGTCGGTAGAACTATTTCGTATAAAATTCGCTACTTTTAATTTCAACAGTGAGCCGAAGTTACTGCCTGGTACTAATAGGGTAAATGTGGCAACATAGACTAGTTGTATTCACTGGTATCTGGGAACCAGCTGAGTGGTCTTATCTGGTCAACTGACCAGGTATACATATGTAGGCACTTGTGTCTGCATGAATAATATCTCACCTCCGTTGCCTTTAATTTTTGGGTGACCAGTCCCATGTCGTATGGATCGAAAACTGGTAGTAGCTCGGCTACGTGGTCACCATGGTAGTGAAGAGCCCCCAGAACAGTTTTTCTGGCCTGACTAGTAGGTGCGACACTTCGGGGATTATCGTGATGGTTGTGGATTACACCCAAATAGCGGGGAGAGTTTCGCTGAAGTTGCATTGCAACCGCGTGCCTATAGATCAGCAGACTGTCTATAGATCAGCCTACAGATCAGCAGTCTCTGCTGACATGCGGGACATAAGTATGACTGCCATAAATTTGGTCCTAGAATGAATTAATGCGACTACATTAGCCTGATCTCAATGGAGTCTATACCACTTGGGTTTGACGGAGATCATCTTCCTCTCTTGTCCTAATTCTGGAGGATGGTGTTCAAGCACGACATTCACTCTAAAGTTGTTGTCGGTGTCTGTGATATCATCAGAATGCCAGTTATATATACACGAGAGGCCCATTGATCTCGAGGTTGCCGCTTGTATCGTTGGGCTTAACTCTCTAGATAATGAAGACATGCGGAAGTGGGAAATGTCTTTCCGTAAGGTGGAGTGTCGGATGCACGCTTTTGTAACACTGCAGCAGGTACCGAAGTTGTGTCAATGCACTGAGTCCTGGTTATAGTCAGTATCAAGGAACACCTACAAATTGCATGTGCTCAATTGGCCAACGCCAGAGAGAAACCCAGTTTATTCGATTAAATGTAGGCCTTATACGTATATAATTGCGCTGACGCCAGAATTAAAGGCAGGTGACTAAACAAAGTAAAAAAGCGCACTTTTTATGAACGAAATATAGTTTTAGTATTCAATAAGTCCTCACTACAATATATATTTCAATATTTATATCGCCCAATGCACTAGAAAATGAAAAATGTTAATAAATAAAATAACTGTTAGGTTAGGTCCGGCTAAACCTAAGATACCCTTCACCATCCAACTCTATGCCTTTTTGGCCACTGTTCGCGTCCCTAACTACAGTCATAACATTATTACTGTAACTGTATAAAAGGATTCGAAGCATAAATTGCTTTAATATGAATGCAAAACATGGTACAATTGTACCAATTGTGGTACAATAGAATACTCGTTGGTACTCTCAATCCAGTTTTAGTACAATTCACTGCCGTCAGAATATTATTTTATGTTGTTGTACCAACAATATATTTATTTTGAAGTCTTGTTCGTCTATGGAGGATCTGCTTCGATATCCAGATAGCGGAAACGCGCCATTTGAACTGGATGCGTCCACAGAGACCTGGGGGTCAGCTGAGTGGTTTTGGCCGGACAATTGAAAAGGTGCAGCACATCATGTGGTCCCAGATGGCAGGCGGGACAGATTTCCGGAACGTTAGCACTAATTCGTGCCACCTAGATCTCCGCTGCGCCAGAACCACGCGCGTCTGCCGAGGTAGTACCTTCTCCTCAGGGGAAATCTCCGGGGGACGCTCCCCTAGCACAACATTCACACGGTAGCTGGATACTGCTGCTGCGACTTCATCAGCGTGAATGTTGTTCAGACCTGCCTGATAGTTTCAATGATCTAATGGTTCTTTCTTATTCCGCTGGACCACTCTCTCTAGATCTTGAAGATCGTACCTAATCTGCCTGGGCGGAGGCATCCTGTCCAAGAGATGGTGGTTAGGATGACTGCTGCGAAAACATAATAGCAGGTATTGCTTAGACAACAGGAAATTGTGCCTGCGCACGGTAAGGACCTTCGTCTCCTCATGTAGATGGTCCTCAGAAGACATACGAGTAAGAAGACACACTGTTGATATTCTGAGGGCGGCATTCTGTCAAGTCTGAATTTTCTTTCACTGCGTCGTACTCACGTTCGCCGACCATCAGGTGTTGCGTAATTTGCTACAGACCAGCGTATTGCTTTGTTAGAGGTCAACAGGGTTTCTTTGTCGGCTCCCCAAGTACTGCCGGCAAGTGACTTGAGGAACTTGTTCCTACTTTTGAGGTTGTCGCAGATAGCTGTGGCATGTGCAGAGGATCTAAAAAGGCTGTTTAATGTGACCCCAAGGATTTTGGGGTAGTTGACGTCATCGACTTTCACATTGACTGACAACCCCCTCTGCGGTCCATGCAGTAAACAGTGTGGCTGTTGATTTGGAGGCGGATATTTTCAAAGCGTGCTTCTCGCAAATGTCATCCACTTTAGGTCCTGACGCCATAATTGTGCACTCGTCAGCGTACGACACAATTTCAACAACGTCTGGTGGTGCAGGAAGCTTAGAGAGGTAGAGGTTAAACAGAGCCGGGGATATAACTCCACCCTGCGGAACTCCTTGTTTAACTCTACGGGGCTTCGATTTTCTGTCTCTAAATTCTACATATGACTGGCGCCCACTCATATAGTTTACGTCCCAACGTTTCAAACTGGGCGGAAGGGACGTTTCTTCAATGTCCTCTAACAGAGTGACATGATTGATCGTGTCGAAGGCTTTTATTAGGTCAAGAGCCACGAGGACCGTCCAGTCGTTAGGCTTGTTCTGGTTAAGGCAGCGACTTATACGTGTGGTGATGGCGTGTAAAGTAGTTGTTGTGCTGTGCTGCTTGCAGAATCCATGCTGATGATCGGCACAAGGAAAGTGTTCGATCAGGCTGGGGAGGAGCAGTGCTTCAAGCGTCTTTGCTACTGGAGAATGCAAGGAGATCGGCCTGTACGAATCTCCTTTACTTGCGTCTTTGCCTGGCTTCAGTAGCGGAACCACTCTGCCCATTTTTCAGGCATCGGGAACAACAATTCACTGCCGTCAGAATATTATTTTATCATTTTCTTTACAGAGTGCCTATTATATAAAGTGAAGTGTATTGTTGTATATCTATCAGCTAGACGAAGTAACGAAACTCTTTAAAATTGAAAACTAAGGTCCATGTGTTTTTGCAAGGGCTGTAGTGTCGGTGCAAGAGTCAAAGAAAACATAGCGCGACTCTGATAAAGTCCATATTTTAAATTTCAGGAAATGAAAATAGTTTACTATAATATAACGGGATGTACATATTAACGGTATGAAAACTTCAAGCTTCTTACAAGTTTATGAGAATTTTCTGGCATTTATCAGTGCCGTTTTCTTTACTCGTTTTAAAACTTCTCGGCCGAGAGATCGTATTAGTACCATGTTCAAGTTTTCAGCTTCAAACGACACTACAGCCCATCCACAAACACATGCGCCATGGTTGATAATAAGATGGATAATGATCGTTTTAAAGATCCAATAGCTTAACCCGCACCAGATTTCGAATCGGCTTATTTCAAATGAAAGCATTGGACATATTCTTAGGTAGAGATCACATAAGATTCTGCTTTCTTCCAAAAGCTATAGATTTGGGCTTTAAGATGGCCAAATTTTCTAAATAATGGCAACAGATACAATTTTGATTTAAAAGCGGTAGTTAAGAGTTTCGGATTCTACCACTGGTATTGCGTTTGTCTCAATGGGATATTCTCCTCTGGATAAGTAGCCTCACTCTATAAAACAGAGTGTTAGCTCGTATTTGATTAGATTGTCTCAATGGTAATATGCTTTACATGGAAAATTCGTTCATCAGCTGTGACGTCTGTCTGTTTAATAGTCAACAAGGTCAAGGATCAACAGAGGTGTTTCCAGCCACTTACAGTATAAACAAACTTAAATGAAATGTCCGCAAACACTTATTACTCTTTTTTATCTAATCGATATAATAATAATCATAAAGGATACCTGCTCATAGAGTTGTTTAATAAAAGTTTAAGGGTGCCTTGTGCATATCGTTGTAACTGTTCTATCGTGTCTAGTCTGTCGAACTTGAAGAATAATTTTGGTACAATTATGTTAGTTTTGGTACAATTATGTGATAATTTTGGTAAAATTTATTATTATGTGAATCCCACCACTACCAACATGCCAATATTAAATATTAATCGCTCGGTTTGACCATGTGGTGCGCTTTTTGGGTCACATGAGCCAAACAGTCCAGCAACTGTGCCCTTTTTTAAGTATTTAGTGCGTCCCAACTAACAGCATCCACTTGAAACATTGTCAGTCCACAAAAACTTATTATTTGCCAAGAAAATACTTCAGAAAATGTACTTTTTACCGAGGTGCCTTTAGTTAAGGGAAACTTTTTCCCCCTAGAATGATTTCGCCCATTTACAAGAGCATGAGCCATAATCATGCAAAATTTCAGGATCCTAGGATGATTCGATGATTGTTTGACCCCAATACACTCTTCGGTAGAGGGTATAAGAATTTTGTTTTAATGTTCTGGTGTGACAGCTCAACTCTTAAAAATCTTTAAGGGAGCGATGAGCAAAGTGGCCATTTGTCCAAAAGATACCATTTTTGGGATTTTTGAAATTGTGTTTATCAGTTATTTTTTACCGTTTTCTGCCTTCATTTTCACATACATTATTTTTGCTTGGTCTAGAAATGTTCCTACGATTTTAAATGCCCCTTGGCTATAGCTATATGATCGGCGATAAAGACAACAAAAAATAGGACTTAGGTTGAAAGCATTTTTTTTCCATCTACTGTTCGGCTTGGGCGATACGTACATGAGACTGGAAACCTTAGGATTTTTTTCTAGGACTACGTCAAGTCCTTAGTTTACGCTTATCATCTTTCACATGAATTTTAAGCTATTAAGATAGAAATACGAGTGCGACCGCAAAACTAAATGGCCAGGCACATTTTCTGTTTTACTAGCAACTTTTTTTTTTAAAGCAATCTTTTATAAGCCATCTGTCAAAATTTCCGAAATATTTAAAGATTATTTTCTTTGTTACAGGTGATTGAAGTAAACAAGTTTTATAATTTTTGAAAAATGGAAAATAAAGAGTTTCGTGCGGTAATTAAACACTTCTATATGAAAGGTTATAAGCCACAATTAATTAAAGATGAATTGGATTCAGTTCATGGTGATAATGCACCATCATACTCCACCGTGAAATCCTGGGTTCAACAATTTAAAATGTGTCCTTCAAGTACGGAAGATGAACAACGCTCTGGAAGACCGAAAACTGCTACTACTATCGAAAACATTAGAAAAATATTTAATGAAGTGACTAAAGATAGACGAATAAAGCTCAGAGAACTTGCTGATATTGTTAAAATACACGAAAAACATGTTTGGAGTATTTTACATGATGAACTCCACATTAAAAAGCTATCCGCAAGATATGTGCCGCGTTTGTTGACTTTGCCCTTTGGATTTCGAGGAGTTTTTAGCGATTTATCAGCGTAATCCAATAAAGTTCTTGCGCCGATTCATAACTGTTGATGAAACATGGATCCATCACTACATCCCAGAATGCAAAGAAAAGTCAAAACAATGAATAGAAGCTGGTAAAAGTGGTCCCGAGAAGGCGAAAACTGTTAAGTCAGCAGGAAAAGTAATGGCCACAGTATTTTGGGATGCAAGGGGTATAATATTTATTGATTATCTTGAAAAAGGAAAAACTATAAATAGTGAATATTATTGTGAAATATTGGATCGGTTGAGTAAAGAAATCAAGATAAAACGACCGCATTTAGAAAAAAAAAAGTTATTTTTTTATCAAGATAATGCTCCTTCACACACTGCATTTTTAACTCAACAAAAACTGGCCGAATTACGATTTGAAATTGCTCCGCATCCACCATATAGTCCAGATTTAGCTCCTTCTGATTATTTCTTGTTTCAAAATTTAAAAAAATTTCTCGGTGGCAAAAAATTTTCGTCCAACAGCGAGGTTATTGCTGAAACTGAGGCATATTTTGAAGGTCTTATTTTTCGGATGGAATTAAAAAAACTTGAAAAATGTTTGATGAAGTGTATTGAGTTGGAAGGAGATTATGTTGAAAAATATAGAATAATAATTCTAAAAATACGGTTCTTTTTATGTTAGGCCAGTTACTTTTGCGGTCGCACTCGTATACTGGAGTTGCTATTGCTGTAATGTTATCGCAAATTTTGCAAGGAGTCATTGACCTTTTGCTTGAAACACAGTCGGCGAAGTCGATACGTCCCATTCAAAAATGAGATGCTCTACTATATATAATTCCACTATCAAAATAAAGCTAGCATGAATCTGACAGCTCAGACATAAGTTGCTGAATTTAGATTTACTACCTAGCGTTATCCTTTGGTCACCCTTAACCCATTTCGCTCCTCTGTTCGATTTTTCGAACAGTAAAAATCACATATTTTCCAAAAAATATTTATGTATGAAAAAGGTGGATTTTCAGGTAAATTTTGGTATTAATGTTAAGATTCATCTTTTAGCAATTGAAAAAAAATATTCCCCCCCGCCCACCACCCTCTCCACCTATACTAGGGGTACATTTCTGCAACCCCTATTTTTAGGCACTTTTTGAATTAATTTTTAAGAATAATAAAAAAAAAATAACTAAAAGAATAATTATGAGGAATTACTGCCAATATATGTAACTATTTTATAAAATATATAACACATGTGTTACATACACATGCGTGACCCCACATATGTGTAAACTTGACTGTTCGAAATTTCGAACGCTGGCGCTTATCCTATAGTTACTGACTGACGATTCCACTTGACTGACATTTTTGACATTTCTCATTCTTTGTGTTATATTTGGTGCATATTAGACGTGAAAAGAAGCGTGTTTATTATATTTTCGTTTCATCAAGTGTTTTATAAAAAAGTTTTTGCAAAAAAGGTAAATATTTCATCTGTAATATACAAAATAATTGTGAATTTCGAGTTTTTGTGAGTTTTATATTGTTTGTTTTTATTGATTTGTGCATTGCATAGCGAAATATGAGTACACATAAAAAATGTTTGTCTATGAAGGAGTTGGAAGAAATAATAGCCAATTGGAGTGATGATGACGGGGATATTAATTGTGTGAATATACTTCCTCCTGATCGAGTCGATGAATGTTCAGATGAAGAAACAATCAATGATAATGAAATAGCCTTGAATTTAGATCCGAATCCATTGTGCGAGGTTGCCGGTTTCGTTGAAATTGAAACTGAAAGAAATGAAATTGAGGACAATGGCTATCCTGAATTTGAAGAAGAGGAGGGACCTTCAACATCGAAGAAGCCTCGATTTGAATACAAGCCTCTCAGTTCTTTTGGAAAACCAAAATGGTCAAAAGGCAACCGAAAGAAATACCATTTTGATATTGCTCCAAATCCAGCACCATTGACTGAACTAAAAGAAAAAATTTGTTCAGGATTGATAGACCATTCTCCTTTACAATTGTTTCATTTGTTTTATGATGACGAAGTCTTTGACCATATTATTCAAGAAACAAATAGATTTGCGGGACAAAATAATACCGACTTTCATTTAGATGAAGTGATGCTAAAACGGTTCATTGGTATTTTATTATTATCGGGATATCACACTCTTCCATCTGTGCCAGATTATTGGTCTTCAAAGCCATCATTAGGGATCCCTATGGTAAAACAGACCATGACTCGGTCAACATTTTTGCATATAAAATCATTTATACATTTTGCCAATAATAATGATTTAGACAAAGCTGATAAAATGGCTAAGGTATGTATTACAATAACAAATATAAAAACAAATAAAAACATATCTATATTCTCTTCAAGCTTCGTCCTTTATTCGATATTCTAAATCGAAAATTTCTTCAATTTGGTGTTTGGGACGAAATGTTATCCATAGATGAACAAATGGTTCCATATTTTGGGAGACATAGCTGTAAGATGTTCATTAGAGGCAAACCAATTCGATTTGGTTATAAATTATGG
Organism: Hydrotaea diabolus; assembly: GCA_963513945.1. Classification (NCBI taxonomy): domain Eukaryota; kingdom Metazoa; phylum Arthropoda; class Insecta; order Diptera; family Muscidae; genus Hydrotaea; species Hydrotaea diabolus. Next base: position 46,387,699 of record OY740717.1, on the reverse strand, counting down.
TGTCTATGCTCTTCTTCAGGTAATAAATCTTTCATCTTCTGGTAATAATTTAATTTTGATAAATATTTTGTTTTCTTTATTTACAGGTTATCTGTATTCTTTTATACCATACTGTGGATCTGCTGACCAATATAACAATGTTGTTGGATTGGGAGCTGATGTGGTTATGCGGTTGCTTTCGAATGTTGAATATCCAATACGACATGAAGTTTATTTTGACAACTTCTTCACATCGTACCACTTGCTTTGTTTGTTGTCTGATAAAGGGTTTTGTGCATCGGGAACCGTTCGTTCCAATCGGCTGGCTGGTGGATCCACTGAATTGAAAACCGGTAAAAAATTACCAAGGGGTGATTATGATTATACATTTGACGCCACACAAAAAATATTGCTATGTAGATGGCAGGACAACAAAGAGGTCACCATGGCAACAAATTTCGACCAAGTCTTGCCTTTGCACAATGTCCAACGTTGGAAAAAGGCATCAACATCAAAAAGGAACCCCGAAGCTGGTAAATACGTGTGGATTTGCATGACAATGCAATCCAGAACTACAGAATCAATATACGTGGAAAGAAATGGTATTGGCCTTTGTGGTGTACTACTCTGAATTCGGCAGTTGTGAATGCTTGGAAATTGCATTGTTTGATTGCAAAATACAAAGTTGAGAAACCGATGAGTCAAAAAGAATTCAAAATCTTTGTGACAGAAGCTCTTCTTTTGACCAATAGGAAAGAATCCACCGATGATGATGTCGATGATAAGGAATATCGACCATCAAATCTACCAAAAGTTGAGGGAAAACACGTAATAATCAGAAATCCCGAAGGAAAGCATCGTCGTTGTCAATTGAAGGGATGTGGTAAGCCCACAATTTATATGTGCGAGAAATGCAATGTGCATCTGCATACAAATTGTTTCAAGCAAAAACATGAAAAATAGTATTTTTTCACGACTTTTCTTTTTGATATTTCTTTTTATTTTACGATTTATTTCAAATAATACCCAAGTAGATTTAATTTAATATCATTTTTCATCAACTTTAATCATTTTCGTAGCACTTGATTCGAAAATAATGAATAAATCAATAAAACAGCAAATAATTCAAATGTTTCACTTGCATATAAAGTTGACATATAGGATAAGCGCCAGTGTTCGAAATTTCGAACAGGATTTTCTGGGAAAACGGAAAATCTGAAATTTTTTTTGGCCAGATTTTTGAAATCAGCGGGTCCTAATTACCCTAAAAAAGTAATTTTTTCCTAAAAAATAAATAAAAATTGAATCTCGGAGCGAAATGGGTTAAAGCTCGGGTAAAACCGCAAATTTACAGATCTGAGCATGGGCTTTAAAGTCTGCTCCAAATGGGTGTCATTTCTTTAGGTTAACATTGGTATATCGTCGAAATTAAAGACTTACTTGTTAAGTCCCTCACATTTGCGAGGTGGAAAATCCCGCCTTGGAGCATTAGTTTCTTGTGTACTCTGCACAGTGTGGCTTTTGGCCTTTCGAATATTTTTTCTAGAACTACGTCATGTCTTTAGACTAAGCTGTCGATGGAGATACACTGGAGTTACTATTGCTGAAATATAATCTCAAATTTCGCGGTGGGTCATCAACCTTTTGCTTGAAACACAGTCAGCGAAGCCGATAAGTCCCTTTCAAAAATGAGATGCTCTACTATATATAATTCTACTATTATATGATCAAAATAAAGCTAGCATGAATCTGATAGCTCAGAAATAAGTTGCTGAATTTAAATTTATTACCTACCGGTATCCATTGGTCACCCAGAAAGCTCGGGTAAAAAGCAAATTTACAGATTTGATCATGAACTTTAAAGTCAGCTACAAATGGGAGCCATTTCTTTAGGATACCATTACAATCGTCAAAATTAAAGAATTACTCTTTAAGTCCCTTACATTTGTGAGGTGAAAAATCCCGCCTTAAAGCCTTAGTTTCTTGTGTACTCTTAATACATATACTACCTATAACACGAAGACATTTAAAGACAACGGGAGTATAAACAGACTACAGAGACAAAGAATGCTGCCCATAACACAACGCAGCATAATGATAATACATTTATGTTGATTATGATAATATTGCAGATTTAAGCTTGGAAAATGATAACCTAATATAAGTATATACAAATTGCTTACATCGTAATCAAGCCGACATGTCCATAATCCTAAAAGAATTTTAACACTTTCATGGTACATAATTCCAAGAAATGCTCGTACGATATTTTTTTGTATTTTATGTTTTTTATTAATTTTTTTCATTTTCAACACAGTACTTAGTCACGAAATATAAACAAATTTGTATGAGAATTTTCAGAATTTTTGTTTCTGCTTGCCACACTCAAGTTCACAAATTGTGTCGGTTTATATGTTGTTGTTGTTTTTTGTAAAGGAATCCTTTCTAGCAAATTCCATAAGTCGCCCTAATGAGACTGCTTTATGAGTGGCTATTACACATTGGGCTGGTAGCAGAGCGGGCATAATTGTGTAAAGACCTTGGCTGAATTTAATTTGTATTAGCTGTTATGGCAATGTTGTGTTGCTTGTCATACCATGTCAATAGGTGAGAATGTATGCGCAGCATAAGATGTGAATTTTGCCGCAAAAGTTCGAAATTTTTCTTTGTAGGGTAAAATTATAAATTTTACCAGCAAAAGCTTTATTTTCAAAGTTTTTATCCGTGTAAGGTAAATTAGAAGTCCTTGCTAGTATATAGAATTCAGATCCGCTTTGAATTACTTTTATACCATGATAACAGTTGTATATATTTAAGTATATATCTGCAAGCATACATGGCGTTCAAAAATATGTAGACTGTGTGCAAAGTGAATGAACAAAATTTAAAGTTGAAACCATAAAAACAAAAAAAGAAAAATTAAGCTATTTTAAATGATGCAGTAGACAAAATTAAACTTACTATTTGTCCGTTTTCAGCACTTACAAATCTTGATGGAAGACCTATATAACTGTAATTATATTCTTGAGCATTGTCCACAGCCGATCAGCAGTAAATATAAATATAATATAAAAGGGACCTAAGGGTAAAAAAATCAATTTTCAATTTTTTTTGATGTGGACAACATCTGAGCATCGAATGAGACCGATCCCATGCCATAAAAGTGTTCCCTCCCAGAGATATGCGCGTTTTATGAAAGTGATGGTACACCAAAGATACACGTATTTAAATCTTTAAAATGGCTCTCCTGAACAAAACTGATTTGTATCCTTAGGTCCCTTCCTATTTTGCGCGTCACATATATAAACAAAAATCCCTATTAGTATTCGTTGTTCAATTATGTGGATTTTGCTTAGATTAGGGCTAAAACTCATGACTCTAAAGGGCTCAATATAAATAAGCATTTTTAATGCAAACTATCGAACCGTGATAAGTATGGATATATATATATATATATATATATATATATATATATATATATATATATATATATATATATATATATATATATATATATATATATATATATATATATATATATATATATATATATATATATATATATATATATATATATATATATATATATATATATATATATATATATATATATATGGCTATAGCAATAAAGCAAATATCGATCAGTTTTGAAAATTTGATTGTAGTTCTAAAATTATTGATTTTATTGATAATCAAGCAAATGGCATTGGGAATGGAATATTCCGAATGTTTTTGAAAATTAGACTTAGGTACCTTAGATTTACCGTGCACGCAGAGAAAAAATATGGTTGCTATATGGTTACGGCAATAATAATATATTTTCCGCAATAAAAGTATGTTCGTCGCAACCATAGAATTTTTTTTTAATTTTATTTTGACAATAGTATGATTTACGCAATAATAATATTGTTGAAATATAACAATAGTAATACTGCCAAATTTAAAAAAGAAAATATGGTTGTATCAACAATATAAATATGGTTGGTGCGACAAATGTGTTGTTTTTTGGTTTTACGTTAACAATACGAGTAATATTATTGCGGCAAACATACTGCAGGATTGTAAATTTTCTTCATTTTTATATGCGTTTTAAAACAATGTCATTGTTACTGATCTGTTGCAATAATAGAAGGGAATATGGAAATTAAAATTTGTTAAACAAACTGCTTCGGCTTTGTTTAACTGAAATATTTTTTATATACGCGCTTACTTTTTTAAGCTGATTTTTTCTACTGTTAAATAAATCAATCCTATTATTTTAAATTTGAAGTATTTTAAATTAATTTTCATAATTTAAATCTATTGTTGACAACTTTACACATTTCTAATACATAATTTTTGGGACCATGTATAATTGAGGGTGATCATACTATGGTTGTAGGAATCATAACATGGTTGCCCGTAAATCATACTATGGTTGTGAGGATCATATTATATTTGTATGTAAAACATACTATGGTTATAAGGATCATACTATGGTTGTTTGTAAAACATACTATTGTTATGAGGATCATACTATGGTTGTATGTGAAACATATTATGGTTGTGAGGATCATAATGTGGTTGTGGAGATCATAGTATGATTATGTGTGAATCATACTATTGTTGTGAGGATTATAGTATGGTTGTGAAGATCATAGTATGGCTCACAACAATAGTATGGTTCACACATTGCCATACTATGATTCCCACAACCATAGTATGATTCACACTCAACCATACTACGATCTCCACAACCATACTATGATCCTCACAACAATAGTGGATTCACACTCAACCATACTATTATCTCTACAACCATATTATGATCCTCACCACCATAGTATGTTTCTCATACAACCAATAGTAAGATTCACACGCAACCTTACTATGATCCCCACAACCATAGTATAATTCACACTCACCCATACTATGATCCCCAAAATTATTTATTAAGATTGGGTAATGTTGTTATTCAAAAATAGAGATTTTTATCAAGTAAATTAGTTTAAATTGCATTACTATTAGATCATAGCCATAGCAAACATATAAACCATGTTTATATGGTTGCTACAACCATATTTTTATTTCTTAATTTGGAAATAATACTATTGTCACATTTTCACAATATTGCCGCAATCATACTGTTGTTAAAATGAAATTCAAAAAGCAATACTATGTTTGCGACGAACATGCTTTTACCATATAGTAACCATATATTTTCTCTGCGTGTAGTTTGACCTGTGCCAATCCACTTTATGAATTATTTTGCAAAAGGATATTGGTTTGTGGGCTTACAAAATCCAACTTGTGCAAGGATTGAAGCCGAACGACCATTAAACGTGTCGCATATTCGGTAAATGGGCCCAATCAATACAGCCACCGATTCCTATTTTTACAAGAAAATTTTGTTCAGCGATGAACTAACTTTTGGACGAATGGGTAAGGTAATAACCAAAACTGTCGCATTTTGAGCCATGAAAATCCTCAAGCCATTGTTGAGACGCCGGTACATCCTCAAAAAGTCACTGTTGTGCTCTGTGGGCAGATGGAATCGTTGGTCCATATTTCTTCAAAAATTAAGCCGGCCATAATGTTACAGTCAATAGGGAAATGGAGAAGTGGAAGTCTCATTAAGACTATTTAGCCTATTGTGATACCACGAAACCAGTCCATGCCGTTGAACCATTATTGTCGTCCTAAAAAGGTCTTGAGGCAAATGCCGATATCAGAAAATCTGTAAGGTAGCACCGACTCTTACTGACTTGTCTTCTTCTCTACCATTCCCTGATATATCCATATGGCCCGGTATTCAATTAAGGCGAATGTTTAACTGCTGAGCCATCTTGTTACTAGATTTGCGGCATTTAAGTCGGGTTCACAAAGAGGGATTCTAGAGATTTGATGGACCGACTATTGTCGAAAATATTTATTCTCACTGTACCGAAAAAGGTTATTTTTAGCCATTCGGCTACTTTCTTAATGCCTTTGATCTCAGTTTGATAGATACTACAGTGGTCAGGTAGCCTTCGAGCTTGATCTAGCCCTAGATAAGAGCCGTCAGTGTAGAAGAAGGCAGACGTAATTTTATACGGAGTTCGGCAGTTCCATGCGTCCCAGTCTGTTATAAATGTGCCGTGCTTCATTTTGAAAAGCGGTTCGGCCAGACATCGTTGACTGTGTACTCAGGCTATCAGTATGTCAGGCATCATGCTTGGTCGAGTCGTTCTTATTACCTTAGAAATGGCTTAATTACGGACATTTCTGCTCGTTTTCCAAAAAATTATCTTAAAAACGTTTGCTATTTTATTTATACATGGAGATATTATTATTCATATAGAATCAATTTTCAATTCATGCATACATGTATTTTAAAAATCAAACAAAAATTTCGGCTAGGATTAGAAAGGGATAGTTAGTCGATTATTACTAATTACCTCGAAAATGACAATAATTAACGGATATTTCTGCTCTGTGACCCATAAAAATATCCATAGAACGTTCACAAATATAAAAAAATTGTCATTCAAATAAAACCAAACTTCATATCAAATCTACTTATAATGGGTGATCCAAGTAGAGATACTTTTTTGAATAGCCTTTTTTGATAGATCACGTGCGAGTCGTGTTATGGTGTCATGTAATTTTTGTTTAGTATTGCTTGGCATTTCATCATGGAAAGCCTTACGCCTGAACAACGTTTACAAATCTTTCAAATTTATTACGAAAATTCACGGTCTATGAGGAATGTGTTTCGTGCACTTCGTTCAACTTATGGTTAATATAATCGGCTTACTGAGCATACTATTCACAACACCATTACCCATCTTAAGACCCAGCATTCATTATTGGATAATATTCGACCGAATAGACCACGTCCAGCACGCAGTGAAGAAAATGTAGCGGCCGTAGCTGAGAGTGTACACCAAGACCGTAAAGTGTCGATTCGGCGCCATTCGCAGCAACTCGGATTAATGTATGGAACGACCTTGCGCATTTTACGTCGAGATCTTAAATTGAAAGCGAACAAATTCAGTTGTACAAGAACTGAAGCCGCCCGACCTTTCCAAGCGACATCGCTTCGCTCTATGGGCTCTACAAAAGTTCCAAGAAGATCAGAAGCCAAATTTTATTCAGCGATGAGGTCCATTTCTGGCTCAATGGGTATGTACACAAGCAAAATTGCCGCATTTGGGACGAAGAGCAACTAGAGTAGGTTTAAAAGCTGCAAATTCATCCAGAACAAACAACGGTTTGGTGTTGTTTTTGCGCCGGTAGAATCATCGGTCCATATTTCTTCAAAAACGATGCCGGTGAGAACGTAACCGTCAATGGCGACCGTTATCGTGCCATGATAACCGACTTTTTGGTGCCTGAAATTGAAGCTCGTGATCTCGACGACATTTGGTTTCAACAAAACGGCGCCACTTCCCACACATCGCATGAATCAATGGATTTATTGGACAGATAATTTCACGTTTTGGGTCGGTCGATTGGCCACCAATATAGTGTGATATCACACCGTTTTACTTTTTCCTATGGGGATTTGTAATGTCTACAGTTTATGCGGACAAACCCGCTTCGATTCAGGCCTTGAAGCAAAACACCACGCTTGTCATTCGCCAGTTACCAGTCGAAATGCTCGAACTAGTCATCGTTAATTGGACTCAACGGATGGACCATCTGAGACGAAGCCGAGGTCAACATTTGATAGACATAATCTTTAAAATATAAATGCGAAAGAATGTTCTTTCAAATAATAATAAAAATACCCCATTCAATTTTAATTTTTTTCTGTTTTTTTCTTTAAAAAAGTAGGAAACCTCGAAATGGATCACTGGTTTTATGCATTTATTTCAAAAATATAACTTAAATTTGGGCTAGGAAGTAAAGAGATAAAGTTACTTAAATTAGAGTAAGATAAAGTAAGAGTACATGTATGAATTTACTTTGAAGATTTGGTTGCGATTATGATCAGCGTTTTTATCCAAGTGGACAAAAACAGGATAATCAGATCAAAAGGGAGGACGGGTGGTAAATAAAGACAATGGAATAATCAAATTAGAGTACATTTCACTTCGAAAATATGGAATTTAGTTTTAACATTAAGCTGAGGTTGAGATAGTCCCTTATGTGCCCTTGGGGCCAATAAACGAGGATCAATAATTAATTTAAGCAAACTAAACGAATTTCTGTAAGAATATACATGTGCAAGAGTCCAAAAATTTGGCTGAGATTTGGTCTGGAACATATACCCTAGAGACCAAAAAAAGGGGAAACCTGGTTAAGGGAAGAGACCATTAGTAAATTTGGAAATATGGGTATTTTAATTGCAAGCAAGACTTTTTTATGTCGACTTTCGAATTTTGATTTTAACTTCAAATACAACCATACTTTTAACTGTCATCCAACTAATGCGTACTGCGTGAATTTATAATGCACAGTCATTTACTCGAAGATTCGCCGCTTAGGAAATACTTGTGTATGAGTTTCTCTCCAAAATATTTGAAAGACTACTTTTAAAAAGGTTGCAGCCAATACTAGACGCCAAAAACATTATTCCTGATTATCAATTTGGCTTTCGTCACAAACATGGGACTCCCGAGCAATGTCATAGAATAATAAATGCTATAAGAGGAGCCTTAGAAAAAAAAAGGAATATTGCTCTGCTGTATTTTTAGATAACCAGCAATCATTTGATAGAGTTTGGCATGAGGGGCTCCTTTATAATTTAAAAAACTTTTACCTGCTCCATTTTATGTCCATCTGAAGTCATACCTAAACGAGAAAAGGTTTTATGTAAAAATCAATATTTATTGATTCTCTGAAATTTGTGAAATCTTGGCCGGAGTTTCACAGGGAAGTGTGCTGGCTCCAATATTGCACACAATCTTTACATCAGACATGCCACTAAGCGCAGATGTTACTTTCGCCACATATGCTGATGACACTGCATTGGTGTCTTTACATAAATCATCAATCTTAGCTACAAGCGCAGTCCAGAATGCCGTGAATCACATAGAATCTTGGTTAACGAAATGGAACATAAAGGTTAATGCAGATAAATCCACACACATAACCTCATCGTTAAAAAAAGGTGATTGTCCTCCATTTACATAAAATGATTCTACGATTCCGATAAAAAAAAACAATGTCAAATATCTGGGCCTCCATTTCGACAGACGCTTAACGTGGGAGCATCATATCAATTCAAAAAGAGATCAACTAAAGATAAATACCAGAAAAATGTACTGGCTGTTCCCTAAAAAATCGGAAGTAAGTCTAGATAATAAAGTGCTACTTTACACATTAATTCTTAAACCCGTATGGACATACGGTATCCAATTTTGGGGAAAAACCAGCAATTCAAACATTAAAATATTACAAACTTAAACACTACGTATGATTACTACAGCTCCATGGTTTATCTCTAACAATAATATTCATAAGGACCTACAAATACCTACTGTGAAAGAAGAAATCAACAGAATTACCACAAACTATCTGGAAAGACTAAGCAACCACTCGAACCCGCTAGCAATCTCACTACTGGACGATACTGACGAGGTATCTAGGCTCAAAAGACATCACATACTGGACCTGCCATATAGAAATTAGGTTTGTTTTAAAAGTGTGTACTTTAAAAAATGTATATAGCTTTTAGGATTTTAACATCCAAATTTTATCATGTTTAATGTCATTCAATTTACTTATTGTCACAAGACAGATTGTAAATAAAATATCGAGAAAAAGAAGAAAAAAATGTGTATGAGTTTTAAATTAGTGTAGTAAAAAAGTTTGAGACTCATTCAGAGTGATCAAGCAAGATGGTAAATATTCATTTGCTGAAATTATATTTAGCTGTACAGCAAGTTTATTTCTTAAGGCGAACTGCGAAACACCAACAATTTCGAATAAATTTTGATACCGTTTTAACTGATTTTGAAGCGGCCGAAGAAGTTGTGGGTGTACTACACAATTGAAGTAATATCTGAAGACAGCGCCTGTTTTCTATAAAAAAAACCCTATTCCAATACTAAAATGAAGAACAACGGAAAGCGAGTACCTATTTGTGGTAAAAGTAGCGAGAACTACTTTGTCAATCGTTGTCACTTCTGTCCCATGTGAGAGATTGTTTTTCGCATGCAACACTTATAGCTTCTTAAATTCGAAGCCAAAGTACTCCACAAAATTTTAATATGATTTTCTTTTTGAGATTATTTGATGCGGACATGTGGTTCCATGTAAAGTATATAAATCGACTGCCTTAAAAAATTAACCTTGTTAGCAAAGTTTTTAAAACTTTAACTTGAATGAGTTAATATAAAAGTATTTTATACAAAGCAGCCTTATTTAAGTCGACTTTAAGCAACATTTTTGTTGAAAAGTCTTAAAGTCGACTTTTGATTTTTTTTGTAATTGTCGAAAATTCTAAAAGTCTACTTTTAGTCTTAAGTATACTTATATAACCCCAATCAATAGCTCTTTCACGATGAAGAATTCCATATGCATATTTATTGCATACTTTAAGGTTTTACTACAAATAGTGCTTATGTTGCCTAACTTTAGGGGTAAGTATTTAATATTTAGAATAGCGAAATTCATTACTGCTTATGCACTGCTATCGTATGGGAATCTTTCTCTCAACCTTGAAATTTGATCTTCTAAATTACTAAACACTCGCATATGTATATGAGTATGTGAGTGTCAGCTAGCACACTCTCAACATAATCTTGAGCATAATTGAAACCGTAATAAAATTTTGTTTAACAGTCTGTTTTCATTTCTATGCAATTTGGTTGTTTTTTCTGTTCGTTTTTTTTTATTTGGTCTTGCTATGCGAAAATAAAACGAAATCTTTGGAAAACGAGCCAATTTTATGGTAAAAATATAAATTAGCATATGTGTAGGCTGCTGCTGGTGCTGTGTCGACACGCACGCTGTCAGGTCTTTCAACGCACTGACACCACCCACTCGTACGCTCAGTTCACTCTGTGGTCCTTCGTTTATGAATGCCTTTGCTGGTAGGTGACGCATCAGTTGCCAAAGTGATTTTCTTCTACAGTTTTTTTGCCAGCCCCCGTCTAACGTTGGGTTCGTTACGAAAATCTGTTTTTTTTTCCTCCCGTTCATCGTAAGTGTTGGCAATTTGCTCTTGTATGGCTGTGTCTGTGCCCATGTGTGCGTGGTGTGTGTGTGTGTAAATTGTATATGATTATACATTATGTACAAACGCTTACATACGTTCATACTCGTACCGACTTACACCAGCAAATATTGTTTTAAGTGTTAAAGTGCTCTTAAGTGTGTTAATTACATAAAACACGTGGCGCACAAGGATATTCTTAAATTTGTCTTCTTTCTCCTCGTTGCTCTGCTTTTCGTTTCACTTTAGTTTTCTCCTTTTTTGGGTTTCTTCGCCTTTTCCGTTTCCCTTCCGGAGACCGGTAGGTGTTTTGTTAACATGAAATGGCGAAAAACACTTGAAATGTTTATGTCGTACCATGAAAATATATTTAAAATTAACAAAATGTTGTCAAAATACCAGGAAATTGTGTTAAGAAATGTTAGGGTTGGCTGCTTGCCTTGTCTTGGCAACCGAACAGCAACAACACGACGAAAGAAGGAGACGCAGCCAAAAGAAAGCGACCGAAAAAAAAACAACCCAAGTTAATGAGTAGAAAATTAAGGTTACAAAAGTTCAGAGGCACCAGCCAGCCAACCAACCGAGCGTGATTGCCAACAACCAACAAGGCACGAAAATAAGTGTGAAGATTTTTTTAATTAATGTTTACCCAAAATGAGTTGATGTCAAAGGCTGTCACGAAATCCTGCGGTAGAAGCGAGAAAAATATAACTAAAAATAGATTTCTTACGCCAACGCAGAGAGCAACAAAAACTAATCAAGTTTCACAGCCTTAAAGTAAGCTTCAAAAAGAGTTTGTTCATTCCTCTGAATTTAACCAGAAGTTGATTCTTCCAAATTAGAATTTTTTCTCCCGAATTATTTATGTTTTCTTAAACTCTTCGCCTCAAAGAATTTGCGGCCATATTTAAGGAACTTAACCCCTGGTAATAGGCTGTGATTTTTCTTGTGTCCACTTCCTAATTGAAAACTTCAGCCAGAGGATATGCTGTAATTATTGTATTTCTTTTAGTCTTCTTTGCTCGGTTAACGCCGTTGTAGCCTCAAATGAAAGATGTTAATTTAAGCGTAAAATACCACTCTTTTTTAGGTTTTCCCCCAAAATAATTAAACTCTAACCCTACTACATCCTCCCACTAAGCTCTGGAAAGATTTTTTGCTCTTCATATTCTCTCATGTTTTAAAGATTTGGTTTAGGCTTGCCCTTATAAATGGTATTTATATCTAAAAATTGCCTATTTTCAATTTCCACAAAACTTAAGGTATTGCCTTTAACAAAGCTTCGGGATGATTAGCCAATTCATAGTTACAAGCTTTGATGTAAACGGCAATCTATTATGGTCTTTGTAACTTTAAAAGGCATATCCTCCCACTTAGTAGTTTTGAGAGAGTTATCCCTTTTGCTAATCAGTCTTGCTACGTTTTCGAAAAATTGTCTGCCACATGCAAGGATATTTTCGAAGCATCTCCAAACTCGTACGCAAGTTATAAATAATAGCTAATCAGTTATTCACATCAAGCTACTGTCCACAATGAACAAGCAATAGCATCTTTATTTTTCCCCCACCCAACTGGGTAAGAGGATACATATCATTTTTGTAACGCATCGAAACCATCATTTTAGTTTTGGAAATATATTAAGACGGACAAAACTTAAAATAACGATGCCTAGCTCCACTCGCAAGTAATCGTGCAAACCAGCCAGGCAGACGGACATAGTTGAAATGACTTAAAAAATCATGAAACGGACTTGGTCGTAACATATACAGGGTGATTCATTCAAGACTGGACAAATTTCACCACCGTATTCTTTGACTCATTTCATGATAGACGACCATGCCCAAAAAAGCATGGGGGCGAAATGTCATCGGTTTGAAAATTTTCGTATTGGTGGTCGGAGGAAATCGCTAAGATTTTTTGCTTTTTTCTCTGTAAAAAGATAATCCTACCTCTATCCTTTCCAAAATTACCTAAATGAAGCGCAGAGGTCCTACCGTTCCAAAGTTATAATTATTTGTTTTGGTGTTAGTTTACAAAAAAATAAATGAGTGCTGTTATTTCGCTTCCAAAAAAAATTCCATTTCAATCAAATAGTCATAACTATGAACGGTAGGACAACTGGTTCAGAACTCAGCAATTTTACCCTTGTATCCTCCGCCCACCAATCCGAAAAGTTTGAAACCGTTGCCATTTCGCTCCCTTGCATTTTCGTGCATGTTTTTAGATGGGCATATTTTCATGAAATGAACCAAGGCATACGCTGGTGAAAGAATCACCCTGGGTATGTTTTGACCAAATCCGTTTCATGATTTTTAAGTCATTTGAGCCAGGTCCATCTGTGTGGCTGGTTCGCACGATTACTTGCAAATGGAGCTAGGAATCGTTTTCTTTAAATTTTGCCCGTCTTAATATTTTTCCAAAACTGCCTATGGCATTGAAAATGGCGCATATTGCCACACCCCTTGCGGTACCTCCCCCATTAATGTACCATTAAGCGAACTTTTGGTATTCTTGAATTATCTCTTATTGTAACTATGTATACGATTTGATCGAAACTGAATACTTAACAACAGGGTAAGAACATAACATGGTAACTGAGCACTGGATCCCTAGCCACGCCCCTTCTGGTACCTTCAACACAAAAGTTTTTTTTTCAGTGCAGATACATAACTTGTAACCCAGTGCGTAAAAGTCACCTAAATTATGAATACTATAATATTTTTATTTTTTAACCTTCCCATAAGTGGGCGTGGTCGTTAGAGTTGGGGCCCCAGGGGATAAAACACGTCCTTTTTTGTTGGGAAACAGATGGGTATACAGAAACAGTGAAATCTTCTTTCGAATCCAAATATGTACTTATAAATATATGTAAGAATCGGACCAATTTGGGACTCGGAGCTTTTAGAACCAATGTGCTCAAAAGTCAGTGTTCTTGTACTATGGGCATAGGGGTATTAAAAAACGTTAAAACTTCGGCACGAAACAAAATATCACACTATTTTTCCGATTCGAAGTAATTTCAGACTTTAACGAATGGGGGTAGAATCCCAGAATCCCTTGAACTATGTACACATGGGTATTAAAAAACCAATTACGTATATTTCGGCAAAAATCAGAAAATCACATTAATTTTCCTTATATCATAATAATTTTACTACTCGAATAATTTAAGCCATCGACCTATGACTATATGATCCATAGAGTGGCCAAAAATAAGTTCTTACGAACACGTACTAATGAATAATTCCGATTAATTCGGTCTTTTGGCTTAAAACATTGAACAGGGATAAACCGGCTCGAAACCTCTCGTACGAGGGCGACCGCAAAACTAACTGGCCTGGCACATATTCTGTTTTACCAGCAACTTTTTTTTCTGTTTTTTAAAAGCAATCTTTTATAAGCCATCTGTCAAAATTTCCGAAATATTTAATAATTATTTTCTTTGTTACAGGTGATTGAAGTAAACAAGTTTTATAATTTTTGAAAAATGGAAAATAAAGAGTTTCGTGCGGTTATTAAACACTTTTATATGAAAGGTTATACGCCACAATTAATCAAAGATGATTCTGTTCATGGTGATAATGCACCATCATACTCCGCCGTGAAATCCTGGGTTCAACAATTTAAAATGGGTCGTTCAAGTACGGAAGATGAACAACGCTCTGGAAGACCGAAAACTGATACTACCATTGAAAACATTAGAAAAATATTTAATGAAGTGACTAAAGATAGACGAACAAAGCTCAAAGAACTTGCTGATATTGTTAAAATACACGAAAAACAAGTTTGGAGTATTTTACATGATGAACTCCACATGAAAAAGCTATCCGCATGATATGTGCCGCGTTTGTTGACTTTGCCCCAAAAAATCGTCCGTTGGACCAATTTCGAGGAGCTTTAAGCGATTTATCAGCGTAATCCAATAGAGTTCTTGCGCCGATTCATAACTGTTGATGAAACATTGATCCATCACTATATCCCAGAATGCAAAGAACAGCCAAAACAATGGATAGAAGCTGGTAAAAGTGGTCCCAAGAAGGCGAATACTGTAAGTCAGCAGGAAAAGTAATGGCCACAGTATTTTGGGATGCAAGGGGTATTATATTTATTGATTATCTTGAGAAAGGAAAAACTATAAATAGTGAATATTATTGTGCATTATTGGATCAAGATTAAACGACCGCATTTAGAAAAAAAAGTTCTTTTTCATCAAGATAATGCTCCTTCACACACTGCATTTTTAACTCAACAAAAACTGGCCGAATAACGATTTGAAATTGCTCCGCATCCACCATATAGTCCAGATTTAGCTCCTTCTGATTATTTCTTGTTTTCGAATTTAAAAAAAATCTCGGAGGCAAAAAAATTTCGTCCAATAGCGAGGTTATTGCTGAAACTGATGCATATTTTGAAGGTCTTGAAAAATCTTATTTTTCGGATGGAATTAAAAAACTTTTGATGAAGTGTATTGAGTTGGAAGGAGATTATGTTAAAAAATAAGTAATAATAATTCCAAAAAAAAGTTTCTTTTTATGCTAGGACAGTTACGTTTGCGGTCGCCCTCGTATATATATTCCAAAAAAAGGCGTTTTTCCAGACGTGTGGTTTTCAAGAAAAAATAAAACGCATATAATTTAATGTTATGACCAAGAATTTAGCTTTATTATAAAGATAAGGGTTTGCGATTATTTTCTTCTACAAATTAGGAACGGCGACCATCTCGCTTTGGGCCTATTCAACACGATTTGCAAACGTTGTGCCGTAGTAAGTCTATTTATTACAAAATGACAAACCAAACTGAGTTTAAATCAAGTGACAGCTGTCGAAAAGACCAACTCAGAAAAAAGTGTGGTCCGATTGAAAACCACACTCCTAAAAAAAAACGCTTTAGAAGACGCTTTTTTGAATTTATGAAGACTTTTCTAGCAATAACTATGTGAACGAGTCATTAAATTAAATCGGCTTGTTAAGAAGAGTTGTTTGTTTTGATTGGGCTATCTTTTTGTCATATATTATCTGTTCGAGTTGGTAGCAATTTCTCAAATAAAAGTGAAAACCCATAGAAAATATGACGAAATTGTACGATTTTTTGACAGTTTTGTTGTTTTTAGTAAGATGTTGTTGTTTTTTTTGATATTATCTCAAGATCTAATTAAGAGCCTAAAATTTGCAGATATTTTGAAAAGTTCATGAGATATAGGATTAGGAATCGGTACAAGTTTAAAAAAAACATTCGGTCGAGCATAGCCTTCATACACTGTGGATATTTACCAACGTCGAATGGAGGAGTTAAGGGTAAACGTAGATTTCAGCGACAAGATAACCTTGTGCGACGTGGTATTGAGACTATAAAACGACCATGCAGTCACTTTGATAAGCATGTTAGCTTTCTTACGACCGCTTTCTGCAAGTTTTGATTACAATTCCCAATACGCAGAGAAAAAATAATATATTCCCCGCAATAAAAGCATCTTCGTCGCAAAGTATTGTTCTGATGAATTTCATTTTGACCATAGTGTGATTTCGGTATTAATAATATTATTAAAATGTAACAATAGTTTTATTGCTAAATTAAAAAATAAAAATATGGTTGTACCTTCAATATAAATATGGTTGGCGCGGTAACAATAATTGTTTGTGGGCATCATATGTGATACGGCAATCATACCGTATGATTGTAGTTTTTACAAATTTGAGTAGGGTTTTTGGAACACTGTTATCGTTAAAAATCGTAGGCAATAATAAGGCGTTTTCAATTAAGGGCTTTACGATATTATATATTAATAAAAAACATAATATTTAAAATATAAGGTGATCCATATAGAGGTATTTTTTCAGAACGAAAAAAAATCATTTTTAAATAAATAGGCACCGATGATTCCACCAACTTATAAACCGCACCAAACCGTGGTTTTTGCTGGGTTTAATGGCACCTCTTGAACCTCTTCTTGTTGCTCTTTAGCCCAAATGCGGCAATTTTGTTTATTGACTTTGCCGTTGAGCCAGAAATGGGCCTCATCACTGAATACAATTTTGATTGAAAACAGAGGATCTTCCCGTTTCTCACCGAACGTCCATTTCCATAATACAGTTGCCAACATTTGAAGGTAATTATTTTCAAAAAACAAATGTCATAAAATGTCCTTTGAAACTACAAATAAAGATTCCACACTTGATTTGAATTTTTATATCTTTTTTATTTGTTCTGAGAAAATAACTCTAGATGGAACACCCTGTGTATAGTTCAAATTTCCAAGTGTAGTATTTCTGTCATATGACCACCACGAGCCCGTGTACAGCGATCTACTCATTGGACCCAATTTTCACCACTCTTTATGACCACAACGTTGGTAATTTCGCGTTGGATGTTGTCTCTGAGTTCGTTTAATGCTTGTTGGCATAGACCAATGACTTGATGTGGCCAAATCCAATGTCGTTAAATCGCATGAACGATGCGGCCATTTGACCGGACCATTTCTCGAATTCACCGAATATGCCTTTCAGTAAATAGATTGTAACGCGTGCTATGTGGCAGTTGCACCGTATTGTTGAAACCACATATCGGCGATGTCAAGCTCATCTAATTCTAGCCAAAAATAATTTTCTAACATGGCACGATGGCGCTCTCTATTAACAGTAACAAGACGGTTCTTTTCATCGGCGAAAAAATACGGCCCAATCACACCTCCGGCATGAAAACCACATCGAGCAATAATTTTTTGCTATTGTGTCTGTTTAAGCACATGTGGGTTTGTTGCTTTCCAATAACGCATTTTGTTTATTGACAAAACCACTCAAACAGAAATGAGTTTCATCGCTGTAGATGATTTTTCGATGAAATTCTGAATTTTTGGGAACTTTGTCAGAGACACCGACTCAGAATTTCTGTAGTAATTCTGTAGTAATGATTTCCAAACGTTGCTTGTAAGTGAACTTTACCACGATGAAAATGTTGACTTCGACTAACGTTTTGACACAGAAAGGTTATTAAAAATGTTTGAGTTTGCGTTGACATAAAGATACGAAATTTTTATGTCCCTTTTTATCTATAACTTAAAATTTTCAAAACGAACTACTGAAGATTTGTAGAAATAAAATATTTTTAATAAATTAAACGCTTACGTTTTTTAAACGGATTTTTTCTTCTGTTAAATAAATCACTCCCACTACTTTGAATTTAATGTATTTTTGAATAATTTACTTAATAAAAATCTTTTGTTGACAAAATAACCCAATCCTTATACATAAATAATTTTGGCGATCATAGTACGGTTGAGTGTGATTATACTATGGTTATTGAGATCAAATCTTAATTGCTTGAGAATCAAACTATGGTTTTGATGATCATACTATGGTTGTATGTGAAATATAATATGGTTGAGGTGATCATAGTATGGTTGTGGAGATCATAGTATGGTAGAGTGAGATTCACAATATGCTTGATGGATTTGTGTGAACCATACTATTATTGTAAGGACCAGTACATTGTTGTGGGAATTATAGTATGGTTATATGTGAATCAAACTATTGTTTTGAGGATCATAGGTAATCAGGAGCTCCCAAAATAATTGTTCTGGAATGATAGGTAGGTGTGATTCTTCTAAGAGTATTGTTAGTGCTGATGTTTGAATTCTAATCACTGGCAGAGTTACGTTTCATTACGTTTAAACGCAACCGGGTGCTGAGTTCCATAGATCAGTTGAGCTGTAACCATGTAGCATGCTTCCCTGTATAACGCACTTCTCTAGTTTTGTCATAACAATGTCTAGTCATTATGCTTTCACAAACAAGCGATTTGGAACATTTTATGGCATATCTTTAAGGAACGGATATGCTATTGTTTTAAAACAACCTCCACTTGCTGAAGGTCACATTGTTACAGCGTTTTGTGTTCGATAGACATGAATTTAAATAATTTATTCTAGCCCAATTTCCTGAGTAAACAAATTATTTAAAACTTTCGTAAACAAGAGACACACGCATGTAAAATCTATGGACTTCTTAGTCAGCAGAACATTTGTCGAAAATATCCAAAATTTGGCCCATAAACACACTAAAGACTAAAAAACGACAACAACACAGACATTAAACATGTGTCTAAAAGAACAGCTCTTATGTAGCGAATTTCACGTGGACTCTCGGCGCAGCATTCTTTTGGGTTGGGGTAGACGTAAGGAAAATTTGTGACCGGAATTTCTTTGTTCACAGGTAGAAAAAAATGAAAATAATGCCTCGTCATGAGATGAGAGTATTCCTGAAATATATTTTGTTTATAATCCATAACTTTAACAAGATTTACAACGAAGGTTTGTGGCCCAAGAAAAGCGTATTTCTGAAAATGACATTAGCACAGGACTCATATAAGGAGCTTTTGATGATCTTCCCTTTTTCAATATTTTGTCTTACAACTTGTGACTCTACTTAAAAGAATTTCTTCCAGGCACCGGTTTCCCTTTATTTCTGTTTTTTTTTTTCTTTCTGTCAATGTACAAGTTCTTGTTGCCTACTTTTGAGGGTTAGTTGCTGCTTCTGGCCTTCTCCAAAGACCTGCTTAGATCTTAGTGTGCGTGTAGAGTGTATGTGGGTGTGTGTGTTATAATAAGAAATTATGAAAATCACAAATTGTTGTGTAATGTTGCTCGTCGCTGTCCCGGCTAACCGAGAAATTAAGTGATTTATGTATGGCACACTTTCGGAATGAAAAGATTTAATTTGCTACTGCATAATTTACTTAGTGCCGGCCATTTTATGGGTCGAGCGCAGAATGTTAAATATTTTTCAGGCAAATGTAAAGAAAATCATATTCAAAACGTTAAAATCACTCTAGGGGTATTGCGGTTGAGGAGTAGGCAAATGAGAAATTATATGAATTCTTTGGGGCATACTTTTCGGGTAAAGAGTATGCTTAGAACAGAAGTATATGTTTTATGGAGCAGAAAAGGGTTAGCAGTAGCAGGCTTTAAATAGAAAGCTGAGCACAAAATGTGAAAATCTAAAGGTTTTGGCTAATAAGGGGTAGGAAACGTTAAAGGGTTCTTCCTTTATGAATGGGCAACATTTAAAGCATACATTAAGGTAGAATTTATATTTAACAATAGTATAGCTTAAGTCGACAAAGGTCCCAGCCTAAGATGACTCATCCTATGGGAATATCTGGGTTAAACTACGGCAGACACTGCAATGTAGCTAGTAAGAATTAGTTAAAAGTATCTGCCCACCGACACAAATTGATTGATTGCGTCTCACAGTAACTGAAGGAGTCTTCTTTTTACGTTGCTACTAAGGAGGGCCTTCAGTCCCCTGGTTACATGGGACTGAAACTGAAAGCAACTTTGGTTACGAAACCTGACCGGACGCCGTTATACCAATGGGTAGTAGTCTTTAACTGCGCGGCGAAGTTTCGTCTAGGTGTGGAGTTGCACCGCAACCGGGAGCTGAGGCCCAAAGTTTTTCTGTAGTTTAAATAGGTCTCATACTGCTTCAAAAATGTACCGGCGGGATTGGCCCTGGGCTATCCTAAAGGGACACTGGCTGTAGCATAAGATGTGCTTCTGTGCAATGGCCACCATGAGTGAAGCTATCATTTAATTTAAACAGGCCTCGTACTGATTTAAAAAAGTACCGGCGAGCTTTGTCCTTAGCTGTCCTAAATGGACACTGGCTGTTGCATGTAAAGTAGTGTGCCTCTGTGCAATAGCCACCATGGTTGAACCAACCACAGTGGGATTTGTTCATACACGCTTCGGCTAAATTAGAAGATTACTTTTTTATATAAACTTATCGGTTGTTTGCAGACATACAGCATTTAGTGCATACTTTAAGGGATTTTTTTATAACACTTTGACACTTGCTAAAAAAATTAAAAATTTACATAATGGTGTATTTTTTGTTTTTATTTATTTTTTTCCTTATGCACTTTATTTACTGAATGAGATTTCTCGGACTCTTTTTTTTTATCAATTTATAACTTTGTGCAACATACGTAAAAATTTTTTATTAAATTAAAAGAATACACTCCTACTTATATTTTTTTGCAAACAGAACTCCAAGGTCGACCGAGCTCACTTCTTTTTTCTCCAAGAGAAATAAGAAAAATAGATCGACCAGAAAGCTTTTTTAAGCAGAGAGAGACCATCGAGCACTAGTAGAATCACCATTTGCACCTATCCGAACTAGATAATTTGCAACACTAAATTATAATATTCGGGTTTTTATTTAAACTGAATAATCCACTCTGCGACTCCAATCACTTTTCTTAGCTCCTTATTCGACTGCGGTCAAATTTCCTAAACTCCGACATAGAAGCCCTGCCATCAATATTTCAGAGGTTCAACTTGGTCGTACCTAAAGACATTTTCTCTTGTTTCTTCTTTTTCGTATCAAAAAACAAAATTAGTGTCAGTGTAACTGGCCATGAACCCATCATTGTGGATCGACCAGAAAGCTCGTACAAGTAGAGACAATCGAGTAGTTCAAACACCGTTTGCAACCAATGTGAATAAAGATAAATTCGAATTTTACTTTCAAAAAGGCAAAAAATCTGCGGTCCCCAGTGTGTTAAAAAAGTTAAATTCGAATTTATCTTCACTACTTAGCAAGACCTAAATATGGTGTTTGGGGGAAAATGCTCCAAAGCGGATCTAAGTGCCTCCATGGAGGACAACTGGAAGTACTTTCATCAATCAGACTACTGCAGTAGTTTTTTTGACTATGCTCACACTGCTGTCTGGTCAAATAGTGAAGATAAATTCGAAGTTAAACCACTGAGGGCCACGGATTTTTTGCGTTTTTGAAAGTTAAATTCGAATTTATTTTCACCAATTAATTACACCAATTAATTTACAACACTAATTCATTTGAACACAATTATCCAGTCTTCGACTCCAATCACTTTTGTTAGCTCCTAGTTCGACTCCGGCCAAATTTTCTAAATTCTGACTTCAAAGCCCTGTCTCGATATTTCATGAACCTGCACTTTTTTCAATTACGTTGAGAAGTAGCCAATTTGATTTTTTTTTAATTTTAGAGCTTTCATTTTTAAAATTGAGTAAGTCCATTTGAAATCGACAAATTTCATTTCAATTTATATAAGTGTTAATTGAAATTTAAAACTTTCATTAAGTCGGATTTTCATTTTGATGCTTCGAAACATTTAATAAAACTTTAAAACTTGTATTTATTATTGGGAACATTTCATAGGATATTGAGAAATTTAAGACACAATAGAGAATTGTATTTTAAATTTAAAAGCGTTTGCATAAAAACTAGCGAACCGGGTGAGCTTCGAGCTTCTAATTTCAATGCGATTTATTTGGTTAGAATCGAAATCATTAGAGAGCGATATGAAAAACAATGTTTTTTTTTTGTTTTCCGGCGCAAAAACAAATAACGACGACGGTTTCCCAACATGTGAATAGGCAACGTACAGCTGACCAGGCGAAAAACAGGGAAATTCGAGATTAATCCCACAGAGTTCCAACGATTGGCATTGCGATTTATTGATTGTTATCGCAAAAGCCAATCGAACAGCCAAACTGAATCCGCTTGAATTGGAATAATCGGAATTCGTGGGATATGGACTTCCTCTCCTTTGAATTTGCCCTTGATGATCGTCGCTTGAATCACATTGTTCATTAGTTTCTTGACGGACAACCGTTGCACAATTTTGGATGACATTCCCCAACGTGATTATGACCTTCAGCTGTTAATTATGTGCCGGAGTTCCTGGCACATTAAGCGAGTTTAAAAATTTCATCGGATAGTTTGTCGCTTCACCCTTGTAGGTCACGCTGTCCTCGGATTTGTACGAATGCACTTTAGCTACTTGACTATGAATAATCAAATTAAAGCTATCGAAATCCTTATATTTTCGCTGCTGGTATTGTCCGTTCACTAATCCAATCGAGATTTTTATAAATTTGTGCAATGCAGGGGATCTCTTTGACGATATAAGCATCCTTTGACGATGTGAACTCAAAAAATTTGCCGGAAACGATAACAATCTAGTTAAAACATCAAAAGGAATTTGATCTTTGCCAAGCACCAGCAGTTTTCTTGAAAATTCAAAAGCAGATGAGTCGTTCTGCAATGCGACTCTCATGTTTGTGGTCAATTTCAACTTCTTGACATGCCGGCACAAAGATGAAAATTTTAGGCAGGCATAAAGTTCATCGGCAACAGTAGATTTCGGGATTACGGGAAGCGTTTGACGAAAATCTCCTAAGAGCAATATCATAACCCCATCAAATCGTCTCGAATCACCTCATTAATCCTCCATCGTTCGGTCAATTGCCTCCAAAGCGCGTTTTTGCGCCTTCGTGCATTTATACCAAATGATGATATTGCATTCTTACATAAACTTCGTTGTCGCCGAAATTATGGTCATAGAGCACGTTGTGTAGTTTGACTGTTAATGTTCCGGAACAATTGCAAACAAAATTCAATAGTAAAAAACGGTTTTCGATCTGTCCCGACTTTATAGGGGACTTTTCCCAACATTTTCTTTCGTTAAAACTTTCTCCTGGCAAGATTTGATTCAAATCGGCATAGCCGTTCTCAATTGATGAACTAGTTTACATTTTCATATATTTAGATGAGAAAGTTTTAAGCAAACTGTAATTTAAAGTTTAGGAAATCCATTTTAAAGGTGAGATGGCATAAAAAGATGTTATGTCGAATCGCGAAAGTTTAATTTGAAATTGCAGTTTTTTCAAATAATAGCATATTTTTCATCCTGATTTTCATATTTCTATCCTAATAAAATATTTGTATTTTATCATAATTATTATTCAAACAGGAATGATTTCCTATTTTTGGTCATATGAGAGTTGGTATATATATCTCTGGCCTGGCGCCATCTGACATTTCCATTGAAAAGTTTGGCATTTGAAGTTCGTCCAACAACAGCCGTTGTGCCGGAGAACATTGTTGCCGTGCGTGAACTGATAACCCAAGATCGTCATGTGACATACCGCGAAATAGAGGTATCTTTTGGCATCTCTTCCACTAGCATACATTCAATATTGCATGAACAGCTGGCCGTGAAAAAGGTTTGTTTATTCTCGTTGGATCCCGCAAAATTTGAGAATCGCTCAAAAAAAGGCTCATGTCGATTGGTGCAAAGAAATTTTGAAAAAATACGATCGCAGTGCTTCAAAGGACGTTTATAAGATCATCACAGGTGACGAATTATGTATCTATGGGTATTGGCCTGAAACAAAACAGCAATCGACCGTGTGGCTCTTCGAAGACAAGCCAAATCTGACGAAAGTTGTTCGTGGAAGAAGCACTTCGAAGCAAATCATCGCCTGTTTCTTTGGCAAAAATGTTCATGTGTTAACTGTATCGAGCAACGTAGGACGGTAAATTCTGAGTGGTACACCATAATTTGTTTGCCTGAAGTCTTCGGAAAATTCGAAAAACGAACAAGAGATGGCGAACCATTGTGCACCACGAAAATGCGAGGTCTCACACTTCGGCTCAAACCGGCGCCTTTTCGACCGGCCAAAACGTCGAATTGATGGGTCATCCACCGTACAGCCCTGACTTGACACCCAATGACTTCTATTTATTCCCACATAACAAGAAAAAAATGCATGGCCTACGTTTTTCATCGCCCGAAGCAGCTGTTGAAGCATTCAAAATTCATGTTTTGGAGTTGTCTCAATCGGAGTGGAAAAAGTGCTTCGACAATTGGTTCTAGCGCATGCAAAACTGTATTTATAAAAACATGCTGAAGAATACTTTGAAAAACAATAAAACCATTTTTGATGATAAATATTCGCATTTTAAGTATTAGGCCAGACAAATATATAGCAGCCCTCGTATTAGGGATGTAATAATATGTTATTGATTCACGTATGCTTTAGGATTTTTATTATCTCAATCTGATTTCCTCAAATGGGAGATTTCAAATTTGATATCCAAATTCTCAATATAGGTTGCAATGTGCGTTTTCTTTCAAAATGTTCTTAATTAAAAATGGAATTTGTCTAACTCACATAGAAAATGCTTTATAGGAGCTGAAATATCCAAATTTTAAAAGAAATTTTGAACTTTGAGTAGAACATTTTAATTCCAATTAAAATTATGTCCCCATGTAATGCAATCACTTAATGTCAATTAGATGGAGTTTCACAAATTGGAAAGATGTCTTTATTTTTTTTTCAATTTGATATTTGATGAAATGTAGATTTTCTATTGAAAATGGTGTACCACCTTATGCAATACAGAATATATAAGAGATAATCTTTTATAATTTAATATGTAATATACAATTATAAGTATATTACATATTAAATTATAAAAGATTATCTCTTATATATTCTTTATTGCATAAGGTGGTACACCAAAAAACATAAAATAAACACTTTAAGTGTTGCTTACTTCCAAATAAGCGTACATTTTAACTTTCCCTGCTTGTGCTTAAATTCAAAAAACAATAAAGCGTGGCTATAAAATTTGGTTATCCACAAAAGTATACGACATATAAATAAACAGCCGATTAATAAAACATTTAATGTATGTGAACGTTTGCCTAAGGAAGTCCAACAACGTCGACGAGCTAAGGCCATTTGCTTTGGTTGACCCTGAAAGCAGACAATGGCCACCATAAATTACAAAAAAAACAAAATAAGATAATGTGTGAGGTTTAAACAACTGCAGTCACTGTCGAATCCCAAACGTGTGATATTTTGCTGCTGTAGATTAAATGTTCTCCGTACATTTTTGTTAATAGCTCTGCCTGACCTTTTCACCAAAGGATGTGTTAAAGGTCAGCAATTTTTACTACACCAAAATGTCAATGGTCACTAGAGTGAAGATAAATTGCATAACTTAATTGGGCTTGATGTTTTAATTAATCATATGGACCATTAGGCAAGTGGTTTAACTGGATCATTTGGAATTTGGTTTGTATTTGAGGAAGGTTAGTTTCAGTCTCTTGTAGGTGACGAAAAAATATATATTTGCTCTTCTCTTAATTTCGTACAATGAAAAAAATAATTAAGGCACATGCCTCTATTAAACGCAAACAATGTACGTCCTAAGAGGTGATCTAAGACCACAACTTCTTAGCCCGAAGAACATAGAATTACATTTCATTAAACAAGTGTTGTCATATAAAAGGTCACCATGGTGTGATGGTTCATGGGAGGTTTTCTTACTAACTTTGCTTAACATTCCGCTAAAGACCATATGGTAAACTTCTCTAAAATCAGAGAGCACTACACTATAAAATTGGTATAAAACAGTCTTACTCGTACTCAACGGTAATTTCGAGGTACTTAGTAGGGACATAAATACTGTTACAACATTGAACACACCCATTTAAATAGTAGAACTGAACATACCCCGTTCATTTCATATGGGTTTTGAAAGTTACCCTCAATAGCGTTAGTCTGTAACGGAATTTTAAAATTGTTTCAAAATGGAGTGGTCAGATAATGAGAACCGTATCGCTGTAATAGCGCTTTTCAAGTGTGAAATGAAAAAAAGATATTTTCAAAACGCTCCGGCCACTCCGGCTCCGGCATTTATACCAAACGGTCCATAGTTGATGTTATATTAAATTGTTATTATTAAAATATATTGTTTTATTAAAATATAAATTTAAATTCCATAATTCAGAAACACCAGTTGAAATTTAAAAGTTACTAAAGTAATTAACAAGACGTCACTTGTATTTAAAAAGATTTTATTTAAAATTCAGAAAAATTCATTTGAATTTCAAGAAATACCAATTAAAATTCACACGACATCAGTTGAAGTTCAAATGACCAAATTGTAGTTCAAAAGATGTTAATACTCGTAGACATTTTTAATATTCCATTGGGAATTTAGAAAACTTCATTTGAACAGATTGTAAATAAAAAAAAAGAAATTCAGAATATTCCACTGAAAATTTAAAAATTCCATTCGAGTTTTTTAATACTCCGTTATAGATTCAAAAAATGGTTTTTAATTTCAATTGGAATATTCAAATTTCCAACACAATCTTACGAATTTTAACTGTTGGCTATTGAATTGCTGTTGCTCCCTTTTAATGTGTAAATGAAATATGTAGATTTTCAATCGATGACTTTTGAATTTCAAATGAAATTTTTGAATTTCAAAAGAAATTTTTCAATTGCAAATGAAGTTTTTGAATTTTAAATGAAATTTTTGAATTTTAAATGGAATTTTGAATTTCAATGGATATTGAAAAGGGTGTATAGCGACAGAGCTTTACATTAGAAGGTACCTTAGTTTTAGAGGTACAGGGAGTGTGGCTCATGAAAACCGCTACCAAAAAAAATGTAATAACTTTTTTTCTATTTAATGAATCTCTTTAATTATTTTTGCAGATTTATTTTAAGATTTTACAAAAATGAATTATTGGGACACTGAAACAAGAATTTAGATTGTCCGCTGTTTCGGTTCAAAAAGAATATAGGCACACGTTCCGCGGCAATCCTCCGAGCAGATGGACCATAATTAGACTTGTTAACAATTTTGCCGAGCATGGGACAGTCAACAGAAGACCTTACTGTCGAGGCCCCTTAGTTCGGACAGAGGAAATAATCGCTGCTGTAGTTGCTGCCATACAAAACAATCCAAGAGTTTCGACAAGAAGCTTATCTGCTCAAATGGGTATAAGTGACAGCGCATAGAGAAAGGGACATAAGGGTAAAAAAAATCAATTTTCCCTTTTTTTTGATGTGGACAACATCTGAGCATCGAATGAGACCGATCCCATGCCCCAGAAGTGTTCTCTCCCAGAGATATGCGCGATTTATGAAAGTGAAGTCGACGATTCTACACCAAAGATACACGTACTTAAATCTTTAAAATGACTCTCCTGAACAATACTGGTTTTTAGCCTTAGGTCCCTTTCTATTTTGCGCGTAACATAAGCAGGCAGTCATTGCAGCCAATTACGCACAAGGATTTGGACTTATTCCCATATAAAATTAAATGGCCAACAAACTGAACGCAACAGACTTCCCGATTTGCCATAGGATGCTTCAAATTGAGGAAGAGGACGAAAACATGTTGAACTGTATTTTAATGTCTGACTTGGCCCATTTCGATTTAAACGACAAATAAACAAACAAAATTGTAGAATATGGAGTGCTTGCGACCTACAGGTATTCCATGAGACGGAATTGCAACCACTTCGCGTCACAGTGTATTGTGTGCGTGATGAAACTACGTTGCATTGTCGGACCCTTCTTCTTAGTAGGGTCCTAGAGACCTTTTCTTTGAGCATGTTAAGAGAGTTTTTCTACTCAGAATTTCGCCTAATAAGAATTTCTTTCAAATCTGTAGGGTTTAGTGCAAGTTAGTACAACTCCTCGCATAGCCCGACCAGTTATGACAGAATTTCGACGAAAATTCCCCAATAAGCTGATATCCAGAAACTTTACATTCCGTTGGCCACTTAGGTAGCCTGACCTTACTTCAGAAGGCTTTTTCTTGGGGACGTATTGCAATCAGGAGTCTAGAAAGCAACCAACAAATTTGAATGAACTAAAGCAATCCATTCCAGAAACAATTACGGATATTTCTGTCTCAACTCTCCAAGCAGTAATGAACAGTTTTTTGGTAAGATGCCGCACATGCAACAACGAGCAGGGGGAGCAGTTAAATTCCATTATTTTTAAAACTAATTAAGGTATGTTTAATAAAATTGCATGAGACTTGACAGTAATAAAAGAAAATAAATTCCATACAATGAAAAAAAGTTATTTGAGTTTCTTAATGTAGCAATACTCATCAGCCACCCTGTACATGAAATAACGGAAACAAATTTCAACCAGGCTGGATTATAAATCTTTCGTTGTGCATTTTAAGCGATTTAAAATGCGGGGTGGATGGTGTTCAAATTTAGAGGACCTTTGTATAATAGTATTTAATCTAGTTTTATTACAATACAATATTGGCTCTTATAACAAACTTACGAAATCTGTACACGATAGCATGTAATAATTGGCTTCCGGAGCTACTAGTCCCGAAAACAGAAATGATATCATATATTGTTTGATACGAAATCGATTCCCATATACTTTCATTATAACGATGTAGGGACGAACAGATGGAAGGATATCACTTCAGAATCAGATGATGATCGATAAAATAAACATTTGGTCTACTTTTTCAATGTTGCCCACAGCAGCACTCATTCATATTATCGTAAACAATAATGTGGTGTAGGATATTATAAGACTTCAGTGATCTTAAGACCCAACTAAATCATTGGTTAATATTTAATCCCATAAAACAGGAAAACAAATAAAAAGTTAAAAACTCACCTTTAATACAAGTATATGATTCTCATAATTTAAAACTATGGTCAACTTGATTTAATATTTCGTAATTCTTTTTTAAACTTTTTTTGCAATTTGTATAGCAATCAAAAAATTAACTTTAACAAGAAACTATGATTATGATACTTTATCGGCGGTACGTTATCATAAATTCATAGCTGGCAATTATATATACCTTTTGCCCATACACACAGAGACACACGCACGATTATACCGAGTGAACACCGGGAGACTGAAACTGGAAAAAAACAAACCAAAACTATGTACAAAGGGCGACACAGGCGAACGAACACTCATAACTGGTGGCAACGTAAATTGACCATTACCACTGCAACCGCAATGACCACAAAACCATTAAAACCACATGTGGACACACAGTTATAAATTTTGAACGTTCTCGGTGAAATGGCCAGCACGAAATTCAATCGAAACTACACACGCACAAACGCAGCCATCTATACATAGGCAGAGCTATGTATGTATGTATGAAAGCAAATGATCCGGGTAAAAAATCAGGTTAAAATTGGGCCAACGACGGTTTAAACCCTCCCCGCACGCACTCTTAAATAATCGGGGATAAATTCGATATAATTGAATTTGCAATCAGTGAGTAATTTAAATTATATTGTAATCTAGATATGATTACGAATGATGCGCTTATTAACAACTACCCGTACTTAAGTGCCTACGCCCGTATTTTCGGCTTTTTTTACGAGATTTTTTTTTCGTTATTCGCCGAAATTTTGTTGTGCTAGGCCGTGTTGTTTTTTCAGTTTGTTGCGAATTTCAAGGATACTTTATTAGCATTTATGTGCTCGGCGCTATAAGACTTGTTCTACGTTATCAAACAAACTGATTTCTGCTCATTTTCGGTCATAAACATAACATACACAATATTATACAACCAGAAGTCAACACGAAGCTCAATTCCAAAGAGACACATAGATAAAATTGAGAGAGGAGAGCTCTATGGAGAAAGAGAAGAGAGCGATAGTTGCCTCCAAAAGGACTTTGTACTAAAAGTATCTTTTAGCAAACTCAACTGCGAAGAGTTATCTCAAATCCCGTTCGTTTCATACGAGCGCATGGCTTTTTACTTTGCCTCTCTGTGTTTGTTCTGTCTCTCCTCTCTCTGTGTACAACTCTTGTTGGTCCATTTATGCTGTGTGTTTTGAATTATCTTTAAAGTCTCACTCTCTCCGCGTACTCGCTTTCTCTCATCTCTGAAAACCTGTTGGAATGAAACATTTATGGATTGTTGATTTTCTAAGTGTTATAGGTCATGAGTTTTTATTTGTTTCTTATTCATGCTAACACTCATCCACTGCTGCTCTCTGCTCCTTTTGTTTCCTGCAAACGCTGCCCGAGCCACTTGCCGCCTTCGACACCACCACCTCCTTTCGATTCGTTTAACAGGACATTGCTTCCTTTTACAAATAGTACAATCGAATTTATAGTATTCCTACGTAAGTTGGATTTTTTTTCGTCTCCTACGTCCTTTAAGTTTTATGTAATTTTCCTCTTCTTTTTTTCATTTCTTGTGCCTTAGCTTCTCTTTCTGTCCCCCTCAATGAGTTTCATTGTTATATTGGCCTTTTGTCTTTTACTACTTTGACTTCATCGTCTCCTTTTTATCCATATACGTAATGCATGTTTTCATAGTAGTATAGCTTTTATTTTTATTTTGCCTAAAAGCAAAAAAGTAAGGAAAACAAGAAAGGATTTTTAAAGACTTCCTAATAACCGTTCAGTGTCAAAGGTAAGAGGGATTTATGCAGTGTATAGGGTAATAGTAACCTTTACAAGGATTTTATTGAACGCATTGAAGTCAACGCTAGATTTTAAGTGATGGTGATTCCCAGAACATGTAATATCCATATAATCAAACTATTCTGAGAAACTCTGTCATATTAAAAATGCTTGTAGCTCCTGGATTTTTTCCCGAAAGACTGATACTTAATAAACCTTTACCCCTATTCGTACCAAGCTAAATTTGTAACCTTAAGTACTACGCAGTGTAGTATAGGTCACTGGCACTTTAAGACAACAACTGCTTATAAATTGTGAATAGTAATAAGTACTAAAGGTTGGTCCAACCATAATGCAAGTCAAGTTGTTTGCCCAACTTTATTTAAAATTTCTTTGTTTCAGTGTTTGTCGAATTCAACCAAGAAGAGGTACTCAATTGGGCACTGTTTTCATATTGTTAAAGCCTGTTACGAAAATAGGCATTTAAATCAAAACGCATTTCGTTCATTTGTTCATGAGTTGCTATTTATATAGGGTGATCCATCTAGAGGTATTTTTTCAGGACAAAAAAAATATGAAAAATTAAATCAAGTGTCAAATTTTTATTGGTAATTTAAAAGGAATTTTAATGGCATTTATTTTTTTAAAAATAATAATAGTTGACCTTTAGTGTTGTTATTTTTTGAAGTTATTTTTCGGCTTGAAGTCATTTATTTAAACTCGTTGTTCTATGTGTTGTTTAATTTTTATGTATCCCAATATTTCGATTGACTTCCTCAATCATTTTCAGGGGTTGTCAATTAACAAAACAATGTCGTCCGTCTGATTATCGCTGTCAACTTCAAATGTTGGCAACTTTATTATGAAAATGACCGTTCGGTGAGACGCGGAAAGATCCCCTGTTTTCGACCAAAATTTTGTTCACTGATGAGGCCCATTTTTGGCTCAATGGCAAAGTCACTAAACAAAATTGCCGCATTTTGGCTGAAGAGCAACAAGAAGAGGTTCAACTGGTGCCATTATATCAAGAGAAAACCACGGTTTGGTGCGGTTTATAAGCTGGCGGAATCATCGGTGCATCTTTTTTCAAAAATGAAGATGGTCGAAACGTAACCGTGAATGATGCTCGCTATCGCGGCATGATGTCGATCTTTATGCTACCTGAAATTGAAGCCCGTCATCTTGACGACACTTGTTTTCAACAGGACCACTTGCCATACAGCTGCTCAAACAATGGATCTATCGAGAGGTCATATCGAAAAGCAGCTAATTTCACGTTTTGAACAGGTGAGTTGGCAGCTTAGATCGAGTGATATCACACACTTAGTCATTTTTCTTTGGGGTTACGTAAAGTCCAAAGTCCATGCTGACAAACCAGCTACGATTCAGGTTTTGGAAGCCAACATTACGCGTGTCAGTAAAGCAATACCGGTCGAAATTCTCGAACGAGTCATCCAAAATTGGACGCTCAGAATGGGAACCCGGAGGCTTTGGTGCTGCCAACATTTGATGGAAATTATATTCAAAAAATAAATGCCATTAAATTTCCTTTCAATACCAATAAAGATTTCACACTTGATTTGAATTTTTATATATTTTCTTTTTCTAAAAAGTACCTCTAGATGGATCACCCTATAATTAGGGTTCGGCAATAAAAACACAATAATTTATCATTGGAAATGGTTCTATTCTTTTTAAAATATTTTCCTTTAAGAACAATACTCAAATCTTGCAAGCGCACAAAACAATTTCCGAAGGACTTTTTCCACTCCGATTGAGACACCTCCAAATCATGTTTTTTTGAACGCTTCAACAGCTGCTTCGGGTCGATGAAAAACGTTGACATCGCATTTTTATCTTGATGCTAGGGAATAAGAAGAAATCATTGGGTGCCCAATCAGGGCTGTCAATTCTACATCTTGAGTGGTTAAATAGCTCAACGTTTCAGCTGATGTGTGAGATCTCGCATCGTCGTGATTCAAAATGTTCCGTCTTCTCTTGGTATGTTTCCTCATTTCTTCGAACACTGTTGGCAAACAGATGGTTCTATACCGCTCTGAATTGACCGTCCTACGTTCTACTAAAGGCCCTGTGTGGCAACATGGACGGTTATACCGAAAAAAACGCCATCATTTACTATGGTGTACTTCTTCCACGAGCAAAATTTTGTTGGATTTGGCTCGACTTGAAAGACCCATACGGTCGATTGCTGTTCATATACATAGATCCATGATTCGTCACCTGTTACAATGTTATACACTGTCTTTGAGCTACCGAAGTTAAACCTTTTTAACATATCTTTGCACCAATCCATACGATCCTATTTTTGGGCATTCGTCAAATTATGTGGGATTCAAAGAGAACAAATTTTTTTCACGGTCAAATGAACATGCAATATGTTATTGATGCTTGTCATAGTAATGTCCGAGGATGCCTCAATCTAACGGTATGTCACATGTCGGTCTTGCTTAATCATTTCACGGTCAGCATCGATGGTTTCTGGCAAAGTGACCGAAGTTGGACGTCCTTCACGAAATTCATCCTGGAGCGAACGGCTTCCGAGAATGAACTTTTGGTTGGTACCAGCGATTTACAGTAGTTTTTGATGGCTCTTCATCGCCAAAAGTCGAAGCAAGCTGATTTAAACACTCTTGTCTCTATAACAAACGCCGAAAATCGTAAAAAGCATCGCACGAAATGTTCACGGGATAATTACTTTTTTTGACTGAGATGAATTTTTTAACATACTGTAAACAAAACGATTAGCCCTCAAATGACAAAATGTTTTGAGTAAAATTATGATAAAAAATGTCAAATTTTCCAATGGAAGTTCCAGTTTGCATCGGGAACACTATTATTGTCAGGACCCGAAATATAAATAGCTACCCTCGAACAGCCAAGAATTACCTAGGGGTTAAAAACTTAAATGACTTTTCCGTATACTATTTTTTTTTCGTGGACAATTGTGTGAAGAAAACTTGAAAAGTAAGGTTTGCAACAGTAGTTCTCATTTGTTTCGGAAGAGCCTGGACCTTTAGAGTTTGGTTTTACTTTCAACAATCGCAGCAAAGCTTTCTGAAGAGGGTTGTCACGGACCCGAAATCATGATAAAAGCAGTGTGCAGCCACGAAAATCAATGTCACTTTGCCTGCAATTTTGTAACAAAAAACTTGTCTTCTTTTTAAATATAAAGGCAAGAGGTCTTGGGCCGGTTAATCACTGTCCAATTTTTTTATTGTTTTAATTGTCTGAACTGGGGTAACATAGAAACGTTGGTATTAACAAAATGTATAAATAGTGTTTTTATCTTTTAAAATGCAGGAAGTAAGGGGTGTTTTTAGACATGTGGCTTTCGAGAAAAAATAGAAATGTTTTCGGGAAGGTGGCCGCCATGGCTGGCTCAAATAAATTCCTGTTGAGAGATCCAATTTTCGACCACTCGGTGGCCATATTTTTGCAGCATTTGGGACCGAATGTTAGCAATAACGCGTCGAATATTCTCTTCCAAGGCGTCAACAAGGCGTAGACTGTTGACTGTTTGTCTGAAGTCTTTGGAGAAATTCGAAAAATGAACAAGAGGAGTCGAATCATTGTGCACCATGACAATGCGTTCAAAGACCATGTCACGCATCGGATCAAGCTAGCGCCTTTTTGACCGGTCAACAAATCAAATTGATGGGTAATCCGCCGTACAGCCCTGACTTGACACCCAGTGACTTCTTTTTATTCCCGCACATCAAGAAAAAAATGAGTGGTCAACGATTTTCGTCGCCAGAAGGTGTTGTTGAAGCGTTCAAAGACCATGTTTTGGAGGTGTCTCAATCGTAGTGGAAAATTGCGTCGACAATTGGTTTGAGCGCATGCAAGAATGTATAAATCATGCTGGAGAATACTTTGAAAAACAATAAAACCATTTTTGATGATAAGTATTCGCATTTTCATTATTAGAAATATATCAGAAATATATATAGCAGCCCTCGTGTAAAGCATTTTCTAGAAGTTCTGAAACCAAAATCGTATTCACTAGTCGAAGTAAAAATTAAATATTAAACTTATGTTAGTTTGTGTTGGAAAATAATTTGGGGTAACTCAGGAGCCACAGATAAATGTTGGTATTAACAACATGCAGAAACCTTGTTCTTGTCCCTTTAAATGCAGGGAATATATGGGGTTTATATCGATTTCCATGCATTTTGAAGGAAAAACGATCGTAAGAGTTTCAACATCAAGAGTCCATTGGGCACAACTGCTGATAGCGACCATTCTTCAAATGCACACATTGCATCGCTTGTTCGTTACTTGGATTTAATTTTGTTCAAAAATATCTGAAACTTTATGTTACCTTCAGGTGGTGATGTCCGAATAAACGAGTATTTAAGCTTCAAAATGTATACAAGCATACAGCCGTAGTGTTTAACATTTTTATAGCAAAACTCAAAGCCGACATTCTGTAAAGTAAACGAGAGCTGTAATGTTAATAACAACAGGTCTGTCTAAAACAGCAATCATTGTACTGCCAGGATAATAGTACTACGCTGGTATAAATCATAGTAAAATTGCTTTAATTTCAGAAATCCTTCATCTTCATCAATTATTTAAATTATTGTGTTTTTTTTTGTTAATGAATAGGTTACCTTTCCCTTATATTTGTTTGGCAACTTAAAAAAACAACTTATTGCTCAAAAGCCCTTAAAACTTTGTCCACCCTTTTCGATGCACACAACGTATGTGTGTCAATTGTAACAAGAGCCTCCTGGAGTTTAAATAGAAACTCCGCTTAAAAATGCTGAATGTGGATGGAAACTTTTAGCCATGCGGTGTGTTTTGTAATAGCAGAAATATGTCATTTGTTGAAACCTTCTATTTGGTTGCAGTAGCTAAAAAAACATACCGTGTCTGTCTGGGATGCAGCCAAGCATTTTCGCATTTTCCTTTTGATCCTGGGGATGAAAAAATTATGTTAAACATGAACTAATTCACAATGTTACCGTGTCGTCGTCATCATCACCGTCTTTCACGTCCTTATGCTCATCTCATTCTGGTGGATGCTGTTCTTGTTATTAGAAAGTACATAATTTTCACTTTTTCTCCACTAGATGTAGCACGCAAGAGATATGCATTAAAATGCTTTTAATATAATTAAAATGTTGTTTTCCCTGCGATGAATGGCTGGATGGATGGGCGACTGCTGTCTCCGCTTCCTAGCAAATGCTGGGAAAGCCATTCACACAATTTGGCGAGGAACCGTAGACAACATTCGGCTGCTCAAGTGAAATCTTTCAAGTTTGAAGGGAGACACAAGAGATATTGTTGCACTTGTGGAATAGCGGAGATACTGCACAGATTAGAAAACGCCAAGGGTAGGGAGTAGGATTGCAAACGTGGCGCTTTAAGTGTAGCTTGAAGGGCTATAAATATTATGTTGAATTTATTTCCCACGTTGTTTTTTTCGCAGTCATCTCCGGCGCTTGTTCAAAAGTTTTCTTTGTGGGTGGTTCGCGGAAATATTGGCTAGTCTTTTTTTCTCTTACTCGCGCCCGGTCTAGTGGGGAGGTTATGCTCTTCTGCCTTCTTTTCGCCAGGTTCTTGCCCGGCGCGCCTGCTGTAGATGACTGAGTGTGTGTGTGTTGGCTAAACTGTTACTTTTAGCTTTACTTCCGTTTTAATACATTCATCAACGTCGCAACATATTTGCTGATAATGCGATTTTTCTTCCATTCCTGTACGTTGTTTGCTCTTGTCTCTCGTATTTCGCCCCCGCCTACGTTTGGTGTGTGCTTCTCTCCTATCAATTGGTGTTTGCCATTCATTACAGTTCATGTCTTCTTTATGCAGTGTTGAGATATAGAGAGAAAGAAAAAGAGCGAGCGGGTAAAAAAATGAACAACGATGAACGCAGCGTTTGAGGATTTCTTGCAATTTTTCATTTACAGTTTTTTTGCGCTCCGCTCGTATGATGGTTTTTGCTGGAGAAAGCGATATCAAAAGTGTAACTTTCGGCTTCAACGAATTGTAAGTACACTTCAGAGCATACTAGTGATCGATATATTGGCCATTTGGCGATCCGAAAGACCTCTTGAACATGAAAAATTGTTGCAGCTCTAAGCAGGCCTACCAGTATGTACGGGTCGATTTAAAAATCGCCCAAGTGACAAAGAAAATCGTATTCTAGGTATCAAAATAAGAAACACTGCCCGAGGCACCATACCTGTAAAACGGATTCTGATGTCCCGACTTTTGACCCGTAGAGTAAAAATTTGAAAAATACCACTTTGACCCATAGGGTTTTTGATAGTTGTTCATGTTGTTGTTGCTTCATCTTGTGGTGTAGAGGTTGGTGGATTCATTGTAAAAAAATATAAAAAAAAACCGGTAAAAACTATATACTTCAAACTCTGATAACAATAACGTAACAATCCACGAACAAAATTAAGCACACACACAAACATGCCTTGTTAAAACAAAGATAGTATCTTTAAAATGACGAAATTTCTTTGGTTCAAAGAAAATTTTGTTTGGACTCCTTTGGGGTCAAAGTGTGGTTTTTCAAAAGTCGGGATATTAGAATTCGTTTTAGAGGTATGGTTCTTCGGGCAAAGTTTCTTATTTTGATCCCTAGAATACGAGTTCCTTGTCACTTGAGTGATTTTTTTGCCTCCCTGCAAATCGGCCAGCCCTAATGTACACACAGAGAAAAAAAATAGTTGACATTCGGTTGGAACTACAATGAATCGGTTGCAAAAGAGGAATTAAGGTTGCAATCACCAAATGTTTATAATCGCAATGCGTATTTGGTTTAAAATGCTACAAGATGATAAATCTGATCATTGTACTGTACTCACAACTAATTGATCGGTGGTACCAATTAAACAAGAAAAAGGTATTACCATAACTGGTTGTTGCAGCAACTAATAGTTTTGTAAACATTTTGTTGTTGCTACTTACTATTAATGATGATAACTTCAACATGACCCAAAGTTATTGTTTAATGATATTTTTTAAAAAAATAAAATTAGAATAAGGGAAATTTTTTTAGACGCATGGTTTTCATTATGGCCACCTTTTTTCGGAGTTGGTCTTTTTGACAGATGTCAGTTGATTTGTGCTCAGTTTGGTTTGCTATTTTATAATAAATAAATTGACTCCGGAACAACGTTTGCAAATCGTGGTAAATTGGCCTAAAACGAGATGGCCACCGATCCTGATTTGTACAAGAAAATTTTGTTCAGCGATGAAGCTCACTTTTGCTTAAAGGATACGTTAATAATCTAAATTGTCGCATTTGAATTAAAATCCACAAGCCAATGTTGTGACGCCGGATCATCCTTAAAAAGTCACTCTTTTCTATAGAGCCATGGATGTTGAAGTGAACGACCTTTGGTTCCAAAACGACGGCACTACATGCCATACAGCAAACGACACAATCAATTTATTGAAGGAAACTTTTAGAGAGTGCATTATCTCGCGACGTGGGCCTGTAGCGTGGCCTCCAAGATCGTGCGATTTATCACCGCATGATTATATCACTTGTCTAAGCAGGTTAGACCCACTCGGTTGACGTTTTGAAAGAGAAAATTCGGCGTGTTATTGCTCTTAATCCTGCAAAAAGTTGCCGAAAATTGGGCCTATTGGCTGGAATTTATTCGAGCCTGCCGCGGCGATCACTTGCTTAAAATCATTGTTCAACATAATGGCAAACCCTTATCTTTAAAATAAAGCTCAATTTTTAGTGTGAGTCATACTATTGTTGTGAGGAACATACTATGATTTTATGTGCAACATAATATGGTTGTAAGAATCTTAATTTGGCTGTAGGCATCATAATATGGTTGAGTGCGAATCATAATATGGTTGTGGGGATCATTGTATGGTTAAGTTTGATTAATAATATTGTTATGAGGCCCTAAATATTGTTGTAAAGCTCATAGTATGGTAGTGTGTGGATAATATTGTTGTGTCAGAACCATATACCGTATAATAGAGTATGATCCTCTTCAAATATTGTTACCACAACCATATTTTTTTTTGTTCTTATTGGGCTTAAAATGGTCAATATTGTAAATAATTTTAATTGCATTTTTTAGTTCTTTCTCGGCGTTTCGTTAGCTTTTTTCCGACATTTTTTCTTCGTGTAGTCACACACGTTTCAGCCGTTGTTATTATGATTGTTACATGCTCAAAACTTACTTAATCTATTTAAATAAATCATTTATATAAAATTTCGTGTGCATTTGTCTCTGACCCTTGCTCTCAATTCTCTAAAATAATTCCCAGTTTTCTTTACGACTGATCTAGGTGCTAGGGCTTTTCGTCCTGCTCCTGTTCCCATAGTCCTGTGAGTTCCTCTCCAACACAGCGTAGGTGATTACACCAGCGTTTATCTGAGTATTAGACTTATTCATTGTTATCAACCGTCTGAACCAAAGTAATCCAATATAGAGTGGACGATTTAGCATTTTATATTTGAAACGGCTATAAAAAATGAGCAGACACTTTTTTTAAAGTATCTCTTTCTGTGTTTTGGGAAAGGTTAAACTTTGTCATTTAATAATGGAATACCATCAGATGCATTTTCTCTTCGCCCAATGGGCTGAAGATTGTTAGGCAGGAGATGAATCTTACTTAAAAATCATGTTTTCAAAGGAAGCTCATTTTCATCACGGTGGCTTTGTCAATAAGCAAAATTTCCGTGTATGGGATTGAGAGAACCAACACATGACTATTGAGAAGCCAATGCCTCCACAACGAGTTACCGTTTGGTGTGTATTTTGGGCTGGTGGCATCATTGGTCAACTTTTTCGAAAATGAGAAAGGAACCGCCGTTATCGTCACAGGTGAGCGTTACCGTCCCATGCTCAACGGAAACCAAAATTAATGAGAACGACATGGACGGCATTTGGTTTCAACAAGACGGGGCCACATGTCACACAGTCAAAGCAAACATCGATATTCAATGCACTATTTTTGAATGTCGAATAATCAGCCGAAATTGTGATCTCAACTGAGCGCCTCGGAGCTGTGAGCTTAAGCCCTTTGGATATTTGCGAGCCATTATTTCTGCAGGGAGCCATTAAGAATAAATGTTACGCAAATCATCCAGAGACAATTTAAAAGTTGAAAGATGGATCTCTTCAAATTGCCATTGAAGAGATCCAACCTGAAACAATCAAAAATGTACTGACAAATTGGGTTGATCAGATCTAAGGTACTACTAGGGCAGTTGTGGTAGTCATATGAATATTATTTTGTTCCATTAATTAACGACAAATTTCAGCCTTTGGAATAAAACCAGAAATTGGAAAAAATTATCAGTCCATGTTTTAGAAATCGCTCATCCTGTATGAAATAAAAAACATTTTACTAGTGGCGAATGAGACAAAATGCCTAAAAACCCCTACGCATTTCTCTTTTACACTTAATGCAGGGTATTAATTGAAAATGGTGAAAAGGCGTCACAAGACGATTTAATAGTAGTCGATGCACATCCCATTGACAACAAACCAGTATCCAAACTAAATACACTCCCCCTGCCAGTGCAGTGACCCTATTGGTAAGAAAAAAATATCCCGGATGTAAGCGGAAATTCAATTAATATTTTTTTTCTTTGCGTATTTTCCCATATACGTACACTTGCAGTTCTTGTTGAAAACGTTTTGGTTTTATTTTCGTTCTCATAACTATAGAGGATCTTTTTTCCGAAACATTTTTTTTTCATTAAGTCTTGTATTCATAAAGTCTGCAAACATTGTGGGAGTATTAAATATTGTTTGCTTTCAAACTCATCCTCACACTCCCGGTTTCTTACACAGCCATGCTGAGCGACACACACACATACGATACTCACTTTCAACAACACACACGCGTTTGAAGGATTCGTGTGTGGCGGATGCTTGGAACTGTTTCCGTTTTAACGGTTTTTGTTTTATTTCCACCCCCTCCTCCACGTAATACGAATACTGCACTATCGGTGTAGTACGAATCCTTAAGTTTATTTGCTTAAGTTCGTTTTTTTTTGTATTTTTAATGGTTTTCATTCATTCGAGAGCCTTACTTGTTAATTATATTGTTTTTTAATAAAAACTTTTCGTCTTTTTTTACGCTCACACGTTGTTCTCGGTTCGTTTACTCAATTTCCTGTTTAAGTACACTTTTGTTCATGTGTTGTGTTTTGCGAATTTGCCTCAATTGCGAAAAATTAATTTAAATATGTTTCTTTTTCACAAATTAATGAGGAAACGCATTGAGTATTTGGTGGGTGGTGGGAGTATTTACTTATAATTTCCTGTTGCTAAAGGCTTTTGCCGGTAAATACTCGTAAATTGCAGTTGGCAATTGTGGTGGCCCATTTAAAGCTGTACATCCTTTAAAATCCGTTAAGTATAAACAGTGAATTTAAAAAAACTTCCATTGAAAAGGTTGCCCGAAATCTAACCGGACTTGGCATCGTACTTCTTAACAATATCAAATTTGTGATAGACAATTTTTTAAACATCTCTGAATGATGAGATATAAGTGAACTTCGTGTCCTTACTGTGCATTTTATTTTTAGCGAGGTAACAACCAGCATACCCTAGCGTAGAAAGTTGGATCTCTGTACCACCAGTTCCTGACATACATAATTGCTATGTTTTGTTGGGGTCGATCCTAGGACCGAATTAAAAACATTTACAATAGAAAAGTGCAATATTTGAGGAACCATAGATTTTGACAAAACCTTCTGATTTTTATTTTGCGTACCGATTAAGTATCAACCAATGAAAACGACACTAATTACGGCAATTGCTATTGAAATAGGAGAGAAAATATAAGGTTACTACATGGTCACGGCAACAATAGTATGTTCTCTGC
Source organism: Hydrotaea diabolus (assembly GCA_963513945.1). Taxonomy (NCBI): domain Eukaryota; kingdom Metazoa; phylum Arthropoda; class Insecta; order Diptera; family Muscidae; genus Hydrotaea; species Hydrotaea diabolus. Next base: position 46,345,693 of record OY740717.1, on the reverse strand, counting down.
AATAAAAATATGGTCGTCTCATCCACAGTGTTGTTTTTTGAATTTCATTTTGACAATACGAGGGCTGCTATATATATTTCTGGCCTAATAATGAAAATATGAATATTTATCATCAAAAATGGTTTTATTGTTTTTCAAAGTATTCTCCAGCATGATTTATACACTTTTGCAAGCGCTCAAATCAATTGTCAAAACACTTTTTCCACTTCGATTGAGACACCTCCAAAACATGGTTTTTGAACACTTCAACAGCATTTTCTGGCGACGAAAATCGTTGACCACGCATTTTTTTTTGTTGACTTTAAAATAAGTCATTGGGCGCCAAGTCAGGGCTGCACTGCGGCCGACGTTTTGGCCGGTCACAAAAGCGCTAGTTTGAGCCGATGTGTGAGAGCTCGCATTGTCATGGTGCACAATGATTCGTCTTCTCTTGTTCGTTTTTCGAATTCCTCCAAAGACTTCAGGCAAAAAAATTGTGGTGTACCACTCAGAATTGACCTCCTACGTTTGACCAGTTTTGCCGAAGAAACAGGCGACCATTTGCTTCGAAGTGCTTCTTCCACGAACAACTTTCGTTGGATTTGGCTCGTCCTCGAAGACCCACACCATACTTCATAGCCATACAAAGATTTAAGTACATCGATGCACTCTTGTCCTGATAATCCACGTCGAAAGTTGTAAAAAATGATCGCAAGAAAATGTTTACGAGTTTATTCCATATGTAATGTTTAAACTTGATGCGGACAAACCTGCTTCGATTCAGGCCTTAGAGCAAAACATCACGCGTGTCATTCGTCAGTTACCAGTCGAAATGCTCGAACGAGACATCGAAAATTGGACTTAACGGATGGACCATCTGAGACGTAGCCGCATCTAACATTTGATAGACATAATCTTCAAAAATAAATGCCAAAGAATGTTTTTCAAATGATAATAAACATTTTGAATTTTCTGTGTTTTTTTTTTTTAAAGGAGGGAACCTCGAAATGGATCACGCGTTAGAACAGCTTCAACACACACATATTCATAAATATTATTTCTGTTCAGTTTCTCAGTCAAAAGTTGTTAACCGATTTCAATGCAATAAAGCTCATTTGATTAAAATTATATTAAAATAAATGCTTTTAGACAGATACTGTGATTTATCTCGCACTATGTTTTTATGAATTTTAAAATTTTTTTGTTTTTTAAATTGTTGTTTTTTTCAAAACTTTAACGATATACTCGTATCTGGTACAATGATGCCGACAGCCCAAAATCCACACCAAAAAGTGACTCGTTGTGGATGCATTGGCTTCTCAACAGTCGCGTGTGGGTTCTCTGAACTCCATTAGCTGCAATTTTGCTCACTGACATAGCTACCGAGATGAAAATGAGCTGCATCTGCAAACACCATTTTTTGGTCATTACTCATCTCCTACCAAACAATCTTCAACCTATTGGGCGAAGAAAAAACGCAACGAATGGTGTTCTAAAGGATGTTTTTTATTGGGGTATAGAACTTTAAGTTGGCATCACTTTTTTAACTGGCGGCCATTTTGTCAGCTGTCAAGTGATTAATATTTAGTTTGGTTTGTTTCATCATGAACAGGTTGACAAAAGAACAACGCTTGCAAAATGGGCCGAAAATGAGATTCATCTCGATGCTGATTTTCATCACAAAATTTTGTTCAGTGATGAGGCTCATTTTTGGTTGAATGGCTACGTCAACAAGCAAAATTGCCGCATTTGGAGTGAAGAGAATCCACATGAGACCCTTGAGACGCCATTACATCCACAAAAACTGACTGTTTGGTGTGCTCTATGGGCTAGTGGAGTCATTGGGCCATACTTCTTCCGAAATAATGCTGGAGAGTCAGTTACCGTTAATGGAGACCGGTATAGAGCCATGATAACCGACTATTTTGTTCCCGAATTGGATGGCATGAATGTGGATGAGTTGTGGTTCCAACAAGACGGCGCTACATGCCACACAGCGCACGTCACAATCGAATTATTGAAGGAAACATTCGATGAGCGCATAATTTCGCGGAATGGACCTGTCAATTGGCCACCAAGATCGTGTGATTTGACACCATTGGATTATTTTCTTTGGGGATATGTGAAGTCGCTCGTCTACGCCAACAAACCAGAAACGTTAGGGGACTGGGAAGCCAACATTCGTGGCGTTATTGCCAACATACGGCCCCATATGCTCGAAAAAGTGGTTGAAAATTGGACCTGTAGAATTGGCTTTATTCGACCCAGCCGCGGCGGCCACATGCCCAAAATCATATTTTAACATTAATGGCATAAAATTATCCTTCCAATAAAGCCAAATTGATGGACATTAAAACGATTTTCTTGTGTTTTATTTCAATTCGAAGTTCTATACCTCAATAAAAAACACCCTTTACTATAAAATGACAAAGTTTAACCTTTTCAATAAAGCCAGCAATTTGAAAAAACTATTAGTAATTTTTTTAAAGCAGATTTAATTTTAAAATGTTAAATCGCCAACCCTATACATTTTTAAGTGTACATTAGAACTTTTTGTTTTAAAGTAAAGGGTGGTTAAATTTTAAGGGCCGATGTTTAATGTGAATCACACCTAAACATCAAGTTTCTTTTCGCGTTTCTTTTGATATTTCTTAATTTCAGGCAAACTCAATTTTAATCGTGGAAATATACATAAGTTATTCAGGCTTATTATGTAGTGGATGATAAATTTTCGAAGAAAATCAGCTTCAGTGATGAGGCACATTTTCACCTCAGTGGATTCGTCAATAAGCAGAATTGCCACATTTGGGCGAATGATTATCCAAGAGTGATTGTCGAAAAAACAATGGTTCACAAAGAGTTACTGTTTGGTTAGGTGCTGGCGGCATCATCGGTCCGCTGGCGGCATCATCGGGGCGTTTTTTTTTTTTCCAAAATGAAGCCGGTCAGGCAGTTACACGCAGAGAAAAGATATGGTTACACTATGGTCACCGCAACAATAATATGTTGTCTACAATAAAAGCATGTTCGTCGCAACCATAGTATTGTTTTTTGAATTTCATTTTGACAATAGTATGATTGCGACAATATTGCTTTTGTTGAAAAGTAACAATAGTATTATTGCAAAATTTAGAAATGAAAATATGGTTGTAGCAACCATATAAACATGGTTGGTGCAACAAAAGTATTGTTGTTTAAAAATTTCGCTAACAATAATTTGATTACGGTAATCATACAGTATGGTTGCGACTATGAACATAACAAAACAGTTTTTATAGAGCATACATGTATGTGTGTGCGTATGATTTTTGATATACAAAAAAAAACACATACATGCAGTGAATGGTTGCTGTCCATTAAAAAAAACAACACTCGGAAGGTAGTTTGAGGGATTTTTATTGTGTTTACTCTGTTCGGTGAAATACTCTAATACCGACTGGTTCTCGTTTATTTAAAATCTGCCTACACTTAAGTATATAGCAATTGATCATGCTTTAATAACATTCGTTACTTGGTGTCTACGGATGATGAAGTGACATTCACCCCTGCTGGCAACTAAAAGTATTTTTGACCGTTGGAATATATATTTTTGTTTCTTGAATGAAATGTTTAATAAAAACATGGCCTCAAATCTGGCTATGAACTAATAGTAATGCAATTTAATATAACATACTTAATAAAAATCTTTATTTTTAAATAACAACAATAACCAATCCTAATAAATAATTTTGGGGATCATAGTATGGTTGAGTGTGAATCATACTATGGTTGTCGGGATCATAGTATGGTTGCGTGTGAGTCATACTATGGTTGTGAGGATCATACTAAGGTTGTATGAGAAATATACTATGGCTGTGAGTATCATAATATGGTTGTGAAGATAATAGTATGGTTGAGTGTGAATCATACTATGGTTGTGTGGATCATAGTATTGTTGTGGAGATCATAGTATGGTTGAGTGTGAATCATACTATGGTTGTGGGGATCATGGTATGGTTATGTGTGAATCATACTATGGTTGTGAGGACCATAATATTGTTGTGCCACAACCATATACCAAACAATAGTATGATCCTCTTCGAATATTGTCACCCCAACCATACTTTTTTTCTGCGTGTAGTGAATGGTGTTCGCTATCGTGAGTTGATAACGAACTTTTTATGGCCCGAACTGTGTGCCACTTGCCACACTGCTAACGAAATAATGACTATTTTGATCGACAAATTCAATGGCCGTGTTATCTCACGTCGTGGCAATGTTATTTGGGCGCCATGATCATGCGATTTGACAATGTTGGACTTTTTGCTTTGGGGTATTTGAAGGGAAAGTGTACGTCGATAAGCCAGCAACAATTCAAGAGCTAAAGGATGAGATAATTCGGCACATTAACGGCATAGAACATCAATTAAGCCCCAGCGTCATCTTAATTTGGACCACCGGATGGATGTGTGCCGCCGAGGTCGCGGCGGCCATTTGGCCGATATTTTGTTCCATACATAATTAAACTATGCCATTATTATCATTATAAAAAGAAATGACATTAATTTCCTAAATAATTTGTTTTTTATTCAAAATCAACATCGCCCCTAAAATTTAACCACCCTTTATTAAAATAAATTGTTATCATTGTGATTAAATAATGTTGGATCTTTAAGATACCTTGGTTTCGATTCGCTTTATTAAAGGTTTTTAAAAAATTTTTCACCCAAAGGTGTATGAATGAGCAATTATTTTAAGTAGAGTTGTTAATATTTTATTCGAGGCCTATAAATTCATAATTCGTTTGAAAAGCGCTTCCATAGCCAATTTAACTGGTCCTAAATTATTTAATTGGCTCTAAATTATTTAATTGGTTCTAAATTATTTAATGTATCAGTTAGTATGTTTACAATTTATTTCTTCTTTCTCAAATTATTGAAATCAATAAGAGGTTTACAAAAAATTTTATGAACGTAAAAACGTTTCTAACATTGTCACCATCGTAATTTACTTGGTAATGTCATGACTGTGGTAATAAAAAAAATTAAGGAGGAATATAGCACGTGTCTGCCTAGTTTTTAATATTTAATATCATTGTTTTCCCAGGAAATTTATCGCGGATGACCGGTATTTATCGGGCGGGAATTCCCAGAAGAGACACTCTAGAACACGCCTATTAATATTGGCAACTAGGCAGAAACGTACAATATTCCATCTACGGAGTTCCTCTAACAAGTGTCATTAAGGTCAACTTCAAGTTTAAAAATCAAGCAATTCAACCATTCTTACACAAGAAGTGTCCCATACACAGGTTGTTTTTAATTCCCATTATTAAGCTTTAATGCAAAATGTTATTACCATCAGTTCCCCTAGAACGACAAATAATTAATAATGAAAACTTTATTAAAAACATACATCATATTGCTGACTTAATTTCCTATTTAAACAATGGCACCTTTTCGCACAATAATTGAAAAGTCATTTGCATGTCGTATTAAACAATTTCGTCCTATTTTTGCCTTAATTCCCTGCTTCTTTTAACAATTATCTATGGTAATCTTCAAAACAGCGTTTAATGTGTATTTAATACTTGTCCCTTTATTCCATGCGGCGTTGCATGGATGAAGGCGAAGAAGAAAAACAATTTCATAGTAATGTTGCTTTCAATTTCAGACGGGTCTTGTGCATTTTAAACAGCATTACTTTTTCTGCTTAATGAAAAAACAAAGGCCTTGAGCCTTTTAACCGGCGGCAGCAACCACAAAAACAACAAGCAACGACGGCGACGTCGACAACAGCCACAGCGAAATGTATTTTAATAAAATAAAAATTAAATTTTCATAATTCTCTATAACCCCCTTGATGAGAACAATAGCACCAACAATGCTGGGAGTAAAATGGTCATACAATTTCCCACAGTTTCCATCGTTTTTTTTCGGACAAAACAATCAGTAGCAACAGTGTTTATAGCCGGCAAAAAAAAGAAATACAATAAAAAAGGAATAAAAATCTGCGCACTTTTTTAAAAATGTAAATTTTTTTTCGCCATAGCCTTTCGCTGTACCTTCATGGGGGTATTAGCGTTCTAATCTTTTTATTTCCACATGAATATATTTTTATTAAATATTTTTTTTCGTACGCTTGCCTCTGGTTTGAAATGCACAACAACAACAACAGTAGCTATGGAACAAATACTTCCTAGTCGTTAGAGTGAAACGAGATGGGTGTGATCAGTTAGGAAGAAATGTTTATAACCCGAAGCAATAGTTAGTTAGCAATAGTAAAAACTCCTGTCGGCATGATTAAAAAGAAAAAAAGAAGGAGAAAAAGATACGAATTAAAGTAAAGATAAATATTTAAAATATTAGCTTGAATTTATTGTGTGTAAAAGAACTCTTTTGCATGCTTATTGAAAATTTTTAAAAATACAAATGAAAATGTTTCTAAATAAAGAGTAAGTCGGTGGGACTACCAAAGTCTTTGCAGAAAGAAAAAAATGTTACTGACAATACTTAAAGAGCAACATACTCTTGTTGTAGCAACCATATAAATACGTATTGTTTGTTACCTTTGTATGGTTATTTTAAACATAATATAAGGTGATCCATCTAGAGGTACTTTTTTAGAACAAAAAAATATAAAAATTCAAATCAAGTATGGAATCTTTATTGGTAATTTGAAAGGACATTTTATGGCATTTATTTTTTGAATATAATTTGCTTCGAAAACCTGAATCGTAGCTGGTTTGTCAGCATTGACTTTGGACTTTCGTAATCCCAAAAAAATGTCTAAAGGTGTGACTCGATCTAAGTGGCCAACTCACCTGTCCAAACGTGAAATTAGCTGCTTTTCGAAATGACCTGTCAATCGATCCATTGATAGAGATTACGGGCTTTATTTTTAAGTACCATAACGATCGATATCATGGCGAGATAGCAAGCACCATTCACGGTTACGTTCCGGCCATCATCATTTTTGAAGAAATATGCAACGATGATTCCACCAGCTGATAAACCGCACCAACCCGTGATTTTCTCTGGGTATAATGGTACCTCTTGAACCTTTTTTTGGAGCTCTTCAGCTCAAATGCGGCAATTTTGTTTATTGAGTTTGCCGTTGAGCCAGAAATGGGCATCGTCACTGAACAAAATTTTGGTCGAAAACAGCGGATCTTCCTGTTTCTCACCGAACGCTCATTTCCATAATACAGTTGCCAACATTTGAATAAACTATTTTCAAAAAATAAATGCCATTAAATGTCCTTTCAAACTACCAATAAAGATTCCACACTTGATTTGAATTTTTATATTTTTTTTGTTCTGAAAAAATACCTCTAGATGGATCACCCTTTATTGTGAAACATACACACAAAGAAAAAGTTAGTTGGAAGTCGGTCCTAACTACAAATATTCGGTTAAATAAACATGTTTTCAGTTGCAATCACCAACATTCCATGGTATTGATGGTTACATGTTTCAACTTACCATAAGATAGTAGCTACAATATTATTACGATTCTTACAGGTATTAAGTAGGTTATGCCAATCGAACTCAGTAAAACCATTGGTTGCCAAATTTATTTGTTATAAAAACCTACCAATTATGAAGTAAATGCTACTTTGGTACCAATTATTGGTGTTGACAACAGAGGAACTCTTTTTAGTTAACAAACGCCGAATAAATTATTTCTTCTGGAAATGGAAGACTTTGGTGATTTTAGTAAAATCTTAAAAGAACGGCCCTGGTAGGTTCGAGTTATTTTATGGGCAAAGGAATGGCCATATGAAATAATTTAAAAAGTAGTAAACAATATTTTGGTTTATTGAATTATCGTGATATGATGTCTTAATAAATATAGAGTTTATTTTTGTAGAACATTTGATCTACCTATCATTAAGAATGAAGTGTCCTTTTTGTTCTTCTTTCGAAAAAGTGAAAAAAATTATGTCACATTAATTTCAGTTGAGGCGTGTTCTTTTGTAATGAAATATTATAAATGTTTTTAAAACTGGTTGATTTTTGGTAAAATATTCTACTAAATTATTCTATTTTCATTTTAGTATAAATCGTAAAAATAAAATCAGAATATTTTTAATAGAAAACGGTCTATAAGTATTTATACTTTTCTTAAAAAAATATAAAAGACCGAATAAATATAAACAAAAAAAAACTAAACAAGTAAAAGATGTTAAGTTTGGCAGTGCCGAACTTTGGATACCCTCCACCAGATTCCCAAATAAAACCAAATTTGGTGCGGAAGTGTGTTCTATATATAAATCTTTATGTGCAAAATATCACTTCGATAGGTCAAGTTTGTGGTGAGTTATAGTCATATTATTTCTCAAGGCCCATAAGGCCGTTTGTATGGGAGGTACAAGAAATGGTGGCCCAATATAAACCATTTTTACATAAATGATTGCGCCTTGCAAAATTTCAGTGATTTTGCTCAAGAAACTGGACGGTTATTTCCAAACAAAAAATTAATTTTTAGTGTCAGTTGCTAGGTTAACTACACATGTTTGTGCCAAACTTCAGCTCCCTAGCTGTTTTCATGCAGGCTCTATCTTGTTTTCAACAGACGGACAGCCGGACAACATGACTAGATCGTCTTAGAATTTTACGAGGATCAAGAATATATATACTTTGTTGGTTCCCCGATGATTATTTCAATGTGTTACAGACAGTATGACAAAACTAATATACCCTCCATTGTATGGTGGAGGGTATAAAAAAAATATATATTTTAAAAAAATATCAATGAATAAGTTACGTTCAGTATGGAAACCAAATTCTACACAATAGAGCGATTTGAAATATTATTAAATTTTTCTAGCCATTTTTTCATTACCTACAAAACATCACCTATATGAAAGTAAATATTTTTTTAGCACATCTGTAGACAAGATTCCAAGCATTCATTTGAGGCATTTTGTGGCACATTAACCCATCAGCAGTCGGAAATATTTAGTTTTAAATTACATTTTACCACACTTAAATAATTAAATATACGAGGACTGCTTTATATATTTCTGGTCTAATAATGAAAATGCGAATATTTACTTATATTATGATAAATGATGACAATGATTTGTCTTCTCTTGTTCGTTTTTTGAATTTCCCCGAAGACTTCAGGCAAACAAATTGTGTTGTACCACTCACAATTGACTTCCTACGTTGCTCAAGCGGAACAGTCGCCACATGATCAGTTTTGCCGATGAAACAGGCGAAGACGAGCTTGCTTTGGCTCGTCCTCGAAGACCCACTCGGTCGATTGCTGTTTTGTTTCGGGCTCATACGCATAGATCTATGTTTCATCACCTGTGACGATCTGAAAACCGTCTGTAGAAGCACCGCGTCCATATTTTTTCAAAATTTCTTTGCACCAATCGACACGAGCCTTTTTTTTTTAGAGATTGTCAAATTGTGCGGGATCCAACGAGAACAAACCTTTTTTACGGCCAGGTGTTCATGCAATATCGAATGTATGATGGTGAAAGAAATGCCCAAGGATGGCTCTGTCTCACGGTATGTCACTATTATCCGTTCACGCACGGTATTAATTTTCTCTGGCAACGGCCGTTTTTGGACGACCTTCGTCTTTGAGCTAGCGTCGGCCACGATTGGATTCTTTAACCCAATTTTTCATAGTGCTATAGGATGGTGCTTCATCGCCTTACAAAGGTTTAAGTACATCGATGCACTCTTGTCGTGATAATCCACGTCGAAATTTGTAAAAAATGATCGCACGAAAATGTTGACGAGTTAATTCCATTTTTTTGCCAAATTGATATTTTCAAGTCACTGTAAACTACACAAATGAACCACGTACGTCAAAACGTTCTGAGTACGTTTATTTTAATAAATGTCAAACTTTCCAATGGAAATGTCAGATCATCGCTTAGTGTTGCCTAGGCCAGAAATATATACAGCAGCCCTCGTATTTGTGCAGACAAACTTTTTTAGATTCGAAAGTAAAACACAAGTTTAAAAAAAGCTGCTCGTAATTCAAATAATGAGACAATTGTTTTAAAACGTTAAATGTAAAAAATTCAATTAAATCACAAAAATATTTTTTTGGGCAGATAACAGAAAACATAAAAGTTTACCGTCCAGTTAGCAAATGCTCGTTGAGACAACAGAATTCAAAGAGTACTTTCAGCCAATAATTTAAAACAACAACCAGTAAATGTACAAATTCAGTTACTAGTCTCTTGAACCGATACTGTACTGTACTACTGAAAATTGCCGTTTACCCAATTAACTTTAGAGGGTAGGGATGAACTACATGGACACTAAGTGCAACCAACAAAATTAGGGTGGCAAAATATACGGTTGTGGCAACAAATATTTTATCTGTGTGTAGTATTCTAGCCCAACCGAAGTAATGTGTCCAATTAGAACAACATTCCATTTATATTCCCTCTCTTTACACTTGCTTTAGACAGAGGCGCGAAATATTTGAAAAATTGGAATGGTGTAGGGTATCTCATAAGTCAGACTTAATTTTTTGTACTTGCTTTGTAGCGTTGGTTGTGTCCTAAAGCTATCACTGTTTTGTCTTGACAGTTAACTGCTTACTAGAAATCGCAACCATACGGTAGATAGCCGTTACGAGTACTATAATTATATTAAGCTAGAAAAAAGCTAAAGTGGCGTGGACGACGATATTATACCCTGCACTTCTGGATGTTCTAAAAAGACAATTGAAAGAAGTTGTTTGCCCCTTGGGGGTGATCTTAATTTAATAAGATTTTTCAGCTTATGTCATATGAGAAAATTTAATCGTTTCTGGTAAAATCGTAAAAAAACACGCATGTGGGCCCTGTATGTTAACCTGATCTGAATTTCTACAATTTATGTCCGTCCTTGGCGTAGGGAACTAACTTGTGACAAATCAGGATTGAATGTAATACGAGTATGTGACAGCGCATAGAGAAAGGCACCTAAGGGTAAAAAAAATCAATTTTAACTTTTTTTTTTTGATGTGGACAACATCTGAGCATCGAATGAGACCGATCCCATGCCCCAAAAGTGTTCCCTCCCAGAGATATGCGCGTTTTATGAAAGTGATGGTATACCAAAGATACACGTATTTAAATCTTTAAAATGGCTCTCCTGAACAAATCTGGTTTTTACCCTTAGGACCTTTTCTATATTGCGGGTCACATATGTTGATTTTTGAGCTAAAACCATAAAATCGGATTAACATATCTATAACTACAACCAATTCATGCACAAATTCAGTTCCAATAATCATCCTTATAAGTTAGGGTTAGCGATTCTTTTTTTACTTCAACCGATACTGTCAGTTCGTACTACTTATAATTTTAGAGTACTAAATCAACATTCGGTTATAGCGATTAAATAAATACATTGGTAGTACATGCAACCGCCAACATTCGGTTGGAAAAATTTCGGTTGAGGCAACAAAACTGTTCTCTGTTTGTGAATGTTTGAATGTTCTCAGACCATATTTGTCAGTAAAAGAATAAACCTTGAGCAACAGTTTTATATCTTTACACGCCTTTCTTAACCGCCACACTTGCTGAACGTGCACAACAAAACAAGTTAACAGACCATGTAATATTTTGGCCCTTTCTACCGCCTCCCTGACCACACCCGCACACGGAAAGTTCAAAATACCGCCAAATAAAATTATTACAGAACAGCATAAAATGTGGAATGCTGGAGCAAAAACAAAAAAAAACACTTGCCTATATTCATACCTACACAAGTATAGATGTAAATATATTTTTTGTTTAAAATATTATATACCCGCGAACATTGGTCTATACATGCATGTATAAACAACAACAAGAAAACACGTATATATGTATGCAAAATCCCTTTAGTAAAGCCGGCATTTTAACCGATTGCGCCTAAAACCATGCAAATTAAATTTAATGGAAAATTTATTGCGTTATACACCGACATTCAACCCCCGCACACACACACACACACACAATCGCACTGAGCGACTAAATAGGACTCAAACGACCAGTGAATTGCGACTGTATTTGTGCCTGTGTGAGGTTGTGTGTGTGTGTGGCTGTGTAGGGATATATGCCTTGTGCGGTTGTATTGGTGGCGCTATGGCGTTTGATAGTATTGGCGGCTGGGTTTTTATACAACCGCCACCAGGCGGTATGTCAGTTGAAAGTTGTAACTGGGTGTGTGTGCTATGGTTGTGTATGTATGAGTGTATGCGTTACTGATGCCACTGTGTTGCTATATTAGCTGTTGGCTGTGTGGAGTGGACCGCTTGATAATGGTAATAATGTTTACTTGGTGGCATAGCTGTTGCTACAGTTTTATACGTTCCATTGGTTCATTTTTGTGTTTTTTTTTCTTTGAATACTCCTCGCATTTCCATCATTTCGTTTTTCCGCTTATTTTCGTAATAATTTTTATTTATTTCCAGCTTTGTTCAATTTTCTTTGTTTCTTCTGCGTGAAGGATAAATTGTTTCTACTTTTGTTACATTGCGTCGTTAATGGTTACGAAATAAAACAATCAGCATTAATGTGCATTTGTATGGTGCTGGGACGAGCAAAGGGGGAGGGATAATAAAAAGTATGCTAATTTGTGAGTGCTGTTATTCTATCGGTTTTTGTGAATGATATTTTCCCATAAACAGTAGCCTTGAAAGCTTATTGGCATGGTGAGGAGGGCGGTCTTGTTTCCAAGGGCATCTGGGAATTAATTGATTGGTAATCAGTCTAATATTGGAGGAGATGTAAGGGAATATATACATCAACGAAAATTAAAATACATGAAGGCGGAACATACGATATAAGACATAATCAGGGTAAACATAATAACAATATTCGAGAAAATCTTTGTTTAAATAATAAAACAACTTTGTTTAAATAATAAAACGACCTTACTGTCACCAAACTAGCGAGAGTGGCTCTGGATATCTCCGAGGCTTTTGATAGACTCTGGCACGGTTCACTCATATCAATGCTGATTGCATTTGGTGTCGGTAATATAGGGTCATCCATCTAGAGGTTTTTTTTCAGAAGAAAAAAAGTATAAGAATTCAAATCAAGTTTGGAATCATTAATCGTAATTTGAAAGGACATTTTATGGCATTTATTTTTTGAAAATAATTTCCCTCAAATGTTGGCAACTGTATTATGGAAATGAGCGTTCGGTGAGAAACGGGATGATCCGATGTTTTCGACCAAAACTTTGTTCAGTAATGAGGCTCATTTCTGGCTCAACGGCAAAATTGCCGCATTTGAGCTAAAGAGCCACAAGAAGGGATACAAGGGGTGCAATTATACCCAGAGAAAACCACGCTTTGACGCGTTTTATAGGTTGGTAGAATCATCGGTCCCTATTTATTCAAAAATGATGATGACCGGATCGTAACCGTGAACGGTGCTCGCTCCATGATATCGGACTTTTTGCTAAGCTTGACGACACTTGGTTTCAACAGGACGGTGCCACTTGCCATACAGCAGCTGCTCAAACAATGGAGCTATTGAGAGGTCATTTCGAAAAGCAGCTTATTTCAAGTTTTGGACAGGTAAGTTGGCCGCCTAGATCAAGTGATATCGCACCTTTAGACATTTTTCTTTGGGGTTACGTAAAGTCCAAAGTCTATGCTGACAAACCAGCTACGATTCAGTTTTTGGAAGCCAACATTACGCGTGTCATTAAAGCCATACCGGTCGAAATGCTCAAACGAGTCATCCAAAATTGGACCCTCAGAATGGAAATCCTGAGGCGTAGTTGCGAATAACATTTGCAGGAAATTATATTCAAAAAATAATTGCCATAAAATGTCTTTTCAAATTACCAATAAAGATTTGAGTTTTTATATTTTTTTGTTCTGAAAAAATACCTCCAGATGAATTACCCTATACTTTTGCTCGATTTTTATCGAGCTTTATTAGAGTTTGCACTATAAGAGTTGTTGTAGATGGGTTCTTATTGAACAAATTAAGACTGACCGCAGGTGTACCACAGGGATCCGTTCTTTCTTCCCTTTATTTCTTATTTTCATTAGCAATCTTTTGGGTCAGACCGTGAATCCACCCTACTCTTTTGCGGATGACTGCAACCTCTGTCGTTCATATTCATTCGACTGTAGGCCGAATCTTCAAGATATTGAACTCAAAAGGCGAACTATGGATGAGACACTTGGCAGAGATTTGCTGGTCATTTCCGAATGGGGTCGAGTAAATAGGGTGGATTTTAATGCGCTTAAGATACAGTGCTGTTAGTTGTCTCACAAGCGATTCATTGGCCCAACAGAGTCGGCATTATTTATCGATGGTATGGATACCGAACAATCAGGAGCTCTTGATGTTCTGAGTATGAAAACAACGCGTGATCCATTTCGAGGTTCCCTACTTTTTTAAAGAAAAAACACAGAAAATTAAGATTGAATGGGAAATGTTTATTATAATTTGAAAGAACATTCTTTGGCATTTATTTTCTTAAGATTATGTCTATCAAATGCTGGCCGCGGCTACGTCTCAGATGGTCCATCCGTTAAGTTCAATTTTCGATGAATCGCCCATAGAGCGAAGCGATGTCGCTTTGGAACGTCGGGTAGCTTCAGTTCTTGCACAAGCTAAGTATTTTGTACGCTTTCAATTTTAGATCTCTACGTAAAATGCTCCACGTTCCATACGTCAGTCCGAGTTGCTGCAAACGGCGACGAATCGATGCTTTACATTCGACTCACTACATTTTCTTCACTGCGTGCTGGACGTGGTCTATTCGGTCGGATATAATCTAATAATGAATGCTGGGTTTCAAGATAGATGATGGTGTTGCAAATAGTACGCTCAGTAGACTGATTATGTGGACTATAAGTTGAACGAAGTGCACGAAACACATTCCTCACAGAACGTGAATTTTCGTAATAAAGTTGAATGATTTGTAAACGTTGTTCAGGCGTAAGTCTTTCCATGATGAAATGCCAAAGAATGCTAAACAAAAATAACATGAGAGCATGACACGGCTCACACGGGATCTGTCCATAAAAGGCTATTGAAAAAAGTATCTCTACTTGGAAAACCCATCAATGCGGTGGTCGTTGGGCGAGGCATGCATTCAATGTTTCGAAAGAAGCACTCAAGTGTATAGGCTTCCGAAAGCAGTGCGAGAAATATTTCACTCCTTCTGATCTTTCAATTTCTATACAACCTACATCAGGCCAAAGATACAACAAAGATACAAATACAACTCCCATATATGGACATGTGCTCCAGAATCATCCTTGGAGCTACTTGATCGTGTTCAAAGGAGAGCAATCGTGCTGATAGGTGACAGTGGAGTATCCAACTCTATTGTCTCCCCGGAGATCCGTTGGAGTGTGGGATGTGTGTCGCAGTAATATCGCTATTGTTTAGACATTCGTGGACTTATTTCTGGCGTGAGGATGTTAGGCAGGGATACACGACTTTCCAGGAATTCACACCCATTTGTTATCGATTGGTCGGTTGGCCGCACTATGCACTACAGATTGAATTCATTTTTTGCCCGCACTGGTCGTATGTGTAATCGACTTCCGGCGAATGTATTTTCCACTAATTATGGCTTCCGGATAATTCAAGACATATGTCAATAAACATTACTCCCTCTTTTCCCCCTAAACGCCCTTACTTCCCACTCACCAACGCAATGCATAGCATGTATAGGGCAAAACCATGAGTGATGGGCAATTAAAAAAAAAGAATTAAGTCACGAGGTACAGTGCGACCATGCAGAAATTTTGTTGTGTGCAAACATTTAAAACGTTGGGTATGGGTAAATTTTGATTTTAAAGTGTCAAAAGCAAATTTGAAGATCAGGCTAATTAAAATAAATAATTAAAACACTTAATTATGTGAATTTTTTTATACTATTTATATTTCCAGTTACTTAAGAGTTAATATGACGCAGAGGACACCAAATAAATGATTAAAGCCTCAGATAGTGATAAAAACTATAAAAAATACAGGGTTTTTCATTAAGGACATAACAATTTTATATATTAATACATACAGAGTATTTAGGATATAGAGTTCAAATTTGTTCCAGGTTTAAAGCAAATATTTCATTTTAATAATAAAGTTCGATTTCGGTCATATGACCACCGCGAGCCGATACAGCCGTGTACAGCGATCTAATCTTTGGACCCAATTTTCCACCACTCTTGCAGACATTTCGACCGGAACGTTGGCAATTTTGCGTTGGATGTTGTCTCTGAGCTCGCCTTAAGTTGCTGGCTTCTTGGCATATACCAACGAATTGATGTGGCCCCATAAAAATAAATCTAAAGGCGTCAAATCGCATAAGCGAGGTGACCATTCGACCGGACCATTTCTCCAGGTAACAGGTTTACCGAATTTGCCTTTCAGTAAATCGATTGTAACGCGTGCTGTGTGGCTAGTGTAATCGTCTTGTTGAAAGCACATATCGGCGATTTCAAGCTTATCCAATTCTGGCCATTTCGGTGGTAATTTTTAATGATTCCCAAACGTTGCTCGTAAGTGAACTTTACTATGTTGAAAATGTTGACTTTAACTTACGTTCTGACACTGAAAGATCATTAAAAATGTTTGAGGGTTCGTTGAAATAAAAATACGAAATAATAATGTCCCTACTGGTAAACCCGTTATTATCAACTGCTGATTTTATTTCACGATGTCTGTTAGTCCATTCGTCCGTAGATCTAAAGCTTGTTATTAAACTACAGGTCGCAATAGTTGTTCAATTTTCATGAAATGTTGACAAAGTAAGTTTTTTCACGGTCCACGGTCGAACGCTTTTGATATTGAAGAAAATCGCTTCAGATTAAGATATATCCCTCACATACTTGTTCATCCGATTTAGATGGGTTTGGCTCCAGAAGCCACATTTAAAATCTTATCGTGTTGAAACCTTGCACTAGGATCAACGTTATTGATATAAAGGAAAATCCGTTCATATGTAGATATAGCTCCCAGACTTTTATGTTAATCCGATTTTATGTCTTTGGTTTTAGAAAAATTTGGGCCACGTTTATTTCTTGGTCCATTGGCAGACTTAATTAAAATTTAAGAAATCAGTTAAGATTCATATTTTATCCAATTTTTTGCTTTAAGCTCTAGGAACCACAACTGACATCCAATCTTGATGAAATTAAGCATGAGTAAGTTTTTTTTGAATTCTAAATGTGTTGTCTTCTTATTGTGGATTATAGAGATTATGTTTCAATGTTATGATTGCTAAAAATATATTATAACAGCAAACCCAATGCTGTTGGGTAACTACAAAGACCTTATCAGTTATCTACACCAATTATCTATACCAAAGTTACATGCATTTCATAATTGATTGGTTGTTATAAGCACCAGTTATAACAACCAATAGCCTTACTGCATATGGTATAACCAAGTTGTTGGTTATACCATTTGTTCAAATATTTCTTGATTACATAAAAAACCTTAATTATTTTTTACCAAACTAAAGAGCTGTCCAACCATAAAGCACGATGTTAATTGTGAGCCACACCTAACATTAAGTGCTTTTGCCCAATTTAATATGGTATTTCTTTGCCCCAGTGTTTGACAAATTCATCCATAGAGAGGTACACAGTTTACTACGGCCTTAAGATTGATGAAACCTTCTGCGAAAATAGGCGTTAAATCAAAATACATTTTACTTTGCAATTTTTATCATCGACAAAATGTGTTCATAATCGGGAATTGTACGCAAATTTTAGAAAAACGGGTCTGTAGGAAGTGTATGAATACCTGCACATGCTCTCCCAGTTCCATCTGACATCGTTCGTTCATCAGGCCGTCCTTCTTCGAATAAGCTAAGAACAATTGAACAGCTAATGGATAACATAATTTAGCACATTAACAACAATGAACCTTTAATATGTCTCAGAGTCATTGAAAATATGGCCAATCGATAACAAACGGGTGTGAATTCCTAGAAATTCGCGTAACCCTGCCGAACATCCTCACGTCAGGAATAAAGACCACGCATACACCATGAAACTAACAGCGTCACGCAATGCACATTTCGACGATTCTCAAGGGAAACAAAAGAGTTGGATAGCCTACCGTCGCCTATCCTTTAAACACGGTCCTGAAGATCCAAGGATATTTTTGGAGCACCTGTCCATATATGGAAGTTGTATTCCATCTTCGGCCTGATGTAAGTTGTATAAATATTGAAAATATCAGTAAGAGTCAAATATTTTTTACACCGCTTTAAAAACCCTATGCACTTGAGTTCTTTTTTCGACACTTTGGACTCGCCCAACGAGCGTCACATTGCATTTTCATGCCAACAACATCAAGAGCTTCTCATTTTTAATAACCATTCCTTCGATAGAAATAGAACGATTTGGTTGGGTCAGCGAATCGCATTAAAATCTACTCTATTCACTCGACCCCATTCGGAAATGGCAAGTAAATGTCAGCAAAGTTTTTCATCCATGATTCGCCTTTTGTCTTTAATGTCTTGAAGACTCGGTCTACGGTCGAATGAATATGTATGACAGAGATTGCTGTCATCAGCAAATGAGTATATTGGATTCATGCACTGGCCCAAAAGTTAATCAATAAAAATATGAAAAAGTGAGGGAGAACGGACATAACCCTGTGGTACACCAGCAGTCAGTCTATGTTCTTTAGATGATAACCCATCTACAATATTTCGTATTGTGCGATCTCTAAGAAAGCTCGAAATAAATCGAGAAAGGGTACTACCGATGCCAAATGTCATCAGTTTTAATATAAGTGCACCGTACCAGACTATATCAAAGGCCTTGGAGATATCCAGAGCCACGACCTTACTCTCACCAAACTGGTGAGAGTAAGGTCTTGACTACAACGTTCCGGCAAGAACGCTATCAGGTCTCCGGTAGAGCGGTTTCTCTTCTAAGAGACGAGGAAAATCGTATTCTACGGATCAAAATAAAAAGCTTTGTCCGAGGTACCATACCTCTAAACGAATTATGATGCCCGGACTTTTGACACGTAGGTTAAAATTTAGAAAAGCCCCACCCACCTATTTTTTTGCCTCCCTACAAATCGACCCTTCCTAATATTCTCTGTTTTACCTTGGATAACGCTTAGTAAATACCATATGGACAATAATTCCCAGGCATAAAAACAAACATTTGTCGATTTAGTCGAAAAGAAAAAGCCCAAATCATCATCAAATTTCACGGGTCTTCCTCCTTCTTCTTCTCTTCCCTCCTGGCTTCTGCGGCAGGAGCACCACCGGCTGCAGCGGGAGCACCATCGCCAACACCGGAGCCTATGCTGGTGATCAAGTCTTTGACAAAGATACCATTGAAAGCTATACCGGGCCAGTAAGGTTCAACCTCAAGATTGGCGGCCTTCAAATGGGTGGAGAATTTTTCACCGGTGACGGCGATATCATGTTCGACCAAGATGAATGAGGCAAGGAAGAATTACCTGCAAACATTTCAGCCAAAAGGTTAGCTTTATCTAATGGGTCATTTGCAATTAACATCGTGCGTTTTACATGACATAATATTATGTCATGCCGATAATAGTGTGCAGAGAATATCCAAAAATCTTCAGGAAAAGTTTAATGCAGCAGTGAGATACTCAGAGGCTTGGAATATGCAAATAAATTTCGACAAATGCGAAACAATTCTTTTTCGGCCGGCCGTGGCAAAATGTAATAATAATATAAAGAGGAACTGGAAATTCTTTGGCAGATCGTGGAAATATTTCAAACAAAGATTGCGTCAAATACCTAGGTATTTATTTGGATAAATTTATTTATTTTAACACGCCTGTTAAGACACAAATTGTAAAGGCCAGAAATGCATTTTTTAATTACAAGTCACTTTTCTTCTCGAAACATATCACGCCTGAGGTAAAATGTCTAATGTACCAGGCGCTAATTCGTCCTATATTAACCTATGAATGCCCCATATGGTTTAATATTTCACAATGTTATATGGAACGAATTCGCAAATTTGAGACGAATTGTTTACGCTCATGTACATCTCTTCATAGGTCTAAACATAGCAAATATACGAAGTAAGAGGGCGGTTCGGAAACTACCTAGCCTAGCACAAAAAGCGCGGTATAAACAGAAAAAAGTTAAGTGTTTTGGAAACTTCCATCTCTGCTATGAACACATGTTAAATTTTGTTTCGATCTGGCAACTCCTTCATATAGAAACAGGTGTTCACAAAAGACGCATCCGCGATTTTTTTACAATGGAAAAATTAGAAATGCGTGGTGTCATTAAATATTTACATAAAAAAGGTTTATCGGGACAAGAAATTCATAATGATATGGTGAATGTGTTAGGTGAAAGTGCTCCTTCATATGCAACAGTAAAAAATTGGGTTGCTGAATTTAAACGTGGTCGTACAAGCATTGAAGATGAACCACGTAGTGGATGTCCAAAAACAGCAACAACGACAGAAATTGTAGCCAAAGTGCATGATATTGTTTTAAATGATCGACGAATAAAAGTGCGTGAAATAGCTAATAGCATGGGCATCTCAAATGATCAAGTCCATTCCATTTTGCATGAAGAACTACAGATGAAAAAGCTTTCTGCAAGATGGGTGCCGCACTTGTTAACAGTCGACCAAAAACGCATAAGAATGAACATTTCTCAAGCTTGTTTGGATCGTTTTCAGCGAAATAAAATGGATTTTAAGCATCGTTTCATAACTGTTGATGAGACATGGATCCACCACTATACTCCAGAGACAAAAGAACAATCCAAACAATGGACTGAAGCTGGAGGAAGTGCCCCAAAGAAGGCAACGGTTTTTTGAGACTTCAAAGGTATTTTATTGATTGACTATCTGCAAAAGGGTAAAACAATAAATTCAGAGTACTATTGCAACCTTTTAGATCAATTAAATATACAAATTCGAGAAAAACGTCCAGGCTTACAACACAAAAAAATAATTTTTCATCAAGACAACGCACCAGCGCACAAGAGTGTTTTAACAATGGCTAAAATCAACGAATTAAAGTATGAGTTGCTTGACCACCCACCTTATTCTCTTGATTTAGCTCCCAGTCACTTTTACCTATTCCCAAATCTAAAAAAAATCCTTGCTGGCAATCGTTTTACCTCAAATGAAGATGCAATTACAGTTGTAAACCACTATTTTGAAGACCTTGAGGAAAACAATTTTAATCAAGGGATAGAATTGGTAGATAAGCGTTGGACTAAGTGCATTGAAGTTTCAGGAGATTATGTTGAAAAATAAAAATATTTTTGAAAAACTAACTATTCTCTTTCATTGATAGGGTAAGAACTTTCCGTACCGCCCTCGTATGTATCTAATGCCAGATTGTATAATTCTGCGAATATAATAAGAATATAAAACTTTATTATAAAGTCCATAAGAAATCATATTGTACGAAGCACACAATGTTATGATAATAACCTTATTATGGACCCTTACTACGCCTGCGATAGTTATATACAAACAACCTTATCAACAGGTTTTGATCCCCCCGATGCATTTCTATACCTGGACAAACATGGGTATATACAGAACTCAGTAGGTATTCCCATTTTCAACCATCTGAATAGAAGAGCAAATGAGAAGGCTGTAAATAATGACAAAGTTGCTAACGATGATATTCGATTTGAAACCAGTGTATCAAGAAGGGATATTAACGTGAGACTGAAAATAGATAAAACTAAATTTTGGTGGATAAACAACTAAATTGTACTTCATTGTATCTGACCCTTTTTAACCCCATAAATACTTAAGTAGTGTTTTAAAAAAAAAAAACTTTTTCATTGAACCATAAAAAAATATAATTTATTATATAAAATATGTTTAAATATTTAAAATATTAAGCAAAATACTACAAATCATAAATAAACTTGAGTCCCATTTTCTGGGCTATGTGTTTTTATACTACTATATGGAATCTATTTTGTTTATTCATAGTTGCTATATGTATCTTAATGAATTAAAAAAAAATAAAACTGCAATAAAAATCGTGCATTTTACTATAACCAGCCGTTACTAATAATTTGTTTCATCATTTCTGAATTGTTTGATATCAGAATAAAAAGGTAAATAGATTTAATCGATTGCATAAAATTTAGTGTCCTGTTTGATTGAGCTGAATAATATGTTGATTGAAAATTTGCATAGTTTTTGATGTATGTAATTTTGATGTTTGACCTCAATTTCTCAAGGAATTTTTTTTATGGACTTTGTAATGGTTTCAGGTTAGTTTCTTTCAGGTTTCTTCAAGAAAAATAATAGCAAATCTCCCTCTTTTTCTCTCGCTGCCTTATTAAAAATCGTTTTCATTTAAGTTCCTGTTTAAGGTTTTGTTGCTTTGGCAAATATCACTTCCCTTTGAGTTTCTAGTCTTCTCCACGACTAGCATTGCCCCTAACTGGCAGCCTGCCTGCATCCATTGTAGTTCTGTGACTCCTGTTAATTTAGTGTAATACAAAAGACATTTATTACCGACCATAAATCCGCCCACAACATTGGTCATAATAGAAAACAGCAGCGGACGTTTTTTTTTTAATTTTTTTCTTTTTGTTTCAAATGAAATGCAAAAAGCATAGCAGCATACTACATGTATTCCCACAGAGTGTTTTTCTGCAAATGTCCTGTCTAGTTTCGTTACCACATTTCGCTGAGACGGACTCTGGCAATGTTAAGTTTTTTTTTTTTTGGCTGTGATGTCTCCTGGGCTGTCGTCCCCTTTAACCTCGACATCCGGTTTCATTGTTGGGTAGTTTTTGTGAATTTGTGCTCACTGCATCTTTTGCCTCCTTCATTTTCCGTTTCATTTTCTATTTGCATTCGTTTTTTTGTCATTGTCGGTACAATTTTGTATTTGCATTCTTTGAATTGTACGGCATTTCGGACTGAACCTACTAGCGACTGTGTTGTGGTGGTAATGGAGGTGGCGTTGATACAACGTCTGTGACTTTCCCAAAAACCATATTTGTTGTTTAACTAAAACTGACAGTAGTCGGCTGGCTGCTGCTTATTTGTATAAATGTCTCTCACCCCCGCTTTTGTCCTACGGCTGCTGCCAGCCTCTACAGTTCCACCCGGACCCGAGTCGAAGTTTTAGCCACTGTGTTGTTGTGTGATTGCTTAAAGGTTGGTTTTTTGTACTCTTTTTCTGGCAGACAGCAATTGTACATTTGGTTAGCCAAAAACTGTCTGTACCATGTCATTTGTAGGAAAAACAAAACAAAAAATTAAAAGAAATACGAAAAAAGCGAATAAAAGAGGGAGAGAGAGTATAAAAAGTGTTGCATAAAACACAATGACACATTAAATGTTACTTAAACTGGGTATTTGAGCAATCAAAACGTAGCTGGTCGGAAAATTCCAAAAAGGACAATGAAAAAAGAAAATTGCATATTTTTTCTTAAATTATGAGGGAGTTCAAATGACGAGACTTAGTACTAACTAGTTTCAGTTTTTAATGGAAATCATAAATAATTTAAAATTTTTATAATGAATACACTGTTTGAGTATTTAATTACATTTATTAATGACACTAAGGTGCAGCTCTATAAAAACCTATATAATTACTAGCCCCTCATTGACAAAATTATAGTCGTAACAAAGCAAATTGGCAGGAGTCACCAACAGGGCTTTGGAGTGGGGCCCCAGACATATGTATATTCTGGGTTCCGATTTCCGACTTGTAAACGGTGTTTTTTTAGACGTGTGGTTTTCAATCTGGCCATACTTTTTTCTTAGTTGGTCTTTTTGACAGCTGTCACTTGATTTATGCTCAGTTTGGTTTGCCATTTCATAATGAATGGTGAATGTACCAAAAACGGGATGGCCACCGATCCTGATTTGTACAAGAAAATTTTGTTCAGCGATGAAGTTCACTTTTGGTTGATTGGGTACCTTAATAACCACAATTGTCGCATTTGGAGTAATGAAAATCCACAAGCCATTGTTAAGACGCCGCACAGTGGCTGAAAATCGTTTTTCGTTGGCCAACATTCTGTAACTTTTGATCCGATCAAAATATTTAGGTTATTTTTTTAATGGCTAGATATTTAGTTCAGCTTGACTCAGTTTTAATTACATTAAAATTGATTGAAGACTTTTAAGGATTTCTAGGTCAAAGTTAAACTTTTGATTTTTTTTAACTTTTAGAGTGAAATATGGGTTTATTTTTTTATTTATTAAAAATTTAATATTTGGATTTTAATAATAATTATAAATATTTTTTGTAATAATGGAATTTTTTAAGGTTACACTCAAAAAAATTTTTTGCTGTCAAATTTGCAAATTTGTTTACACTCAAAGAATATTTACATTTAAAAAACGTTAATAATATTATCTAAAAATCTTGCTATTTCTACAGAAAAATGTATTATTTTGTTATTTCATAACGCCCCTAATTTTAAACGCTAGAGCTGTGACCACTTACAACAACTAAAGACTATAATGCTACCAACAATATAAAAAGTCCGCAGGCCATTATCGATGATAGCTTGCGAGTAGTAACCATTTATTTTTGATAAAAAAAATAATAAAACACCTTTTTTTGGCTACCTTAATCTGGATATAAAAGCTACAAAAGGCGTAAAAATTTTAAAAATCGGTGACAAAGAAATTACACTTTTGGCCAACGAAATCAAAATTTCAGCCACAGTGCGCCGTTACATCCTCAAAAAGTCACTGTTTGGTGTCCGCTATGGGTAGAGGAAATCAGTGGTCCATATTTCTTTTAAAATCAAACAGTCTATAATGTTATAGTCAATACGGAATGCATTAGGGCCATGATTAGTGTCTTTTTCGTGCCTGATTTGAAGGATGTGGATGTGGACGACCTTGGGTTCCAACAAAACGTCGCTACATGCCATAAAGACAACGAAACTTTTGGTGAGCGCATTACCTCGCGTCATGGCCTTCAAAACCATGCGATTTATTACTTTTAGTTTAAAGTGTCAACATTTGAAAATAAAGCTAATTCTGAAATAGATAGATAAAGATAAGATAAAGTGGAATTTGGCTACTTATTAAAAAAAATAATAAATCAACCCTCTGCACAGTGATCCGTTTGTTGACAAAAATCAGAAAACTTACCTTCTTTGAATTGAAATACTAAGAAAAACTTACCATCTTTGAATTGAAATACTAAGAAAAATCCAAATACTAATATCGCAAATATATTTTCTTAGAATTAGTACATTTGGGCTCCATATCCCTTTAAAGTGAGCAATTTGTATCCACAATTAATCAATATTGTATTGGCGTTCCTGGGTGGTACAAATTTATCGTTTATCGTATTTATCATTTTAATACAATTAAAATTATAACAAAATAAACTTAAAAAAGCATAGCAACTAAGGCTTTCAGCCTATAATATTTAATTTTATTAGATGAATATGTGAAAAAATTTGTAACTTGATGGCGCAAAAAAAAGCGTCACAAAATTCGGTAAATTTTTTTTACAATAAATTAATTTGGATTTTCGTCTTTTAGAAAGAAACGAAATCTTCGCCGATTTTTTAAAATTAATTTTTAAAAGAGTCTATGATGAACATTTTTTTTGTATTTTTATAGTTAACGTTTTGTTGTTTATTTTTCAGTTATTGTTAGACTTGAGGTCGTAAGCAAAAAACAGATATGGGTGTTTTTATAATTTATTTAATTTTATATAACCCAATATTGCGAACTGACTTCTTCGTTCATCATCAATGGTTATCACTAATACAAAACTGAGAACATAAACTTACAACAATACACAATTTTCTATCACGAATTATAGAATTTTTGTTAATAATTACATTTAAATAATTGTTTTAATTCTGTCTTATTGAACTTCTAATATTCAACTAATGTATGTCGTTCCGTCGGTACTTATTAACAATATGTCTTTATGTATGTGCACATCTATGAATGATGAATATTTTTTTTTTAAAAAACTCTCGATTTTTGATGCCAAAAAGCAAAAAAAAATTTTATTTATTTTTCAAAAATTTATTTGACTACTTATTATCCCAAATGGTTCAGTTAAAACCAATCAAAATAATTGCAAATTACTAGAAAACCCCGAACGTTACATAAAAACCGATAACAGTTTAGAAATCAGCATATCATAATCCATTCAGAAATGATGATCATTCTATTCTGAAAACTTCTTTTATTTTTGTTGGTATGTAAACCGAGCACTGTGCTCTGTTCCAATTTTGGGTTTCTATTCTGAACATAACTATATCATTAACTTTTTTTTTCAAAAGGGACATTTTATGTTGAAAATGTTGTCATATCAATTTAGACGATTGATGCGAGGGCTACCGCAAAAGTAACTGGCCTAACATAAAAAGAGCCGTTTTTTTTGGAATTATTATTATTTATTTTTCAACATAATCTCCTTCCAAATTCATCAAACGTTTTTCAAGTTTTTTAATTCCATCCTAAAAATAAGATTTTTCAAGACCTTCAAAATATACCTCAGTTTCAGCAATAACCTCGCTATTGGACGAAAATTTTTTGCCACCGAGAATTTTTTTTTTAAATTTGGAAACAAGAAATAATCAGAAGGAGCTAAATCTGGACTATTTGGTGGATTCGGAGCAATTTCAAATAGTAATGCACAATAATATTCACTATTTATAGTTTTTCCTTTCTCAAGATAATCAATAAATATTATACCCTTGCATCCCAAAATACTGTGGCCATTACTTTTCCTGCTGACTTAACAGTTTTCGCCTTCTTGGGACCACTTTTACCAGCTTCTATCCATTGTTTTGACTGTTCTTTGCATTCTGGGATGTAGTGAGGGATCCATGTTTCATCAAAAGTTATGAATCGGCGCAAGAACTCTATTGGATTACGCTGATAAATCGCTAAAAGCTCCTCGGAATTGGTCCAACGGACGATTTTTTGGGGTAAAGTCAATAAACGCGGCAAACATCTTGCGGAAAGCTTTTTCATGTGGAGTTCATCATCTAAAATACTCCCAACTTGTTTTTTGTGCATTTTAACAATATCAGCAAGTTCTCTGAGCTTTATTCGTCTATCTTTAGTCACTTCATTAAATATTTTTCTAATGTTTTCAATAGTAGTAGCAGTTTTCGGTCTTCCAGAGCGTTGTTCATCTTCCGTACTTGAACCACCCATTTTAAATTGTTAAACCCAGGATTTCGCGGTGGAGTATGATGGTGCATTATCACCAGGAACAGAATCATCTTTGATTAATTGTGGCGTATAACCTTTCATATAAAAGTCTTTAATTACCGCATGAAATTCCTTATTTTTCATTTTTCAAAAATATAAAACTTTTTTACTTCAATCACCTGTAACAAAGAAAATAATCATTAAATATTTCGGAAATTTTGACAGATGGCTTATAGAAGATTGCTTTTAAAAAACAAAAAAAAATTGCTAGTAAAACAGAAAATGTGCCAGGCCAGTTAGTTTTGCGGTCGCCCTCGTACTAAAATTAAAAAAAGTATAAATCTAGAGGTATATATTTAGAACAAAAAAAATTTTAAAAGTTCAAATCAGGTGTGGAATCTTTATTGGTAATTTGAAAGGACATTTTATGGCATTTATTTTTTAAAATAATTTCCTTCAAATATTGACAACTGTATTATGGAAATGAGCGTTCGGTGAGAAACAGGAAGATCCGCTGTTTCCGACCAATATTTTTTTCAGAAATGAGGCCCGTTTCTGGCTCAACGGTAAAGTCAATAAACAAAATTGCCGCATTTGCGCTGAAGAGCAACAAGAAGAGGTTAAAGAAGTGTCATACCCAGAGAAAGCCACGGTTTGGTGCGGTTTATAAGCTGGTGGAATCATCGGTGCATATTTTTTTATGCCATTATATGGATCGTTATGCTGCATGAAGTTGATGTCCGTAATCTTGACGACACTTGGTGCAACAGGACGGTGCCACTTGCCATACAGCTGCTCAAACAACGGATCTATTGAGAGGTAATTTCGAAAAGCAGCTAATTTTACGTTTTGGACAGGTGGTTGGCTACCTAGATCGAGTGATATCACACCTTTAGACATTTTTCTTTGGAGCTACGTAAAGTCCAATGTCTATGCTGACAAACCAGCTACGATTTAGGTTTTGGAAGCCAACATTACGCGTGTCATCAAAGCCATTCAGGTCGAAATGCTTGAACAAGTCAACCAAAATTGGACCCTCAAAATGGAATCTCTGAGGCGTAGTTACGGGTAACATTTAGGGAAATTATATTCCATAAATAAATGCCATAAAATTTCCTTTCAAATTACCAATAAAGATTCCACACTTGATTTGAATTTTTATTTATTTTTTGTTCTGAAAAAATACCTCTAGATGGATCACCCATTAGTTATTTAGTAGAACATTTTAAACCAAAAACGACCATTTATACAATTTCATTAAAAAAAGGACAATCCCCAACTGAAATTAAAATTTTTGTTACTTTTCTTAAAAAAAACTTGAACCTACGAAGGCCTTTTTTTGGTAATTTAATATAATCACCTTAATCCTTCATATCTGGAAGGAATCATTCACTACCAGAGAAAGTCCGAACTTTTATTGCACAGTGTAATGTGGTTCAACAGCGATCTAAACGGGGTTTGGTAACTACAAAGAATTTATTTGTTGTCACCAACAATTATTGGTACCAAAGTAACTTATACCTTATAATTGGTTGGTTGTTATAATCACCAGTTATGGAAAACAATATGTATACTAAATTGGTTGTAAGTTTTGTAATATTATTGTAGCTACCATACTACGGCAAGTCGAACCATGTTACCGCCAATACATACCACGGCATGTTGGTGATTGCAACCAAATAGTTGTAGTTCGGACCGATTTCTAAATGACTTTTACTCTGTGTACAGCGTTATTCATTGGAGCTGTTAAACTAAAACGATTGTGTTTGGTTGAATATGTTGTGCGGATAGATGCAAATTCTCCAGAATTGCAAATATTCCATGGCGTGTTCGTAAAGGACCAAGTCCAGAAAGAAACTATATATAAACTATATATTCGTATAATCCAATTCTAATCGCGGCTGAAGATCTTTTAATTTCGATACCTTATTTGGTCTTACGTGGTTTTTTGTATTTCGAAAAACTATTTTTTGCAACATCGTATTTCACTTCTTTTGTATATATTTAAGGTTAATGTTAAAATATGTGGCGTTAATTGGGATCCTCATCTGCTTTTAACTAACTTCTGTAAATCTAAGTCTGCTGTTCAAAATGAATCTTTACCAAAATTCTGTGTCAACATCCAGTCCATTTTTAGAAACCAGTCTAGTAAAGATATTCTTACAATGTGTGTTGCAGAAACACTTTGAGGAATATAGCTTTATAGGTTTTTTAACATATTATTTATTTTTTGAATCTTTCAGGGAATGAAATTAACAACAATTATTCAAACCTTAAACCGAGTTTATTCCATATGTACATGTAATTTAATAAGATTGCATTTGAATTGGTTTCTTATAGATAACTACATTAAGTGCATAAAAGGAAATAAATTGTGTTTAAAATAATAAATATTGTAGTTAATGGCGATTACGGGCTGCTATATATATTTCTGCCCTAATTCATTATAATGAAAATGCGAATATTTATCATCAAAAATGGTTTTTTATTGTTTTTCAAAGTATTCTCCAGCATGATTTTTACACTTTTGCATGCGCTCAAACCAATTGTCGAAGCAAGTTTTCCACTCTGATTGAGACACCTCCAAAACATGGTTTTTGAAAAACGTTGACCACGCATTTTATTCTTGATGCTAGGGAATAAAAAGAAGTCATTGGGTGCCAAGTCAGGGCTGTACGGCGTATGACCCATCAAAGGCGCTAGTTTGAGCACGGCACGGCATCATTGTTGTCATGGTGCACAATGATTCATTCGTCTTCTCTTGTTCGTTTTTTGAATTGCTCCGAAGACTTCAGGCACACAAATTGCGGTGTACCACTCAGAATTGATTTCCTACTTTTTTTAAGCGGAAGTGCTTCTTTCACGAACAACTTTTGTTGGATTTGGCTCGTCTTTGAAGACCCAAACGGTCGATTGCAGTGACAATTTTATAAACGTCTTTCGAAGCATCCCGATCGAATTTTTTCAATATTGCTTTGCACCAACCGACACGAGCCTTTTTTTGAGCGATAATCACATTGTGCGGGATCCAACGAGAACAAACCTTTTTTACGGCCAGGTGTTCATGCAATATCGAATATATGCTGATGGAAGAAATGCCCAAGGATGCCTCTATCTCACGGTATGTCACCTGACGATCTTGCATTATCAGTTCACGCACGGCATCAATGTTCTCTATCCTTCGTCTTTGAGCGAGCGTCGGCCACGATTTATTTCATTAAACCAGTTTTTCACAGTGCTTCAACGACATACAAATATTTAAGTTCATCGATGCACTCTTTTCGTGATTATCCACGTCCAAAGTTGTGAAAAATGATCGCACGAAAATGTTCACCAGTTAATTCCATTTTTTGCCAAATTGATTTTTTTAAGTCACACTAACAACACAAATGATTGTCGTACGTCAAAACTTTCTAAGTACGTTTATACTAAAAAATGTCAAACATTGCAATGGAAATTTCAGATGGCGCCAGGCAACACTTAGTGCTGCCTAGGCCAGAAATATATATAGCAACCCTCGTATCCTAAACATTCTATATCAGTTCCATGGTGTTTCTTCTTCTGAGGAGAACATATCCTTCAGAACTTAGTAAACCTCTGATGAGCGTGTTTAGATGTGAGCTAAATTTGTAAACGTAACTTCGGAAATAGTCTCGCATTTATTTCGCGATGGCTTTAATATTTAAATCCTACTGATTATTTTCGTCCCTGATGTGCCCAGGATCCGATTATTTTGATTATCTCATTATTCAGTACTTAAGGTTAATGATCAAAACTGTATTGTGCTTCAAACGTAAAAACAAATTTAGTTTACACTCTTTCCTACAAAGGTGATTCGACCTTCCATTTAACCGCTTTCGTACCAAGCTAAATTTGAAACGTCAAGTTCCTAGCAGTGACTTAAAGTCGCTGGTATTAAATAAATGACAAATGCGGAACAACTTTTAGATTTTTAAGTACTATGAGGTAAATTATAAAATTAGGAAAGAAAAAAAAAACTATTTTAATATAAATAGAAGCTTATTTGAGGTATAATTTATAAAATTTTTCTTACATAAAAGAATGTTTGGGAAAAAATTGCTACGATAATTTTTGTTGCATACTTCAAACTACTGCAAGGATGTCTATTCTATTTAATAGAGGCGCAGGTATAATCGGCGTTGAACATTTTTTTTGTTACAAAGAGGTGGTGATTTGCTAATGTGGAAAATTTAATTTTTCCCAAAAAATATTTATTCATTCATATATTTATATTTTGATATGCACATTTTTGTAGATCTCTCAGCGATTCTGTTTTTATCTCCTCAATCCTCAAGAGTCTCTTCAATTTTGGGAATAGGAAAAAGTCGCGGGGGTCCAAATCTGGTAAATACGGTGGGCGAGGCATGGTAACATTATTTTTGTCGCTAAAAAAATACGAAAAAGCGACGTTTTTTTCTGCTTAAAATTTAGCAATTTTTTAACAAACTTAGCTGTCACACCCATCATGCCCAAAATTTCCAAAAAAAAACCGATATGCCCAAAGCCTCTGCAACTTCTCTAATACTGTTTCTTCTTGACAATTTTTTTCACTTTTTTAACATTTTCATCGGTTTGGGATGTGATAGAGGCTTCAGGACGAGTTTGATTATTCAACCTTCTTTGAAAAGCTTGTTTTCTGACTCAGAATACAATCCCCATATATCTCAATACTTCAAGTACTTTTGAGCACTTAACTCCATTTCTTACACACAATTTCAAGCAAATTCTTTCATCCATTTCTTCAACAGCAAAAAATCGCCGAATGAGTAAAACACGTCTAACTCTAATGTCTCTCACAAACAAACTAAGCTAAACACTAACAAACTCAACTAAGAACATTTGTTCGAGTCAAGTGTACCAACATAAAAAACAAAACAAAAAATCTTACCGAATACACGTAGCCCGAAAAATTTCAATATTCACCTTTTCTATTTAACCGACCTTGTATTACCTCGCGATAAACCGAATTGAGTGTTCGGTTTGGCTCATCACGTATAGTTTTCATGATATAAAGGATGCTTAAATTTTAAGTGCCGATGTTGAATGTGAACCACACCTAAAGGTCAAGTTTGTTTCTGCATTTCATTTAGCATTTCGCAATTTCAGACTAACTCAATTTGAACAAAGGACAGATACACAAGCGAGCAAAGCGCTAATATTCAGGCTTATTATGAAAATGAAAATCCATTTTCGAAAAAAACCGTCTTCAGTGATGAGGCACATTTTCACCTCAGTGGATTCGTCAATAAGCAGAATTGCCGCATTTGGGCAACTTATAATCCAAGAGTGATTGTAGAAAAAACAATACACCTACAATGAGTAACGTTTGGTTCGGTTTATGGGCTGGCGGCATCATCGGGCCGAATTTTTTCCAAAATGAGGCCGGTCAGGCAGTTACTGTGAATGTTGTTCGCTATCGTAATTTTTTATGGCCCGAATTGGAAGATATGGATGTGGACGATATGTGGTTTCTACAGGACAGTGCCACACATCTAACGAAACAATAGCTCTTTTGCGCGACAAATCAACATCGGCCCTTGAAATTTAACCACCCTTTAGTAAAATTTTTTCTGACTTTGTTCCTTAATTGGCCTTTAACTTCGGCAATTCTTAATTGGTGGAAAATAAAAGTACATCTTTTATGTTAATTATTATTTATAAAAATCGAATAAAAATCAATGAAATCAAAGTGTTGTTTTTTTTGTTGAAAATTTTTGTTATAAACTGCTAATTTTACCCCATTTCTAGAGCTCTAATACTACAAGGGCTGCTATGTATATTTCTGGCCTATGCAACACTAAGTGTTGCCTGGCGCCATCTGAAATTTCCGTTTTTCGGCATAAACGTACTCAGAACGTTTTGAAGTACGACCATCATTTGTGTTGTTTACAGTGACTTGAAAAAATCAATTTGGCAAAAAACGGAATTAACTCGTGCACATTTTCGTGCGATCGTTTCCACAACTTTCGACGTTGATTATCACGACCAGAGTGCATCGATGAACTTAAATCTTTGTATCTCTGCCACAACGGCCACAACATTGATGCCGTGCGTGAACTGATAATACAAGATCGTCAGGTGACATACCAAGAGATAGAGGCATCCTTGGGCATTTCTTCCATTAGCATACATTCGCTATTGCATGAACAGCTGGCCATTAAAAAACGTTTGTTCTCGTTGGATCCCGCAAAATTTTGACAATCGCTCAAAAAAAGGCTCGTGTAAAAAAAATTTTGAAAAAATACGATCGCTGTGCTTCAAAAGCCGTTTATAAGATCGTCACAGGTGACGAATCATGGATCTATGTGTTTGAGCCCGAAGACGAATTCGACGAAAGTTGTTCGTGGAAGAAGCACTTCGAGGCAAATGGTCGCCTGTTTCTTCGGCAAAACTGGTCAGGTGGCAACTGTTCCGCTTAAGCAACGTGGGACGGTCAATTCAGAGCGTTACACCGCAATTAGTTTGAAAAACGAACAAGAGAAGACAAGTGATTGTGCACCATGACAAAGCGAGCTCTCACACATCGGCTCAAACCAGCGCCTTTTTGACCGGCCGAAATGTCGAATTGATGGGTCATCCGTCGTACAGCCCTGACTTGGCACCTAATGACTTCTTTTTATTCCCGCACATCAGGAAAAAATGCATGGTTAACGATTTTCGTCGCCAGAAGATGCTGTTGAAGCGTCATCGTCACTGTTCATAAGAGCTTATATAATTTCGTAAATATTTTACAAATATTACAAGAATATAGTCTGTAAATACTACGTAACTTTGAATATGATAAATCCATATCATCTGTATTATTACGGTGTGCCAAACTACTCTAATGCAACGAATTTTATTTGTATTTCATCATCAGGTATGGGTCGGTAGAACGAATTTAATTTGTATTTGATCATCCGCTTTTAAAACCCATGTAGTCTCGATAATTTCTAAGAAAACTATTTAATGGTGGAATACTTAAAGGTTTGGGTCGGTAGAACTATTTTGTTATGAGCTACACAAGTGTTATCTGCAATAATGACCCAAAGTCACAGTCTGAAGCGAATGGGTTAAGCAATTTTGTTTATTTATTCAGCAAGAACATACCCTTCCCTCTCCCAGCTTCCTTCACAATTCCCCAAATCGAAGTCGTTGGCTCGATGCTACCAATACATCAATGCATTGTATTCAATACTTTTCAAATGAAACATTCAAATCTCTAGGAAAAATATCATAACACAACAGCATTGTTGTATTTTAATTAAAATTGCACTTTATGTGCAATTTTCAGCTTGAGATAAGAGTTTAATTAAAATTGTTGCTTTTTTCTTCCTCCCCCCACCGACCCTCTA
This sequence comes from Hydrotaea diabolus, assembly GCA_963513945.1. Lineage (NCBI taxonomy): Eukaryota > Metazoa > Arthropoda > Insecta > Diptera > Muscidae > Hydrotaea > Hydrotaea diabolus. The sequence continues at coordinate 46,311,287 of OY740717.1, read as the reverse complement.
TTTCACTCAAAGCGTGCTAGTCTTCACAAACATAATACATCTTCCAGCCAGACTCCTTGTGTTCCCAAAATTGCAGATACTGCATGGATTTGGGCATGTGTGCACTATGTCTATGGGAGTGTGTGCATGGAACGTTTCAAAGAACCAGGAGTCCAACACAACTTCATCTAAATATGTACGAACATACATACATACGTATGTGTCTGTGAGGATGCACATTAAGGATGTGTGAAATTGAAATGAAGATCTTCCCATTCCCATCATACCTGGCCCTCTAGCAGCTACTCTTAAAACTTCAAGTAACAAAAGATAGAGGGACGAACATTTTGAGTTTTATACCCTGCACTACTCAGTGGAAAAGGTTAGTTTCATGGCAAATGTTTGTAATTGCCAAAAACATTTGAGCTAGACCCACTTTTATATCGTAGTATAATAATAGCATACTGATGTCTTATAAAATCTTATAATGAAAAAAATCTTATAATGAAACTACAGGACGCAATTTTTGTCCGATCTATATGAAATTCTGCAGAAGTAAGATTTTAAGACCATAGACGGACACTATAGAAATTGAAAAAAATCGGTTCAGATTTACATATACTTAGTAGGAACATAAATACTATTACACACGTTTTATGCTGTAAAATAAAAAGTACTGAATGTTTTTGCACCAAATATTTTTTATATATATATTGATGTATATTGTATCCAAAAATAATCTACTTATTCAAAATGTCGGCCTTTTGCCTTTACACACGCCTTAAGTCGCACTGGTCAATCGTCAATAGCTTCACAAAACTCATCCATTGGAAAATTGGCCACAGCTCGAACCATAGCAGTCTTAAGAGATCTAATCTTGGGGTATCTTTTGTGACAAACCTTGTCCTATAAAACCGTCCACAAGTTGTGATCCAATGGGCTCAAATCTGTACTGCCTAAGGGTTATTCTTCAGAGAAAATGAACACTGGCGAATTGTTTCGAAGCCAGGCCTGGGACGTTTTAGCCTTATGGGCCGGCGCAGAATCCTGCTTGAAAGTCCATGGCTGGTTTTGGAACAGGGAATTGTTAAGAGGCTTGACTCTATGTTCGCTGAAATCAGGTCAGTGCCCCATCGTAAGAGACACCCCACCAAACTATGACTGAAGCTGGGTGATGACACTTTTCCACCCTTGGGATCAGTTCAGATGCTTCCTTAGACGACCGCGCATACACTCAATCATTTTGCGTGTTAAATTTTTCCTGAACGGTAACAATTTTTTCATCGGTAAACAAAATTTTTCTGTGCAAGTTTGCATTTTTTAATCCTATTTTTTTTTAAAGATGCATTCTATAAATGTCCGGTTCGTCGTTTGAAAGCCCCAAGTCATTTTTTATGATTCGACTCATAGACTTTTGCGTGATATTCATCTCACGGGGCATGATTTTCTGTTTTCGGAGCGGATTTCTGTGAATTCTTGATTTAACGGCTTTGATGACATGCGTTGTTCGAACAAAGCGTGGGCAGCCCGACCGATGGCGGTCTTTTACATCTCCAGTCACCTCAAACAGTTTTATGCATCGGTAGACGAACATGCGGCAAATCCCTAGTGGACGGAGCGTTTTGAAAATATCGCTATTTTTTTCACACTTGAAAAGCGCTATTACAGCGATGCGGTTCTCATTATCTGACCACTCCATGATGAAAGTTGAAACAATTTTAAAATCCCGTTGCAGACTACCGCTATTGAGGTTAGCTTTCAAAACCCATATGACATTAACGGAGTATGCTCAGTTCTACTATTGAAATGGGTGTTCAATGTTGTAACAGTATTTATGTCCGTACTAAGTAGTTCCTACACATGTGCTTTTTCGATTTTATCTTATTTAGCTCAAGCTGCCACTTTCTACATCTAATCTTAATGAACTTCGGCACACGTTAGGTTTTTGGACCAAAGAAGGACGTCGTTTTATATTTCGATATATATTCTTCAGATTTAATGTATTTAGCTCTAGAATCCACATATTACATCTAATGTTGATGAAATGTGGAACAAATTTTTTTTACGGTCCAAGAAAGAATGCTATTAAAATAGAAGAAAATCGGTTCAGATTTAAATATAGGGTGGATAGCTGTAATTTGCTTATTTGGGAATGAAATAAAATATTATGAACCTTAGAATTTTTTATAATTATTTCAATTATATTGAACAGTAAAGGATTTTTTAAATTACATGGTTTTAAATAGTGTATCTGCCAACTATCGACCTGTGCTATCCCTAACTGCTGCATACGTTTTCTGAAGTTTTCATGAACTCTAACAAGCATGTCGACTGGTATTTTGCCAATTTCAGCCTCAATATGGTTAATTAGGTCTTCCAAGGAGTTGGGACGGTTAACATACTCCTTGGACTTCAGTTTGCCCCAAAGGAAAAAAGGCATGGGGCTAAGTCTGGTGAGCGTGCCGGGAAGTTCACATCGCCCCTTTAAGAGATAAGCCGTCCAAGAAACATTCGCTGTGTGTGCTGTTGCAACCATGTATCCTCTATTTGCATTGCCTCAAGAGCATTGCCTTACAGTTACGGTAGTTACGGCCGAGCAGAGCGTTTATAAGATTGCAGTACTGCTGCTCTAACTCTTTCGATGTTTAGTGGTGTTGTGTTTGTATTCCTTCTCTCAGGTCCCATTCGTACACATGACACCTTCCCTGCTGTTGTCAATGAAGTTACCCAATTTACAATTGATTGCCGTCCCGGAACACGTCCGCCTGGGGGCACAGCGAATCGTAAACAAAAAGCACGCTGCACTGCAATGATCGAGTGCGCATTTGAAACATACGCTTCAACTCTAAATGACCTCTCCTCACGTGTCCAATGCATGATGGCAACTGAAAGGTAGACGAGTACAAATCTCCCGTCAGCCACTATAAGCCACGTACATCCTTCACTATCTTCAAATAACAGTGCCGCCACAGCTTGCAGTGCAAAAAGCAACTTCCCGTTCTCCACCCTGTTATCGGGTAAACAATCTAGGGTTTTTTCAACATAAAGAAAAACCAAAAATTCAAACTATGTGCGAGATCTTTATTGTTCATTCGAAAGAACATTTTATGCCATTTATTTTATATAATATAATAATAATTTATATAATATAATTTCCTTCAAATGTTGTTCGAAACTACGCCTAATGATTCTTTCTGAGGGTACAATTTTGGATGACTCGTTCGAGCATTTTGACCAGTATGGCGTTAATTACACTCGTAATATTGGCTTCCAAAACCTGAATCGTAGCTGGTGTTTCAGCATAGACTTTTCGTACAACCGAAGAAAAAAGACTAAGGTATGATATCACTCGATTAAGGCGGCCTATCACCGGTCCAAAACGTGAAATTAGCTGCATTTCGAAATAACCACTCAACAGATCCATTGAGGACGGAGCCACTTGCTGTATGGCAAGTGGCTCCGTCCTGTTGAAACCAAACGTCGTCAAGATAACGGGCTTAAATTTCAGGTAGCAAAAGGTCCATTATGTTTTAAAAATGATTTCGGGCAAGTAGCCGCCGAGGCTTGCTCGAATAAATTTTAGCCGAGAGGCCCAGTTTTCGATGCGCCGAATATTCCCTTCCAAGGCGTCAATCGTGACGGGCTTATCTGCGTCGAAAAGCGTCTTTACATAACCCACCAAAAAATAGTCCAGCGGTGTTAAATCGTACTATCTTGGAGGCAACGCCACAGCCCCACGACGCGAGATAATGCGCTTATCATGGCGTGTAGCGCCACCTTGTTGAGCCAAATGTCGTACACATCAACATCCACTAATTCATGCACGAAAAAGTCATAAATTAGTCACCTTATTGACTGCAACATTATGTCCGGCTTTATTTTTGACGAAATATGGACCAATGATTCCCACTGACCACAGAGCACACCAAATAGTGACTATTTAAGGACGTAACGGCGTCTTAACAATGGCTTGTGGATTTTCATTATTCCAAATGCGACAATTTAAGTTATTAACGTACTTATTCAACCAAAAGTGATCTTCATCGCTGAACAAAATTTTCTTGAAAAAAAAACAGGATCAGTGTCCATCTCGTTTTGCGCCCATTCACCACGATAACGTTGTTCGGGAGTAAGTCTATTCATTATTGAGCACAGTTCAAGTGACAGCTGTCAAAAAGACCAAGTCCGAAGAAAGTGAGGCCAGATTGAAAACCACAAGTCCAAAAAAACACCCTTTACAAGATAGTTTCTTGTGTCAAGGACGAACGTTGTTGCAATTGGAAAATAATCGGTTCAAATATAGGTACAGCTCCCAAAAAAGTTATCACAAACAATGACATTTTCTCCCAAATCCAAATGTAACATTAGTATTAAAAACTGATTAAATTTGGAGCCCGTCCAAGGAGTTCCAAAAATCTATTTTCGGTTGGCTTTTCTGAACATCCAAAAGTGCAGGGTATTTTGTAGTCAGCCATGCCTGACTTAAACCTTTTTAATAGTTTTAAACTAAAAATTGGCCCAACGAATATTTTACTAAACTCTCTGCAGTCCATGAGAGGAAAGTGAGAACTGCAAAAATAAAATATTTCAAAATATTTACTTTGGATATTTTGACAGCTGTTTTAGTTTGGCAACAAGTAAAAAAACGACAAATGAATTAAAATATACATATGTATGTATAATAAATATACGTTGAAGAGTGAAAAGGTGAGCTGGGCCTCCCGCAGAGTATTTAATGCCCCCAGTAAAAAATAAAAATAGTTGCGATCAACCCCAATATAGAACTAGCAAAGTTGGTGTAGAATGACCAGATTAAAACGACAGGAAAATAATTTTAAATTATACTTAGTAGGGACATAAATACTGTTACAACATTGAACACACCCATTTCAATAGTAGAACTGAATATACCCCGTAAATGTCATATGGGTTTTGAAAGCTAACCTCAAAAGCGTTAGTCTGTAAAGGGATTTTAAATTTGTTTTAACTTTCATCATGAAGAGGTCTGATAATGAGAACCGTATCGCTATTCAAGTGTGAAATGAAAAAAAAATATTTTCTAAACACCCCGGCCTCTAGGGATTAGCCGCATGTTCGTCTACCGATGCATAAAACTGTTTGAGGAGATTGGAGATGTAAAAGACCGCCACCGCTGGGCCGCCCACGCTTTGATCGAATACCACATGTCATGAAAGCCGTTAAATCAAGAATTAACAGAAATCCGCTCTGAAAACAGAAAATCATGGCCCGTGAGATGAATATCACGCAAAAGTCCATAAGTCGAATCATTAAAAAAGACTTGAGGCTTTCAAACGACGTACCAGACATTTATTGACTGCGGCTTTAAAAAAAATAGGATTGAAAAATGCAAACGTCTTTTGGTAAAGCACGCTGATAACTTGCACAGAAAAATTTTGTTCACCGATGAAAAAATTGGTACCGTTCAGAAACAATTTAACAAGCAAAATGATAGATTGTATGCATGGGCATCTAAGGAAGCATCTGAACTGATCCCAAGGGTGGAAAAGGATCATCACCCAGTTTCAGTCATGGTTTGGTGGGGTGTCTCTTACGATGGGGTCACTGACCTGCATTCCTGCGAATAAGGAGTCAAAACATCGGCCAAAGTTTACCAAGAAACCGTTTTGGAAGCTGTTGTGAAGCCATAGGCTTTCCAGCAGGATTCTGCGCCGGCCCGTAAGGCTAAAACGTCCCAGGCCTGGCTTCGAAACAATTTGTCAGCGTTCATTTCCTCTGAAGAATGGCCCTCAGGCAGTCCAGATTTAAGCCCATTGGATTACAAATTGTGGACGGTTTTAGAGGACAAGGTTTGTCCCAAAAGATACCCTTACATTGGATCTCTTAAGACTGCTTTGGTTCGAGCTGTGGCCAATTTTCCAATGGACGAGGTTCGCGCAGCTAATGACGATTGGCCAGTGTAAATTAAGGCATGTGTAAAGGCAAAAGGAGGATATTTCAAATAAGTATATTCTTTTTGGATACAATATACATCAATATATATATTAAAATATATTTGGTCCGAAAACATTCAGTACTTTTTATTTTACAGCATAAAACGTGTGTAACAGTATTTATGTCCCTACTAAGTACAAAAACGGCGTGAGATATCAAATTAATACTGATTTTATTTTAAGGCCACATTTATGCCATTATATATAATTCTTACTGACTCAATTCACTTGACCGTTACTCGCTCAAACAACAGATTAATGCCGACTTCGAACGACTAATGCATTTTAGAGAAGCTTTTGCATAGGCTAGAGACTAAAGCTTATTATGCATACTACAATTGCTATGAATCTAGTTTTTATGAGGAACTGTTAGGTATGAAGTAGTGGGAAAAAAGATTACAAAAAGGTTTTGTTTTAAAAAAAAAATCTTTTTTGTTGACACTAAAAAATTAAAAAAAATTATAAACTTTTCCATCCTAATAAATATAACTGTGTCTATTCGAAGAAAATCTATATTTATAAAAGAGAATGCCGTCCGTGTGAACACGCATAACTTTATAACGGATCGTCCGATTTTCACGATTTTGGGCTTGATGAATTCGTGTTGGCCCAAGGAAGGACATAGGATGTTGGACAATTTCCAGAAAAATATAAAATCCTGGAAGATTTTAACTAAAATTTTACTCTTTTTTTTTGTTAGTTTAACAATACCAAATAATATTTCGAATGTTTTAAATTTTTTTTCATGTCAATGTCATTTCTTTTGTGATTTCATATGTCGGTAATTATGAAACTCAATTAATTATTACTTATTTTGGGTTTTCATTTTAGTTATCATGCCGCCAATAAGAAGGTCAAACATTTCACGTCGCAGTCGTAATGCACAACGTTTGAGAACTGTTCGTACGAATGAAACTCCAGAGGAACGCTCAATGCGAAATGCACACAATCGAGCGAACATGTCGGAACTTCGAGAAACATTATCACAAGAACAACGTGCGGTTGTCCAAACTAGAGACCGAAATAGACAACAACGTAATCGAAATCAGCAGAGCGTTCAAATAAATGCAAATCGCCAAAGAAGAAGAAACGCCGTGAATGTCGAATTGGGGCGAGTCGCCTTCCAATACGACTGCACGATTGACTATAGCGAACTTCCGTGTGTCTCGATTGGCGCTATGACTGTCGTATGTCCACATTGCTATGCACTGAAGTTTCCTTCCGAAACACCCGGATTGTGCTGCATGAGTGGTAAAGTAAAATTACCGCTTTTGCCTGATCCACCTGAGCCATTGCGCTCATTGATTTACGATAATACACCCCAATCACGACAATTTTTGACCAGAGCTCAACAATATAACATTTGTTTTCAAATGACATCTTTCGGAGCACAAGTTATTCAGGACAATCGCCCATACAATCCGACATTCAAGGTAAATTCGCTTGATTAAAGTCCAAATTATATTCAGATTAGATTGTCATCTAATTCGACTTTGTCCTTATGATACAGATCCAAGGACAAATTCATCATCGCTATGGTTCGTTATTGCCGACAACGAATCAAGATCACAAATTTCTTCAAATGTATTTCATCGGAAATGTGGACAAGGAAATCGATATGCGCAGTGCAATTCATCAAAACATGGAAAAAGATATCATTAGAATTTTGCAAAACGTATTGCATGAGCACAATGCTTACGTGCGTCAATTCAAAACTGCGTTGGATACGGATCTGCATTCGGACGATCATCAAATTGTCATTTCCGCTGATAGACGTCCATCTGGTGCTCATGCACGTCAATTTAATATACCAACAGTCGATGAAATTGCTATCATATATGTTGGTGATCCAGTTGGGAGTCGTGACATTGTACTGAAGCGACGAAATAACTATGAATTGCAGCGCGTGTCCGAGATCCATCCGTCATACGATGCACTGCAGTACCCCAAAATGTTTTGGCGAGGAGACGATGGATACCATATAAATATCAAAATGTTTAATACTTTAAATGGTTTTTATATTTGTTTTGACAGACTTACGGATTGCACCTGAATATTTCTTTTGTATTTTAGGTGAGGTCTCAAATAAAAAGGTCAGCTCGATGAATTATTACGCATATCGGCTCATGATTCGTGCGGTTGACAATTATTTGTTGCGACTCCGACGTTTACTGCAACAATACATCGTTGATATGTACGTGAAAATCGAAACAGAGCGCCTTACCTTCATTCGATTTAACCAAACAAAACTTCGCTCGGAAGAGTACATCCACTTGCGTGATGCAATAAGTTTGGATGGAAATGCAGCCGACATCGGTCGTGTGACGATTCTTCCTGCCACTTACATAGGAAGTCCACGGCACACGCACGAATATGCTCAAGATGCGATGACCTATGTACGGAATTATGGGCGGCCGGATTTATCCATAACGTTCACGTGTAATCCGAAGTGAAAAGAAATCACGCAGTTGCTTCATCCCGGCCAGACATCGAGTGATCGCCACGACATAGTAGCACGAGTTTTCAAGCAGAAACAAACGGTTCTCATTAATTTAATCACAAAGCAGAAGATTTTTGGAGCAGTTAAATGCTGGATGTACTCTGTGGAGTGGCAGAAACGGGGACTACCACATTCACACATGCTTTTGTGGTTAGTCGACAAACTTCGTCCTGACCAAATTGATGAAATAGTTTCTGCTGAGATTCCCGATCCAGAGACTGACCCAGAACTTTTTGAAATCGTCAAGACTCATATAATTCATGGTCCATGCGGTAACCACAATCCATTATCACCGTGTATGTCTGAAAATAAATGTACCAAACGCTATCCACGTCCATTGGTATCAGACACAATCACTGGCAATGATGGATATCCGCTATATCGACGTCGATCGCCAGCGGATAATGGCAAAACATTCACGATGAATGTCAGAGGAGCAAGTTTTGCCGTCGACAATAGTTGGATTGTGTCGTACAGCCCGTTTTTGTCGAAAGTCTTGAAGACTCATATCAATGTTGAGGTATGTTGCTCCATCAAATCTATCAAATATGTATGCAAATACGTGAATAAAGGCAGTGATATGGCTGCTTTCAGGATTCAGGCTCCTGATAATCATGATGAGGTGCTTCGCTATCAATTGGGCAGGTATGTGAACTGCAACGAGGCAGTGTGGCGGATTTTTTCGTTTCCGATTCATGAGCGCACCCCAACTGTCGTCCATTTGGCAGTTCACTTGGAAAATGGTCAACGTGTATACATTAACATTAACAAATTTTTTCGATACTTGCCGAAGTGACGAGTTCGCACGAACACTTCTTTATTCTGAAATGCCACGATATTTCACATGGAATGCGTCGTCGAAGAAATTCCAGAGGCGGAAACAAGGTGAAACAGTTGTCGGATTCCCTGGTGTTTATGCAAGTGATGCACTTGGTAGAATATACACAGTTCACCCCAAAAACGACGAATGCTTCTATCTGAGAATGGTTTTGCTGAATGTTCGAGGCCCCACTTCGTTCGAATCGCTGCGGACTGTTGACGGTATTTTGTGTGCGACATATCGAGAAGCCTGCCAACGCATGCAATTGCTTGAAAACGACAATCATTGGGATTTGACACTGGCCGATGGTACTATGACCGCGCAAGCGAATCAACTCCGAACACTCTTTGCAATCATAATTTCGACATGTTTTCCATCGAATCCTAAAGATTTGTGAAATAAATACAAGAATGATATGACCGACGATATTTTGCATCGAATTCGCACTGTGACATCGGATAATCAACTGGAGATGTCAGATGAAATGCGCAACGAAAGTTTGATTTTGATCGAGGATATTTGTCTGCTCATGAGTGGCAATTTGTTGTGCAAATTGGGAATGCCATCGCCGAATCGTTCAATGCATGACGCATTTAATCGAGAATTGGAGCGAGAAATGGATTTCGATCGAAACGCATTGAGTCAAGCAGTTCAAATAAATGTGCCACTGTTGAATCCAGAACAAAATCAAGTGTATGATGAAATTATGCAAGCAGTCGATAACGGAAATGGCGGATTTTTCTTCCTTGATGCGCCGGGTAGAACTGGAAAAACATTCCTGATTTCACTGATTTTGGCTACAATTCGATCAAGATCTGAGATTGCTTTGGCACTCGCCTCTTCTGGGATAGCGGCTACGTTGTTAGAAGGCGGTCGAACAGCTCATTCTGCATTGAAATTACCATTGATTATGCAAGTGGATGAAGAACCGATATGCAACATTTCAAAGAACTCTGCGATTGCAAAAGTATTGCAACAATGCAAGATTATTGTGTGGGACGAGTGTACAATGGCTCACAAACGCGCATTGGAAGCTTTAAATCGCACATTGAAAGATTTACGGAATGACACACGACATTTCGGTGGCGCATTGATTTTGTTGTCAGGCGATTTTCGTCAAACGCTGCCTGTCATTCCAAGATCAACTCCAGCAGATGAATTGAACGCTTGCCTGAAGGCGTCGGCTTTATGGCAATACGTGAAGAAATTGCAGTTGAAAACGAACATGCGAGTTGCTTTACGAAGTGACCAGTCCGCTGAGGAGTTCTCTAGGCAATTGTTGGCGATGGGTAATGGCGTGATTCCAGTCGAATTAGTTACCGGCTTAATTGAATTTCCACAGAAGTTTTGCAGCATTACAACTACGCCGGAAGAGCTGATTATGAAGGTTTTTCCGAATATCGCGCAGAATTATGTTGACCATGATTGGCTGAGTGCACGAGCGATTTTGGCTGCGAAAAACAAGGATGTCGATCATTTGAATTTCGTCATTCAAAATGATATCTCCAGTGAGTTGCATTCATACAAATCCGTCGACTCCGTGATGGATGAAAACGAAGTCACGAACTATCCGACAGAATTTTTGAATTCTCTGGATGTCCCGGGCTTGCCGCCACACTTTTTGAAATTGAAAGTCGGCTCAATTATAATTTTGTTGCGTAATCTCAATGCACCAAAACTTTGAAACGGTACGCGTTTGATTGTGAAGACACTCAAATCAAATGTCATTCAAGCGACGATTTTGAGGGGAAAATTCAAGGGAATCAATCTTGAGTTCCCATGTTTTTCACATGGTCAATTGTATGTGGCGTGCTCACGTGTCGGCAAACCTTCCGCTTTGTACGTGTACGCGCCAGAGAACAAAACGAAAAACGTTGTGTACCATAAAGCACTTCAGTGAAAAAGCGGAAGGTTGGCTGATAACTCAATCATTGCGGTTTGATTAAAGCACATCGTTATTCTTTTACTTTAGTTATTCCCATTGTATTTAACACAACTTTTTAATAAAGAATTTGAATTGACTGAGTTATATAAAGCAGCAAGTGCATGCTCGGAATTATTTTTTTCGTTGCATTAACGAATTTAAGCGGAACGAAGTTCGCCGGGTCAGCTAGTATATTTATAAATGAGGAAATTATTTCCCTTTTTGTAGAAGTATCAATTTTTTAAAAAGATCCAGTTTGCATACTATTTCTTTAATACGAGGGCGGCTCGGAAAGTTCTTAGCCTATCAATGAAGGAGAATAGTTAGTTTTTTTTTTTTTCAATATAATCTCCTGAAACTTCAATACATTTAGTTCAACGCTTATCTAGCAATTCTATCCCTTGATTAAAATAGTTTTCCTCAAGGTCTTCAAAATAGTGGTTTACAACTGTAATTGCATCTTCATTTGAGGTAAAACGCTTGCCAGCAAGGATTTTTTTAAGATCTGGGAACAGGTAAAAGTCACTGGGAGCTAAATCTGGAGAATAAGGTGGGTGGTCAAGCAACTCGTACTTTAATTCGTTGATTTTAGCCATTGTTAAAACACTCTTGTGCGCTGGTGCGTTGTCTTGATGAAAATTTATTTTTTTTGTTGTAAGCCAGGACGTTTTTCTCGAACTTGTACTTTTAATTGATCTAAAAGGTTGCAATAGTACTCTGAATTTAATGTTTTACCCTTTTGTAGATAGTCAATCAATAAAATACCTTTGAAGTCCCAAAAAACCGTTGTCATAACCTTACCAGCCGATTGAATTGTTTTTGTCTTCTTTGGGGCACTTCCTCCATCTTCAGTCCATTGTTTGGATTGTTCTTTTGTCTCTGGAGTATAGTAGTGGATCCATGTCTCATCAACAGTTATGAAACGACGCTTAAAATCCATTTTATTTCGCTGAAAACGATCCAAACAAGTTTGAGAAATGTTCATTCTTATGCGTTTTTGGTCGACTGTTAACAAGTGCTGCACCCATCTTGCAGAAAGCTTTTTCATCTGTAGTTCTTCATGCATTCATACAATTAAATGGACTCGATCATTTGAGATGCCCATGATATTAGCTATTTCACGCACTTTTATTCGTCGATCATTTAATACCATATCATGCACTTTGGCTACAATTTCTGTTGTTGTTGCTGGTTCTTGTACGACCACCTTTAAATTCAGCAACCCAATTTTTTACTGTTGCATATGAAGGAGCACTTTCACCTAACACATTCACCATATCATTATGAATTTCTTGTCCCGATAAACCTTTTTTATGTAAATATTTAATGACACCACGCATTTCTAATTTTTCCATTGAAAAAAATCGCGGATGCGTCTTTTGTGAACACCTGTTTCTATATATATGCCAGATCGAAACAAAATTTAACATGTGTTCATAGCAGAGATGGAAGTTTCCAAAACACTTAACTTTTTTCTGTTTATACCGCGCTTTTTGTGCTAGGCTAAGAAATTTCCGAACCGCCCTTGTATGACGGTATATAAGTAGTTCGTTATTTTATTTATGTATGTACATTTTTGTTTATTTGTATAAAATTGACTTAAGTAGAAGTAATAAGTACTTTTTCTTTGACGGTCGTTATTATCGGAATAGGCTTCTCTTGTGAGGAACTAAATGTAATCTCCCATCATATCTTGATCGCAATTCCCTTGATACCACCGCTCAATGGACTTCATTTCTTGGCCATGTTTGTCGCTTTCGTGACCAAGATTCTCTGGTAAAAAATCTAAATTGGACTGAAGGTAATGAATTTCGATAGACATATTTACGCCTTTTAGAATATATAAAAATAGAAGAAAAATTAGGTTAGAAGAATTAATAGTTCATAAGATCTGGCTTTTCTACATTTTGGCTGCTATGGGCTGGGCCACGCCCTTTTCCGATCACTACCATATATATTCCATAAATTTGTTCTGATATGGTATAACATCTGTAATAATTTCATAGCGATTGGCGTCGATAATAAAATTTAAGACGAAAACGCCCGAAAATATTTAAAAAAAAACAGATTTTTACAGAGGATATTTCTGTCCTTGTGTGGGGGACTTTTTTTTATAACTCAACCGATTCCACCTATTTACAATACCAAATAGGCTATATCGTTATGACATATTTGTGCTATATTTGATCCAGCTAGCCTGATAATTTTGCACTGCAGCGGGCTTGTCACATCTAAATCTCGATAAATCTCCTAACAATTGTATGCTGATCCAGAACATATATTTATTATAGGGTTGCATATCTATATCGGGTGAACATTCTAAAGGTATTTTTTCAAAATAAAAATTATTAAATAAATCAAATAAAATGTGGAATATTTGTGGTTCTTTCGAAAGGACATTTTATGCCATTTATTTTTTGAATATAATTTCCTTAAAATGTTGGCCGCAACTACGCTTCAGGGTGTCCATTCTGGTGGTCCAATTTTGGATGACTTGTTCGAGCATTTCAACCGGTATTTGCGTAGCCACAAAAAAGTCTATAGCTGTGATATTACATGATCTAGGCGGCCAACTCACCGGTCCAAAACGTGAATTGTCTGCTCTTCGTAATGAGCTCTTAATAGATCCATTGCTTAATCAGCTGTATGGCAAGTGGAGCAGTCCTGTTAAATATAAATGTCGTCAAGATTACGGGTTTCACTTTCAGGAAGGAAAGTCTGATATCAAAGCGCGACAGCGAGCTCCATTTACGGCTACGTTCCGACCATCATCATTTTTGAAACAAAATGGACCGATTATTCCGCCAGCCCATAAACCGCACCAGACCGTGGTTTTCTCGTTGAGCCAGAAATGAGCCTCATCATTGAACAAAATTGTGGTCGAAAACAGTTTCTCACCGAACGCTCATTTGAGACGTTGTTTCGGTGTAAGTCTTACCATGATGAAATGGCAAACAATACTGAAAAGAAAAAAAGAAAATTGAACACAACTCACGCGAAATCTGTGAAAAAAGGCTATTGGAAAAAAAAACTCCAAGATGGATCAACCTATGATTCAAAAAGCTGTAAACGGAATGACAAATGGAGTTTGGTACCTCCAACCTGTGGTGGAGGGTACACAAATCATCACACGCTCAAACAGAGGAGAAATGAAAAACAGCGTTTTTTTTTAAATTGTGATGCATTTACAAAATGGGCCAAGGCTTCTATATTTATTCGTATAGATTCCTCACTTGATTTGAATTTTTGTGTATATTGTTATTTTGAAAAAACATAAAAAAATTGTTAAGTTATTTAAACATATCCTTGTCAATTCCTATCTTCCTATCTCGTATATAAAATAAGACTTGTTTTCTTCATTAAGATAATTGCTGTGAAATAAAAGAATGTTAATATTATTTTTTGAATATATTTGTTTGTGTCAACAAAAAAAAAACGATTATTTTGAAAAAAGAAAACATTTTTTCAACTGCTGTCGTACGTCTAGTTACCTTTCATGAAATGCATCACAGTGGTTGATCGTTTCAAAGTTATAGTCAAAATAAAAGAGGTAAATCCGACGAATATGGCAATTTAGTTATGAAATAAACAAAAAAAATTTTTTTTGTAGTTTATTTGTGTCAAGATTAAACGATTTTTTAAAAAACCAAACATTTTTTTACTAATTGAAGTACACATAGTTACCCTAAATTTAATGTTGATCAAACGGTTCGCTCCAAAGTTATAATCAAAATATACGAGGGTTGCTATTTATATTTCGGGTCCGGACAACACTAGTATTTTCAGATGCAAACTGGAACTTCCATTGGAAACTTTGACATTTTTAAGCATAAATTTACCCAGAACGTTTTGTCGTTTGAGGGCGAATTGTTTTGTTTACAGGGTGTTTAAAAATTCGTCTCAGTCAAAAAATGGAATTATCCCGTGAACATTTTCGTGCGATGTTTTTTTAGGATTTTCGGCGTTTGTTATAGAGACAAGAGTTTTTAAATTATTTTCGTTCGACTTTTGGCGATGAAGCACCATCAAAATCCACTGTTAATCACTGGTACAAAGAGTTCATTCTCGGACGCCGTAAGCTCCATGATGAATTTCGTAAAGGAGTCCAATCACTTTGCCAGGAACCATCGATGCTGTGTGTGAACTGATAAAGCAAGACCGGCATGTGACATACAGTGAGATTGGGCATCCGTGGGTATTAGTATGACAAGTTGGATTCTCCATAACTAGATGAATGCTCCAAAAAGGCTCGTATGGATTGGTGCAAAGAGATGTTAGAAAAGTATAACTGCGGTAGCTCAAAAGCAGTGTATTATATTGTCACAGGTGACGAATCATGGATCTATGCATATGAACCCGAAACAAAACAGCAATCAACCGTATGGGTCTTTTAAGACTAGCCAACGTCAACGTTTTTCATCACCCGAAGCAGCTGTTAAAGCGTTCAAAAGCCATGTTTTGGAGGTGTCTCAATCGGAAAGTGCTTCGAAAATTGGTTTGTGCGCATGCAAATGTGTATTGTTCTTAAACGAGAATATTTTGAAAAACAATAAAACTACTTTCAGTGTAGTATTGTGTTTTTATTGCCGGACCTGAAATATAAATATCAACCCTCGTAATAGGTACATCCGACGAAAATGGCAGTTAAAAAGAAATTGAAAAAAAAAATTATCCATACAAATTTTTTAAAACATTTTTTTGAGTTCAGGTTACCAAAATACACCATCCCTTGGACAAATGGCTGTTGCCTAGTGTAATCAACATTTTTGGCATTTAGTTGGGCGATTTTCTATTCCAAGTAAATAATCAGCTACATACATTTTTTGTAGCGCCTGGAGCCCTATCTGCAAGCATGCACATGTTTTCAAATGTTGTTAACATACGAGGACATGGACGTATGTATATTTATAAACATATTTACGTAATATATGCATCAGTGTATGTGCACACATATATTTATGCACATCATACATGTACCGTTGCTTGTAAAGATGAATTTAATCCACACTTTGTTGCAGTGTTGAGTGTCAAATAAAAATATTACTTTTATAAAGAAATATTGTCCTTGTCGCAGATAAGGGAAGTATGGCTTTAATAATTCTCAAAATGAATCCCAAGAAAATACCTCTAATAGAAAGTAAGTGGACAAGCGGAAGCGTATATACCCTCTACCATGGTTTTCGGTCCAATACGAGTATGATAATGTGTTCAAAGGAGCTTATATATTATATTGGTATAGAAGAAAACACACCCTACTAGAAAAGAGGCCTGTGCAGCGCTACCTTGAAAATTGTTAATATTGGACCGTAATCCAGGATGAAGAGTATGTATACTTATAAAGGGTGTCCCAAGAAGAACGCAATTTTTAAATCTGGCAACATTCGAAGTGTAATTGTTTGACATTTGAACAATTGTTATTGTTTGTTAGTAGAAGGTACGAGGTTAGTAAAAATGGAGAGCTACACGAAAGGGAGTTCGTTAATTGGGTATTGGAGAGACAACATGAAAATGCTGATTTTGCCGATAAAATCATCTTCAGTGACGAGGCCCATTTTCATCTTGATGGCTTCGTCAATAGGCAGAATTGTAGCATTTGGGGTGCGGAAAATCCTCGAGTGATTCACGAGAAGCAAATGCATCCTCATCGTGTCACTGTGTGGTGTGGTTTTTGGGCTGGAGGAATCATTGGACCTTTTTTTTATGAAAATGAGGCAGGTCAAGCGCAAACAGTCAATGGTGTTTGGTATCGTGAAATGATAACCAGTTTTTTCTTGCCTAGAATTGAAGAAATGAATGTGGAGGGCATGTGGTTCCAACAAGACGGCGCCACATGTCATACAGCCAGAGAAACAATTCAATTGCTGCATCAGTCATTTCCCGGTCGTGTTATTTCATCTAGATCGTGCGATTTAAACCATTAGATTTTTTTCTTTGGGGTTTTTTGAAGTCGATGGTTTACGCAAATAAGCCGACGACGACTCAAGCCTTAAAAGACAAAATTGGACGCTGCATTAATGAAATACCACAGCATTCATGCAAAACGGTCATTGAAAATTTCATTAAAAGATCGCGTGCATGCCAGCAAAGCCGCGGCGGCCATCTGAACGATATATTGTTCCATACATAACCTCATTCTGTCTACTTTACGATATAATAAAGTTTCACGATTTTTTCTTAAATATCTGTGTTTTATTTAAAATTTAGAAATTGCGCTCTTCTTAGGACACCCTTTATAAGCTTTGAGACAACCGATCCTAAATTGTTTTTTTGGAATATTCGTAAAAATCTAAACGATCTAGTTATGTCAGTCTGTGGAAAGCAAACTAAAGGTCGCCTCATTGAGACTAAGTGTCTGATTTTGTAGAAACATGTGTTGATTGACTGAAGCGGTTGGTTTTGCAAATGGGCCAGATCACTTAAGTGGTGAAAATTGTCCCCACACAAGTACTGGGTCAACCTGTAGAAAAATCAACAACCCTGAACTTTAAAACACAATATCTGATAAACTAAATGGCCGGTGCTACGTTTCTTTGACAATTATTTCATATTGGACTGTAATCTATAAAGGAGGGTATATACGCTTTGGCAAGCCGAACTTAATTTGTTTACTTGTTTATAATGGACAACTACCAAATATAGGAATATTATAAAACGATTTTTTAATAGGATCTATGGCAATATTATATCTTCAAAATATTATTGTCATACTTCTGATGACGGATGATCAATCTAGAGGTAATTTCTTCAAAATAAAAAACAGTACAAAAATTTAAATCAAGTGTGGAATTTTTATTGTTCAGTCGAAAGGACATGTTATACCATTATTTTTTGAATATAATTTCCTTTTAATGATGACCGCAACAACGCCTTAGTGTGACCATTCAGAGGGTCTAATTTTTGATAACTCGTTCGATCATCTCGACCGGTGTGGCTATAATGACAAGAGTAATGTTGGACTCCAAAACCTGAATCGTAGCTGGTTTGCAAGCATAGACGTTGGACTTTACCTTAAGACTTAGAAAAAAGTCTAAAGGTATGATATGACACGCTCTAGGCGGCCAACTCACTGGTCTAAAACATGAAATTCGCTGCTCTTTGAAATGACCCCTGAATAGCTCCTTTTTTGAGTAGCTGTATGGCAAGTGATACCGTCCTGTTCCAACCAATGTCGTCAAAATTACGAGCTTTAATTTCGGGTAGCAAAAAGTCAGACACCATGGCGCGAAAGCGAGCACAAAAATATTCACCGATGATTCCGACTGCCCATAAACCGCACCAAATTAGCCTTTCCATGATAAAATGGCAAATTATACTGAAAAGAAAAAAAATAAAGTTTAACACAAACCACGTTTAGTCTGTGAAAAAAACCCTATTGAAAAAGTACCTCTATATCGATCATCTGTTACAAATTTGAAAAAATATGGACTGATGATTCCACCTCCCATAAACCGCATCAAACCGTGGTTTTCCCGATGTAAGTCTTTTAATGATGAAATGGCAAACAATTCTGAAAAGTAAAAAAAATAAAGTTTAACATAACTCACGCGTAGTCTTTGAAAAATGTCCTATTGAAGACATACCTCTAGATTGTCCACCCGTTATAAATTTGAAAAATATGGACGACGAGTCTACCTGCCCATAAACCGTACCAAACTCTGTTTTTTGCAGTGTAAGTCTTTCAGTGATGAAATGACAAATAATTTACAAAAGAAAAAAAAATAAAGTTTAACATAACTCACGCGTTGTCTGTGGAATAAGCCCGATTGAAAAATACCTCTATAAGGATCAGCCGTAAGTTCGTGTGATGTGTGCCATATCCCATAGTTTTAGATTAAAGAATTTGGCTTAAACTTTCTAAACTTATGTTTAACGGCCCAAAAGATGTTTAGCACCAGCAGTAACACCTTCCCTTCACTTATTTCTCAAAATGCTGTAACGTAGCAAACCTTCCCTTTTATGGTTAAAAGTGTGTCGTAATTTTTGCGGATTTTATCTAGGCAAAAAGTTTAATTTCTCTTTTACTACTGCCCCTACAGCTTAAATATTGTGTCAACACTTCTTAGAAAATGTTTTTTTAGCCAAAAATAAGAGAAGCTGTCAATTCCTTGTCCTTCGTACTGACACTTTTTCCGAAAAGGGTAAATTTTAAACATTTAATCTGTTTTAGGAAAAAACCATTAAGACATTCTAACAGAAAGAAAAAATCCAAAAGGACACTATAAAGCACACATGTAGTTTTAGAACCTGGAAACCTGCGCAACACTCAAATATTTTCCAGGAAGCAACACACAGTTTTGCCAAAAGTTTTTATAAAAATGTTTACTTATTCCTGCTGCTAACATACGATTCGTGCTCCCAAAAGGAGTTGAATGATCATCATAGTCAGCTACAGCCACACACACCCATGCGTAAGTGTATGTGTATGTATGCATGTCTGGGTACTCTAGCATATCTCTGTGTACATTAGTGGATAATCTCTTTGAATAACAATTTTAAGGTTATAAAATTCAATTAAGCTCACATTATGTCTCATTGCATCAAACTTCAGCAGGCACCAGCATTATCGTTAAAGGATTCCGGCTGCATCTTTGTTGCTTCAAAGTTGTCCTGCACACAAATGTGTGCGAGTAAAAGTGTTTGAGCCCTACTATGTATCCTAGGGTTTTCATTTCTTCTTGATGGCACACACACGCTCTCAAGTGAGTGCATGTGTAACTGTAACAATAACAATGATATTAAAATTAAAATCTCAAATAAATTTATTTTTGTACTTAGACATCAAACGTTTCTTTGCATTCCTTCTATCCTCTTGCTCTCGCCCTTACTGCATCTTCACATAAAACTTGGGTTGCCAAAAAAACAGCACTCCATATATCCTTCATACTCTTTACTCACCATTAGGCAACAAAGACTAGAGATTTCTGGGTTTTCATATGGATGTGAACACTAAAAAGTATCCTGTCGTATAGTTTTTTGTTGGCTCTCTCCTTGTGAGATGTGAGCCGGAGTGTTTAGGAGTTTATTTGTGTATTCATTATAGAGCACTGGAGTGTGTGTGTTTGTTCGAGTGCTTATATGTGTCTGTATGTGTATGAGTGAGCAGGATAGTGTGTTTGCTCCTTAAGCTGTTTTAGCAGTTTATCCAAAGACTAACTAATATTTACATTCTTCCTTATTTTATTATAGTGACCACACTAGCAAACAGTCATCAATGCTCAACCATAAAAGAACAAGACAGGAAATTAAGTCGAGGAAATCATCAGGATTTATTTTACCCTCGCATTTTCACAAGGCTTTAGTTAAAGTATTTAATAATTCTGAGTTAGTTGAATTATTAAATACTTTAACTAAATTATTAAATACTTTAACGAAAGGCTCACTTTTATCTAAACCACAAGATACATCTGACCACGTACACGCAGAAAAAAAGTATGGTTGGGGTAACAATATTAGAAGAGCATCATACCATTGTTGGTTATATGGTTGTGGCATTACAATATTATGATCATCACAACAATAGTATGGTTCACACACAACCATACTATAATCCCCATAACAATATTATGATCCTCACAACAATAAATTTATTCACGCACAACCATAGTATGATCCCCACAACCATATTATTATACACACTCAACCATACTATGATCACCACAACCATATTATGATCCTCATAACCATAGTATGTTTAACGTACAACCATAGAATGATCCTCACAACATTTTTTGTAAAAATTGGGATAAGTTGTTACTCAACAATAGAGAAGTTTATTAAGTAAGTTATGCAAAAATAAATTAAACTCTTAATAAATGAGTGATTTATTTAACAGTAAAACAATCATTAATTAAATATAAATTAGTTATACTAATCCGTAGTCTGTTTTGAAAAAAATTAATTATCATTACTATTATTACATTAAAAAAATACGATTTTTCTACACGCTAACATAAAACCCATGAAAACAATACTTTTTTCCTACCAACCATATTTATATTGTTGCTACTACCATATTTTCATTTTTAAATTTGACAAAAATACTATTGTTACATATCAACAATATTAATATTGCCGGAAACTTACTATTGTCAAAATTAAATTCAAAAAACCATACTATGGTTGCGACGACCATACTTTTATTGCAGAGAACATACTATTGTTGCCGTGACCATATAGTAACCATATCTTTTCTCTGCGTGTAAATAGCTTTCGAGATTCAACCGAAATAAGACAGCTCATAAAAAGCCAAAAACGCTTACAAAAGATCTGGCATAATACTAGACATCCACAATACTTAACCAACTTCAATAGAGCAGCTAATCACCTGAAAAAAATTCTTTAAGACTTCAGGAATGGTTCTGCTAGTAGATATTTACAGAATTTAAGCCTAGGTGAAAATAATGACTACAATACGAGTATTTGGAGGGCAACTTAATATCTTTAAAAACCTCAAATACGAATACGACTAGAGCAAAGCACATTCTATTAAAGCTTTCTTAGAGGAAACATTACACATTTTTCTGTGGCTCAGCTGAGGCCCAACAAATATGTGTCTTTCCTGATGCTCCGAGTCAAATATGCGACCCAATTTAGAATTGTACAGTCAGTGAAGTTGAAAATGAAGCTAAAAAGCTAAATTCAAATAATTAGCCGGGTTATGACCTCATAGATGCAAGAGTAGAAAAATCGCTACCCAAAAAAGGTTACATATGGCTTACGCTTATATGTAACTCAATTCTAAGACTTTTGCATTTTCTAACAAAATGGAAGCTTGCAAAAATCATAATTATAAAAAATAAAATCATAACTGTCCTTTAACCTAATAAAAATAAAAGTGAAATCTGTTACTATAGGCCTATAAGTCTACTGCCAATCTTTTCGAAAATATTCGAGAGTCTATTCAAAACAAGGCTTCTTTCAGTGTTGACCTTATTACTTATAAATATCATTCCTGTAGCTCGTTTCTGTAACTCGTACCGATCGCAGTTACCGATTGAAAATACCGTTTTGACATCACTCTGACGTCATTCTCACCTTTACTGTTTCTGTAAATATATTACCTTCACTGTTTGTAAAAAATATTGCCGATTCTTATTCCATTCACTCGTTTCAAATCGGTAATATGACATTGTTCCGATTCTACTTCAATAGGAATCGCTTAAAAAAGAGTTTCTGTAAGCAAATCGACTCAACTTGAAATCGGTAACTTTCTCACTGACTTTAAGCCAAGTGAGAACTCTGCCGATTGCTAAGTGTTGTTGCAATTATGAGAAAGCAAGTAACCAAATAAAACTTTTTAAACGAAATACAATTTTATTGATGTTATGTTAGACAAATAAATACTTATATTTCATTAAACAAATATGTTTTAATTGTGTTACCGCGGTTTAATTGTGTTTGAAAATAGGTAGCAAAACATAAACATTTAAGATGGCAGTGTGTTGAAATTTACGTCAATTTATGAACCGGTTTCAACGAAATCGGTATGGTAATGCAAAACAACCGAGTGCAAATGTTTGTTTACTTGCAACGAACATCACCAACTGTCAGCTATTTCAATTGCTCGTTCTTTATTTGTTTGCATATTTTTAACAAAATGATTGAGAAGGTAAGTAATAGTTATGTCGTTTCAATATATAAGTTATATTAAAATAGCAGTGTTTAATACAAAATATTTGTACATGAAAACAAATGCAAATAAAGAGCTGCTTGTTTTTTAACGATTTCGACGTACAGAAACAGCAGTTATCACGAATTCGGTAACTTTCAGTCGAGTTACTGATCACCAATTCGGAATTAGACCTAGCCTTGGGACGCCTGAACAGTGTCATAGAGTGGTTAAACAAATATGGGACTCCTTGGAGAAAAAACAATACTGTTCGGCCGTGTTTCTAGATATCAAACAAGATTTTGACAGAGCTTGGCACAAGGGCTTGCAATTTTAACATATGTGACAGCGCATAGAGAAACGGGACCTAACGGTAAAAAAAATCAATTTTCACTTTTTTTTTTGATGTGGACAACATCTGAGCATCGAATGAGACCGGTCCCTTGCCCCAAAAATGTTCCCTCCCAGAGAAAGTGATGGTACACCAGAGATACACGTATTTAAATCTTTGAAATCTCTCTCCTGAACAAAACTGGTTTTTACCCTTAGGTCCCTTTCTATTTTGCTCGTCACATATGTTATTATTTAGACATATGTTACCTACTCCATTTTATCTGCTAATCTAAGTCTTATCTAACGGAAAGGAGATTTTTTGTAAATGTTAATGATGATGACTCAGAATTTGGTGTTATACGTCTGGTGTACCTCAAGGCAGTATTTTGGGCCGGGCACTGTATACGATATTAACTTTTGATATGCCTGTAACTGGCGAAGTGACAATAGCTACGTATTTGGACGATACACAGGATGAATGTCCGCCAGTATTTTTAAACGGTGTCAGAATTTCTTCTTCAGCATATGTAAAATACGAGGGTTGCTATTTATATTTCGGGTCCGGCAATATAAACACAATAATTTATCATTGGAAATGGTTTTATTGTTTTTTAAAATGCTTTCCTTAAAGATCGATATACCTTTGCATCAATACACAAATCAATTTTCGAAGCACTTTTTCTACTCCGATTGACACACCTCCATAACTTGATTTTTGAACGCTTCAACTTCTGCATCTGCCGATGAAAAATGTTGACCACGCATTTTTTTTCTTGATGCTAGGGAATAAGAAGAAGTCATTGGGTGCCAAAACAGGGCTGTACGTTGGATGGCTCATCAATTCGACATCTTGAGTGGTCAAATAGGTCCTCGTTCTCGCATTGTCGTGATGAAAATGATCCGTCTTCTCTTATTATCTTTCCTCATTTATTCGAACACTGTTGGCAAACAGATGGTGGTATACCACTCAGAATTGACCATCGCACGTTCAACTAAAGGCACTATAGCAACATGGCCGGTTATACCGAAAAAAACGCAATCATTTTATTCGATGTACCACGATGGATTTCGCTCGTCTTGAACGACCCATACGGTCGATTGCTGTTTCGTTTCGGGTTCATGTGCATAAATACATGATTCATCATCTGTGACAATGTTATGCACTGCCTTTGAGCTACCGCAGTTATACTTTTTCAACATCTCTTTGCACCACGATGGATTTGGCTCGTCTTGAAAGACCTATACGGTCGATTGCTGTTTTGTTTCGGGTTCATGTGCATAAATACATAATTCGTCAGCTGTGACAATGTTATGCACTGCCTTTGAGCTACCGCAGTTACACTTTTTCAACATCTCTTTGCACCAATCCATATGAGACTTTTTTGGAGCATTCGTCAAATTATATGGGATCCAACGAGAACAAATTTTTTTCACGGCAAAATAAACATACAATTTCTTAATGATGCTTGTCATACTAATGCCCAATGAAGCCTTAATCTCACGGTATATCACATGTCGGGATTGCTTTTTCAGTTCACGCTCATCATCGATGGTTTCTGGCAAAGTGACCGAAGTTGGACGTCCTTCATGAAATTCATCCTGGAGCGAACGGCGTTCGAAACTGAAATCTTGGTACCACACGCAGAGAAAATATGATCACGGAAATCATAATATGTTCTTCACAATAAAAGTATGTTTGCCGCAACCATAGTATTGTTTATTGAATCTAATTTTGACAAAAGTATGATTGCCGCAATATTAATATTGTTGAAGTGTAACAATTGTATTGTTGTTTAATTTAAAAATGAAAGCATGGTTGTAGCATCAATATTATATGGTTGGTGCGACAAAAGTATTGTATTTTGAGTTTTATGATAACAAGAATATGCTAACGGCAATTAAACTATATGATTGTTATTATTCTTCATTTGATTATGCTTTTTAGAACAATGGTATTGTAATGGATCTAATGGAATAAGAGAAATTTTTATATGAACATTTAAATTTTTCAAAAATGCTGCTTTGACTTTGTTTAACTGAAATATTTTCAATAAAAACGCTTGCGTTTTTTAAACTGATTTGTTCTGCTGTTAAATAAATCGCTCCTATTATTTTGAATTTTATTTTTAAATACATTGAATTCTATGTTTGCGTGTGAATCATACTATGGTTGCTTGTGAATCATACTATGGTTGTATGTGAAACATACTATGGTTGTGGGGATCATATTATGGTTGTGGGTATCATAGTATGGGTGAGTGTGAATTATACTATTGTTTTGAGGATCATAGTATGGTTGTGAGAATCATAGTATGGTTGTATTTTAATCATACAATTATTGTAAGGATCATAATATTGTTCTACCACAACCATATACCCAACAATAGTATGATCCTCTTCGAATATTGTCACCCAACTATCCTTTTTTTCTGCGTGCAGCGATTAACAGTGGTTTTTGATGGTGCTTCATCGCCAGAGTCGAAACAAGTTGGTTTAAACACTCTTGTCTCTATAACCCACGCCGAAAATCGTAAAAAATCATCGCACGAAATTTTCACGGGATAATTCCTTTTTTTGAATGGGATGAATTTTTCAACATACTGTAAACAAAACAATTCGCCCTCAAATGACAAAACGTTCTGAGTGAAGTTATGCTAAAAAATGTCAAAGTTTCCAAGGGAAGCTCCAGCTTGCATCTGGGAACTAGTATTTTCAGGCCCTCAAATTTAAATAAAAATATAATAAGCAACCCTCGTATAGACCATGTTATTAAAAAAATTTGCTTCTCCAGTTCATTTATGACGGTTCTACTCCAAGTGCATTCGGGTCGGTCATTATGGCTGTATGCTTGTAGATTCCATTCATATTGGTTTTGATTAAGCTGCCAAACTGTTTTACGAGCGTACGACCAATACACCATCACTTTCTTTCTGATGTCTGTAAAATTGTTAATTCTTCTTGTGTCCGACTGAGTAGTTTCTCGTTTTTAATTGTCTTTCTGTTTTCTGATTTACATCATACCTGCATCGTATTTAATCATTATTCGCCTACATTTCACATACTTGTTCACCCTTTCTTATCCTTTAGCCTAGAATTTGGTACATTGTTTCCCACCTCCGCTGTCCAAAGGAAAAAATGAAGAGCCCTAAATTTTCATCTTCAAAACTTCGTAGATCCCAGTGCCATTGCAACCACACTTACTTACTTACGTATGTCCTCAATTTCAGTTTAACACATTTTCCCTTTCACAGCCGTCCGCAACACTTTGCCAGCAATGTCATCTCCTTTGCTTCCTTCAGCCTGTATTGATGATCATCATCTTCATCGTCGTCGTCATCATCTTTCGGTGCAAGCTTTTTTTCGGTCTGTTGTCAATAAGAGTTTGCTTTAAGCATTTGCCGTATGTTTACCTAAAGTTTTTGTTTGTGCTCGTATTTGTGGTTAAGGTTTACCATGCTGCACGTTACTGCAGATATGTGAGGAGCGTATGTGTTGCAAATGCATAAGAGTCTGCTTGGACAGACGTACCGGACGACGTGCGTGTTTGTGTCCCAAACAAGCCCTTCCATTCTTTCGTTTTATCGTGTAATTTATATGTTACTGTAGCAAAATGAAATCCAAAAAAATATCAAGTGGAGAAAACTCTTGCAAAAATAAGAGACGTTGCAAGAATTGCTATTTGCAGTTTAAAGTGATAAAATGAAATTATGACTGGATTTTGTGGAATTATAGTAAAGTAAGGCAAGTAAAAAAACAAAAATTTTAAATCAATTAGAAGTGTTGAAAACTGCGATAAGGAGAGAAAAAAAAAACTATGAACGAAAATGTATCGGAACAACAGATATAAACCCCTTTCGAAAATTGATTCAATGCAACCGTTGCCATGTAAATGGTTGCCCAACCATAATGCACGATGTTAATTGTGAGTCACACCTTAACGTATAATTAATTTCAATCAAGATACTGAGTCATTCTGGTTTAAAACGTTATAAAATATAGGAGATCAATTCAGTGTCATTATAAGGTAAAGGGTGGAGCGCCGTATTTTGAATTTTTGCACTGCTGGCTGTGGCGGCATTGTTGGAGAGTATGCATGGCTTATAGTGGCTGACGGGAGATTTGTATTCGTCTGCCTTTCAACTGCCACCATGCATTGGTCACACGAGGAGAGGTCATTTTTGTGTTGAAGCGTATTTTTCAAATGCGCACTCGAGTATTGCAGTGTAGAGTGCTTTTCGTTTACGATTCGCTGTTTCCCCTAACGTGTTCCTGGGCGGCAATCAATTGTAAATAGGGTAACTTCATTGAGAACAACAGGGAATGTGTCATGTGTACGAAGGGGACCTGAGAGATGAATTACAATACAACAAATCATCGAGAGAGTTAGAGCAGCAGTACTGCGATCTCCGAAATGCTCTGCGCGAAGCAATCACTTGCTCCTGGCATTTCCAGACTTTTTTCAGCGGGCTCTTGAGGCAATGCAATTAAAGGATACATGGTTCCAACGGGATGGTGCCACTGCACACATAGCGAGGGTTGCCATGAATTGTTTGAGGCAAATGTTTCCTATACCGCTTATCTCTTTGAGGGGTGATGTGAACTGGCCAGCACGCTCACCAGACTTAGCCCCATGCGATTTTTTCCTTTAGGTTTACATGAAGCCGAAGGTGTATATCAACCTTTCCAGCATCTTGGAATAGTGCTGCGACATCGACCTTAAAACATCGATGCTTTACAACATCAAAGGCATCGATGTCGATAAAACATCGGTAAAAAACATCTTCGAACAACTTCGAAAACATTGAAGTTTTTACGGAAATTTTGTTTTTGCTGATATTCTCGTTAAAATATGTGTTATCAACAAATACATCACCCTATTTGATGATATTAGGGCCTAAAAATACAAAAAAAAATAATTAATACAGGAGTTATTTTAAATTATACTGTTAAAAAAATAAATAAAATTTTGTTGACGATTTTTTTTTTTCGAAAAGTTTTTACGTAAGTTGGGTTTTGTTGATGTTATCAACAAATAAGTTACCCTATTCGATGATATAAAGGTAAAAAATATACAAAACTAGATTAATTCTAGAGTTATTTTATTTATGTACTTACTTATATAGAACTTTTTATTGTTCAAGGTTCCAAAACTTTGAGTTGACAGTTTGTAAAAATAGAATTTTTTGGAGCTTCTCTCCTGAGATAGAGCTTCTTCTGCTTGAAGCAATATTTCCAGCAGCCGAGAACACTCTCTCAGAGGGGACAAAAGTGGCCATAAGTGATACATATTTTATAGCCGTTTTCATCTACGCTGAGTTTTTAGGCACATATCCCTGTTGACATGCCTACAGGAGATTTTCATGTAGTCTAAACACAGGACTTTTCAAATATGCAAACATCGATACAATACATCGATGTCGGTATAACATCGGCACTAAAACTTCGATGTGATAAGTACATCGATTACTTATCACATCGAAGTTTTAGTGGAATAGTTGGAAAGAATCGATGTTTGTAAAACATCGATGTCAATGCCGCAACCCTATCTTGGAAGACCTAATTAACAATATTGAGGCTGAAATTGGCAAAATACCAGTCGACATGTTTGTTACAGTTCAAGTCAACTTCAACTTAAGGATAGCGAAAGTCGACGTTTGCCAGATACACTATTTAAAACCATGTAATAAAAAATTTCCTTTACTGTTCAATATAATTAAGGTATAAAATACAATTTTATAAGGTATATAATTCTTTTATTTCATCCCCAAATAAGCAAAATTCTCGCTCCACTATCTTTATAAAGTCAAGTGAGTCAAGTTTTTTGCCCAATATATTTTGACATTTCTTTGTTTTAGTATTTGACAAATTCAACCATGGGGTGGTACACAATTGAACAGCGCGTTAAGGTTGTTAAAGTCTTAAACGAAAATGGGCGTACAAATCGAAATGCATTTGGTGCACTTCATGATTTTTTGGTCAGCATAATCGACCAAATATTTTCACAATCGGAAGAATTGTGCGCAAAGTTTGGCAAAACACACCTTTAGGAAATTTGGGAAGACCTGCGCATGCTCGGCCAGTTCGTTCTGCGGACAAGATTGATGCTGATAGCGATAGTGTAGCAGAAGAGCCGTCAACCTCGACTCGTCGTCGTGTCCAACAATTAAACATCTCACAAACATAACTGATGCGAATTTTAAATAATGATAACAATAAACTAACACGCTTACAAGGTTCAATTGAATCAAGAGCTGAAGCCTGTAGACCATTTCAAGCGTCGTCAATACGCCGAATGGTTAGTTGAAGAGACAGAATTGAATAGTGACTTTACAAAGAAAGCCGTCTTCTGCGGCGAGGCACACTTTCACCTAAGTGGATTCGTTAAGAAGCAGAATTGCCACATTTGGATAAATTAAAACCCACGAGTGAATGTTAAAGAACCCATGCAGCCACAAAAAGTAACTGTTTAAACTGGCGGCACTATAGGGCCATAGTTCTTCGAAAATGATGTCGGCCAAGAGGTTACGGTGAATTGTGATTGCTGTCGTAGATAATAACGGATTTCTTGTAGCCAGAAATTAAGGACATGGGCACGGACGATACGTGGTTCCAACAGGATGGTGCCACTTGCTACACAGCCAACGAAACAATGGCAGCCAAAATCAATGGCCGTGTTATTGGACATCGTGGCGATGTAATTAGCCGCCACGATAGTGTAAGTTTACACCGTTGAACTTCTTTGGGGATATTACAAATAAAAAGGTGCACGTCGATAAGCCAAGAACAATTCAAGAGCTGAAGGATGAGATAATTCGGCACATTAACGAAATCGAAACTTAGTTATGTCTTTGAGTCATTAAAAAAATGGACCATCGGATCAAGGTATGGTACCGAAGCCAGAGAACATTTTTCCCGTATTTTGTTTCACACATAGTTGTCGTAGATCCTCCTATCATAATAAAAAGATATTAAGATAATTCTCCGAAAACGTTTGTTTTATTTTCAATTAACATGGTGCCTTTTAGTTGAACCACCCTCTATAAGAAATTCAAACTTTACAGCCGTGAAGGACCACTCTATTATACTGTGGCTGGTTTTCCACATTTATGTTTCCATGTCGAAGACTTAACAAAAAAAAAAACAATTAATTTCTAAGCCATGTCAAAAGCTGCTCTATAAAATGCAGTAGTAGAAGTAGTTCACGCTGAGAAAAATACAAATCATTATACGCTTACCCCACTGGGTAAGATTTATCCCACTGGGACACCCCAAATGGGACAAAAAGTTTAACGTATCGAAAAAAGCTTTTTAAATACTAAATACGTTTATGCTTAAGTTGGTTGCAAAAAAACTGGATTACTAGACACGCCCCATCTGGGACCTCCTACACAAAGGTCCCTATTTCAGTGCAGATTAGAATCTTTATAACTTGTCCCCTATTGCGGAAATTGTGAACTCATTAATTTTGTATAACAGAATTATACACGTGTGCGAATGGAGTGCATAACACTCCTAATTCGGGTACCTCCAGTGAAAAATTACCATTTCACCCAATTTGGTATTCGCATAATACTTTTAATATCACGCATATGATTCTGCTGAATATGAGTTATAAGAAAATTGATTATAAACTTAACTAGCTGAAGAAAAGTTGAAGCCTTACGAAATTCTTTCTTTCTAATGCCTGCATTTTGCTTGTATAGGGTGATCCATCTAGAGGTATTTTTTGAGAATAAAAAATATAGAAAAATTCAAATAAAGTGTGGAGTCTTTATTGGTAATTTGAAAAGACTTTTTATGGCATTTATTTTTTGAATATACCTATAATTTTCTTCAAATGTTGGTCGCAACAACGCCTCAGGGATTCCATTCTGAGGGTCCAATTTTGGATGACTCGTTCGAACATTTCGACTGGTATGGCTTTAATGACACGTGTAATGTTAGCTTCCAAAACCTGAATCGTAGCTGGTTTGTTAGCATAGACTTTGGACTTTACGTAACCCCAAAAAAATATCTAAAGATGTGATATCACTCGTTCCATCCGGCCACCTCACCGGTCCAAAACGTGAAATTAGCTGCTTTTCGAAATGACCTCTTAAAAGATCCAATGTTTGAGCTGCTGTATGGCACCGTCTTGTTGAAACCAAGTGTCGTCAAGATTACGGGCTTCAATTTCAGGTAGCATAAGGATAAATATCATGGCGCGATAGCGAGCACCATTCACGGTTATGTTCCGGCCATCATCATTTTTGAAAAAATATGCACCGCACCAAACCGTGGTCTTCTCTGGATGTAATGCCACCTCTTGAACCTCTTTTTGTTGCAAAATGCGGCAATTTTGATTATTGACTTTGCCGTTGAGTCAGAAATGGGCCTTATCACTAAACAAAATTTTGGTCGAAAACAGGGATCTTCCCGTTTCTCACCGAACGCTCATTTCCATAATACAGTCGCCAACATATGAAGGAAATTATTTTAAAAAAATAAATGCCATAAAATGTCCTTTCAAATTACCAATAAAGATTCCACACATGATTTGAATTTTTATAAAGTATTTTTTTTGTTCTGAAAAAATACCTGTAGATATATCACCCCATAGTTGTTTTTCACTATTCAGACAAAAAATTAGTCGATAATAGTTCCGCAATGGCTACGCAAACATCGCGGTATTCACAGCCAATAAAATGGTTATACCCCTCTAAATTAATAAAAACCATTTACGAAGTACATGTTAATTTGATACCAGTTATGTTGGTGTTGACATAAGATATGTGTTGACATAAGATATGTAATTTATAGTAACCAAATCATAAGCATAACATTTGTTTATTCGATAATAGTTTACCGGTTGTAGTCAACAAAAACTCGATAGGATAAACAGACTTTTGGTAGCATTCGCTTGCGGTGTCATGTGATAATATCTACGCTTATATCCCCCAAAATTTGAAAAAAAAAACACTTATGAAGCAGATAAGTTATTTGAAGTACCCAAACCATAAACATTATATTTGTTTATTCTATAATTATTTACCGGTTAAAAATCTTTTTTTTAATACTAAAGCAAATTTATTAGTACAAAAAAAAAACGAACAGAAACAAATAAATTTATTCAATCTATTTAAATTTCTACTTGGATCAGACGCAGTAAATACTACTAAACGATACAGCCATATAAAGAAATAAACTATAGGTAAATAAATGTTTTCCAAAATATTATAATGAGATTTATTTTCAAACTACTTTTGGCAATTTAAAATCAAAATGTAATTTTATGCCCCCGCATAACAATAAGATGCAGAAAATCGTTCCATTGCACTGTGGCCAAAATTGCGATCTTCGCGGCAAAAAGTCAGTTTTTTAACTTAAAATTTTTAAAAGTTTTTAGATGGCGTTCAATACCCAACATACGAGTATTGATAACAAAAAACAAAAATAAATTGTTACTGTTGGCAACCCTGTTTATTTACAAACAGCTGTTAATGTTTACATATCTTTTAGCACGTGTTATTACAAGTGAAGCAGCACAACTTCTGCAGAGTTAAAAACTCTTTTTTAATAATATATTCTTGTAAAAAATAACTGTGTACTCGTAAATATAAGTTCTTATACTCGAGGTGAGTAGTTTTACTTTATATAAATATAGTTTGCTAAAGTTTTGTATTTCGTACTTATTTTGGTGGTTTATACACGTAGAAAAAAGTATGGTTGGGATAATAATATTCGAAGAGCATCATACTATTGTTGGGTATATGGTTGTGGTACAACAATATTATGATCCTCACAACAAAAGTATGATTCACATTCAACCATACAATGATCCCATCAACCATATTATGATCCTTAGAACAATACTATGATTCACATGCAACCATACTATGATCCCCACAACTATAGTATAATTCACACTCAACCATACTATGATTACCACAACTACATAATGATCATCACAGCCATATTATTTTTCACAAACAACCATAGTATGATCCTCGCAACCATATTATGATTCACAGGCAACCTTATTATGATACCTACAACCATAGTATGGTCCCACTCAACCATACTATGATCCTCAAAATTGTTTATTGGGATACGTTGGCAACAAAGGGATTTGTAATAATATTTGTTTTTAAAAAATACATTAAATTCAAAAAAAAAATAAGATTGATTTATTGGCAGTACAAAAAATCTGCTTTAAAAAAAGAAAGCGTTTTTTTATCAAAAATATTTCAGTTAACCAAATTCAAAGCAGTTTGTTAAAAAAACTTTAATTAAGTACATAAAAAAAGTTCGATAACGAGTATTTCATACGATTCCTAACAAAAACATTGTTCTAAAAAATATATTCAAGTTAAGAAAAATTACAATCATACAGTATGATTGCCGTAATCATATTACTGTTAATATAAAACCACAAAAACATTACTATTGTCGCAACAATCATATTTATATTGTTGCAACAACCATATTTCCAGTTTTAAATATAGCAACAATATTATTGTTACATTTTTAACATACTATTGTTCAATTTTAACAATATTAATATTGACGCAATCAAACTATTGTCAAAACGTAATTAAAAAAACAATACCATGGTTACGACAAACATACTTTTATTGCAGAGAACATATTATTGTTGCCGTGACAATATAGTAAACATATTTTTTCTCTGCGTGTAGTATCTATTTTTTGTGAAATTTTGAAAAGTATCGTTTTTCGTGGATTAAAACTAAAAATATCATAAAGTGTCATTGGAACTATTTTCATGTGATTGTTTGTAGAAAACTCAAGTCTTATGTCATGTTAAAAGTCTATGCATTTGACTGCTAATAAACGAATTTTTAATATATTTGCAGAAACACCCGGGTTCGAAAATGCTGAAATATTTGGTAGAGAAACAATAGGAATTTTTAGAATTACATTAGAGGAAAGATTCCATACGAAATTGACAGTGAGTTAAGTAAAAAAGTATGTTCTAAAGCTCGGAACTTATCTAATTTTATTTAACTAAAATGGGATAAATAATCCAGAAATGAGAAAGCATTTTTCATATAATAAGGGACAGTTGGGTCGAGAAACAATTTTTGTTATACCGAAAAAAAATTAATGGGCGACCAAAAACGACTTACGAGTATGTTGATAGCGGCGAAAGAAATAAAAGGAGAATAGCTTCCGAACTAGCTTCGCAGCAAGGAAACCATGCGCAATTATTAGTTCATGCTGCCTCTATATCAGTTGCTATATCTCCAAACCGGTCATCCAAAATTCGAGAACTTCTTAATACTAACCATAAAGAAGTTACGGCATTATCACCAGATGAAGCTCAAATGATTTTGTTAGAAAACGGATTAACTAAACAGCAGTACTAAAATATGCGTCAATTAAACATAAAACACATATTTTTTAAGTATTTATCCGACATATGATAAAGTTCGTAAGAGCAAATTGAAATGTAGATCGGATGAAATCAAAGCTAATGGAAGCTCTGTCGAAGTATCGTTGCAATATTTGGTAGACCATAAAGCTGAAAGAATTCTTGCATATCAAGATGAGGTTGTGTGTACAATGGATGTTGAAGAATCGATCCTAATTTTAAGTTACGGGTTTGAGGGTTCTGCCAGTCACAGATTGTTTAAACAAAAATTTGTGGAAAATACTTCGGAATGTTTTGATCAGCCCCTTTTTGTGGCATCAGTCATTCCAATAAAAATAATTTCATCAGCAGGTAATAATGTTTGGGTAAACCGTACACCTCAGACAGTAGATTTTTATAGACCTTTAAAAGTGGAATTTGTTAAAGAAACAAAATAGCACATTTTAACTGAAAGCCACAACATAAATAAACAGATTA
The DNA here is from genome assembly GCA_963513945.1 of Hydrotaea diabolus. NCBI lineage: Eukaryota > Metazoa > Arthropoda > Insecta > Diptera > Muscidae > Hydrotaea > Hydrotaea diabolus. Next base: position 46,276,303 of record OY740717.1, on the reverse strand, counting down.
AGAAGTTGGAACCACTACAATATACAAAATATTAGTGCATCAGGCACAAATATAATTAGAAACGGATGAAAACGAAGATACACGCCAGGATTAATTTAACCCTAAATTTTTTGAGAATAAGTATCCACTATTTTGTTGTTTTCAATTTAATCCATAAGCATTGCAAACTTCTTTAAAATTAAAAATATTTCAATTGAAACATAAATGAATTTCTTAGTAGTATTCAATACTTTTTTAGTAGTGTGCGTGGTCCGCTCAATTTTTCTCAAGTTTCTTTTTTCTCAGTATAAGACCGTATAACCATTTCGGTGAAGCTAGCTTGCCATGACTATTTGCCATTACGTTGGAAAAAAGACCGTTTTATCTCAAATCCTTTTTTTTATCATTTTAAGTCTACACACCTAATTTGGTGAATCCAGCTTGTCGGGAAGAATTTTTGCCGCTAAAATCGAGATTTCGGCCATAGTGCATTGTGCTAAAAATTTTATAAGATTCAAATCAAATGTAAAATCATAGTTTTCAAAAAAACTGCTCTAAAATCAAATAACAGAATTTATTTTTAAAAGCGTTTAAAATAACAATTTACTAAAAGACGTTTTTGTTTTAATTCGGTCAGATAACCGAGTACATATAAATTAATTATCACTTAAACCACCAGTTATCAAATATTCGTGGCAATGACAACCAAACTCAAAGGTACAAATTCAGTGTCAATAATCATTCCTTATATTTATTGTTCCCAATACTTTGTCTCATCAACCGCTAGTGTCAGTTCCCTATACTGGTAATTGTCTTGTACCCACTCGACATTCGAGTGTAGCAATGAAATACATGCAAATTACATGCAACCACCAACATTCGGTCGGCAAAAGATTCGGTTGTGGCAAGTCCCCGGGCCTGGATAGTACCTCCGCACTTGTCCTATGTAAGTACTCTTCGACGCCAGTCCATCCACTTTTGAACCTTGCTTATCGTGCGGGAGTCTTCCCAGCGTGTTGGAAGGTTGCGAGAGTCTAGCCGATCCTTAAAAAGGGTGGAGCCAATAATCCTGCGAATTAACGTCCAATCGCGATTTGCTCTGCGCTCTCCAATATAATGGAGAGCATAATTAACTACCATATTGTAAGATATCTGTAGTCCAACAAACTGTTCAGCGATCAACAGTATGTCTTCCGTAGAAATCGCTCTGCGGGACACCTGATGGCTTTCTAATCGGAGCGTTGGAGTCGGTCTATTCACCAGTTTGGTGAGAGTAAGGTCGTGACTCTGGATATCTTTTCCTAGCGTGTTGGAAGGTTGCGAACGTCCAGCCGATGCTTAAAAAGGGTGGAGCCAACAAACCTGAGAATAAATGGCCAATCTCGATTTGCTCAGTGCTCTCCAAGATAATGGAGAGCACGGTTAACCACCATATTGTAAGATATCTGGATTCCAACGACCTGCTCAGCGATCGACAGTATGTCTTCCGTAGAAATCGCTCTGCGGGACACCTGATGGCTTTCTTATCGGATCGTTGGAGTCGGTCTATTCACCAGTTTGGTGAGAGTAAGGTCGTTACTCTGGATATCTAGAGTCTGGCACGGTCTACTCTTATCAAAGCTGATCACGTTATGTGTCGGTAATACGAGGGCGACCGCAAAACTAACTGGCCTGGCACATTTTCTGTTTTACTAGAATTTTTTATTTTAAAGCAATCTTTTATAAACCATCTGTCAAAATTTCCGAAATATTTATGATTATTTTCTTTGTTACAGGTGATTAAAGTAAACAAGTTTTATATTTTTTGAAAAATGGAAAATAAAGAGTTTCGTGCGGTAATTAAACACTTTTATATGAAAAGGTTATACGCCACAATTAATCAAAGATAAATTGGATTCTGTTCATGGTGATAATGCACCATCATACTCCACCGTGAAATCCTGGGTTCAACAATTTAAAATGATTCGTTCAAGTACGGAAGATGAACAATGCTCTGGAAGACCAAAAACTGGTACTACTTTTGAAAACATTAGAAAAATATTTAATGAAGTTACTAAAGATAGACGAATAAAGCTCAGAGAACTTGCTGATATTGTTCAAATACACGAAAAACAAGTTTGGAGTATTTTACATGTTGAACTCCACATGAAAAAGCTATCCGCAAGATGGGTGCCGCGTTTGTTGACTTTGCCCCAAAAATCGTCCGTTGGACCAATTCCGAGGAGCTTTTAGCGATTTATCAGCGTAATCCAATAGAGTTCTTGCGCCGATTCATAACTGTTGATGAAACATGGATCCATCACTACATCCCAGAATGCAAAGAACAGTCAAAACAATGGATAGAAGCTGGTAAAATTGGTCCCAAGAAGGCGAAAACTGTTATGTCAGCAGGAATAGTGATGGCCATGGGATGCAAGGGGTATAATATTTATTGATTATTTTGAGAAAGGAAAAACTAAAAATAGTGAAAATTATTGTGCATTATTGGATCGGTTGAGTGAAGAAATCAAGATAAAACGACCGCATTTATTAAAAAAAATAGTTCATTTTCATCAAGATAATGCCCCTTCACACACTGCAACAAAAACTGGCCGAATTACGATTTGAAATTGCTCCGCATCCACCATATAGTCCAGATTTAGCTCCTTCTGATTATTTCTTGTTTCCAAATTAAAAAAAAATTCTCGGTGGCAAAAAATGTTCGTCCAATAGCGAGGTTATTGCTGAAACTGAGGCATATTTTGAAGGTCTTGAAAAATCTTATTTTTCGGATGGAATTAAAAAACTTGAAAAACGTTTGATGAAGTGTATTGAGTTGGAAGGAGATTATGTTGAAAAATAAATAATAATAATTCCAAAAAAAACAGTTCTTTTTATGTTAGGCCAGTTACTTTTGCGGTCGCCCTCGTACATTTGCTCGATTTATCAGAGATCGCACTATATTAATTGTTGTAGATGGGTTCTCATCCAATAAACATAGGCTGGCCGCTGGGGTACCGCAAGGCTCTGTCCTTTCTCCCTCTTTATTTCTAATTTTAATCGTCAATCTTTTGGGTCAGACCGTGAATCCAATCTACTCTTTCGCGGATGACACCAACCTATGTTATATATATCAATTCAACCGTAAGCGGAGTCTTTAAGACATTAAAGACAAAAGGCGAATTATGGATGAGACACTTCACTGGGATTTACTGACCATTTCCGAATTGGGTCGAGTGATTAGAGTAGATTTGAATGTGGATAAGGCACTGTGTTGCTTGTTGTATCGCAAGCGACTCACTGGCGTAACAGCGTCTTCATTATCGATCGATAGTATGGATATCGAATATTCAGATGCTTTTGATTTTCTGGGCTTAAAAATACAAGGTGACGCTCGTTGGGCGAGGCATGTGTTCGAAGTGTCGAAAGAAGCACTCAAGTGTATAGGCTTCCTAAAGCGGTGCAATATATATTTTACTCCTTTTGATCTCTTCAATATCTCTGCAACTTACATCAGGCTGAAGATGGAATACAACTCCCATATATGGACAGGTGCTCCAAAATCATCCTTGGAGCTACTTGACCGTGTTCAAAGGAGAGCGATGGTGCTGATAGGTGGCAGTAGGGTATCCAACTCTATGGTTTCCCTGAAGCATCATCGGAATGTAAAATGTTTGTCGTTGTTCTATCACTGCTTCCATGGGGTGGTCTAATTCCTGAAGTGAGGATGTTCGGAAAGGATCCACGACTTTCCAGAAATTCACACAATTTGTTATTGATTAGCCGGTTCACCGCACTGTACACTTCAGATCGAATTCGTTTTTCGCCAGTACTGTCCGTATGTGGAATCGACTTCCGGCAAGGCCTAAGGGTAAAAAAATCAATTTTCACTCTATGTTTTGATATGGACAACATCTGAGCATCGAATGAGACTGATCCCATGCCCCAAAAGTGTTCCCTCCCAGAGATATGCGCGTTTTATGAAAGTGAAGGCGACGATTCAACACCAAAGATACACGTATTTAAATCTTTAAATTGGATCTCCTGAACAAAACTGGTTTTTACCCTTAGGTCCCTTTCTATTTTGCGCGTCACATATGTAAGTCGGTTAATCCGACTGAACCATTTTTACTTGTTTATATTTTCATATTGCAATTACCACCACAACGATTTGTTTTTTTTCTATTTTTATCCTGGTAATTACATATTCTATTTATTTTCCACATGAATTGATGGAAGCCCCCCAAATCCGTCTAAATTGATAAATTCTGCGAAATCATGCAGAATGTCTATTTTTAGAAGCTGTTTCCTGCATATCCAAAGAAGATGATTGACAATCTACCCTGGCATTTCTGCTGACAAATTATTTCATTTAAGACATCCGCCTCAGCCACCCCAAACTAGAAAGAAAACAACAAAGACCCAAGAGCCTTGTAAACTGTGCTTCTACAGAAGAACCCGAAACAAAAAATGTCATGACTTGGAAAAATTTGTCTTAAGAAATATACAAAAAAAAATATGTCAGTAAATTAAATCCACCCATCCACCCCAAATGTGGCAAATGTTAATACGTACGATGTGCATAAGGTTTTTGGTTTCTACCCACCTACAACTCATCTGTTGACAATGAATACAATAAAAACTGAAGCGACACTCAATTCGTTACACCCCAATTCATTTAGTCCTTGCTACAGTCACCCCCTACCTACTGTGCGCTTCTAAACTCTCGTCGTCATTCATAACTTTATGATTTTTTTCACGGTTGAATAATATTCGATGTTGTACAAAAAAAACACAAAAATTGAAACAAAATTGTTCATATATGAGGGCTCCTGCCACCAGTCCTCCTTCCTTTTACAGCGACTTGCTTGCTGGTGGTGGCGGTGATGATGATGATGATCATGATGAGAAACAATCATCGTCGTCACTACCTGTCACACTGTAAACATCACACTTTTCAGTTTAGGTGTGAGAGTGTGTGTATGTGTATTATTCTGTATTTACCATCGTCATCAAAGAATTTATGTTCACATGTACAAAGTTCATACCTGTGTGTGTGTGTGAGAGAGAGCGCACTTGTACTTTATTATATTTTTTCAATTGATTGAAAACAATTTGCTATGCTACGTTCTGACATGAAATAGCGAAAAATGTTTGATTAATTTTTTTCGTTTTTTAAATATTTGAATTTCAATTTAAAATATCCAATAGAAACACACAGTCAAATCTTCAACTGATTCAACTCAATATAAGTAAATACTTAATTGTCATTTATATAAAAACTAGTAAAAAAAAGCTAAAGTCGGGCGTGGCCAGCAGCACTTCTAAATGTTCGGAAAAGCCAACTAAAAATAGATTCTTGGACCACCCTGGACGGGCTCTAAATTTACCCAGATTTTAAAACAAATGTTTTATTTAAATTTGTGAGAAAACTTTTTTGTTTAGTGTAAAATCAGTTGATCATATCGATACCTTAAAAAAGACTTAAGTGCCAAAAAGAAAATTTTACAGTACAGATTTTTTTGTTGTATTTTTGTCTTAATTATTTGAAGAATTTGCTAAATCTTTCTTAATATTCAGATTCAATTTTTAATATTTAAGCTTAAGAGCTTAGGACAATTTCCTATCAAATTTCATTGAAAAGCGAGTTGTGCTTACGTCTTTTACGCAGCATGGGCTCGATATATATCTAAATTTGAACCGGATTTATACAGCGTCTGTCATTGATACTAAGAACTTACTTACTTGAATGTAATACGTGTCGTTCAGAACTTATAAGTGTCCTTGGTCACCAACGCTATAAAATACTTAGTTGGGTCATAAATACTATTACAACATTGAACACACCCATTTCAATAGTAAAACTGAACATACCCCGTTAGTGTCATATGTGACAGCGCATAGAGAAAGTGCCCTAAGGGCAAAAAAAAATCAATTTTCACTTTTTTTTGATGTGGATAACATCTGAGCATCGAATGAGACCGATCCCATGCCCCAAAAGTGTTCCCTCCCAGAGATATGCGCGTTTTATGAAAATGATGGTACACCAAAGATACACGTATTTAAATCTTTAAAATGGCTCTCCTGACAAAACTGGTTTTTACCCTTAGGTCCCTTTCTACGAGTATTTTGCGCGTCACATATGGGTTTTGAGAGCTAACCTCAATAGCGTTAGTCTGTATCGGGATTTTAAAATTGTTTCAACTTTCATCATGGAGTGGTCAGATAATGAGAACAGTATCGCTGTAATAGCGCTTTTAAAGTGTGAAATGAAAAAAAAACGATACGCTATGGCCACTAAGGATTAGCCGCATGTTCGTCTACGGATGCATAAAACTGTTTGAGGAGACTGAAGATGTAAAAGACCGCCACCGGTCGGGTCGCCCATGCTCTGTTTGAACACCGCATTTCATCAAAGCCGTTAAATCAAGAATTAACAGAAATCCGCTCTGAAAACAGAAAATCATGGCCGTGAGATGAATATCACGCAAAAGTCCATGAGTCGAATCTTTAAAAAAGGCTTGGGACTTGTAACTTTCAAACGACGTACCGGACATTTATTGACTGCAGCTTTTAAAAAAATAGGATTGAAAAATACAAACGCCTTTTGTTGTAGCACACTGATAACTTGCACAGAAAAATTTTGTTCACCGATAAAAAAATTTTTACCGTTCAGGAAAAAATAAACAAGCGAAATGATAGTGTATGCGCGGTCATCTAAGGAAGCATCTGAACTGATGCCAAGGGTGGAAAAGGGTCATCACCCAGCTTTAGTCATGTTTGTGGGGTGTCTCTTACGATGGGGCCACTGACCTGCATTTCTGTCAAAACATCGGCCAAAGTTTACCAAAAAACCGTTTTGGAAGCTGTTGTGAAGCCTCTTAACAATTCCCTGTTCCAAAACCAGCCATGGATTTTTCAGAGGATTCTGCGCCGGCCCATAAGGCAAAACGTCCCAGGCCTGGATTCTAAACAATTTGCCAGCTTTCATTTCCTCTGAAGAATGGCCATCAGGTAGTCCAGATTTGAACCCATTGGATTACAAATTGTGGACGGTTTTAGAGGACAAGATTTGTCACAACAGCTTTGGTTCGAGCTGTGGCAAATTTTTCAATGGACAAGGTTCGTGCAGCTGTTGACGATTGGCCAGTGCGACTCAAGGCGTGTGTAAAGGCAAAAGGCTGACATTTCGAATAAGTAGATTCTTTTTTGATACAACATCAATACATCAATAAAGATATTAAAAAATATTTGGTTCAAAAACATTCAGTAATTTTTATAGCATAAAACGTCTGTAACAGTATTTATGTCCCTTCTTAGTATGTATATTGGGGTGGGTCGATTTAGCAATCGATTTTGTGTCATTCATTTTTCGATAGCTTTTAACATGAGAAAAAAATTTCACTATGACATATCAAGAAAATTATTTTTGAGGCCCCAAATTTTTTTTTATTTAATTTCTTTATTTTTAAGGTTTTTTCTTAAGTAATAATCCTTTTTTTAAATATAACCACTCCAAGGTGACAAACAATACCTACAAAAAATATACATTGACAAATACAACACATGATGCGCTTGAGAATATAAATACGATCGAAACAGTATATAGATTAATTCACGACTAAACAATTAAAAAAGAAATTATCCTTGCCGTCAAATAGTCATAACTTTGAAAAGGTAGGACCTCTTCGTTTAGTTTATATCACTTCGCCCCCTTGCATTTTCGGGCATGGTAGTAGATGGACATATTTTCATGAAATGAGCCAAGAATAACGCTTGTGAAATACGTCCAGTTGGAAGCTGTGGAGCCATTGTTTCATTGACTGTGTGGCAAGTGGCACCATCCTGTTCGAACAACATTTCGTCCAGGTCCATATCCTCAATTTATGGCTACAATATGTCAGTTATCATTTCGAGATAGCTGTAACTGCTTGGCCATTATCAAAGTAGTTGGGACCGATGATAAACCACACCAAACAGACACTCTTTGTGAATGCATCGGTTTTTCAACTATCACTAACGGATTCTCATTTGCCGAAATGCGGCATTTCTGCTTATTAACGAATCCACTGAGGTGAAAGTGTGCCTCGTCGCTGAAGCTGATTTTCTTTGTAAAGTCATCGTTCACTTCTGTCTGTTCCACCAACCATTCGGCGTTTGATGTCGCTTGAAATGGCTTCAGTAGGCTTCAGCTCTTGAGTCTATTGAACCTTTTAAGCGTACTAATTCTAATTTTTATTCGAAATTCGCATCAGCGATGTTCAATTGTTGGGCACCACGACAAGTCGGGGTTGACGGCTTTTCTGCCGTACTATCGCTAACAACATCAATGTTTTTCACAGAACGAACTGGGCGAGCATGCATACGTGTTGTCACATTTCCTACAAACCCGGTTTGCAGACATTTGCGCACAATTCTCCTGATTGTGGACACATTAGGTCGATTAAGCTGACCTAAAAATCACAAAGTGTGCCAAATGCATATTTATTTCAGCGCCCATTTTTGCAAAAGTCAGCAGTTTACTTGTGTACCTCTCTAAGGTTGAATTAATCAAACGCTCAAACAAAGAAATGACAAATTAAGTTGGGAAAAAAACTTGACGTTTAGGTGTGACTCACAATTAACATCGTACGTTATGGTTGGACCACCCTTTATGTTTAGCTCGTTTGTTTATTTCGGTCTTTCGCTTTAACACAGCGCAAGACTTCTTCCATTTACATTTTAATAGAAGCCAAGTTGTTTTTACAAAATGGCAAAGTGGCACTGATTTTCGTGACTGAATACTGCTTTTAACGAGATTACGGGTCCTTGACGACCTTCTTAAAAGAGAAAACGTTTAAAATGTAAACACAATAATACCAATTTCCAGATTTTTTACGGGTTCTTAAGAAAATCAAAAGTGAAAACCGGTTTCCTAAAATTGCCATTTTTTGATTGAACCAAAAACCGGTTTTTGAAAAATGGTCGTTAATTGATCGACCTAGTTTTTTTCTCATCGATCGGGGGTTTATAGGAATCGGCATGAACGAACTTAAGGACGGGTTTACTTATACAGGGTGGCACAAAACTACCGTTGAGGTTTGATTGTTTAATAACTTTTTTATTTATTGGTTAATTATTAATTTTAGTTTTTGTTATATAGTAAGTATATTAATAGGAAATATTTTTGGCTTAAGTATGAGAAATTATATCCCGCAAGTGGTTGCCATTTTCGGCTTCGCACATTGTGCTCTTTTCGCGATATTTCCAGATGTGCAGAAGTCTTCTTGTTGATTTTTCAGCACTGTCCTGCACTCTATCCACAACACGTTGGATATTTTCGTTCGTGTGGATCGCACTTACGGTCTTCCGGTACATGGAAGGTGTCTTACTGTACTATGTTGTCGAAAATTTCCAACCAAGCGGTTTATTGTTGGTTCTGAAGGTCAAAAAACGACGAAATAAGCACGCTGAGTCAAAACAATTGACTTGATTTTTAAAATAAAATTCAACAATTGCTGATGGCTGTTCTGTTGCGTAGTGTTCCATTTCCTTAAGTTTGCGTCACAAAATTCTGAAATAAAAAATATAAATTTAGAGCTGGCAAGAGTGAGTTGTATTTTCGTGGGCAATTGTGTGAAGAAAACTTGAAAAGTAAGGTTTACAACAGTAGTTCTCATTCGTTTGTGGAGAGCCTGGCCTTATAGAGTTCGGTTTTACTTTCAACAATTGCAGCAAGGCTTTCTGAAGAGGGTTGTCACGGACCCGAAATCATGATAAAAGTAGTGTGCAGCCACGAAAATCAATGTCACTTTGCCATTTTGTTAAAAACTTGTCTTCTATTTAAATATAGAAGCAAGAGGTCTTGAGCCGGTTTAATCCCTGTTCAAATATAAATAAATTTAAAAAGTTATTAAACATTCAAACCTCAATGGTAGTTTCGCGCCACCCTATATTTGAACGAAATATGTACTGTGTGGCTGATGAATGTTGTTACATTTCGAAAGTTAAGTTTTTTTCAGTGCTTATTCAATTTTAGGACAAATTAAAATGGAATATCTGAGGGTTAGAAGCACTCCATATTCGAAAATTTTGCTTGTTTATGTTGCCGTTTAAATTGAAATGGGCCTCGTCAGACATGAAAATACAACATGTTTCCGTCCTCTTCCACCATTTGAAGCATCTTCTGGCAAAATTCCAAGTGAATCGGGAAGGCTGCTGCGGCCATTTGAATTTTATATGGGAATAAGTCCAAATCTTTGTGCATAATTGACTGCCTGCTAACACCCATATCAGCAGATAAGCTTCTTGTTGAGGCTCATGGTTTGTTTTGTATGGCAGCAGCTACAGCAGCGATTGTTTCCTCCTTTCGAACAAAAGGTTTTCGATGGTTTTCGTACTAAAGGTTTTCGTTTCTGTTGACTGTCCCATGCTTTGCAAAATTGTTAGCAAGCCTCATTATGGTCCATCTGCTCGGAGGATTGACTCCAAACGTGCGCCTTTACTCTCTTTGAACCGAAACTACGGCCTCCGGTGAGTGAAAGCGGCGGACAATCCAAATTCTTGTTTCAGTGTCCCAGTTATCCATTTTCCAATCTAAAAATCAATCTGCAAAATAAAAAAAAAAATTAACCAGTTTCATTAAATAGAAAAAAAGTTATTAATTTTTGTTTGTAGCGACTTTCATCAGGCACCCAGTACCAGAACATTTTTTACTACATAAGCTCCCCTCCTCGGTATCCAAATGTTTAATTTTATTAAAATAACCTTTTTTAAAGGACTTTTTTTATAATAAATTTAAAATATTTTGAACCCCTTTTTACCTTTTCCATTTATTAGGTCACACATTGCCTCAACAATTGAGTACGTGTTTGATCTACACCAATTGAAATCATTTGCATAATCGCAAGGAAGAAGAAAAGGCCCATTAAAATTTATGAAGAGAAACAACACAAAAGTTCACATTGTCTATCTACTGTCGCTGAGTAAAGTCACTATAAAATGAATTGCTTAACAATATATTTATGCATGCTAAAGGTATAAAGTTATAAAGAAAAGTACTCCTCGTAAAAGAATAAATGAATGAGTGTTTCACTGTATAACCGAATGACAATGGAGGTCTGTGGGCAATCAATCCACCTCCAACCGCCACAGTCTCCTTACAAATGCGGAAAGCACTTTCACCCTCACAAGTTAGTTATGAAGTTCAAATGCCATTGGAATTGTGAAGATACATAAAGTGTGATGGCAAGGGAAGTAAAGGGAAGAGAAGGAAGAAAAATGAAAAAATTGAAAAATTACATTCAGGTGAGATCACAATCAATTTTATCATTTTTATACAGATACTCGTATATTGAAAATATTGTCGAACATTACTTGGTCTTCTACTCTTGCGGCATTGTTAAAGGTTTTTTCTGCCAGCGTTGTGTACATGTGAGCTTGGTGGTTAGAACGTTTGTATTGTATCGTTTTTATGGTCTGAGCGACATCAAGGAGGAAGGTATGTCGGTTTCATCTGTAAGTTTGCGACTCTACGTAATGAGCTGCTGCCTTTTAGTAAGTCATGGAAAGTTTGTAGACTTGAGTTCTTCTACGAAGTTGAAATGATTATCCTGGAGGGACAAAAGGTGTATAAAAATCTATTTTATATAGGGTGATCCATCTAGAAGTATCTTTATTGGTAATTTTAAAGGACATTTAATTTTTGAAAATACTTACCTTCAAATGTAGGCAACTGTATTATGGAAATGAGCGTTCGGTGATAAACGGAAAGATCCGCTGTTTTTGACCAAAATTTTGTTTAGTGATGAGGCCCATTTCTGGCTCAACGGCAATGTCAATAAACAAAATTGCCGCATTTGGGCTGTAGAACAACAATAAGAGGTTCAAAAGGTGCCATTATACCCAGAGAAAACGACGGTTCGGAGCGGTTTATAAGCTGGTGGAATCATCGGTGCATATTTTTCAAAAATGATGATCGCGCCATGATATCGATCTCTATGCTAACTGAAATTGAAGCCCGTAATCTTGACAACGCTTGGTTTCAACAGGACGGTGCCACTTGCCATACAGCTGCTCAAACAACGGATCTATTGAGATGTCATTTCGAGAAGCAGCTGATTTCACGTTTTAGACAGGTGATTTGGCCGCCTATATCGAGTGATATCACACCTTTAGACATTTTCTTTGGGGTTCCGTAAAGTCCAAAGTCTATGCTAACAAACCAGCTACGATTCAGGTTTTGGAAGCCAACATTAGGCGTGTCATTAAAGCCATACCGGTCCAAATGTTTGAACAAGTCATCCAAAATTTGACCCTCAGAATAAAAACCCTGAGGCTTAGTTGCGGCTAACATTTGATGGAAATTATATTCAAAAAATAATGCCATAAAATGTCCTTTGAAATTACCAATAAAGATTCCACACTTGATTTTAATTTTTATATATTCTTTGTTCTGAAAAAATACTTCTATATGGATCACCCTTTATTTTTAATGTATTATCACGTATACAGTGTAATTATTCACGACTGCACAAATTTCACCAGCGTATTACTTGGCTCATTTTATGAAAATATGTCCATCTACGACCATGCCCGAAAATGCAAGGGGGTGAAATGGGAGCGGTTTGTATATTTTCGGATTGGTGGTCGTAGGGTACTAGGGTAAAATTGTCAAGTTCTTAACCTGTGGTTAAGTATTTTTGTTTTTAGATATCCCTACCTCTTATCTATTAAAAATTACTTAAACGAATACCAGGTAGTACCGTTCCAAAGTTATGACTTTTTGACTGAAATGCAAAATTTTTTTGTGTTAATCTACCAAGTAGGACGTTACACACGTTTTATGCTGTAAAATAAAAAGTACTGAATGTTAATATAATATTGAATTTACATATTCGAAAGTCCGCCTTTTACCTTTACACACGCCTTAAGTCGCACTGGTCAATAGCTGCACGAACCTCGTCAGTTGGATACTTGGCCACAGCTTGAACCAAAGCAGCCTTAAGAGACCCAATGTTGGGGTATCTTTTGTGACCAACCTTATCTTCTAAAACCGTCCCCAATTTGTAATCCAATGGGTTCAAATCTGGACTGCTTGAGAGCCATTCTTCAGAAGAAATGATCGCTGGAAATGGTTTCGAAGCCAGGCCTGGGAAGTTTTAGCCTTATGGGCCGGCGCAGAATCCTGGTAGAAAGTCCATGGCTGCTTTTGGAATATGTAGTTGTTAAGAGGCTTCACAGCAGCTTCCAAAAAAGTTTCTTGGTAAGCTTTGGCAGATGTTTTGACGCAGAAATGCAGGTCAGTGACCCCATTGTAAGAGACACCCCACCAAACCATGACTGAAGCTGGGTGATGACCCTTTTCCACCCTTGGGATCAGTTCGGATGCTTCCTTGGATGACCGCGCATACACTCTATCATTTTGCTTGTTAAATTTGTTCTGAACGGTATACAATTTTTCATCGGTGAACAAAATTTTTCTGTGGAAGTTATCAGCGTGCTTCACCAAAAGACGTTTGCATTTTTCAATCCTATTTTTTTTTAAAGCTGTATTCAATAAATGTCCAGTACGTCGTTTGAAAGCCACAAGTCCCAAGTCATTTCTAATGATTCGACTCATGGACTTTTGCGTGATATTCGTCTCACGGGCCATGATTTTCTGTTTTCGGAGCGGATTTCTGTTAATTCTGAATTAAACGGTTTTGATGACATGCGGTGTTCGAACAGAGTGTGGGCGGTCTTTTATAACTCCAGTCTGCTCAAACAGTTTTATGCATCGGAAGACGAACATGCGGCTAATCCCTAGTAGCCGGAGCGTTTTGAAAATTGTTCAAAGTGAACACGTTTTATATTGTGTGTTGGGGTATGTTGGATTCCCAATGCATTTTCAAGTGCAGCGGGAAGACGCGTCAAATTTGTGTCTTTTATTGTCCGCCGGCAATAAAAATCTATTTATGTTCGCACAATGTAATAAAACGTACAATGCAACGAACGATCGATGAAATGCACGCACAGGGCGATAACGGCCTGCGATGCGTGCATTGATTTCTGCCTTACAAATTGTAAGACCAAAGTGGTTCGCCTGATAAGAATTTTTGTATATATAGTCCTAAGCGAACACATTTTAAATTAGTATGAAACCATTACTAGACCGAAGAAGGCCTTACAAATCTTCTTTAATCTTAAGTATAAAATCATTACTCACCAGGAGAAGAAATTACAACTCTTCTCCAAAACTTGAGTCAGAATAAATCTACTCAACAGAACATTTATGTAAAAAACACTTTGTTTCATTTTACAAAATATCGTTTTTTTTATTTCACACTTGAAAATCACTATTACAGCGATACGGTTCTCATTATCTGACCACTTCATTATGAAAGTTAACACAATTTTAAAATCCCGTTATAGACTAACGCTAATGAGGTTAGCTTTTAAACCCCATATGTACAGCGCATAGATAAAAGGACCTAAGGGTAAAAAAAATCTATTTTCATTTTTTTTGATGTGGACAACATCTGAATCGAATGAGACCGATCCCATGCCCCAAAAATGTTCCTTCCCAGAGATATTCGCGTTTTATGAAAGTGAAGTCGACGATTATAAGCGCAAATAGAAAGGGACCTAATCTTTAAAATGGCTCTCCTAAAACAAAACTTTTCATCAACTTTTCACTTTTTTTTTTTTTGATGTGGACAACATCTGAGCATCGAATGAGACCGATCCCATACCCCAAAAGTGTTCCCTCCCAGAGATATGCGCGTTTTATGAAAGCGAAGTCGACAATTCTAAGCGCAAATAGAAAGGGACCTAATCTTTAAAATGTCTCTCCTGAGCAAAACTGGTTTTTAACCTTAGGTCACTTTCTATTTTGCGCGTCATATTATGACATTAACGGGGTATGTTTAGTTCTACTATTGAAATGGGTGAGTTAAATGTTGTAACAGTATTTATGTCCCTACTAAGTACAAAAAAAATGTGTGCTGTTATTTCGCTTCCAAAAAAAATCCAGTTTTGGAACAGTAAGACCCTTAGGTTGGGAAAAAAAACAAAAACAAAAATACCTCCACTGGTTCAGAACTTAGCAATTTTACCCTCCGCAAAAAATACTCAAAATATTTAATGAGCACTCGAAATTAACTTTTTAACAAAATTCACGAGGTTGTATGTTTTGAACAGATGTTAAATACAAACTAAATGTCGGAACTCTCTCAAAACTTGATAGTAGTCTAATAACAGATAGTACTCGATGGAAGTAGTGTTGCATTTCATTCGAGGGAGGTTAGAAAAGTCGTGGAATTATTGATCTATCCTCGTAACTTCACCAAGCTCTTGAACCATTTTTAATTAAATGGCAACAAAATTAAAATGGCCTGACAAAAACATAGCCACGTTTTTTTGTAAGAAAATTAAAATTGTTTTATCCAAAACGATAACACCATAAGTCATCCTTAAGGGAGGGTGTATAGTGTTACACCTAGACCCACCTATCTCCTTGTCTACATCCTCACCTGAGTCAAATAACTTCTATAAGTAAGTGTTCGCCTATGACTACACGTTTTTGTACTCAAGAGGGTAATATGAAGTGTACATACTCGTATATTGTCATCTACTTGTAGAAACCACAAGACACTCTGTTGAGATACGGAAACAACAGACGACCACGATAAGTGGGTGGAGAACAAAGGACACCATGATTCTGGAGTTTATCAATGAATGCCATGTGCTTTGTGGTAAAAATGATGGACATGTGTTAGAAGAAATAAGGAGAAGGGAGTGTAATTGAATGTAATGTCTTGCAGACCATGTGAGAAGAAAGTAATGTTTGAGCATTTGTATACCCCCTCTTGTGGGATGCAGTGTAGACGTTATTGGATAGGTAGGATATGAAGAAAATCTTGGTCCAAGTACTAGTATATCTTCCTTGAAAACAACTGCTTATACATTTCAGCTAAGAGGTAAACCTCTCTTTAAGGTGGATAGTGACATTTACGTGGTGGGAAACGACGAAACAAAGGCATGGGAAGGTGTAGTAGAAATTTATTTATTTATTTTGCTGGTGGGAAAACAGAGAAACATAATTGCTCCAGTTGCTGGGTATAGTAGGCGGGGATAGGTTTAATAGAAATTTTTAAATTGCAGCCGCTGATTCATGTGTGCTTAATGTTTATCAATCAAATTTACTAATTTGTGAAAATTCAGTGTTTGCTTAGAATTTTTCTCCATGAAATTTTTGGATGAATTTTACGGTATTCACGGTTGTTTTTTGTCCTGGAATCCTGGGAAGTTTCTCGGGATATTTCGCTATTAATTTAATTTTTATGTGCCATGTTAACCGTTATAAAATTAAAATTTTGGATTCTTAGTAAAACCGGCCTAAATTTTCCCATATATTCCAGTAGAATCTCTCATTGACCACAGGGCGCCTTATTTTGTGCCTCTTCAGTCCATAAGCCCGACCATAAACCCATCCGAAGCTTAAAAATAAATTCGTATTTGCATTCATAGCACAATTTGATTTAATTTGAGTGCTTTTATGTACATATGAATTAGTGATCACCCGTTATGACCATTCAGACCCCGTTTTTGAGAAAAATTACCTAAAAAGGCTAACTAAGAGCCCTATTTTATATATTGTTCCTCATCAAAAAAAGTATAATTTTCTAATAGTCAGAAAAGTGTATGTTTTTTCCGAAGTACCTTTATATATCTCTATTTTGAGTACTTTATATTCGTCCGGGACTCCCAGCGATCGCAGAGCTTCGAGAAATTAATCCTGCCATCAGCCTACTGTATTCTGGTTGGCCTGGGTAAGTACTTGGTTTCTGCTCACGTTCTTTGAAGAAACAATAAAAAGCACGTCAAAAAATACTTGTCGGTCTACTTTCTTTTGTGAGATGGTACAGGTTATCCCAAAGGCGCACCCATAACTCCCTTAAAAATACGGTACGTGTTAAACGTTAATAAGTGGTAATTTAATTCCATAATACTTGACTTGAGTTTTTGCTAGAAAACAATGGTGCAGCGATATTCATAATTATAAGTAGCATATACTTATAAGTATAAAATCAAGTGGATTGACTTTAAGCACGAGTGGTGCTGCATGACACATATTTCACTTGTACAACAAAAATGTATTTACTCAACTACCCCAAAAACATTGGGATCAAATCGGACAGTATTTTTGGATCATTTATATTTACTACAGCTATATGCGATAATCATAAAAGTATGAACAAGGTACGAGTACTCAAGTCACTAGCAGGTCGTACTTGGGAAGCGTACAAAGAAGCCTTTTTGACATCTTACAAATCAATAGGTTGATCTGAACGTATGTACGAGACAGTGGTAGAAAATTCAGACTTGTCAGAATGCCGCCCGGAGAACATCAACAGGGCGTCGCCTTATGTCTTTTGAGGATAATGAAGACGACGGTTCTTACCGCGCGCAGACACAATTTTTTGTTATCTAAGCAATATTTGCTTGGGTGTCTTCGCCCACATGAGGCACCACATGACGTGCTGCAGCTTTTTAATTGTCAGATCAAGCCGTCTAAGCTGACCATCAGGTTTTTTTTTGTGCATCCAGTTCAAATAGCGCGTTTCTTCACCTGCGTTTTGGAGCAGATCCCCAATAGACTAACAGGACTTGTATTTTGATGCGCTTAACTACATTCATGCCAGAATACATACCGCTCTCAGTTCGTCCAACGCATATACGAGCGTGGCAGGGGAGTAGCCACGCATATACAGCTGCGTGGCAGGGGAGTAGCCACGCAGCTGTGTCCATAGATTTTACGAAGGATTCTTTTTCTCAAAGTCTGATAATATACTTTCATCCGCCTTTGAAAGCATCGATGTTTCGGCGCCTAAAAAAGGAAGAGGTAGTGTCAATGTACGAGGGCGACCGCAAAAGTAACTGACCTAACATAAAAAGAACCGTTTTTTTGGAATTATTATTATTTTTTTTTCAACATAATCTCCTTCCGACTCAATACACTTCATCAAACGTTTTTCAAGTTTTTTAATTCCATCCGAAAAATAAGATTTTTCAAGACCTTCAAAATATGCCTCAGTTTCAGCAATAACCTCGCTATTGGACGAACATTTTTTGCCACCGAGAATTTTTTTTTTTTAAATTTGGAAACAAGAAATATTTAGAAGGAGCTAAATCTGGACTATATGGTGGATGCGGAGCAATTTCAAATCGTAATTCGGCCAGTTTTTGTTGAGTTAAAAACGCAGTGTGTGAAGGAGCATTATCTTGATGAAAAAGAACTTTTTTTCTAAATGCGGTCGTTTTATCTTGATTTCTTCATTCACACAATAACATTCACTATTTATAGTTTTTCCTTTCTCAAGATAATCAATTAATATTATACCCCTTGCATCCCAAAATACTGTGGCCATTTCTTTTCCTGCTGACTTAACAGTTTTCGCCTTCTTGGGACCACTTTTACCAGCTTCTATCCATTGTTTGACTGTTCTTTGCATTCTGGGATGAACCGATGGATCAATGTTTCATCAACAGTTATGAATCGGCGCAAGAACTCTGTTGGATTACGCTGATAAATAGCTAAAAGCTCCTCGGAATTGGTCCAACGGACGATTTTTTGGGGCAAAGACAACAAACGCGGCAGACATCTTGCGGATAGCTTTTCATGTGGAGTTCATCATCCAAACTTGTTTTTCGTGTATTTTAACAATATCAGCAAGTTCTCTGAGCTTTATTCGTCTATCTTTAGTCACTTCATTAAATATTTTTCTCATGTTTTCAATAAAAGTAGCAGTTTTCGGGCTTCCAGAGCGTTGTTCATCTTCCGTACTTGAACGACCCATTTTAAATTGTTGAACCCAGGATTTCACGGTGGAGTATGATGGTGCATTATCACCATGAACAGAATCCAAGCCATCTTTGATTAATTGTGCCGTATAACCTTTCATATAAAAGTGTTTAATTACCGCACGAAACTCTTTATTTTTCCTTTTTCAAAAATTATAAAACTTGTCACCTGTAACAAAGAAAATATGCATTAAATATTTCGGAAATTTTGACAGATGGCTTACAAAAGAGTTCTTTTAAAAAACAAAAAAAAAGTTGCTAGTAAAACAGAAAATGTGCCAGGCCAGTTAGTTTTGCGGTCGCCCTCGTATTTTAAAGTGTTATACTCGTTTTTCGAGAGACGGCTATGTTTTTAAGCTGTTTGCCAAGCCCAAAATAACATATATTTGCCAAATCGACGCAAGATAATTTATAGCCGGGATAATTTTTGGCATTAAAATCTCCTAGAACGATTTCAATGCCATGGCCCGAGAAGCAGTCGTTTGTTTTAGGCGCTAAAAGTTTCTTTCGTCTCCTCGTCCTTATCTTCGCACGAGCACGAATAAGGCTAATATAAAAAAATGATGCGGATTATGGCCAGCCGTTCGTCTAGTGGGGTGAAACCGGCGACAAGATGACTTATTGGACTATTTACAACAAATCCGCATCCGAATTGTGGCTTGAATATCGGCCGGCGAATATGCGGCCTCAAGAGATCTGCAGTAGTACTCCAGGAGACACTCAGGTTCGTTAGGTCATGTTGCGAGAGAAGAGGCAGCATCTGGAAACCCGCGTAATTACTCCACACGAGCGAAGAGGCGATATCTGTAAATCTACGGAAGTACTCTGAAGGCACAGTTTATAAGGGGATATAATGAGCGAATGTGTGGCTTCTAGAGACCTGATTAGATACTTTCAGCTATCGAGTTCGTTATTATACTTCGATGCGATGTCTGGAGTGGAGTAATTATTTCAGGATATACACAAGTTTAAAAGGACTCCAAGGAACCTAATATGCAGAATATGCAGAACTTCGAAGAAACTCACGGCTTAAAAATTACATTTGGCTGGGGGATAAGCTACATCTGAAGAGCAATTAAGCGGCGCCAGATGACCTTTTCGAATACTTCAAGTAGCACATGAGTTCCTGCGGACACAAATATAACGAATACGTGGCGCTTACTTACGTGCTTAGGCACTCCGAGTACACTTGGGTTAACAACATAAACCCTTCGAGAAAAAGGCGTTGGCTGAAAAGCTTAATGAATACTTCAAGAAGAGACGGATAGCAACGAAGTCACTATGGCTAAAACCTTTGCGGCCGGGGATTGTTCGGAGGCTCACGTATTATAAATAATACTCGTACTCTACGGTCAAAAACTACTACGGCAAGGAAACGAACTTAGATTCTAATGGGACCCTGAGACGAAATCCATACCAGCAAATATACAGGGTGGAGCGCGAAAGTTTGCTTATTTGCGATTGAAATAAAAAAATTATGAATTTTAGAAAAAAATATTTTATATTTTAATTATATTGAACAGTAAAGGAGTTTTTAAATTACATGGTTTTGAATAGTGTATCTAACAAATGTCAACCTTCGCTATGCACACACTGCTGAATACGTTTTCTGAAGTTTTCATGAACTCTAACGAGCATGTCGACTGGTATTCTGCCAATTTCAGTCTCATTATTGTAAACTAGATCTTCCAAGGAGTTGGGATGGTTGATATATATAAGTACCTTCGACTTCAGGTAACCCCAAAGAAAAAAACAGATGGAATAAGTCTGGTGAGCTTGCTGGCCAGTCCACATTACCCCTGAAAAAGAGATAAATTATCCAGAAAACATTTGCCTCAAACAATTCATGGTAACCCTCACTAAAGCGCCCATGAAATACATAGAAAAATGGAAAAGTGTTATTTTTTCCTCTCCCCGCTCACTTTTTAGTATATATTTGGCATCAAAAATAATATCCGTGCAAAAAATTTTTCAATCGGATGAAAACCAGCCAGTCTGTCACGACTTTTAGCCCTGGAAATGGAGTAAAACTAGTTGCAAGCTTTGATGAGCTATAACTCGTAAGCCAGACGATTTGTATTGCAAATATAAGGCAAACATTTTTCTCTTTCACAAATTTTGACCTAGCTATGACCCTTCATGGTGTTTTCAGAGGTCAAACTTCAATTTTAAGTCGACATTTTGTTTAAAAGTTTATAAATAAAATTACTGATTTACGTTTAACAAATATTTTGAGCGCGGAGCGGAAAAAATAACACATTTTATTTTATGGGCGCCCTAACCCTTACTGTGTGTACAATATACTGGTGAAAATTCAGTTCATCGTGAAGAATCCGGTGGAGAGAACGTCTGGAAATGCCAAGAGCAAGTGATTGCGTCCGAGCGTTTCGGAGATTGCAGTACTGCTGCTCTAACTCTCTCGATGTTTCAGTTTATCGTGAAGAATCCAGTGGAGAGAACGTCTGGAAATGGCAACAGCAAGTGAATGCTTTCGAGTAGAGCGTTTTGCAGATTGCAGTACTGCTGCTCTAACTCTCTCGATGTTTTGTGCTGTTGTAATCCTTCTCTCAGGTCCCCTTCGTACACATAACACATTAACAGCTGTTCTCAATGAAGTTACCTAACTTACAATTGATTGCCGACCCGGAACACGTCCGCGTGGGGAACCAGCAAATCGTTTACGAAAAGCACGCTGCACTGCAATGATTGAGTGCACATTTGAAAAATACGCTTCAACACAAAATGACCTCTCCGCACGTGTCCAATGCACGATGGCAACTGGGGCAGACAAATAAGCTTAAGCAAATAAGCCAAGCATACTCTCCACTCTCTTCGACCAACAGTGCCGCCAAAGAAAATTATCGCGCTCCACCCTGTACTAGAACATAAGAAAGGATACTCACTAGACAAAAACGCGCCTGCTGCAGACCTACGAAGGATATATATGAATACATGGATCAAAAAATAAGACACTGCGGGTGTAAATGCGTATGAACTCTAAGCACACATAGGTTGGAAATGTACGAGGGCGAGAACGCGGCGGCCGAAGACCCGAAAAAGTACTCAAGGGGCACACGGGATAGCAACGTTAACTCTGCGGCGCGCCACAGAGTTAACGATTTTCAGCCACTATGCGGCGTCTGAAGACTACAATAAATACTCCAAGGGTACACGGATTAGAAGAGGACACACTTTTGACGGTAGATGTGACCCTGTATTATAATTAGAAGTTGGAACCTATTGATCTGCGTAGGTACTTCAAGGACTCACGGAAATACTCCAGAAGGCTTAGGGATTGAAGAGGACATTCTGCGGCAGAAAATTGAGGTGCCCGACGACCTGCGTAAGTATTCAAAGAACACACGAATTAAAAATAGACACCTTGCAGGCAAAAACGAGGCTTAACAGGTAATTTAGATTTTTTTGTGTGCATAATTTTAATTTGTTTTCCTATCGTTCATATCTGGACAGCCTGTGCAGCATAATTTTAGTTTGTTTTCCTATCGTTCATATCTGGACAGCCTGTGTTAATAGCCACGGATTTTGTTGAATATAAAAACAATTGTCAAGCCATTCTTTCTTGACTATAGTTTTGTTCATCTGACAAGAAATATTTTGATTATTCTCATCTTGAGAAAAATATACGTAACCCTGCAATACTCGAGAGGATGGTTGTCTCCACTTGACTGTACCAATAATGTTTGATATTTTTCCAATATTTTATTCAATTTCAGCCATTATTGTTTCATCTTTTTATTTACATCTGAAATGATCAAACAATACATGTGATGGTAATTTCATTTCTCAACAGCAGCATCTCAATATTATCGCCAGCAGACATCCTTAGGTCGACGTTGATGATCAACGTCACGAAAGTCATAATCACGTTTTCATTTCGTAGGTAGGGGAATAGAGTACGCGTTGGTATTTTCATTTCTATTTTGTTTAGCTCCTGGAGTGGTTATTGGCATCGAATGTTTATTGCTGTCAATATATTGATGTCGCCTACGCTGTTGTATTATTTCGAAGTTCTTACCATTACTTTTACGGGTTTTCATTGAAGTCAACAACAGGCACAATAATCATCATCATCGTCCCCGTCATCTTTCAATGTTTTCTATTTTCTATATTTGAATAATATGACTTGATCTCACGTCAAGAGTGTCTGCGAATGTTCTTTTATTGTGTGTGAAATAAAATCAATTTTTCTTCTGTTTTTCCAGCTAACATTCAATTTATTGCTGCGGCGAAATTTGTATTGAAAGTTCAATGGATTTCGTTAAGATACAATTCTAAAAGAATAGTCAGACGTTGCAGAGTTAAGGATACCCTAAAAATGTGATATACACACAGAACACTATTCCGAAAAGCTTATGCTTTTGAAAGACAAGCCTTGAAGAATAATCTCTTGCACATTCAATGCAATGTCACCGGTATTGGAACGACCGCTGCCAGATCCTGTACGGAGATAAATAAGAGTTAAATATCTTACTCGTAAAGTGGCCGGAATTTACATGGTAGACACCAGCCTCTTAAAATGTTTTAAATGTTTTTACCAGAATTGTATCTTGCAAAATCCCATCACGCCACGGCTGCCCACCAAGCGGTAGTAGAGTAACTAACTCCACAGTGCAACATTTTTTGGTTCATCTTCTGGTTTTGTGAAGGGAAAGTACATTCCAAATTTTAAGTTATCGCATCGTACATTTAGTAGATGACCAAATCGACCAGATGACGAATAACCGAAAAAATTCGTCTTCTTCCGGTTTGTGTGCAGCTATAAAAGCAACTTACTTATATCGATATTGCTTAAATTTCGCTTGCTATGATACGAGTGACTTGTATCTGCACGCAGAAAAAAGATATGGTTACTACATGGTCACGGCAACAATAGTATGTTCTCTGCAATAAAAGTATGGTCGTCGCAACCATAGTATTGTTTTTTGAGTTTCATTTTGACAATAGTATGATTGCGACAACATTAATATAGATGAAATCTAACAATAGTATTATTGCCAAATTTAAAAATGAAAACTTGGTTGTAGCAACAATACAAATATGGTTGGTGGGACAAAAGTATTGTTTTTATGAGTTTTGCGTTAACAATAATATATTTAAAGCAATCATACCGGCAAAATGGTATTTTTTTTAATTTGACAATGGTATTTTTACGAATCTTACGCAATAATAGTACTTTTTACATGTAAATTAATTTTTTCCTAAATAAACTACGGATTAGTA
This sequence comes from Hydrotaea diabolus, assembly GCA_963513945.1. Taxonomy (NCBI): domain Eukaryota; kingdom Metazoa; phylum Arthropoda; class Insecta; order Diptera; family Muscidae; genus Hydrotaea; species Hydrotaea diabolus. The sequence continues at coordinate 46,252,282 of OY740717.1, read as the reverse complement.
TAACTGAAATATTTTTAATAAATGATTTTTTTTACTTTAAATAAATCACTCCTATACTAAAAAATTTTGGGGATCATGGTTGTGTGTAAGTCATACTATGGTTGTGAGGATCATTCTATGGTTGAGTGTGAATACTAATATGATTGTGGGGACCATAGTATGGTTGTGTGTGAATAATTCTATTGTTTCGAGGACCATAATATTGCTGTGGGGATCATAGTATGGTTATGTGTGAACCATACTATTGTTGTGATGATCATAATATTGTTGTGCCACAACCATATAACCAACAATAGTATGATGCTCTTCGAATATTGTTACCACAACCATACTTTTTTCTGCGTGTGATACCACAAAAGCTCGACCGTATTGATCAATGTTATAATTTAGCTGCCATGCAAAGGTTCTCCTATTTGAAGGTATGCCCAAAAGCTTGACATGACACGATAAAGATAAGAAGCATTTATTTTGTTTACGATTGTTTATATTGATTCTAACTTAGTACGAGTACACTTAGAATAAATAATTTAAAAAAGCATGAGAGATTGCTTTTTCATACGAGCTTGATCATCGGGTTGCTACATATATTTCTGGCAACACTAAGTGTTGCCTGGCGCCATCTAACATTTCCATTTGAAAGTTTTTAGCATTAAACGTACTCAGAACATTTTGACGCACGACCATCATATGTGCTGTTTACAGTGACTTGAAAAACTCAATTTGGCAAATAAATGGAATTAACTCGTGAACATTTTCGTGCGATCATTTTTTACAAATTACAAAGTGGATAATAACGACAAGAGTGCATCGATGAACTTAAATCTTTGTATGGCGATGTAGCACCATCCTGTAACACTGTGAAAAACTGATTTAATAAATAAAATCGTGGCCGACGCTCGCTTAAAGACGAAGGTCGTGAGGGTCGTCCAAAAACGCCGTAGTGCCAGAGAACATTGATGCCGTGCGTAAACTGATAATGCAAGATGATTGTGTGACATACAGTGAGATTGAGGCATCCTAGGGCATTTCTGCCACCAGCATACATTCGATATTGCATGAAGATCTGGCCGCAAAAAAGGTTTGTTCTCGTTGGATCTATCACAAATGCTCAAAATAAGGCTCGTGTCGTTTGGTGCAACGACATTTTGAAAAAATACGATCGCGGTGCTTCAAAATACGTTTATAAGATTACCACAAGAGACGTATCATGGATCTATGCGTATGAGCCCGAAACAAATCATACCGTGAGATTGAGGCATCCTCGGGCATCGCCCGTGTGGGTCTTCGAAGACAAGCCAAATCCAACGAAAGTTGTTCGTGAAAGAAGCACTTCGAAGCAAATGGTCGCCTGTTTCTTCGGCAAAACTGGTCATATGGCAAATATTCTGCTTGGGCAACGTAGGATGGTCAATTCTGAGTGGTACACCACAATTTGTTTGCCTGAAGTCTTCGGAGAAATTCGAAAAACGAATAAGAGAAGACGAATAATTGAGCACCAAAACAATGCGAGCTCTCACACACCGGCTTAAACCAGCGCCTTTTTGACCGGCCAAAACGTCGAATTGATGGGTCTTCCGCCGTACAGCCCTGGCTTGGCACACAGTGACTTCTTTGTATTCCCGCACATCAAGAAAAAATGCGTGGTCAACGATTTTTGTCGCCAGAAGATGCTATTGAAGGTGTCTCAATCGGAGTGGAAAAAGTGATTCGACAATTGCTTTAAGCGCATGCAAAATGTATAAATCATGCTGGAGAATACTTTGAAAAACAATGAAACCATTTTTAATGATAAATATTAGCATTTTCATTATTAGGCCAGAAATATATATAACAGCCCTCGTAATTGCACTTAATCTCTTGTCTATTGCTCTTTGATAGTCTCTAAAGTTAACAGTCCAATAGCCATTGAATAGCTGGGAAGGACAATATACTTATAATGGCTAAATTTAAACAATTTACCAAGTGATCCTGTGTTTTAAAATATACGAAATACTTTTATGGCTTTTTCTATTCTTTTATTCAGAGTGTTAAGTAAAACAAATTAATTTAGCCTTGATTTCCACTTCACTCCACTTTTAGTTAGATTTCAACATATTCCACGTTAGCATTTTGTTGTTTTGCATCCCTCGCAGGCTTTTCTTGTTTTCCATGGAAATTCCGTTTAAGCTATTGTTTTTCTTTTTTCTCCCTTTCTCTAGCTCGTTAGTTTCAAGTGTTTGTTGACATTGCTTGTATTTTTCAACACTTTTACTTACCCGCACCGCATCGTCCGTCCCTCGACGTTTTCTCTATGCACGCTTTCCTTTCATTTTTAGTTTTCCTGCAAATTTGCTCCGAGTTAAAATGTAATTAAAAACATCTCCACAAATGGCTTTTACTTGGAAAATGAGAAAAACAAACACAGCACGAACCGAATGAAAACTAGAAAAACTACAAAAAAAAAACGCTAAACAAAACGAAAAACCTAACAACGCTGATGTTGTTTAGAATGGCTCAATGTCAAAGAACACTTAATAATTGTTGAATTCAGTCAACATGGAAAAGCGTTTGAGAAACTCTTGCAAAACGTCGCAGCCACTACCGCTGCCTCTTCGTCTGTGTCAGCGTTAATGGCATGAATTAAAAATTTATAGTTTGAATTTATAAAAAATGTGATGTGAGATGTAAACATTTTTAGGCTAGTAGCAGTTTTCCAGCGAAAAGGGAGACAAAATATATCGGCTTAAGTTCAGTTATAAAATGAGATTTGAAACAGTGTTTTAGCCCCGGGTTTTGCTTGTAAAAATGTTCCTAAATCTTCCTGACAAATGGTAGATTGAAATTTAATATATTTACTTAATTTAGGCGGTAGACAAAAGTACGGATAATTATAGAGTTGCATATCAACAGGGTTCAATGAACCTCTGAATAGCAGTTATTTAAGATGGTTCGTAACCCCGCACCAAAAAGAAGGATAATATCGCCAGCTACAAAATGTAGAAACTGACAATCGCTGTGTCGTTCATCATTTTGCTATGAATCCATTACACAAAAAAAACACGACCTTAAGATTTAACCAAAAAATAGGTTTGTGAATTTTATTACTACTAAATTTAAAATTTCATAAATAAGCCAAACTATTTATCAAATACGAGGGCTGCTATATGGCTTTCTGGCATAATAACGAAACTGCCAATATTTATCATCAAAAATGGTTTTATTTTTCAATATATTCTCCAGTATGATTAATACACTTTTGCATGCGCTCAAACCAACTGTCGAAGCACAAAAATGGTTTTTGAACGCTTTAACAGCATCTTCTGGCGAATGATTGACCACGCATTTTTTTCATGATGTGCGGGAATAAAAAGAAGTCATTGGGTGCGAAGTCAGGGCTGTACGGCGGACGGCCCATCAATTCGACGTTTTGGCCGGTCAAAAAGGCGCTGGTTTGAGCCGATGTGTGAGAGCTCGCATTGTCATGGTGCACAATGATTCGTCTTTTCTTGTTCGTTTTTCGTATTTCTCCGAAGACTTTAGGCAAACAAATTTTAGTATACCACTCATAATTGACCGTCCGTCCTATGTTGCTCAAGCGGAACAGTCGCCACATGACCAGTTTTGCTGAAGAAACAGGCGACCATTTACTTCGAAGTGCTTCTTTCACGAACAACTTTTTTTGAATTTGGCTCGTCTTCGAAGAACCATACGGTCGATTGCTGATTTGTTTCGGGCTCATACGCATAGATCCATGATTCGTCACCTGTGACAATCGTATAAACGTCTTTCGAAGCACCCCGAGAGCATTTTTTTCAAAATTTTTTTGCACCAATTGGCATAAGCCTCTTTTTGAGCGACTGTCAAATTGTGCGGGATCCAACGAGAACAAACCTTTTTTCACCGCCAGGTGTTCATGCAATATCGAATGTATGCCATTGGAAGAAATGGCCAAGGATGCCTCTATCTCACGGTATGTCACATGACGATCTTGCATTATCTGTTCACGCACGGCATCAATGTTCTCTGCATAACGGCCGTTTTTGAACGACCTTCGTCTTTGAGCGAGCGTCGACCACGATTGAATTCATTAAACCAGTTTTTCACAGTGCTATGGTGCTTCATCTCCATCAACGATTTAAGTTCATCGATGGACTCTTGTCGTGATAATATACTTTGAAAGTTGTGAAAAATGATCGCACGAAAATGTTCACGAGTTAATTCCATTTTTTTTGCCAAATTGTTTTTTTTAAGTCACTGCAAACAACACAAATGAAGGTCGTACGTCAAAAGCGTTCTGAGTACGTTAATGCTAAAAAATGTCAAACATTCCAATGGAAATGTCAGATGGCCCCAGGCAACATTTAGTGTGGCCTAGGCCAGAAATATATATAGCAACCTCGTATTAACAAAGTCATTTAAATGAAAATGATCTATATCATTCATGCGTTTGCTTTAAAATAATTGATCGCTGATTTAAATAATAAAATTCTATTATTCTGAATCTTTGTTCAGTTGTGAATCTTTCCATTATTTATTCTCCAAGTGGTATTTATTTAATCTAAAAAATAAAGAAAAATAAATATAAACGAAAAAATTATTAAATTTTCAAACCACATGGTAACTTTTGGCCCACTCTGTAGTTGTTTTTTTAACAACATTCCTTTTTATTACCCTAACCCTTATGGGAAAGTATGTGTATATCAAGTGGTACATACAGAAATTGTTAGGCATAACTAAAAATCATTTTAGAACTCACATTTTTTTCGACAATTTCCGTTTCATGACTTTTTAAGACATTTGAGTCTTAACTCACGATAACTCTCGAAATTAGCTAACAATTGGTTTTAAATTAAGCTTGTAATAATATTTTCCAAAACTGCGTATGGGATTAAAAATGGGCCATATCGCCCCACTCATTCTGTATTCAAGGATACCACTTTAGGTATCCTTGTAATATCGTTAATACTTTTTTCAAGATCACACTAAAAACAATAATTAGGAATGGAATATAAGGCAAACTTGGTGATAAGAAAATCGGACTCTTTGCAAAGCTCCTTTATTTACCTTCCACACAAATGACCCTGTTTCAGTGCAGATTAACACTGACACTAGCAAAACAGTCCCTCATAGGGGACCACAAGGGGAACTGCTTCATTAGGACTATTAAAGTGCATATAGGCATCCCGTTCATAGACGTTTGTAAAATTTACCAGGACGCAGAAGAAGAGAACACAGTGGAGCATTTGCTATGTACATGGAAGGGTCTTTCAGAATGGAGACTTACCTAACTAGGCAGAAAATAATTTGATGACCTAGCAGAAATAGCGGTTAAACCTCTTAAATCACTCTTTAATTTTTTGAACGGTTAGGCTGGTTCCGAACTACACGAACCAGTTGATAAACCATAAACCAAAGCAAAATATAACTATATAACTGCCACATATCTATCTTATAAATGTACACCCTATCTCCTTTCTATAACTCGTCACTCTCCTCCTTCCTCTCGTTCTCTTCCTTTCATTAGGTTTCCACAATGGACCTTATAGGCTTTCAAGTGAACCTGACTTCTCGTGCTACGCTTTCAACCTAACCTAACCTAGTGCAGATTGTCACCAAGTGGATACAACTGGATTAAATTGTGAAGTACGTAATATTTGTAAACCGACTTTATAATCGCATATGAAATAAGTGGTTAACACGCCCCATTCCGGTACCATCCATGTAAATGCATCATTCCACCCACTTTTAGCATTCTTTTAATATTTTAATGTTAATCAGTAATTAATTAGATTAGCTTTTCTAGTAAGTTACTGATTTACAACAAAAAATGTGGAACAAACAGACAAACGAATATTTAATTTTTATCTTATTCAAACGATCTAGCTTAAAATCAAAATTTAAGAACAGAGTTATAAGGTTTACTTGGTGGCAAATGATTGGATTCCTAGCCACGCCTCCTACACAAATGTCCCTGTTGTAGTGCCGATTAGAACCCTTTTAACTTGTCTCCTTACTTATTAACTTACTGACTTATGCTGGCTCCACAACCTCTTCGGCCATGCGCAATGAATGGTTTATAAGCACTTTAATATTATAAGAACTTTCTTCAGCTTGAAATCCTAAGGATCTTCGCATCATCCTCTACTTAGTCCCTTCACCAGAGTCACGGCAATAGCAGAAAGGGAAAAGTCCGCACTTTCCCTGAAAATTATCGTCTATAGCCTTGCTGGCTAGAACGTTTTTTTTTTAAATTAGACCAACATATCGAAGCCAGCAAAATCGCTTTATTTTGATGAGCTTAAGTACTTTCATGTCGGGATACATCTCATCCAGCTCTTGGTTTGTCTGACGCATATACCTGCAGCTCACGCAGAGTGGGCCGTAGATTTATCGGATGAATTTTTGTTAAAGACTGCTAATATACATTCATCCACTTTTGAAAGCACCCATGTTTCGGCTCAGGTATTATCAGTCTATTAGAATGTATAAGCTTCATTTTTTGAGAGATAGCTCTGTTCTTAAGCTGGTTACCGAGCCTAAAATTATATTAACTTCGTTTTATTTCAGTTCTGACATCGTTGTTTTTGGTTTATGGCTGATCCGAGGTATACAAATTCCTCTAATACTGCGACGTTGCAACTGCCGGACGAAACAATCTCGCATTTCTATTGTCGCGGCTCATCTCTAGCAGCTACCATCATCTTTTTGGTCTTGCCCTCATTTACCATCAGACCCATCTTAGACGACTTTAATTCAATCTTTAAAAAAGCTCCAGTTAAATCTCGCTCTCTTCTGCCGACAATGTCAATGTCGTCTGCTTACTCGAGTATGTTGTCGCCCTTGATGTTGTTCTTGAGCCGGGACTTCTGATCTCTTTCTGGGTCGGGTGTGAAAATTTAACTCCATCATCTGTGATTGATATCATGTGGCTGTCATCGGCAAGATCTTCAGTGGCTAATAAGTTGGAAAAGTGTTTTTTCTAAATCCTAAGGGCATGGGGCATGTCCGCACGTATACGACATTGGAGGACAGCACTACGAAAAATTTAAAGTCCACATATGGGTGAGGGTGTATGTAAGTCAAATCAACCGACTAAAACTTTATTACTTCTTATGGTGCTTGTTCCGAGAGATCTCTCTTTGTTTTAACTAAAGATCCTGCTTCCCCTCGTACAATTCGACCAAGTCGTATACGTTTTTCGGGGATTAAATTAAAGGCATGGCATCAAAAAGGAAAACGGGTGGGAAAGGAATACATATAAAACAATATCGGTCTGATTTTGATAACTTGTACAACACTTATGTAAATTTTGCTTTTTAAACCCCTCACCATCACATAAAGTTAACACTGAATTTGTCAACACTAAATCCGTTAGCAACACCTAATCGAAAGCCTTATAATTTATATGTTTTTTTGATTGTCTTCAAATTAGATCAGATAAAGACATGTTCGCCCGCCTGTGTCTGTCGAATGGGCAATAGAAATTAAACGAAGCTAGGACCATGCTATTTTTAACAATTAAAGGTATAGCTTATACCCGTAGTCCTATGCCTGGGATTCTAAATGGGCAAAATCAGATCAGGATAAAAAAGGTAAATAAAGGTAAGCAAGGGCCTTTTGTTTATAACGAGCATTTATCAGTAAATAATGCCATGTTAAGTACCCACACAAAAAGTAAATTTCGTTCCTTATGGGCATGCGGATACTAAAATTAAGAAAAATTTCGTTACAAATGCAAATATTAAATTATTGTTACAATTTGTCTGAAAGTTTGGCTCGAGGGATCCAAAATTGCCTTCTTATTGGTCAAGACTGACAATTTTTATTTCTGTTATTTTAATATCGCCATCATGAGGTTAAACAAATTATTTTTTTTACTCTAGAATTGCCGTTGAGCCAAAACATTTTGACCAGCATCTGAATCTCAACATTTCCGGCTTTTGACTGATATCAAACCAAAATATAAGCCATGGATCGTGGTTGAAAACAAGGGATTGACAAGGCTCTAACTGAGACCCAAGACAACATTTTACCAGTACGAGTACTAAAACTATGAACAAACACGGTTGCCTAAATGTTACCGGTCACCCCATTGGTAAGGGGAAGACGTACATCGGAGAGGTCACAACTTTCATTTAAATTTGAAAAAAATTCTTTTAAATGTACGGAAATTTGCTGCTGTTGGTCGCTTAGACTCCAAAACGGGAGAAACATTTTTAATGGATCTATATTAGAGCTTGGATCGATTTCTTCCAATCTTAATAGACACTTTCATTAGCCAAAAACTTAATAATGTGAAAATTTACTTGACAACTGAAGTTACATTAGTATTGGAGCAATATCAGAGTTTGATATTGCTGAATGGACCGACGAACGGACTGATAGACCTATACGCCAAAATGATCTGACTCGATCGGTATAACTTATAGTTTATCTATCACACTGTTTGCTATGTGCAAAAAACATCTGCACCAGCTCATACTCTGTACAACAGTGTTCTTAGAAAACAAACATTTTATTTTTCAGTTATTGTTAGGCTTGAGGTCATGAGCAAAAAACAGATGTTGATGTTTTTTATAATTTATTTATTTTTAATATCCCAATATTTGGAATTAACTTCGTCGTTCATCATTAGGGATAATCAACTTAAATAATTGTTAGCTTCTGTCCTGTTGGATATTCGACCCAAGAAAAGCCTTTTAGAAATTTCTATATTGCTAGTTGTTAATATAGCGCGATACAGCTTGGGTGCCCGCTCCATACCCAGGCTGTATATGTGACAGCGCATACAGAAAGTGACCTAAGGGTAAAAAATCAATTTTAATTTTTTTTCTTTTTTTGATGTGGACAACATCTGAGCATCGAATGAGATCCATCCCATGCCCCAAAAATGTTCCCTCTCAGAGATATGCGCGTTTTATGAAAGTGAAGTCGACGATTCTAAGCGCAAATAGAAAGGAACCTAATCTTTAAAAAGGCTCTCCTGAACAAAACTGGTTTTTAACCTTAGGTCCCTTTTTATTTTGCGCGTCACATATAATATTTTTTAAACATACGTACACTTAAAATGGCCTCAATGTTTTTCGTATTGGAATGCACACCCTCTAGCCCATGCTGACTGGAATAGAAAAAGGGGAAGCTAATTACTGAGAATTTGTAATTATCAGTCTTAAAAAGTGAAAGACATAAAAGTGAAAATAATTAGCTTTTCGAAATACAAAATTCAAGTAACATCTTTGCACAACGTGTACATTAGGGTAGAGCGAATGTGAAAAATAAGAGAACTCAATTATGACTTTATGTGGGAACAAATTACTTGAATTTTCTATGGAATAATTTCTTTGTTTTCAAATCGTTTCCTTTGTTATACCCTCCATCCTACAATGGAGGGTATATTAGTTTTGTCATTCTGTCTGTAACATCTTGAAATAATCATCGGAGACCCATATAAATTCTTGATCATCGTAAAATTCTAAGACGATCTAGCCATGTTGTCCGGCTGTCCGTCTGTCCGTCTGTTGAAAACAAGATAGAGCCTGCATGAAAACAGCTATGGAGCTGAAATTTGGCACAAACATGTGTAGTTGACCTAGCATGGTTGGTATTGAAAATGGGCTATAAGCTCTACGGAAAGTTGGTGTTGGAGACCCGCAACTGACACTACCTCCTTAAAAATAGTTTTTTATTTGGAAATATCCGTCCAGTTTCTTAAGCAAAATCTCTGAAATTTTGCAAATAATAATTTCTATATAGGCGCAATCATCTATGTAAAAATGGTTTAGATGGGGCCACCATTTCTTGTACCTCCCATACAAACGGCCTTATGAGCCTTGAGAAATAATATGACTATAACTCACCACAAACTTGGCCTATCGAAATGAAATGTTACACATCAATTTCTATATAGAACACACTTATGCACCAAATTTGGTTGAGATTAGATAGTCCCTTCTGGTACCTCCCATACAAACGGTCTTATGGGCCTTGAGAAATAAAATGACAATAACTCACCACAAACTTGACCTATCGATATGAAATTTTCCACATAAAGATTTATATATAGAACACACTTCTGCACCAAATTGAGTTGATATTGGGTAGGCTCTTTTGATACCTCCCATACAAACGATCTTAAGGGCCTTGGGAAATAATATGACGATAACTCATCACTAGAGTATTGAATTTTAGCAACGCGGTTCACCAAATGTTCATGGCAAAAATTAAAAAAAAAAATGTTTTTATTTGGGAATCTGGTGGAGGGTATCCAAAGTTCGGCACAGTCAAACTTAACATTTTTCACTTTTTTTTTCTAACGTTCACTAAGTGCAAGTCAAGCATTGTTCTATTTATCTGGATCTATAGAATAATATTTCTTTTATTTAAAATTACATCCTAGTATTTCGATACACATTAATGTATATACTACATATGTATAAGTACATATCATTGTAAATATTTACTTATCAAACAAAACACATTCATACCATTATGTACTTGTAAACATATGTACAAAAACACATACAAGCAGAGACTCTTGCATTGTTTATTGAGTAAATAACAAATACGCATATAAGCTTTCTTATAGCACAGCGAAGAACAGTGAAAATGAAATACGAGGTTCACGCAAACAGGATTTTACTACTAAATTAATATAAAAGTTGGCATTAAGCACAGTCTTCAATATTTTGCAAATAGAGGGTGGCCCAAATAAGACTGTATGGTTCATCAAAAAGGCTACGATGAATTTCCTTTGTGGCTCTTGCTGTATGCGTAGTGGCTATATTTTGCTATAACGATATGTTAAGATTATTTTCAACGTGCGAATGCAACAAATTTTCGATCATAGTCCTATACAGAGCCCCATTAATGGTTTCTTGATGACCCTCCTCGTTTTCAAAAAAATGTGTACTGATAACTTTATCAACCATAATACCGCACACAAAACAGTACACTAAGCGGGGTGTAATTTATGCTGATCTAAGTCCTAGGACTAGAACATTGATCCCTGTTCCTCAAAATGGAAGACTATGTTCCTAATCAAGTTGTTACTACGTTCTGTTCTGATATTTAAATAACGACAATAATTTCGTTGAGTGGAGTTAATAGACTTGCGAGCAGTATAATAAAATTCATCAGGTGTAGTCATCATAAAAAAACTTAAGAGTGGTCCAACTATAACGCACGATTTTAATTGTAATTAAAACAAAAAGCTTTTTGGAGAATTGACAGGCTAGCTATCTATCATTCAAGTAGTTCTTTTACGACGGGGGTCTTAGAATCGTAACGACCTTAACCTATTCTCAAACTTAAATGGGTAAGAAGCTCACCTCTTGTTAAATGAAGGTAGTGGTTCTCATATAATGTGCCTAGTAGGCCACTTTTGTTACGTAGAACTGGTGCTACAGCATATAGTAAACATTCCCAAATTTAATATTTTTTATATACTCGTATTAATATTATTATTTTTTAATATAATAGTAGGATCTATGAAAATTATCTGTGAAATCTAATATTATCCAAATGCGCGCCAGGATTTCGGTGGCATACCTTTATCCGATGGTCCATATTTTCAATGAGTTCGAGACATAATTGAGGTTCAATGTCGTTGAACTATCTCATTCTTTAGCTCTTGAATTGTTCTTGGCTTATTCTCGTACTTTTTTTTTCTTTCAAATATCCTCAAGGAAAGTATTTCAACGATGTCAAATTACATACATGATCGATTTAGCCTAGTAACTTCGCCACATTGTGAGACAACACCGCCATTGAATTTCTCGCTCAAAAAGGGCCTTGTTTGCTTAACTGTGAGGTTAGTGGCATCATCCTGTTGAATCCACATTCTTAATTTCTGGCCATTAGAAGTCTGTTATCATCTCGCGATAGCGAATATCATTCAAAGTAAGTTCTTGGCCATCTTCAAAGAAGTACAGCCCGTTGATGTTGCCAGCCCACGAACCGCACTAAACAGACACATGGGCTTTTCAGCAATCACTCGCAGATTCTTATTTGCCCTAATGCGGGAATTCTGCTTGGTAACAAAACCACTAAAGAGTAAGTGTGCCTTATCGCTGAAAATGATTTTCTTTTTAAAGTCACCATTCACTGCTGTCTATTTAACTATCCATTCTGCGTATTGAAGACGTTTTAAATGGTCAGTAGGCTTCAACTCTAGAGTCAATGTAATCCTGTAAATTGAAATCTTTATTCAAAATTCTCATCAGTGATGTTCGTGAGATTTTCAATTGTTATGTACGACGACGAGTTAAGGTCTTCTGTCGCACTATCGCAAACAACTTCAATGTTTCCCGGTAAACAAATTGAGAAAGCATGCACGGGTGTTTTCACATTTCCTACAGACCCGGTTTGCTGAAAATTGGGCTCAGTTCATCCGATTGTGGACTCATTTGTTTAGTTATTCTGACCAAAAAATCACGAAGTGCACGAAATTCATTTTGATTTAGACGCCCATTTTTTTAACAGACTTAAACAATCGTAGCGCACTGCTCAATTCTGTACCCCTCAATGGCTAAATTTGTCAAACACTGAACCGTAGAAACGTATAGTTCGGTTGGGCAAAATGTCTTGCTGTTATAGTGCCACTCACAGTTAACATCGTGCATTATAGTTGGACTACCCTTTATACAAGCTGCAAAAAAACAATATAACCAGCAAAAGAGAAAAAAAGTATAAACAAAAACTTATGATTATTTTAAAACCTTCAGTCTTATTTGGGCCATCCTGTATTTATTTAAATTGATATATAAAAAATTAAAAGAAATTGATATTTGCAGAACGAGGTGTCCAACGCATTGGGTGTATGCAAAGACTGAGACTGGCAGGCCAATGGTCAATACTCATTTTCTATGAGAATATATCTGCTGTAGTTAAGAATGTTTGACTCGGTCTAGGAATATGGAAGCGCTATTGACCTCAACGTTATACATACCAGCCTGATGTAAATTTAGCACAAAAACCCCTCGTTCTTCGCTCTCCAGATACAATTGAGCCAGCAAACGATCCTTTTTAGCTTGCGTCTTAAAGCTGATCGAAATTAATACTTATTGTCTCGAAAATTCATCTTTTCAAACGCACTTTTCATTTTAAATTCAGCGGCTATATTAAAAAGCTTAACGTTCACACCTAAAGATTAGAAAGGCTACATGTGAACTTTAAGAAGCTAATAAATCCTTAGAGATTGGCATTTTACTTCGATTTTCGGGGCGGTGACATCTTTGGCCCGGTGATCTCGACGGAGACATGATAAACCACTTTTTGAGACTGAAGATTAAAAACATGAAATGGACGGTCTCTGGTACATAGCAATGGGTCTCTCTCTTCGCCATAATCGAACTTTTGAGCTCCAAATTCTGTAACCGCTTTGTCAATCGTCTCAATAATGTGATTTGGCCTTCTTGAAGCTGCGATTTTACGCGTTGGTCATTTTTCTTGGGTACCGTGAGGGCCGGATATTGTGCGAACAATCCATTTATAGATCAGATATTTTCAGGCAAATATCGAGCTAACCATTCGTGAAATAATGCTATAGGCAGTCACCAATGACCCGGCAAATTGTGGTGATAGAATATGCTACTGCACGCAGAAAAAATATGGTTACTATATGGTCACGGCAATAATAATATGTTCACCACAATAAAAGTATGTTCGTCGAAACCATAATATTGTTTTCTGAATTTAATTTTGACAATGGTATGATTGCCGCAATATTCATATTGTTGAAATGTAACAATAGTATTATTGCCAAATTTAGAAATGAAAATATGGTTATAACAACCATATAAACATGGTTGATGGAACAAAAGTATTGTTGTTTAAAATATACGTTAACAATAATATGATTACGGCAATCATACCGTATGGTTGCGGCTATAAACATAACAAAACAGGTTTTATAGACCACACATATATGTGTGTGCGTATGTTTTTTTTGGTATACCAAAAAAAACAAATCCACACGATACAGTGCATGGTTGTTGTCCATTTTAAAAAACAACAATCGGAAGGTAGTTTGAGGGATTTTTTATTGTGTTTATTTTGTTTGGTGAAATATTCTACTGCCGATTGGCTCTCGTTTTTTTTTAATCTGACTGCACTTAAGTATATAGCCATTGATCATGGTTTTATTTCTTAAATTTTTGTTTCTTAAATTAAATGTTCAATAAAAGCAAGGCCTCAAATAAAATAACTTGCTTGATTAAAATCTCTGTTTTTGAATACCAACATTACCCAATCTTAATAAATAATTTTGGGGATCATAGTATGGTTGAGTGAATCATACTATGGTTGTATGAATAATAGCATGGTTGCATGTGAATCATACTATGGTTGTGAAGATCATACTATGGTTGTTTGAGAAAAAAACTATGGTTGTGAGGACCATAATATGGTTGTGAGGATCATAATATGGTTGTGAAGATAATAGTATGGTTGAGTGTGAATCATACTATGGTTGTGAGTATCATAGTATGGTTGTGCGTGAGTAATACTATTGTTGTGAGGATCATAATATTGTTGTGGCACAACCATATACCCAACAATAGTATGTTCCTCTTCGAATATTGTCACCACAACCATGTTTTTTTCTGCGTGTGTGAGCTTAGCCAATGCAGCCACATGAATGAATTTCAGTTCTTTAAGTAATGGGAATGTTCACTCTTCGAATTGGAGTTTTGAGAAAAAAAACTTTGATTTGGTAATGTTTGAGGTAATGTTACCTTACCCTATACTCAGCACTATTGTTTTATATATCGTGTGATAAATTGAGAGGTGGTTTTTCGTAATAAAAAAACGAAAAATTTAAATCAATTGTGGAATCTATAATGTTCAGTTGAAAGGACATTTTTTTTGTGAATATAATTTCCTGGACGCAGCTACGCCTCAGGGTGTCCATTCTGAGAGTCCAATTTTAGATGACTCTTTCGAGCATTGATAAAACGTGTAATGTTACCTAGCACCAAAGAAAAAAGTTTAAAGGTGTGATATCACACTATCTAGTCGGCCAACTCAACAGTCCAAAACGAGAAATTACCTGCTATTCTAAATGATCTCTCCATTGACCCATTGTTTGAGCTGCTGTATGGCAAGTAGCACCGTCCTGTTGAAACCAGATGTCGTCAAGATTGCCGGCTTTAATTTGAGGTAGTGAAAAATCCGATATCATGGCGCGATACCGAGCACCACTCACGGTTACGTTCCGGCCATCATCATTTTTGAAAAAAGGGACCGATGATTCCGTCAGCATATAAACCGAACCAAACCGTGGTTTTGTTTTGATATAATGTTACCTCTTCTAGTTGCTTTTCAACTCAAATGCGGCAGTTTTGTTTATTGATCCAGAAATGGGCCTCGTCACTGCACAAAATTTTGCTCGACAGCAGCGGACCTTTTTCAAGCTTCTGAAAGCTCAAACACAGAAATGGCGATGCGCCGGATCGCGCAGGAATAGCATACAATATTGGAAAGAAAAAAATAAAGTTGAACATAACTGTTCAAAGTTGAACATGTTTTAAATTGTGTGGTAATGTTGCATTCTTAAGTGCAGCCCATAAAATTGTATACATTAGATTATATTTGTACGCTCGCTCATGATCGTACTTTTCCACATGGTAATAATGGCCTGTGGTAGGAGCAGCCCGCACACAAAAGAAATGTGACACTTTTCGTGTAGTTAGGATGAATACCTGTATTGCAAATTGTATTGTATATTTTGTTTTGTAGATTTGGCCTCCGCTTTGATTTGTTATCTCTGCTGGAGGTTATACTAGATAATCTAAAATATGTTCAAAATTTGATATAATCTCTTTTTGTATAAATAAAATTTAGTATACTCAACATGGAATGACGTGTTTTTCACTCATTTGGGTCCTTTCGAGCTTTTAAAAACGAAGAGTTTTCCCCTACCCAAGGTAAGAGACTCTAAGTTAAAAAAAATCGGATCTTTAGCGCCAGAGCTAAAGAAATCTTTTTTACTGCCTGAGGAAAAAAAATTAAAAACCAACGAGTTTTTCCCCATCAGTGGTAAGATACTCGGAGTACTCGTATCTTACAAATGCTCAAACGTGAATGATGTGTTTTTCACGCAATAACTCAGGAATAATCTGTGAAAAAAAACTTTTAACAAAATTTCTCTAGGTTGATCCCCCTCTTTTTTAACTTTAAACTTTGTTAATATATTCAATAAATTTGGAATTTAATTTTAAAAAGTACACTGAATATAAGAATATCTTCACAAAGAGATCACTACTACTATCTCCAGTCCTTGGAAGTACTACTATTTAGGTCAAATCATTTAAATAGTCAATCCATCTGCTAACATCCAACTTACTAAAGTAAAGTGTTAAACTTTTCTGTACAAAATTGCGAAAAATTTTGGCGAAGCCCACCATACAACAGGTCCTTAACACCAACTCTTGGGAAGTGCTTACATCATTAGCTTATTTCAAAATGCTAGAAGTGGAAACAAGTTGAGAGTGCTCAATATACCCCCATTTAGAGAAATGTTGAAGCCTCAAATGATTGCCTCCTCAAACTCATACAATATTTCACGTATTTTTTTAGCTTTTGAAAGCGTAAAACAAATAAATAACACCTTTAGGCATATTTGCTTACACATACACACACACATACGCAGTGTCTATTAGACACCCAACTGCAAAGCCTCATTTACACACATCTGTAGTGAAGGAGTTCTCACACAATTGTGCGAGAGTACTACAACCAGCTGGTAAGGACCAATCACACATGGCTAGTGTGTGCGTATGAGTTTCTGTGATTGCCCCGCTGTCTGCAGCTATATCTATGTGTGTGTGTGTGCGTGTATGTGTGTATATGTGTATTACGAACAAGTGTTAAGGTATTAAAAAGTAACAGGCACTCAGCAGCGTATGTAGAAATGCAAACAGACAAACTGTAAACACACCAAACGCAGCATAACAGGCAAACACTCGCTCAGACACTTGGATACGCTTTTGCCCAGCCGCCCGCTGCACTATGGGGCAAAATGCCGGATAATGGAGATAAATTGAAAAATAAAAATTTGTTTTTTTGAAAAGAATTTATTATGATGTTTGACACAACGGTTTACATAGACAAACCGCATTGGAATTAAGTAAATGACTGGACATAGCCTCGATGCAAAGTTTTTCCCGAATTTCAATTTTGAGATTTTAGATACCACATAAGAAGCGCGATTAATTTAATGCTGATGTTTGAGTTTCCAACCGTTGTGAAGTTGCTCCTTTTTGTCTCCATAACAGACTCTTTTCGAATTTGTATCTACGAAATTGATTGAATAACTATAAGGTGACCAAAGAAATCATGAAGTGCACGAAATGCATTTAGATTTGAACGCCCATTTTCGTAAACGGTTTCAAAAATCTTAACGAGCTGCTCATTTGCGAACATCTGTAACACTGAAATAAAGAAATGTCTAATTAAGTTCGCCAAAAAACTTGACGTTATAGTGTGACTCTCAATTCACATTGTGCATTATGCTTGAACAACCCCTTATTTTATCTAAGAACTAGGTCCAACCAAAACTGTATTATTCTCGCATATAAATGAAATAAAAGTAATATATTGTTATACGAAATTCAGCGAAAATACGATTTCAAGGATTCTCAAATGAAAATCGATAATTTTATTTTTTAATTTTAGACCGGATGGTCCAAATCCTATTTAAAACGATAATACTTAGTCTATGTTAGGTAAACAAAAATTGGTTAAGTACCTTCACATCATTTGTAAATCATTCGAGAAATGAAAAAGGTACCAGAAAAATGACATTTCATGAATGTTCCATCAAACAGGATTTCACAACGAAACTGGGCTAACTATAGACCAAACAAAACCTGGTTTCAGAAATTCGCATGATGGCAACTCAGCCAGAATTTTTTTAAAACGATAATACCTAGTAGGCACATAAATACTGTTACACACGTTTGACGCTGTAAAATAAAAAGTACTGAATGTTTTTGAACCAAATGTTTTTTTAATATATTTATTGATGTATATTGTATCGTAAAAGAATCTACTTTTTCGAAATGTCCGCCTTTTGCCTTTACACACGGTTTAAGTCGCACTGGCCAATCGTCAATAGCTGCACGGACCTCGTCCATTGGAAAATTGGCCGCACCTCGAACCAAAGCAGTCTTAAGAGATCCAATGATGGGGTATCTTTTGTGACAAACCTTGTCCTCTAAAACCGTCGAATAGGTTCAAATCTGAACTGCCTGAGGGCCATTCTTCAGAGGAAACGAACGCTGGCAAATTGTTTCGAAGCCAGGTCTGGGACGTTTTAGCCTTATGGGCCGGCGTAGAATCCTGCTGGAAAGTCTATGGCTGGTTTTGGAACAGGGAATTGTTAAGAGGCTTCACAACAGCTTCTAAAACTGTTTCTTGGTAAACTTTGACCGATGTTTTGACTCCTTATTTGCAGAATGCAGGTCAGTGACCCCATCGTAAGAGACACCCCACCAAACCATGACTGAGTGATGAGCCTTTTTCATTTTTGGGATCAGTTCAGATGCTTCCTTAGATCAATTTGTTAGTTAAATTTTTCCTGAACGGCAAAAATTTTTTCATCGCTGAACAAAATTTTTCTGTGCAAGTTATCAGCGTGCTTCACCAAAAGACGTTTGCATTTTCAATCCTATTTTTTTTTTTAGCTACAGTCAATTAATGTCCGGTGTTGTAATGATTCGACTCAAGAACTTTTGCGTGATATTCATCTCACGGGCCATGATTTTCTATTTTCGGAGCGGATTTCTGTGAATTCTTGATTTAACGGCTTTGATGGCATGCGGTGTTCGAACAGAGCGTGGGCGGTCCGACCGGTGGCGGTCTTTTACATCTCAAGTATCCTCAAACAGTTTTATGCATCGCTAGACGAACATGCGGCTAATCCCTAGTAGCCGGAGCGTTTTGAAAATATCGCTTTTTTCATTTCACACTTGAAAAGCGCTATTACAGCGATACGGTTCTCATTATCTGACCACTCCATGATGAAATTTTAAACAATTTTAAAATCCCGTTACAGACTAACGCTATTGAATTAAGCTTTCAAAATCCATATGACTTTAACGGGGTATGTTCAGTTTTTCTATTGAAATGGGTGTGTTCAATGTTGTAACAGTATTTATGTCCCAACTAAGTATATTAGTAGGTATTATGAAAGTCTTTTTAAAACAAATTAAAACATGTTCTCTCTATTTATTGTTGTATCCTAGCGGGTGATTAATTTAGAGGTATTTTTTCACTGATCACTTGAGAGTTGTGTTAAAATTTATTTTTTTTTCTTTTCATTATTATTTGCCATTTTATCATGAAAAGACTTACACTGCAACAACGTCTACAAATTGTTCAAATGTATTTTGGAAATGGGCGTTCGGTGAGAAACGTTTTTCTTGCACTTAGACCTTTATAACTAATCAGATTACCATCCCCAACATTAGAACCCAATTTTCACTATTGAATCGAGCCATAAGCGCTAACCTATCGTAAGTCAAATTTTTGGAAAAAAAATTTTATTGCTGAAAAATAATCGTTAGGACAAGCCTCATCGTTTTGTATTTTTAAAATGACAAAATTGTTAGTAAAACATCAAAAAAAAAGCTTTTGCATTTTATCGTAAATGATTGTTTAAATTTTATTGTGTAGCAATTTTATCGTAAGTCACACATCAAATTGCTGCAGCAATCGCAAATGTGTTCAGATTTTTTTTTTTGTTTTTTGATACAGTTATATGAGTAGGTAGAAATCTTAAATTTTTGCATTAAAACATTTGCATTTTTAATAAAGTTGTTTGAAATAAATAATAAAAACCGTCTCCTGTAAAATTTGCATTTTTTCACTTACGATAGGTTAGCGCTTATGAGCTTTTATACAACATTCTGCACGATGTATTGAAAACATAGCAGCAGTAGCTGAGGGTGTACGTGAAAACCTCCAGGAATCGATTTGGCACCGTTCTCAACAACTTGGCTTGTCGTATGGAACAACTTGGAGCATTTTAGGGAAGGATCTTGGTTTGAAAGCGTGCAGTTATTGGAGCCTATCGATGTTCCTGCGGGTCGCCGTTTCATTGTTTGGGCTTTTAAAAAGCTCGAAGAAGATCCGCTTTTTTCTACCAAAATTTTGTTCAGTGATATGGTCCATTTCTGGCTCAACGTCAATTAACATATTTGCCTCATTTGTACTGAAGAGCAACCAGAAATGGGTTAAGAGGTGCCATTATACACAGACAAAACTACGATTTGGTGCAGTTTATGGACTGGTGGAATATTCGGTCCATATTTTTTCTAAAATAGTGATGGCCGGAACATATCATGCTCGTCATGATATCGGACTTTTTCTACCTGTCATTGAAGCCCGTAGTCTTGACGACATTTGGTTTCAACAGGACGGTGCCACTTGCCATGGCTGCTCAAGCAATTGAGAGGTCATTTCGAACAGCAGTTAGTTTTACCTTTTGGACCGGTGAGTTGGTCGCCTAGATCGTGTGATATCACAGCTTTAGACTGTTTTTGGGGCTACGTTAAGTCCAAAATCAGTGCTGACAAAACATCTACGACTCAGGTTTTGGAAGCCAACATTATGCGTGTCATTTGCGGCATATATGTGGAAATGCTCGAACGAGTCCTCCAAAATTGTTCCCTCAGAATGGACATCCTAAGTCATAGTTGCGGCCAACATGTGAAGGAAATTATAAGTATACTCAACAAATAAATAGCATAAAATGTCCTTTTAAATGAAAATTTTAGATTCCACACCTGATTTGAGTTTTTGTTTTTTCTTTTATTTTAAAAAAAAATCCTCTTTATTGATCACCCGATATACTCAATAAGCTCATAACCAATTATGTCGGGTAAGGCCAAATTGTATGAAAAAACACATCTCTTTCCAAAATCGGCACTAGATCTACTCATTTTATCTTCAGTGTTGACGTGTCACCAAACAGCAGAATTAAGATGACGGTTGTCCTAATTTCAATTTCAGTCTCGCATTTATTTTTAAACTAACAAATGCTTTCTTTCATGTATCTTTACATACTCCCATTTAAAAAAAAAACATTGATCACTTTTGTAATACAGGGTGCGGCTAAAGTAACTATATGATTTGTTTTTTAAATAACTATTGAATGGAATGAAAAAAAAAATTATGATAAAAAGAAAGTTTATTTTATGTTATTTTTTTACATTAATTATGAAAAATAATATCAGTTAAATGAGAACCGTTTTCTCTAACGCAAAAATGTGCTCTTTTTATGGCATTTTCCATAACTTTGTTGAGTGTTTCTTGTGGTATACGATCAATTTTTTCTTGAATGTTGTCCTTTAGTTGCTGCAAGGTTTGGGGCTTATTCACATAAACTTTGTCTTTGAGATAGCCCCACAAGAAAAAATCCGGTGCAGTCAAATCTGGCGATCGTGGTGGCCGTCTCAAATCGCCGTTTTTAGAAATTATCCGATTTGGAAATTGTTGTCTTAATAAGTCCATCGTTGCACGGGCTGTATGAGCTGTTGCACCATCTTGTTGAAACCATATATTGGCGTTTGGTGGCAGTTGCGGAAATAAAAAATTTTGTAGCATTACTCTGTAACGTTCTCCATTTATTGTTTAACATACACCTTGATCGTTTTCAAAAAAAAAAGGACCGTAAACTTTTTGGGCGGTAATGCCACACCAAACGGTAACACGAATTGCGTGTAAAGATTTCTGATGAAAATTTTTGGGATTTTGGGATCCCCAAAATCTGTTGTTTTGTTTATTTACGAAACCGTTCAAGTGAAAATGCGCTTCGTCGGTCATCATTAAATTTGACAAAAAAATTTCATTTTGATCAACGAGATTTAAAACTGCTCTAGCATATTCCAAGCGCAATACGAAGTCCTCAGGATTTAGTTTTTGGACAAGTTGGATTTTGTAAGGGAAGAGGTGCAAATCGTGTTTTAAAATTCGCCGAAGAGTGCGGTCAGAAAGCTGCAACTGGGAAGATCGTCTTCTCGTTGATGTCTCCGGATTTTCTTCGACGCTCTGTCGCACAGCATCAATATTTTCGGCCGATCTGCCAGTTCGAGGTCTGCCCGTACGTCTTGAATCTCCGACAGTCCCATATTCAGCAAACATATTCACCAACGAACGAATGGTTGGACCCGTTGGAGCAGTTCTTACACCATAAAATCTTCTGTATGCACGTTGAGTATTAATTATCGAACGATGATTTTCAATGAATAGAAAAACAATCTTAGTTCTTTGCGCAATTGTATAGCGTTCCATTTTTAAATATTCTCCCAAGTTTAATTTCTGAAATAGGAAAAAAGAAAAAGTTAAATACTCGCAAGCAAAGAAGTTACAATTGTTTTACATCATATAGTAACTTTAGCCGCACCCTGTATTATAATTAACTTATTTTCTACAAAAAAACACACTGATCACTGAAATGTACTCAAACTTTAATTTTACAACTTATGGTTTAAATGTTAAAAAAAATATAATCAGTTCGCTACCTAAAGGCTTATGCGAATTAATCTCCATTTTTCGGGCCTTTTCCCCACTGTGCGCCGTCTTGTTGTCGTCGTCCATTTGTTCATTTTTTTTGTTCTGGCAATTGTACCTATTCAAAAATTCAAACAACAGCTACAGCAGCAGCGTGTGCATGTGTGTGTGCGGGCAAATAAAGAACAGTCATTTTAAGGATTCTCGCCATACCGTCGTCTCTACACCTCACTCCATTTGACACCAGCAAAGTCCATCACAAGCTCTCTCTCGTTGGGGGAGAAAAATGTTACATTTTATTTGTAGGCGCCAGGAAGGGTGTATGCATATGACACTGTGTTGCAGCATGTGTGAGTAAGTACTTCACATACTAGCTGTTCAAGAGTGTGTTTGTTGCCGGCACTTAAAGTCCCTTGTGTGGATGTGATCCTTGCAGTGTTACCCTTGTTCTTCTACAGTGACAACTTTGACACTTTTTTCATTCCTTGATTTACCTTTTCCAAAGTTATGACTATTTGACTGAAATGCAATTTTTTTTTCAGAAGCGAAATAACAGCATACATTTATTTGTTTTTGTAAATTAGCCCATAACATTGGACGTCTGGGCTTCGTTTAGTTAATTTTGGAAAGATAAGAGGTAGGGATAAAAAAAATTCGAACACTAGTTCTGAATTTAGCAATTTTATCTTAGTACCCTCCGATCACCAATCCGAAAATGTCCAAACTGCTGCCATTTCGCCCCTTGCATTTTCGGGCATGGTCGTAGATGGACATACTTATATATTAATGAAATGAGCCAATGGTGAAACTATTCTAGTAGTGAATGAATCACCCTGTATAATTCTCTGAAACGTTTTGGTTTTATTTACATATAAATACAATAAAAATCGTGCGTTTTAGAAAAAAAAAATACTATATGCACCCGCCCCGTATCCAGGTCCCAAAAAATCCATTGTGATTGTATCGCCTCATGCATTGAATTAAAGTCACTACGTAAATCGTCATTGTGAATGCATTTTTAACATGAAACTTTACTTGCTTGAATTAGAGCGGCCAGTTGGCATTTGCACATTATCGTCGGGATCTTGATTATTGCGTAAAACTGTCTGATTGAGTTCCTTCAGTGATTCTTCCAGTTTTAATTTCTTGTTCATTTTTCGGAGATATTGTACCTTTACAAATTCAGTTATAGTTCGGGCAATTGTAAGTCATTTTACCAACGTAGCTTCCCAATAGCCAGAGTAGTTCAACATGGTGCACGAATCAAACCCAAAATAAATGATGCAGGGTAGCACACTAATCGTGCTATAAAAACAAAAAGTAATAACGTTTTATCTGTGTGAGCAATCGGCTTATTCTTTATTTTATTTGGAAGGTTATTATTTAGATTTATTTAAATAAATGCTTGGAATACTGAACAGAGGATCTGGATAGTGCAGCGGTACCGTGCTTTTGTAGTCCAGCATTTCGGACCAAAGCGAATTTAGGCGGGAGTTTAGCGGAACTTCCCCAAGTAGATGGACCATTATGAGGCTGGTAAACTTGTATGCCGAATCTGCAAGCATCGCACAAAGATCGTACCACCGAGATCCGTATGTTCGGGTTCTAGACTCCATCGTCAACTTAGGTAAATATAAGTGTTTCGACTCGAAACTCATTGGCGCAAATTGCAGTTAGAAGACGGTCATTACAATGGATAATTCATGATGACTTAAACTTGATAAACCTTTATAAAAAAACGAATACCACTTTTTTCGCAGAAATCCTTTTTTGTGATACTTTTTAAAAATTGCCAGTGGTAACACTGCTTGCATGGAGTTTATTTTAATTTGTTTCATGTATTTCTTCATTCCACTACGTCCACTTCGGTTACGTCCCGCGCTACGTCTCTGTGCTTGTGAAGGCTTGTGTGCGTAATGTTTTTGTGATTTGACTGCCGGCTATTTTCCCTCTAAATATTTTGTCAACTCTTTAAATGGCAATAATAAAACAAATACAACATCAACAACAACACCGACACCGATAGTGACAACGTCAGCCAAAGTGATAGCGACAAACGGATGTATGGAAGTATATATTTGTTAATGTTCTAGGGATGCTGAAGTGTGTGTAATCATTGTGTTGGAGGGCGTACGTATGCTTGAATTGTCGTATGCGTTTAATTTTTTTTTATACCCTACACCACACAATGGTAAAGGGTATTATGACTTAGTGCAGATATTTGCAACACATTAAGGAAATGAAGATAGAGCCTATGTTAAGTATAGCGATCGACTTAAAATCAATATCTGATTCAATTGAGCAATGTCTAAAAGTCCGTCCCTCCCACGTTCCGCCCGTTTATCCGCTTACACATCTATCGTTGTAATCAAAGTACAAGTCATAGTTCCAAACCGATTTCGATGAAACTTAATACCCTTAATTTAGGATAAGGTAGGGCCCTATTTGAATTGGTCCACATTGGTCCTTATTTTGATTTCATACGAAGGTTTTTCCCGATTTCAGAGCCTAAAACTCTAAAAGCTACATATTACATCCGATATAGACTAAATTTCGCACTGATTATTTCCAGTGATCAACACCCATTTTCAAATAGCTCCCACCCAAAGGTCCCCTTCCACTTTGAACTCCTGCAGCTCTAAAGGCCGCAAATTACTCCCGATCACTCACAAGTTTTGTATGATATGTTATGAGCGACCACCAATGAACTGTAGTGAAACTAGATCACAAAGGTCCTTATTTTCGTAAAGCCATTTCCCAATTTCAGAGTCTACAGCTCAAAACATCACTCACAAGTTTTGCATGGTTAGTATGAAAGACCATTAATTAACTGTAGTGAAACTGAATCACAAAGGTTTATATTTTCGTATAGTCCCCCTACAAAGGTCCGGAGTTTCGACCTAATTTCGTACAGAGCATTACGAGTGACCAACACATTTCTCTGGTTAGACAATTCCCATCCATGCTTTCGGATAGATCCCTTTTAAAGGTCACTTAAGATTTGATGTCTAGCTCTAGACGCCATAAATTACACCTGATCACTCCCAAATTTACATGGTCCATATGTCCATATTTCGCCATAGCCCTCACAAAAAGGTCACACCCGATTTCACGTCCTGCAGCTTTAGAAGCTACAAATTGTACCTAATTTTTTATGTGTACTTTATAAGCGACAAATAATTTACTCTTACCTTGCTTCAGCTTAAGACAGAGGTGCTTAATTTTCTGAATAGCAGAGTATAAGTAGTGTGGGATATCTTAAAGTCGGCAACACCCAGCTTTATCGGAAATGCATGTACTACCTCAAAATCACAAAAATTGCATTTTTCCATTCTTTAAACATGAGAAAACGCCTGCAATTTATTTGTTTTTTACACTCCACTCTGTGGAACAGGATTTTGTAATATCGTTTCATGGTAAATGCTTGTAACTACCAAAAATTTTTGAGCTAGACCAACCTTTAAGTGCACCGATCGACGTATACCTGCAGATTTTATTTAACGATGTCTGTCTGTCCTTCCGTCCGTTCAACTCAAGCTTGTAATCAAACTACAGGCCGTTGTTGTGTGATTTTCATGAAATATGGCAGAAGTATGTTTTTTGAGCCATGGACGGACGTAATTAAAATTTAAAAAAAAAATCGGTTTAGATTTAGATATAGCTGCCGTTCATATATCTTTATCCGATTTTTCTGCTTTTAGCTCTAGAAGTTAACCTAGAATGAGATAGTTTTATAGACCAAGGAAACAATTTATAAAAATGGACGAAAATCGGTTCAGAAAGAGATATAACTCCGACAATATGTTCATCTGATTTTCATGTTTCATGCTTTAGATGATACATTGAGCAAGGAGGAAATCAGTGCTATTGAGCATGAAGCAAATCGGTTGAGATTTGGACATAGCTTCCACACTTTATCTGACTTTTATATCTTATATTTTAATACTTTGTTTATATATTTTATATATAAAGATATAATTTGGCATATGTAAGTTGTATGAACTAAGAATGGACGGTGTTAAAATTGAAGGAAATCGGTTCGGATTCCGATATAGCATATATAGAAATAACCTCACAAATACAATAATGACAAGAATTGTGAAATATGGGTACAATTAGAGCAGAAAACATTTTCGTAGGCTGTTCTGGGCATCCAGAAGTGCAGGATAGTATAAGGTAGGCCACGTCCGATTTATGCTTTTTTTACTAGTTTTAATTTTGCATTTAATTATTTATAAAGTTAATAATTTTCCTTGTGTGGATAGTGAAGTTTGGATACGAGGGTTGTTATTTATATTTAGGATCCGGCAATAACAACACAATAAGTTATCATTATACTTAGTATGGACATAAAAACTGATACAACATTGAACACACCCATTTCAATAGAAGAACTGAACATACCCCGTTAGTGTCATATGGCTTTTAAAAGCTAACCTCAATAGTGTTAGTCTATAACGGGAATTTAAAATTGTTTCAACTTTCATCATGGAGTGGTCAGATAATAAGAACCGTGTCGCTGTAATAGCGCTTTTCAAGTGTGAAATGAAAAAAGAGATATTTTCCAAACGCTCCGGCCTCTAGGGATTAGCCGCATGTTTGTCTACCGATGCATAAACTGTTTGAGGAGACTGGAGATGTAAAAGACCGCCACCGGTCGGGCCGCCCACGCTCTGTTTGAACACCGCATGTCATCAAAGCCGTTAAATCAAGAATTCACAGAAATCCGCTCCGAAAACAGAAAATCATGGCCCGTAAAATGAATATCACGCAAAAGTCCATGAGTCGAATCATTAAAAAAGACTTGGGACTTGGGGCTTTCAAACGACGTTCTGGACATTTATTGACTGCAGCTTTAAAAAAATATGATTGAAAAATGCAAACGTCTTTTGGTGAAGCACGCTGATAACTTGCACAGAAAAATTTTGCTCACTGATGAAAAGATTTTTACAGTTCAGGAAAAATTTAACAAGCAAAATTATAGAGTGAATGAGCGGTCATCTAATGAAGCAGCTGAACTGATCCCAGGGGTGGAAAAGGGTCATCACCCAGCTTCAGTCATGGTTTGGGGGGGGATCTCTTAGAATAGGGTCACCGTTTTGGAAGCTGTTGTGAAGCCTCTTAACAATTCCCTGTTCCAAAACCAGCCATTGACTTTCCAGCAGGATTCCGCGCCAGCCCATAGGCTAAAACATCCCAGGCCTGGCTTCGAAACAATTTGCCAGCGTTCATTTCCTTTAAAAAATGGCCCTCAGGCAGTATAGATTTGAACCCATTGGATTACAAATTGTGGAGAATTAGGTTTGTCACAAAAGATACCCCATCATTGGCAGCTATTGACGATTGGCCAGTGCGACTTAAGGCATGTGTAAAGGCAAAAGGCGGACATTTCGGATAAGTAGATTCTTTTTGGACACAATATACATCAATAAATATATTAAAAAATATTTGGTTCAAACATTCAGTACTTTTTATTTTATAAGAACAGCATAAAACGTGTGTAACAGTATTTATGTCCCTACTAAGTAAATGATTTTGTTGTTTTTCAAAATATTCTCCTTTAAGATCAATACTTATATACTTTTGCATTCGCACAAACTAATTTTCAAAGCACTTCTACTCCTATTGAGACACCTCCAAAACATGATTTTTGAATGCTTCAACAGCTGTTTCGGGCGATGAATAACGTTGACCACGCATTTATTTCGTGATGCTAGGAAATAAGAAGAAGTCATTCAGGGATTTACCGTGGATGGCTCATCAATTCGACATCTAGAGTGGTCAAATAGTTCATCATTTCAGCTGATGTGTGAGAGCCCGCATGTGGTGATGCAAAATGATCCGTCTTCTCTTATTATCTTTCTTTATTTCTTCGAACACTGTTGGCAAACAGATGGTTGTATACCACTCAGAATTGACCGTCCTACGTTCCACTAAAGGCACTGTGGCAACATGGCCGGTTATACTGAAAAAATGCAATCATTTGAGAAGAATTTTTCAACATACTGTAATCAAAACAATTCGCCCTCAAATGAAAAAACGTTCTGAGTGAATTTATGTTAAAAAATATCAAAGCTTTCAATGGAAGTTTTAGTTTGCCTCTGGAAACACTAGTATTGTAAGGACCCGAAATAAAATTAGCAACTCTCAAATTCTATTTGGATTTAATTTTTGTCAGTTATTTTATCAAAGGGCAGCGATTTTTGTAAAAGGTAACATGTTAATTTTATGTAGTGTTACGTTTAGCATATGTGTTACAGGGAGTTCCCATTAAAAATGGCATATAGGCGACCGCAAAACTAACTGGCCTGGCACATTTTCTGTTTTATATTCTTTGTTACAGGTGATTGAAGTAAACAAGTTTTATAATTTTTGAAAAATGGAAAATAAAGAGTTTCGTGCGGTAATTGAACACTTTTATATGAAAGGTTATACGCCACAATTAATCAAAGATGATTTGGATTCTGTTCATGGTGATAATGCACCATCATACTCCACCGTGAAATCCAGGGTTCAACAATTTAGAATGGGTCGTTCAAGTACGGAAGATGAACAACGCTCTGGAAGACCGAAAACTGCTACTACTATTGAAAACATTAGAAAAATGTTTAATGAAGTGACTAAAGATAGACGAATAAAGCTTAGAGAACTTGCTGATATTGTTAAAATACACTAAAAACAAGTTTGGAGTATTTTACATGATGAACTCCACATGAAAAAGCTATCCGCAAGATGGGTGCCGCGTTTGGTGACTTTGCCCCGAAAAATCGTCCGTTGGACCAATTCCGAGGAGCTTTTAGCGATTAATCAGCGTAATCCAATAGTGTTCTTGTGCCGATTCATAACTGTTGATGAAACATGGATCCATCACTACATCCCAGAATGCAGTCAAAACAATGGATAGAAGCTGGTAAAAGTGGTCACAAGAAGGCGAAAACTGTTAAGTCAGCAGGAAAAGTAATGGCCACAGTATTTTGCGATGCAAGGGGTATACTATTTATTGATTATCTTGAGAAAGGAAAAACTATAAATAGTGAAAATTATTGTGCATTATTGGATCGGTTGAGTGAAGAAATCAAGATAAAACGATCTCATTTAGAAAAAAATTTATTTTTCATCAAGATAACGCTCCTTCACACACTGCATCTTTAACTCAACAAAAACTGGCCGAATTACGATTTGAAATTACTCCGCATCCACCATATCGTCCAGATTTAGCTCCTTCTGATTATTTCTTGTTTCCAAATTTAAAAAAAATTCTCGGTGGCAAAAAATTTTCGTCCAATAGCGAGGTTATTGCTGAAACTGAGTCATATTTTGAAGGTCTTGAAAAATCGTTTGATGAAGTGTATTGAGTTGGAAGGAGATTATGTTGAAAAATAAATAATAATAATTCCAAAAAAACGGTTCTTTTTATGTTAGGCCAGTTACTTTTGCGGTCTCCCTTATATAGCGTTGCCGATCTAAGTTTACGATAGTTTGAATAAACTTTAACTCCATATTTTGTACAGGAGTCTAAAAAGTCCTCCGCATAAGAGCAGCTGTTGGCTTTAAAAATGCTCTGTTTAACAATTAAGATATTGTTATCTCCATCCATGCAGTAAATTGTATGTCCTGACCAATTTGTAAGCACATACAGGGAACAGAACAACAGAATCTTTTTGCCAACCGAATGCTTGCGGTTGCGTCTACTATAAGTATTTCATCACAAAAAATGAATGTTAGTTCATGCATTAGAATTTTCGCTTATAAATTAATTAGTTTTAATAATGCTTCGACATCGCTTGAATAAAGCGAAGTCTTAAATAATAAATTTTGTTGTCATATCCGCTAGATAAGATATTGCAATATCAATTTGGATATGTTTTTCATTCCATTTAAACTTAAAGTTCCGCCTCATACATATTTTTGATTTCTTTACGTAGAGAAAAATTATAGTTGGAATAACAATATTCTAAGCGCATACTATTGTTGGGTAAATGGTTGTGGCACAAAGATATTATGATCCTCATAACCATAGTATGATTCAAACACAACCACACTATGATCATCAGAACTATACTATGATTCTCACAACAATAGTATGTTTCATATACAACCGTAGTATGATCCTCAAACAAATTTCCTCAAATTTAATATTTTACCGCCTTGCTGGTAAACTGAGTAAAAAAAAATACGTCTTTGGATAGAACACTTGATAAGCACAGCAATAAAGCCCCAATCTGAAAAGAATTAATTAATATATATATAACAATATTTATTGCCTCACACGCAACCATGTTATTATCCCTACAACCATAGTATTATCACAAACATTTTTACTATGATCCCCAAAATTATTTATTAAAATTGGGTTAAGTTGTCAACAATAGATTTGAAGTATGAAAATTATTTAAAAATACATTAAACTCAAAATGAAACGAACAATTTACTTTTATAGTTTTTTAGTTCTTATAAAAAATATTTCATTTTAACAAAGCCAAAACAGTTTGTTTGAAAATTTTTAATTTCCATATAAAAAGAACTTTTATTGTTTTAGATCCGTAACAATAATATTGTTCCAAAAAGCATATTCAAATGAAGAAAAGTTACAATCAATACAGTATGATTGCTGTTACCATATTATTGTTAACTTAAAACCCAAAACACAATACTATTGTCGCTTAAACCATAATAATATTGTGTCTACAACCATATTTTCATGTTGAAATTTGGCAATAATACTATTGTTACATTTCAACAGTATTAATATTGCGGAAATCATACTATTGCCAAATTTAAATTCAAAATACAATACTATCGTTGCGATGAACATCTATTTATTGCCGATAATATATTATTATTGCCGTGACCATATAGCAACCATATTTTTTCCTCTGCGTGTTTATTTGTTTTTATCATAAATGCTAGAGAATGTTAAGATGCGCCAATAAACTTAAATAAACTGTATTTGGGCTGCCGTTACAAATTGTTGGTACCAGCGTTCAATTGTGTGCAGAACTGGTGGTTGCCACAACAAGCGATTGGTACAACCAAAAATTTAATCTTCTTTTCAAAAGTAGAACCAACAAGTTAGTTGTCTGAATTCTGATAAAATCATCACTATGATATTGTGGTGTTTTGAACCCAATCTCCGTCAACTTTACTCATATTTAGTGATTGCAACAGAACGACTTTACGTCCTACAGAATTGTAGTAGTTTGGAACGATTAGAAAATTACTACTCCTTATGTACAGTATTTCGTAATCAGCTCCAAAAATTGGGAGAAGGTCAACGAATTTTGCTCAATGGGGTGTAGAGGAAAATACCTACTGTCCCACTTTTTGGCCCCACACACATCTCAATCAAAATTAAAACTTCATATGAACATAAATTAGTAGTCCTCCATATTGAAATTGAATCGAGTTAAATAAATACTTAAATTGATACAGGCTTCATTCCAAAGCTTCAAAACTAATGATGGCTCACATTTCATAGCTAAATTGTTCTCAATGTTTCTAATGAACCACATTCTATAGAGCACCTGTGCCTTTTAACCTTTCCGCAAAACCAACAAAAGTCACCAATGCCACATGTATTCAAATATTTAGACGAAAATCCGTTTCCTAAGAAAATCGCTTCCTCCTCAGATCCTTACTGGATAATGATTAATGTCAAACATCACTGGGGCATAATCTTATGTTACACATGTATTTTCTGGCCTTTTTTCGTTTCATCCTCATTCACTGAAAAGGAAAAAAACCGAAGAAGATATGACACAAGGAAAACAACAGACATGATTACAAAACATCATGTTAACACACATAAAGGCAACCGACAATAAAACAAACGTTTATCGCTCCTGCCACCCGGCGAAACGCTAACAACAAAAAATGGCAATGCAACCGAATGGAGGAACAACTTGAAATATAGTGAAATATTTCACTACGAAACATATCAAAGGAAATGGCAATAAGGAAGACGGAAGAAAGAAGACAACCCGCCACATAAGGTGCTATAAATCTTGTTTTGTTTGTGAAGGACCAAGTGAAGGATGGGATCGCTGATGGGCTCTCATATACATATTTCCGAGTACTCATAAGCGCACTTACTCACACACATGCATTTAAAAAAGAAACCACAGACCCTCACACATGTACACTCTCGTAAAAACACTGTCTATACGGCTATAAATATCATTTAAATAAATGCTTAAATAAACAGTTAAACTTACACCAAGGCAACGAGCATGGGTAAATCCTTATTGTAAACTTTCTCATATTTAAATGCGTGTAAGGATGACTGTAAATGTGTGGGTACACTACTGGGTAGTGTGGTATTTATCCTTTAGTTGAACAGACAGTGTTACGTATAGAAGAATTTTTAGTACCCAAAGTTTGTTTGGACACAGAGAACAGATTCGTTTCACAAGCGATTTTTTTTCTAACCGAATGATTGAGTTTACATTAATCTAGAGTATTCGATCACTACAACCGAATGTTAGTTGGTGCTCTGAAATTTTCTGTTATTGGAACTGTAGAATTGGTGCAACATACCACGCATCCGAACCTTAAAAAAATATTTTTGGATCTATAAATCCACATACCATACTTGCTTGTACAAGAAAAAAAAATTCAAAAAACTCGTAGGGGGATCAAGGCGAGGAAAAAGTGGAAAAATGATGAATGATTTTGACAGGTGGTTAATTGATTGGCTTAAAGTCGGTCATTTACGAATTATTTTATTTTTTTAAATATTCTATTAAACAAACCGTTGTTGTTAAAGGTCATCACTAATAACAACAACAATATGTTTGCAAAACTATTGGTTGCCGCAACCACCAGTTCCGGGTAAGAAAATCAAACAATTTGCAGCAGCGGCATGCCCACCTCTTACTTTACGAGTAAGAGCTTTCTCTCTAAGCCATGTAAAAACTATTTAATTAAATGCATTAGCCACCTCTGCATTTGCAGAGCAGGTACTAAACAGCAGGTTCCGGTCAGTGAGTATAAAAATTATATAGTACTTAGCTCACTAATTTGAGAGTCCTTACCTCTTGTTCCTTAATGAGATGTTGTGGGAATTAAGTATGTCTATTTCAGCGTTTCCAGTCTAGTAAAGGGGATTTTAAAGTTTGGGGTATTGTATTTTCTTGGAATCTGCACTAGCTCTGTCTTGCTTGGATTGCTTGGCAAAAATCTTCCTCGAATTACCTAGAAACACTACTTTCTTCGCATAAACTGTTAGTTAAGTTCCTCCTCTGTTTAGATTTTGCAGAATCCTCTTGCTATTGGTGTTCCTGTCTAGCTCGTCTCCTCACCACTCCATCCTCCGGAACGAGTTTATAAATCTGCCCGATGATTTTATGCTGTCATCAGAATGAGGGCTTTTTGCAAAGGCCAAGGGTTACCGCAGGAACAGACTTCCGCTGTCAGCTGTGTATGTAGATGCTTATTTTTGCTGCACTAATCTAGTGGCTTCCTTTAGTGTTGTTGTTGCAGCATCAATATATTTTGTTGTCTAAGTCCTGCTTGTCTTTTAAATCATAATTTGTGGACGAACAATGGTTAAATTGGGGACTGTTAGTTGGGTTGCACTTAATACCTCTAAAACGGCATACACGCAAAAAAGAGGATGGTTGGGGTGACAATATTCGAAGAGGATCATACTATTGTTGGGTATATGGTTGTCACACAACAATATTATGATCCTCACAACAATATTATGATCCTCACAACAATAGTATGATTCACACATAACCATACTATGATCCCCACAACCATAGTATGATTCACACTCAACCATACTATCATCTCCACAACCATACTATTATCCTCACAACCATAGTATGATTCACACTCAACCATACTTTTATCTCCACAACCATATTATGATCCTCACAACCATAGTATGTTTCTCATACAACCATTGTATGATCCTCACAACCACAGTATGATTCACACGCAACCATACTATGATCCACACAACCATAGTAAGATTCACACTCAACCATACTATTATCTCCACAACTATATTATGATCCTCACAACCATAGAATGTTCCTCATACAACCATAGTATGATCCTCACAACCATAGTATGATTCACTCGCAACCATACTATGATCCCCACAACATAGTATGATTTACACTCAACCATACTATAATCCCCAAAATTATTATGGTTATTGTTGTTATTCAAAAATAGAGTTTTTTATTAAGTACTCGTATGTTATTTTAAATTGCATTACTATTAGTTCATAGCCAGATTTGATGCCATGTTTTTATTAAACATTTCATTCAAGAAACAAAAATATATATTCCAACGGTCAAAAATACTTTTAGTTGCCAGCAGGGGTGAATGCTACTTCACCATTTGTAGACACCAAGTAACGAATGTGATTTTACCATGATCAATGGCTACATACTTAATTGCAGGCAGATTTTTAATTAACGAGAACCAGTCGGTATTAGAGTATTTCACCGAACAAAGAAAACACAATAAAAATCCCTTGAACTACATTCCGATTGTTGTTGTTTTTTCAATGGTGTTGTTTTTAATCACTATATCGTGTGTATGTGTTTTTTTGTATATCACTTGCGCTAAATCAACAGATGTTCATTCACGCATTTCGCTCATAAACAAAGATTTAGATTTAATTTATAAATGGGCTAATAATAACGGATTGCGCCTCAATCCCTCCAAAACAAATCTAATTGCTATAAGCAGAAGAGCTGTTCCTATACATTACAACGTTATGCTTGACAATACTATGATAGATTGTATTCAGACATCATCAAATCTGGGAATAACCTTTAACTCAAAACTTACATGGACAAATCACATTAATGGAACTGTCGGTAAGGTGCGAGGAATGCTAAGAAATTTATGGTCAGTTCGAACTTCTACTCCGTTTCAAATTAGAATGTTGTTAGCAAAATCATATCTAATCCCAACACTTCTCTATGGGTCAGAAATCTTCGCCAATTGCGACTCAGAAGACAGTCGGAAACTAAATGTGGCTTACAATGATATTGCAAGATATATTTTTAGAAAGCGATACGACCGAATTTCTGAGTTTTCATATCAAATATTTAACACATGTTTTGAGAATTTACTCAAAGTCAAATGTCTTTTACTATTCCATAAAATCATTAATAACAAAGAGCCTGAGTATCTTTTTAACCGCTTAAAATTCGCTCGATCCAATCGGGGAATGAAACTTTTATATCCGAGAATTAAGAGTCTAATATCTGAACAACAATTCTTTGTGTATAGTACACGTCTCTGGAACAATCTCCCGTCAAGCCTACAAGTCATAAGCAATGTAACAACTTTTAAAAAAGAGATACTTAATTTCTATAAATAGTAAATTTGTACATTATTAGTTTTAGTACAACCTAATTTAAACTATGTAATTGTAATTTGATTGTAATATCGTTAAAATTTCCCAAAATGTTAATCTTAAAATCCACTAAGCCCGCACTGGAATTTATAGGATGTTACATCCTGTAGTGCGTGGTTAAACAAAATAAAAATAAAATAAAAAAAATAAATAAATAAAATACGCACACACATATATACATGTATGCTCTATAAAACCTGTTTTGATATGTTCATAGTCGCAACCATACTGTATGATTGCCGTAATCAAATTATTGTTAACGTAAATTTTAAACAACAATACTTTTGTTGCACCAACCATGTTTATATGGTTGCTACAACCATATTTTCATTTCTAAATTTGGGAATAATACT
Source organism: Hydrotaea diabolus (assembly GCA_963513945.1). Lineage (NCBI taxonomy): Eukaryota > Metazoa > Arthropoda > Insecta > Diptera > Muscidae > Hydrotaea > Hydrotaea diabolus. Next base: position 46,216,054 of record OY740717.1, on the reverse strand, counting down.
ATTGTTACATTTCAACAATAGCAATATTGTCACAATCATACTATTGACAAAATAAGTTTCAAAAAACAATACTATGGTTGCGACGAACATGCTTTTTTGTAGAGAACACATTAGTGTTACGATGACCATAGTGTAACCATATCTTTTCTCTGCGTGTAATCGATAGAAGTTTTGGGTCACGTAGCCTAAAAATTACCCGTCTGATCAATCCTCTATGCCTCTTCGATGTCCAGGTGAAGGTAATGCGCCCTCTGAACTGGTTGCATTCAAAGAGTGAGTCAGCTAAGTGGACTTGGCCGGACAATTAAAGAGGTGAGGAACGTCATGTGCTCCCTGATGGCAGGAGGGAGAAACGTCCGGAACGTTAGCATTTACATTTCGCGCCTAATTCGAATTAAGGCGGCTGCACCATTCTGATCTCAGCCGAGCCAGAACCAAGCGCAACTGTCGAGGTAGCGTCTTCTCCTCTAATAAATTTTCCGAGGTATGTTTACCTAGCACTACATTTACTATAGCGAGATACTGCTGCGATTTAATAAGCAATAAATATTTCGATCTTTATTTAAAATTTAAAGATTTTTTAAAAATGTTGTTAAGTTCTGCCCTTTATCGTCAAATTCTTCTAAAGCGCATAAAGTGGTGCGATTTTTGGCGCCCTCGGCCAACCCGTCTGATTCTAATACCAGCCAAATCTTTAAAATAGATCCATAGTTAGCTTTAATTTGAGTATCCACATGTCAATATGTACTAATGAAAATTAGGTCCATTTTCAGGATACATAACCCAAAACGTCCAGCATCTATGCTCTTTTTGAGCCAGAACCACGCACAACGGCCGCGGTAGCGTCTTCTTTCCTGGAAAAATTTCCGGGGTATGTTCACCTAGCACTGCATTCAGACTATAGATGAATACTGCTGCTGCCACTCCTTCAGCGTGAAAGTCGCTCAGACCTGCCTGATAGTTTCGATGATCTAAAGGATCTCTTTTGTACCGCAGGAGCTCTCACTTTCTAAATCATGAAGATAATATCTGATCAGCCTGGACGGAGGCATCCTGTCCATTAGATGGTGGTTGGGATGACTACTGCGAAGATTCCTAAACAGACACTGCTTAGATAACAAGAAATTGTGTCCGCCCTCGGTAAGGATCTTCGTCTCCTTATGTAGATGGTCCTCAAAAGACATAAGGAGACACCCTGTTGATGTTCTCAGGGCGGTATTCTAGCTAGTCTGAATTTTCTTTCACTGCGTCGTATTCACGTTCGCCGATCACACCGGCGCTTCGTTGTTCGCTACAGACCGACCTATCGCTTTGTAAGAAGTCAACAAGATTTTCGACTAGTGCCTTGGGGACCTTGTTTCTACTATTAAGCTTGTAGCAGATAGATGAAGCATGTACTGAGAAAAAAAAATCGAGAAAGGCTGTCCAATATTGGACAGGATTTTTGGGTATTTGATAGACGAGATGTTCACCTTAATATGTGTTTCCTTTAGTGTAATTTGCTTTAACTGGGGTTTAACCCCAGTCACACAACTTCTGGAAGCAACATATTCTCTCTATTCTCTCTAAGGCTCTTCTCTCTAAGGCCCTTCTGTCTAACTCTCTTCTCCTTAATGCTCTTCTCTCTAACGCACTTCATTTTAATGCTCTTCTTTCTAGTTGCCTCCTATGGAGCGCCTTTTTTCTTTAAACTTTGTACACTCTATATTTGAATCAAGCTTTACATACAAACATACATATCCGCCTTTGTTTTATGGTTTATTCAAGTCGGTGCAAACGATTAAAACTTTTGTTTACTGCTTTTTGTCTACATTTGTTTGTTTGCATAAGTGTTTAATATAGTGTTTTCACTCGATTACTTTTATTGTTGTTGTTGTTCGGAGTTTTTGTCTTTTTTTCATTTGTATTTGTTACAGTTTGCGAAGAAAGGGTCTTAAATCATAGATATGGTATATGATGCCGCTTTATTTAGTTTAGGATTTGATAGATGTTGTCTGTTGATGTTTATTCGTGTAATACACCCAGAAAAAATAGTTTACAAAAACGCTCTATTGGGTGTGGCTTAAATTCTGGTGAAAATGGAGAAGAAGGAAAATAGCCATTATTGAAAAACAACCAGCTCCATTTGTTTTCTGAAATTACACCGTGTAAGGTAGGCTACAATTGGTTTAACCAAGACGAGGCTTTTGCATACACATCGCGTGATCGAATAGCTTTATTGAGAAAATAAGATAGTGTCAGATTATACCTCTGCATATTTTGGTCAAAATACAAAATTCTTAATCATTAAGATATCTACAACACACACTACTTTGAGATAAATATTCTTTGCCTTAAATGTGGGTTACCACTGGCAAGCCCAGAATTAGGATTAAAGGTTTATCTTTGAAAGGTGCAAATCAGATTTGGTTCTCAATTTTATATATTAATAAAATACAGAATATTTAAGACATATAGTTTAAATTGTTTCAGGTGTAGTGCAAATGTTACATTTTAAGAATAAAATTGGATTTTGGTAATATGACCACCATGAGCCCGTGTACAGCGATCTATTCTTTGGACCAAATTTTCCAACAGTCTTGCACACATTTCTGAGCTCGTCTAATATCTTTGGCTTATTGGCATAGACCAATTACTTGATGTGGCCCCATGAAAATATATCCCATGGCGTTAAATCGCTTAAACGAGGTATCTATTCAACCGGACCATTTTCTAAGATAACACGCTCACCAAATTAGCACTTCAGTAAATCGATAATAACGCGTGATGCGTAGCTAGTTGCACCACCGACTCAGAATTTCGTAGTAATTTTTAATAATTTTCAAATGATGATCGTAAGTGAACTTTAGCATTATGAAAATGTTGACTTCGGCTTTCGTTTTGAAACTAAAAGATAATTAAAAATGTTTGAGGATGCGTTGACATAAAGATACGAAATTGTTATGTACCTATTGGAAAGCCCTTTATTGTCCATGGAAATATTAACAACTAAAAACTTCGTTAAGTAGCCAGGCCAAACCTTATACCCTTCAGCGTCCCTACGCTACTGAAGCTCCAAAAAGTGGTCCATTTTTGGACAACTTATGTCCATGCGCACATCCTTTACCTTAGCCAAAACATAAAAGTTATATCCAGCAACTATATCCTTTTTGATGTTTTAAGTTTGTCCCAACTAAGAGTACCCAATTTGACCATTGTGCATCCACAAAACATTATAGTTTTTAATAAAGTAAATACTCAAAACAGTGTACTTTTCACCAAGGTACATTTAGTCACTTTACGGGAAACTTTTTACCCCTAAGGCGATTTCGCCATTTTACAATCCGAATGAGCTCATGATTTTGTTGATTTATTTGACATCTTTCGCTCATTGAATAGGTACAAGAGCAGGCGATTGAAATGGCCAGGTTGGAATTTTACGACTCTGATAATATATATACTTAATACTTTATATATAGGGTGATCCATTTAGAGGTATTTTTATCAAAATAAAAATAATACTAAAATTCAAATCAAGTGTGGAATATTTTTTATTCATTCGAAGGAAATTTTATGCCATTTATTTTTTGAATATAATTTCCTTCAATGTTGGCCGCATTTATGCCTCAAAGTGTCCATTCTAAGGGTGCAATTTTGGATGACTCATTCGAGCATTTCGACCGGTATGGCGTGAATGACACGCGTAATGTTGGCTTCCAATACCTGAATCATAGCTGGTTTGTCTGCATAGACTTTGGACTTTCCGTAGCTCCAAAGAAAAAAGTCTAAAGGTGTGATATCACACGATCTAGGCGGCCAATTCACCGGTCCAAAACGTGAAATTAACTGCTCTTGGAAATCTCTCAGTAGATCCATTGATTGACCAGCTGCATGGCAAGTGGCACCGTCCCGTTGAAACAAAATGTCGTCATGAATACGGGCTTCAATTTCAGGTAGTAAAAAGTCCGATATGATAGGGCAATAGCGAGCACCATTGAAAGTTACGTTTCGACCATCATCTTTTTTTAAAAAATATTGACCGATAATTCCACCAGCCCATAAACCGCACAAAACCGTGGTTTTCTCCGGATATAATGGCACCTCTTGAACCTCTTCTGGTTCCTCTTCAGCCCAAATGCGGCAATTTTGTTAATGACGTTGCCGTTACGCCAGAAATGGGTCTCATCACTGAACACAATTTTAGTCGAAAACAGCAGATCTTCTTGTTTTCGCCAAACGCTCATTTTCATATTGAAGTTGGCAACATTTAAAGGAAATTATATTCAAAAAATAAATGGTATAAAATGTCCTTTCGTATGAACAATAAACATTTCACACTTGATTTGAATTTTAGTATTTTTTTTTAATTTGAAAAAAATACCTCTAGATGGATCACCCTATATATGGATGACTTTTCCTTTGTCGGAATATTATTGATACGGGTTTTAACTATTATTTGGTTCTTATCGTCATTGCATGAAAATATGACGATAATATCGAAATATATATCTGCAAACCTCTAAAGTATACATATCAGTGACCGCCGTAAAACTCTTAGACTGTCTAACCAATTTCGTCTAACTGTCAATCTATATATCTTTCCAACTTTCGGGTCGCCTGTCCATATGTCTGCCTGTTGAAAGTACGAATCAGCCCAGACAAGCAGCCCAAGAGCTATAGAGCTATTCTTAACTACCAAGGTTACAAAGTTATCACACAATATTTTTCGCTGTATTTTTTTTTCGAGCTCGACCGCCTGCAATTTGAATACAAAATTTGTGTGATTTTCAATTTGTTAAAATTTCTCTATCAAACAAAATTAATATTTATGTTTCAAAATCAATAACACTCTTCGTCTCACATTTTTCCTCGGGCGTTCACATATCTATTTATGCTAGTAATAGATATTGCTTTAGTAGCTTAACGTACTGAGCATTTAAGGGGTATGCTGCTTGTAAGGGATTTCATGTTTAGCCCTTAACAAATGTGTCGCTCTTTTGTTTTCGAAAACATTTTAGTTTCATACAAATCTTAGGCCTTTTCATTTTTATAGGCCAAGACCATATATTAATAAAATTAATTGTTTTTCGTTTGCATATAGGGGCCGGTACGAGCATGTCTATTTAAAGCAATTAATTTTAAGATTAATGTTCAAGCGGTTTGCGGTAAGCTCGAAACTGGGGATAACGAACAAAGGACAAAAAGGATAAGATGCAAAAACGAAGGTATTATCGTGTCTTAACTGCGAAGTCTAACTAATTTCAAAAGATTGAGAGATGATTTCGCCGTAATCAGGTTGTAATGCAAAGTGTAGAGGTTAAAAACTTGGGAAAAATGGTAAGAGCTGAGTTTTGGATATTTATGTCACGTTTATGTGAAATCCTTGGGAAATCTTTAACAATGGGATTTATTCTTGCTGAATTTCTTTCTCGCGAAAAAAGACTGGATTCATACGTATATGGGCTTATTAAACTAGATATAGGTATTTTAATATTGCGAAAACTGTTTCTAGTTCGAAATTTTTCTTCCTATCCCCTTCTCCCTCGGTTAGTTTTAAATGTGACATATATTTCTTAGGTCTATCTTGCTTACCGATGATGGATTTTCAGACAGTTCTTAGTCCTGGGCTTTATACAAAATTATTTATTTCTTTGGGGTACTTCAATATTCATTGTTGTCTCTCTAGTTCTTAGTATGGAAAATATCGATCTACTCGTATTCTTTTACAGGGTGGGCCAAAAGTTACCATGGGGCTAAAAACTTTAATAATTTTTCGTTTATTCATTTTCTTTCATTTGTTTTCTCAGATTATATAATATACAAAATGGATTTGGTTTCACGCTAAGTGTTGAAAATAATGTCACTTATATGACCCCCGTTTTCAGCTTCGTGGGGTCGTTTTAGAGCATTTTCCATAACATCTTTCAAAATTTGTCTTTCGAATTTCTTTAACAATGTTGGCCTTGCGCTGAAGAATTGTCTCAGGTTTGTTCACATATACTCGCTCCTTTAAATAACCCCCCCAAAAAAAAATAGTCGGATACTGACAAATCTGGTGATCGTGCTGGCCAAATAATTTCCGAATTTCTGGAAATTATTCGCTCTCCAAAAATTTGACTTAAAAGTGCACCGTGTTTCGCACCGTGTTGGCAGTGGCTCTGCCCTGCAGAAACCACATCTCTGGTCTGTTTTCAAGAGCAGGTCATATAAAATTTCTCTCATAAACCGATACCGCTCACCATTTACGTTTACAGCACTTTCATTTTCATTTTCGAAGAAGTGAGGCCCAATGATATTTCCAGATGTGATCCCTCACCATACTGTACACCTAATGGGATGCAATTGACATTTTTGAATGGCTTTTGAAACCCCAGAACCTACAGTCTGAACGAATGGACGAATGCAGAAATAAAGTAATAGGTGAATATCCTAGAACACTTTCCACTTATAGGCCTGATTCAGAATATAATTCTGGAAAACAACTAAGTATTTACAGCGACCTGCTAAAAGGAATATAAAAGGAATATATCAAAAGGAATGGTTTATGGTGTCGAAACGATAAAAAAAAAGGCAAAAGAAATCGCTGAACACTTGGAACAAAAGTTTACTCCTTTTTCATAAAAGCAAAATGAATCGACCATTAATGACTTTTTGGAGACCGCGTGCCAAATAGAGCTGCCTTTTAAGCAATTTACTCCACATAAAGTCCAAAATGAATTAAGGGTCTACACAACAGGAAGTCAGTCGGATATAATCAAATCAAAAGTTATTAAGTCACTTCCTAGAAAAAGAGTACTATTCCTTACTCTACTTTTTAATGTCATACTCGGTATGCAGCACTTTCCAACTCAGTGGAAATGCGCAGAAATAATTATGGTTCCAAAGCTCAATATATCTGAAAACGTTGTTTCGTCTTATGGACCAATAAGTTTATTGACTTTATTTTCTAAATTATTTGAGAAGCTTTTTTTTGCCACTGGATTGTTAAAGTCGTCAATGACGCTTTCGAACGAAAGTTGTACTGCTCTGCTGTATTCTTAGAGATTCAGCAGGGGTTTGATAAGGTATGGCATATTGGTCTTTTACATAATCTGAAAAAGTATCTTCCGGCACCCTTTTAATTCTTTTGCAATCGTATTTCCAAAATAGAAGTTTTTATGTCAGAATAAACCACGAAGTTTCAAATATACAGGATATTTCAAGGGAGTGTTTTAGTACCAGTGCTTTACACAATATTAACACATGACATATGGCATGACACAGCATTTGTGTACTCAAACGAGTCTTCTACCTAAGCATCAAATGACATTTAAAGACAACTTAATTTATGGCACAGGTGGCTAGTTACCTGTAATATTAAAGTGGAGCCCCAGAAATCGAAACTTGTAACTTTCACGTGCAGGAATGGTAATTGCCCTGATGTACATTTAAATGGAACAATAATACCAAGTAGCAACAGTGTCTAATACCTAGGTTTACATCTAGACAGAAAGCTGAACTTGAAAATTCATATAATAGCTCAGACAAATCAACTGGAATTGAAATACAAAATAATATTTGTTACTCGGACGAAAGTCCGAACTTAGTACAGAACGCAAATTATTTTTGTACAAGAGCATTTTGAAGCCTTTCTTACTGAATACAGTTGTTGGGCACCACCAGCAATTCAAACATCAATATTATTCAACGTTTGAGTGTAAAATACTTAGATCAATTATTAATGAACCATGGTTCGTAACAAAAGTAACACCTTGAAATACCTTTCAGATATGTACAACGGTTAAGTTATCATACAAATCCGTTAGCGATTTCTTTATTAGAGCAAAGTGTAGAAATTAGAAGATTAAAATGACACCACTTACTAGACATTCCATTAAGAATCTAACTTTAAATATGAGTCAAAAGATTACTAGGTAATCATGTAAATTTCTTTTTCTATTTTTAAGAAAAATTTACTGCTTTAAAGTTATGTAGAACAGGAGAATTATATAATTATATTGAAAAAGATAGCATATGTCATTTTTTATACTCATCCTATTTGCTAAATATTGTAAAATAAATTGCAAATAAAAATAATAAGAAAAAAATATTCATTCAATGATATTTGCAGATGTGATTCCGCACCATACTGTAACCTAATGGGGTACAATTGGCGTTGATGGTTGGCTCTTGAAACCCCAAAACCTTCAGTTTTGCTTATTCACAAAGCCATTCAAATGAAAATTAGCTTTATCACTCATTCGTTTGCGTTAAAATAATTGATAGCTGATTTAAATAATAATTCTATTATTATGGTTCTTTGTTTTGTTGTGGATCTCTACATTGTTTATTCTTCAAGTGTTATTTATTTTATACTTATATAATCTGAAAAACAATTAAAAAATATGTGTATATATATTTATATAAAAATATATATAAAAAATTTTAAATTTGTAACTTTTGTCCTACCCGTTTTGGTTTTCCTGTTAAGCAGATCCATGGCCGATTTTGCCGCACAGTGTTATTATTTAGGTACAACCGTGTGGGAAGATTTTCTGAATGGCATTTTTAATTAATTTATCATCATCCTTATACTCACGAAAGTATATAAGTAGTACGAAATCGGACCCAGTGTCCCAAAATCAGTAGTCAATCTTATTGTCGACTGGACTATTGAGGCACTAGAATGCGATGTGCGCAAAATTATTTCTCATAGTCTTTCCAAACAGCTCTCTATACATTCGATCCACTGATAATTCATAATAAAATCACATTTCATATTTATTTCTTTATATTAATTTTAACCCTTTAGCGTCAGCAAAGAATTAGCGACAACCATTGCAACTCCGCCCCTCTGCGTTAACTGCACAAAAATCCTTAGTCCCACAGTCATAGTTACAGTTGATCTATTTTATATTTTTTTTGCTCGCTTTTTTAAACAATATTGAAGTTTAAGTCTCTTACAGTCTCCCTCCTGTGTGCACAGAAGCAAAAGCATAACATTTTAATTAAAAGTAAACACTTTTGGAAATTTATTCGACATTTATCCTTTTATCCCTGATTGGACATACTTTACTGGCAGGCAGTCCGTAGGAGTAAAAAATACACAAAACGACTGACAGCACTTCCAGGGACAGACATTGAAATTTGCAGCCAGCAGTTGCTGAAAGGCTTTAGGGAACTATGAGAATTGAGACGATTAGAAGAACTGGCAACAACAACGATGGAATTATTATATAAAACATTAGAGTGCGGAACTATTGGAGGCAAAATAACACCCAATTATAAGAAAAGGGAGAAAAAAGGAAAAAATGAGATGAAAACTGGCAGGAAGTTTAAAAAAATAATTCGAATGTTACTGCCAGCGGTGATTTGATAATAAAATTAAAGTGCTGGAAAAATTTAAAAGTTTAAAAGGAGTTTGTGCTAAATTTTGTCATATCCTGTTCTAAAGACAAATTAGGTTGCCTTTATGTACGAATACATCATATTTCTTAGAATACGGACATCGTGGCGTATGATTAATGTGAACTTCTTTATGTAATAAAAAAGGTTCCATATGGCGTATGATTGATTTGAAATTATGTTTGTGCTCGAAGAGGGTAGCTCTTCGACGATTTGTGGCAATTAAAATTGATGACACCTGGTCAATACCTTTGTAAAGTTTTATTAAACTCCTCAGGAAACTAATTAATGTATACTATTATATTCTCATAGTCATAGCGCTCTTTGACTAGAAGCATGTCATAATTAGTAAAATAAAATATTCGGTAAAACGAATTAAAAGCTTTTGTTTTGTATGACATGTAATGTAAACCTTTTGAATTAGAACTCCTTTTAATTAACGTTAATCGTAAAGTCTGGAAGATTACGACCAGAGGATAAGTTTGCTGCGATTCAGTCAAAATTTTCGAAATTATGTTATAGCGATTTTGTAGTAAATGAGCCATAGCACAAATTTTGTGTTGCCAAATTAGAAAAACTAAAACTACAATTAATTACATACTGGATATTCCATTAAGGGAATACAAATTTTATCTATTAATAAAAAACAGCATATTTAAGATAAAGAGTTCAAATTTATTGCTGGTGTAGTTTAAAAGTTACATTTTAAGAATGAAATTCGATTTCGGTCATACGACCACCACGAGCCCGTGCGCAGCGATCTATATATCATTTGGACCCCTTTTTCCACGACTCTTGCACACATTTCAGACGGAATGTTGGCAGTTTCGCGTTGGATGTTATCTTTGAGCTCGCCTAAAGTTGTGGGCTTATTGGCAGAGATCAATGACTTGATGTGGCCCCATAAAAAGAAATCCAATGTCGTTAAATTGCATTAACGTCGACCGGGCCATTTTTCGAGATAACACGTTCACCGAATTTGCATTTCAGTAAATCGATTCTACGCGTGATGTGTGGCTATTGGCACCGTTTTGCTAAAACCACATATCGGCGATGTCAAGCTCGTCCAATTATGGCCAAAAATAGTTTTCTAACATGGCATGATAGCGCTCTTCATTGACGGTAACATGACTATTGTTTTTATCGACAAAAAAATACTGCCCAATCACACCTCTGGCATGAATACCACACAGTAATTTTTTCGGATACAATTGTTTCTCTTGACGCACATATTTGTTGCTGTCCCATAACGCATATTTTGTTTGTTGACAAGATCACTCAGCCAGAAATGAGCTTCATCGCTAGAGATGATTTTTCGATAAAATTCTGGTTTTTCGTGGAACTTTGCCAGAGCCCAATCGGAGAAGTTTCGCATTTCAAATGATCAAGTGGCTTTAGTTCTTGAGTCAGTTTGACCTTATAAGGATGAAGGTCATGATGTTTTCGCAAAATTCGCCACAGTGCGGTTTGAGATATGTCCAATTCCTGAGAATAACGAGGAATCGACTGATTTGGATCATTTTGAACGGATACACTGACGTTTGCGTTATATTCGTCGCTTCGAGCGGTACGGCGTCTTTTTGGCGCCGTAAGATCTAAAAGTGAAAATTTGGATCCAAATTTATTTACTCTAGCACGCACAGACTGTCTGGTGGGACAATAATTTTGGCCGAAAATTGGAGTAAGCGCTTTTAAAGTTGCTACCACAGACTCAGAATTCCGGGAGTAATTTTTAATGATTTCAACCCGTTGGTCGTACGTGAACTTTACCATGGTGAAAATGTTGACTTCGACTAACGTTTTGACACTGAAAAATCATTACAAATGTTTGAGAGTGCGTTGACATAATGATACGAAATTATTACGTCCCTATTAGAAAATCCGTTATAACCTACATATATACTCCCAAGGGTGTACGTTTTATAGACCCCATCAAAGAAATCGTTACCAATTTCTCATCAACTTTTAAAAAAATCCAATTTTTAGAGATCACCTAAGAGCAAATGTCGAGAATTCCGATCGTTTAACATTTACTGTTTCCCGGGAAATTCTTCCCGTGAAATTTGTTATTCATTATAAGCATCTTCATCACTAGGGACTGAAATTATATGCCCTCAAAACTCGGTTAAAGCGCTTAAAAATTCACAATAAAATCGAAAAAAGCCATACTTGTGAAAATATGCAGAAAGGGTAGAAAATATACGCAAAAATTTGAAAAATATTAGCAATATTATAAACAAAAATTATACAATTACACAATATAATGGAGTGTCAGTAAATTATATAGAACGAGCTATTAAAATTATTTTCCTTAAGTCTTATGGGTATCTTTATGATCAAATACGTGATCAAGAACATTTAATGAGTTATTTTGAAATAAACTGTCGACGTTGTGAACAAGAGAAGAACTAGGTTTACGTTTTACAGAAGCAGTATTGCCTTAAGTTTTTCTACAGCAGCACAAACTAATATCCAGAACTTATCGTCGTTGTTCCTCAGAAGGCTTATGGGTAAATTTTTGATTTTGTTTTATTGTCGATTTTACTGGTCCTATTGGTCATATTGGTTGTGAAAGCTAACCTCAATAGCGTTAGCCTGTAACGGGATTTTAAAATTGTTTCAACTTTCAACATGGAGTGGTCAGCTAATGAGAACCGTATCGCTGTATAGCGCTTTTCAAGTGTAAAATGAAATAAAATCGATATTTTGAAAACGCTTCGGCCACTAGGGATTAGCCGCATGTTCGTCTACCGATGCATAAAACTGTTTGAGGAGACTAGAGATGTAAAAGACCGCCACCGGTTGGGCCACACACGCTCTGTTGGACATCCTTCACGAAATTCATCCTGGAGCGAACGGCGTCTGAGACTCATTTCTTGGTACCAACGATAAACAGTGGTTTTTGATAATGCTTTATCGCCAAAAGTCAAAACAAGTTGATTTAAACACTCTTGTCTCGATAACCGAGTCCGAAAATCGTTGAAAATCATCGCACGAAACTGTTCACGGGATAATTCCATTTTTTGACTGAACGAATTTTTCCACACACTGTAAACTGAACAATTCGCCCTCAAATGACAAAACGTTCTGAGTGAAGTTATGCTATCAAATATCAAAGTTTTCAATGAAAGCTCCAGTTTTCATGTGGGAACACTAGTATTGTCAGGACTCGAAATATAAATAGTAACCCTCGTATATACTCCAAACGTGCACCGTAGAGCGCGTTAGAAATTTCTGATCAGCTTGTTTAAAATTCCTTTTTTATAAAGCCCTCTTAGCCTGTAATAAGAGTTTCTCCCCGTGGAAATGCCGGGAATACTAATCATTTTACATTTACTGTTTCCCGAGAAATTCTTGCGGGATTCCTGGGAAATTCATTATTCATTATTTACACCGTCAAGACTAGGGACTGAAATTATATGCCCTCAAAAGCTCTGGCTCAATGGATAAGTCAATAAATAAAATTGCCGAATTTGGTCTAAAGAGCAACAAGAAGATGTGTAAGAGGTGCCATTATAACCAGAGAAAACCACGGTGCGGTTTTTAAGCTGGTGCAATGCTGCGGTTTATAAGCTGGTGAAATCATTGGTGCATATTTTTTTAAAAAGGATGATGACCGTGAATGGTGCTAGCTATCGCGCCATGATATCGATCTTTATGCTACCTAAAATTGAAACCCGTAGTCTTGACGACACTTGGTTTTAACATAACGGTGCCGCTTGCCAAAGACCTTCTCAAGCAATGGATCTATTGAGAGGTCATTTCGAAAAGCAGCTAATTTCACGTTTTGGACAGGTGAGTTGACCGCCTAGATCGAGTGATATCATACCTTTAGACATTTTCTTTTGGGGATACGTAAAGTCCAAAGTCTATGCTGACAAACCAGCTACGATTCAGGTTTTGAAAGCCAACATTACGCGTGTCATTACAGCCATACCGGTAGAAATACTCGAACGAGTCATCTAAGATTAGACCCTTAGAATGGAAACCCTGAGGCGTAGTTGCGGCCAACATTTAAGGGGAATTTTATTCAAAAATTAAATGTCATAAAATGTCCTTTCAAATTACCAATTCCACGAATTCCACACTTAATTTGATTTTTTTTTTCTGAAAAAATACCTCTAGATGGATTATCGTATATGAAAAATGAAACTCTTTGACCACTTCTTAAATAACAACTAAAGCAATTTATTTCGCTTAGACTAGAAAATCACAAAGGGCTGATACCACCTCAGTTCTCTAACTTAGCAATTCAACTTTGAGAAATAGACTAAATTAATTTCTATTTTAGATATCCTAGATTATTTGCTTTCTTGTCTGTTCTCTTACATCCTTTTGGACTGATCCTTACATGTATTAAAAATATCAATTTTCCTGACTAAAGCTTCTAGCCTCATCGCGTTTCTTAGCACTTCCTCAACATGGCCAGCAACACTATACACTAGCACACTGCCCAGCTATGTGACCAATGAATGAACGATAATAGAGAAGAAAAAAAAAGCTAACAAACGAGAACTGTGAAGAAACCAAAACGCAAACGGATGTGTTGGAAAATAACACAAGAACGAAATGCATAAAATTACTGTACGGACATCCGGTGATCCGGTGGTACAAGTAGCTTTATTTTAATGGCAAAAAAAATAGAAAATACAAACAACTAAGCACTGATACTGCCACAAAAACGAGAATCAAATGAAGGAAATGCTAACAAGCATTAGCTACTAGAGCAAAACGGAGTGAAAAGAAGTAAAGAGAAATGCCACCAGAAACGAAGTGATACTGTTAAATATGTCCGGAACATAAAGCAATAGAATTAATGTTATGGAAAAATAGAAGAGGAAAAACCACCCGAATGGACACAATAGACAATTGTCACTGGGTGTTATATGAGAATGAATTAATTTGAAAGGAAGGAATATAAGAAATAGATAATAATGTAGCTTTAAAGAGGGAACACTCATACGTTTAGGTGGCTGGTGTGAAAATGAATTAATAACAATCATACGTATAGAAGTACCACGAGGAACATCATGTGTTGTACTTAGTAGGGACATAAATATTGTTACACACGTTTTATGCTGTAAAATAAAAAGTACTGAATGTTTTTGGAACAAATATTTAATATATTTATTGATGTATATTGTATACAAAAATAATCTACTTATTCGAAATGTCCCCCTTTTGCCTTTATACACGCCTTAAGTCGCAAAGGCCAATCGTCAATAGCTACACGAACCTCGTCCATTGGAAATTTGGCCACAGCTCGAACCAAAGCAGTTTTAAGAGATCCAATGTTTGGATATCTTTTGTAACAAACCTTGTCCACTTAAACCGTCCACAACTGAGGGCCATTCTTCAGAGGAAATGAACGCTGGAAAATTGTTTCGAAGCCAGGTCTGGGAGGTTTTAGCCTTATGGGTCGGCTCAGAATCCTGCTGGAAAGTCCATGGCTGGTTTTGGAACAGGGAATTGTTAAGAGGCTTCACAACTGGTTCCAAATCGGTTCCTTGGTAAACTTTGGCCGATGTTTTGACTCCATGTTTGCAGAAATGCAGGTCAGTGACCCCATCGTAAGAGACACCCCACCAAATCATGACTGAAGCTGGGTGATGACCCTTTTCCACCCTTGGGATCAGGTCAGATGCTTCCTTAGATGACCGCGCATACACTCTATCATTTTGCTTGTTAAATTTTTCCTGAACGGTAAAAATTTTTCATCGGTGAACAAATTTTTTCTGTGCAAGTTATCAGCGTGCTTCACCAAAAGACGTTTGCATTTTTCAATCCTATTTTTTTTTTAAACTGCAGTCAAAAAATGTCAGGTACGTCGTTTGAAAGCCCCAAGTCTTTTTTGATGATTCGACTCATGAATTTTTGCTTGATATTCATCTCACGTTGAATATTGCATTCCCAGGTTGGTATGGGCTTTCTGCGTCCTGATTGGTCCCTTGCTGAGGTATCTCTGGTACAGCCGGTTTTCTTCTATCTTTTCTTGTATGTCTTAAGGTAAGTGTCTTTTTGTAATGTCTAATGTGAAGGTCCGATAATAAAAGTATAACATTTACTCTTAAGGACAACATTTTTTCCTAGGGTTTATAGGGCAAACTTCCCCGGCACCTAACGATTTTTAACGTCCCTAGTGTGAGCTTAACCCGGTATGCCAGATTTTTTTTATTCCAAAGTCAGGAATGTATCAGGAATGCCCTTTTTCCAAATGCCTACCCTAACCGAACAAATACTTATATTTAATTTCTTTTATTTTCAGATCCTGTTTCGTCCGTCTGTCGTCCTAGTATATATTCATCCGAAAATGTACGGAAAACCCCGATACCTCATCTTACAGGCTTGGTGATGTAACGCAGCTGGATTTTCGTTTCAGATGAATGTTTTCTTTAAATATTGTTGCTTTTTTTCTGGAACGTTTCTTTATTTTTATTTTCCAGTTTTAACACGTTATTGTTTGCTGTTCGTTTTTCTTTTATTATTCTTTTGTTTCAGGTTTTAAATTCAATGTTATTTTGTATTTTATTTCTGCACATTTAAATTTTATTTCCACAATAAAAGTTCATTATTTCCTCTTTTTTTGGTGATTTGAATTTTTTTCCGCTTTGCTCCAGACTTCGTCTGTCCACCAATCGCTCTAAAATCAGAAAGAAAGATTTGCCTCCATTGAATCCCAAGCTTTTTTTCGCCTCCAGAACATCTCTAACCCATTTTCCATTTGGCCTCATATTATTAAAACGCCGTGTATACATATCCCTTAACTTACTACCCATAGTTAAGATTCTATTGCAAAATTTTATAATTTCACAACTAGAGGGAGCTAGAATCGACCTTTCTCTTACACACCAAAACAGGTTAGTTCGCTAAGTTAAACACTCTACGCTATAATTGATATTTTATGCCAAAAGCTTTTTTTAGGTAATTTTTCGGCGAAACAAAATATGGCTATGGGATCGTGCTTATGGGCAGACGACTTCATGGCCAAAATTAAACATTAGTAAATATTAAGAAATGGGAATTTTAATTAAAGGAACTTCACATCGAACACTGAGGGATTCATTTCGATGATTTGGTGAAAATTTGGATTATGACTCATGGACCCTAGCTCTCAACACGAGCGAATAAAATTACATATGTAAATAAGGCATTTTTTTATAAAAACTGTTATTCAAATATTCTTAAGACTTGTCAGTAAGAGTATTTCTGTATATCTTATCTTATATCAAAGCATATTTTTTAACAGAACCAATGAGGATTTTTTCCTGGTATCAGTAAGAGACCAGAAATAGTTCATAATTTCCGTTCCTAAAACACTGTTGGCACTGTAAATAATTAGATAATTAGTATTTTGTATTTACATAGATTCCTGTGATCTAAAATATTACATTAAAATGAATGCAAAATGCATTCGCAATTTATTTGAATACATTCTGACAATTGTACGTAAATATCAAATGTTTCGTTACGCTCACACGCTTCCGCCCATGAGACAAATGACCAGAAATTGTAACGGAAGCTTAGATTATTGTGGCTACATGCAACGTTTTGTCGCATAAAACAATTACAAATTGTGTAAGTGTGTGTTTGTTAGCGACGCGATTTCCTATTTCCCAAAACGCTTAAACACAAAGAGTGTCTATTACTAGGATGTCAGAACGCACATACACCAAAGTTTGGTGGGTCAATAAAGGTATGGCAAACGGCGAATATTATGAAAGCTACAGCTTAAATTGCATTCCTTAATATTGATGGCAAATAGCGAAGTTCGATTACTTTATCAGCCTAAAAGCAAAACAGTCTTGCTGACTTCCCAGAAGCTGCACTTGCAAGAGCCTAAGGATTGATCGCATTTTAAAAACAATAAAGAGATACCCGGAGTATCTCTTACTTAAACCCCGAGAATCTGACTATAATATATGCAAAGAGTTATCATATGTTGTATTTTTATTTTAATCTCACCAATGGCTTAACAGTTAACAACTCCTATGCATTACAAATACAAAGCCAAACTTAATACACTTCTCGGCACATTATATTACGCTAGGATTATTTGTGGCTTCACACCACTACATAAACATCAACTAGAGCTAAAGCAACAACAACACTATGATTACACCAGTTTTAGTTACTGTCAGGAGTCGTGAATTTACTCTAGTTATTACTGCTAGACGGACCATATGAACGATGTGAATACATTCCGACCAGCAGCGGCTTTATGTATAAATACAGAGTAGGCACATATAGAAAGTTATGAGAATTTTATTGCCATTTGGTAATTTTCAACACCATCCGTTGGTTATAAATAACGAAATAACGTTTCATGAAACATAGAAGTCTCCTGGAACAGCAGAAAGTGCACAGTGGTGCAAAGAAAAAAAATTATTGAAGAAAATCTTACTCGTTCTTCCAGGTGAAACATATTCCGCTGTAATTCTTTCTTTTTTATACAGGGTGTCCGCCGGGAAGGTTACTACTTTGTTTTGGTAAACATTAGTCTTGGCAGGTCATATTTAGCAGTCGTGAAGTAGATAAATATTTGATAAATCGTTAAACATTTTATCAGAATCAATCATCGATTACTGTGACGATGAGAATGCTGCGTGAAATTTTTGGGAGAAACAATGAACCCAAAAAACGCACTATTTATCGTGTAATGAATGATTTCGAAGAAAGAGGGTCTAAAGCTGGCCTATCATCAAGCATGGACAACAACGTACTACAAGATCGGCTGAAAACATGACTGCTGCTCAAGAAAGTGTCCAAAACAATACATCAACATCAATTCGACGCCGTGCTCAATAGCTTGGTTTCAAGGAATAACTTTGGCCACAATTTTGCTCAAGGAATTGCATTTGTTTCCATTTAAGATTCAGTTGACGCAAGAGCTTTTTCCACAAGACCATTTACGCCGCCGTACTATGCCAATAAGTTGTCACAGCTCGTTCATGACAACCCAGATTTTCATGAAGAAATCATAATGAGTGACGAAGCAAATTTTCCTTTCCATTGGAAAGTTTTACATTTTTTAGCATAAACGTACTCGGAACGTTTTGACGCACGACCATCATTTGTGTTGTTTACAGTGACTTGAACAAATCAATTTGGCAAAAAAATAGAATTAACTCGTAAACATTTTTGTGCAATTATTTTTCTCAACTTCACAACCAAGAACTTTAATCTTTGTATGGCGGTAAAGCACTATCCAACATCACTGTAACAAACTGGTTTAAGGAATGCAATCGTGGCCGACGCTTGCTGAAAAACGAGAAGATCGTGAAGGTCGTCCAAAAACGGCCAGAGAACATTGATGCCGTGTGTGAAATAATAATGCAAGATCGTCATGTGACGTAGCGTGAGATAGGGGCATTCTTGGGTATTTCTTCTACCAGCATACATTCGATATTGCATAAACTCCTGGCCGTAAAAAAGGTTTGTTCTGGTTGGATCCCGCACAATTTGACAATTGCTCAAAAAAAAAAAATGCTCGTGTCGATTGGTGCAAAGAAATTTTGAAAAAATACGATCGCGGTACTTCAAAAGATGTTTATGACATCGTCGCAGATGACGAATCATGGATCTATGCGTATGAGCCCGAACCAAAACAGCAATCGACCGTGTGGGTCTTCCAAGGCGAGCCAAATCCAATGAAAGTTGTTCGTGGAAGAAGCACTTCATTGCAAATGGTCGACTGTTTCTTCGGCAAAACTGGTCATGTGGCGACCGGCCTAAACGTCGAATTGATAGGTCATCCACCGTTCAGCCCTGACTTAGCACCCAATGATTTCTTTTTATTTCCGCACATCAAGAAAAAAATGCGTGGTCAACGATTTTCATCGCAAGAAGATGCTGTTGAATCGTTCAAAAACCATGTGTTTCAATCGGAGTGGAAAAAGTGCTTCGACAGTTGGTTTGAGCGCATGCAAAAGTGTATAAATCATGCTGGAGAACTCTTTGAAAAACAATAAAACCATTTTTGTTGATAAATGTTTGCATTTTCATTATTAGCCCAGAGATATATATTGCAGCTCTCTCGTACTTGGAAAATATTTTTAGGTCAACGATTTTAAAGCCAGAAAAAGTAAAGTTAATCCATTTTCATGTGGCTCATGCGAATTTTTAAAAAAGTTTTCCTACCGAAAATAAATTCGTTTCTTCTTTCAAAAAAAAAAAAATGAAACCGGTCCATTACTTTGGATTCTAGAAATATCACAGCACCATTGAACATGTAAATTATCTGACCTGAAAAAAAACTTTCGTGAAGGACAAGAATATTGCAGATCCGTATTTCTGGATGTTGCTCAAGTATCCGACAACGTCTGGCACTTTTGCCTGATCAACAAAATTTGGCGAATGTGCATCGTGCCCTTGAGATAATGCATCGTATTGCTTAGAAAACCCTACCTCAGCATCAAACGTCTGTTACACATCAGCAACAACCATGAAATACATGATGATACTGCCCAGGTTAGTGTGCTAATTCTACATTCTGCTCATCGTATGCTGAGAGAAAAAGTCCTTCGGTAATCGGTCCGAACTACAAATATTCAGTTTAACAAACATACTTTCTATTGCTATAACCAACATTTCGTAATATAATATGGAAGCTACAATAATACAGGATGGAGCGCGGAATTTTGCTCATTTTGTAATGAAAAAAAAATTACGAACCTTAGAAAAATTTATTTTTTATTTTAATTATAGTGAACTGTAAGGGAATTTTTAAATTACATGGTTTTAAAAAGAGTATCTGGCAAATGTCGACCTTCGGTATTCACACACCGCTGCATACGTTTTCTGAAGTTTTCATGAACTCTAACAAGCATGTTGACTGGTATTCTGCCAAATTTAGCCTCAGTATTGTTAATTAGGTCTTCCAAGGTATTGGGGCAGTTGATATACACCTTCGCATGGTTTTATGTCTTTTGAACGTGTCGGCCAGTTCCCAACAACCCTCAAAGAGATAAGCCGTCCAGGAAACATTTGCCTTTAATATTTCATGGTTACCCTCGCTGTGTGTGCAGCGCCACCATCCTGTTGGAACCATGTATCATCTAATTGCATTGCCTCAAGAGCCGGCTGAAAAAAAATCATGTATCATATTCAAGTACCGTTCGGAGTTTACAGTTACGGCAAGACGATTAGTTGGAAAAATAAGGGCCAATGATGAAAATGTCAGAAAAGAACACAATTACGCCACGGGGTATAGTTGCAAGAAAGTCTTCACAAAAGGTCCGCCGTGTCAAATAGACCCGTGCTGACAATTGTTGGACCACGCACATTTTATACGGGTGAAAATTCAATTCATCAAATAGAATCTGGTAGAAAGAACGATTGGAAATGCTAAGAGCAAGTGATTGCTTCTGAGCAGAGCGTGTCGGAGATTGCAGTACTGCTGCCCTAACTCTCTCGATGTTTTGTGGTGGTGTAATCCTTCTCTCAGGTCCCCTTCGTACACATGACCCATTCCCTGCTGTTCTCAATGAAGTTACCCAATTTACAATTGATTGCCGTCCAAGAACATGTAAGCGTGGGGTAACAGCGAATCGTGAACGAAAATTGGAAAATTACGCTTCAACACAAAATGACATCTCCTCACGTGTCCAACGCATTATGGCAACTGGAAGGAAGACGAATACAAATCTCCCGTCAGCTACTATAAGCCACGCATACTCTCCACTATCTTCGTTCAACTGTGCCACCACAGCTTGCAGAGAAAAAAAGCAAAATACCGCGCTGCACCCTACATTACGATAAAACCACTATTAAAACTATTGGTTGCCACAACGGGTGGTAAGGAAAACCAACCAATTACAAAAACATGTTACTTACTATATAGAGGTATTTTTTCAAAATTAAAAAAAGTACAATAATTCAAATCAAGTGTGGAATCTTTATTGTTTATTCGAAAGGAAATTTTATGCCATTATTTTTTTCAATATAGCTTCCTTCAAATGTTGGCAACTGTATTGTGGAAATGAGCGTTCGATGAGAAACGGGAAGATCCACTGTTTTCGATCAAAATTTTGTTCAGTGATAAGGCCTAATTCGGCAATATCGATAATTAAAATTGCCGCATTTGAGCTGAAGAGTAACCAGACGACGTTCAATAGGTACCATTAAACCCAGAAAAAAACACGGTTTGGTGCGGTATGGTGGAATCATCGGTCAAAATTTTTTAAAAAATGATGATGGCCCTAACGTTACCGTGAATGGTACTCGTTATCGCGCCATGATATCGGACTTTTTTCTACCCGCAATCTTGACGACACTTGGTTCCAACAAGACAGCGCTGCATGCCATACAGCCAACGAAACATTTGGTGAACGCATTAACTCGGGTCGTGGGCCTGTGGCTTGGTATCCAAGATCGTACGATGTAACGCCGCAGGACTATTTTTTGTGGGGTTATGTGAAGTTGCTTGTCAACGCAGAAAAGCATGACACAATAGACGCATTAGAAGAAAATATTTACGCGTTATTGCTGACATACGGCCAAAAATTCTGCAAAAAGTGGTCGAAAATTGGGCCTTTCGACTGGAATTTATTCGAGCCAGCCGCGGCGGTCTCTTGCCCGAAATCATTTTTAGAACATAATATCAAACGCTTATGTTTATAGTAAAGTAAAATTCATGGCCATAAACTCTAGAAACAGATCTACAAAAATCGGGAAGACGTCTTTAAATGACTAAAGTTCCTCCGATACTTCAAAAGAAAGTTTGTGCCATAATAATGAAAAGCTAATAATACTGTTTTACAACAAACTCCTCCTTTGGACGAAACTAACTGATCCTTATTAATGAATAAAAATGATTTTCGTAATCGGGATCATGAAATTTTTCTGACTTTTCTTATTTATATGCCTAAAACTTCAGCAATTATTATCCGATTCATTAAAAAAGTTAAGTAGTCTTAAAGGATAAGAAATGCATCTTTCATGTAAAATATAATTTGTGAAAAATTGTGAATGTTACAAAAACAATCAAAACTTTGTTTTCATTTTGTTAAATATTTTTGTTTTCAACTGCCAATTTTACCGCAATTCTGGAGCTCCCTCACAAAACCATAAAGAACGTACTGTAACGATTCCAATGTGGTATATTTATATATATATTTGATTATCCGACGGGAATTGCCGGAGTTATAGTAATTTTTGTAAAAAATCATATCAATTTGGCCAATAAGTAAGGGTGGGTTTCTGCAACACCCTTCTTTGGTTAACCTAACTTTAGAAATTAGGAATGGTTTTTACCTAATATTTTTTATATCCAACCACTGTGCGACGATACAAATACAATGAAACAACAAAAACAGTAAATAAAACTCGAAATAATCATAACAGCGAGCCATAAAACGAGGGGCTAACGAACATAAAACGGCTAATACTTAACACCAAAACAGAACCAAAAACAAACAAAAATTGCACACATACAAATGCACACAAACTTACAGCCACTCGTAATAAAAAAAACATACTCACACACACACAACAACAATCAAACAAGTTTTCATAATAAACGTTGGCCACCTAAAGTTCTCATAAAGTGATGTCATCGCATATGTACGCTAACAGCATGAAAAGATACTCAAAGCGAGAGAGAGAGTGAGAGAAAGAGCGCACATAAATCCTGTAGTGGTGTCCAGAATTGTGAGTGAGTGTTGGTATAAGTGCATATTTCTGTGAGTGTGTGTGGCCTTTGTAGCGAGTGGTTATGGGACAGTGCTCGTGGTGTCAGTTACACATACTTACTTTTACACTCGCACCCATACCAATGTAATTGCTTGTGTAAGTATGGATATGTGTCCACATGATCTGGCTGGGTGTAATTTCATTTCAGTGCTTTTAAGTTTTATTTATGCTTTTCCAACATGATACTACTTTGGCCAGACAATAATTTAACATAAAATTGTAGCAAACTCTGGCCAGCCACACTCGCTAGATGGCACCAGCAGCCCGCAAACACCCAAGCACTTATTCACACAAATGAACATGGCAATTCTCACTCAGCACGGACGAGGTTATGCTGAAAGGTCTAGTGAAACCGTCTTTGATTTTGAAATATACCGTCAAGGATGGAGAATATATACAAATCACGAAGTAATTTAAATTGTAATATTTTTGAATAATTAAGCAAACTCTAAATTATTTATGTTAAAAACATAGAATTCGATCAAGAAATTAAAATTAACAACTAAATTTTTTAACATTGCTTGTTGAAGTAAAAATGAGACCTGCAAGCAGAGAAAAGGTATGGTTACTAAATGGTCCCGGCAAGATTAATATGTTCTTCAATTTTTCGTTTTTTGAATTACGTTTTGATAATAGTATGAATGCGGCAATATTATTAAAGTCGAAATGTAACAATAGTATTATTGCCAAATTTAGAAATGAAAATATGGTTGTAGCGACCATATAAATTTGGTTGGCGCAACAAAGGTATTGTTGTTTAAGATTTACATTAACAGTAATATGATTACGCAAATCATACCGTATGGTTCTGACTATGAACAGCGCAAAACAGTTTTTATAGACCAACTTTCACACATGGTTGTGTGTGGTTTTTTTTGGTATACCACAGAAAAACACTTAAACATGATACGAGGCCTGCTATATATATTTCTGGCCTAATAATGAATATGCGAATATTTATCATCAAAAATAGTTTTATTGCTAGTATTCTATAGCATGATTTATGCACTTTTTCATACGCTCAAACCAATTGTTGAAGCACTTTTTCCACTCCGATTGAGACACCTCCAAAACATGGTTTTTGAACGCTTCAACAGCATCTTCTGGCGTCAAAAATCGTTGACCACGCATGTTTTTCTTGATGTGCAGGAATAAAAAGAAGTCACTGGGTGCCATGTCAGGGCTGTACGGCGGATGTGTGAGAGCTCGCATTGTCATGGTGCACACTGTTTCGCCTTCTCTTATTCGTTTTTCGAATTCCTCCGAAGACTTTAGGCAAACAAATTGTGGTGTACTCGTACCACTCAGAATTGACCGTCCTACGTTGCACAAGCGGAACAGTCGCAAAATGACCAGTTTTGCCGAAGAAACAAGCGACCATTATCTTCGAAGTGCTTCTTCCACGAACAACTTTCGTTGGATTTGGCTCGTCTTCGAAGACCCACAAGGTCCAATGCTGTTTTTCGGGCTCATACGCATAGATCCATGATTCATCCCCTGTATCGATCATATAAACGTCTTTCAAAGCACCACGATCGTATTTTTTTAAAAATTTCTTTGCACCAATCGACAAGAGCTTTTTTTTGACCGATTATCAAATTGTGCGGGATCCAAAGAGAACAAACCTTTTTTACGACCAGGCGTTCCTGCAATATTAAATGTATGCTGGTGGAAGAAATGCCCAGGGATGCCCCTATCTCACGGTATGTCACATGACGATCTTGCATTATCAGTTCACGCATGGCATCACTTTTCTCTGGCACAACGGCCGTTTTTGGACGACCTTCACGACCTTCGTCTATAAGTGAGCGTCGGCCACGATTTAATTCATTAAACCAGTTTTTCACAGTGCTATAGGATGATGCTTCATTGTCTTTGGACACTTTGCGTAACATTTATTCTTAATGTCTCCCCACAGAAAATAAACCGAAAGGCTTACATCACAGCTCCGAGACGACCAAATGTCATCACAATTTTGGCTGATTATTCGATTTTCAAATACAGTACGTAAAAAATCGATGGTTGCGTTAGCTGTGTGACATGTAGCTCCATCTTGTTGAAAACAAATGCCGTCCATGTCATTCTCTTACATTTTTGGAAACGAAAATTCGTTGAACATGGCCAAACAGTGACTCGTTGTGGATGCATTGGCTTTTCAATAGTTACGTGTGTGTTCTCTGAGCCCCATATGCGGCAGAAAATAAGCTTCATCTGATAACACTGCATTCGATAATATTTAGCCCATTGCCAATATTTAGCCCATTGGGCGACGCGGAAACGCATCGGATGGTGTTCCATAATTAAATCACAAAGTTAAATTTTTCCAATAAACCAAAAAGTCTAAAAATATTATCAAAACTTTTTTTTACCGCAAATGCAAATTTAAAATAGTAAATCGCACACCCTATATAAGCATATGTGACGTGCAAAATAGAAAGGGACCTAAAATCTAAAACCAGTTTTGTTCAGGAGAGCCATTTTAAAGATTAGGTCCCTTTCTATTTGCGCTTAGAAACGTCCACTTCACTTTCATAAAACGCGCATATCTCTGGGAGGGATCGGTCATGGGGCATGGGATCGTCTCATTCGATGCTCAGATGTTGTCCACATCAAAACAAGAAAAAAATTAAAATTGATTTTTTTTACCCTTAGGCCCCTTTCTCTATGCGCTGTCAAATATGTAGAGACCATAAATCTAGCTCATCGAATTCCCTCAGACTCCTAGGTGTTATGTTAGATCACAATCTGAACTTGGTGGATCATTCAGATTCGAGTAAGTGTCCTGATAACAACGAAAATATTCCAAACCATAGCGGCCGGAGCAGCTCTTGTAGTGGCAAAGATGGTGCCGCTCGACATACTTTTAGGCAAAAAAGGTGCCTTTATAGTAGGAGATAAGAAACTCGAAAGACATCAATCGGAGGAAATTGTACATTGGGCTTCTTTTTCGAACTCAAAGAAACATGTGGCAAGCGAGTTTAATGGGTGACAGAAGATTGTTTTTGTCTCGTAAACATATGGATGTTTCTCTCTGATTGCTTCCCACAATTATCACATCATCCTCACATACGAAATATACACCCACATTCACTTCTTCACTTACACATTCACATATATTTTCATAGTCATAAAAAACTTTTTTTTAATAGTGAAATACATTCCACTGATAGAATTAGTGTGTGCGTCTCTCTGTATGCGTGTAATTCACACATAAACACCAATATCAGACAATAGACAATTTCACCAAATGCAGTAAAGTAGTAAAAACACAACAACAACGACAATAATAGCAGCCAGCACCAGAAGCAAAAAGTGTGAATACACCACACAACGGACTGACCATCGGAGTAGAGTTTTTAGTATGTTGAATTTATTGGGAAATATTCTCCTTAGCCCAACATCAGAAAAAGAGAGAGATAGAGACTGCATGTGCTTGTGAGGATAATTTGCTGCATGTGTGGACATTTGTGATGTCACTTGCGTGCATGTGTGAGTGTGTGTGGTAGTATTTGTCAGTATCATTGGGTGTTAAGTTTGTTGCTGTTTTTAACACATTTTAAAGTATGGCCAAGTGTCTGTTGCATGCAGTTTTTGTTGCTGCAACATGATAGCGCCACTGAGTTGCATAGTCTGCATATTGTGTACACTATTTATGGACCATTAGCTGGGTGCATCAGGGTCACTTGTTTCTATTGTCACCATCGGTTATAGCCTGTAATGGCAAATCGTGTTCATAAATATGAGATCATTTGAGAAAGTGAATTTTTAGTAAGAGCATAAAACAAGTACATTTGTGGTTAAAAATATGGCGTGGATCTTTTGTGTTAAACACTGATGAATACGAGGTTGCTATAAAACCACAATAATTTATCATTGGAAATGGTTTTAATGTTTTTCAAAATATTCTCCTTTAAGTTCAATAGATTTTTGCATGCTCACAAACCAATTATCGAAGCACTTTTTCCACTCCGATTGAGATACCTCCAAAGCATGACTTTTGAACGCTTCTACAGCTGCTTCGGGCGATTAAAAGCGTTGACCACGCAGTTTTTTCTTGATGCTAGGGAATAGGAAGAAGTCATTGGGTGCCTAAAGCAGGCCACCAACTCGACGTCTTGAGTGGTCAAATAGCTCATCGTTTCCGCTGATTGCGAGAGAGCTCGCATTTTCGAGATGCAACATGATCCATCTTCTCTTATTATCTTTCCGCATTTCTTTGAGCAGATTTGGCAAACAGATGGTTGTATACCAAATATATATAATTGACCGTCCTACGTTTCACTAAATGCACTGTGGCAACATGTCCGTTATACCGGGAAAAATCACAATCATTTGCTTCGATGTACTTCTTCCACGAACAACTTTTTTTGCATTCGGCTCGTCTTGAAGGACCCATACGGTCGATTGATGTTTTGTTCCGGGTTCATATGCCTAGATCTATAATTCGTCACCTGTGACAATATTATACGCTGCCTTTGAGCTACCGCAGCAATACTTTTTCAACATCTCTTTGCACCCATCCATACGAGCCTTTTTTGAGCATTCGTAATATTATGTGGGATCCAACGAGAACAAATTTATTTCACTGCCAAATGAACATGCAATTTCTTATATCAATATCTTATACAATGATGCCTCAATCTCGTGGTATGTCACATGTCGGTCTTGCTTAATAATTTCACTCACGGCATCGATGGTTTCTGCAAAGTGACCGAAGTTGGACGTCCTTCACGACATTCATCCTGGAGCGAACGGCATCTGAGACTGAATTCTTGGTACCAACGATTAATGGTGGTGTTTGATGGTGCTTCGTCACCAAAAGTCGAAACAAGTTGATTTAAATACTCTTGTCTCGATAACCCACGACGAAAATCGTATAAAATCATCGCACGAAAATGTTCACGGGTTAATTCCATTTTTTGACTGAGATGAATTTTTCAACACACTGAAAGCAAAACAATTCGCCCTCAAAGTGTGGCTGTGTCTACAGACCGAACTGCAATACCGAATTTAACTCATTAATTTCCACCATCGAAAGTCTGTCGTTTGACTTTAATGATATCATCATTGCTGGCGACTTTAACAGTAACGTATTGGTATAAAGCAATTTGAGAAGTGCGCTGCAAATTCACGGCTTAATACCAACCAATACCTCTGCTCCGACTCACTTTACCAGATCTTCTTCCACTCTATTGGACGTCTTCTTCGTTAGCGATACGTCAAAAATAATGCTTTCTGATCAGCTATCAGCTCCTGGATTTTCAAAGCATGATCTAATCTTTCTAAGCTACGATTTTAATCTTACTCCACAAAATGAATCGATAACATATCGTGACTTAAAAAACACTAATTGGATCTTGCTAGCCCAACTAGTTGACGAAATACCATGGAATGCAATATATACACTTGAATCAGCAGACGATCAGCTCAACTTTCTTCTAAATAATATTAGTACAATATATGATAACTGTGTACCTGAAAAAACAAAAGCCATAAGAAACAAACAGCCGCCCTGGTTTAATTTAGAAATTAAACGGTTAATTGATAAACGAAATTGTGCATATAAGCATTGGAAGCGATTCAAGACACTCGCGCTCCACGATAAGTTCAAAACAGCTAGAAGGGCTGTTGTCCAACATACCAACACTGCGAAGTACTCGTACTTTAAACAAAAATTTCGATCCGCTGTTGACAGCAAATCAAAATGGAAGGAAATTTGAAACATTGGAATTTGCGGAAATCGGTGTGATTCTCTGCATCAATCCAGCATCAACGTCAATGAACTTAACGAAAACTTTGTATACGTAAATGTAGCTCAACCTACTGATAATATATACGAAAACATAAGCACTGTACCAATTGAAAATTCCTTTCATTTTCACTGTGTTGACGACGCTGAAGTCCTTCAAAGCATTATTAGAATAAAATCAAATGCAGTAGGCACGGATGGTCTCAATCCAAAATTTCTAAAAATTATTCTGCCTAAGTTGCTGCCCTACATCACTTTTTTGTTTAATACTGTCCTCACTAAGTCTATTTTCCCCCACGCATGGAAAATGGCTAAAATAATTCCTCTTCCGAAACAAAACAATGAATATCGCCATATTGCTATACTATCTTCGCTTTCCAAGGCCCCGGAACACATCATAACTGAACAAATTAGTACTTTCCTGGATCAACACAAATTACTGTCTGAGAAACAATCTGGTTTCAGGAAGAAAAGAAGCTGCATTACTGCTCTAATCGAAGTAGTTGAAGATTTAAGGCTTAATCTAGATGATAAAATGGTTTCTCTTCTGGTCCTGTTAGATCACAGCAAAGCCTTCGACACTGTGGACCACAACATACTTATCTCCAAACAAAAAAATCTTTTCTTTTTTTCCAACACTGCTTGCAATCTTTTGTCCTCGTACTTATCTTATCGATCACAAACTGTTATTGTTGGTAATCTACGCTCGAATGCTCTAAGTGTCTCTCGGGGCGTCCCCCAAGGATCCATTCTCGGCCCACTTCTCTTTTCAATCTACATAAACGACCTCCCTGGTGTCCCGGAAACATGTAATATGCAAATGTATGCCGACGATGTGCAGCTCTACACTTGCGCTAAATCAACAGATGTTCATTCACGCATTTCGCTCATAAACAAAGACTTAGATTTAATTTATAAATGGGCTAATAATAAAGGATTGCGCCTCAATCCCTCCAAAACAAAATTAATTTCTATAAGCAGAAGAGCTGTTCCTATACATTACATTACATTATGCTTGACAATACTATTATAGATTGTATTCAGACATCATAAAATCTGGGAATAACCTTTAACTCAAAACTTACATGGACAAATCACATTAATGGAACTGTCGGTAAGGTGCGAGGAATGCTGAGAAATTTATGGGCAGTTCGAACTTCTACTCCGTTTCAAATTAGAATGTTGTTAGCAAAATCATATCTAATCCCAACACTTCTCTATGGGTCAAAAATATTCGCCAATTGCGACTCAGAAGACAGTCGGAAACTAAATGTGGCTTACAATGATATTGCAAGATATATTTTTAACGGAAAGCGATTGACCGAATTTCTGAGTTTTCATATCAAATATTTAACACTAGTTGGAAAGCCCGTCAAACGACGGTCGAAAAAAACATGTCTTCAGTGGTATTGAACGTGCTGACCATAAAATCTTCTGTCCAGTATTTCGTTTCTAAAAACTATTAATCTTTGAGCACTAAATTGTGTAAAATGGAATAATAACTGCTTATAGTATTTAAAATTTTTTGTATATGTATTTACTTTGAAAATATTTCTTTGAACACAACATTTTTTGTGAAAGTGGTTTCACATCCGGCCACTAACTTTCCTTGGAAGGGTCCGTCTAGTATTTTTACTTTAATATCCGCAGCTCGCCTCGCTCTCGAGAAAGCCACATACAATTGCCCGTGGCTAAAGATAGGCTCCGGCAAGTAAATACCGACCTTTTGCAGCGTTTGGCCTTGCGACTTGTTTATAGTCATTGCAAAAGCCAATTTGATTGGGAATTGCCGTCGGCGCAAAACGAAGGGAAGATCCGGGTTTGTTGGAGCTAAATCCACTCGTGGGATGAAGACGACCTGATTTTTTGCACTGCCGGCCAAAACTGATGCAATTATTAGATTTGGCTTCAAATCGGTAATTATCAGCCTAGTCCCGTTGCATAGTCCTCGTTTTGTGTTCAGGATCCGAATTAACATAATTATCGCCCCAATTTGTAGTGACATTTTATGCACCGGCATACCTGATGGCGTACACTCGTTCAAGAATTATATAGGGTAATGTTGGTTGTCCTCATCACTTGAGTCGTCTATAGAATCGGAACTGAGGTATGTAACGGTATTGCCATTAAATAAACCTAATACCTTCTTGTTAATTTCTTCAGCATTAGTGTTCGTAGGGCATAAAATGGCCATTTTTGAATATTGGGCAACATTTTCAATGGTAAGGTGGTTACCAAATATTTCTTTGATTATGTCGTCCTTGCAAATGAGATCATCTGGGATGGGAATGGTGTCATCGGAAAGTCCGTGATTATTTGTCAGTTCTCCATTGCCAAGGCGCATTAGCCAGTCGCTAAAGTTTGTGTCAACGGAACGAACGTTGTTTTTTAGGCGAAGAACGTGAAAATTCTCCCAAAGATCACCGAACTTGATGCTGGCTTCAACAATGGCTGATCGCGTTCCATGAGGAACAACAGGAAGAATTTGTCTAAAGTCTCCACCAAGTAACAGGACTTTACCACAAAACGTTTTTGTATTCTGCATAATCTCTTGTAGCAATCGATTAATAGCTTTGAGTGCGGTGCTCGGAGCCATAGTAGCTTCGTCCCAACTTATAATTTTGGTCTTCCTTATAATTTCTGCATCCGGTGAAGTCATTCGCATTGATGAGGTGGAAGTGTCCACTAATGGAATGGGCAACTTGAACTGGGAATGGTGTGTCCTTCCACCATCTAATAAATTGGCCGCAATGCCAGTTGACGCAACGGGTAGCGCATTGTTACCATCTCCACGTATGTGACTCAACAAAGTTCTGTATAAATAGGTCTTACCACTTCCACCTGGGCCATCTAAGAAAAATGTTCTTTGCGGAAGATTGTCATTTCCAACAGCAGTCATTATGGAATCGAAGACAGATACTTGCTCAGTGTTGAGTGCATTCCTCATAGCAGTGCCTTTATTTCGTTCCACAACCACATCGTAATAAGGAGTCGACATCTGCAGCATATCACTCGAAGGCGTACGAAGTCCAAAGTCGTGGCATCTTTTACCATGTGAATTTAGAATGCTCTGAATATCTTGTAGAACAAAATTGTCACAATTTAGACAAAAATTGTCATGACTTGGTGAATGTTTATGTCTTCGCACAACTGTTCCTTATATTTCTCAAAAAGTTCCGCCGCATTCGATGGAAATGCGAAAATACACAGATATGCAAATAATTCCCTTAATTGCCGAGGCATTTTTTGATCCGCTGCTTCTTGGAGTGTTGCGTCCCATGTGGCATCATCATTTAGTAGTCCTCGTCGCTGCGTAGTTTCCTTGAAAGTTGAGTATGTGTGGCCTTCATACGTTCTCAAGTCAGTAAAAGAAGTGGCTCCGGTGACGTGAAGCAATAAAAGGCGTAAGCAGAATCTTTCTGGATCAGAGGCCAAGTTTACGGAATACATTCGGCCTATTGTTTTCTCTGCTCCTCTTTGCCTTTTTTCCATTTTCTGAGTTTTGCATCGAAAACATAATGTTGAGGCAGATCACCGTACAGAATTTCTTTTGCTGCATCATCTTCTTCATTTAACCTAAACCAAGCGGTTAACGTTGTGTCTTTAATTGCAGCATTTGCCGCGGTTGTAGCAAAATTAGCCTCCGTAAAATATACATTTTGGTTATCTGGTAGGTGAACTTGTAGTCGAATAATTGTGTGTGACTGCTCATGCATATGAAAGCCAAACAACCTCCAAGCAGCCTCTGGTGCGCTGATATATCGAGAGTCCATGAATGTTTTGATCTCGTCATGATTAAGAACATTTTCTTCCCCGATTGCAATATTAGCGCAGTCATGACCTTTGTAGACATACTTAAAAAGGTATTTGACGCTTTTGATTGATGCACAGCTTTCGGCGTTTATATGGCAGTTGAATTTTAGGCTCAGATACGGAGAAAATGGCACCACCCAGGAATTATCAATGGTCCTGCCATTAACAGTTGCCGTAACTCCATTGTTCCTTTGACGGTATTTCGGGTAACCGTTAAAATTGGCATTTGTTTCCTCTTGAAAATCTTTGGGGAACTTCTTCGAACAAACCCCGTTTACCATGCACGGCGAATTGAAGTTATGCTGGCCACATGGTCCGTGAATCATGTGCTTGGTAACAATTGCATGTAACCTTGGAGATATTTGTATATCAGGTATCTCTGCATGAATTACCTTATCGATAGCTTCAGTGTCTTTTGGCTTATCTTCGACTTTAAGAATAAGCAAAATATGAGCGTGGGGAAGGCCTCGTTTCTGAAACTCTATGACGTGAACTTTTGCTGTTGGTGAGCCGAAATTTTTTTTTTTGCATATATCATTAAGTAATTCTTGGAGTTTAATTTTAAATACCCGTGCTACTAAATCAGGTCTGAATTCTGTTGATTGTCCTGGCTGCAGATTTTCGGATATTTCAGGCCACTTTGGGTTGCAAGTCATTGTGATGAAATAATCGGGCTTTCCATATTTTCGAACTATTGCCATGGCATCCTGATAATTTTGCGCCATATTTCTTGGGGATCCTTGAAAAGAGGATGGGAGAATTACTGCTCTGCCAGAGACTAAACCTTGTGCGTCAGCATCATTATTTAAATGGTCCATTAATCCAGTGTAACTTTCGACTCGAAGTTTGCTCTGATTTTGGCGGCAGAAGTTTAGTCGATTTGCCTCCGTTTTCACATAAGCATCAACCATATATTGCTGTGTTAATTTTCCAGCAGAAAGGAACGGATTGAATTCATCACGGATTGAAAGTCTGTAGCCATAATACTGCATTTGAGTTACTCTTATTCTTGGATTTGCTGCTGGTGCTCGATTAGCATTTTGCAAAGAGTTTGGTCTGTATGCCAGTGGGATGTTGATATTCCAACTTTGATCGCCATAAGGAAACATCAATGGGTAAACCATTGGTTCCAAGTTTGGATCTAAGACGCTGATGCGTTCCGTTTTTCTTGTATTTGGCTCATTATTGACTTTGCAGTGAATTATCAAATCCCTTTCCAGTGGCGGTTCTCCATCACCGTTTTGATAAATAATTGCAACTTCATTTGCTCTTGGAGCATTGTAGCGGCGCAGATCACAATTCCTGTCCTGAATAATCGCCATCGAGACAGTTGATGGCTCTTCACCTTGTTGCTGAGCGTCAGTAATGCACTCCTGTTCTACCTCGTATAGCATTTTGCATGCTTCTGCGAATGGATTATTCATTGATATGAATTCGCTCAATTCTCTCATTAGGTCCTGGCGACATTTGAAATTTTCAGGAATCCTCATCCGTTGTTCGCATGCTTCTCCAGGGTCTAGAATGTAAAGCTGTGCAAATTTTCGTTGATCGTCGTTTTGAGGATGTAAGGCAGGCGCCTTACATCCTCGATGGTAAATTTGCCCATTGATACGGAAGCAATATGGGCCGTAACCTGGAGGAGTGGCAATATTTGCACCCATTGAGGCAAAACCCAATGCGCTATTAATGGATCGAATATTCTCATGGAAATTTTTGGAAAAAGCGTGATTGAAGGTCATCAGCTGTTGAATAAATGGTGAAATCCTAATCTTCTCCAAAGTCACTTTTCCCTTATGACAACATTGGGTAAATAATTTGTCAGAAGGCTGTTCTGCTTTAAAATGCTTTGCGTAACAAAATGTGCAATGAATATTTAACTCACCGCAACTGTGGAGAGAAATGGCAGTTTCATTTTCATGTGCCTTTTCAGCAATGTTTTGAATTTGATTTCGGACACTTTGTTGCCTTCTATTTTGAGACCTTAAATATGCTTCCGCATTTCTCTGACGATTCCTGGTCCTGTCTTCTTCGTTGATATTTGCAATTCGATCTATTTCCATCTGAGCATGTCTTTCTCTGTGAGATTGCCGATCATCTTCTGTCATGTTGGCCAAACGGTCTCTTTCCATCTGAGCATGTCTTTCTCTGTGAGATTGCCGATCATCTTCTGTCATGTTGGCCAAACGGTCTCTTTCCATCTGAGCATGTCTTTCTCTCTGAGATTGCCGATCATCTTCTGTCATGTTGGCCAGACGGATCCTATTTAACTGTAATCGCCTTTAACTTTCAATGGCCTTCTGTTGGTCTGACTTATTAGCACGACGTTTACGTTGATTTGTAATTGCTCGTCTTTTGCACTCTTCTTGTTCATCATTGGTCAACACCCGTTTAGGAGGCAATGCAATGATTATTAATTGTCAATTACAAATTTGATTTGATAAAAAATAAAGTTGATGTTTCAAAACAAATTGTTTTTGTTCTCGCACCACAAATTTCATTTTTGGAAAGTGTCTTTCTGCTTTTTGTTTAGAAAAGCTTCACCGCAGGCAGGCAGTGAGGTGCACAAATTATTATATTTAGGATATGTTTTGAGAATTTACTCAAAGTCAAATGTCTTTTACTACTCCATACAATCATTAATAACAAAGAGCCTGAGTATATTTTTAACCGCTTAAAATTCGCTCGATCCAATCGGGGAATGAAACTTTAATATCCGAGAATTAAGAGTCTAACATCTGAACGACAATTCTTTGTGTATAGTACACGTCTCTGGAACAATCTCCCGTCAAGCCTTCAAGTCATAAGCAATGTAACAACTTTTAAAAAGGAGCTACTTAATTTCTATAAATAGTAAATTTGTATATTATTAGTTTTAGTACAACCTAATTTAAACTATGTAATTGTTATTTGATTGTAATATTGTTAAAAATTCCCAAAATGTTAATCTTAATCCATTAAACTGGAATATATAGGATGTTACATCCTGTAGTGCGTGGTTAAACAAATTAAAAATAAAATAAAATAAATAAAATAAATAATAAAGTGAGTGAAGTTATGCAAAAAAATATCAAAGTTTCCAATGGAAGTTCCAGTTTACATCTGGGAACACTTTTATTGTCAGGACCCAAAATATAAATAGCAACCCTCGATAGTTTTGAAGAAATATATATTCGACAAATTATTAATAAATTGTAAAAAGAAAAATGATTACGGAAAAACATATTTCCATAAACTGTGAGTACACGAAACATTAGTATGGGTAATGTATAGGGTGCCAAAATCCGGGTTTTTTATAAAACCAATATTTCCGGTTTTTTTTCCAAAACCGCAATCTGGAAAAACGACTGTTGTGTTGATTTAAAGGTAAAAACAACATTAAACGGGTTTCCAGTTTAAGCCTTTGCCTGAGAACGGAAACAAGTTTCAAAATCAAAAGTTAAGTAATACTGACCTAGAACAGCTCTGAACTTATCCAGATTTTAAAAGTAAGGTCATATTTGAATTAATATTTTTGTTACCCATATGTTCGAGGGCATATCAAAAGTCCATGTCTTTTAATTTGAGAGAGTTTTGTCATTAAGTTTGTGTTCAACAGCTGTTAAAATTATACAACCTCGTAGATTTTGTTAAAAATGGAAAAAAGTGAATTTCGGGTGCTCATTACATTATTATTATTAAATGCAATAATTGAACCAAGGGAAAGCTTGATTTATACTAATGGGACTCTGCACCATCGATTTCAAAGGTTGAGGTTGAACAAGTATAAATGACGCTAAACGTTCTGGACGGCCAATTGAGGTCAATACACCTAAAAATGTCGATATGCTGTGTGCCGATCGAAGAGTAAAAGTGCGTGAGATTGTTGATGCCATAGGCATTTCATATGGCAGTGTGGTTTCGTTTGTACATGATCAGTTAGGTTTATAAAAGCTGTCTGCAAGATGTTTGCCGCGTTTGCCCTCAATTGACCATAAACGTTATCATGTGACAACTTCAAAGGATTTTTTGGAGTTGTTTTGGAGCGTTTTGTAACATGTGGATAAAACATGGATCCATCCATTACAATACTCCGAAGACCAAGCAGTCTTAACAATGGGTTTGCCCGGGTGAACCGGATCCGAAGACGGCCAAGGTGACTTTGTCGGCCAATAAGGTGATGTCAATAGGTTTTTGGAAGGCACGCAGAATAATCCGCATCGAGTACCTTCAAAAGGGAAAAACAAGAAACGGCGAATATTACGTAATCTTCTTGGACCGATTTAAGGAGGGTTGAAAAACCACACCAACCGCATATGACCAAGAAAAAAATCGTATTCACCAAGATGATGCACGGGTGCACACGTGCGCAGCCTCAATGGCAAAATTGTATAAATTGGTAGCTCATCCGCCATATTCTCCGGGATTTAGCTCCTAGTGACTATTTTCTATTACCAAACCTAAAGAAATGGCTCGGTGGAAAGAGACTCAGCTCCCACGATGAAATAATTGATCAAGCAAATGCCTATTTTATGGACCTCGAAAAATCCTATTTCTTGGAAGGGATACAAATGTTGGAGAAACGTTCAACTTAGTGTATTGAGTTAAAAGGGGAAGTTGAAAAATATTTTTTTTTGCAAACTAACTGTGTTTCATTCGAAAAGTCACGGAATTATTGAAATTCCCTTGTATATGTTTGTTCAGATTTTCGGAAATTTAGTCAAACTGCAAAAATAATTTTATTTTTATATATATTTTATGTTTTATTTTATAGTTTATTTAAAACCATTTTGGGATGCTATTTCTTCGACCTCATACAATTTTTACGGGGCCAATGTCAATACGTTAAATCAGAAGAGATCATATTTTGAGACTTTATCGAAACGTGGACCGGTATGACCCATTTTTAACTGAGTTAATAACTGATCGCTTATAATAAGCTGTACCCAATTCATCAATTTTGGATGTACTATGTGGCTTCTAAAGACATAAAACGTGTTAAACATACGTATTTGTGGCAGATATATCCAAATTGTAACCGATTATCATAAAAGTCAAGGCAGTTTTTTTTACAGGATGACTGCCGGGAAGGCAAACTACTTTCTTTTGCTGCCATTTTGGTAAACATTAGACTTGACAGTTCATATTTGGCAGTCGTGAAGTAGAGACGATTCAAATTTATTATGTATGAAAAAATTCAATCGATGAACCAAGTTACGTGAAATTTTTGGGAGAAACAACGTGCCAACAAGACACAATATTTTTTATCGTGTAGTGAATGATTTCGAAGAAAGAGGCTCTGTAGCTGATAAGCCCAAGCAACTTACTGCAAGATCGGCTGAAAACATTACTGCTGCTCAAGAAAGTGCTCAAAACAATCCATCAACCTCAGTTTGACTCCGTGCTCGGGATTTGCATATGTTTCCATTTAAGATTCAGTTGGCACAAGAGCTTCTTCTACAAGGCCATTTGCGCCGCCGTACAAATGCCAATAGGATGGTACACCTCGCCAATGACAGCCCCGATTTTCATGAAAAATCATAATGCGTGACGAGGCACATTTTCATTTGAATGAGAATGTGAATAAACGGAATATTCGGTCCTGGGCAATGGAAAACCCTTAAATTCTTCATAAGTCACCTTTGCATACATTTAAAGTGACAGTCTGGTGAGCGATTTGGTCAGAAGGTACCATTGGACCATTCTTCTATGAAAATGAAAACGGCGTAATGGTAACTGTCAATGGAAAGCGATATCGTGATATGATTAAAATCTTTTTTACGCCAGAACTGCATGATTTGGGCTTGATTAACATGTGGTATCAATAAGACGGTGCCACATCGCTTACAGCCAGGATTATAATGGAATTACTGCAAGGCCTCTTTCCATAACAAGTTATTTCAGGAAAAGGTGATGTTGGTTGGCCTCCACGGTCACCTGATTTGTCTGCTCCGGACTTACTTTTGTGGGGATACCTGAAGTCAAGGTTTATGCAAACAAACCAGAAACGCTTGTGCAACTCAAACATAAAATTCGTGATGAAATTAATGAAATACCGCTTGAAATTTGTGAGAATGTAATGAAAAATGTGCTCAAAAGGGCACTCATTTGTGAGGCTAATAGACATTTATCTGATATAATATTCCATACATAATTGCCGACATTAAATAAAACATTTATCAATATAAGATCCATTCTCTATCGTTTACTTAAAAATTGTAAGCACGCAAAGTATAAGTTGTATACCTTCCCGACGGACACCCTGTATTTGTTAGTTGACCTTTTGTTGTTATTCAGCCAGTTATTGTTAGGCTTGAGGTCATGAGCAAAAAACAGATGTTGATGTGTTTATAACTTATATATTTTTTAATATCCTATTATTACGAACTGACTTCGTCGTTCATCATCAGGGGTAATTACTATAACAAAATCGGTAGTTTAAGCTTAAATATTTTTGATATTTACGTATTTTATTTTAGATATTTTAAATTTTCTTTGTTTTACATACAACAACCAATAAACCGAAAACCAGAAAATCCGGCAGCAAAAAACATTGTAAACCGACATGACGGGTTTTAGTCGTTTTTTCGAAATCGACCAAAAAAATAAAACCGAAATGTCAGTTTTAACACTGTAATAATGTAGAGTTACCCGTTCATTAGAAGTTTTAGTAAAGCAAGTGTCATATCTTTACAAACGATGTCAATCAATCACAGTCAATGTACTTATATGGTGCTACATTTCTTACATAAGCTTTAACATTTTATACATTTTACAAGGAATTAACAGTGGAAGTCGTGCAAAGTGCTTGTGTCGGGGACTGCGGTTTGCCAAAACTCCATTAATAAACATAGGAGAAACTCAATCAATTCAGTGAGCTCTGGATGGGAAATATCATAAAAGATATATTGCATTCCCGCACCAACAAAGGACCATGGGGTGCTATATTCTTGACCGCAACTGTATCCGCAAGGTGATGTCTTTGTTAAGCCATTTCCATCGTTCAGGTTGAACAAAACTGTTTTAATGTTAAACGAAATTTCGTTAAATCAATGGAAATTTTGTATAGGTTGTGAACGGAATGGAACCTGTGCATTTATAAATATCTTTTAAAAGCTGAATAGCTTGGATCAATTAGAAATCAGATAATCATCTGCAGAATTATAAATATTGACAGCACAGAATATACTGATACAGTTTAGGGCCGATAGAATGTATTCACAATCGGGAGAATTGTGCGCAAATTTCCGAAAAACCGCGTCTATGTTAAATGTGAAAATACGTATTTGATGGACGTTTCAGCTCAAGTTGACCAAAAAAACAGCCCCTCTAAATTTATCCAGATCTTTAAAATCATGACGCATTCAAATTCATTAGAAAATTTCTTTTTTATTTGTACCCATATATTCACGTTTAAATTGTACCGATTTTAGGCTTTGGAGTCCGTCATCCAAAAATGTAGCTAAACGGCATAAGTTAGTTAATGTTTGGCTACTTTTATTTGATAACCGTATAATGGAATCTGTTTTTGTCTCCTAACCATCTTTATGAGGCTATATTTCATAAATTAAACTACGATACACACAGAAAAAAAGTATGGTTCGGGTGAAAATATTCGAAGAGGATCATACTATTGTTGGATATATGGTTGTGGCACAACAGTATGATCCTCACAACAGTACTATGATTCACACATAACCATACTATGATCCCCAAAACCAAAGTATGATTCACACTCAACCATACATTGATCTACACAATCATACTATGATCCTCACAACAATAGTGTGATTCACACTCAACCATACTATTATCTTCACAACCATATTATGATCCTCACAGCTATAGTATGTTTCTCATACAACCAAAGTATGATCCTTAAATCTACCATACTATGATCCACACAACCATAGTATGATTCACACTGAACCATACTTTTATCCCCACAGCCATATTATGATCCTCACAACCATAGTATTTTTCTCATACAACCATAGCATGATCTTCACAACCATAGTATGATCCCCAAAATTATTTAATAGGATTAGGTAATGTTGTTATTCATAAATACAGATTGTTATCAAACAAGTTATTTTAAACTGCATTACAATAAGTTAATAGCCAGAATTGAGGCCATGTTTTTATTCAATATTTCGTTCAAGAAGCAAAAATATATATTTCACAGGCAGTCGGAAATACTTTTAGTTCCCAAGAAACGAAAGTAATTAAACCATGATAAATAGCTGAAGTATATACTTAAGTGCAGGCAGATTTTAAATAAACGAGAAACAGTCGGTATTAGAGTATTTCACCGAACAAAGTAAACACAATAAAAATCCCACGAACTACCTACCGATTATTGTTGTTTTTTATGGACAACAACCATTCACTGTATCGTGTGTATGTGTTTTTTTGTATATCAAAAAAACATACGCACACACATAAAACCTGGTTTGTTATGTCCATAGTCGCAACCATACTGTATGATTGCCGTAATCATATTATTGTTAACGTAAATTTTAAACAACAATACTTTTGTTGCACCGACCATGTTTTTTATGGTTACTACAACCATATATTCATTTCTAAATTTGGCAATAATACTATTGTTACATTTCAACAATAGTTATATTGCCGCAATCATACTGTTGTCAAAATGAAATTCAAAAAATAATACTATGGTTGCGACGAACATGCTTTTATTGTGTAGAACATATTATTGTTGCGGTGACCATACTATAACCATATATGTTCTCTGTGTGTTTAAGGTCCTAATTGGTCCAACATTGAATGTTTATTTATCTTACATTTTATTTACTGCGGATCTTATAAGAGTGTTCCAGAGCGGTTGTACCTAAAATCGGTACCTAATATCGGTATAGATCTTTGTATTGTAGCCCAAAAAAAAAGTAGACCGATATAACCCATTTTCATTTGTGCTAATAACTGATCAATCGTAATGAACTGTGCCAAATTTCATTAGGATGATATGTAATATCTGGCTTCAAGACATAAAGAATTCAATCATATGCATGCTAGATATATCTAAATCAGAACCAATTTCCTTAAATTTAATAACATCTCTGCTTGATCAAAAAAATTGACTTCTGCCTTATTTTATGAAGATCGGACAACAATTTCCACCTGCAGTTTGGTTACAATATATATATCGAATCAGCTACTGATTTTGAGTTGATCAGTACAATTAATGTGGGTCTTGCATAAGTAATTTTGGCAGTAACAAACATCTGCCTTTGAACTTACTTATAATATGAGTACTTTACAACTCAGAGTGTGGCTGACTAAAAATTTTTGTTAAACCGGCAGAAAAAAGTCGAAAAAATCGGTCGTAACAGTCCATTATTTTATTAAAACTCGAGACAATAAATGATCGCAACATTTTAAGTTTTTTGTCTTTTGTTAGTGCCCTAGTTTTAAAAAGTTAAATATATGGTAGATAGGTTAAAGACTATAGAAATTCCAACAAATTTCAATTAGAGGAAATCACCAGAAATTTTTTTTCTACGATTTGGCCGGTCAAAATGGCGCTGGTTTGAGCCGATGTGTGATAGCTCGCATTGTCATGGTGCACAATGATTTGTCTACTGTTGTTCGCTTTTCGTAGTTTTCCGAAGACTTCAGGCAAACAAATTGTGGCGTACCACTCAGAATTGACCGTCCTGCGTTGCTCAGGCGGAACAGTCGCCACATGACCAGTTCTGCCGAAGAAACAGGCGACCATTTGCTTCGAAGTGCTTCTTCCACGAACAACTTTCGTTGGATTTGGCTCGTCTTCAAAGAATCGACACTGTCAATTGCTGTTTTGTTTCGGGCTCATACGCAAAGAAGCATGATTCATCACCTGTGACGGCTTATAAACGTCTTTTGAAGCACCGCGACAAGAGCCTTTTTTTTGAGCTATTGTCAAATTGTGCGGGATCCAAGGAGAACAGATCCTTTTTACGGCCAGGTGTTCATGCAATATCGAATGTATTCTGGTAAAAGAAATGCCCAAGTATGCCTCTATCTCACGGTATGTCACATGACGATCTTGCATTATCAGTTCACCCACGGCATCAATGTTCTCTGGCACAACGTCCGTTTTTGGACGACCTTCACGACCTTCGTCTTTGAGCGAGCGTCGGCCAGAATTGAATTCATAAAACCAGGTTTTCACAGTGCTAGAGGATGGTGCTTTATTGTCATACAAAGATTTATGTTCATCGATGCACTGCTGCCGTAATAATCCACGGCGAAAGTTATCGCACGAAAATGTTCACGAGTTAATTCCATTTTTTTTGCCAAATTGATTTTTTCCAGTCACTGTAAGCAACACAAATGATGGTCGTTCATCAAAACGTTCTTTGTACGTTTATGCTAAAAAATTTCAAACTTTCCAATGGAAATATCAGATGGCGCCAGGCAACACTTAGTGTTTCCTAGACTAGAAATATAATAGCAACCCCGTATCAAAGATGTTTTGAAAATTCCTACCATCACGGCGTTTGAAGGGTTTTTGATAATATAGAACCAACCGTCCAATTTTTCGTTTTATAAGATCCACGCGCATGGTTCTCATAACCAGCATGGTCGACAAATTAATTAACTCTTTAGGCATCTTAGCATACCTTTCCTTTTTATATCTTTCTGTCTTGGCTAAGGCGTTAAATCTTCCGAT
Source organism: Hydrotaea diabolus (assembly GCA_963513945.1). Lineage (NCBI taxonomy): Eukaryota > Metazoa > Arthropoda > Insecta > Diptera > Muscidae > Hydrotaea > Hydrotaea diabolus. The sequence continues at coordinate 46,172,786 of OY740717.1, read as the reverse complement.
AATAACTTCTTCCTTAGGGATCTCGTTCAACTCACTTAAAGGTATTTCGACTTGTTGAATTGCTTTACTTCTTTCAATACCATCTGTGACAGCGCATAGAGAATGGGACCTAAGGGTAAAAAAAATCAATTTTCACTTTTTTTTTCTTTTTCTGATGTGGACAAAAGTGTTCCCTCCCAGAGATATGCGCGTTTTATGAAAGTGAAGTCGACGATTCTAAGCGCAAATAGAAAGGGACCTAATCTTTAAAATGGCTTTCCTGTACAAAAATGGTTTTTAACCTTAGGTCTTTATTCTTTACTAGTTGGAAAGCCCGTCAAACGACGGTCGAAAAAAACATGTCTTCAGTGGTATTGAACGTGCTGACCATAAAATCTTCTGTCCAGTATTTCGTTTCTAAAAACTATTAATCTTTGAGCACTAAATTGTGTAAAATGGAATAATAACTGCTTATAGTATTTAAAATTTTTTGTATATGTATTTACTTTGAAAATATTTCTTTGAACACAACATTTTTTGTGAAAGTGGTTTCACATCCGGCCACTAACTTTCCTTGGAAGGGTCCGTCTAGTATTTTTACTTTAATATCCGCAGCTCGCCTCGCTCTCGAGAAAGCCACATACAATTGCCCGTGGCTAAAGATAGGCTCCGGCAAGTAAATACCGACCTTTTGCAGCGTTTGGCCTTGCGACTTGTTTATAGTCATTGCAAAAGCCAATTTGATTGGGAATTGCCGTCGGCGCAAAACGAAGGGAAGATCCGGGTTTGTTGGAGCTAAATCCACTCGTGGGATGAAGACGACCTGATTTTTTGCACTGCCGGCCAAAACTGATGCAATTATTAGATTTGGCTTCAAATCGGTAATTATCAGCCTAGTCCCGTTGCATAGTCCTCGTTTTGTGTTCAGGATCCGAATTAACATAATTATCGCCCCAATTTGTAGTGACATTTTATGCACCGGCATACCTGATGGCGTACACTCGTTCAAGAATTATATAGGGTAATGTTGGTTGTCCTCATCACTTGAGTCGTCTATAGAATCGGAACTGAGGTATGTAACGGTATTGCCATTAAATAAACCTAATACCTTCTTGTTAATTTCTTCAGCATTAGTGTTCGTAGGGCATAAAATGGCCATTTTTGAATATTGGGCAACATTTTCAATGGTAAGGTGGTTACCAAATATTTCTTTGATTATGTCGTCCTTGCAAATGAGATCATCTGGGATGGGAATGGTGTCATCGGAAAGTCCGTGATTATTTGTCAGTTCTCCATTGCCAAGGCGCATTAGCCAGTCGCTAAAGTTTGTGTCAACGGAACGAACGTTGTTTTTTAGGCGAAGAACGTGAAAATTCTCCCAAAGATCACCGAACTTGATGCTGGCTTCAACAATGGCTGATCGCGTTCCATGAGGAACAACAGGAAGAATTTGTCTAAAGTCTCCACCAAGTAACAGGACTTTACCACAAAACGTTTTTGTATTCTGCATAATCTCTTGTAGCAATCGATTAATAGCTTTGAGTGCGGTGCTCGGAGCCATAGTAGCTTCGTCCCAACTTATAATTTTGGTCTTCCTTATAATTTCTGCATCCGGTGAAGTCATTCGCATTGATGAGGTGGAAGTGTCCACTAATGGAATGGGCAACTTGAACTGGGAATGGTGTGTCCTTCCACCATCTAATAAATTGGCCGCAATGCCAGTTGACGCAACGGGTAGCGCATTGTTACCATCTCCACGTATGTGACTCAACAAAGTTCTGTATAAATAGGTCTTACCACTTCCACCTGGGCCATCTAAGAAAAATGTTCTTTGCGGAAGATTGTCATTTCCAACAGCAGTCATTATGGAATCGAAGACAGATACTTGCTCAGTGTTGAGTGCATTCCTCATAGCAGTGCCTTTATTTCGTTCCACAACCACATCGTAATAAGGAGTCGACATCTGCAGCATATCACTCGAAGGCGTACGAAGTCCAAAGTCGTGGCATCTTTTACCATGTGAATTTAGAATGCTCTGAATATCTTGTAGAACAAAATTGTCACAATTTAGACAAAAATTGTCATGACTTGGTGAATGTTTATGTCTTCGCACAACTGTTCCTTATATTTCTCAAAAAGTTCCGCCGCATTCGATGGAAATGCGAAAATACACAGATATGCAAATAATTCCCTTAATTGCCGAGGCATTTTTTGATCCGCTGCTTCTTGGAGTGTTGCGTCCCATGTGGCATCATCATTTAGTAGTCCTCGTCGCTGCGTAGTTTCCTTGAAAGTTGAGTATGTGTGGCCTTCATACGTTCTCAAGTCAGTAAAAGAAGTGGCTCCGGTGACGTGAAGCAATAAAAGGCGTAAGCAGAATCTTTCTGGATCAGAGGCCAAGTTTACGGAATACATTCGGCCTATTGTTTTCTCTGCTCCTCTTTGCCTTTTTTCCATTTTCTGAGTTTTGCATCGAAAACATAATGTTGAGGCAGATCACCGTACAGAATTTCTTTTGCTGCATCATCTTCTTCATTTAACCTAAACCAAGCGGTTAACGTTGTGTCTTTAATTGCAGCATTTGCCGCGGTTGTAGCAAAATTAGCCTCCGTAAAATATACATTTTGGTTATCTGGTAGGTGAACTTGTAGTCGAATAATTGTGTGTGACTGCTCATGCATATGAAAGCCAAACAACCTCCAAGCAGCCTCTGGTGCGCTGATATATCGAGAGTCCATGAATGTTTTGATCTCGTCATGATTAAGAACATTTTCTTCCCCGATTGCAATATTAGCGCAGTCATGACCTTTGTAGACATACTTAAAAAGGTATTTGACGCTTTTGATTGATGCACAGCTTTCGGCGTTTATATGGCAGTTGAATTTTAGGCTCAGATACGGAGAAAATGGCACCACCCAGGAATTATCAATGGTCCTGCCATTAACAGTTGCCGTAACTCCATTGTTCCTTTGACGGTATTTCGGGTAACCGTTAAAATTGGCATTTGTTTCCTCTTGAAAATCTTTGGGGAACTTCTTCGAACAAACCCCGTTTACCATGCACGGCGAATTGAAGTTATGCTGGCCACATGGTCCGTGAATCATGTGCTTGGTAACAATTGCATGTAACCTTGGAGATATTTGTATATCAGGTATCTCTGCATGAATTACCTTATCGATAGCTTCAGTGTCTTTTGGCTTATCTTCGACTTTAAGAATAAGCAAAATATGAGCGTGGGGAAGGCCTCGTTTCTGAAACTCTATGACGTGAACTTTTGCTGTTGGTGAGCCGAAATTTTTTTTTTTGCATATATCATTAAGTAATTCTTGGAGTTTAATTTTAAATACCCGTGCTACTAAATCAGGTCTGAATTCTGTTGATTGTCCTGGCTGCAGATTTTCGGATATTTCAGGCCACTTTGGGTTGCAAGTCATTGTGATGAAATAATCGGGCTTTCCATATTTTCGAACTATTGCCATGGCATCCTGATAATTTTGCGCCATATTTCTTGGGGATCCTTGAAAAGAGGATGGGAGAATTACTGCTCTGCCAGAGACTAAACCTTGTGCGTCAGCATCATTATTTAAATGGTCCATTAATCCAGTGTAACTTTCGACTCGAAGTTTGCTCTGATTTTGGCGGCAGAAGTTTAGTCGATTTGCCTCCGTTTTCACATAAGCATCAACCATATATTGCTGTGTTAATTTTCCAGCAGAAAGGAACGGATTGAATTCATCACGGATTGAAAGTCTGTAGCCATAATACTGCATTTGAGTTACTCTTATTCTTGGATTTGCTGCTGGTGCTCGATTAGCATTTTGCAAAGAGTTTGGTCTGTATGCCAGTGGGATGTTGATATTCCAACTTTGATCGCCATAAGGAAACATCAATGGGTAAACCATTGGTTCCAAGTTTGGATCTAAGACGCTGATGCGTTCCGTTTTTCTTGTATTTGGCTCATTATTGACTTTGCAGTGAATTATCAAATCCCTTTCCAGTGGCGGTTCTACATCACCGTTTTGATAAATAATTGCAACTTCATTTGCTCTTGGAGCATTGTAGCGGCGCAGATCACAATTCCTGTCCTGAATAATCGCCATCGAGACAGTTGATGGCTCTTCACCTTGTTGCTGAGCGTCAGTAATGCACTCCTGTTCTACCTCGTATAGCATTTTGCATGCTTCTGCGAATGGATTATTCATTGATATGAATTCGCTCAATTCTCTCATTAGGTCCTGGCGACATTTGAAATTTTCAGGAATCCTCATCCGTTGTTCGCATGCTTCTCCAGGGTCTAGAATGTAAAGCTGTGCAAATTTTCGTTGATCGTCGTTTTGAGGATGTAAGGCAGGCGCCTTACATCCTCGATGGTAAATTTGCCCATTGATACGGAAGCAATATGGGCCGTAACCTGGAGGAGTGGCAATATTTGCACCCATTGAGGCAAAACCCAATGCGCTATTAATGGATCGAATATTCTCATGGAAATTTTTGGAAAAAGCGTGATTGAAGGTCATCAGCTGTTGAATAAATGGTGAAATCCTAATCTTCTCCAAAGTCACTTTTCCCTTATGACAACATTGGGTAAATAATTTGTCAGAAGGCTGTTCTGCTTTAAAATGCTTTGCGTAACAAAATGTGCAATGAATATTTAACTCACCGCAACTGTGGAGAGAAATGGCAGTTTCATTTTCATGTGCCTTTTCAGCAATGTTTTGAATTTGATTTCGGACACTTTGTTGCCTTCTATTTTGAGACCTTAAATATGCTTCCGCATTTCTCTGACGATTCCTGGTCCTGTCTTCTTCGTTGATATTTGCAATTCGATCTATTTCCATCTGAGCATGTCTTTCTCTGTGAGATTGCCGATCATCTTCTGTCATGTTGGCCAAACGGTCTCTTTCCATCTGAGCATGTCTTTCTCTGTGAGATTGCCGATCATCTTCTGTCATGTTGGCCAAACGGTCTCTTTCCATCTGAGCATGTCTTTCTCTCTGAGATTGCCGATCATCTTCTGTCATGTTGGCCAGACGGATCCTATTTAACTGTAATCGCCTTTAACTTTCAATGGCCTTCTGTTGGTCTGACTTATTAGCACGACGTTTACGTTGATTTGTAATTGCTCGTCTTTTGCACTCTTCTTGTTCATCATTGGTCAACACCCGTTTAGGAGGCAATGCAATGATTATTAATTGTCAATTACAAATTTGATTTGATAAAAAATAAAGTTGATGTTTCAAAACAAATTGTTTTTGTTCTCGCACCACAAATTTCATTTTTGGAAAGTGTCTTTCTGCTTTTTGTTTAGAAAAGCTTCACCGCAGGCAGGCAGTGAGGTGCACAAATTATTATATTTAGGATTATATTTAGGATTTTGGTTATTTGATTTTTGAGTTTTTGATGACAGATAATTTTTTTGTTATAATTCATTTTAAGAACCATCACAAATAATAAGCAAAATTTTAGAGTTATTTATTTCTGTCACAACCGTCTCTGTTTTACCTTCTTAAAAAAATAAAAAATTCAATGTATCGCGATTTGATCAAAGTTTTGCATTAGACTTATAAAAATGGTTTGGTGTTGCAGATTATATTAGATTTAAACAAAAAACCACTTATTGAAGACAAGAACAACTGTTGTAATAAAAAATAATAATACAAATCAAAACTTCAACGCTACCGGTGCGGAAACTTTTTTCACGATAGAAAAAAGTGACACCATATTTCTTAATATTTGCAAAAATTGCAAAACGTATTCCTATTGTACACATGCCATGTTTGAGGGGCAAACATATAAATATCCTCTTTATCATACGTGGCAGCTTAATTTAGACTTGGGAGTCAATAATAAATAATTAATAGAAAGGCTCTAGGCGTAAAAGTCTACAATTAACTACTACGTACACATTAACATTAATACAACTTTTTTGAGTTACTATTGATATTTTAGACGAGACCAATTACCGACTATAAATTCATTCCATATTTTATATTAGGTTACCTTGTTATTACGTTACCAAGACCAATTACTAACAGTAAATCCATTCCATATTTTATATAACGTTACCTTGAAAACATTTTTCAATACACGTTATTTCATACTTCAAACTAGGGCATTAATATGACAATCAATTTGCTGCTGTCTATATTACCGAAAGCTAATACAAAGCGTAAAATGCTGAAATTGCTATGGTAATTGTTTGGGGCACTTCAAGAATTTACTACATTCCCTAGATCACCACTCAGTCAACACTACTCGCATAACCCAAATTTAATTTTCCGTCACATATATTGCTTTTTTATGAAACTTAAGTGTCACTTCTTATTATCAATATACTTTGTTCAATTTTGATGACTGCCATTCTATGTGGGGGGTGGAAACAGTGGCGACCCCTTTTTTTAGCGCGAATAACCCGAAGCCAGAGAAAGGCAATATTTACCATTTCGTAAAGTTCTAAATTAAATTTTACACATTGTTGGCAAAGAAAGCAACAACGATACTCCGGCGTAGAAAATACAAGAAATGACAGTCAACTTTCACGGCAGCAACATCAAAGATGACATGATATTCCAACACTTAACATCAATACTCTGGAAACACTGACACCGTCACCAACCAACACTTGCCAACACCGAGGATTTTGATATCAAATAAAATAGGCGTGAAGAAATGTTTTTCACCCCCACTACTCACCCCTTTCCGCGGGCACGGTAGGTTACTTTAACTCTGGGGACCATTTAGGAGCGTGTCAAATGATAAACAATACTTGGAAAAATAAACACATACGCGTCATATGCCTACATGTACTACACACACACTGTGACTTGAGACTGCTTCCGTCGTTAGTACGAGTATGTATGTGTATATTTGGGGAGGAAGGTGCTTTTGATTCCCTTATGAGTGTAAAGGTATTTGCATGTATACGTTCCATATAAAACATGGCAACCATGTATGAATAATCATAAAAAGTTATTTGGCAACAAAAGAAAAGGGTTGACGGCTGAATTGTTTTTCCGTTTTCATCCGCACAGTGTTGATACAGTTACAGTGAGCCTATTTTGATCCCTCGACGGTATTATACTTGAGTAAATCTATAAAGTAGGTGTACATATACATGTATACATACATGTGTAAGCCTTACACTACGTACATATTCAAATACGCGATAAAAAGTTATGCAAAAAAAAAAGATGAATTTGTTCAAGTTGAAAAATTTCAATGATTGTCTGCCTTCATAGAATTGACTGAGAAGTTTTATTGGAAAAATGTAAATTGAATATTTTTTGTTCGTTACGGTTTGTTTGTTGGTCGGCGGGGGCTTATGAGAGCAGCTATTTTCGTTTTATGCTTTTAGTAACCCGGAGCGTATGATTGATATTAATTCTACAAACGTTCCCTATTTTTTTTTTGCAGATAAGAACATTAATTGCCACCTGAATGACTTTATTGAATGGTATTATACCACTCAGAAATTAAAGCTAATGTGGGCTATACAAAATGAGAACTTTTCCAAAACAATTGATAATGATGGTGCACAGAATTTAATAAAAAAATTGTTTGGCTGCAATAGTAAAAAATATTTTTTTAACATATATTTACAACCCTTCACGAACTCTTAAGTGAAATAATAATAATACACAGATCTGTCACAGACAGCATTTTCTATTAAACGTGAATTTTTTTTTGTCTCGCATTAATCAAAGATGACTACCTTCATTTCGGCTCTAGGATACCTGTAAGTGGCCTTTTTAGACTGAAGAACTAATATTTTATGCATATTTTATCTATACAAACAAAAGTGGAGTTGCCAACTACTTGACGAATTTGTAAGGAAAAACGACGAGGAAAACTATAAATTTTCTACTGAGCACGCTTTTACACTGCGAGGAATATGAAAATATCTGCCTCCAAATCATCAGCCACACTGTTTACTGCATGCTTTTGTCACTCGATGTGAAAGACGATGACGTCAACATCCCAACAACCCTTAAAATCCTTGGGGTCACATTGGACAGCCTTTTTCAATCCTCTGCACATGATACAGCTATCTACGATAAACTCAATAGTAGAAACAAGGTCTTCAACTCGCTTGCCGGTAGTACTTGGGGAGCCGACAAAAGGGTTCTTGCGAATCTCGACGTAAATAAATTCCCGGGTCCGTATGTATTTCGGCACTAGTCCCGTGTAAGTGCTGCTCGACGCTAGCCCGTCCATTGCGTAACCTCGTCAACCTTGCTTATCGTGCGGGAATCTCCCCAGCGTGTTGGAAGGTTGCGAACGTCCAACCAATCCCTAAAAAAGGTGCAGAAAATAATCCTGCAAATTATCGGCCAATCGCGATTTGCTCTGCGCCTTCTAAGGTAATGGAGAGCAAGGTTAACCACCATCTTGTGAGGTATGTGGAGTCCAACTGCCTGCTTTGTGATCGACAGTATGGCTTCCGTAGAAATCGCTCTACGGGAGACTTGATGGCTTTCTTGTCGGAGCGCTGGAGTCTATCCACCAGTTTAGTGAGAGAAAGGTCGTGGCTCTAAATATCTCCAAGGCCTTTGATAGAGTCTGGCACGGTGCACTCTTATCAAACCTGATGGCTTTTGGTGTCGGTGATACTTTCGCTCGTTTTATATCGAGCTTTCTTAGAGATCGCACTATAAGAGTTGTTGTAGATGGGTTCTCATCCAACAAACACAGGCTTACTGCAGGAGTACCACAGGGCTCTGTCCTTTCTCCCTCTTTATTTCTAATTTTCATTGATGATCTGTTGGGTCAGACTGTGAATCCAATCTACTCCTTTGCGGATGACAGTAATCTTTGTAGTTCTTATTCATTCGACCGTAGGCCGAGTCTTCAAGACATTGAAGACAAAAGGCGAATTACGGATGAGACACTTGGCCGGGATCCACTGGCCATTTTCGAATGGGGTCGAGTGAATATAGTAGATTTTAAAGCACGTAAGACACAGTGCTGCTTCTTGTCTCATAAGCGTTACGCTGACCCAACAATATCATCAATTTCTATCGATGGTACGGATATTGAACAATCAGAAGCTCTTGATGTTCTGGGCATGAAAGTACAATGTGACGCTCGTTAGGCGAGACATGTATTCGAAGTGTCGAAAGAAGCACTCAAGTGCATAGGCTTTTTATAGCGGTGCAAGAAATATTTCACTCCTTATGATCTTTTAAATATCTATACAACTTACATCAGGCCAAAGATGGAATACAACCCCCATATATGGGCAGGTTCTCCAAAATCATCCTTGGAGCTAATTGACCATGTTTAAAGGAGAGCGATGGTGCTGATAGGTGACAGTAGGGTATCCAACTCTATTGTTTCCCTTGAGCATCGTCGAAATGTGGGTTGCGTGACGCTGTTCTATCGTTACTTTCATGGTGTGTGTTCATCAGACATCCGTCGCCTTATTCCTGACGTGAGGATGTTCGGCAAGGATACGCGACTTTCTAGGAATTCGCACCCGTTTGTTATCGATTGTCCAGTTGACCGCACTATACACTGCAGATGGCGCAAAGCCAACGTCTATAGACAAATTTTCCGCATTAGGGCTGAAGAGGAGCCAGAAGAGACGCAAGAGGTGCCGTTATATCCTGAGAAAACTACGGTTTGGTTCGGCTTTTTGGCTGGTGGAATTATCGGTGCATATTTTTTAAAAAATGATGATAGTCGAAACGTAACTTGCAATGATGCTCGCTATTGCTCTATCATATCGGACTTTTTACTACCTGAAATTGAAGCCCGTATTCTTGACAACATTTTGTTTCAACAGAACTGTGCCACTTGCCATGCAGCTGGTAAAACAATGGATCTAGTGAGAGGTAATTTCGAAGAGCAGCTAATTTCACATTTTGGACCGGTGAATTGGCCGCCTAAATCGTGCAATAACACACCTTTAGACATTTTTCTTTGGAGCTTCGGAAAGTCCAAAGTATATGCTGAAAAACCAGTGTAGTGTTATCGATTATTGAAGTATATTGATTATTTATGTTATGTCATCCCTAGCCTTAACTACAGCTGATCGACAGCTGATTAGTTCTAAAATATTGTTTAGTTTTAAGGATACATGAATAAAAAAGAATTAGAATTAAGTACCGTTAATTATGTTTAAAATAAGATGTTTTTGAAAATAAAAGACATTAAAGTTTTAAAGTCAAAACTGCCAATAACTCGGCATTGTTTTATTTTCTACTACTGTAAGAAGCACTAATTAGAGTGCTGACAATAACTGCTTTAGCGGTTTTGAGTGCTCACAAGCAATTACCTTTTTCATTGCCAGTGGCGTTTTTAAGCGCCGGCACATAAACCAGGCAGGCCTACAATAGAACAACAACACCAATACCATCACACCAGCTATGGTTCAGGTCTTAGAAGCCAACATTACGCATGTCATTCACGCCATACCGGTCGAAATGCTCAAATGAGTCATCCAAAATTGCATCCTCAGAATGGACACCCTGAGGCGTAGCTGCGGCCAACATTTGAAGGAAATTATAATCGAAAAATAAATGGCATAACATTTTTTTCGAATAAATAAAGAAGATTCCACACCTGATTTGAATTTTATTATTTTTTCTCTATTTAAAAAAATACCTCTAGATGGATCACCCTATATGTATGGGAGCTATAGCTACATCCGAACCGACTTTTTTTCAGTCTCAACAGCGTTTACCTTGGCCCAAAAATCTTACTCGTGGTTGCATAATTGGATAAACATTTTAACTGGATAAACAGCATAACTGGATAAACAGCATAACTAGATAAACATATATGTGACAGCGCATAGAGAAAGGGACCTAAGGGTAAAAAATCAATTTTCACTTTTTTTTGATGTGGACAACATCTGAGCATCGAATGAGACCGATCCCATGCTCCAGAGGTGTTCCTTCCCAGAGATATACGCGTTTTATGAAAGCGATGGTACACCAAAGATACACGTACTTAAATCTTTAAAATAGCTCTCCTGAACAAAACTGGTTTTTACCCTTAGGTCACTTTCTTTCCCTTTCCCTTTCACATATGTGGGAACTATATCCAACTCTGAACCGATTTTATAATTTTAATAACGTCCTCCCCTGGTCGAAAAAACCAATTTGTGCCAAGTTTTAACAAGATTGGCTGTCATAAAATCGGATGAACATACATATACATACATATATGTATGGGAGCTATAACCGATTTCCTTCAATACTGCTGAACATTTTCAGGGAAATCGGGCAAAAATTGCGACCTGTAGTTTGATTAAAAGCTTTCGAAGGAAAGACGGACGGACAGACATTATTAAATAAATCGGTTCACTTAAAGGTGGGTCTTTAAGTAACCTGTGGGGTAGAGTATAAAGATGTCAACAATTTGAATACCAAAAAATTAGTTATTTTTATAAATGGTGGTCCAAATAAAACGCACGATGCTAATTGTTGGTCAAAAAAATATTAAACAAAGAGATTTTAGAGATTTATGTTAATATTTTTTAGTATCTATGACAATTATGAGTGGAACCAAATATCAGCCCAATGCTTGCCATGGCTTTGGTGGCATACCTCTTCTAGCCGGTGGTTCATATTTTCAGTGACTATGAGCCAAAACGGAGGTTCAATGTCGTTAATATGCCGAATTATCTCATCCTTTAGCTCTAAGATGGTTCTTGGCTTATTGAAGTACTCCTTTTATTATGATTATTCTCAAAAAAGTAGTCCAACGGTGTTAATTCACATGATCGAGTCAGCCAATTGAAATCACCACGACGTGAGTAACTACGACCCCCATCCTGTTGAAACCACATTCCGTCCAAGTCCATAGCCTCAATTTCTGATTAAAAGAGGTCTGTTATCGTCTCGCGATAGTGAACAGCATACACGAGTCGAGATTTACGCCTTTTCTGCCACACTTTAGCAAACAGCATACACGAGTCGAGATTTACGCCTTTTCTGCCACACTTTAGCAAACAGCATACACGAGTCGAGATTTACGCCTTTTCTGCCACACTTTAGCAAACAGCATACACGAGTCGAGATTTACGCCTTTTCTGCCACACTTTAGCATACAACATAACTATTTTTTGCAGTACGAACAAGGCGAGAATTAACTGGGGTTAAAAAATTTCTCAAAGACCCCGAACAAGGCGAGAGTGCACTGGGGTTTAAAAATTTCTCAAAGACCCGGTTGTGGACATATTTGGTCCAGTATGCTGACTGAAAAAATAACCATGTGCACGAAATGTATTTAAATTTAACCGACCGTTTTCGTTAATGAATTCAGCAATCTTAAAGAGGTGAGTAATTGTTTACCTCTAAGCAGTACAATTTGTCCAGCACTGAAGCAAAGAAATGTCAAATTAAGTTTGGAAAAAAACATGACGTTAAGGAGTGACTGACAATTAACATCGTGCATTGTGAATGGACCAGCCATTATTTTTCTATGCTTACGCCTCAATGTTGCCTTTTCTTTAATATCCGTATATTTAATAGTTTTCCTATGGCCGTTTGATCATAAAACATTTACAATTTCATTACAAGCTTCGCTTGTCTTCAGCTTAAAATTTTACAATCATTAACAGAATCTATGTCAGTGCCTATAATTGATATAAACTCTAAAACGATCCCGTAAGGCAAACGTGTTGTCGAAATTAGGATTTTATAACCATAAACATCTCCCCCACACTTGTAGCAATTTACGTATATTGAAATGCTACTAAATATTTTATGGATTTAGAAACTATTTTTAGGTCCCGGCCGAAATCTTTGATTAAATATTCCCTTTAATGTTTTACCACAGCACTGGCTGTGCGCAAGATTATAAACGTTGATTTAATCACGTTTGTCAAATATTAAATAATGTCATCAAATAGACCCTTTAGACAAGAGAACATTTCAAAATTAAGTGCTCACCGCTACAAGATAAGAAAATTCGTCGGTACGAACAAAACATTTAAGACAGCCTTGTAGGATTTCTAGGAATGTTTAAACAATTGCTTGGTCGTGCCGGCAATTGTAATGGTGGACGTAAGTGAGTCAACAATGGCAGACAGATGGGTAAATATTTGAAGGGCACCAAAAAACAGGATAAAATGTGGGATAAAGGAAGATTTGCAAAGTGAAAAGTTTAAGTTTTGCTAGACAGATTAAATAATTATTAATAAATTCCAGTTTCCGCGAGGTTCATTTAGTTAATGACTACAATATTTTTAATGATTTTTCTTCTGATAAATACAATATGACTTTCATGGTTTAAAGCAGATAAAAAAAAGAATTCTCACGTTGGACAAACTAATCTTACATACTTACGTGTAAAAAAATCAAAGAAAACCTTTAACTTTATCAAAAGTAAAGCAAATCTAAAATAAGATCCCGAACAAATACGCGTATCTACTCCATAACGAAGGCAATTGCACAACATGCATATAGAAAGCTTATAAAATATAGAGCTCCGAACATGCATTGTTATCGAATTTTTATATAACGTGATAAAAAATAATAAACCACTGATATGAAGAAAAATGTTAAGTGGCATTGAACGAATTGAAAACCAGCTAAACCATAAACCTTATTATAGCTTGCACTGACAAATATATATAAGTACAGATAATATATGACAATTGTGTATATTAAATGTATATGTATATATGTAATTATGTGTATTATAACGTCTCATAGTTCTGACTTAATTGACCACAATTGTTTTTCTCTAGCTTAAGTGGATCTGACTGATGTTGCATTCATGTTTCCATCTCCAAGTGTGCAGTGGATAGCGTTTTCTGTGATTGAGAATTTCTTTAAACCTGTCATACAGATTTATGTTCAAACTATTTAATAAGTTACGAAATCTATAGAATTCTTTGTAGATAGTAGCTAAAAATTGTAATTCAAGGGAGTACATGTACGAGGGCGGTTCGGAAAGTTCTTAGCCTATCAATGAAAGAGAATAGATAGTTTTTCAAAAATATTTTTATTTTTCAATATAATCTCCTGAAACTTCAATACACTTAGTCCAACGCTTATCTAGCAATTCTATCCCTTGATTAAAATAGTTTTCCTCAAGGTCTTCAAAATAGTGGTTTACAACTGTAATTGCATCTTCATTTGAGGTAAAACGCTTGCCAGCAAGGAATGTTTTTAGATTTGGGAATAGGTAAAAGTCACTGGGAGCTAAATCAGGAGATTAAGGTGGGTGGTCAAGCAACTCATACTTTAATTCGTTGATTTTAGGCATTGTTAAAACACTCTTGTGCGCTGGTCTTGATGAAAACTTATTTTTTTGTGTTGTAAGCCAGTACGTTTTTCTTGAATTTGTACATTTAATTGATTTAAAAGGTTGCAATAGTTTCTGAATTTATTGTTTTACCCTTTGCAGATAGTCAATCAATAAAATACCTTTAAAGTCCCAAAAAACCGTTGCCATAACCTTACCAGCCGATTGAATTGTTTTTGCCTTCTTTGGGGCACTTCCTCCAGTTCAGTCCATTGTTTGGATTGTTCTTTTGTCTCTGGAGTATAGTGGTGGATCCATGTCTCATCAACAGTTATGAAACGACGCTTAAAATCCATTTTATTTCGCTAAAAACGATCTAAACAAGCTTGAGAAATGTTCATTCTTATGCGTTTCTGGTCGACAGTTAACAAGTGCGGCACACATCTTGCAGAAAGCTTTTTCATGTGTAGTTCTTCATGCAAAATTAAATGGACTCGATCATTTGAGATGCCCATGATATTATCTATTTCACGCACTTTTATTCGTCGATCATTTAATACCATATCATGCACTTTGGTTACAATTTCTATTGTTGTTGCTGTTTTTGGACGTCCACTACGTGGTTCATCTTCAATGCTTGTACGACCACGTTTAAATTCAGCAACCCAAGCTTTTACTGTTGCATATGAAGGAGCACTTTCACCTAACACATTCACCATATCATTATGAATTTCTTGTCCCGATAAACCTTTTTTATGTAGATATTAAATGACACTACGCATTTCTAATTTTTCCATTGTAAAAAAATCGCGGATGCTGTTTCTATATGAAGAAGTTTCCTGATCGAAACAAAATTTAACATGTGTTCATAGCAGAGATGGAAGTTTCCAAAACACTTAAAATTTTTTTACCGCGCTTTTTGTGCTAGGCTAAGAAGTTTCCGAACCGCCCTCGTATGTGACCTTCTCCGAGAAAAGGGACCTAGACCCGGTTTTGGACATATTTGGTCCAGTATTCTGACCGAAAAAATAGCCATGTCAGTTCAATTTAACCGCCCATTTTCATAAAAGGCTTCAGCAATCTTAACCAGCTGAGTAATTGTTTAACTATCCGCAGTGAAATTTGTCAAGCACTGAAACAAAGAAATGTCAAATTATGTTGGGCAAAAAACATGACGTTAAGGTGTAACTCACAACCGTTTATTATGGTTGGACCACCCTTTATTTTTCTATGCTTACTCCTTATTGTTGCCTTTTCTTTAATATCTGTATATTTAATATGTTTTCTATAGCCGTTTGACCATAAAAGATTTGCAATTTTATTACATTAGTACAAAGGAAACAGCTTCGCTTGTCTTCAGCTTAAAAATTAATAATCATTTACAGAATCTATGTCAGTGCCTATAATTGATATAAACTTCAAAATGTTCCCGTAAGGGAAATTAGGATTTTATATCCTTAAACATCTCCCCCACACTTGTATCAATTTACGTCCAATGAAATGTTACTTAATATTTCATGACTTTTTAATCTATTTTTGGATCCCGGCAGAAATTGATTAATTTTAATCCCAGCGCAAGATTATAAACGTTGATTTTATCACGTTTGGCAAATATTAAGTAATGTCACCAAATATACCCTTTAGACAAGAGAACATTTCAAAATTAAGTGGTCACCGCAACAAATGAGAAAAACGCATTAAAAGTTTCATAACGCATTATTACGGTAAACACACCTTCAGTTGGGAGATGCGATTTGGTATGGTTAGTTATGATTGGGTGCCGACTTTGGTGACGTCATGCCTAAGCGGTGACGCATTGTTTTCGCTTTTAGTGTGACAATACCTTTGCTATGGTACTGCACTGTTTGTTATGATCTCGATACTTGATTGTTAAGTATCGTATTGTATTGTATGAGAATGTCAGGGTCTTACGTACTGATTCACTGAAACGGGATTTTGAAACTCCTAACTGAGTAAACCCAAAGCAAAAAAAAAATCGAAAAATAATCTGAACCTGCCAACAAGATAAAAAATCGAAGCACCGGGTCACGAAAAAAAGAAAGCTTAAGTCAAACTGCCGAAAAAGGAAAAACTGAAATTGTCAGACGGAAGAAAGTCGAAGTACCAGATCACAAAACACCGAAAAAAAGTCCAAACTCCAAAAAAAAATTGAAGACTGATGCAAAAAAAAAATTTAAAGCCAACAAATAAAATTCTAATGTTTTCTCATTTTTTTCGATTTTCCCAAGTTCGTTTTGTGCGTTTTAGTGGGGTAAATAAACTATTATCAGATATCTAACTCATTTCATCTTATTCTACATCCTTTTAGGTACCAGAATCCACTCTTAAGTCCAAACCCGTTTTTGACACGCTAGGTCCCTTTTCTCGAGAAGGTCACATATGTGACGCGCAACGTAGAAAGTGACCTAAGGTTAATGACCACTTTTGTTCATGAGAGCCATTTAAAAGATTAGGTCCCTTTCTATCTGCGCTATCGTCGACTTCACTTTCATAAAACGCGCATATCTCTGGGACGGAACACTTTTGGGGCATGGGATCGGTCTCATTCGATGCTCAGATGTTGTCCACATCAAAAAAAAAAAAAATGAAAATTATTTTTTTTACCCTTATGTCCCTTTCTCTATGCGCTGTCACATATAGTGAAGATATATTACAGGTCACGCAGGCATAAACAACTTCGGATTTAAAACATGAATTCGGCAATTTTTAATTAATGTTGATTCAGATAATTCTTGATTTTCCAATGTAAACGGTGTTTTTTTAGAAGTGTATATTTCGAGAAGAAATAAAACGCATATCATTTAATGTTTCTGCCAAGAATTTAGCTTAGATATAGATAAGGGTTTGTCTTATGTTTTAAAAATGATTTCGGGCAAGTGGCCTCAGCAGCTGGGTCGAATAAAATTTAGCCGAGAGCCCCAATTTTCGACCACTTTTTGCATTATTTAGTTCAGCAATAACGTGCCGAATATTCATTCCAAGGAGTCAATCGTGTCAGGCTTATCTGCGTAAACAAGCGACTTCACATTACCCTACAAAAAATAGTCCAGCAGTATTAAATCACAAGGTGTTAAATCGCCACTGGCCCACGAAGCGAAATAATGCGCTCTACTTTAATAAATTGATAGTTTGATTGGCTAATGGCATGTAGAGATGTCTTGGTTTATGGCACGTAGAGCTGTGTTGTCTTGTAACCAAAAGTCGTCCACATCATAATCCTCCAATTTAGGCACCAAAAAGTCCTTAATCATAGCTCTATTCCGTTTCCCATTGACTGTAACATTATGGCCGGTTTTATTTTTGTAGAAATATGAACCAATGATTCCTTCTGCCCATAAAGCACACCACACGCAAAGAAAAGATATGGTTACTATATGGTCACGGCAACAATAGTATGTTCTCTGCAATAAAAGTATGGTAGTCGCAACCATAGTATTGTTTTGTTGAGCTTCATTTTGACAATAGTATGATTGTGGCAATATTAAAATTGTTGAAATGTAACAATAGTATTATTGCTAAGTTTAGAAATGAAAACTTACGTACCCAATCAACCAAAGGTAAGCTTCATCGCTGAACAAAATCTTCTTGTAAAAATCAGGATCGGTGGCCATCTCGTTTTGGACCCATTCACCACGATTTCCAAACGTTGTTCTAGAGTAGGTCTATTTATTATGAAATGGTAAACCAAACTGAGCATAAATCAAGTGAAAGCTGTCAAAAAGAAAATCTTTGAAAAAGTGTGGCCAGATTGAAAACCACACTTCCAAAAAATAAAAGGAATCTCGAAAATTTATTCTGGGAGCTGCCTCGACTTTGTAGTCCTTATAAAAAGCTAAAGTGAAGCGATATGGGATACCCTACACAACTATGATGTACAAAAATTTCGCTACTCTGTCTGGATGGCCTTTGTTCGAGGGCTTTTCCAAATCATTGACCTCAATACAGGGTGGGCCAAACTTTACTATGTGGTTAAAAACTTTAATAATTTTTTCGTTTATTATTTTTTTTTTATTTTTTTCTCAGATTATATAATATACAAAATGAATTTTTTTTTTAAACTAAGTATGAAAAATAAAGACGCTTAAATGAACCCAGTTTTCAGCTTCGCAATGATGGGCTCTATTTAGAGAATTTTCCATAACATCTTTAAAAAATTGTTGCTATAGCGTTCAAATTTCTGCAACAATGTTGGCCATTAGTTGAGGGATTTTCTCGGAAAACTGGGGAAGAACATCTAAAAATTATTCAGCGGCAGGTGTCAGCATCGTAAATGCTGGCAAGTAAGAGATTTTAAAGATGTATCTCTATAAAATGCATTAGCCGTGCGGAGCCGGTGTTTAATAGTAGGTCCCGGTCAGTGAGTAAAAAAAAATATATCATACACAGCTTACTGATATAAAAGAAGCTTCCCCTTGTCCATTAATAGGATGTTATGGGAATTATGTAAGTAAATAAAGTTCAAAAAATTCCCGAAGGAAATTCCAAAAAAACACTCTTTAAAATATTAGAATCCTTTTGCCGAATATTTTCAGCAAACACATATCTCTCAATTCCGTATACTATTCCCAAAGCTCTATCTCAAGTGTAGCGAATATCCCCAAAAAATGAAGTCCCTTCGATATACATATGCATGCTTAAAAATGCATAAGGAAGTAAATGTTGTTTGCCGTACGAAACAACATTCAGAACTTTCACAGTCTCGGCAACAACAACAGAAGTCGAGACATTTTTGACATCAAAACACAGCGCGCTTCCCAGTTTTTTTTTCTTGCCATAGCTCGCAATCTTTTGTTGTTATTACAAAGCACAAACAAATATAATGCATCGATGCAAAAGTCTTTGCATAAAGCGAAAACAAGAAGACGAAGACGTCAGAGCAATTTAAATATGGATTTTTTCCATCACATTCGAGTTCTAGTTTTCCGGCAAAGGCAACGAAGAAGAAGAACCAGAAAACGCTTAAGTACTGCTGCTGGTGTAGCTTTTTTCCATATGAATATTTTTTTTGATAGTTCTATTTTTTCGTTTTTGTTATTATTTTGTGTTCATGTGCATGCGTCGTCTGCTTTATTGTCACTGTGGGTGTATTTTTCCCAACACTTTCCGTTTTCTTTTTGGTTTTCCTTTATTTTTTTTTTGCTACTTTGGCAAAGGCAAAGCTTGGCTGCTTCCACCTGACTACCTCGCTGGAGTTCTTTGGCATAGACTGCCAGAGACGTACAAGAAGTGAAATTTTTAAAAATGTCATATCATAAGACATGACAAATTTAAAATGTTGTGGGTGGTCCGTAGGACGGATTCAAGTGCCAAGTTTTTGCCACAAAACTAAGCGAAGAATGTAATTTAATATTTTTGCTAAATAACACAAGTTGAGAGACTTCAATAAACTGTTTAAAATGAATGCTTATGTAAAAGGGAATAAGGAAAATGCACATAAGACAAATTTCGTGGTTTGTGGTTAAAGAAGATGGCAGCTACCATTGATGGCTGCAGTAATAAGCTACAAAATGGTTGTAATATTTTTCTATAATTATTACAAGTCTCGTAGTTGTTAAGGCAGTTGAAATAACAAAAGTTTTTTGTTGGTATTTTTAGACAATACTTGATATTATGGCAAATTTTTCGGTAAAAGAACGCAGTTTAATCTCGTATGCCTAGAATCTACAGTTGGTCTTTGTATAAAGTTCAGCCTTGCAAAAAGGGCCATTGAAACTAACGACGGACAGTGTTTTTTTTTACAGCGACTACGATAAAGTTTTATTTGTCGGAATCGACTTAAACTTGATATTTTTGAACTAAGAAGGTCTCAAGCATGTCAGTTGAAACTTTTGTTCTTTATAATATTTATTTTTAATTTTTTCTGATATTAAGTTGAAAATACTTCGGTGAAAGCTTTACTCGTAACTTATATGATGCTTCTAAAATCTTATATTTAATTTTCTTTATACCGCTCTAATCCGTATGACCCCCTGCTTCTATTAATGATCCTCGTATGACATATGAACCTCTTTGATTGTTAATAAAGTGTCGGTCGCTAATAGTAAGTGATCCCAATAACCCTTTGCACATTGTGTACGTAGTTTCGGTAAGGGACATTTCGAAAACAAAAGCCACATATGTGACGGGAACTATGGTTAAAAACCAGTTTTGTTCAGGAGAGCCATTTTAATGATTAGGTCCCTTTCTATTTGCGCTCATAATCGTCGACTTCACTTTCATAAAACGCGCATATCTCTGGGAGGGAACACTTTTGGGGCATGGGATCGGTCTCATTGGATGCTCAGATGTTGTCCACATCAAAAAAAAAGTGAAAAGTTTTGTTCACGAGAGCCATTTTAAAGATTAGGTCTCTTTCTATTTGCGCTTAGAATCGTCGACTTCACTTTTATAAAACGCGCATATCTCTGGGAGGGAACACTTTTGGGGTATGGGATCGGTCTCATTGGATGCTCAGATGTTGTCCACATCAAAAAAAGAAAAAAAATGAAAATTGATTTTTTTAACCCTTAGGTCCCTTACTCTATGCGCTCACATATACTTAATAGCGACATAAATGCCATTTCAATAGTAGAACTGAACATACCCCGTTAATGTCATATGGGGTTTGAAAGGTAACCTCTATAGCGTTCGTCTGTAACGGGATTTTAAAATTGTTTGAACTATCGTCATGGAGTGTTCAAATAATGGGAACCGTATCACTGTAATAGCGCTTTTCAAGTGTGAAATGATAGAAAGTGATATTTTCAAAAAGCTCCGGACACTAGCGTTGTATGCATTGGCAGACGAATATACGACTAATTCGTCTGCCAATGCATACAACTGTTTGAGAAGACTGGAGATCTTAAAGACCGCTACCGGTCGGTCTTCAAAGCAGTTAAATCAAGAATTCACAGAAATCCGCTCCGAAAACAGAAAATCATGGCCCGTGAGATGAATATCACGCAAAAGTCTATGAGTCGAATCATTAAAAAAGACTTCGGACTTGGGGCTTTTAAACGACGTACTGGACATTTATTGACTGCAGCTTTAAAAAAACAATAGGATTGAAAAATGCAAACGTCTTTGGTAAAGCACGTTGATAACTTGCTCAGAAAAATTTTGTTCACCGATGAAAACAATTTTACCGTTCAGGAAAAATTTAACAAGCTAAATGAAAGAGTGTATGCGCGGTCATCCCAAGGGTGGAAAAGGGTCATCACCCAGCTTCAGTAATGGTTTGGTGGGGTGTCTCTTACGATGGGGTCACTGACCTGCATTTCTGCGAACAAGCAGTCAAAACATCGGTCAAAGTTTACCAAGAAATCGTTTTGGAAGCTGTTGTGAAAACCTCTTAATACATCCCTGTTCCAAAACCAGCCATGGATTCTTTCCAGCAGGATTCTGCACCGGCCCATAAGGCTAAAATGTCTGAGGC
Organism: Hydrotaea diabolus; assembly: GCA_963513945.1. Taxonomy (NCBI): domain Eukaryota; kingdom Metazoa; phylum Arthropoda; class Insecta; order Diptera; family Muscidae; genus Hydrotaea; species Hydrotaea diabolus. The sequence continues at coordinate 46,151,173 of OY740717.1, read as the reverse complement.
CTGGCTTCGAATGGCTTTGAATGGCCCTCAGGCAGTCCAGATTTGAGCCCATTGGATTACAAATTGTGGACGATTTTAGAGGACAAGGTTTGACACAAAAGATACCCCAACATTCGATCTCTTAAGACTGCTTTGATTCGACCTGTGTCGAATTTTCCAATGGACGAGGCGTGTGTAAAGGCAAAAGGCGGACATTTCGAATAAGAAGATTCTTTTTTGATACAATATACATCAATAAATATTTTAAAAAATATTTGGTCCAAATACATTCAGTACTTTTTATTTTACAGCTTAAAACGTGTGGAACGTCATTTATGACCCTACTAAGTAAGGTCCAATCTTGAACGTATAGTGCGGTCAACCGTCCAATAGAGGGTATGAATTTCCTGAATGTCGCATATTGTTAACGAATATCCTTACCCCAGGAATAAGCTGACGAATAACTGATAAACTCACCCTATGAAATTAACATTAGAACCAAGACACCAACCCAGATTCCGACGATGCTCAAGGGAGACAATAGAGTTGGATACCATATCCAATACCTTTAAGTCGGTCAAGGTTCCTCTCTAATAAACCTATGGTCGTGTCATGAAAATTATCAACAACTACTCTTATAGTGCAAACTTATTAACTGATCAAAGTTATAACTCACACGAAAATCGATGAGGTTTGATAAGGGTGCAACTTACCAGACCCAATAAAAGGCTCTGGAGACTCTAAATACCTCAAAAGATGGCTTTCTGTTACCCTTTAATCACAACTGGCCCTTGGGATTGCTTTTTCTCCCTTTTTAGGTATCGTTTGCAACATTTCCACTACAGGGAAGACACCAGCAAAGTAAGCATGGTCATAGGGTTGTCCAATGAACGGGCTGTCGTCTAAGAGCACCTATGTGAGGTAACTGTCTTAATAAGAGTACCATCTGGGACTGAGGACTGAATCCTGAAACAAGACACCTATTGATCAAGGGAAGTTGTTGATTGATTTTCGGCAAGCATGGACTTCCTGCAAACAATTCAGCCAATAGGTTATAAAACTGATCGGTGAATACCTGGTCGTACTCGAATTGAATAAGAGTTGGAAAAGATGAAGAGCTATGCATTATTCTTCTTACAAACGACTTAAAGTTCTTACTTCATCTAAGATATTGTACGGTCACACTGGGCAAATATTTGAAGAAAAACTTCAAATATTTCCTTGCCACACTCTGACCACAAAATATTTATGAGTGGCAAACAAGGAACAGCTGATTTCGGGGAAACCAAAATATTTGTCAGCAAACAAAAAATTGGCCAATGTGAACACAGTGTGACCACCCGAGAACAAACATTTTCCTCTATTTTGGGCATATGTGACCAGGCCTATGAAAAGGTGGCTTATGACTCAAAAAAATTTTCCACTTTTTTTTAGTTTCGATAGTTTTTGAGACGCTCTTTCACGTGGTGAAAACTAGAAAGTCCCTATTCACAAGCTACACACGTCCTACTCGTTCAGCATTGCTTTTAAATCTGAGCACTAACACGATTTTTTTTCGGTCAGAAACTGGTTTGTGCTTTGCATTGACAAAAACATCGCTCTTTATATACACACACGAACTTATCTCATTTATGCTCTTTTGCCTTTTTTGGTTGCCTTTTGGGCATGACTGTTCATAATGCAAAAGAAACTGAAGAAATGCATTGTTTATCTCTAACAGCTGTTTCTCGCAATTTCTTTTTTGAGTCATAAGCCACCTTTTCACATATGTGCAGCGCATAGAGAAAGGAAACTAAGGGTAAAAAAAACAACTATCATTTTTTTCTTTTTTGATGTGGACAACATCTGAGCATCGAATGAGACCCCATGAGATCCCATGCCCCAAAAGTGTTCACTCCCAGAGATATGCGCGTTTTATAAAAGTGAAGTCGACGCCGAGTTAATAACAATTTAAAAAGTTTACTTCGGATGGTATATTAAATGATCTACAATTCCAAAGGTATTTGTTGGAACTATTATAGCTTTAAAACCAAATTATAATCTGTGGGTAGATGCATGGGTAGATGCATCACAAATGTGAAGACACGTCAAACATGTTTTCCCAAACTGTGTGAGAGCTCGTATTGACATGGTGCACAATGATTCGTCTTCTCTTGTTTGTTTTTCAAATTTCTTCGAAGACTTTAGACAAACAAACTGTGGCGTACCACTCAGAATTGACCGTTCGACGTTGCTCAAGCGGAACAGTCGCCATATGACCAGTTTTGCCGAAGAAACAGGCGACTATTTGCTAAGTGCTTCTTCACAAACAACTTTCCTTGGCTTTGGCTCATCTTTAAAGAACCACACAGTCGATTGCTGTTTTGTTTCGGGCTCAAACGCATAGATCCACGACTCGTCACCTCTGACAATCTTAGAAGCACCGCGATCGTATTTTTTCCAAATTTCTTTGCACCAATCGATACGAGCCTTTTTTTTTGAGCGATTGTCAAATTGTGCGGAATCCAACGAGAACAAACCTTTCTTACGGTCAGGTGTTCATGCAATATCGAATCTATTCTGGTGGAAGGAATGCCTGAGGATACCTCTATCTCTATCTCATGACGAACTTTCATTATCAGTTCACGCACGGCATCAATGTTCTCTGGCACAACGGGAGTTTTTGGACGACCTTCGTCTTTAAGTGAGCATCGGCCACGATTGAATTTATTAAACCAGTTTTTCACAGTGCTGTAGGAAGGTGCTTCATTGCCATTCAATTTTCATTCATTCATTGAAGTTCAGCGATGCACTGTTGTCGTGATAATCCACGTGTAAAGTTTGTGAAAAATAATCACACGAAAATGTTCACGAGTAAATTCCATTTCAAGTCACTGTAAACAACACAAATGATGGTCGTGCGTCAAAATGTTTTGAGTACGTTTAAGCTAGAAAATGTCAAACTATCTAATAAAGATGTCAGATGGCCAGAAATATATATAGCAACCATCGTATTTTAACAGATTTCATAAATAAAATAACTATAATATTAGTAAGTCATGTTATCTCACTCAATACGTAAATGTCTTAAAAATATTTAAGAATTTCTTAGGACCCTTTAAGAACTTTCGTACTGCATCCTTTTTCAATATATCATTATTATTAGCCTTTAAATGCAGCTCCGTTGGTATATAAGTTGACTCCCATCGCGGCTATTGCTTTAGTGTAACCAATATCATCTCTTTAAAGTTCAGATATTAAACTTTAGTTTTATTAACTGTAAACTGCATCACAACAGACTCCAGCATCCATGCGCGTTTCTGTATAGGAAGATTGCTACGGTTTAAAATAATGTTGCAAAATGTATTGTGTTGTTTTCTGCTTTAAGTGCTTTTGGGATTCAGATGCGAGTTGGGAAAAACCATTCAGAATTTAACGTTAGTTGGTTGGTTGTGTTTCATTTTTTTATTTTTATGTGTTGCCGCTGCTTTCTTCGAAGGAAGTATATTGTTAGCTGGTTACTTACAGCGGAGCTTGAAAGGATGTGAAAGCAGCACCGGCAACAGAAACTTTTAAAAACTAAAGGTAAAGTTAAAAGTTCTTTGCTCTTAATAAGACACACGAAGACATTAGTTGCAAGTGAAAAGTTGAGAGAAAGAGGGAAAGCGAATGCAACTTCTCAAATGGGGAGAAAATTGAGATAATTAGCAATGAAACATGATTTAAAGTTGAAATGAGGACAAGCGTTGAAAGGTTTCGCCGAGTTAATAACAATTGGTGAATTTTGTTATGCCAGGGAAATGGTGGAATCAAACATGAAGATATCAGGACGCAGTCGTTCGAGCAGTCTGATGCAAAAAGGGATATTTCAAAATTTGCTGTTTTAGCATGCTAGATTTTGTGTTGTTTTTTTACAAATAAAAACATCTACTTTAGCACGATGCGTATGATTAATATTAATTGCGGTACCTTGTACCGTACCGAGTATGTGTGTACTAGGGTTCGTATGATTAATTTAATGAGAGTCTCGGGTTCGAAATTTTTTAATAATTTTTTAACTGCACACAGATAAAAATCATTCGGAAATCGGTCCGAACTACGAATAGATAAGCATACTTGCAGTTTCAATCACCAACGTGTCATGGCTCGACATACCATAAGACGAAAGCTACGATAATATTTTGAATAGTGTAACCAATAAGTCGGTTATACCAACCGAACTCAGTAAAACTATTGATTGCAACAGCTGGTGGTTCTGAAAACAAACCAGGTGTGCAGAACTTGTTACTTTGCTACCAATATTTAGTGGTTTATTTCGATGTTGCGATATATAGTTTAATCAATCCAGATGTGTTTTTTCAGAACAAAAAAAATATAAAAATTCAAATCAAGTGTGCAAACTTAATTGGTAATTTGAACGGGCATTTTATGGCATATATTTTTTGAAAATAATTACCTTTAAATGTTGGCAACTGTATTATGGAAATGAGCGTTCGGTGAGAAACGGGAAGATCCGCTGCTTTCGACCAAAATTTTGTTCAGTGATGAGGCCCATTTCTGGCTGATCGACAAAGTCAATAAACAAAATTGCCGCATTTGGGCTGAAGAGCAACAAGCGAAGGTTCATGAGGTGCCATTATACCCAGAGGAAACCACGGTTTGGTGCTGTTTATAAGCTGGTGGAATCATCGGTGCATATTTTTTCAAAAAAGATGATGGTAACCCTGAATGGTGCTCGCTATCGCTCCATGATATCGATCTATATGCTTCCTAAAATTGAAGCCCGTAATCTTGAAGACACTTGGTTTCAAAAGGACGGCGCCACTTGCCATACAGCTGCTTAAGCAATGGATCTATTTAGAGGTCATTTCGAAAAATAGCTAATTTCACGTTTTGGACAGGTAAGTTGGCCGTCTACATCGAGTGAAAAGTCCAAAGTCTATGCTGACAAACCAGCTACGATTCAGGCTTTAGAATGCAACATTACGCGTGTCAATAAAGCCATACCGGTAGAAATGCTCGAAAGAATCATCCAAATTGGACCCTCAGAATGGAAACCCTGAGGCGTAGTCGCGGCCAACGTTTAAAGGAAATTACATTCAAAACTAATAAATGCAATAAAATGTGCATTCAAATTACCAATAAAGATTCCACACTTGATTTAAATTTGTATCCTTTTTTTGTTCTAAAAAAAAATAGCTCTAGATGAATCACCCTATATAGCACTATGCTACAAAAAAGTTTGGACTTCGCTAAAGAACGACCATCATAGGTCCAAGTTATTTTTTATAGGCTTAGGAAATTTTTATTTGGCAGCGCTGTACGATATTAAATAAGCTTTTAAGTAGTAACGGTTGATCCATTCACAATTTTAAATATGAAATACCGATTACTTTGACTTTGTTATTAAGGCGTTCTTAATTGTTATTTTTGGTTTCAGATTTAGATTTGAAATTTGCAATATGGTACGATCAAAAAAAATAGAGAATTATTAAAAACTTACTTTGAAATTAGTGAGTCTTTAACTCAGACTCTAAAAAATTGACGTAACAAATTTTCGAGAAGAGCGTTTAGTTCAGTTTGTGAAAATGGATCGTTGTTGGACAAACCAACCCGAGTAAGTTTTCATTTAGTCGAAAACGTTGCCGCTGTGGCTGAGAAAGTCCACGAGCATCCATCAACATCAACTCGTCATCGTCCTCAAGAAGTGTACATTTTGCTCAATTCTTTATGCTCTGAAGGCTTACAAAGTTCAAATGGTTTAAGGGCTGAAGCATCATGACCATCCAATGCGTTTTCACCAAATGCTCTGAAGACTGTTTGGCAGGAGATGACGAATTTTTAACGAAAAATCGTGTTTTAAAATAAAGCTCATTTTCATTTCGTGGCTATATCAGTAAGCAAAATTGAGGCATATATGGTTCACAGAACCCACACGTGATTAATTAGACGCCAATGCATCTACAACGAGTCACTGTTTGGTGCGGATTTTAGGCTGGCTGCATTATTGGGCCTTTTTACTTTTAAAATGAGCAAAGAACCGTCGTAACCATCAACGGTGAGCGTTACCGCGCTAGGCTCAAAGATTTTTTGTTTTAAAAAATTCAAGAGAATGGCAGGGACGACATTTTGTTTCCAAAAGTAGGGGCTACATGTCACACAGCCAACGCAACCATCATTATTTTACGCCCTGTTTTTGAAAATAAAATAAATAGCCAAAAATGTGGTATCAATTAGCCGCCTCGGAGCTGTGATTAAGGCCCTTTAGATTATTTTCTGAGGCAGCCATTAAGAATAAATGTAACGCAAAGCACTAAAAGTCAATTGTGGCGTTGAAATATAAAATTGATGTTGCCATTAAAGATATTCGACCCGAAAAAATCGAAATTGTACTGAAAAATTTGGATGATTGGATGAGGCACGGCCTAGCCAGTAGTGGTAGTCATATGAAGGATATTATGTTTCTATTATTACAGGACAAAGTTTAAACTTTCCATTAAAACCAGAAGTTTGAAAGAAGATCAGTTGTTTTTTACAACTGACTTGAATATGAAATGTGAAATGGCCCGCCCGTTATTAAGGTAGCCTGAGTGTGCATAGTATCCTTAAAAGATTTTCCTACAAGGATTACTTTTTCACGTATTGCAGTCTTAAATGATCTGTCCATGACTTACGCATGTGGTTTAAACTTCGATAAGTTTTCTGGTATTTGATTTTTTGAAATTCACTATGGTTTTTAGTAGAAATGACATTGGGCTTTTTTGTCAGTATGCTTTAGCGTTTGCATATCGAGCCTTTCAAGGTTTTGGTATAAAAACCACTCTCGATCTTAGACAAATCTTCTGTGCATACGAGAAGATAAGGTGATAATGTTGGCAAGATTGCTTACTATGGGATCTAGAGCCTGTTGTAGAAGGGTTGCTAAAATTCTATATGGTCATGCAGCTTAAATGGTTGGAAGCTTCGTCCTGCTTTCCGGATCAAAGCATTTGTAATTATCGTGATGGAGTGCATGTCCTACGCGACTGTTGTTCTATCGTGGTCGGTATCGAGTTGCCAGTCCCGAAGATGTTTTCTATCAGGAGTCTTACTATTTGTTAGTTTTTCTCGAACCAGTATTTTCGGATGTGTATGGGTTGTTGATAGGAATTTTCTAAAAAAAGAAACGTCGCACCTCTAGGAGCAACGTATTGCGTTTATAATGGTTTTGATATATTCACTAAGTTTTTTGTGCTAAGTTCTTACTGCATTGCACTGCTTTTGCGTCGTTTTTTTAAATAGACTTCACAATGGCTTGCACAGCTTACGTACCTTTCCTGTCATCCATGGTTTCTTCTTGGTCGATTTCCTGTTCCCCAACAGGGAACTGTCCTCAAAAGACTGTGTCAGATATTCCGTTTGTTTGGTTTATATACCACGACAAGAGGTCTCAAACATGATGACAGCATATCGTGTAATTTTTTCAACTTAATACACGGAAGAACTAATACGGATTTGCTATATATATTTCTGGCCTAGGCAGCACTAAGTGTTGCCTGGTGCCATCTGACAATTCCATTAGAAAGTTTGACATTTTTTAGCATAAACGTACTCAGAACGTTTTGACGTACGACCATCATTTGCGTTGCTTATAGTGACTTGAAAATATCAGTTTGGCAAAAAAATAAAATTAACTCGTGAATATTTTCATGCTATGATTTTTCACAATTTTCGACGTGGATTATCACGACAAGAGTGCATAGATGAACCTTAATATTTATATAGCGATGAAGCACCATCCTATAGCCCTGTGAAAAACTGGTTTAATGAATTCAATCGTGGCCGACGCTCGCTCAAAGACGAAGGTCGTAAAGGTTGTCCAAAAACGCCCGCTGTGCCAGAGAACATTGATGCCGTGCGTGAACTGATAATGCAAGATCGTCATGTGGCATACCGTGAGATAGAGGCATCCCTAGACATTTCTTCCACTATCATACATTCGATATTGCTTGAGCACCTGGCCGTAAAAAAGGTTCGTTCTCGCTGGATTCCACACAATTTGACAATCGTTTTACGAGGGCGGTTCGGAAACTTCTTATCCTAGCACAAAAAGCGCGGTATAAACAGAAAAAAGTTAAGTGTTTTGGATACTTTCATCTCTGCTATGAACACATGTTAAAATTTGTTTCGATCTGGCAACTCCTTCATATATAAGCAGGTGTTCACAAAAGACGCATCCGCGATTTTTTTACAATGGAAAAATTAGAAATGCGTGGTGGTGAAAGTGCTCCTTCATATGCAACAGTAAAAATTGGGTTGCTGAAACGTGGTCGTACAAGCATTGAAGATGAACCACGTAGTGGACGTCAAAAAACAGCAACAACAACAGAAATTGTAGCCAAAGTGCATGATATGGTATTAAATGATCGACGAATAAAAGTGCGTAAAATAGCTAATATCATGGGCATCTCAAATGATCGAGTATATTTAATTTTGCATGAAGAACTACAGATGAAAAAGCTTTCTGCAAGATGGGTGCCGGACTTGCTAACAATCGACCAAAAACGCATAAGAATGAACATTTCTCAAGCTTGTTTGGATCGTTTTCAGCGAAATAAAATGGATTTTAAGCGTCGTTTCATAACTGTTGATGATACATGGATCCACCACTATACTCCAGAGACAAAAGAACAATCCAAACAATGAACTGAAGCTGGAGGAAGTGTCCCAAAGAAGGCAAAAACAATTCAATCGGCTGATAAGGTTATGGCAACGGTTTTTTGGGACTTCAAAGGTATTTTATTGATTGAATATATGCAAAAGGGTAAAACAATAAATTCAGAGTACTATTGCAACCTTTTATATCAATTAAATGTACAAATTCGAGAAAAACGTCCTCGCTTACAACACAAAAAAATAATTTTTCATCAAGACAACGCACCAGCGCACAAGAGTGTTTTAACAATGGCTAAAATCAACGAATTAAAGTACGGGTTGCTTGACCACCCACCTTATTCTCCTGATTTAGCTCCCAGTGACTTTTACCTGTTACCAAATCTAAAAAATTTCTTGCTGGCAATCGTATTACCTCAAATGAAGATGCAATTACAGTTGTAAACCACTATTTTGAAGACCTTGAGTAAAACTATTTTAATCAAGGGATAGAATTGCTAGATAAGCGTTGGACTAAGTGTATTGAAGTTTCAGGAGATTATATTAAAAAATAAAAATATTTTTGAAAAACTAACTTTTCTGTTTCATTGATAGGCTAAGAACTTTCCGAACCGCCCTCGTAAAAGAGGCTCGTGTCGATTGATGCAAAGAAATTTCGAAAAAATACGATCGCGGTGCTTCAAAAGACGTTTATAAGATCATCCGTGTGGGTCTTCGAAGACGAGCCAAATCCAACGAAAGTTGTTCGTGGAAGAATTACTTCGAAGCAAATGGTCGCCTGTTTCTTCGGCAAAACTGGTCATGTGGTGACTGTTCCGCTTGAGTAACATCGAAGGTCAATTCTGAGCGTTACACCACAATGTTTGCCTGAAGTCTTCGGAGAAATTCGAAAAACGAACAAGAGAAGATGAATCATTGTACACCATGACAATGGGAGCTCTCACACCTCGACTCAAACCAGCGCCATTTTGACCGACCAAAACGTCGAAATGATGGGTTATCCGCCGTACAGCCCTGACTTGGCACCCAATGACTTCATTTTATTCCTGCACATCAAGAAAAAAATGCGTGTTCAACGATTGTCGCCGCCAGAAGATGCTGTTGAGGTATGCTGTTGAAGATGTTGTTGAAACACGCTTTGGAACTGTCTCAATCGGAGTGGAAAAAGTGTTTCGACGATTGGTTTGAGCGCATGCAAAAGTGTATAAATCATGCTGAAAAAACAATAAAACCATTTTTGATGATAAATATTCGCATTTTCATTATTAGGCCAGAAATATATATAGCTGCACTCGTAGGACATAACACGGATGTGCATACTGATAACATTATGCCAAAATCCTTTTTTGTACTGGATTTCATTAAAAGAAGAGTTTACTTATCCACATACCCGAAAGTTATTGTTTGTAATTTTTGTGAGGTCGAAACTTGTATATTGCTTCAATGTTTGAGCTCCGTATTATGCAACTCATTGTTATCGTGTTGAGAATTATAAAATTTTCCTTATTTAATGCGCTTTTTTCCATCTTTGTTCTGTCCAATGAAGCTCGATGCAGGTTGATACTTCTTAAAACACTAGTTAATCGTCATTGGAAATGTTCTATATTGTTTTTACACAAACTTATTTGTGGTCTTGCACACTGCTCTGCACTTCTTGGCCTTATTGGATTTAATACCCCTCTTAGACGTCTAAGTCATAATGAATATTTTCTTCATGGAACAAGTTGCTACTCACACGAGCCTCTTGTGAGAACTCATAGAGAATTTAATTAAATTAACTTAAATTATGATTTAATTTTTTTTCATTTGCGCTGAATAAATTTAATGATACGAGTACGAGTATTTAAGACATAATTTATTTTTAGAAAGGATTGTAATCCATTGACTTGAAAACAAATAATTAAATAAATCTGCAATACCCTTTACAGCAGGCAGCAACCCTGCTACCAACTAAGGAATACAAGATAGATGCCCTCAGCTTCTCTAGAACAAACCATATCAACATTTCGACAATTAAGCCGACTTCGTGAAACTCGCCTCCTTGCTTCATCTGTAAAGTTTAGGCAGGCCTTGCGGACAAAGCTAATGATATTTTACGTTCTTCCCGTATTTTACCAAAGTCTGATTCAAAGTTTATAAATTTTTCAATTGGTACACCGTGACGAATAATTTATATTAAAAGTAATCACCTCAAATTATGTGTACCTCAGTACGTATGAGTGATACGTATGAAATGATATTTTGTAAATTTACAACCAACAGCACCTACACAAATTTAAACGAATTAAAGAATAAATCGAAGATAACGAGTGCATTTGCATTATCTTAACTTATTTCTCCAAATTCCATTAACGTTATAACTGCCATCAGGACAATGGGAATCCGTGAAACCCACTCGACGACATAAAAATAGAATACTTAAATCGAGTTGCCCGTCTTGTTACTCGTTGCCTTGAACACTGCTATCAGGAAATCAAATGTTAAATTTACTCCTTTCCGGGTAGTGTTTAAATAATAATTCAAATAGCTTGCTCCTTCGACGTCCTTGCCTTCGCCTTGGCCAGGCAACAAGAATCTCCAATGTCTGGTTAAATATGTATTGTTCGGTCGCAGTCAGTTGGTTTTGTCATCCTCCATCTTCCACTCGTTCTTGTCTCAAGTAACTGCAACAGTTTCTGTTTTTTTCGTTGAAAGCACGACACCGGATATCCGGCTTTTGTCTTCGTCTTGTGCGCTTTTTTGTGCCTTCGCTGCTTTGTCGATTATGGCTGTAGTAGTTGTTTCGCCTTTTATAAACTTAACAATAACAGCCACAGTGTTATTTAAAATAAACCCAAGAAGGCGATTGGATACGAAGGAAAATGCCAAAGTAGCAAAGGCGGGGGAGAGGGAGTTTGTGTAAGGTACTAGAAAACAGAGCGATGAAAAGGACAAACTTATTTTAAATAAGTCAAGTAGAATGCAAGTAACAAAAGGAATGAAAAATCATCTGAAGATAGCGCTTACAAAAAACGTCGCTGCATTGTTGCATTTTAACCAACTTGAAACTAGTGGAGCAGGGGATTAAAAGTGCGGACAGTTGGAGTGTTGAGCAGCAGTGTCACATTACCACTTAAGTGGGTAGACGTTGGCTATGATGCTGTCTGGCTCTTGCCAATACATATTTCTTTTAATGAATATTTAAACGCTTTGAAAAAACTGTAAAATACTTAATGGAAAGTTCTGAGTATCGTATGAAAAAATGTTTGTAAAATACAGAGGGCGTCTTATCAAAGGAAATTTTACATATTGAAAAAACTAAACTTGTACGTATTTTCCTCAAGCTCGAATTAAGAAATACATGGAAAAGATTGTATGAAATCAGCTTTCTCTCCTCGACATACTTATTATATAAATACTAACTTAAGGTGTCACAACAATTTTTTTTGGAATCAAATCTCGCGACATATAAGCTACTCCTCAAAATCTTTACGAGTAAATTATTAATAACTTTTTATTGAAGTTCAAGTTCTTGGGAGCTTGATCAAACGAATGATGTGATGACCAAAAAATGATTTTGGGCAAGTGGCCGCCGTGGTTGGCTCAAATTTTTGACCAATTTTTGCCGCATTTGTTGCCAACTATTTTCAATGCGTTAATCTTCTTGGTCTTATCTGTGTAGACAAGCGACTTCACATAACCCAACAAAAAATACTCCAGCGGTGTTAAATCACACGATCTTGAATACCAAGCCACAGGTCCACGATACGACATAATGCGCTCGCCAAAAGTTTGCTTCAAGCGCCGTGTTCTTTGAACCAAAGGTTGTCCACATCTACATCCTTAAATTTAGGCACGAAAAAGTCACTAATCATGGCTCTATAGCGTTCCCCATTGACTGTAAAATTATGACAGGCTTAATTTTTTAAGAAATATGGACTAATGATTTCCTCTGCCCATAGAGCACACCATTCATTGCGTTTAAGGATGTTACGGCCTCTCAACAAAGCCCTCTAGATTTTCATTACTCCAAATGTGACAATTTTGGTTATTTTTCATACATTGCATTTCATTTCATTTATTGATTCATATTATTTAAAAATTGTACAAAATCTATACTAGATACAATTCAAAGAGTTTAAGTTATTTCCTTTTTCTGTTTAAATAGTGAAATTAATTATTAAATGAGTATTTATTAAGTAATGTTTGAAGGGGAGGAGAAATTTTTCCAAAAACCTTTATAATTCTTTTTAAGATAAAAATACATAAATTACTTAAAACTAGATTCATACCTTATGAGACCAGCTCTAAGATATGATTGTGTTCGGAGTAGCAACATTTGTCTGACTGTTTGTGGAGACTGGAGATGTAGAAGACCACCACCGGTTGGGCCGCCCACGCTCTGTTTGAACACTGCATGTCATCAAAGCCGTTAAATCGAGAATTCACAGAAATCCGCTCCGAAAACAGAAAATTATGGCCCGTGAGATGAATATCACGCAAAAGTTCGTGAGTCGAATCATTAAAAAAGACTTGGGACTTTCAAGCAACGTAGTGGATATTAATTGACTGCAGCTTTAAAAAAATATGATTGAAAACTGCAAACGTCTTTTGGTGAAGCACGCTGATAACTTGCACAGAAAAATTTTGTTCACCGATGAAAAAAAATTTACTGTTCAGGAAAAATTTAACAAGCAAAATGATAGAGTGTATGCGCGGTCATCTAAGGAAGCATCTGAACTGATCCCAAGGGTGGAAAAGGGTCATCACCCAGCCTCTGTCATGGTTTGGTGGGGTGTTTCTTACGATGGGGTCACTGACCTGCATTTCTGCGAACAAGGAGTCAAAACATCGGACCAAGAAACCGTTTTGGAAGCTGTTGTGAAGCCTCTTAACAATTCCCTGTTCCAAAACCAGACATAGACTTTCCAGCAGGATTCTGTTAGGCTAAAACGTCCGAGGCCTAGCTTCGAAACAATTTGCCAGAGTTCATTTCCTCTGAAGAATGGCTCTCAGGCAGTCCAGATTTGAACCAATTGGATTACAAATTGTGGACAGTTTTAGAGGACCAGGTTTGTCGCTAATGATACCCCAACATTGGATCTCTTAAGACTGCTTTGGTTCCATCTTTGGCCAATTTTCCACTGGACGAGGTTCGTGCAGCTATTGACAATTGGCCAGTGCGACTTAAGGCGTGTGTAAAGGCAAAATGTGGACATTTTGAATAAAAAGATTATTTTTGGATACAAAATACATCAATAAATATGTAAAAAAATATTTGGTCCAAAAACATTTAGTACTTTTTATTTTACAGCATAAAACGTGCGTAACAGTATATATGTCCCTACTAAGTATGTGTGTGAGCTATACCTGAATCTGAACTGATTTTCTTCATTTTAAACAACTTCCTTAATTGATCTACAAAACAAACAAGTTCCAAATTTTATCAAGATTGGATTCTAGAGCTTAAGACACAAAATCCAAATCTGAACTGAGTTTCTTCAATTTCAATAGCATCCGCCCTTGTTACAAAAAACTTACTTCTGCCAAATTTCGTGATCATCGGACAATAGTTGTGACCAGTAGTATAATTACAAGCTTAAAATTAACGAAAGAACAGACGCACTGGCAGACATCGTTAAATGGAATCAGCAGGTGATTATATGTCGATCGGTATACTTAAAGGTGGGTCTAGCTTCTATATTAATGGTAGTTACAAACATTTTCAATTAAACAAAGTTATAATAGCCTGTTCAACAGAGTCGGCTTCTTTGGCTATGCTGCTCCTAATGCGAGATTAAATTAAATACGAGGGCTGCTACATATATTTCTGGACTAATAATGAAAATGCGAATTTTTATCATTAAAAATGGCTTCAATGTTTTTCGAAGTAATCTCCAGCATGCAATTAAACCAATTGTCGAAACTCTTTTTCCACTCCGATTGAGGCACCTCCAAAACATGTTTTTTGAACGCTTCAACAGCATCTTCTGGCGACGAAAATCAAGTATTTTTTTCTACATGTGCGGGAACAAAAGGAAGTCATTGGGTGCCAAGTCAGGGCTGTCCGGCGGATGATACACCAATTCGACGTTTTAGCCGGTCAAACTGGCGCTGGTTTGAGCCGATGTGTGAGAGCTCGCATTGTCATGGTGCACAATGATTCGCCTTCTCTTGTTCGTTTTTCGAATTTCTCCGAAGACTTCAGGCAAACAAATTGAGAATTTCCGTCCTAGGTTGCTCAGGCGGAACATTAGCCATATGACCAATTTTGCCGAAGAAACAGGCGACCATTTGCTTCGAAGAGCCTCCTCCACGTTCAACTTTCGTTGGATTTGGCTCCCCTTCGAAGGCCCACATGGTCGATTGCTGTTTTGTTTCGTGCTCATACGCATAGATCCAGGATTCCTCATCTGTGACGATCTTATAAGCGTCTTTTGAAGCACCGATATTATATATTTAAAATTTCTTTGCAATAGACACGAGCCTTTTTTTAAGCGATTGCCAAATTGTGCGGGATCCAACAAAACAAACATTTTTCTTCAGCTAGGTGTTCATGCAATATCGAATGTTTGCTGGTGAAAAATATGCCCAGGGATGCCTCTTTTTTATGGTATGTCACATGACGATGTTGCACTATCAGTTTACGCACGACATCAATGTTCTCTGGCACAACGGTCGCTTTTGGACGACCTTCGTCTTTAAGCGAGTGTCGGCCACGATTGAATTCATTATACTAGTTTTTCACAGTGCTTAAGGATGGTGCATCATCGCCATACAAAGATTTAAGTTCATCGGTGCACTCAAGTTGTGATAATCCTCGTCGAAAGTTTTGAAAAATGACAGCACGAAAATGTTCACGAGTTAATTTCATTTTTTTGCCAAATTGATTTCTTAAAGTCACTGTAAACAACACCAATGATGGTCGTACGTCAAAACGTTTTTAGTACGTTTATGCTGAAAAATGTTAGACTTTCAGATGGCGCCGGGCAACTCTTATATGACGCCAGGTCCCACTTAGCGTTGCCTAGGCCAGAAATATATATAGCAACCCTCATAATGCGGAGGCAACAAAAGAATTTATCTCGAACTCCAGCAGAATCTAATACTCATATATTCCACGTTTAATGGCCAAAGGTCAAGAATATTTTAACCAGTACCGCTAAGAAACATTCAGGCTTCAAAGGACGAAACAGGACACAAAAGATAAGCAACGCTACGACGAGTTGATTCTACAAATAAAATGTAAGTAAGGTGCTGAGAACACAAACAAAAAGTACGGTTTATTGTTAGACGCAACATACGTGCTTGGACGAACAATACTCTAAATGAACTACACTCAGTAGCAAGTACTAGGTATTACTTCAAAGGGCGGGAAATACTTTCGCTATCTCAAAAGCCCTCACAACTTCGTTTCTTTTTGGCTGCTCCACCAATTTTACCTCAAATGTACAGTCGATTTTTCAGCCGTGTAGTGTTATATAGCTAGAACAACACTTTAGCCAGTATATTTGTTGGGATCGTGCCGCTTTTCGAGCTTCGGCATATACTACAACGATAAAATATTGGGAGCTGATCCGGAAACTTTTAAACTCTTACAAAGTAATAACTTGGTCGGTAGCGAACAATGTAGAGCCGGTCTGTTAGAAAAACGTGAGCATAACGCTGTGGAAGAATACTCGGATCGGTTGTACTACTTTAATGCTCGAGGTGAATGTAACCGCAATCATTCGGTTTATAAACAATTCGGTTGTGGCAACGAATCAGTTCTCTGTAAGTAAGGCTCTTGAGCAAAAAGGGGTTGCATCAATGTTGAAGTTTTAAAGCTGTCTGGTTCTTCTCTTACTCGGCTTCGGTTCCACCTACTATTAGTTTCATTATAGGCCCTCTCCAGCAGACTTAGATTTCAGGAGGCAAGGGGTACGCCTGTAGATCAAGTTAGTCTACCTTAAAATTGTTAAAAAACTAGGTTTTCATATTATATCGGCTACGCATTGACTTGTTCCCGAACAAATGCAATTTTACTTAACGAAAAAGTTGTGTTTATGTCCAGATTGGCTGCTTACTGTGCAGACCCATAAAGTGTAAGTATAGTTATGGTTTTATGATCAACTGGGGGAACTAGTCTAGTGTAGACTTAATTATTGGCAAAGCCCGTTACGTTATCACTAGGGATCTGAATTATATGCACTAATGACACGTTCTAAGTTCTGAAATATGCACTATAAAATCGAAAAATAAGCCAAGAAATATTCATCTAAAAGTTTAAAACATCAACAAATATGCACTAAAACTTAAAAACCTGAACATTTTTTTGATATCAATTACTAATTCAAAGCACAACGTTAATTGGTTTCTAGTAGTTAAAGTAACACATACTATTAAAAATAGATTATTTTAGTCTCATTGATAAGTTAATGATTAAATGATTGATCGAAAAAAAATTAAGCTTAGAAAAATTAGGCGTTTTGTTTTAAATATAAGCCACCATATATTTGGTTTAAAAAAATGTTCACGCTGTGAACGAAAATACAGAACTGAAGGAAGAACAGTGTTAATTTTAAACTAAAAAAGCTTGTCTTAGTTTTTCCTTATTTCCGTACAAACTAATATCAAGATCATC
Organism: Hydrotaea diabolus; assembly: GCA_963513945.1. Taxonomy (NCBI): domain Eukaryota; kingdom Metazoa; phylum Arthropoda; class Insecta; order Diptera; family Muscidae; genus Hydrotaea; species Hydrotaea diabolus. The sequence continues at coordinate 46,133,961 of OY740717.1, read as the reverse complement.
TGCATTAAGCACCTTCTGGAGTCGAAAATTATTGTCTGTATCGTCATACATTTTTTTATTATAATATGCGAATGGAATGAAACCAATTGCAAATGAAAGTTCACATTATCCATAACAAAACCTTCAAGGGTTTTCTTTAGTTCAGTGCGAGATTTTTGTTTACACGCATTTGAAGTTGTTGATTTTGGAACGCTGACTAACAGAAAGATATCATTGAAAATCTGATTAAATAATGACTATTTATTATTATTATCCTTTAAAGTAGTGGTATCTTTCTGTTTTTGGGGTCGAGGAATTAATTTTTGATATTTACTTTTACCTAAAACTCAAGCCAGATGACGCTGTCATACAAATGATGCTATTTCTTGTAGATTTTCATAGAAAAAACGGTGCATTTACACGTAGTGAAAAGATATGGGTTCACTATGGTCACCGCAACAATAACACAGTACAACAGCCAATCTGGGGGGTGAGAAATTCCAAGTCAGGGTGATGGTTCTAGGTCAGTATATTAAAACCCTCAAAGGGCTTTGTGTTCCACAGTGTAATATGTTCTCTACAATAAAAGCATGTTCATCACAACCATAGTATTGTTTTTTAAATTTAATTTTGACAACAGTATGATTGCGACAATATTAATATTGTTGAAATGTAACAATAGTATTATTGCCAAATTTAGATATGAAAATAAGGTTGTAGCAACCATATAAACATGGTTAGTGCAACAAAAGTATTGTTATTTAAAATTTACGTATACAATAATATGATTACGGTTATTTCGAAAAGCAGCTAATTTACGTTTTGGACAGGTGAGTTGGCCATCTAGATCGAGTGATATCACACCTTTAAACATTTTTTTTTGGGGGTAACGTAAAGTCCAAAGTCTATCATGACAAACCAGCTACGATTTAAGTTTTGTAAGCCAACATTACGCGTGTCATTAAAACCATACCAGTCGAAACGCCAAAATTGGACCCTCAAAATGTAAACCCTGAGGCGTAGTTGCGGCCAACATTTGAAGGGAATTAGACTCAAAAAATAACTGCCATAAAATGTTCCTTCAAATTACCAATAAAGATTCCATTCCATTTGATTTGAATTTTTATATTTTTTTTGTTCTGAAAAAATACCTCTAGATGGATCACCCTATATTGACTCAAATTAACTTTTAGACTAACAATACGAGGGTTGCTTCTTATATTTCAGGTCCTGACAATACTACTGTTCCCAGATGCAAACTGTAACTTCCATTGGAAACTTTAACATTTTCTAGCATAACTTCACTCAGAACGTTTTGTCATTTGAGGGCGAATTGTTTTGTTTACAGTGTGTTGAAAAATTTATCTCAGTCAAAAAATACGAAGATTTTTTAGGATTTTCGGCGTGGATTATAAAACAAGAGTGTTGAAATCAACTTATTTCGAATTTTGGCAATGAAGCACCCTCAAAAACCACTGTTAATCGCTGGTACCAAGAGTTTAGTCTCAAACGACGTTCGCTCCAGGATGAATTTCGTGAAGGACGTCATACTTCGGTCACTTTGACAGAAAATATCGATGCTGTGCGTTAACTGATTAAGCAATCGCTCATTGATATCGATCATTATGCTACCTGAAATTATCTTGACCGACACTTGGTTTTAACAGGACGGTGTCACTTGCCATACAGCTGCTCAAACAATAGATCTATTGAGAGGTCATTTCGAAAATCAGCTAATTTCACGTTTTGGACAGGTGAGTTTGCCGCCTAGATCGAGTGATATCAAACATTTAGATATTTTTCTGTGGGGTTAACTAAAGTCCAAAGTCTATGCTGACAAACCAGCTACGATTCAGGTTTTGGAAGCCAACATTACGCGTGTCATTAAAGCCGTACCGGTCGAAATGCTCGAACGAGTCATCCAAAATTGGACCCTCAGAATGGAAACCCTAAGCCGTAGTTGCGGCCAACATTTCAAGGAAACTATATTCAAAAAATAAATGCCATAAAATATCCTTTCAAATTAAGAATAAAGATTCCACACATTTGAATTTTTATATTTTTTTTGTTCTGAAACAATGCCTCTACGGATCACCTTTGATAGCTGCGGTAGCTCTAAGGCAAAGTATAATTGTCATTGTCACAGCTGACGAAGCATGGATCTATGCTTATGAACCTGAAACAATCGACAGTATGATACTTTCAAGACGAGTCAAACCCAACAAAAGTTGTTCGTGGAAGAAGTACATCGAAGCAAATGATTGCGTTTTTTCGGTATAACCGGCCATGTTGCCACTGTGACTTTAGTGGAACGTAGGAGATCAATTCTGAGTGGTATTCAACCATCTGTTTGCCAACAGTGTTCGAAGAAATGAGAAAAGATAATAAGAGAAGACGTATCATTTTGCATCACGACAATGTGAGCTCTCACACATCATCTGAAACGATGAGCTATTTGACCACTCAATGTGTCGAATTGATGGGCCATCCACCGTACAGCCCTCATTTGGCATCTTCTTATTCCCTAGCATCAAGAAAAAAATGCGTGGTCAACGTAATTTTTCATCGCCCGAAGCAACTGTTGAAGCATTCAAAAATCATGTTTTGGATGTGTCTGAATCGTAGTGGAAGAAGTGCTTCGAAAATTGGTTTGTGCGCATGAAAAAGTGTATTGATCTTAAAGGAGAATATTTTGAAACACATTTAAACCATTTGAACAGGGATTAACTGGCTCAAGACCTCTTGCTTCTATATTTAAATAGAAGACAAGTTTTTAAGAAAATGGCAAAGTGACATTGATTTTCCTGGTTGCACACTGCTTTTCTCATGATTTCGGGTCCTTGACAACCCTCTTTAGAAAGCTTTGTGCAATTGTTGAAAGTAAAACTGAACTCTATAAGGCCAGGCTCTCCTCAAACGAATAAGAACTACTGTTGTAAACCTTACTTTTCAAGTTTTCTTCACACGAAATATACAACTCACTTTTGCCACCTCTACAGAGACTCCACATTGAGAGCCATCAATAGATTTACCACGTGTATGTGTGTTGTAAAAAGAGTTTAGTTGACTATGTCAACTTGTGTTCCAATGATTAATTATTGTGTTGTTATTGCCTGACCCGAAAAATAAATAGGAACCCTCGTAAATATGCTTTAGCATAAAATTCCGACCTCTAGTTTTCACCTATATAGTTAAATTGTTTTTAAAATCTTATTTGTTAACATTTTCTTTGATTCTTGAAGGGAACTAGATCGTTTGAGATGTAATTTCCTTTAAACATACTCTCACAGCTATAATGAAAGTTCAAATCCTTTGACAGCTTTAACAAAATCCTAAATGAGAAATCCTTTTTCAGGAAAAGATTTTTTGATTTAAATTCACGCACCCTCTTACCGCCCCAGAGCCCACCCACACTAATGTAATTGCTGGCAATCACAAATTCCTTTTAGAAGAAAATAAGAATATCAAGGAAAACAACAGCATAAAACCAACCGACGATGCTGTGCAAATTTCTGGCTGTCATTAAGGGAGACCGAGAAAAAAAGGAATCTCGAATTTACCTTTACCTGTCATTAAAACACAAAAATCTCGCAACCACAATTTACTGCTATTATTGCCGGCGTAATATCATTACCGTTAACATTTATAAGGTTTCCGTCGCTATCAAATGAAACTGGCAACTGAAAGCGTAAAAAACTTCATCTTCTGCTGCTTCTTTTGGGGGAGTGCAGCTATCGCAAACGCTGACACTAGCACTACACAGCCACAACGCCACCGCACGGCCGTTGCAGGCTTACTCTACGCCAGAATGCTTCACCTCCCCCCTCGCCAAAAAAATGTGTGTCAACTGTAACTGTCATTTGCAATAATCTCGACGTGCTTAACAACACTCACGTGTATGGGTGCGTGAGTACGTGCGTGCGTGTTTTCCGACATTTGCAACGCGTCTTCCTCTTCCATTTTTCACTTTTTGGATTTTGTAGCGAACAAACAGACGAACGACACCTTTAAGCATTTTAAATACTTACATGCTGCGAAAGAGTGTTAAGTGTAATAAAAATAGAGGGAGAGGAAAGAGAGGGAGAAGGAGGAAAAACCTGCAGGAACAGTGACAACACAGGAAGTGCATTAATGTTATTTGCACTTAAACTAAATGGAATATATGTTCCTTGGTGGTAAGCGATGAGAATGACGACGAGGATGACGACGACGGTGATGATCATCATCATTGTCATCCTCACCAGCTCTTTGGCGGCTACGATGAGGTTGATAATGGCGGTGTTGCTGGCGATGTTGTTGGTGGCTGTGGCTCTGTTTGTCGTTGATATTGATAACGATGATGCAATTGCACGTAAACATCAAAAGTTACAAACACTAAAGTTGCGTTTGCGTTTAAATCAAATAATATCAGAATAAATGATAGCACTGGGAATGCACTAAGCATGAAGTGCTGAAAGGTGGTTTTAAATATTAATGTCTTAAGACTTCGTGTAGTCTATTAAAATTCTGCACTACTTTTAGAAATCCAGTTTGATTCTTGTATTTCTACATTAATCTACTACGACATTATAAAGATTTTAGCACATATATTCATGAAAACGATTTTACCCATTAGGCAAAACTGGCAGTTCTGACAAAAAAAGAATTGGTTAACCTCCAGCTTGTAACTCTCATCAGATCAAGAATGTACAACAAAATTCGTATAGTAAAGAGTGTTTTCTTTAGACGTGTGGTTTTCAAGAGTAAATTGTGTTTTTTTAGACATGAGGTTTTAATCTGGCCAAACTTGGCAATTGTCACTTGATTTATACTCAGCTTAATTTCTCATTTTATAATGTATAGGGTGATCCATCTAGATGTATTTTTTTAGAACAAAAAAATATATAAAAATTCAAATCAAGTGTGCAATCTTTTTTGGTAATTTGAAAGGACATTTTATGGCATTTATTTTTTTGAATATAATTTCCTTCAAATGTTGGCCGCAACTACGCCTCAGGGTTTTCATTCTGAGGGTCCAATTTTAGATGACTCGTTCAAGCATTTCGACCGGTATGGCTTAATGTTGGCTTGCAAAACCTGAATCATTACTGGTTTGCCGGCATAGACTTTGGAATTTACGTAACCCCAAAGAAAATTGTCTAAAGGTGTGGTATCACTCGAACTAGGCGGCCAACTCATCAGCCCATAATGTGAAATGAGCTGCTTCTCAAAATGACCTCTCGATAGAACCATTGTTTGAGCAGCTGTACGGCAAGTGGCACCGTCCTGTTGAAACCAAGTATCGTCAAGATTACAGGCTTCAGTTTCAGGTAGCATATAGATCGATATCAAGGCGCGATAGCGAGCACCACATTTGAATGTGAAACTCTTCCTAGCTGTTCCTTTATAAATTTCCAGCATTTTTTCGGATTCTGCTGAAGTGTTTCAAGATTGGTTTGATAAAAAGTATTCATACAAATCTGCTTCATCTCTTTTCTAGACTTGAATTCGAACCTTTTTTCCTTCTCTTTGTTAATAAATTGTCCTTCACCTTAATAAGAGCTTGAAGATCATCTTTAATCCAAGGCGCAATAAGACTTTTTGTATGTATTCTTTCCTCCTTCTCTATTGTTGCGTTCTCTATGCAATTAGAAAATATGTTTATCAGTTTTGAAGTGTCATTGGATGCATTTCCAGAAAACTGTATGGACGCCAAAGAATTTTGAATGTTTTCATTTAACGTCCTATAATTAGAGTGACGATATCATCTTTTAGTTATGTCTGAGTCCTTTATATTACAAAATACTTTACACGAGACCAAATTATGATCCGTAATTTCACATTCAATTGAGGCGACTAAAATCACGTTAGATAGATTGCTGAATATATTATCTATGGATTTGCCACTACTTGGACGTGTGATCAAAGAATGGCAGCATCTATAGTCAAACTCACATAAAATATTTAAAATCTCAGATGACACGGCAATATTTAAAAAAAATATATTAGAATCTCCCACAATAATATTCGGATTTCCGCTATTGTTATGCAGTAAGTCCTCAATAAAGTTGCGAAACCTATTCAATCCACACTTTTGAGAACGATAGAAACTAGTAACTTTTAGACTCTTTCCCTTTGTTCTTAAATTGGTTAATGAAATTGTTATAGCCTCAATAAATTGATTACTTTCGGAATAATCAACGTGCCTAAATTGAAGGATGTTGATGTGGGCGACCTTTAGTTCCAATAAGACGGCACTACATGCCATACAGCCAACGAAATAATCAATTTGTTAAAGGAAACTATTGGTGAGCGAACTATCTCGAGTAGTAAGCTTGTGGTGTGGACTCCAAGATCGTGCAATTTGGCACCGCTGGACTATTATTTGTGAGGTTATTTGAGGTCGCTTGTCTACGCAGATAATTCCAACACAATTGAGGCCTTGAAAGAGAATTGCTGACAACGGCCGAAAATGCAGCAAAAAGTGATCGAAACTTGGTCCTCTCGGCTGGAATTTTTTCGAGCCAGTCGCGTTTTATTTCTTATTGAAAACCACACGTCTAATAAAAACACCCTTTGCATATAGAAAGCTAAACGTCAAAAAACTGCATACAAAACAGATATGTAGTGAGTGATACACTACCTTATCCATCTTCTAAAGGAGTTGAAACGCATTTCATACACAATTTCGAAAGCAACCAACGGAAATGCATTCTTTGGAATTTGACCTACGAAGCACGCAGGGAATAGATACAGAAGCTATGAATAATGCCCATAACACTACGTATGCTGCAAAGTGAATTAAGAACAGCTAACGGGGTTTCCAATAGGGACATAACAATTTCGTATCTCTATTTCAACGCACCATCAAACATTTTAAAGATTTTTCAGTGTCATAGTGTTAGTGGAAGTCGACATTTTCATCGTGGTAAAGTTCATTTACGAGTAAGGTTTATTTCAACGCACCCTCAAACATTTTAAAGATTTTTCAGTGTCATAGTGTTAGTCGAAGTCGACATTTTCATCTAGGTAAAGTTCATTTACGAGTAAGGTTTGGAAATCATTAAAAATTACTACAAAAATTCTGAGTCAGTGGTCGCAACTTTCAAAGCACTTACCCCAATTTTCGGCCGTAATAATCGTCCGGATAAACTAATAAACTTGGATCCAAATTTTCACTTTTGGATGTTACGGTGTTAAATGATGCCGTATCGCTCGAAGCGACAAAAATATCGCAGCCGTAAGTGTATCCATTCCAAATGGGCCAAATCAGTCGATTCCACGTCGTTCTTAAGAATAGGGCATCTTTGAAACCACACTGTAGCGTATATTGCGAAAAGATCATAATCTTTATCTTTATAAGATCGTACTGATTCAAGAACTATTGCCACTTGATCATTTAAAATGCCGAAACTTCTCCGATTGGTCTCTGACAAAGTTTCACGAAAATCCAGAATTTCATCGAAAAATCATCTTCAGCGACGAAGCTCATTTCTGGCTGAGTGGTTTTGTCAATAAACAAAATATGCATTATTGAACAGCAACAAAACCACATGTGTGTCAAGAGACACAATTGCATCTTCTTAAAAATACTGAGTGGTGTGGTTTTCATGCCGCATTTTTCGTCGATGAAAACAATCGCCATGTTACCGTCAATGAAGAGCGCTATCGTGCCGTGTTAGAAAGTTATTTTTGGCCAGAACTGGATGAGCTTGATATCGCCGCTATGTGGTCTCAACAAGACGGGGTGCCACTAGCCACACAGCACGTGTAACAATCGATTTAATGAAAGACAAATTCGGTGAACGTGCTTTATCGAGAAATGTTCCGGTCGAAAAGCCACCTCGTTCATGCGATTTAACGCCATTGGATTTCTTTTTAAGGAGCCACATCAAATCATTGGTCTATGCCAACGACTTTAGACGAGCTCAAAAATAACATCCTATGCAAAATTGCCAACGTTCCGGTCGAAACGTATGCAAGAGTGGTGGAAAATTGGTTCCAAAAAATAGGCCGCTGCCTACGGGCTCGTGGTGGTCATATGACCGAAAGCCAATTGCATTCTTATAACGTAACATTTTCACTACACCTGGAATAAGTTTGAACTCTATATCTTAAATATTCAGTGCGTTATTAATATATAAAATTGTTATGTCCTTAATGGAAAAGCCTGTACGTGGGAGAGATATCGGAGTGAGTACAAGAAACTTAAAGCGAAAATTAGTACCCCTAATGCCGCCCGAAAACTCTATCAAAAAACATCAGACTGAAGGCCCAAATATTGCCATTAACTATTGCAGAGATAGTAACGAACATCTGGTAGCAGTTACAGCAATTGTACCTAGAATATATAAGTAGAGAACCCTGTTTTCGAACCAGTTTCAATATCCAAAGATTTTGTTGGAAAAGACGAACCAGTAAATAAAATTGATGAAGGCAAAAATACCTTCACCTTCAGAACGTTAAGGCTGGTTGTCTTCAGAGCTATTTAAGGCTTGTGGGAATAACTGATGCATCAACGTTAGTGCATAATTATGTACATATCGGGTGATCAATCTAGAGGTATGTTTTTCAAAATAAAAAAATTCAACTCAAGCATGGAATATACAGGGTGCGGCTAAAGTAGCTATATGATTTGTTTTTTAAATAACTATTGAATGGAATGAAAAAAACAAAAAAATTTATTATAAAAAGAAAGTTTATTTTATGTTATTTTTTTACATTAATTATGAAAAATAATATCAGTTAAATGAGAACCGTTTTCTCTAACGCAAAAATGTGCTCTTTTTATGGCATTTTCCATAACTTTGTTAAGTGTTTCTTATGGTATTCGATCAATTTCTTCTTGAATGTTGTCCTTTAGTTGCTGCAAGGTTTGGGGCTTATTCACATAAACTTTGTCTTTGAGATAGCCCCACAAGCCCCACCGTTCAAGTAAAAATGCGCTTCGTCGGTCATCATTAAATTTTTCATTTTGATCAACGAGATTTAAAACTGCTCTAGCATATTCCAAGCGCAATACGAAGTCCTCAGGATTTAGTTTTTGGACTAGTTGGATTTTGTAAGGGAAGAGGTGCAAATCGTGTTTTAAAATTCGCCGAAGAGCTGCAACTGGGAAGATCGTCTTCTCGTTGATGTCTCCGGATTTTCTTCGACGCTCTGTCGCACAGCATCAATATTTTCGGCCGATCTGCCAGTTCGAGGTCTGCCCGTACGTCTTGAATCTCCGACAGTCCCATATTCAGCAAAATTATTCACCAACGAACGAATGGTTGGACCCGTTGGAGCAGTTCTTACACCATAAAATCTTCTGTATGCACGTTGAGTATTAATTATCGAACGATGATTTCCAATGAAGAGAAAAACAACCTTAGTTCTTTGCGCAATTGTATAGCGTTCCATTTTTAAATATTCTCCCAAGTTTATTTTTTGAAATAGGAAAAAAGAAAAAGTTAAATACTCGCAAGCAAAGAAGTTACAATTGTTTTACATCATATAGTAACTTTAGCCGCACCCTGTATATGGTTCATTCGATAGGGCATTTTATGCTATTTATTTTTGGAATAAAATTTCCTTCAAATGTTGAGCTACACGTTGTTTAGTGTTAGAGTGAGACGTGATTATAGATGACTATATTATAGTTGCTCTGCTCTGCGATAACCTTAGGTTAGTGAAGAAGTTACTGAAATGCTGAAAAAAATGCCTGGACGTGTAGATCTACCAATTCTCCCCAAATTCAACAAACAATGTCTTATTTTTCGAAAAATTCCTAGCTTTATGCTCAATATTATTATATATTTTTTTAATATTTTTATATTGTTGTTTATATATTTTAAATTAAAAATCGTAATGTTTGCACAACAAATTAAATTTTTTAAATTATCGGTTGATTAGTCTAGAGGTATTTTTTCAAACAAAAATTCAAATCAAGTGTGGAATCTTTTATGTTCATTCGAAAGGACATTTATGCCATTTATTTTTTAAATATCATTTCCTTCAAATGCTTACCGCGACTAAGTATCAGCGTGCCCATTCGGAAGGTCCAATTTTGGCTGACTCGTTCGAGCATTTCGACGACGAGTTCATGACACCCATAATGTTGGCTTCAAACCCTTAATATAAGCTGATTTATCAGGGTAGGCTTTGGATTTTACGTGGCCCCAAAGAAACAAGTCTAAACTCGTGATATCACACGATCTAGGCGGCCAACTCACCGGTCAAATACGTGAAATAAGCTGCTTTTGAAATGACCTCTCAATAAATCCATTGTTTGAGCAGCAATTGGCATCGTTCTATTGAAATCAAATATCGTTACATGCTTCAATTTCAGGTAGCAAAAAGTTCGATATCAAGGCGCGATAGCTAGCACTACTAACGGTTACGTTCCGGCCATCATCATTTTTGAAAAAATATGGACCGATGATTTCACAAGCCCATTAACTGCACCAACCATGGTTTTCTCTGGGTATAATGGCAGCTCTAGAACCTCTTCTGGTTGCTCTTTAGCCCAAATGCGGATATTTTATTTATTAACGTTGCCGTTGAGCCAGAAAGGGGCCTTATCACTGAATAAACCTTTGTTCGAAAACAGCGGATCTTCTCGTTTTCTTATTTCCATAATTCAGTTGCACAATTCGGAGACGTTATTGCGGTGTTAGTCTTTCTAAGATAAAATGGCAAACATCACTGAAAAGGGAAAAAAATAAAGTTTAAGGCAACTCACGCGTAAACTCTGAAAAACTCCTATGGAAAAAATACCCCTATGGAGAAAAATAGATGGACAACCCTATATACTTATAAATGCCTCCAACGTCAAAATAATTAAAGTGATGTAAATGATGTAAATAAACAAGTTTTTGAAAACCTAATATCCTTGATCACATCGGTAATAGCGTTTGGGAGTTATGGTTCAAAAAGCTGAGACATATCATAAAAAAATCGCAAAAAATCCACAAACTAGAAAACTAATCACAGGAAAAAATTTTTTAAAATTAATTTTTGTGTTTAGAATGCCAAAATCTAAAGAAAAAAAATAATTATAGCTCTGAACCAGGAAAAAATCATATTACGTAAACTAGTGGTATTAGACCTGAAAGGTGGTTCTCAATACCACATCTTTAGAAAGGATTGTGCGCGTTTGTCACAGCTTAAATTGGTAGCTGCCAGAAAAGCCTTGGGTCTGGTCTCCCATTGAGGTCTTCCATCTCATTGGCGTTTGCCGTTCCATTGGGGGCTACCGTCCTATTAAAGTCTATTATAATATTGGGGTCAACCGTTCCTTTGGGGTTTGCCATTCCATCTTATCAGACCTCAACGTAGTTAAAACCCAATGACTTTAAACTGGAATCCATTTTTTTGTTTAGCAATAAATATTTTGCAAATGTTTGAATTAAATATTTCAATATTGCTGTCTCTGACAGTGATTGAAAACAGACTACTCTTAACAGATGTTGGTTATTTAAACTACATTTATATATTGTCTCCACGTGCGGGTTTCCATTTTTTTATTGTCTTTTGCATTTTAGCCATAAAACCGAATTTATAAAATATTCAAAATCATTTACTTGTGTTAACATTGTATGCGGTGCATGTTTAAAATATGTGTACTTAAGAACTCTTGTTCTTCTTCTATGGATTTCAATGCAAACGAAATGCATTGGCACGCTTCTGCTGGTGTTTGTTTGTGTTCGGTGCTAGAACATTTTTCAAAATCAATTTTTCATTTCAATGTTTCGTTGCTCCGAAACACTTCATTTAAGTTTAATCCTCCCCGCCTGCCCTCGTTTGCAAATACCATTCATTTTTTCTTCGATAGATCTGTTTTTTGCAGATACCCTGTTTCCAAAGTCATGCATACGAGTATGTTTTGCATATATAACATAGAAAATTCGGGCTTCTCACTATGCATTCTCTATGGTCCTCGCCAGCCCTCGTACGTTGGGGATGGAAGGGGCGGATGAAAAATAATGGCTCCAAGTGTTTTGTATAAATATCGTCATCACGTGTTCGAATAGTATTTCATTTGATATGCATGCAACAACACCAACTCCCAAATGTATGCTACACCAAAACGGGCAACTCTCTTGCTGGATGTATGTGCGTATGTATGTAGTAAGGATTCTATGTCTCTGTATGTGTGCTAGGTGGTTGGTGCGGTTGAATGATATTTGAAAAACGTTTTGTTATTTTATTTTATATACCAGCTTTTGTCTGTATGTGTGTGTGAGTGTTTGTATTTGGCAATCGAGGATTTTTTTTATATTCGTTTTATCTGCATATAAAATAAAATATTGATATATATTTGTTTGCGAACAGTGCACACATACATACAAGAAGAACAAACGAAACGCAGTATCGAATCGACGTAAAGCGAGATTGATAGATGGGCTTTGATACTTAGAGCAAATAAAAAATGAATTAAAGATAGATTAACAAAATTGAGAAGGAGAAAAATATACTTTCGATGCACGCCAAAAAGCAGCAATGATTATTTATTTTAAACTTCATTTGAAAAAATGCAGCAGACAAAATGAAATGCCAAAGAGATTAACTGCAATTTAAAGAACATTTGATAAAATACGGTGACATTGTGATTGTTTTTATTTAATGGTACATTTTAACAAACAAAGGGGTGAGTAAAGGATGACCTGCTGTAAGATTGGGTTCATTTGGTCCAATTTTTGTATCGATTCCTTTTGAGCTTTAATGTATATTGCCTTATAAAGTGTGGTTTTTTTCAGACACGTGGTTTTCAAGAAGAAATAAAATGCACATAATTTAATGTTATTGATGATCATTTAGCCTTTTTATAAGGATAAGTGTTTGCCATTATGTTTTAAACTTGATTTCGGACAATAACCCGCCGATAAATAAATTTCAGCCACCATTCCCAATTTTGCACCACTTTTTGCACCATTTAAGACCGTATGGCAGCAATAATGCGCCACATATACTTTCCAAGGCTTAATTGCGTAGGCAACTTCACATAACCCCACAAAAAGTAGTCCAGCGGTGTAAATTGCACGATCTTGGAGGCCTCAGACGTTTGCTTCAATGAATTGATTGTTTCGCTCGCTGTAGCGCCATCTTGTTGGAACCAAAGGCCGTGCACATCAAAATCCTCCAACTCAGGCACGAAAAAGTCATTAATAATGGCTCTATAGCGTTCAAAATGAGTGTAACATTATGGGCGGCTTTATTTTTAAAGAAATATGGACCAATGATTCCCACTTCACAAAGAGCACACCAAACAGTTAGGATGTAACGGGGTCTTAACAATGGCTTGAGGATTTGCATTACTCCAAATGCGACATTTTTGGTTATTAACGTACCCATTTAACCAAAATCGAACTTGATCGCTAGACAAAATTTTCTTGTAAAAAACAGGATAGGCGGCTATCTTCACAACAATTTGCAAACGTTGTTCCGAAGTAATTCTATTCATTATGAAATGGCAAACGAAACTGAGCATAAATCACAGCTATCAGAAAGACCAACTCAGAAAAAAGTGTGGCCAGATTGAAAAACCACACGTCTGAAATTATGCAACAGTGCAGTAATATGGAAGCATATGAAATTTCACGTTGCCAAATTAATGCTCAGCTAAACTATTTTAGTTTCTCATTTGACGTATCTTTATCAAAAAATATTTTTTTATTATACCCACTACACCGTATTACGGGACAATACTCGTATAACATAGCGAGGAAAGAAGAAAATACTCCGTTTTTACTTATACCAAACCATCTGATTTAGCAATGCTCGACAGCCCGTCCATCTACTGTTGTAATCAACGAGTTATAGCGTGATATTAGAGGAACCAGTTATGATTTTGATATACTTTAGTACCAATAATCGGTGGTGAGAACTGAAAAGTTCTTTATAGTATCTGAACCCTGCTTAGTTGGCTATTGTAACATACTATAGCTTATTCGAGCATCAAAAGATAAACCCTATAATATTTTATCAGTTCTAGTCCCAACAAACCCGTTGTTTTTGACGAAAACATATTTCGAAGTCATCAAAAAATTTTTTAAAAACAAAGATAAAATGGTTAGCCAATTTAAATTTCTTGCTTTAGACGCTCAATAAAAATATATGAACTATAAATAAACGAACTATAATTAAAAAAATATTTTCAGAATATAGAAACAGGCTTAACTGTTACTTAGTGACATTAATCAGACTTAATCAGATAGACCTCCATAGATAAACCTCCTTATTGTTCAAAACAACAAAAAACTGCTGACGACCCAGTTTTCCCGAGTTACTCTCACCCAACGAATAAATATTGTTATATACTAAAATATACCGGGTGGCCCAATGAGACCTAGTGATGTTAAACACGTATAACTCTTCTAAAAACGGGGTTTTTTTAAATGATTTATTTTTATATGTTAAAGACATTTTATGGAAATTTAACGTGACTATGTGTGAAATATGAAATCAGACAAATGACCACAATTTTGCTCGATACAGGCATTGGCTCTTTTTTGCGCATTTTGCATTACACGGCGTAATGTTTCTGGTTACAGGCGCCGTATTTCGTCTCGAATATTCAGCTTGAGCTATCCAAGTGTCTGTGGTTTGTTAACATACACTTTGTCTTTAAAATATCCCCATAAAAAATTGGGCGCAGTTAAATCTGGTAAACGAGGAGGCCTAGGGATATCTGATTTTTTTGAAATTAAGCGTTCGCCAAAAATTTCACGCAGCATGTGCATAGTTTGCCTAGCAGTATGCGTAGTGGCTCCATCTTTGCCGCAAAAAGTTGTCGATCATTGTTCTGTACGAAGCCCAGGAGACCGTTTCTGGCGTTTCATCCTCATTCTCAAAGAAATATGGGGCGATGATTTTTGTGGCAATAAAACCGCACCAAACAGTGCATCTGATTGGGTGTAATTGGGTGCTGATGTATTGCCCTTGGATTTTCGGAGCCCCACAACCTACAGTTGTATTTATTCACATAACCACTTAAATGGAAATGCGCTTCATCCGTCATCAAAAGATATTTTGTGTGGCTAATTGTGTAAAGCGAATAGCGAATTGTATCCGTTGTAAGGGGTCTTGCGGTAGAAGCTGTTGCACACTTTGAACTTTGTATGGGTACATCTTAAGATCCAACTTTAATATTCTCTGTAATGTTGTTCTGGGTATACCCAATTGGGTGGAACGGCGCCGAGTTGAGACAGATGGATCATTTGCAACACTCTGCTGCACAGCTTCCACGTTCTCTTCAGTACGAATATTTCGATGAGCACCTCTTCCTGGAAGGTCGACAACTGAACCCAGTTCCTCAAAACGGCGAACTAAACACACTCAGAATAAAAGTATGGTTGGGGTAACAATATTCGAAGAGCATCATACTATTGTTGGTTATATGGTTGTGGCACAAGAATATTATGATCATCACAACAATAGTATGGTTCACACACAACCAAACTATGATCCCCATAACAATATTATGGTCCTCACAACAATAGAATTATTCACACACAACCATACTATGCTTCCCACAACCATATTTTTATTCACATTCAACCATACTATGATCCCCACAACCATATTATGATCCTCATAACCATAGTATGACTTACACACAATCATACTATGGTCCCAAATTTTTTTGTAAAGATTGGGTTCATTTAACAATAGAGAATTTTATTAAGTAAGTTATGTAATAATAGGAGTGATTTATTAAACAGTAAAAAAAAAATATTTATTTTAAATTATTCAGTTAAACTAATTCGAAGTTTGTTTCGAAAAAAATTAATTACTTTTACTATTATTGCGTAAGATTCGTAAAAATAACATTGTCAAAATAAAAAAGCACAATTTTGCCGGTATGATTGCCGTAATCATGTTATTGTAAACATAAACAATACTTTTGTTCCTCCAACCGTATTTATATTGTTGATACAACCATATTTTTGTTTTTAAATTTGGCAACAATACTATTGTTACATTTCAACAATATTAATATTGCCGCAATAATACTATTGTCAAAATGAAATTCAAAAAACAATACTATGGTTGCGACAACCATACTTTTAATGCAGATAACATACTATTGTTGCCGTGACCATATAGTAACCATATCTTTTCTCTGCGTGCATGTAATCATGGAAGATGTGGGCGCTGATCTGACGTTAAAAAAGCGGCGATAATTTCGCTGCGTCAGAACAGTTGATCGTTTAAAAGAATAATACAAATCGATAATTTTAATACGTTGTTGTGGACTGTACGTATTCACTTTAAATTTCCAAGAGCTCAGTTATAAAAGAAAAAATAAATTATGTTAAAAAATAAAAAAGTTATTTGTGTTTCACATCAGCTGGTCTTATTTGGGCCACCCTGTATAAGTACTTAAATTAATTCTTTTCAGATTGGAGCATCATTGCAATTCTTCTCAATACAGCTATCCAAAGACGTATTTACTTTACTGCTCATTTAACCCATTGCAAGGTGGTAAAATATTACATTTTTCAAAAAGTATATATAGGATGATCCATCTAGAGGTATTTTTTCAGAACAAAAAAAATATAAAAATTCAAATCAAGTATGGAATCTTTATTGGTAACTTGAAAGGGCATTTTATGGCATTTATTTTTTGAAAATAATTTCCTTCAAATGTTGTCGACTGTATTATTGAAATGTGCGTTCGGTGAGAAACGGGAAGATCCGCTGTTCTCAACCAAAATTTTGTTCCGTGATGAGGCCCATTTCTAGCTCAACGGCAAGGTCAATAAACAAAATTGCCGCATTTTGGCTGAAGAGCAACAAGAAGAGGTTCAAGAGGTGTCATTTTATCCAGAGAAAACAACGGTTTAACGCGGTTTATAAACTGGTGGAATCATCGGTGCATATTTTTTCAAAAATGAGGATGGCCGGAACGTAACCGTGATTGATGCTCGCTATCGCGCCATGATTTCGATCTTTATGCTATCTGAATTTTAAGCTCGTTATCTTAACGACACTTTGTTTCAACAGGACGGTGCCACTTGCCATACAGCTGCTCAAACATTGGATCTATTGAGAGGTCATTTAGAAAAGCAGTTTATTACACGTTTTGGACATGTGAGTTGGCCGCCTAGATAGAGTGATATCACACCTTTAGATATTTTTCATTGAGGTTACGTAAAGTCCAAAGTCCAAGCTGACAAATAAGCTACGATTCAGGTTTTGGAAGCCAACATTACGCGTTTCATTAAAGCCATGCCGGTCGAAATGCTCGAACGAATTATCCAAAATTGGACCCTCAGAATGGGAACCCTGAGGCGTAGTTGCGGCGAACATATGAAGGAAATTATATTCAAAAAATTAGTGCCATAAAATGTCATCTCAAATCGCCAATAAAAATTCCACACTTCATTTGAATTGTTATATTTTTTAGTTCTGTAAAAATACCTCTAGATGTTTTACCCAATTTAACTAACAATCTTTAACAACAACAAATACATGTACAAATTCAGTTCAACTTATCATCTTATTCTCTTGAGATTACCAATACTTGTTTTCTTCAACCCAACCAACATTCGGATCGCAAACGATTCGGTTGCGGCAACAAATATGTTCTATGTATGAGGAATTATTGTCAAAAAATCAGGAGAATAAATCATTCATCGGAAATGGGATTATTTCCCATCACTGATTTGAAACTCTGCTTTTTTATAAAACGCATATTTATTGTCCTGCAGACGCGACAAGTCTTCTGCGCAGTGTTAATAACACTGCTATACCATAAAACACATATCGTGCAGAAGCAACAAGTCTCCTGTATATCAGCGCAGGGTATTATCCCTCAAGGGTCAATATTTTATTTAAAAATAAATTATGTGTGCGTTTTTTTTAATACGAGTATGTTTAAACTCGTATAAAGCGGTTTAACCGGTCTCCTGGATTTGTTAATTATTTAGTAAACCGATAAAACAATCGTTTTTTTTTTAATTTGGAATGTTAAAAAGACTTTTGAAATATCCATTGCGATGTTACAAAAAAATCTTTAAACAATAGAACAGACTGCTATATGTATTTCTGGCCTAATAATGAAAGTGCGAATATTTATTATTAACATGGTTTTATTGTTTTTCAAAGTATTCTCCAGCATGATTTATACACTTTTGCATGCGCTCAAAACTATTGTGGAAGCACTTTTTCCACTCCGATTGAGACACCTCCAAAACATGGTTTTTGAACGCTTTAACAGCATCTTCTGGCGACAAAAATCATTGACCACGCATTTTTTTGATGTGCGGGTATAAAAAGAAGTCATTGGGTGCCAAGTCAGGGCTGTACGGCGGATGACCCATTAATTCGACGTTTTGACTGGTCAAGAAGGCGCTGGTTGGAGCCGATGTGTGAAAGCTCGCATTGTCATGATGCACAATGATTCTTCTTCTCTTTTTAGTTTTTCGAATTTCTCCAAAGATGTCAGGCAAACAAATTATGGTGTACTACTCAGAATTGAACGTCCTACGTTGCTCAAGAGGAACAGTCGCCACTTGACTAGTTTTGCCGAAGAAACAAGCGACCATTTGCCTCGAAGTGCTTCTTCCACAAACAACTTTTGTTGGATTTGGCTCGTCTACGAAGACCCACACGGTCGATTGCTGTTTTGTTTCGGACTCATACGCATAGATCCATGATTCGTCATCTGTGACGATCTCATCTTTCGAAGCACTACGATCGTATTTTTTCAAAATGTCTTTGCACCAATCGACACGAGCCTTTTTTTAAGCGGGGTAATCCTACGAGAACAAACCTTTTTTACGGCCAGGTGTTCATGCAATATTGAATGTATGCTGCTGGAAGAAATGCCCAAGGATGCCTCTATCTCACGGTATGCCACATGACGATCTTGCATTATCAGTTCACGCACGGCATCAATGTTCTCTGCACGCAGAGAAAAAACATGGTTAATGCATGGTCACGGCAATAATAATATGTTCTCCGCAATAAAAGTATGTTCGTCGCAACTATAACATTGTTAACTGAATTTAGTTTTAAATTGCTGCAATATTAATATTGTTGAAATGTAACAATAGTATTATTACCAAATTTAAAAATGAAAGTATGGTTATGACAACTATATAATTATTGTTGGTGCCACAAAAGTATTGTGTTTTGTGTTTTATGTTAACAATAATATGATTACGGAAATCATAATGTATGATTGTAATTTTTCTTCATTTAAATATGCTTTTTAGAATAAATGTTATTGGTAAGGATTTAATGCAATAATAGTACTTCTTTTATAGAATTTGAAATTTTTTAAACAAGCTGCTTTGGCTTTATTTAACTGAAATATTTTTAATAAAAACGCTTACGTTTATTTAAACTTATTTTTTCCACTGTGAAATAAATCACTCCTGTTATTTTGAATTTAATTTTTTTTGAATCATTTTCATAATTCAAATCTATTGTCGACAACTTTAACAAATTCTAATGAATTATATTGGGGATCAAGGTACAATTGAGCATGATCATACTATGGTTGTAGGGATCATAACATGGTTGCGTGTGAATCATGTTATGGTTGAGAGGATCGTTCTATGATTGTATGTGAAACATACTATGTTTGTGGGGATCATACTATGGTTGTGGAGATCATAGTATGGTTGAGTGTGAATCATATTATTGTTGTGAGGATCATAGTATAGTTTTATTTAAATCATACTACTGTTGTGAGTATCATAATATTGTTGTACCACAACCATATACCCAACAATAGTATTATCCTCTTCGAATATTATCACCACAACCATACTTTTTTTCTGCGTGTGGCACAACGGCTGTTTTTGGACGACCTTCACGACCTTCGTCTTTGAGCGAGCGTCGGCCACGATTGAATTCAATAAACCAGTTTTTCGCAGTGCTATAGGAAGGTGCTTCATCGCGATATAAGTTCATCAATGCACTCTTGTCGTGATAATCCACGTCGACATTTGTGAAAAATGATCGCACGAAAACGTTCACGAGTTAATTATATTTTTTGATCAAATTGATTTTTTCAAGTCACTGTAAACAACACAAATGATGGTCGTACGTCAAAAATGGTCGTGCGTCAAAACGTTTATGCTACAAAATGTCAAACTTTCCAATGGAATTGTCAGACGGCGTTAGGCAACACTTAGTGTTGCAAAGGCCAGAAATATATATAGCAACCCTCGTTATTATCCAACTGCCGTTCATTTGTCTCTACAACAGCGATAGTCAACCTGTACTATGAAATTTTGCGATTGTGTGCGTTCTATGCATTTTCGCTCTCACTACGAACGGGTTTCATCACAAAAACCCAATTCAAAATTTTAAATCTCCAATGGCAAACTTGATTTTAGTTATTAGTAGTGTTTTGATTAAGAATCGATAACTAAGACTGAACCGCAATATTTAATTCACCTTTTAAGAAAAATTCTAATTATTAAACATATCTTATAAAATTATTTTTCGGCTTGAGGTCATTTATTTAAACTCTTTGTTCTATGTGTCCAGTTGACAGCGATAATCAGACGGACGACATTATTTTGTTAATTGACAACCCCTGAAAATGATTGACGAAGTCAATCGAAATATTGGGATAGAACAACGAGATCTCAAGCCGAAAAATAATTTTATAAAATAACAATACCAAAGGTCAACTATTCACTTACAACATATTAAACAAATCTATAAAAAAAAGAACTGCTGTACTCGATTCAAGCAAGAACATTTTAGAAAAATTCTACAAATTATTTTTTTAAATATTTTTAAGGAATTGAATACAGCAGTGCTGTTCCTACTTAAATGATCAAAATTGGCTATTTTTGTTGTTAACAAACGACTTTAATATTGCGGTTTTGATATCCACTGCGTAACCAAGAACACCACTAGTATTTATAGAATTTAATCATTAAATATTTCAAAAACAGCAGAAATTTACTTTTCTTTCTGGATTTGAAATAGAAAAAAAAACTTAATAAGTTTTATTTTAAGTAAATAAATAAAATATTTATTCTATCCTTTATTAAAAAAATAAAAATAAATATTTGTTTTATCTAAAACTTCAAAACTGAATATTTATTTTATTTTTAATGTGTGGAGAAAAATAAAATAAATTCATTTAATATTATTATTAATAATATGGGTTTCTCTTGCATCACCAGTGATACTTCCGTATTTCTTTTGAAATGCGTAAAAGTGCATTTGTATGCAATGTTTTCTCATACGTGACAACGCATATTAACAAAACAATAATTCCAGTTGGCCAAAATAATTTTCTGAAAATAAAAAAAATGTAATTAATATTGTTCATCGATCTTAACGGCAAGGACACATTTTTTTAAACAACAAGCGATAATACAGCCTGCCTTGTTTATGCTGTTGGTTATCTGCAATATTTGTGCACAGAAATCAGAAATTCACTGTTCCCTCATTATGCCTTTTCTATACTTTACATCAACCCTAATTAATATTAATCATACGCCAAGGTTTCTTGAAAACAACCTGCGTACGACTTACTTTCTATAAGTATTTGAATCTTTGACCTTAATCGTTATGCTGAATTTAAAATCACTTTAAATGAGTCAATCACATTTTGATTGGGATATGACAACAAAAGACAGAAAATACTTAACCACTTTGTGTTTTTAAAACAATTAAATCTACATATTTTTAGATCTTGATTAATCGAACGCTTTGTTGTCCATGTAATGTTCCGAATTAATATTAAAAATTCGCCAAGGCTAATGAAATAAAACATCTTTACGGTGTCAGTTTTGGACGAATCTTGCTACCATTCAAAAATACCGGAACTAAGGCCGTAGTGAGTTCTCTAATAGCACTAAAATTTGAATTAATATTAATCATACGCGCTGAGCTGTTGCTCAAAGCATTTCTTTCAAAAAATACTTCCTTTGAAAAAAACCTTAAAATTTTGTTTTTTGTTATTTTTGTTTTCTGTTTAAATCACCTTCTAGCCAAACACCGAAGGGCATTATCTTACCCGAGAGAAAAGGAAAAAATGTAAAAAATTAACATCATTATTCATCATATTACGAGAATAACCGCCGCTGTGTTTATGAACTCGGCGCTTAATATTTCATCATATTGTTTAGATGTATTTGGCCTTATTCTTTGCCAGGATGCTCTAAACATATTGTCTGTTGAGTTCCGGCGCGATTTTTTTTTGGGTTTTATTCTTTGTGTTATCCTATTGTAACCTTCAAACGAAAACAATATGTTCCGCCTTTCTTTAAGACTTCCTTGTCATATGTCTTAAGCTCGGTGGCCTGCGCACACGGATGGCAGAGCTGGACCAGAGAAGGCATTCTTTCCTTGGCGTTTGCTTTAAGAAATGATTTACATGTGTCGGTAAACATTTATCATGGGGATACTCTGCTGTTTTGCTTCCTTTTTGCATTTGATGGCCATCTTTAAATATTTTCTCATACTAATGTTTTATGTTTCTTTTTTTTTTGCTCCACTTTCATTCGTTGAACCTTTTTATGGGTGTTATATTTACTTTTTTGATTTAATGCTCAGCGAAACATGCGCCGCCTGGGGAAGGGAGCTGGCCGGGCAATTTTCTCCTTCAACACAGCAGGTAATTTTTATAATATATCATCGCTGGGGATTTGCAATTTTAAATCCAGGAAGTCTAAAAGAAATTTCTTTAAACTTTAAGGGGAAATATTCGAATACTCAAAGTTAAAGTAGAAGTTATTTGGTATTTGTGATGCCACCTACTGTTTGGGGCGGGAGGGAAAACGTTGATATTGAAGTACATTTTTTAAGGGTGTATCTGAATGGTGGAGAGGGATAGAAATGGTCTTACATTGCAATGTAACCTTCCTGTGTGCTGAGCAGCATCAAAGTGAAAATATTAGACTACTCGTACATCGGTAAGAATTAAAAACCTTAATGCTGATATGTATAATTTGAGGAGAATGTGAAGGAAGTGTGTGTAAATATACCTATAGAATATATGTTGATCCATATAAGGTAGATCAAGAAAAGATTTTGGCATATTAAAAAAATTATTTCCCAGCTGATTTCCAAGATATGCTAAGATTTGTAAATAAGCAGTCGTGGCTTAAAGGCGTTTACCTGACAAATTTGTAGTTAACTATCCGAATGGACTCCGACACAACTGTAAAACGAATGATTCGCATGTCAAACTTCAAGCTGAATACGGTTATAAGGGATTCTAAGATTATCTTATCTATGATTACAGTAACATTCAGATGGACCACCGATTACGTCAATACTGTCATAAAAAATTCTTATAGCACCTTACATTCTCCAAAATTGTTGGTAGTCGCAAACAAGCACTTGACATAGGCAAATGGCTCATCTTGATCTACCTAAGGGTCACTTATTATTAAAAATTAACATAAATAAAGCAGATCCTAAAAATAAAAATGTGTTTTGACCTATATCAATAAGAGGCTAAATAAATATTAAAATTTTAGCTTATGTTTTTCTAAGTTAATTAGCTGCCGGTTGCTTTAATCAAAATTAAATTATTTTGGGCTAACCGATCTGACATCAGAAATGGTCTTTATCTTAAACTTATAAAAACATAGCCTGATAATAAATTATTTCAGTAGGACTCATACCTGACCCACGTTTGGAGAAAAATTAAAGTTTCCATGTGATGGCTTTATAAACATGGTTATTTCACATGTCTGGTTTCAAGAGAAATAAAACTAATATAATTTAATGTTATGGCCAATAATGTAGATTTATTATAAAGACAAGGGTTTTCCTTTATGTTCTTAAAATGGTTTCGGGCAATTGACAGCCGTATTAATTCTAGCAGCCGTATTTATTCCGGCTCGAATTAATTCCAGCCGAGAGGCCCGATTTTCGACCAGATAACGCGCCGAATATTATCTTCCAAGGCGTTAATCGTATCAGGCTAATCTGCGTAGACAAGCGACTTCACATAACCCTACAAAAAATAGTCCAGCAGTGTTAAATCGCAAGATCTTGGAATCCACGCTATAGGACCACGACACGAGGTAATGCGCTCACCAAAAGTTTCCTTCATTAAATTGATTGTTTCGTTGGCTGTAGGAACCAAAGGTCGCCCACGTCAACATCCTCCAATTCTGGTACAAAAAAGTCATTATTTATGACTCTGTTCCGTTCCCCATTGACTGTAACATTTGACCCATAACTGTCCTGCTTCGAATTGGTACCGGCGGAATCAATCCAATGGGGCGTTGGCCGTCGCATTGTTACGGCCCCAGTGTGATGGTACACTGTGGTTCAGGCTGTCGTGGCGATAATCACATAAAACTCGGCGACTCTGACTGTAACATTATGACGGTTTCATTTTTAAAGAAATATGGGCCAATGGTGCCCTCTGTCCATTCAGCACACCGAACAGTGTCTTTTTGTTGATGTGACGACGTTTCAACAATGGCTTGTGGATATTCATAACTCCTAATGCGACAATTTAGATTTTTAACGTACCCATTCAATCAGCTTCAGCACTGAACAACATTTTCTTAAAAAAAAACAGAATCGGTGGCCATCTCGTTTTGGGCCAATTCACCAGGATTTGCAAACGTTGTTCCAGAGTAGGTCTATTTATTATAAAAAGACAAACCAAACTGAGCATAAATCAAGTAACAGCTGTCAAATAGACCAACTCCGAAAAGAGTGTGGCCAGATTGAAAACCGCACGGCTTAAAAAAACACCTTTGTAATCTAACCATAATGCTCGATGTTAACTGTTGGTCGCAGACGAAGAAAAACCTATGCTTGGGATAACAATATTCGAAGAGCATCGTAATTATTGTTGGATATATGGTAGTGGTACAACAATATTATGATCCTTACAACAATAGTATAGTTTATATACAACCATTTTATGATCCAAAAAAGCATGTATGATTTATACACAACCATGCTATGATCCCCACAATCAAAGTATGATCCTACTTAAATATACTATGATCCCCAAAATTATTGTGTTAAGTTGCCAACAATAAAGATTTTCATTAAATTAATTATCTCAAAATACATTAAATTCAAAACAATAGGAGTAGTTTATTTAAGAGTTTTTATTAAAATATTTCATTAAAAATATTTCAGTTAAATAAATAGAAGGCAGTTTTGTTTGAAACATTTTATAAAACAAATATTTTTGCATAAGATTCGTAAGAATAACATTGGCCTTAAAACCATATTCATTAGAGCGCCCATGAAATACATAGAAAAATGAAAATGTGCTAGTTTTTCCTCTCCCCGCTCATTTTCTAGTATATAAGTATTGGGCATCAAAAATAATATCCGTGCAAAATTTTTTTTAATCGGATGGCCAGTCCGTCACGTTTATAGACAGAATTACTAATTTACATTTGAAAAAAATTTTGACTCAAATTTTAAGTTTGACCTCTGAAAACACCACGAAGGGTCATGGCTAGGTCACAAATTGTGTAAGAGAAAAATAGTGCCTATATATTTGCAACACAAATACTTAAGGTGAATTTTCGACAGTCGTCTGGCTTACGAGTTATAGCTCACCAAAGCTTCCAAACAATTTTACTCCATTTTTAAGGCTAAAAGCCGTGACGGACTGGCCGGTTTCCATCCGATTGAAAAAAAATTGCACGGATATACTAGAAAATGACGGGGACCGGTAAAAATAACGCCTTTTGTTTTACGGGCGCTCTAATATTCATATTAAGAAAAATTACATTCATACAGCATGATTGCCTTTATCATATTATGGTTAACATCAAAACGAAAAAAAAGAATACCTTTGTCGGTTCAACAACACTTACATTTTTCAATTTGGCAATAATGGTATTGTTACATTTCAACAATATTAATATTACCTCAACCATACGACGAACGAACTTTTATTAGGAAGATCATATTATTGTTGCCGCAACTACTTAGTAACCATATTTATTCTCTGCCTGCACCTTAACGTCCAGTTTTAAGCCCAACCATGGAGAGGTACACAATAGAGCAGCGCGTTAAGATTGTTAAAGTGTTTTACAAAAATAGTCGTTCAAAGCAAAATTTATTTGGCGCACTTCGTGATTTTGGAAAAACCTAGTCTGTAGGAAAAGTGGAAACATCTGTGCATTCCCACCCAGCGCCCAGAGTTGTCAACCTCAGCTTGTAGTCGTGGCTAACAATTGAATATCTCACAAACTTCACTGATGCGAATTTTTAATAAATATTTGATTTTATACGCTTACAAGGTTTAATTGACTCATTAGCTGAAGCCTACTTCAAGAGTCGTCAAAATACCGAATGGTTGGTAGAACAGACAGAAGGGACTAGTGACTTTACAAAGAAAATCATCTTCAGCGACGAGGCATACTTTCACCTCATATGATTCGTTAAAAAGAAAAAAATGCAGCATTTGCCCAAATAGAATCGAAGAGTGATTGTTGAAAAGCCGATACGTCAAAATCAAAATGAGTGACTGTTTGAAGCGGTTTATGGGCTGGCGGGATCATCAGGCTTTACTTCCTCGAACATGAGGTTATCCAAGCAGTTACAGTGCATGTTGTTCACTATCGCGAGATAATAACGGACTTATTGTGGCCAGAAGTTGAGGATATGGACCTTGCCGATATGTGGTTTCAACAGGATGGTGTCGCTTGCCACACAACCGACATAACAATGACTCTTTTGCGCTAGAAATTCAATGGCCGTGTTATCTTACTTATTAGGGACATAAATGCTGTTACACACGTTTTAAGCTGTAAAATAAAAAGTACTGAATGTTTTTAGACCAAATATTTTTTAATATATTTATTGATCTACTTATTCGAAATGTCTGCCTTTTGCCCTTACACACGCCTTAAGTCGCACTAGCCAATCGTCAATAGCTGCACGAACCTCGTCCATTGGAAAATTGGCCACAGCTCGGACCAAAGCAGTCTTGAGAGATCCAATGTTGGAATATCTTTTGTGACAAACCTTGTCCTCTAAAACCGTTTACAATTTGTAATCCAATGGGTTCAAATCTGGACTGCCTGAGGGCCATTCTTCAGAGAAAATGAACGCTGGCAAATTGTTTCGAAGTCAGGCCTGTGAAGTTTTATGGAACGGCGCAGAATCCTGCTGGAAAGTCCATGGCACGTTTTGGAACAGGGAATTGTTAAGAGGATTCACAACAGCTTCCAAAACGGTTTCTTGGTAAACTTTGGCCGATGTTTCGACTCCTTGTTAGCAGAAATGCAGGTCAATGACCCCATCGTATTGGATTTCTTTCTTTGGGGTTATTTGCAATAAACATTGTGCGCCAATAAGCCAAGACCGTCTCAAGATCTAAAGAAGAATTTAGTTCGGCACATTAACGACATTAAACCTCCATTATGTCTCAGAGTCTTTGAAAATATGGAGCATCTGATAGAGGTAGAATATCGAAGCCGTGGCAAGCATTAGACCGATATTTAGTTTCACACATAACTTAACCCTTTATCATAATAAAAAATATAGAGATAATTCTTTAAAATATTTTTGTTTTATTTCCAATTAACGCACGATTTTACTTGTACCACCCTTTATTATCGACCTGTTCTTTGATTTCCATCATAGCTGTGCAGAAGAACGTCGCTCATTTGCAGCAGACATTGATCCCAGATTAATTAAAATAAGAAACATGAAGATTGTCCTTTTTAATTCCAGGTTTTACTAACAATTTTAGTACCCTTCTCCATCCTGAATGTCTCGTTTAGACAACTTAGCTTTATCTGTATAATGGTTAGAGCTTAATGAAACGATATAGGGGTCATCCTTTATAAAAAATCAATTCTAACAGTCCAATCTCAGTTCTACGAAGTTTTTTAAAAATGCATAAAACGCTGTAACACAGATAGTTTTGAATGCATTTTTAAGCATTTGTATTTAGTTTTTATTTATCATACGCTCCGTAGTACAAGAAACAGTCAGATCTAATATTAATCATACGCAAAATTTGTTGACATATAAAATGCTTCAAACCTTTTGCACATATTGGGAGATATGTGTCCCACTGAATGTCCATAGGGCCCTAAAATCTACAATTTTCAATTTAAATTGATCAAATAGGTCCCATTTGGGTTTTTTATGAGTTTTGTTACGATAGAGGAAAGTTTTCTATAGGTTGCAGATGATGTCAGCTGTAAATTCGAGGACATATATATATATATATATATATATATATATATATATATATATATATATATATATATATATATATATATATATATATATATATATATATATATATATATATATATATATATATATATATATATATATATATATATATATATATATATATATATATATATATATATATATATATATATATATATATATATATATATATATATATATATATATATATATATATTAAGGTGGACCTTGAAATGAAATTTTTGCGATATTTTGGTAGATGAGGGCTCTATTCCGTGCCTTTTTGAAAAAAAATGACAATGCGGAAAAAAAAAATTAAAAAAAAAAAAAATTAGGGGTTGCGCACGAGCCGAGAAAAAGGTCCACTTTGCCAAAATTAGGGGGGAAATTGCCATAGGTCATCAGGGGTCACCCGTAGGGGGGAAGAATGTATGGCCGACCCCATTAACTTTTTACCGCCAACATTTTCCCCCAAGACACCCACCCCCTATCTCCTCCCCTTAGGGGGGTCACCATACAAAAATGGAGGTTGCTCAGTATTTTCGAAAAACACCATAGGTCATCAGGGGTCACCCCTAGGGGGGCAAAATATATGACCGATCCCCATTAACTTTTCATCCCCAACATCTTTTCCGAACAAACTTACCCTCTATCTCCACTCCTTGAGGGACTCCCCATACAAAAATACTGAAAATCTATGTATTTACAGTTGCACAATATCGAGATTTTTTTGATTTTTTTACAGAAATTCCACCAATATTCAAGAGTGGTCATTGTTTGGAAAGTCTTGAAAAATTTGAAACGCACACGTAGCAGATGCCCCCATTCATAAAAGTTAAGATGACAACACAAATTAGATCGCGCGACGATATTTTTTTGATTGGTTGTCCAAGCATGAATATTACGGGGAACAAATTACCGTCGAAGAAGCAAGTGCTAAGAATGCATTTCTTCAACATTCGCAAACGAAACATGTCGAAGAAAAATAGTGCGGTTATAGTCG
This sequence comes from Hydrotaea diabolus, assembly GCA_963513945.1. Classification (NCBI taxonomy): domain Eukaryota; kingdom Metazoa; phylum Arthropoda; class Insecta; order Diptera; family Muscidae; genus Hydrotaea; species Hydrotaea diabolus. The sequence goes on along the minus strand of OY740717.1, from coordinate 46,104,869 downwards.
CGGACGCAGTGATGATTTTTTGGCGCCAAGCAGCTATTCCGACGAAAGCCAGAGGAGATGTTACAAGAAAAATAGCTGCGCTGCACGATGAGTGGGATGCTTTAAGAAAGTCATCTCACAGAAAGACTGAGTCCACTAGAGAAAAAGAGAATAAGTTTTCTGATAGCTTGGATAATCTTTTCGACATCGCACACGCCAACGCCCTTGAGAAAATGACAAATACCGAAGACATTGAGTTTCTGCTAAAGCAAAGAGAAGATGGCCGGCCAGGAACTATGGGAGGTGTGGACGCTACTGATACTCGAACGAGGAAAAGAAAAGCTGAGCGCGAAGAACAAGAAGAGTTGCGACGCAAACGTGCAACGGAATCTAGTAGAGATCAGTTCGCTAAAGGCGGTAAGCTATTTCGCGCTTTGTGTGTTCGTCCAATGTTTATATTCAAATAAATTTTCAAGCAGAGATTCAAGCGATGATAATGGGAGACTGGACGAAAACTTCCCGGCAGAAGCTGGCCCATCAAATGTTGGTGACAGAAGAGGTTACAAACAATGTTTTACTGAACGAGTCCTATCAGCTTTGGACAAGTGCAAAGTGACTGACCGAGACGCGGTCGGCATTATGATAGCGGCGGCAGAAGCATTTGGACGCGATCCTCAACAATACACAATAAACCGTACGTCGCTTCGGAGATGTCGGCGTTCAAATCGAGAGAACATGCTGAGTTATGTGAAAGACAATCCAGAAGTAAGATCGCATAGATTTATTTGCTCTCATTCAGAATTCTTATTCTTCAACGCGTTTCATTTATCTCCAGCTTGTCGCAGCTAAATCCTTCGTAGTCCATTGGGATGGCAAAATGCTTTTGGATTTTGTGGGTACAAAGAAGGTGGACCGTCTACCGGTAATTGTCTCGTACGGAGAAAAAGAACAACTTCTTGGAGTTCCCAAAGTAGAAGATGGGAAAGGAAAAGGCCGGAGAATAGCACATGCCGTTTATCAACTGTTGGCATCTTGGCATATGACACATCGAATACAAGGACTTTCTTTCGACACGACATCAACGAACAGTGGCCCATTCTCCGGAGCCGCAGTTGCTCTTGAGCGGCTGTTGGAGAGAGAAATCTTATATTTACCTTGCAGACACCACGTATACGAACTGGTGCTAAGGGAAGTTTTTGAGACAAAAATGGGAAAGACCAGTGCACCAGGCGTTCCTTGCTTTGACCGTTTCAAACAGGAATGGGACGCTGTAAAGGTTAAACCATTCCATTCTGGCTTTATAGACGATCAAGTCGTCAGAAAAATTCCTGTGGCAATGCAAGTCGGCATAAAGGAGTTTTGCTTAGATCAATTGAAGGAGAAACACCCTCGCGATGACTACAAAGAAATGCTACAATTAATTCTTTTGTTTCTGGGTGAAAAACTTGAGAATTACCATTTCCGACCTCCAGGACCCGTTTCCCATGCTCGATGGATGGCAAAAGCCATTTACAGCCTCAAGATGTTTTTGTTTCGGAGAACTTTTCACTTATCTGTATGTGAATTGAATGGTATTCGACACGTTTGTATTTTTGTGGTGCGACTTTACGTCAAGGCATGGTTTGGTTCTTCTCGAGCAGCTGAGGCGCCGAATCAAGATTGGAAGTTTTTGAAGGACATCGTCGAGTACAAGTCCGTTGACCAGGATTTAGAAAAGAAATTTATCGGTCACCTATGGTATCTCGCCGATGAGCACATAGCCCTTGCCTTTTTCGATGACAAGGTTTCAAATGAGTTGAAGGCCAAAATGGCCCAAGCATTGCTAGAAAATGAGAATGACGAAGGTGAAGAAGATGAAGAAGACGAAGAAGGTGAAGAAGATGAAGAAGACGACCCGGTTCCCCCAGCTCCTCGAGTCGTAATCAAAAGCACCAGCGTTAAAAAAATCGAGGTGAAATTCAAAGATGTGAATGAGGAATTCTTGGCTAAAGACTTGAGCAACTTCGTCTCTCATAATACCAAAAATTTATTTGTACGATTTGGAATATCGCAAGATTTCGTTCTTGCAAATCCAGCAACCTGGAAATCTCGCGCAGACTATCAAGAAGGTCATAGAATTGTAAATAACTTGCGCGTTGTGAACGACACTGCCGAAAGAGGAGTAAAAATGATACAAGATTATAATAGAATACTGTGTCAAGGCGAAGAAGAGAAACAGTATTTACTACATGTTATCGATTCTTACCGCAAGAAATACCCATCAGCGAACAAAAATATGTTAATTTGACTATATTATATTAAAAGTGCTTAGTAGTACTACTCAATTACAGCTTCTTTTATTTTTGTATGGGGAGTCCCTCAAGGAGTGGAGATAGAGGGTAAGTTTGTTCGGAAAAGATGTTGGGGATGAAAAGTTAATGGGGGTCGGTCATATATTTTGTCCCCCTAGGGGTGACCCCTGATGACCTATGGTGTTTTTCGAAAATACTGAGCAACCTCCATTTTTGTATGGTGACCCCCCTAAGGGGAGGAGATAGGGGGTGGGTGTCTTGGGGGAAAATGTTGGCGGTAAAAAGTTAATGGGGGTCGGCCATACATTCTTCCCCCCTACGGGTGACCCCTGATGACCTATGGCAATTTCCCCCCTAATTTTGGCAAAGTGGACCTTTTTCTCGGCTCGTGCGCAACCCCTAATTTTTTTTTTTTTTAATTTTTTTTTTCCGCATTGTCATTTTTTTTCAAAAAGGCACGGAATAGAGCCCTCATCTACCAAAATATCGACACAAGGTCCACCCTAATATATATATATATATATATATATATATATGAGGTTGCGTCGTAAAAAGAAACCATTTCTTGAATTTTTAGTTCAGCTAGCAGAAGGTCTCATTGCGGAAGGACGACCAACGGTCTTCAGAAGAAGCCTTTCAAAAGGTGGTTAACATTGCAAAGGAAGAACATTTTTGAACAATCTTCTAGTCATATACCAATGGAGGAAACTTCGTGAAGTCTGTGCACAGGTAGCCAAATAAAAGAGAATTAAAAAGCGCACTAAACATTGTGTAAAGAATGACAACGTCCTTTGTGCAAGGAGTGATTCGCACCATTTCATCAAGAGTTTAAAATTTTTGTCTTTTCTTTTTTAAGTTCATAAAATTAATTCCTAAAAATGAATAAAAACACATAACATTTGAAATAAAATAATATATTTTTAATTGATCTGCTCGCATGTAAGGGACTGATGAGACATATATGTCCCACCCCCCTAATCTTGTTCAGGACTGTTCTACCGGGTGATCCATCTAGAGGTATTTTTTCAGAACAAAAAAAAAATATAAAAACTCAAATCAAGTGTGGAATCTTTATTGGTAATTTAAAAGGAGATTTTATAGGATAAATTTAGAAATAATTATCTTCAATGTTGGCGACTTACTATGGAAATGAGCGTTCGGCGAAAGGAACGGGAAGATCCGCTGTTTTCGACTAAAATTTAGTTCAGTGATGAGGTCCATTTCTGGCTCAACGGCAAAGTCAAGAAACAAAATTGCCGCATTTGGGCTGAAGAGCAACAATAAAAGGTTCAAGAGGTGCAATTATACCCAGAGAAAACCACGGTTTGGTGCGGTTTATAAACTGGTGGAATCATCGGTGCATATTTTTTTAAAAAAAAAATGATGATGGCCGGAACGTAACCGTGAATGGTGCTCGCTATCGCGCCATTATATCGATCTTGATGCTACCTGAAATTGAAGCCCGTAATCTTGACGACACTTGGTTTCAACAGGACGGTGCCAATTGTCATACTGCTGTTCAAACAATGGACCTATTGAGATGCCATTTCGAAAAGCAGCTATTTTCACGTTTTGGACAGTTGAGTTGGACGCCTAGATAGAGTGATATCACACCTTTAGACATTTTTCTTTAGAGTTACGTAAAGTCCAAGGTCTATGATGATAAACCAGCTACAATTCAGATTTTGGAAGCCAACATTATGCGTGTCGTTAAAGCCATACCGGTCGAAATGCTCGAAGAAGTCATCCAAAATTGGACCCTCAATGGAAACCCTGTAATTATTTTGAAGGTAATTATTTTCAAAAAATAAATGCCATAAAATGTCCTTTCAAATTACCAATAAAGATTCCACACTTGATTTGATTATTTTTTGTTCTGAAAAGATACCTCAATTTAAATCAGCCATTGTATATATTTTCCCAAGCAAGAGACACACAAGAAAAGGTTATTGTGTTATTTAAAATGCATGTCTCTATTAGAATAACCCATTATATTTTTTTAAAACTTATTATTCGTCTCCCGTATCAAAAGGGTTTAATCACTTTTGTCTTTTTATATATGGAAAACAATGCTACCATTCAAAGTTTTGGGGTATGACCCTCTTAATACCAAACGACCATAGTACAGCTCAAATTGATGAGCTGTGTACGATACTCAATGATAGAGAGATTTTACTTGAAGTCTGCTTTAAAAAAAAGGGTGTAGACAAAAGTTGCTCTATAACCTTAAGATTAATCATCTATTCGCAAAATCTCAAAGTAATTAAAATCCGTAGCTGGAAAATGTCAAATCTTCTTAGTCGGATTAAAACCTTGGTTATATAGATTATTGTGTAAAACATGGTTTTTGGCGTGATAATCTCGCACGCAACTGATCGGCCAGTCAAGTCACTAGGATAACAATACTTCCTTCCAATTTTAACACAACATTATAGGAACCCATTATTACACCTACACAGACCCCATACATATATCTACTTACAGATGTATATAAATAACAACAATATGCATTTTAATGACTGTGATGAGTTAGAAAAAATATGAACACACACAAAAACTGAAGACAAATAAACCAAAACCACATTGAGGTGCAAAAAATAGAACACAAAAACATTAAGCAAAAAATTGTGTGAAACATGCAAACTTTTGTTTTTGCTCGGCCAATTGTCTATTGTCTGCTGATGGCGCACATTGACTGCAGCAGAAAAACAAGGGTAATTTTTGGCATAGAAAAACAAAAAGTGTACAAAAAGCTAGAGAGAGAGAGAGAGAAACACAAACGAAAATCAAGTTCGAAAATCATGAGTACCGGCTAATCCAAATATCTTAATACCCTTCAACGTGAACACTTCAGTCTATGTTACTCATAATTGTCAGTACTTTAGTTATTCTTGTATAAACTCTTAATCTCGCTCTGGTTGTGGCTTGGACAACACCGTCTAACTTTTTTGTCATATCCGTATAGTTATGCGACATCAGACGAATATCGTCAGCATAGTCATACTCTTCCAGCCAGGTATTTAGACCCCACTCTATGTCCTGTTTGTCTCTAAGGGATTCGCTTATGACTGTCCACGACATAACGCAGACCTGCCTGACACCATTTAATACACACAGGGAAAAATCCGTTGACAATCGGCCCGAACTACAAACATTCGGTTGGATAAATCGAATATCTGTTGCAATAACAGCATTTAATAGTATTGAATGCAATATGGTTCGAGATATCATATGATGGTTGCATCAACCGTATCACATCCAATAACACAGTTATACCAAACGAATTCAGTTTAACTTTTGGATGCAAAAACTGGCCGCTATGGCAACAAACCAATTATTTAGTTGACTATTGTACCATAATATTGGTTATTCCAGCATCATCAAATAAACCCTTTATTATTTTATCGGTTCCAGTCACAACAAAACCGTTGTTTATGACGAAAACATATTTTAAAGCTCGCAAAAAATGTACAAAAACAAAGAAAAAAAATGGTCAGACAGTTTAAGTTTCTTTGGGTTAGACGGTAAATGTTTCCAAGCGATACTGATCATACAAATATACGAACTACGAGGTCAGATCAAAATTCCGTGGCGTTTCCAACTTTCCTCGTAGTTATATGACATGCAACACTGTTCCCATCAAGTACCATCTGATAACAGGCTACTGTCAAATTTTTAAAAAGTTTCGTCATTAAGTCTGTGTTTAATAGCTGTTCAAAACATTGAACCTTGTGGATTTTGTTAAAAAGGAAAAAAGTGAATTTCGAGTGATCATTGCACAGTATTTTTTGCGGAAAAACTGTCAATCAAACCAAGGAAAAGTTTGATAAATACCATGGGGCCTCTGCATCATCGATTTCAATGGTAGAAAAATGGTTTACTGACTTTCGTTGTGGTCGCACAAATACAAAAGACGCTAAACGTTCTGGACGGCCACTTGAGGTCAAGAAACCCGAAAATTTCGAAAAAAAAAATCTACGATATGCCGATCGAAGAGTAAAAGTGCGTGAGATTGTTGATGCCATACGCATTTCATACTTCAATGTGGTTTCGATTTTACATGATCAGTTGGGTTTAAGAAAGCTGTGTGCAAGATGTCTGCAGCGTTTACTTTTAATTGACTATAAACGTAATCGTGTGACAACTGCAAAAGAATTGTTTGGAGTTGTTTAATCGAGTTTTGTAAGTGTGGATGAAACATGGATCCATTACAACACTCCGGAGACCAAACAGCAGTCTAAACAATCGGTTTTTCCGGGTGAACTGGCTCTTAAGAAGGCACGGCCACCCCCGAATGTTGTTATTCCATTTGAAGCACACGAAATATTGATCGAAAACCCTGTAAGGTATAACTATACACGACGATTTCGCCATGCCTGTCTCTACGTGAGTCTGTTGAAAGCACGATAGCGGTCAAACGAATTAACCTAGGAGCCTACTACTTGTCATGATGATAATGAGCTGAACGAAAAATGGTTATAATTGGAACTGATATTGGGGACATGCTTACTACCTTAAAAATATCATTGTTGCTGCACGTTGTGGTTCATGTGGCCTAAAAACGTCCCGAATTGTCATAAGGGGCGATGAATAGTCAATATGGATATATGAGTTTAAAATTTTTGCAAATTTTACCATGAAACCATATGTAGAGTATTCTTGAAATTTGGTTCCAACAAAACGGCGCTACATGCCATACAGCCAGCGAAACAATCAAATTATTCTTGGAAACTTTTCGTCAGTGCATTATCACGCGTCGTGGGCCTGTAGCGTGGCCTCAAAGATCGTGCGGTTTACCACCGCGGGACTATTTTTTGTGGGGTTTGTAAAGTCGCTTATCTACGCAGATATCCCTGACATGATTGACGCCTTGGAAGAGAATATTCAGCGCATTATTGCTGACATACGGCCTTAAATGCTGCAGAAAGTGGTCAAAAGTTGGGCTTTTTGGCTGGAATTTATTGAGCCAAACGGCGGCCGCATGTCCGAAATCAGTTTTAAACCATAATGGCAAATCCGTATCTTTATAACAAAGCTAAATTCTTGGCCATGGCATTAAATTATATGCGTTTTATTTCTTCATGAAAAACAAACCTCTAAAAAAACCCCTTTAGATTATGTAGATGAACCTAATATTTAAAATTTAACCATTTGTTGGTAAACAAATAGATGTAATAACAATCGAATTTAAAGAGAAATTTAAATTATCAGTAAACAACTGATACATGTACAAATTCAGTTCCAATCTCTATAAGTTTGGTTTATATTTACTTTGTTTCTTTAGCCGATATAGCCAGTTTTCTCTACTGCAAAGTGCCGTGCTTACAATCAACATTCGGTTGTAGCGATGGAATACATTTATTGAAATTGCAACCACCAACATTCTTTTTTGGCAATAAATCTTACCTATGTGTGTATGCAAATTTACTTTCACGTTATATTCCGTTTTTTTCGAACGTTATAAAAACGCAGTAAATGGCCAAGGTATATAGCCAGATATAGTGGGCCGTCTACCTACATTTACACACAGAGAAACAATTTGTTGAAGATCGGTTGAAAATACTTAAATTCCGTTGCAAATATAAAATTTCGGTTGCAATTAACAAGTGTTTATAATCGTAAATTTATATTCAGTTGAACATACTACGAGATGATAAATATAATTAGCATTATGAAGATGCAACATATTGATCGGTCATGCCAATAAAATGAATGAAATGTATTTAGTTACCTCAACTAGTCGTTGTGTAGCCAACATGTTCTTGTAACCGAATATTGGTGATGATATCTTTATTTTCATCATAACCAATAGCGAAAATAATCCTATGCTGTAAACATCTTCTATCATATTATCATCTTTTTCCTCGACATGAGTCTCCGCTAAAGAGTACTTCCAGTATATGGCACAGGTCACGAGAAGTGTGACATGGTATGTCAGGGATTGACCTTTGGTACAAATATCGAAAGCGTATGTCAATATATAAAAGTTTACAATAAATAAATGTTAAATTCCTGAAATTGTTGCAATTTCTATATTAAAAATTTCAGAAACTAAGTATTTTTCGGAATTATTTAAAATTTTTGTATCACGAAAACGACTTGATATATTTTTAATTTTTTCTTTTTAATTATTTAGAAATAATTAAGGGGAAAAAATTAAAATCAGAAATTAGCCTAAACTGAAAAGAAGTTTTTCGGAAATGTTGTTTAAATAAAACAATCGCATTTTAAATAAAGAGCACCGGCAAGAATAATAATCAATCTGCACGATTAAAAGACAACCGCACTATTTGAATGTTTGTAAGACACTGAATTTTATTTAAATAATTTCGAATTACAATCTAATACCTACGACTAAATGACAGAGATAGCTATATATTGAAATAGGTACTTTATACATTCTAACAAGTTTCTTTAATGATACTTCAGCCAATCAGAGTATGACAAATAATTCCTAAGCTGATTTCTAATCATCGCGACCCTAAACAAATAACAGATAAATGTCTGTCACACGCATGTGTGGCTGAACTGATTTCTAATCATCGCGACCCTAATCAAATAACAGATAAATGTCTGCCACACGCATGTGTGGCTGAACAGATTTCCTATCATAGCGACCCTAAACAAATAACAGATAAGTGTCTGCCACACGCATGTGGGTTGTAATATTCTGTCAACAAGTGCTGTCCTGCGCACAATGGAAATTTCCACCCATCATTCTCGTCCCCTTTTTCCTTGAACAGATTTTAATTACCAACACGAAGATTAACCAACCCTCGACCACATGGAAGTTTTACTGCCTAAACCAAGGGACTGTCATAAAATCAGTCGTCTGTCTGTCGCCTCTCTCACTATCATACGCCACACACACAGATCCCATGAATATTCCAGCCAGTCATAAACTATACCCAAACGTCCGTATCATAAAACCTATACAGTTTTCTCTTGTCTCGAATTTCGTCCTCTAAACATAATTTTAATTATACCATGTTAAGATTTCCAACTAAATCTTAACACAATCATTTATGTGAATTTAGCACATAAAATTATCTTCCAGAAACAGAAAAAAAATTATTCTTCAGAAGTTTTTGAGATACACAATTTTTAGCGAGATTGTTTTATTCAAACTACATTTCCGAAAAACTTTTTTTGCAGTGAAGGCTATTTGCTGAATTTAATTTGTTCCCCTAATTTATTCCAAAAAAATTACAAAAAGAAAATGTCAAATATAGAAAGTCGGTTTCGGAATATAAAATTTAAAATAATTCTGAAAAATACTAAATTTCTTATATTTTTAATTTTGAAATTGCAACAACACAACTTCAGGAATTTATCATTTATTTTTTGTAAAGTTTTATATATTGGATCACCTTTCGATATTTGGACCAAAGGTAAAAATCCCTGACCCACTCTGTCCCAATTCTTGTGGCCTCGCCTATATAAGGTTACAGTTTTTTTTCTCAACTGAAAATTTAAAATTTTTTGTTACACATGTGCGGCATATGAACTTTTAGATTTAAAAATTCTTTTCTCGAGGTTCGGAATTTTCGTTTTTTACCGATACCTTCAGTTTAAGTTACACCACGTTACAGAGTATCAACTCAAATTCGGTTGTACTGATGGCATACTTGAGGTGCATGCAACCTCAATCACTCGATTAACTATAGAAATCGGTTATGGTAACGAATTTATTCTCTGTGTGTACCAAAGATTTTCTATCATCTAAGGAATGGAAAAAATGATGCAAACGGAATGAAGAAATTAGTATACACCCGGCCCAATGAAGGGTAGATGTAAAAACAATGGCAAAAAAGGAAAAACGAAAGGTGCGATTGTAATCATCATTATACGCGTCATTACTTGCATGTGGTGAACATTATAAAGAGAGATACGAATAATAAAAACACCATCGCACACATAGACATATCGACATATACGTATACACAAAACAGAAACATACGTGTTCAAGGAATAGCTATCAAACTGTAAATATTCACATGAATACATGTACAACTACATTTACAAATGTAAGTTAGTATTCAAGTTCGAAAATGTGTATAAGTATATAAAAACAGCTAATAGGACACTAACTTTGTGTGTGTGTGGCTTTGTATAAATATGTGTCCACTCATATATGCTGTGTGTATGTGTAAGTATTGCTAAACGCTGGTGTATTTGCTTCACTTTGTATGTATTCACGCCCTTTGAGCAGAGGTTTCTCTATAGTGTTGTTTATTAATTGATTGTCATAATGAAGAGTTTTTGCCTGGGTGTGATTTGATTTTTTCCGCTTTGTCCCTGCTCAAAGGTGACATCAAACTTTAGTAACACACATACTACCAAACATACTGAATAGAACTTTGCATGATTTTTGCTTTCCCTTGACCATTTGAAGTGTTTTTTTTTGTTTCTTTTGTGTAAAACCCATGTAACCACATTGGATAGGTTTTCGGTTGGTATTATGAATTTTTGCAAAACTGTCGGTTTGCTGCAGGCTTAATATTTATACATTTGTTTTAGTTTAACTCGAATGTTATAAAAGATTTATGGATTTTTTTTACTCAAATGCTTGTTTGTTTTCACTTTACTTTGGTTGCTGTAGTGATTGTTGTCGACTATAAAGGATTATGAAAATAACTTTCGCCTTTTTTAAAGTTAGGATATTTTTTTGAAACAGTTTCATATTAAATAGATGTCCAAGTGAGTAATTGACCATAGTCATGACCTTAAGTATTAAATGAGCATATGTGACAGCGCATATAGAAAGGTACCTAAGAGTAAAAAAATCAATTTTCATTTTTTTTTTTTTTTTGGTGTGGACAACATCTAGGCATCGAGTGAGACCGATCCCGTGACCCAAAAGTGTTCCCTGCCAGAGATATGCGCGTTTTTTGAAAGTGAAGTAGACGATTCTAAGCGCAAATAGAAAGGGACCTGATCTTTAAAATGGCTCTCATGAACAAAACTGGCTTTTAACCTAAGGTCGCTTTCTGTTTTGGGCGTCAAATATATAGCACAGGAAAAAAAATCTATATTTCCAGAAAAACCTAATAAAAGCCAAATTCATGGACATTTCACTCTCTGGGTGTATTTTCACTCTCTGGGTCACTCGTGTGAATAGTTGGATTTAATAATTTCTTTCAGGAAATTATGGATTTTTCACGAATTCAAGCTATATGTGTTTGAAAACCACTGACTTTCGCGATTTTTTTATGTTATCTGAAAATGTTTAGAATTTAGCAATCCACAAAATATGTTGTTTTACGCTTATCTAAACATGGATTATTTTTGTCTTCTGTCAATTCATGTTTCACCTAGTTTTTCCGCCGTCGCAAAAAGCAAAGAGAAAAAAAAACAGAAACTCAAACGCTATTGAAAAATACTAGAATAATTCAAAAAATTGTTGCAGTTGAAATTCAATATGTCTTATAATTTTAATCTAAAGCAAAAATAACTTAATCGCGTTCCGTGGTGTACTTTCTATGATAGGAGGATTTAAAAAGCACTGGCAAATTTTTCGACCAATAACAGTATACATTATACAAAAATTCATTGATTGAGTACTTTGCCACTCATGCATAATATTCATAAACGGATGTTCATGAGGAAAGCCTATCCGTTTTGGTTTAAGATATTGTGCTTTATGTTCGGCTGGAAGATATTTGTACTACTTCATTCCGTATGGTGGTGCGAATGCAGTTTCGGACACAGTTTAGCTAGAATATGGATTAGGAGAAACCTTCGCACATAGAGGTATTTCATACATCTAGCCAGCCAAAACTATTTGAATTGTTTATTAAAAATTGATTTTTATATATTTATATATACTTTAGACATATATGGGACATAATACTATTACAAATTGAACATACAATTCAATAGAAGAACTAAACGTACCCCGTTAATGTCAAATGGGTTTTTAAAGCTAACCTTGGTTTAAAGCTAACGTTGGCCTGTAACGGGATTTTAAAATTGTTTCAACTTTCATTATGGAGTGGTCAGATAATGAGAACCGTATCGCTGTAATACTTGTAGCGCTTTTCAAGTGTGAAATGCAAAAAAGCGATATTTTCAAAACGCCACCGGCCACTAGGGATTAGCCGCATGTTCGTCTACCGAACACCGCATGTCATTAAAGCCGTTAAATCAAGAATTCGCAGAAATCCGCTCCGAAAACAGAAAATCATGGCCCGAGAGATGAATATCACGCAAAAGTCCATGAGTCGAATCATTTAAAAAGACTTGGGACTTTATTATTGACAGCAGCTTTAAAAAAAATAGGGTTGAAAAATGCAAACGTCTTTTGGTGAAGCACGTTGATGACTTGCACAGAAAAATTTTGTTTACCGATGAAAAATTTTTTACCGTTCAGGAAAAATTTAACAAGCAAAATGATAGAGTGTAGCGTGGTCATCTAAGGAAGCATCTGAACTGATCCCAAGGGTGGAAAAGAGTTATCACCCAGCTTCAGTCATGGTTGGTAGGGTGTGTCTAACGGTGGGGTCACTGACCAGCATTTCCGCGAACAAAGATTAAAAACATCGGCCAAAGTTTACCAAGAAACCGTTTTGGAAGCTGTTGTGAAGCCTCTTAACACTTCCCTGTTCCAAAACCAGCCATGGACTTTTCAGCAGGATTCTGCACCGACCCATAAGGCTAAAACGTCCCAGGCCTGACCTCCAAACAATTTGCCAGCGTTCATTTCCGCTGAAGAATGGCCGTCAGGCAGTCTAGATTTGAACCCATTGGATTACAAATTGTGGACTGTTTTAGAGGACAAGGTTTGTCACAAAAGATACCCCAACATTGGATCTCTGAAGGCTGCTTTGGTTCGAGCCGTGGCCAATTTTGCAATCAACGAGGTTCGTGCAGCTATTGACGACAGGCCAGTGCAACTTAAGGCGTGTGTAAAGGCAAATGGCGGACATTTCTAATATGTAGACTCTTTTTTGATACAATATACATCAATAAATATTTTAAAAAATATTTGGTCCAAAAACATTCAGTTCTATTTATTTTACAGCATAAAACGTGTGTAACAGTATTTATGTCCCTACTAAGTATTTCCTTTTTTATTTCCTTTTTTTATTGGCCATCATCGCTAATTTCCTCGTTTACATCACTTTCAGCTTTTTGATTTGATTGAACTGAGAAAAACATCTCTATAAATTCTGGCAAAAATCTCTATTGTTGAATAACAACTTAACCCAATCTTTACAAAAAAATTTGGGGATCATAGCATGATTGTGTATAAGCCATACTATGGTTGTGAGGATCATACTATGGTTGTACCTTAAACATACTATGGTAATGAGGACCATAATATGGTTGTGGGGATCATAGTATGGATGCATGTAAATAATAATATGGTTGTTGGGATCATAGTATGGTTGTGTGTGAATAATTCTATTGTTGTGAGAACCATAATATTGTTATGGTGATCATGGTATTGTTGTGTGTAAACCATACTATTATTGTGATGATCATAATATTGTTGTGCCACAACCATATAACCAACAATAGTATGATGCTCTTAGAATATTGTTACCCCAACCATATTTTTTTTCTGCGTGTAGCTTTATTATTTTAAGAGTGACTAAACGAAAATTGTGGACCAGGAACGAGACGTTGATGCTATTGGCTTGCTGCAAAGCCAGAAAGAACGAATTTGAATGCTACCGGCGAAAAATAAATGCCTACATGTTTTAGAAGACATGATTTATCAATAAAAAGTTAACAAAACAAGAAACTATACGAAATAACAAAATTCGTTTTCCCCAATTTTCTTTGCCTTTGTTTTGTTTGTAAACAAACTTTTGTTGAGCTGATGCTGCCATCTGATTCAAGATGTTGTTGAACGTTGCCAGATATAGGTAACTAAGCTAGTAACCTGAAAAGAACACGGCTAATATTGCATACCTCGAATAAGAGCAACATATAACTCACTAATCGGGGGGCTTGGAAGTAGTTAAAAACGTTTTATATTTCGACCAAGTTGAACAATACCCAACTAAATGAAAAAAATAGCAAAAATTTTATATTGAAATTTATTCATATGGCAAAGGACAGATTTTGCGATTAACCCGCAATGGGAAAACAATATAAAAAAAACACCGCACACAATAAAAAAGTTTGCAATCAAAATCACAGTTAAACAATTGCCGCTGCATTGGCGATTAATTCAATTCAGGCGACCGCATGCACGCCAACACACATTCATTATGTATTAATTATTAATACATAGAAAGTATAATAAAAATTTCAATAATAAATAAGCCTTGTTATAGATGATTGCTATGGTCGCTGGATGCTGCAGCTATTGCAGATACTGAGGCCGCTGCGGCCGATTTTTCTGCCATGACTATGGCAAATTATGGTGGTAAATAATTAAATACAATTAAATGTTAAACTCCAAAAAACAGCGAAAAAAAACAGATAACAGCAATTTTGTTAACATATTAATATTCAATTTAACACACACAAACACACTTACACATACACATACGGGGGATAGAAAGACCAGAAAAGAACGAAAGAACCGCACATTTAATATGCTTTAATAATCAGCGTTTTACGCCATCACAAAACTGAATTAAAAACTCGCTGGCAAACACAATTGAAATCCAGCGTATTGTAAATGATTAAATAAAAATTACATAAATATTTTATGGCAACAAAAGACAACCAGAGACAACAAAAATACCTACACACACACACACACACACAAAATGGCATCCCATAAAAAGTAGCGACATAAACACTCAGTCGCGCACGCCGACACACGTTCGCACACGTGAGTGAGAGATAATAATTATTTATGCTCGTGTGTATAGCCTGCCTATATTTTTTCTTACCGGTACGATCCTCTTCAAATGATTGATTGAATTTTTATTTCCGGTTTGAAAAAAACATTTATTATGCGTTATTTTATTTCCTTTTTTTCGTCTATAATACATTTTTGCATTATTTTGTTTTTTTTTTTAGTTCGTTTTACATTTTATTTTTTCATTTCGTTTTGTAGGAATTGTGGCAAAATATTTCATAAATATGTATTTCATCATGTACATTTTTTCAACATACACATTTTTGTGTTGTTGTTGTCACTTGTGGTTAAATTTTATTCGGGGTAAAGAAATATTAAAATGTTTGATGGATTTAAACTATTTTCGTTACACAGGCATTTGTGTGCGCTACTCGAAATGTAGTGGTGTCATAGGTTTAAAAATGGCTGTGATCCTTTATGACACCCTTGGTAGAAAAAAATATGTAGCGTGGATTCTAGAGGAAAGATCATAGTTTTATGCATTTTTTTTAAAAATATTTTCAATCACTGATTGTGACATTCCCTGTTTTACTAAAAACATCGCTAACAAGTAATTCGACTAGTAATGGGATATTTAAAACGTAGTTTTTTATTGTATGGTCTGGTTTCCTACTTAAGTGTTTTTAAACTATCTCAAGAAATATCTAAAAACTTCTGTATGTCCCAAGATGAGGGTATAGTGCCACAAAAAATATCTTAAAAATTCACAATTACCTCTACTTAGTAGGGACATTAATAATGTTACACACGTTTTATGCTGTAAAATAAAAAGTACTGAAAGTTTTTAGACCAAATATTTTTTAATATATTTATTAATGTAAATTGTATCCTAAAAGTATCTACTTATTCGAAATATCCGCCTTTTGCCATTACATACGCCTTAAGTCGCACTGACCAATCGTCAATAGCAGCACGAACCTCGTCCATTGGAAAATTGGCCACAGCTCGAAACAAAGCAGTCTTAAGAGATCCATTGTTGCGATATCTTTTGTGACAAACCTTGTCCTCTAAAACCGTCCACAATTTGTAATCGAATGGGTCTGGGAAGCCAGGCCTGGGACGTTTTAGCCTTATGGGCCGGCGCAGAATCCTGCTGGAAAGTCCATGGCTGGTTTTAGAACATGGAATTGTAAAGAATCTTCACAACAGCTTCCAAAACAATTTATTGGCCAACTTTCGCCGATGTTTTGACTTCTTGTTCGCAGAAATGCAGGTCAGTAACCCCATCGTAAGAGACACCCCACCAAACCATGACTGAAGCTGGGTGATGACCTTTTTCCACCCTTGGGATCAGTTCCTGAACGGTAAACATTTTTTTATCGGTGGACAAAATTTTCTGCGCAAGTTATCAGTGTGCTTTACCAAAAGACGATTGCATTTTTCAATCCTATTTTTTTACACCCAGAGAAAAGATATGGTTCCTATATGGTCACGGCAACAATAGTATGTTCTCTGCAATAAAAGTATGGTCGTCGCAACTATAGTATTGTTTTTTGAATTTCAATTTGACAATATTATGATTGCGGCAATATAAATATTGTTAAAATGTAACAATAGTATTGTTGCCAAATTTAAAAATGAAAATATGGTTGTAGCAACAATATAAATATGGTTGGTGGAATAAAAGTATTGTTTTCATGGCTTTTATGTTAACAATAACATGATTACGGCATTCATACCGGCAAAATTGTACTTTTTTTTTAATTTGTCAATGTTATTTTTACGAATCTTACGCAATAATAGTAAAAATAATTAAATTTTTTCCAAACAAACTACGAATTAGTATAACTGAAATATTTTTAATAAATATTTTTTTACTGTTCAATAAATCACTCCTATTACTACATAACTTACTTAATAAAATTCTCTATTGATAAATAACAACTTTACCCAATCTTTACAAAAAATGTTGGGGATCATGGTATGAGTGTGTGTAAGTCATACTATGGTTGTGAGGATCATACTAAGGTTGTACGTTAAACATACTATGGTAATGAGGACCATAATATGGTTGTGGGGATCACAGTATGGTTGAATGCGAATAATAATATGATTGTAGATATCATAGTATGGTTGTGTGTGAATAATTCTATTGTTGTGAGGGCCATAATATTGTTATGGGAATCATAGTATGATTGTGTGTGAACCACACAATTGTTGTGATGATCATAACATTGTTGTGCCACAACCATATAACCAACAATAGTATGATGCTCTTCGAATATTGTTACCCCAACCATACTTTTCTTCTGCGTGTAAATAATAAGAGTCCGGTAAATGTCCTGTACGTCGTTTGAAAGCCCCAAGTCCCAAGTCTTTTTCAATGATTGGACTCATGGACTTTCGCGTGATATTCATCTCGCGGGCCATGATTTTCTGTTTTCGGAGCGGATTTTTGTGAATTCTTGAGTTAACGGCTTTGATGACATGCCTTGTTCGAACAGAGCGTGGCCAGAGCGTTTTGAAAATATCGCTTTTTTCATTTCACTCTTGAAAAGCGCTATTACAGCGATACGGTTCTCATTATCTGACCACTCCATGATGAAAGTTGAAACAATTTTAAAATCCCGTTATATACTAACGCTATTGAGGTTAGCTTTCAAAACCCATATGACATTAACGGGGTATGTTCAGTTCTTCTATTGAAATGGGTGTGTTCAATGTTGTAACAGTATTTGTGTCCCTATTAAGTACTTTCAAATGTTATATTTAAAAAAACACTCACAGAGCTATGATTTGGATGGAAATTTCATTTCATAATAATATTGCCCTAATGCATTAATTATATACAATGTCAATTTAATGACCGCCTCTACTTATAGATTCTTTGTTGGTTAGAAATATGTGACCACTTTTACGCACATTCCGTGCTGCGTCTTGGCCATAAGATGACATATGTTGGTTTTCAAACGCTTCAACGTTCCAAAACTTTTCGAGTAGGTAATTGATGTAGCCCCATAAAGGTCTAACAGCGTGTAATATCATCGTCTATGCGACCAATTGACATCGCCAAAAATGTTAAAATACGTGTTCTGTAAACTTCTCACGTAATAATGCCATAATTGCTTGAATAGCGTAGACCGTCTTCAATTGCAAGCCAAAACAAGTAAAAACTTCGTTAAGTTCGGCCATACCGAACCTTAATTAAGCTTCATAGTCCCAACGATACTAAAGCGCAAAAAAGTAATGGTCCTTTTTTTTGGCTAAAACTTCTTAATTCTATGTTATTAATTGAGTGCCTCTATGTCTATAAGGGTACTGATCGCCAGTTTTGACCATGCGAGCCACACAACCCAAAACGTCCAGCAATTTTTGGCATTTACTTTTTTCAGGATAGCCATCTTGCCGTAAATGTTATCTTCAAGCGGTACTTGACTATGATACAGGATTTTTTTTCAGTCGGCTCTTGAGGCAATGCAATTAGAGGATATTTAGATCCACCAGGATGGTGCCACTGCACACACAGCGAGAGTTACCATGAATTGTTTTAGGCAAATGTTTCCTGGACGGCGTATCTCTTTGAGGGGTGATGTGTATTGGCCGACACGCTCACCAGACTTAGCCCAGTACGATTTTTTCCTTTAAGGTTACCTGAAGTCGAAGGTGTATATCAACCGACCCAACACTTTGGAAGACTTAATTAACTGAAATTGGCAGAATACCAGTTGACTTGTTAGAGTTCATGAAAACTGCAGAATGCATATGCAGCAGTGTGTGGATGGTCGAATGTCAACATTTGCCAGATGCACTATGTGAAACCTTGTAATTTAAAAATTCCTTTACTGTTCAATATGCTCTATATATTTCTGCCCTAGGCAACACTAAGTGTTACCTGGCGCAATCTGTCATTTCCATTGGAAAGTTTGACATTTTTAAGCATAAATGAACTTAGAACGTTTTGACGTACGGCCATCATTTGTGCTGTTTACAGTGACTTGAAAAAATCAATTTGTCAAAATAATGGACTTACCTCGTGAACATTTTCGTGCGAACAGAGTGCATCAATGAACTTAAATCTTTGTACGGCGATAAAACACCATCCTATAGCACTGTGAAACCAGGTTTAAAGCTCAAAGGCGAAGGTTGTCCAAAAACGGCCGTTGTGCTAGAGAACATTGATGCCGTGCGTGAACTGAAAATGCAAGATCGACATGTTACAAAACCTTGAGATAGAGGCATCTTTGGGCATTTCTTCCACCAGCATACATTCGATATTGAATGAACACCTGGCCGTAAAAAAGGTTTGTTCTCGTTGGATCCCGCATAAATTGACAATCGCTCAAAAAAAAGGCTCATGTCGATTGGTGCAAAGAAATTTTCAAAAAATACAATCGCGGTGCTTCATAAGACGTTTATAAGATCGTCACAGGTGACGAATAATGGATCTATGCGTATGAGCCGGAAACAAAACAGCAATCGACCGTGTGGGTCTTCAAAGACGAGCTAAATCCAACGAAAGTTGTTCGTGGAAGTAAGCACTTCGAAGCAAATGGTCGCCTGTTTCTTCGGCAAAACTGGTCATGTGGCGACTGTTCCGCTTGATCAACGTAGGAGGTCAGTTCTGAGTGGTACACCACTATTTGTTTGCTTGAAGTCTTCGGAGAAATTCGGAAAACTAGCAAGAGAAGACTAATCATTGTGCACCATGACAATGCGAGCTCACACACATCGGCTCATACCAGCGCCTTTTTTAACCACATGACATGACATACTGCAACTCTTCAATTAACCGGCTGGGCCAAATTAGCTGACCATTAGGTCTCTTTGGCCGGATCCAGTTCAAATGGCGCGTTGCTTTCGCCTGGGTATCGAAGCAGATCCCCCATACGCAACTCAGCTTTATACGTATATTGTTGTTACAATACCTAGAAGAATTTCAATGCCGGCTGGTGGTGCAGGAATGTAAAAACATGGCGGAGATATCTCTTCGCTCTGAGGAATTCCGTTTAAAACTCTAAGGGGTTCCGACTTTGAATTCTGCATATGACTGGTTCTCACACATATCGTCAATTCCAAGTGAAATCGATCACTTTTTACAAGTAGGTCTTCGATTTTGACGAAATTTTGTACATTGATTTACTTTTGTGTTTAAAAAAAATACAGTTTGGGTTTTCTTTAAAAAACCTCAGTATTCTAAAAATTACAGCCGCTGAAAATTACAACAAAATTGAGGTTTTCAAAATGTATTTTTTTAAAAGAATTAAATTTTTTTTTCGTGATTTTGGAGGGATTGACGTGCTGTGATGTCCGTATTAACAGTTTTGATGGCCTTAGTGAGGTCAAATTCAAATTTAATCAAATAGTATACCTTCCGGCGGACACCTTTTTTTCAAGTATTTTAACACTAGTGTTGTGTGATGAAGCTCATTTTTATTTGAATCGCTTTCTTACTAAGCAGAACTGTAGGTTCTGGAGTTCTTAAAATCCCATAGCCATTCATCAATGTCAATTTCATCTCAATAGGTGTACAGTATGGTGTGGAATCACATCTGCAAATATCATTGGGCCTTACTTCTTCGAGGATGAAGATGAAAGCGCTGCAACCGTATATGGAGAGCGGTATCGGCTTATGATAGAAATTTTTTTACGTCCTGCTCTTGAAAATAGACCTGTGATGTGGTTTTAGCACGACGGAGCCATTGACCACATTGGCCGAGACATGATGACACTTTTAAGTCAAATTTTTGGAGAGCGAATAATTTCCAGAAATTCGGAAATTATTTGGCCAGCGCTATCGCCAGTTTTTTCAGCACCTGACTATTTTTTTTGGGGTTTTTTGGAGTAGTGTGCATATGTGCCAATACTGCGAGACAATCCTTCAAATCAAGGCCACATTGTTGCAGAAATTCCAACGCTATATCCACTAATTTTAAAAGATGTTACGGAAAATGCTCTAAAACGAGCCCATCATAGCGAAGCTGAAAATAGGGCTCATTTAAGTGACATTCTTTTTTATACTTAGTGTAAAAAAAAGTTCATTTTGTATAAGTATATTATATAACCTGAAAAAAACAATAAAAAAAATTAATATAAAAAAAGTTATAAATTTTTAACCCCATGGTAACTTCTGGCCCACCCTGTATTTTAATATTTCTTTAAATAAAGTCTACATACGAAACAAAAGACAACTTTACTTTTAAACAACCGGTTATTCAGTTATTATATATTATGTGTTATCAACACCAATAATTGATTGCAACAATAAATTTTCTACAAAACTATTGGTTGCTACAATCACCTGTTATGTCACGTAAATATTTTTTCACACTTCATTGGTATTACCGCTGTGAGCACACCTTTGATCACATTTATCATCGAGTAGTATTTCGGACCGAAAGTCATTACGCTTTAAAACTTTCGGTGATGGACACGGAAATTTGTCTTTTGCAAGAGAACTTCGGTATTTGTAACCTACACGCAGAAAAAAAGTACGGTTGGGGTGACAATACTCTAAGAGGGTCATACTATTGTTGGGTTTATGGTTGTGGCACAACAATATTATGATCCTCACAACAATACTATGATTCACACATAACCATACTATGATCCTCACAACAATAGTATGATTTACACTCAACCATACTATTATCTTCACAACCATATTATGATCCTCACAACCATAGTTTGTTTCTCATACAACCATAGTATGATCCTTACAACAATAGTTTACTTTTTCTCCACAACCATACTATGATCCTAACAACAATAGTATGATTTACACTCAACCATAGTTTGTTTCTCATACAACCATAGTATGATCCTTACAACTATAGTTTTATTCATACTATGATCCACACAACCATAGTATGATTCACACTCAACCATACTTTTATCTCCACAACCAACCATACTTTTATCTCCACAACCATATTTTGATCCTCACAAGCATTATATTTTTCTTTTACAACCATAGTATGATCTTCACAACCATAGTACGCAACTATTCTATTATCCCTACAACCATTGTATGATTCACTCAACCATGATTTAATAGGTTTGAGTATTGTTGTTATTCATAAATAGAGATTTGTATCAAAAATATATATTTGAAAGGCAGTCGGAAATACTTTTAGTTCCCAGCAGGGGTGAATGCTTCTTCACCATCCGTAGACCCAAGAAACGAATGTGATTAAACCATGATCAATAGCTATATATTTAAGTGCAGGCAGATTATAAATAAATGAGAACCAGACGGTATTAGAGTATTTCACCAAACAAAGTAAACGCAATGAAAATCCCTCGAATTACCTTTCGATTGTTGTTTTTTTAATGGACAACAACCTTTCACTGTATCGTGTGTATGTTTTTTTTTTTTTGTATATCAAAAAAACATACGCAAACACATACATGTATGCTCTATTAAACCCGTTTTGTTATGTTTATAGTCGCAACCATACAGTATGATTGCCGTTATCATATTATTATTAACGTAACAACAATACTTTTGTTGCAGCAACCATGTTTATATGCTTGCTACGACCATATTTTAATTTCTAAATTTGGCAATATTACTATTTTTACATTTCAACAATATTATTATTGCCGCAATTATACTGTTGTCAAAGCGAAATTCAAAAAACAATACTATGGTTGCGACGAACATGCTTTTATTGTAGAGAACATATTATTGTTGCGGTGACCATGTAGTAACCATGTTTTTTCTCTGCGTGCATATAGTAACCATATCATTTCTCTGCGTGTATTTCCAATGGTTTTTTTTCTGTTTGTAAAAAAACGTCGGTTCTTCTCTTGGATTTTGTATTTACTTTAAGTTAAGGAAATGATTGATGTCCACACGGTGCCGATTTATCACATTTTCCAATTAACTTATCTTTGGATGCTTAAAGAATTTTAGGTGCGGAGCCGTTTTTAATAAAAATTAGTCCTTTATTACATCTGCAACGTAAGCAGCACACAGTGCCGTAACTTTGAGCAGGTGTAAATGTTCTGCGTGGGTTATATGCAACAGTAACCCAGAAGCGATAAATTTTCTAATAAAAAAATGTTAAGATGGAGATAGAATCGTTCTTTCATTATAATTTTCTACCGTAACTTCTCTTCCAAATGGCCGTCATCCATGAAGCTTGTAAAAAAAACGTAACCTTGAAGACAAATTTTCTTGGAGATTATTTACTGTGCGTAGTGTAGTGCACTAAAAATGTCGCCTACAGTTTGATAGAAATCTCCTTTCTTTTTTATTACAAAGTATTTTTTTTTTAATCAAATTTTGTATATAGATTCCATCCTTTGGTAATTTTTCCCCCGAATAAGCCGTACAGTAAAAAAAAATGTTAATTGTTAAACGATTTGACATGGTTTACAATTGGATGTACAAGAATTTTGTGCAGCACGGGGGGAGAGGGGAATATGTACATGCTGACTATTCGTTGTAAACTTTAAAGCTGTTCAAATAGATGGAAAATAAATTTACATTTAAAATGGCTTGCAGGAAAATATTTTTTTTTACTGCGGCATATCGTTTTTTTTCTCAAAGGTAGGAAAGGAAATTGCGTTCCTATTGAAAAAAAAAATAATTGAAAAAAACGATATAAAATTTAAAGTTATGCCTTTTTTTGGTCAATATTAACTTAAAATATGCAAATGTAGCCTGTGGTAAGTATTTCATATATAAAAGAGCTATTTACGACAGCATACTCTTATATATGAAGATCTTGCTTCCCTATTTGGTGCATATTTC
This sequence comes from Hydrotaea diabolus, assembly GCA_963513945.1. Lineage (NCBI taxonomy): Eukaryota > Metazoa > Arthropoda > Insecta > Diptera > Muscidae > Hydrotaea > Hydrotaea diabolus. The sequence continues at coordinate 46,081,078 of OY740717.1, read as the reverse complement.
GTACACCACATTATGGATAATCCTCTCATCTTAAATTGACCATCAATTATTGTGTTTAACATGGCAGAAATAGCAAACAATTACGAAATTATGAGAAAAATCCTTTACAGAGTTCTTAAGGATAATACAAATACTACAAATCAACAAAAATATTTTGGGGATTACACAAAAGAGCACAAATAATAATTTATGAGGACATTACAGACATTACAAGTGCCACATCCAATGCGACGACCGCCACCATCACTATTTCCTCGAATATACACTCGTACAAACTCAATAGGGATACAAATTGTATGTCTGTGTATGCCTGTGTGGGTGGGTGGATGTCCCATGGTTTCCCTGTTCAGGTCATGTGAAATACCGAAAACTCTTGCCGTGAATACAATAAGAAAATTACAGGAAGACCACCGACTGTGTGCACTTAAGACTCACCATAAAGGATTAAATGTGTGAATGTGTTAAATCTAATAAAGCGTGCGACTACAAGTGTGATCCAAAAGTAACCGCTAGGGTGGAAGGGAAATAGGCAACAAGGCCGGGCAGTCGAAAGTCGAAACACATACACGCACAATCAAATTCACACAGAGACACCAGACGACACAGCCAAAATGCTTCGAATGAAATTATTTGGATTTCTGGGGGGCTTTCGATAACGAACTGATTACTGCGCTTGTATTGGTAAGGACGCGGGGATGCCATTGTTGCTGTGGCCGCAATGCTGTGGAACGTTTGCCTTATAATGCTTATATTTGGCCTAATGATAACGCCAGCACAATGGCAACAACGACAAAATCGAGGCGTAAATGGTATCACCAAGTGGCAAGTGCTAAACATTTGGTGGCATGTTCATTATTATGTTGATGATGTTTGGCCGATAGCCCCTTAACTAACAATTCATTTCCGCCCATTGTTCAGCCTTCAGCCCTCCACTGTTTTATGGGGCCGGAGACCAGAAGGTGTTGCGTAAGCCACGAGAAATCGTAATCGCAAGGGTTCTTAGGAATTGAGATTGCATTCATTCATTTCTTGTTTTTTTGTGTTTTTATTTTTATCACCTCATGGCTAATTTACTGGTATTTTTTTGTTGTTAAAGGAAATGCTTTGGCCGCAAGTACATTTTGGCCGGGCAGTAGTTAAGATTTGGCCTGAGAGATTTTCCGCCGAACGTGTCAAATTGTTGCTGTGGTTGGTTAAGTGAATAGAAGAATTTATGGTAAAGAAATTGATGGTATTTGGAGATTACCTGGGTTTTTTTTGTTTTATTTTTCTACTGACAGTAAGATTGTGTAATTTGATACATGGAAGGGAAAATTCTAAATTGTTTAAGAATATTAAAAGGAAAAAAGTCATACTAGCGAATTTATGTTTACAAAAAGTATGTATATTACATTGAAATCCAAAATACCTATGGTATTATTAGAACTTGCCTTTTTGAAGGAAAAATGGGTTGTATGTAGCGCAATGAAGACAATATTACGGAACTCTTACAATTTGCTCAAATTACATACACACCTCAGGGTAGTCACGCCTTGGGTACACACACTTTTCATTAGAGGGAACTAGCACTTTCAGCACGTTCAGTTATTGGAACAGAACTTGTACATGTATTGGTTGTAGTTATAGTTTGTTGGTTATAGGTACTTTTTTAAAAATTTTAATATTTTACCGTCAACTGATCAGTAAAATAAATCCATCCTTGGATAGATGTTTTGATAAACATTGCAATGATGTCCCTATCTGAAAATAATCAATTAAGGTCGCCATCAAAAAAAATTGGTTGCTGTTTTGAATAATAAGGAGGATCTATGGCGAAAGTTCTGATGAAGTCAGAGTAGAGCTAAATTACAGTTTAGCTTGTTTCAATATCCCGGAAATTTTTTTTTTATTTGTAGTTCGTTTATTTATATGACAGTATCGTGTGGAAACAATAACCGCTTAATCCAAGAAACTGTCTGACAATTTTGTTTGTTCTTATAACGTGTGATCCATTTCGGGGTCCCTACTTTTTTAAAGAAAAAAAACACTGAAAATTCAAATTTAATGGGGAATGTTTATTATCATTTGAAAGACAATTCTTTGGCATTTATTTGAAAAAGAATATATCTGTGAAATGTTGGCCACGGATACGTCTCAGATGGTACATCCGTTGAGTTCAATTTTCAATGACTCGTTCGAGCATTTCGACCGGTAACTAGCGAATGACACTCGTGATGTTTTGCTCCAAGGCCTGAATCGAAGCGGGTTTGTCGCATTAACTTTAGACTTTACATATCCCCACAGGAAAAAGTCTAACGTTGTGATATCACACAATCTTGGTGGCCAATCGACCGGCCCAAAACGTGAAATTATCTGCTCACTGAAATAATATCTAAATAAATCCATTGATTGATGCGATGTGTGGGAAGTGGCGCTTGTTGAACCCAAATGTCGCCAAATGTCGCCGACATCACGACCTTAAATTTCAGGCATCAAATAGTCTGTTATCATGGCACGATAACGATCGCCATTGATGGTTTCGATTTCACCGGCATCATTTTTGAAGAAATATGGACCGATGATTCCACCGACCCATAAACCTAACCCAACCGCTGTTTTTTCTTGATGATATGGCAGCTCTTGAACCTCTTCTGGTTGCTCTTCGTCCCAAATGCTGCAATTCTGCTTGTTTAAATACACATTGAGCCAGAAATGTTGGCCGACTATGTTGACCGTAAGTTGAACGAAGTGCACAAAACACATTTCTCACAGAACGTGAATTTTTGTAATTAAGTTAAACGATTTGTAAACGTTGTTCAGGCGTTAGTCTTTCCATGATGAAATGCCCAACAATACTAAACAAAAATAACATGACAGCATGACACGACTCACACGTGATCTTTCAAAAAAAGGCTATTGAAAAAAGTATCTCTACTTGGATCACCCTATACTTTCATTATAAATGAACACAGGGTTGGATTGAAGAGCAAAACCTTCTACGCTTCCTTCTCCTGAAAGGCCTTCCAGAAGCCCGGTAAGAAATGTTCTTCCAAAATAAATATAGAAAATAAAAATAAATAAAAACAAATTTCTAACTGAGAAATTTCTTTTAAATTACTTAATTTTCAGTTTATTTATTTCTGGTTTGCCTCCCACAAGAGTTTGAACCTACGACCTTCTCGTTGCTACATCTCTGTACTAGTCTACCGAGCCAAATTGTGTGTAAATGTCAAACGGCTTATATTTATTCACTGCCCAATGCTTCTAACGCATTCATTGAAATGAGTAGAGTACAAGACTATCTAGCAGGCCTTCGTAGAAAAGCGACTTGATAATGTGCGTGGGATCATTTTTCCTTTGCGTGGGATCATTTTTCCTTTGGCCTTCTAAAAAGACAAATTTTAGAAATCATTACTGAATAAGTATTAAATTTAAAAATAAGCCTTCTAAAATGCCAATGTTCCTGATGGGTACCGCTAAAATAAATTGGTTCAAATTTATCCAATACTAATTGTAATTAAGAAAACAATAATTTCTTTTACAAAATCAGTCTTTTATAAATTTTAAAATGAGAAAGGGGCCTAAGGGTAAAAAATCAATTTTCATTTTTGTTTGATGTGGACAACATTTGAGCATCGAATGAGACCGATCCCATGCCCCAAATGTGATCCCTCCCAGAGATATGCGCGTTTTATGAAAGTGAAGTCGACGATTTTAAGCGCAAAAAGAAAGAGACCTAATCTTTAAAATGACTCTCCTGAACAAAACTTTTCATCAACTTTTCACTTTTTTTTTGATGTGGAAAACATCTGAGCATCGAATGAGACCGATCCCATGCCCCAAAAGTGTTCCCATCCAGAGATATGCGCGTTTTATGAAAATGAAATCGACGATTCTAAGCGGAAATAGAAAGGGACCTAATCTTTAAAATGGCTCCCCTGAAGAAAACTGGTTTTAAACCTTAGGTCCCTTTCTATTTTGCTCGTCACATATAAAGAATATTCACATATTTTACTGTCCTTGGGAAAAGTAAAAACACCGCTTTGCTCGTCCATCCCGTATTTAGTTCTTGAGGCTTGGTTTTTTTAACGAAGATAATATACTCGGACCAGCTGGAACCGTTTCGGCAGCTTGTATGTCTTCTACGAGCGACATTGATGTTGATTCGTACACGTAGAATCATAGTATAGGTGTAATGACACTATTCGTGGAGTATCATACTATTGTTGGGCATATGGTTGTGCATAACAATTTTCTGATCATCAAAACCATACAATGATCCCTAGAAGAAGAATATTGTTGTACCACAACATGCACTTCGAATATTGTCATCCCAACCATACCATTTTCAAAATGTATGGATAAATTAATTGATCGCAAGTGCTTCAAAAATAGCTTTTTGGTGCAGCTTTAGCTGGTATTAATATCCTTCCACATGGCAGTATCTATAGCGTTATCAAAAGGCAAGTTTACAAAAATTTCCATACATCTCTTAAGGGAAATAGTTGGACGAAAATGGGTCCCATAAATTTCCTTAACTTTCGCTGTGAGATATCATTACTCCTGCCTTGGTGAGAACTCCAAGAATAATATACAATTCGATGGCTTTCCAGTGTATTCCACCAATATGTAATTCGTTTATTTGCCATAACAATCAACAAGCTATTTATTCTATGTAGCATTTCAAATTGGTCCTAGCTTGTAATTCACTAATTGAAATTTGGTATCCTTGCACTCTCTTGCCGGGGTGGCTTTGCTTTGACAAAAATGGCGCAGATTTTGATTGAATCTCATTGGAGGGATTTTCCAACATGTACTCGATAATGTATACGACTCGTACTCCTCTTAAATGTTGTCAAAATCTTCATCACATTCACCAAAAAAATATCCTCGTCATTATTTTTATGATGTTTCAACTGTTGTTTACTTAGAAACTACATAAGCTATCAGAATTACGTATAAGTCTATCCTATTTTTTGTGTCTTATCAAAATCAGATACCTAATAACGTATCTAGGGTCAATTTAACCCAAAGATAGCAGAAGGGTTAAGCCGCTTGTCAGGCAACCCGTCAGTGAGATAGAGCCAAAGAACGTCACCAAGGTCTTGTTAAATTAAATTTATAGGATATGCATCTGCTATGCCAGACTTGGCAAACTACGAGTATGACATTGTGCTCCATCGGCAATGAACCCAAATATTTTCGATAAAAAGTAATTTTTGTACACGAGTCAAAATATATTGGCACTAAGTCAGTAGCTGTGCTTTTTAAGGCGTGTGGTTTTTAATCTAGCCACACTTTTTTCGGATTTAGTTTTTTTTTTTCTTTGATAATTTAAATAAAAACGACCTCCCTTAATACCTCTATAAAATTTTAGGCTTAGAACTTAAATATTTCCCTTTTGAAAGAGGAATTACTCCACAAGCTAATAGGATCAGGTTTGTTGTTGTTTGTCATAGAGGGAAGAAAAAGTAAGTCAGCGAAGTAAAGCAAACACATCACCGACTGGTAGACGCGGCGTTTCGTCGTTGGTGTGGGCGATTTTTCAATATCAATTATGCGTGCTGCCAACCTGGCCTCTACTCCTTTTCCGTGGAAATTTAATTTAAGATTTCTTAAAACCGAAAATTACAACCTGATAACAACCTCCTGCATTATATTCCACTACTTCAACCAATTTGTTAAGTTTTCTACTTTAAAATTAATCATCATAGATTACCGGAATTTTCCATTTATAATTTCCTCCCTCAATACCGAATCAGATCTCAGCTAATAAATTGCATTGCTAAATCGATTAACTTTAAATAAATTTCAATTATTTTACAATTTGCTGTTCATTTAGTCCCAAATACCATAAATAACATTTAATTTAAAAAGTTGATAAATTTTGTGGTTTCACTGTTTGATTTTTCATATATTTTCGGTGACTTTTAAGTTTTTGCAACTACTGCTGTTGTAGCTGCTTCTGCTTCTGATAGACAGCTCAGTTTTTGCCGTACAGGCTAGTGTGAAGTTTTTGCGGGTGTGTATGTTTTGTCCCTATAACAATAAACATTTCAATTATTTAACCATAAACAAATAAATCTTGGAGAATTTTCACCTCTAGAGGAAAATAACACCAACACATACAGGCATACGCATACACAAATACAACCACACACTCCAGTACTTTGCAAATATGTGCATGGATGTGTGCACAGACATTCACACTCAAATATACAACAATTAATTCTGAAACCACAAAAGGCAATTATTTGTTTATTTAACAATATCTCTACATACGCACGGAATCTCCTATGAATGTTTGGATGTTTTTGTACATATTTACCTATGCACCCACTTGCATAGGTATGCAGCAATGTGCCAGAGTGTGTGTGAGCTAGGATATAAATCCGTAGCTTCGTCTGCCTGATGTTTGTGCATGCAAATATCCCTATGCATTGCTGCATGTCCACCTGGGACATAAATCTTTTAAAAACGAGAGTAGTTGTGAAAGAAAATATGACGAAGTCCATCGGAATTACACAGTGTAACATGTATTTTTATTGGGGGCCCATATTGAAACAGTTCCATGTAATAAAACAGTTTCCTATTTTCTCTTCGATGAATTACATATTCTTTAGTTAGACGAGTCAAAATATGTTGACGCTAAGTCAGTAACTGTGGCCCTACGTTTCTTAAACGAATTCAAAAGGACTTAATAAAGGGTGTTTTTTAGACGTGTGGTTTTTAATCTAGCCACACTTTTTTCGGATTTGGTCTTTTTGAGAGCTGTCACTTGATTTATCCTAAGATCGGTTTGCCATTTCATTATGAAAAGACTTACTCCGGAACAACGTTTGCAAATCGTGGTGAAAGCGCAAAACGATATGGCCACCGATCCTGATTTTTACAAGAAAATGTTGTTCAGCGATGAAGATCACTTTTGTTTGCATGGGTTCGTTAATAACCAAAATTGTCATATTTGAGACGCCGTTACATCCTCAAAAGGTCACTGTTTGGTGTTCTTTCTGGACAGAGGGGATCACTGGTCCATATTTCTTCAAAAATTAAGCCGGCCATAATGTAACAGTCAATGGAGCCTACAGATCCATGCTGAATGACTTTTTCGTTACTGATTTAGAGGATTTTGATGTGCACGACCTTGGGTTCCAACAAGACAGCTCTACATGCCATACAGCCAACGAAACAATCAATTTATTAAAGGAAACTTTTGGTGAGCGCATTATTTCGCGCCTTGTGCCTGTGGCGTGGCCTCCATGATCGTGAGATTTAACACCGCTGGACTATTTTTTGTGTGGTTATGTGAAGTCGCTAGCTACGCAGATAATCCCGACACGATAAACGCCTTGGAAGAGAATATTCGGCGCATTATTCCTGACATACGGCCCCTAATGCTGCAAACCGTAGTCGAGATAGGGCCTCTCGACTGGAATTTATTGGCCCGGTGGGTACTTCCTGAAATGATTTTTAAAACATACTGGCAAACCCTTATCTTTATACTAAAGTCATGACCATAAACTCAAATTATATGCGTTTTATTTCTTTTTGAAAACCACACGTTAGAAAAGAACACCTTTATTATTTTGTAAACACATGACCTGACATGCTTACGTGAGGTATAGAGTTAATGTTTTAAACTTTTGGATGGAGTTCATAATAAAGTTATCATTAAGTTTCCAAATTCGAAGACGATCTTGCCATGTACATCTTTCCGTCCGTCTTGTTGTCCTTCCGCCCATCTTTCCCTCCACCCGTTCCTGAATGCTATTGTAACCACAAAACAGTCAATCAAAAAAAGCTTGGATCCTAAAATATTGCACAATGACGGCCGTATAATGTATCGGATTATAAATGAACAAAATCGGCCGAGAAGGAAAACAAATTCCTTTTTAGTAAAACTTAAAGTATCTCAGGAGCAAGTACATTAAGTGCAGAAATAAAGTTCCGAGAAAACGAAGCATATATAACCTCCATCATGGAGTCACGCATACTTATCCAATACATCTTTATGTACAATAAAAATATGAGATGGCCCAAGGTTACGCAATTTTTGCTACGATTGAAGTTGGTCAAGTCGGACAAAAATCTTTAAGATGATTTTTTTTGTTTTTGAGCTGATTTTTTTTTATTTTACTCGCATATAACAAAACTTGGAAAAAATGAGAAGTTGGGCGAAGTCGACTATATTATACACTACAATGCTAGATCCTAGAAGAAGCCGACTGGAAATAGATTCTAGGAACACTTCGGATGGGCTCTTAATGTACCTAGAATTTAAAACTAATGTCTCGTTTGAATTTGTGAGAAAAGTTCATGGTATTTGGTAAAGTCGGACGCGCAAAATAGAAAGGGACCTAAGGGTAAAAACCAGTTTTGTTCAGAAGAGCCATATTAAAGATTTAAGTACGTGTATCTTTGGTGTACCATCACTTTCATAAAACGCGCATATCTCTTGGAGGGAACATGTTTGGGGCATGGGATAGGTCTCATTCGATGCTCAGATGTTGTCCACATTAAAAAAAAGTGAACATTGATTTTTTTACCCTTAGGTCCCTTTCTCTATGCGCTGTCACATATGTGTGGAAGCTACATCTTAATCAGAACCGATTTCCAATTTAAACAGTTTCCGTCCTTGACACTATGATTTTCATCAAGAATAGGTGTTCATTCTATACTTATATAAAAAAATGAACATATGTTTGGGAGGTTTAACCAAATCTCAACCGAATTACATCAATTTCAATCGCGCCCGCCCTTTGTTCAAAAAACTTACCTGTGCCGAATTTCTATCAAGATTGAGTGTCTTATGAGGCTTCAAGAGCTAAAGATAAAAAATCGGGTAAACATATATGTGTGGGAGCTTTATCCAGATCTGAAACGATTTTCAATAACGTCGTTCCTTGGCATTGATAAGTTCATCAAGATTTGATATAAGAGGTGGCTTCTAGAGCTAAGGATATTAAAGTCGGAAGAACATATAAGGAGAAGCTATATCGAAATCTGAACTGATTTTCTATAACCTCAGTAGCGTCGTCTTTGGTCCAAAAAAACTACTTCTGTCAAATTGTAACAAAATCGGACAACAATTGCGTTGAGTTGGCCGCCTAGATCGTGTGATATCAGACTTTTAGACTATTTTACTTTGGGGCTACGTAAAGTTTAAAGACTATGCTTACAAACTAGCTACGATTCAGGTTTCGGAAGCCAATATTACGCGTGTCATTACCGCCATCCACAATTGAACCCTCAGAATGGACACCCTAAGGCGTAGTTGCGGTCAAGATTTGAAGGAAATTATATTCAAAAAATATAATTTCCTATATAAAAATATGGGCTTATCGGATGAAATATATTGTTTTTAAAACTGAAGGTTCTGAAAAAAAAAAACTATGTATGACATTGAACAATGGACATACTTACTTATATATAAATCAATTTAAATACTGTTCTTCAGTGGTTCAAAACTGAACAATTGATTACAACGATAGATGGACAGAAAGATTAAAATCGATCAATGGAATCTTAATTTCTGTAAGGTACTAGTATTACGAGTATAAAAAATATAACTAGTTTATAAAATCTTGTACCATAGTGTGATGTAGTAGAGATGAACTTGACCCTTCTAAAATGGGAGTAGTTTTTGGAACTCTGTGTTATCTTAGTGTTTTTCGAAAGATAATTGTATTTACTGCTAAGAATTCAGGCTAGACGACTTGGACATTTGAGATCCAGAAAAGGCGGTAATAGTCAAATCAAGTGACGTATATTTATTGTAGACATATGTGACTCGCAAAATAGAAAGGGACCTAAGGGTAAAACCCAGTTTTGTTCAGGAGAGCCATTTTAAAGATTTAAATACGTGTATCTTTGGTGCACCATCACTTTCATAAAACGCGCATATCTCTAGGAGGGAACGCTTTTGGGGCATGGGATCGGTCTCATTCGATGCTCAGATGTTGTCTACATCAAAAAAAAGTGAAAATTGATTTTTTTTTACCCTTAGGTCTCTTTCTCTATGCGTTGGGTTTAAAAAAATATATCAAATTTTACTACGAATAAAAATATAGATTTATTTTCATATGAAACTAAGATAAGGGCTAGGGCTCGTGAGCCCATGTCCTAATAATGGCCGTTCTTATTATAACTACGATTATGGTTTTTTTGTAACCCTTAGTGCAGGGTAGATCTGATTAGGCCATTCAGATCATAATAATGTTTGTACTTGTATTATTGGTATATACACTGTCATCTAATCCTAAAGTTTTATCTGTCGTAAGTTTTCTTCTATATCACCAATAACCAAAAAATATGCAGCACTGTGCTAGACTAATATCAGCACTGCTGAACTAATATCGACATTCTGTACAAGCAGATTGTAAAATGAAATGGTAATAATGCATATTTGACTTGGGTAACAAATCCAGATGGTGTGCCTTTTGGTAGGCCTTCGTCACTTTATTGTAAAATGTCAAATGACGATATGTTTGCAATGAGAACCTTAGACATACAAGTTTATTTGCATTTTACACCTGATGACCTAAATTTCCAAAAAAAAGATAAACAAAAAAAATGGTTACTAATTCATGCTAAAAGGACGATATTAAAGGAATTTCCATACATCAAAGGACTGGCTTCAAGGCATCAACAGAAGTAAAGTATCATGAGTTTTGCATGATTTTGATGTGAGTTCATTTTTGAAAACTCCTTGTTAGTTCACTTTAATGACGACAAAAAAAGTTTTGCTTTTGCACATTTTGAAATTGACAAGTTTAGTTTTGCAAGACAAAAAAATCTCTTAGACATTTCCTTATTAATCAGGTAATATTTTCAAAATAAGTCAGAAAGTCAAAGGTAATGTAAGGGTTTAAGGGTTAATGTTATCCTTCATTACTGTGGCATACAATAGACTCATTGTTTCTGTGTGAACTTAATTTAAAATTTGGCTTGTAACGGCTGATCAATCTAGAGGTATATTTTTCAATATTTTTTACAGATTAGGCGTGGATTATGTTTAACTTTATTTTTTTCTTTTCAGTTTTGATTGCCATTTCATTATAAGACTTAAGACTTACACCGCAACATCGTCTCCAAATTGTGCAATTGTAATATGCAAATGAGCGTTGATTGAGAAACGTTTTTCGGTCAAAATTTTGTTCAGTGATGAGTTATTTTTGAAAGAGTGAATTACTTCACAAACTAACAAGATCTGTTTTGTTAAAGCAAACACATCACCGTTTTGTAGACGCACGATTCGTCGCTGGTATTGGATGTCACTTCGGTACCATATATTTGTGCTGGCGACAAGGTATCTACCCATTAAACGATCTACTCGAAACATTGCTTGATTTTATATATGAGAAGTATTAAGTTGGAGACTGAGGACTCGAGCGACTCACTGAAAAAATTCCTACCATATTGACAGACCGACTTTTTTTAATATATTTTCACGATAGTAGGTTACTAGCAGGCCGTGATTTAATTTGAACAAGATCGAATATAATATGTGGTGTCTGTAGCGGCAAAGCCTTAAATCGGAAGCTACATGAAAATATATGTTTACTTTATATTTACCAGGTATAGATATTTTATCATTCACTGTGCAAAATAAAATGTGGCTTGTGAAGTGGCAGGACATCAAATCAGGATGAACCTATAAATATAAGCAAGCCTGTAGGATAACACGGATCGACGTGGTCCAATTTTACATGGTTTAGTCATAGATGTCCCATAATGTATTAGGCAAAATGTGAGCATGAACGGAAAAAACGAATCTATTTAATTCATGACTTCTAAAGCGGCACTAGCTCCAATCTGAAATCCGAAAATTAGAACATATTTAGTTTTTCATCATATATAAAATAGAAGCAGGATTTGCAGAAGAATGTTGCTGGCGGGATGGCAGGACCTAAAATCGGGAGGTACATTTCCTTGGAAATCAAAGAAAAATATACCCATTTGTCACCAGAATTAGTAGTTGGTCCCTCATAATGTTCTATATGGTATTTGCGCATAGTCAGATTTAATTTTTGTCATCTAAATCGTAAATGGAAGACACCTTTATAACGGGGCCGATAATTTGAATTTTACTAGGACGTTCAGTGGAAAATTTGACCTGAATCACATTTCACATGTGGTTTTTCAAGCGTCGAGCTGAAATCAGGAAAATTTTTGCATAACATGAATACATGGAATGATATAGACTCAATGGGCTTTGTCCTTGGGCCAAACCTGAAGGAACTTACAAAGACAGCAATAGCTGGATAGATAATCATTAGCTCAAGCTGATTGAATTTCAATAAAAACAACCGTGGTGAAATTTAAGCACTTCGGTCTCTGTCTTTTCATTTAGCCTCCATACAAAAGCCACATTTAAGACCCTAACAGTAGTGCATTGCTTAAACGTGAAACAGTACATTTAAAGTGATTACCAGACAGCCTTCTCTAAACTCCATCATATCGACCAAATTTTTTTAGATAGTCTCCAACTATTCACGTCTGTTTTAAATCGGATCTAGCTCATATACAGCAGCTTTAAATACGACGATGAATGAATATACATTTTTTTATTTATTTTTAACAGCAGGATATATATATAGTAGTTTTTCTATATCCTGCTCGATATTCAACTTTAATACCTCTATGATCGACTTAAATAGCCCTAAAAGCTGACATGCAGTTTATACAAAATAGTCTCCTATAGTTAAAGGAGTCGTCCATCTTCTTCTTTTGTATATATGCCATGGTTTTTTTTTGCTTTAACTTTTTCAGCTACTTTCGTGATTAGTCAAATGAGACTTCCATTTAAAAGCTCATAACATGCCGCTTGAAATTTAAGAATGAAGAACATTTAAATTTAAACCATCTGTACATTTTTATGAGGCCCTAGATTTTTTTTTAAAAAGAATCTAACATCGAAAAAATCTTCTTCAAAAATACACCAACATTTTTTGCAATAGTTTTTGTCTATATGCGGCATTTGATAATTTAATGCAGAGGATATCTCATCACTTTCAAATAAAGCATTTGTAGCCATAGCTTTTCATATGCAGCAGCATCGTAGGCTATCAGCACACAAGGATACACATACACATGGACAGTAGGTGTTCGAAGGATTTTCATACACATACTCGTACTAGCACTCAATGTTAAAGAAGAAAATGAAGTTGACCTACACATAAAAAAATATTTTAATGTTTACTAAAGACGTATACAATTAAATGAAAAACAAGTAAAAACGGAAAAGTCGGGAGAGGCCGACTACATTATTTCTTGCACTTACGGATGTTCAGAACAGCCAAACGCAAATAGGCATTTGTTCCCCCATGGAAGGGCTCTTAGTTAACCTAGATTTTAATACTACTTGTAATATCATACTCGTACATGAATTTGTTAGAAAACCTCATTGTTTTTGGTAAAATCGGATGAACATACTGTGGGAGCTATATCTAAACTGAACCGATTTTCTCCAATTTCAGCAGCGTCAGTCTTTGACACAAGGAACTGCAATGTGTGGCTTCTAGAGCTTTAAATGCAGGGTAATTCATTTAGGACTGGACACATTTCACCAGCATATTCCTTGGCTCATTTCATGAAAACATATCTATCAGCGATCATGCCCAAAAATACAAGGAGCGAAATAGCAGCAGTTTGAACATTTTTGTATTGGTGGTCGTAGGGTACGAGTGTAACATTGCTAAGATCTGAACTAGTGGAGGTTTATTAACGTCCTTCCTTGGAGCATAAAATTAACTCGTGCTAGATTTTATTATGATTGCATGTAAGATGTGGTTTCTAGCGCTAAACACATACAAATTGCATAAACATGTATGTAACAGCGCATAGAGGAAGGGACCTAAGGGTAAAAAAAATCAATTTTTACTTTTTTTTTGATGTGGACAACATCTGAGCACCGAATGAGACCGATCCCATGCCCCAAGAGTGTTCCCTCCCAGAGATATGCGCGTTTTATGAAAGTGATGGTACACCAAAGACACACATATTTAAATCTTTAAAAAGGCTCTCCTGAACAAACCTGGTTTTTACCCTGAGGCCCCTTTCTATTTTGCGCGTCACATATTGTGAGATATATCTAAATCTGAACCATTTTTTTCGATTTCAGTAGTGATAATAAGCTCTTGATAGGCGGACAGACGAGTAGACAGACATCGTTCAATGAAATCAGAAGGTGATTTGTACGTCGATCGGTATACTTTCAGCTGAGTCTAGCTCAAATAGTTTAGATAGTTACAAACATTTTCCGTGAAACTAGTTTATAATGCCCTGTTCCACAGAGTGGTACAGGGTACATTAGTGATACTTTCCACAGACTACACTATTCACCCGTGTGATAAATATGACTAAGGTCGTATATAAAATGTGACTTCGGCACCTGCCTTCTTCAAATCGGGACGGGCCGATTGAATAAGGTGCGACACGAAACCATTGACCGATTACATCCAATTCTAGTTGGGCTGGTTATAAGTGGAACAGTTCTTTTGTTTGTAGAAAATCGAATTGTAAATGGGGCTTGTAGATAGAAAGTGTTATGAGACTTCAAGAGAGGTGGTGCTCCATTTGGTAGGTATGTTTTTTGTAGTGGCTTCATGCAAATATTAGCCAATATAGGCCAGTTTTAATAGGCCTATGCTAAATGGAAGCAGGTTCATATCGAAAGAACGATTGGACCCCAAATCGGGTGAACCTTTTCATGCGGTCGAATGGAAAATATAAATAATGCGTAAAAGCCATTTTGCTCAAAACTAGTTTTCTTTTTAAATTTAGATGCAATCACTGTTTAAGGTGTTTAAGCAGAAGACCGAAATATAATAAACGAGCTTAACATAAACCGATACCGCTCGAAAAAAAACTGTTTGTTCGTAAAGTAGCATGGTAAATCTTAGCAAGTTTCCATTTAGTTTGGGGCTTCTAGAGTGGCAGTACCTAGTACGAGGGCGGTTCGGAAATTTCTTAGCCTATCAATGAAAAAGAATAGTTAGTTTTTCAAAAATATTTTTATTTTTCAATATAATCTCCTGAAACTTCAATACACTAGGTCCAACGCTTATCTAGCAATTCTATCCCTTGATTAAAATAGTTTTCCTCAAGGTCTTCAAAATAGTGGTTTACAACTGTAATTGCATCTTCATTTGAGGTAAAACGCTTGCCAGCAAGGATTTTTTTTAGATTTGGGAGCAGGTAAAAGTCACTGGAAGCTAAATCAGGAGAATAAGGTGGGTGGTCAAGCAACTCGTACTTTAATTCGTTGATTTTAGCCATTGTTAAAACACTCTTGTGCGCTGGTGCGTTGTCTTGATGAAAAATTATTTTTTTGTGTTGTAAGCCAGGACGTTTTTCTCGAATTTGTACATTTAATTGATCTAAAAGGTTGCAATAGTACTCTGAATTTATTGTTTTACCCTTTTGCAGATAGTCAATCAATAAAATACCTTTGAAGTCCCAAAAAAAACCGTTGCCATAACCTTACCAGCCGATTGAATTGTTTTGCCTTCTTTGGGGCACTTGTTCTTTTGTCTCTGGAGTAACGTGGTGGATCCATGTCTCATCAACAGTTATGAAACGACACTTGAAATCCATTTTATTTCGCTGAAAACGATCCAAACAAGCTTGAGAAATGTTCATTCTTATGCGTTTTTGGTCGACTGTTAACAAGTGCGGCACCCATCTTGCAGAAAGCTTTTTCATCTGTAGTTCTTCATGCAAAATTAAATGGACTCGATCATTTGAGATGCCCATGATATTAGCTATTTCATGCACATTTATTCGTCGGTCATTTAATACCATATCATGCACTTTGGCTACAATTTCTGTTGTTGTTGCTGTTTTTGGACGTCCACTACGTGGTTCATCTTCAATGCTTGTACGGCCACGTTTAAATTCAGCAACCCAATTTTTTACTGTTGCATTTGAAGGAGCACTTTCACCTAACACATTCACCATATCATTATGAATTTCTTGTCCCGATAAACCTTTTTTATGTAAATATTTAATGACACCACGCATTTCTAATTTTTCCATTGTAAAAAAATCGCGGCTGCTTTTTTTGTGAACACCTGTTTCTATATGAAGGAGTTGCCAGATCGAAACAAAATGTAACATGTGTTCATAGTAGAGATAGAAGTTTCCAAAACACTAAACTTTTTTCTGTTTATACCGCGCTTTTTGTGCTAGGCTAAGAAGTTTCCGAACCGACCTCGTAGGGATATAACGAAAGTGGCTTTAGCAAAAGCGAATGCAAATATTGAAATATCCATTTATGCAAATGCGAATATTCCAAATAAGGATTGTGGGAACTGGAATGCAAAAGCGAATAATTATTTTTCGATTTTCAAGATTACTCGTATTTTATATGAAAGAATAGAAAGTAACATCACTTTCCATGGAATTTAAAGAAATATTATTGTTTGCAGGGTGCCAGAACCATTTTCATATAAAAAGGTGATTTAGTACAAGGCTTTTAGAAAACAACAAATATTTGTATTTATAGGTTACGATATCCCAAACTTAAACATAAAAGTATTTTGCGAAAAATCAATATTTCACAATTGGTTTTTGCGAATGCGAATTCGAAAGCGAATATTCAAATATTGGTTTTTGCGAAAGCGAAAGAGAATTTTGAATACTCATATCATGCGAATAATTCGAAATATGTTAATTCGAATATTCAACACTGGTATCTAGCAACAGGAGGGATGTTCATGTTGGGG
The DNA here is from genome assembly GCA_963513945.1 of Hydrotaea diabolus. Classification (NCBI taxonomy): domain Eukaryota; kingdom Metazoa; phylum Arthropoda; class Insecta; order Diptera; family Muscidae; genus Hydrotaea; species Hydrotaea diabolus. The sequence continues at coordinate 46,064,372 of OY740717.1, read as the reverse complement.
CTGTTCGAGATATTTTTAGTTGAATATTAGCCTTATAATTTGTAGCTTCCTAACCCCAGGCTTCCTAACCCCAGTAAAGAGTCCCCTTTATGTAAGTACTAATGAAAAACAAAGGAGTGTTATTTTTAAAATATTGGATAAAGATCTCTTAGGATGCAAACTTAAATTTAAAGCAAAATAAAAATTAATTTGACCCTTTGAATTTATTAATACATAAACTTATTCGTCAAATTTGCGATCTATATTATGAATACTAATGTATACTTTTATGTACAGACGGACATCGCTTAACGTCTTAATGATTTTGAATATTGATTTTGAATCAATCGATATAATTAAAAGGGAGTATCTCTTCTTTCGTTTTGCGTACCACAGTGAGGAGCATGGTATACAAGGGTTGCTATATAATTCTGGCAGCACTTAGTGTCCATCTTACATTTCCATTGGATAGTTTGACTTTTTTTGGCATAAACGTACTCAGAGCGTTTTGACGTACGACCATTATTTGTGTTGTTTACAGTGACTTAAAAAAATCAATTTGGCAAAAAAATGGAATTAACTCGTGAAAATTTTCGTGGGATCATTTTTCACAACTTTTGGATTATCACGAAAAGAGTGCATCGATGAACTTAAATCTTTGTATGACAATGAAGCACCATCCCATAACACTGTGAAAAACTGGTTTAATGATAAAATCGTGGCCGACGCTCGCTAAAAGACGAAGGTCGTGAAGGTCGTCCAAAAACTGCTGTTGTGCCAGAGAAAATTGATGACGAGCGTGTACTGATAGTGCAAGATCGTCATGTGACAAACCGTAGAGGCATATTTGGTCATTTCTTCCACCAGCATACATTGCATGAACACCTGCCGTAAAAAAGGTTTGTTCTCGTTGGATCCCGCACAATTTTACAAAAAAAGGCTCGTGTCGATTGTTGCAAAGAAATTTTGATACAATACGATAGCGGTGCTTCGAAAGACGTTTGTATGATCGTCACAGGTGACGAATCATGGATCTATGCATATAAAGCAATTGTGGGTGTGGGTCTTCGAAGACAAGCCAAATTCAACAAAAGTTGTTCGTGGAAAAAACACTTTGGAGCAAATTGTCGACTGTTTCTTTGGCAAAACTGGTCATGTGGCGACTGTTCCGCTTGAACAACGTAGGACGGTCAATTCTGAATGGTACATCACAATTTGTTTGCCTGAAGTCTTTGGAGAAATTCGAAAAACGAACAAGAGAAGACAAATCATTGTGCACTATGGCAATGCGAGCTCTCACACATCGGATCAAACCAGCTCCTTTTTGACTGGCCAAAACGTCGAATTGATGGGTCATCCGCCGTACAGTCCTGACTTGGCACCCAATGACTTCTTTTATTCCCGCACATCAAGAAAAAAATGCGTGATCAACGATTTTCGTAACAAGAAGATGCTGTTGAAGCGTTCAAATACCGTGTTTTGGAGGTGTCTCAATCGGAGTGGAAAAAGTCCTTTGACAATTGGTTTGAGTGCATGCAAAAATGTATAAATCATGCTGGAGAATACTTTCAAAACCATAAAACCATTTTTGATGATATATATTCGCATTTTCATTATTAGGCCAGAAATATATAGCAGCCCTCGTAATTACGCAAAAATATTGTGATAAAAAATCAAATAATTCACACAGATTGTATGCTGTTTATTAAATATATTTTCATTTTTAATTCACTCTAAGTATAACCTTCAAGTGGTAAATAAAAATATTCTAAATCGATTTTCAAAAGTATATCGTGATACTTTCAATAACTAAGTTTTAGTGTTGCCTTAAATCAGTTGATAAAAAAGCAATGCTTATAAAAAATCAGTATGAAAATATCGAGCGTGTGGTTTTTTTATACATAAGGTGAAGTATTGTTTTGGTGAATATTTCAAAGGAAGATAGAAATTATTTTCCATGGAATGATTATTATTTACGATAGTATTATTTAGTTTATAAAATGTACTCGTACATTCATGGTAAACTTTTTCAACAAATAATTGTTTTTGAAAGCCCACCATATTCTTTGAATACAATTTTATTTTTGTCAAAAATTAATCTTCTATTTTTCTAGGTGTATATTTTTTCAATGCACTTACAGTGCGTTTTGCCGGTATTGATATCTAAATATCGGTGCCAGAATAAACACCTATGCACATACTGATAGGCAAGGCTATACATACACATACGCTTAGAAACAAGCATACTACAGCGGCGGAATTTGAAACAACATATCGAAGGAATCGTGCTTCTGCGATTAGGAATATACATTTCTTTGGTTGTTAGATTTATCTGAGATTGAAATCAGACTCAAGCACACTTTTAATCAAAGCAAGTGGACAAATTAAGTTCGAAAAATATTAAAATGTCTTAAAATCCTGCTCTTTTGTCTTACCTTGACTTCCTACAAACAATTTTTGGATCAAGACTTTTCTGCCCAGGTGTGTTTTTTTCATACCAACATTGAATATCTTCATCGTCATACCGAGAGTAGTTGCAAATTGGCAATGCAACTCTTTATTGTCCAATTTTAACGTTTAATTGTCAATTAGAAAACTCGTTTACAGCCATTTCGGTCCAGAGCTCTAAATATTTTTTTTTCGTAAGGATTTTGGCCTCTCAAACTCGAAAACTTATTTTAAGCAATTTTTCTCTGATTAGTTTGCAAGATCGAATTTTTGAAATTTGTATACGATTTTTTTAAGAGGTGTCTCAGCTTTTTGGACCATAACTCCCAAATGTTATTACCGATTTGATCCAGAGTGATCTCAAGTAAAAGGACGTGGAACTCGACCATTTGTTGTGTAATTTTTATAAACGATAACTTGTTTTTCTCGAGATAGTCCAATTTATATATTTTTAATATATTTATATAGGGTTATTCATCTACAGTTATTTTTTCAGAACAAAAAAAAAACTATATAAAAATTCAAATCAAGTGTGGAATCTTTATCGGTAATTTGAAAGGATATTTTATGGCATTAATTTTTGGAAATTATTACCTTCAAATGTTGGAAATGAGGGTTCGGTGAGAAACGGGAAGATCCGCTGTTTTCAACCACAATTTTGTTCAGTGATGAGGCCCATTTCTCGCTTAACGGCAAAGTCAATAAACAAAATTACCGCATTTTGGCTGAAGAGCAACAAGAAGAGGTTCAAGAGGTGCCATCATACGCAGAGAAAACCACGGTTTGGTGCTGTTTATATGCTGGTGGAATCTCCGGGCTGTTTTTTAAAAATGATGATGGCCGGAACGTAACCATGAATGGTGCTCGCTATTGCGTCATGATATCGATCTTTATGCTACCTGACATTGAAGCCCGTAATCTTGTCCACACATGGTGTCAACAGGACGGTGCCACTTGCCATACAGCTGCTTAAACAATGGATCTATTGAGAGGTTATTTCGAAAAGCAACTAATTTCACTTTTTGGACAAGGGAAGTTGGCCGCTTAGATCGAGTGATATCACACCCTTAGACATTTTACTTTGGGGTGACGTAAAGTCCAAAGTCTATGCTGACAAACCAGCTACGATTCAGGTTTGGGAAGCCAACATTACGCGTGTCATTAAAGCCATACCGATCGAAATGCTCGAAAGAGTCATTCAAAATTTTACCGTCAGAATCGAAACCCAGAGGCGTAGTTGCTGCCAACATTTGAAGAAAATTATATTCAATAAATAAATGTCATAAAATGTCCTTTCAAATTACTAATAAAGATTCCACACTTGATTTGAATTTTTATATTTTTTTTTGTTCTAAAAAAATACCTCTAGATGAATTACACAATATTATTATTGTTTATATATTTTTTTTTTCAATTTATAATCGTGTGTTTAGCACAAAAAAAATTAATTTTTTAAATTTTAAATGCCTCTAACGTCAAAACTATTGAACTGATTTTGATATCTTGTATGATAAATAAGCGTTTGGAAGTTGTGGTTCAAAAAGCTTAACATCTCATAAAATATTTAAAAAAAATTCTAAAAATTCTATCTTGAAAACTAATCAGGTGAACATTTTTTAAAATTCATTTTCGCGTTTAGGGGGCCGAAATCTATCAAAAAAGATATTTAGAGCTCTAAAAACGCATAACTTGTAAACTAGTGCAATTTTTTTTCATTCAGTTCCTATTTTTTAACATTCGCTAATTTTGGATATCGTTCACTGGAAATCGTCATTAATGTTTTAGTTCATAAGATATAATCTTTCTATTCTCAGAGTTTTTTGGAATGTGTCACTTCCTGGTATATAAACGGAACCTCTCCAAAAATTGTGTAATTATAGTGATTTTCTAAGAGTTTGACTTAATCCTTGTGTGAGGAAAAATGTTACTTCTTGACATATTAGCTTTATTTACGGTGCCAACCGCTCAGAGCATCAACAACATTTGCATAATTGGACATACAGCCTGCATTATACAGGCGGACAAAGCTAGATCGTCTTAGATTCCGAATACAACGGGTGATCAGTTTAGAGGTTCTTTTTTCAATAAGGTTTTTTCCTAGATTACACTTGAGTTGTGTAAAGCTTTATTTTTCCAGTATTGTTTGCCATTTAATTGTGTGCAACTGTAATATGAAAATGAGAAGTTCCGCTGTTTTCGACCAAAATATTGTTCAGTGATGAGGCCCATTTCTGGCTCAACTGCAACTTCAATAAACAAAATTGCCACATTTGAGCTAAAAAAAAAACAGAAGAGGTTCAAGAGGTGCTTTATACCCAGAGAAAACGACGGCTTGTTGCGGTTTATGAGCTGGTTGAATCACCGGTCCATATTCCACCGGTGGAATGTTTTTTCATCTTATTTTCAAGTACAGTGTTTTCCAACAAGGACATAACAATTTTATTTAAGGGTGTTCGCCGGGAACGTGTACTACTTTGTTTTGCCACCATTCTGGTAAACATTAGTTTGACAGTTCATGTTTGGCAGTCGTGAAGTAGACACGTGGCAAAGTTATCATAGAATAATATTCGACCAACCACGTGTTTTAATCGTTAAAACATTTTATCAAAACCAATCATCGATTACTGTGACGATGAGAAAGTTACGTGAAATTTTTGGAAGAAACAACGTGTCAACAAAACAAACTATTTAGCGTGTAGTGAATGATTTCGAAGAAAGAAGGTATGTACCTGATAAGCCCAAGCACGGACCACAACGTACTGCAAGATCGGCTAAAAACATTACTGCTGCTCAAGAAAGTGTTCAAAACAATCCACCAACCTCAATTCGACGCCGTGCTGAATGTAATGAAAAATGTTCTCAAAGGGGCTTGCATTAATGAGGCTAACAAAGGCGGACATTTATCTGATATTGCATTCACACAGTAATTTTTTGCGAATGGAATTGTCTCTCTTGAAGCACATGTGGGTTTTTTGCTGTCCTATAACGTACATATAATTTTTTTATTGACAAAACCGCTCAGTCAGAAATGAGCTTTATCGCTGAAGATGAGTTTTCGATGAAATTCGGGATTTTCGTGAAACCAGAGACCAAACGCTGAAGTTTCGGCGTATTAAATGATCAAGTGGATTTAGTTCTTGGCGTTAGTTCAGATTGATCATATAAGAATGAAGGCCAAATTCTTTTCCCAAAATACGCCACAGTGTAGTATGAGAGATGCTTAATTTCTGAGAACGACGTGGAATCGACTGAGTTAGCTCATTTTGAAGTTAGTAATTTAAAATTAGTTCCAAACTTTGCTCGTAAGAGAACTTTACCATTTTGAATATGTTGACTGCGACTAACGTGTTAACACTAAAAGATCATTAAAAATGTTTGAGGGTACGTTGGCACAAAGATACGAAATTGTTATGTTCCTATTGGAAAACACTTTATTTTCCAATATTTATTTCGAAACAACCTAAAAACGTGTTTTTTTGTTTCTATTATCTCTGTTCTGTCTCACCCACAACACTGTGCTTCAGATCATTCTTTATTTCTGGCCTAATAATGAAAATGCGAGTATTAATCTTCAAAAATGGTTTAATTGTTTTTTAAAATATTCTCCAGCATGATTTATACACTTTTGCATGCGCTCAAACAAATTGTCGAAGAACTTTTTATACTCCGATTGAGACACCTCCAAAACATGGTTGTTGAACGCTTCAACAGCATCCTCTGGCGACGACAATCGTTGACCACGCATTTTTTTCTTGATAACATTGGGTGAAAAGTCAAGGCTGTACGGTGGATGACCCATCAATTCGACGTTTTGGCCGGTCAAAAAGTCGCTGGTTTGAGCCGATGTGTGAGAGCTCGCATTGCCACAATGATTCGTCTTCTCTTGTTCGTTTTTGAATTTTTCCGAAGACTTCGGGCAATCAAATTGTGGTGCACCACTCAGAATTGACAGTCCGACGTTGCTCGAGCGGAACAGTGGCCACATGACCAGTTTTGCTGAAGAAACAAGCGACCATTTGCTTCGAAGTGCTTCTTCCACGAACAACATTCGTTGGATTTGGCTCGTCTTCGAAGAGCCACACGGTCAATTTCTGTCTTGTTTTGGGCTCATAAGCATATATTCATGATTCGTCACCTGTGACGATCTTTTGAAGCACCGCGATCGTATTTTTTCAAAATGTCTTTGCACCAATCGACACGAGCGTTTTGTTGAGCGATTGTCAAATTGTGCGGGATCCAACGAGAACAAACCTTTTTTACGGTCAGGTGTTCATGCAATATCGAATGTATGCTGGTGGAAGAAATGCCCAAAATGCATTTCTATTGCGTTTTCACATGGCGATCTTGCATTATCCGTTCACGCACGACATCAATGTTCTCTGGCACATATTTGAGTGAGCGTCGGCCACGATTGAATTCATTTAACCAGTTTTTCACACTGATATAGGATGGTGCTTCATCGCCATACAAAGATTTAAGTTCATCGCTGCACTCTTGTCGTAATTATCCACGTCAAAAGTTGTGAAAAATGTTCACGAGTTAATTCCATTTTTTTGCCAAATTGATTTTTTCAAGTCACTGTAAACAACACAAATGATGGTCGTACGTCAAAACGTTCTGAGTACGTTTATACTAAAAGATGTCAAACTTTCCAATGGAAATGTCAAATGGCGCCAGACAATACTTAGGGCTGCCTAAGCCAGAAATATATATAGCTACTCTTGTGTGCATTTATTAAATATTCATATAAGCTTATTGCAAATATTCCTGTTCAAGCTAAACAAAGGCCTGCGCAAGGGCTCACAAATTCCTTTCATACGACCTAGATTCATTCTTTCTCTGCGTATGTTGTGTGTGATGCGACATAAGCAACTCGTGGAAACAAAAGGCTCAATGAGTTATTTTTTTACGTTCCGCTTGATATTTGAATATAGTATTTGACTACATGTACGTGAGATATATGAAACGTGAGGTTTTTGAAGCAGTGTCTAATATTTAATTGTTTTATGAGATCTACCCGTAAAGAGGGTGCCAAATATTGATACACGTAGTGCATCCTAATGGGTTCGAAATTGAGAATGTTAAACAAATGCAATTCAAGATATATCTTTTGACGCGAAATGTCAAAAAAGACGTTGTGGCCTCCAGTGGTCATTTTATTTCTCTTGTGGCTTTTCTTTAATCTAATTTTGCAAATTCTATTAGAACATTCTTTCTTCACAAATAAATTGCTAGTTTTCTTGGAATTAATTTAATAGCAACATTTTTCAGTTATTAATTTAATTTTCTTACTGTTTACATGCTTCTTCAGCCTCATACCACGCTGCCTGGTGCCATTGCATAAGCTTCTTTCTCAACCATATGAAATGCGATTAATAATACTTACTTATATTTTACTTTCCACGCAAGTCATTATTTTTCCGTTTGCTTTAAAATTTCTTGCGAATTCGCAGTTTCGCGAATTCTTTCTCTCCTAGTGTCTGTCTGCTTACAAACTACTTACAATGTGTTGCATCTTAATGTTGCCAGTGAAACAGGAACTTTATGCATGTTTGTATGTTTAAAAAAAATAAAGAATGAATGCAATTCTTGAGCGCTTTCAAAATATATACAATCGAAACAACAAAGCTGTTGTAAGAGGTCTTCCTTTGTAGTGAAAATCTCTGCCAAAAAAAGGGAATTCTTGCGCCGTGCTTTGCTTCCAATCTTGTTTTTTTTTGTTCTTTTTGTGTACGGGTGTGACTAGAAGTCATAGTTGAAAAAGTAAATCTAAAATAAATGATAATTTATTTGCAACGAAAATTAATGAAGCCAACGTTGAACTGACATTGTCTCGCTCTAAGGTTGGAAATGGTTCAACGGAGATAAAGAATCTTGGTTAGAGAAATTTAATACAGCTTTCTTTAAGTAACAAATTTTAGTATCGGAATTGTGATATCAGAAAATTGAAGGAAAATATTTTAGAAATTTAAAACGACCGCAAAAGTAACTGGCCTAACATAAAAAGAACCGTTTTTTTGGAATTATTATTATTTATTTTTCAACATAATCTCCTTCCAACTCAATACACTTCATCAAACGTTTTTCAAGTTTGTTAATTCCATCCGAAGAATAAAATTTTTCAAAAACTTTAAAATATGCCTCAGTTTCAGCAATAACCTCGCTATTGGACGAAAATTCTTTTGCCACCGAGAATTTTTTTTTAAATTTGGAAACAAGAAATAATCAGAAGTGGATGCGGAGCAATTTGAAATCGTAATTTGTTGAGTTAAAAATGCAGTGTGTGAAGGAGCATAATTTTGATGAAAAATAACTTTTTTTTCTAAATGCGGTCGTTTTATCTTGATTTCTTCACTCAACCGATCCAATAATGCACAATAATATTCACTATTTATAGTTTTTCCTTTCTCAAGATAACCAATAAATATTATACCCCTTACATCCTAAAATACTGTGGCCATTACTTTTCCTGCTGACTTAACAGTTTTCGCCTTCTTGGCACCACTTTTACCAGCTTCTATCCACTGTTTTGACTGTTCTTTGCATTCTGGGATGTAGTGATAGATCCACGTTTCATCAACAGTTATGAATCGGCGCAAGAACTCCATTGGATTACGCTGATAAATCGCTAAAAGCTCCTCGGAATTGGTCCAACGGACGATTTTTTGGGGCAAAGTCAACAAACGCGGCACCCATCTTGCGGATAGCTTTTTCATGTGGAGTTCATCATGTAAAATACTCCAAACTTGTTTTTCGTGTATTTTAACAATATCAGCAAGTTCTCTGAGCTTTATTCGCCTATCTTTAGTCACTTCATTAAATATTTTTCTAATGTTTTCAATAGAAGTAGCAGTTTTCGGTCTTCCAGAGCGTTGTTCATCTTCCGTACTTGAACGACCCATTTTAAATTGTTAAACCCAGGATTTCACGGTGGAGTATGATGGTGCATTATCACCATGAACAGAATACAGGTCATCTTTGATTAATTGTGGCGTATAACCTTTCATATAAAAGTGTTTAATTACCGCACGAAACTCTTTATTTTCCATTTTTCAAAAATTATAAAACTTGTTTACTTCAATCACCTGTAACAAAGAAAATAATCATTAAATATTTCGGAAATTTTGACAGATGGCTTATAGAAGATTGCTTTTAAAAAACAAAAAAAAAACAGTTGCTAGTAAAACAGAAAAATTACTGTACAAAAAATAAAAGTAAAATTTCTGAAGTTGTCGCTATTGCATCAATTTCAATATTTAAAATTAGAAATTTAGTATTTTTCTGAATTTTTTATATTTTAATATCTTAACAACGACTTGATATACTTGAAAAATTTTTTTTATTTTTTAAAAATAATTAGGGGGAAAAAAATTTAGACAATGGCCTACTTTGAAAAAAAAATCGGAAATATAGTTTTAATAAAACAATCGCTTATTAAATAAAAAGCACCAGCTAGAAAAATAATAAGTAATTTATTTGAATTGAGGAAATTAAATTATCTTTCAGAAACACAAAAAATAATTATTCTCAAGTAGTTTCTGAGATACGCCGATTTTAGTGAGACAACCTTTATGCCTAAGGCCGAGGCCACGCAATGAGCTGCAAAAAATTAAAAATATGAAAGAGTATTGATTTGGCCATGCACTGAGAGGCATGTAAGCGACATTTCTGAGCAGCTAGGTGGCGCCGCTCAAAAACAGAACTTGCTCTAATTTTAAGTTGGTTTCTGAGCGTCAAAGAAAAAACATGCCAAAAGTGAAAGCGGAGATTATAATTACCTCTGTGCAAAGTCGTCCGCTATTATGGCAATTAAAAAAAGAAAAGGGCACAAATGAACATTGATGCAGAATTTCTTAAATTTGAAAAAGAAAGGATGGAAATACTTAAACAGGAGGTGGAAGGAAGAGAGGGCAATGACGACCTGCAGTTTTTCAAAAGTTTACTACCACTTATGGAAAAGTTTGATAGTTTGGAATAATTAGATATTGGAGGAGAAATGCAAAATTTTATTTTACAAAAATTAAAATCAAAAGAAAACAAAAAAAAGAAAATCTTACCTCAAACTTAAAACAAGCCTTTGCTCTGCAGAACTTGTTTTTTTTGCTATGTCAATCTGGGTTTAACTTTTTTAACAGCGTATCAAAAGGGTTCCACAGATATACGGAAGTATTGCCAATATCTGTCTGGATATTTGCGTAGGTTCGCCATAATGTAGCCTTGCTCGATTTATCGGATGAACACCAAATCTTCTTTTTCTTAAACGCATTAACTTCTTATATGTACGATTTTCGCGTAATAACATAAAACAAACCTCACTTTACAATGACATTTTAACAACTAACCGCTTAGAAATGACGCTCAGTAACGTGCCGCTCAAATTTGCCACTTAGCCGCTCGACGCTTTGCGGCTCGCCGCTTTGTCGCAATGAGCGTGGCCTCGGCCTAAGGCTGAAATGCAATACTTACAAGTGTTTCACATTCTTGTGCTTCTTTATATACGTGTTGCTATATATATTTCTGGCCTAGGCAACACTTAGTATTGCCTGGCGCCATCTGACATTTCCGTTGGAAAGTTTGACATTTTTTAGCATAAACGTACTTAGTACGTTTTGACGTACCACCATCATTCGTGTTGTTTACAGTGACTTGAAAAAAAATCAATTTGGTACAAAAAGGAAATTAACTCGTGAACATTTTCGTGCGATTATTTTTCACAATTTTCGACGTGGATTATTACGACTAGAGTGCATCGATGAACTTAAATCTTTGTATGGCGATGAAACACCATCCTGGTTTAATAAATTCAATCGTGGCCGATGCTCGCTCAAAGACGAAGGTAGTGAAGGTCGTCCAAAAACGGCCGTTGTGGCAGAGAAATGGATGCCGTGCGTGAACTGATAATCGAGATCGTCATGTGACATACCGTGAGACAGAGGCATCCTTTTGCATTTCTTCCATCAGCATACATTCGATATTGCATGAACACCTGGCCGTAAAAAAGGTTTGTTCTCTTTGAATAACGCACAATTTGACAATCGCTCAAAAAAGGCTCGTGTCGATTGGTGCAAAAAAATTTTGAAAAAATACGATCGCGGTGCTTTATAATACGTTTATAAGATCGTTACAGCTGACGAATCATGGATCTATGCGTATGAGCCTGAAACAAAACAGCAATCGAGCGTGTAGGTCTTCGAAGACGAGCCAAATTCAACAGTTGTTCGTGGAAAAAGCACTTTGAAGCAAATGGTCGCCTGTTTCTTCAGCAAAACTGGTCATGTGGCGACTGTTCCGTTCGAGCAACGTAGGAGGTCAATTCTGAGTGGTACACCACAATTTGTTTGCCTGAACTCTTCGGAGAAATTCGAAAAACAAACAAAAGCAGACGAATCATTGTGCACCATGACAATGCGAGCTCTCACAAATCGGCTCAAATCAGTGCCTTTTTGACCGGTTGAAACTTCGCATCGATAAGACGCTTAGTTTAGAAGATATCGACGATTTAAGTTTTTATAAGAAATTCCAACTTGTTGACCCAGAAAACATTGATCACGAATTAAGGCTCTTTTGTCGATTAGACGCTTAGTTTAGAAGATATCGACGATTTAAGTTTTTATAGAAAATTCCAACTTTTTTGACCCAGAAAAGTAGTGATCACGAATTACGGCTCTTTTGTCGATAAGACGCTTAATGACTTCTTTAAATTCCAGAACATCAAGGAAAAAATGCGTGTTCAACCATTTTCGTCGCCAGAAGATGAATTTCAAGCGTGTTTTGGAGGTGTCTCAATCGGTGTGGAAAAAGTGCTTCGACAAGTTGTTTGAGCGCATGCAAAAGTGTATAAATCATGCTGGAGAATACTTTGAAAAACAAAAAAACCATTTTTGATGATAAATATTCGCATTTTTATTATTAGGCTAGAAATATATATAGCAGCCCTCGTATGTTTTGTTTACATTTATGTCAATTACTTTATGACGTTTCTTTCTGTTTTCGACGTTTTGCTTACTGTTGTTGTTGCCTTTTGCTTGCAATATTCGGGAATAATTTTATTTTTATTGTTTCTCTGTCTAACCGCATATTAAAGTTTAAATAATTCAGAAAAATACAAAAACAACAACAACAACTTCAGGAACTTTACTTTTAGTTTTTGTATAGTTTTATATATTGACATACCCTTTCAATATTTGGACCAAAGTTCAAAATCCCTGACCAACTATGTCACGTTTCTCGTGGTCTGACCCTTTTTTGATATTTATTTGAGGAGCTAATAAAGGTATTCATTAATGAAGGAACAAAACCTTTTTTAGTTAACATTTTGAACAGTGATAAACCGGGTCGAAACCTCGTTAACTCTTAAACACTTAAACCTTTAAAATTACTAAAAAAAATATTACCTATTTTGTAGGTAGTAACTTGTGGTTTCCAAAATGTTAAATATCATCCAAATTGGATAGAAACTGTTTTGTGAGCAATTAACATTTGCTATTTCCGAGATTGTTAAGCCGCTGTTAGAGCCTTACTGTATGACACCTTTACCTACAAGTCTAAAAATATTCATTAAATATCAAAATCCCAGAGCCTTTTGCAATTTATTGGAGCTAAGATATAAGATAAATGGTGCTGAAATATGACGGAAATTGCCGTCTTAATTCCACATAAAGGGTGCTTACATTTTAAGGGCCGATGCCATTTCTTGCCACCATTCTGACCATTGATGACGTTGGGAATGGTCAAAAGGCTTTAGTTCTTGAGTCAATTGTATCTTGTAAGCGTGTAAATGCAAGTTATTATGCATAATGTTCATCAACGACGAGCGTGAGAGGTGCAATTTTTGGGCACGACGACGAGTCGAGGTGGACGGCTCTTCAGCCACACTATCGCGAACAGGAGCAATATTTTCTGCAGTCCGAGCTGTACGAGCATGCACTGGTGTTTTCCAATCTCCTCCTCCTGCACGACTTCTCCAATTGTACGCACATTTGGACGATTAAATTGACCGAATAATTCATGAAGTGCACGATATGCATTTCTATTTGCAGGTCCATTTTCATAATAAACCTGAATAACTTTAACGTATCGTTCGCTTGTATACCATACCATGGTTCAAATTGAGTTAGTCCGGAATTGAGAAATTTTAATGAAATGCAGAAAAAACTTGACGTTTAGGTGTGGTGCAGATTCAACATCGGCCCTTAAAATTTAACCTTCCTTTATTTTTCCACCACAGTAGAGAAAAAATAAAGGTTACTACTTAGTAGGGATAAATACTGTTATACACGATTAATGTTGTAAATTATAAGTATTTTTTTTATACATTTATTGATGTATATTGTATCCAAAAATAATCTACCTATTCGAAATGTCCGCCTTTTGCCTTTACACACGCCTTAAGTCGCACTGGCCAATCGTCAATAGCTGCACGAACCTCGTCAATTGGAAAATTGGCCACAGCTCGAACCCAAGCAGTCTTAAGAGATCCAATGTTGGGGTATCCTTTGTAACAAACCTTGTCCTCTAAAACCGTCCACAATTTGTAATCCAATAAGTTAAAATCTGGACTGCCTGGCAAATTGTTTCGAAGCCAGGCCTGAGACGTTTTAGCTTTATGGGTCGGTGCAGAATCCTGCAGGAAAGTCCATGGCTGGTTTTGGAACAGGGAATTGTTAAGAGGCTTCACAACAGCTTCCAAAACGGTTTCTTGGTAAACTTTGACCGATGTTTTGACTCCTTGTTCGCAGAAATGCAGGTCAGTGATCGTGACCCCCACCAAACCATGACTGAAGCTGGGTGATGACCCTTTTCCACCCTTGGTAACAGTTCAGATGCTTCCTTAGATGACCGCGCATACTCTCTATCATTTTGCTTGTTAAATTTTTACTGAACGGTAAACATTTTTTAATCGGTGAACAAAAATTTTCTGTGCAAGTTATCAGCGTGCTTCAACAAAAGACATTTGCATTTTTCAATCATATTTTTTTTAAAGCTGCAGTCAATAAATTTCTGGTATGTCTTTCGAAATTCCCAAGTCCTAAGTCTTTTTTAATGATTCGACATATGGACTTTTGCGTGATAATCATCTCACGGGCCATGATTTTCTGTTTTCGGAGCGAATTTCTTTGAATTCTTGATTTAACGGTTTAAATTACATGCGGTGTTTGAACAGAGCGTGTGCGGCCCGATCGGTGGCGGTCTTTTACATCTCAAGTCTCCTCAAACAGTTCTATGCATCGGTAGACGAACATTCGGCTAATCCCTAGTGACGGGAGCGTTTTGAAAATATTTTTTTTTTTTCATTTCACACTTGAAAAGCGCTATTACAGTGATACGGTTCTCATTATCTGACCACTCCATGATGAAAGTTGAAACAATTTTAAAATCCCGTTACAGACTAACTATTGAGGTTAGCTTTCAAAATCCATATGAAATGTTGTGTTCAATGTTGTAACACTATTTATGGTCCTACTAAGTACTTGGTTACGGCAACAATAGTATGTTCTCTGCAATTAAAGTATGTTCGTCAAAAGCATTGTATTATTTTTTAATTTTATTTCGACAATAGTATGATTGCGTCAATATTTATATTTTTGAAATATAATAATAGTATTATTGCCAAATTTAAAAACGAAAATATTATTGTAGCATCATAATATAAATATGGTGGGTGCGACAAAAGTATTTTTTTCTTGGTTTTGCGTTAACAATAATATGATTACGGCAATCATAGTGTATGATTGTAATATTTCCTAATTTAAATTTGATTGTTTAAGAACAATGTTATTGCTACGAACAGTATGCAATTTTTCAAATAATCTGCTTTGGATTTGGTTAACTGACATATTTTACGTTTTTTTAAATGTATTATTTCTTCTTTTAAATAAATCACTGATATTATTCTAAACTTAATGTATTTTTAAATAATTTTGTTAATAAGAATCTCTATTGTTGACAACATAACACAATTCTAATAAATAACTTTGGGGATAATTGTGTGTGAATCGTACTATGGTTGTGAGGATCATAAAATGGTTGCGTGTGAATCATACTGTGGTTGTATGTAAAACATATTATGGTTGTGGGGATCATAATTTGGTTGTGGGTATTAAATCATGGTTGAGTGTGAATCATACTATGGTTGTGGGTCATAATATGATTGTACTCGTATGTGAATCATTTTATTGTTGTGAGGTTCATAATACGGTTGTGTCGAACTTAGTATGGTTGTATGCAAATTTTACTATTGTTGTGAGTATCATAATATTGTTGTGACATAACCATATACCCAACAATAGTATGGTACTCTTCGAATATTGTTACCCCAACCATACATTTTTTATTTGTGTGACTATGCCGAATTGTCGTAATATCGACTGAATATTTTAACAGCTGGTCAGGTTAATAACTTTGAAAGCTTTTCAAATAAAACAACTAGAAACCCCATCGTTGCCATCTGGTCTATATGTTGCCAGCGTTGGTGTGAAAAACTAACATGTTCCAAACTTCATCAATATAATATGTGATATGTGGCTTTTAGACCTAAATACATTACATCAAATGAAAATATAGTACGTATGGGCCTTTCTTGGCCCATAAATCTTACTCGTGCTGGGACTCATTAGGATTGGTGTGTGGTAACGTGGTAATGTGGTATGTAGATGCTACAGCTAAAGACATTAAATCAGATGAAAGTATAAGTATAGGTGCTATATCCAAAAAGGAACCGATTTTCTTCAATTTTAATTAATAACGTCCTTACTTGGCCCATTAAACTTACTCATTCTAAGTTTCATTAAGATTGGATGTATGATCGGATGAACATATAGATCCAAATATCAACCTATTTTCTTTAATTTTAATAGCATCCACCCATAGTCCAAAAAAAGTTGGCGGTATGGCATTAGGCCCCAAACTTGGGGGTCTAATTGTATTAGGAAAATAGACCCCAAAAAATTATACCCCAAACATAAAATGAAAATAGACCCCACAAATGTTACTGGGGCTTAATTTCATAGTAATTATTTGAAGGTATGCAAACACACCCCAAAAAAAGGCAAATATGCCCTAAAGTATCGAGTTGTTGTTTTCTGTATAAAATTGGGGTATATTTTCATTTTTGGGTTTGGCGTGTAATTTTCATTTATGTGTTACAAAATGAATGTAACAACAAAGTACGAAAATAGGCTCCAAAATGTGTAGAATATCTTTTGCGTACAGTTTCGGTTGTGCGTAAATATTAATATTTGACATATTCTCTTTTTGCACTTACTCATTTGTTAATATAGGGTCATCCATCTAGAGGTATTTTTTCAGAACAAAAAAATATAAAAATTCAAATCAAGTATCTTTAATGGTAATTTGAAAGGACATTTTATGGCATTTATTTTTTTAGAATAATTTCTTTCAAATGCTGGCTGCAACTACGCCACAGGGTTTCAACCCTGAGAGTCCAATTTTGGATGACTCGTTCGAGCATTTCGACTGCTATGGCTTTAATGACACGCGTAATGTTGGCTTCCAAAACCTGAATCGTAGCTGGCTAGTCAGCATAGACTTTGGACTCTACGTAACCCAAAAAAAAATGTCTAAAGGTGTGATATCACCTAGGCGGCCAAATCACCTCTGCAAACGTGAAATTAGCTGCTTTTCGAAATACCCTCTCAATAGACCCATTGTGTAGGCAAGATTATATGCTGCAATTTCAGGTAAAATAGAGATAGATATGATGGCGCGATAGCGAGCACCATTCACGGTTACGTTCCGGCCATCATCATTTTTGAAAAAATATCCACCGATGATTCCACCAGCTTATAAACCGCACCAAACCATGGTTTTCTTTGGGTATAATGGTACCTTTTGAACCTCTTCTTGTTGCTCTTCAGCCCAAATGCGGCAATTTTGTTTATTGATTTTGTCGTTAAGCCAGAAATATGCCTCATTACTGAACAAAATTTTGGTCGAAAACAGCGGATTTTCCTGTTTCTTACCGAACGCTCCTTTCTATAATACACTTGAAAACATTTGAAGGAAATTATTTCAAAAGATAAATGCTATTAAATGTCCTTTAAAATTACCAATAAAGATTCCACACTTGATTTGAGTTTTTATATTTTTTTTTGTTCTGAAAAATACCTCTAGGTGGATCACCGTATATTAACATTTTCTACGTGAATTAAAAATGCAAAGCCATAAACCAGTTTTACTGTTTTGCAGTACTTTCCTTACTGGCGTGCCGCTATGCAGGATATTACCCAAGTTTATAATTAAGTTCAGAGGTAAAAAACTATATAATTTTCAGTAAAAACCAATGCTTTCTTTTCTTCGCCGAAGGGATTTTCCCCAAAAAAAAATATTTAGTGTGGACCTAAAGTATATCGAAATGAAATTGGACCCCAAAATGCGAACATAGGCCCCAACATTTTTGGGTTCTATTATCATACAAACATTTGGGGTCTAATTGCATAATAAAAATATACCTCAATTAAAATATGAAGTTAGGCCGCAAAAAACCATAAAAGTGCGTGTTGCTGTTTCCATATATTTTTTGGGGCCTCATTTCATTTTCACTTTGGGATGTATTTTCGCTGGGCCTAATGTCATACCGCCAAAAAATTATTTCTGCCAAATTTCATGAAAAAAGGACAACAGTTGCGACATAATACAAAAGTTACGAAACCTAAGTAAGTTATAAGCCCGTGCAAAGGGGTTGGCTTTTCTTAACATCCAAAAGTGCGGGGTATAATGTAGGTGGATACACGCGGCTTGAGCTTTTTTTATTAGTTTTGACATTAAAACGGGTTCTTCTAAACAACACGATAATCTCACAATAGAGTTTAGGACCATTTGCATTTTTCTGAAACTGAATCATTGTCTCTTCTTTTTATGACGAAGTAGACAACACAATCAAAAGTATCATTTCTTATAAATTTCTAATATCCCAGTAAACCAAATTTGCCGACAATGTCTGATATCAGACAATTCTGAACAATACGAACTGAACTCTGAACTCTTTTGAAAATTCTTGCCGAAATCGTTACAAATTCCGTTAGGTTTGTCAGAGAGTTTTTTAGAGAAGTAGTTCAGAATCCGAGTCAACGAACTCCGTAAGAATTTTGATCCGAAATTGGATTGTCGTACAGAATTCTGAACGTTTGGTTTGCTGGAATTTTTCTTTTTCAATAAGGGTTTTGTTGTTTTAGTTTAAAATTAGACATTTTTAGTTTTTCATATCAATATTTTTCCATTTTCTCATTACTCGAAAAAGAATTTAAGTAGCAACATGTTTTCTATGTAATGTAATTAAAAGAGCTCATACTCATACGTAGAATTAAATATTTCAAGTGGATTTTATATACATAAACTCCTAAGAAATGAGTTATCAATGAAATAACTAAACTTAAACCTAAAGAAATCGTTTTACTGAAATATTTTTTAGATGTTTTGTTTACTATTTGACAAATCTTGGCACTTTTTTGTTTTTATTTTTTAGATTTTTTGTTTAATATTTGACAAATCTTGGCAATTCCAAAGAGAAAACTTTCGCTTTCATTTAACCTGTTATTGTTCAAGTTAAAACTTAATTTAAAAAAAAAAAAAATCAGTCAAATATAGACAACATTTTACGTATATGGAAACAGTAGGAACACAATGACTTAGTACCCCCGTTGTTCTTTGTCCCAATGTATTGAGGAAACAAAGCCACAAAAGATTTAAAAATTTAAAAAGTTTTACAGTACAGCCGAATACCAAAATCTGATCGGTAAGAAGAACCACCGAATAGGGAAACAATGGATACATTTGCGGCATAAGGAAACTGAACATGTTTGGCAATTGTTTGAAAAAATCAAAAGGAAACAAAGTTAAATTTAAAACCTCAATTGTAACAAGTAAAAAATGTTAAGTTTGGCTTGCCGAACTTTGGATACCCTCCATAAGATTCCCAAATAAAACCAAATTTGGTGCGGAAGTGTGTTCTATATAGAAATCTTTATGTGCAAAATTTCATTTCGATAGGTCAAGCTTGTGCTGAGTTATCGTCATATTATTTGTCAAAGCCCATGAGACCGTTTGTGTGGGAGGTACCAGTAGGACTTTTCCGATCTCAACAGAATTTGGCGCAGAGGTGTGTTCTAAAAATCTATATGGAGAAAATTTCATCTCGATAGGTCAAGTTTGTATTGAGTTATTGTCATATTATTTTTAAGGCCCATGAGACCGTTTAGCGCAAAAGTCTGTTCTATATATTAATCTTTATGCCGAAAATTTCGTCTCGATAGGTCAAGTGTATGATGAGTTATTTTCATATTATTTTTCGAGGCCCATTAGACCGTTAGTATGGGAGGTACCAGTAGGGCCTTTCCGATCTCAACCAATTCAGCGTAGAAGTGTGTTGTATATAGAAATCTTGATGTGTAAAATTTCATTACGATAGTTCAAGTTTGTGGTGAGTTATAGTCATATTATTTCTCAAGGCCCATAAGGCCGTTTGTATGGGAGGTACAAGAAATGGTGGCCCAATCTAAACCATTTTTACATAGATGATTGCGCCTATATAGAGATTATTATTTGCAAAATTTCAGTGATTTTGCTCAAGAAACTGGACGGATATTTCCAAATAAAAAACTAATTTTTATGAGGTAGTGCCGGTTGAGGGTCTTCAACACCAACTTCCCGTAGAGCTATATAGCCCATTTCCAATACCAACCATGCTAGGTTAACTACACATGTGTGTGCGAAATTTCAGCTGCCTAGCTGTTTTCATGCAGGCTCTATCTTGTTTTCAACAGACGGACAACATGGCTAGATCGTCTTAGAATTTTAGGAGGATCAAGAATATATCGTTAGCAGAAATGCAAAAGAACGTAACTAACAAAAATTCGAAAACGGTTTTTTTGATTGCATTTGGCGTGTTTTAACAAAAGCCATGGCCTCACAAACTTTTAGGTTGCTACGATCAAAAATAAATATTTTATTAAGAAAAATCAAAAAAACGTAACTACAACTGCATATATTTCATAAATCAAAGAAACGTAACTACACACTTATGTATGCGAAATACAAAATTGATTTTTTTTTTGCAAAGTAGGCTGCTTTTTGTTTCTAGTTTGTTTTGAGTTTACTTCAAAAAAGCTAACCAAATTCAGTTGTTTGCGGACAGTTATTGCAGTTAGTGAGAATAAAGAGACGGAAAGTAAAAACGGTAAAATGAATTGTCATAGTGAAAATGTGTTGGAAAACAATTTAGAAAGTCGTGATATTACTTCGGAAAAAGTTGTAAGAAATTTGAGAGAACATAATAAAAACAATCGTATGCATGGCAAAAAATATCAAGGGTTGTCGAAAGGAAATGTTACAGACAGAATGCCGAGAACAATGAAGGAAGCATGTATCTCAAATTTTTGCAAAAAAAGTACACTCCGGCACTGTTGCTCTTTTTCGGAAAATGAACGAAAGGAGATATTTGATCTCTTCTGGCATATGTCTTGGGACCAGAAAAAAGTTTATTTAAATGGTCTTATTGAATATTCAGAAAGAAAACGGATTTTCGTAGAAGACTCTCGACGTTGTAATACAAAATCGTATTACTTAAATCATAATTTAACTCGGAAATAAGTCTGCAGTCAAATGTTTTTCAATACTTTAGGTATATCTGAAACTATGGCAAGAAAATGGACTGATATGCAAAGCAACTCTAAAAGACAGACACGACTTAATGTAAACGAAAGAGTCCAAAAAGTGACCTATGAAAAACGACTTAAGTTTTTGGAAAACTGGTTAGAAAAAATCCCAAAAATAGATTCACATTATCGCCGAAAATATACAAACAAAATATATTTCGAGTCAGATTTCAAGTCATTCAAAGAAATTTTTGATCTATATTTACTGGAATGCAAAGCAAACGAAGAAAATGGAATTTTTCCCGTATCATATCCAAATTTCATGCAAACAATCAAAAAAGGAAATTACTCATTATTTAAGCCCAGGAACGATTAGTGTGATTTGTGTTTAAAATATAAAGCGAAGAATATATCACAAGATCAGTTTTATGAACACCGAAAAGAGATTAAGCTTATGAAAACTGAAAAGAAAAATGATATTGGAAATTCGAAGTCTGGATTATGTTTGCTGTTTTGAGATAGATATGCAAGCAGTTAAACTTGTACCACAGCTAAAAGCTAGTGCTTCGTACTACAAAATGAAGCTGCAAGTACATAATTTGACAATTTATAACGTCATTTCCCACGAATCTGACAATTATATTTGGGATGAAACTGAAGGAAACCTTGTGGCATCCACTTTTGCAACTTGCATTATAAACCATTTGAAAAACGCAGTTATTCAGTCTCCGAATAATAATCATATCATTATCTACTCCGATGGTTGCTTCTATCAGAATAGAAATGTTGTATTGTCAAATGCTCTGTTGTCTCTATGCGAGGAAAAAAATTTTACAATCGAACACAAATATCTTGTAGTTGGACACACACAAATGGAATGTGACTCTACCCACTCTCTCATAGAAAGGAAAATAAAAGATAAGCAAATTAATTTACCATCGCAACTTGTGGACCTAATACACAATGCAAGTAGGAATCCTACACCGTTTCAAGTTCATCATTTAAATCATCGATACTTTCTTGACTATGAATCTGTTCCTAAGCGATATTCAACAATTCGACCAGGTAAGTTATGCTATAATATAGCTAAAGAATTATATATTCTGATTACTTTTTTGTATACAGGCAAAAAATGTGGAGATCACACTGTAAATATGATCCGTGCTTTGCGATACGATCCCAGTGGAATTATTTATTTTAAAACAAATATTACAGAAGAATATGCACAGCTTCCACAAAGAATTGGAAAAAAAAACTAGCAGACGTTCTACCTAGCCCATTACATCTGGAGAGAATAAAAATTTCAAAAAATAAATGGCATCATCTACAGGACCTTAAGCCTTTTCTTCCAGAAGATTGTCATCTTTTTTATGATACCATTCCACATGAAATTTAATAAATTTTATGTAATATTACTGTTTTCTAAATCAATACTTTTATATATGTTATGTTTAATACTTTGTTTAAAACGAAATCAAATATTATACATGAAAATGAAAAATGTTAAACCATTGAAATTATATTAAATAACTCTAAATAAATTGAGTTTAAACAAATTTTTATTTCCTTATCATAAAATGTATTGTAGTTACGTTTTTTTGTTTAAGAAAATTTTAAATCAAAAGAACGTAACTAACATAATTCGTTAAATACCTATGAAAATATTACTTTTATTTAAAAAATAGATAAGTCTGAGTGTTTTAATCAGTATTTATAAAAATGGTTACGTAAACATTATTTTTGCAGATTTTATAAGGTTTTTACCTTCTCCTGTAAAAAGACGAAAAGTGTTGTTACGTTCTTTTGCATTTCTGCTAACGATATATACTTTGTTGGGTCTCCGATGATTATTTCAAGGTGTTACAGACAGAATGATAAAACTAATATACCCTACATTGTATGGTGGAGGGTATAAAAATGAAGAATAAAGTGGAATTACGACTTGTCCCAAATCATATGCGGAACTTTTTAAATTTGGAAATAAAAAAGGAGAATGCGAAAATCGTTACAGCTGGGACAGTTTTAGAAACTTCTCGGTGATGATGACTTAAAGCAATAACAAAAACTAATATGCAGACCTCATAAAAACCATTCAATATAATATAAAAACTTGAATTTCAAAGAAATAATCAATTCTAATAAAAACAAGTAAGTAAGTGCTATAGTCGGGCGTGGCCGACTCTATGATACCCGCACCACTATAAATGTGATTAAGTCTCCTGTTAATCGAAAGCACTCGTCGCTATTTCTATCTGTATCTATCACGCAAGCACTAAGCCTTTATACCCCATACCACTATGTGGTGAGGGTATAACAATTATAGTTGGTCCACATTTTCATACCTTGTTTTCGGACCCTGTGCCCTCCCACGGACGAGATAAATCATTTGGCTTGACATATTCAAAGTCCTGAGGCAATTCCCTGTCATTTGAGGGGTCACACTAAAATCCGGGTAAACCGAAACTTTTGGACCCTCCTAATGGACCCTGGGGCCCAAACAGGTCGATTTTTTTTCTGTATTTAAAATTGTAAGATAATTTCCTTTCATTTAAGGGGTCACACTTATATTTAAAATCATGTGTCCATTTTTTGGGTTCTGAAGGCCCCGTAGGTCCGAGAGGCGGGTCCAACTATTTTTTTTACATTTTGTGGTCAGTTCTACATCGAATGGCATATTTTTTTAATTTGTTGACCAATACACGCGACATCAGCTGGATTTGGACCAAATCCGGGAGTTCTTTTGTATGGGGGGTCTATCAGAAAGTGCTCCGATTTGGACCAAATTCAATAGCGTCCGTCCTTGTCCCAATATATTACCACATGCCAAGTTTCATCAAGATCGGTGCATAAATGCGACCTGTACTTTGATTACAAGAATAGATGGACATCTTTACATCCAGCCAGCCAGCCAGCCGCCCAGCCAGCCAGCCAGCCGCCCAGCCAGCCAGCCAGCCGCCCAGCCAGCCAGCCGCCCAGCCAGCCGCCCATCCAGCCAGACAGACATGGCTAGATCGACTCAAAATGTAATTCTGAGCAACTTTCTCTCTGGTCCCGGTATTCTAACTCGATTCCTTCGATGCCATTATACCCCATACCACTATGTGGTGCGGGTATAAAAACGTCTTTAAAATAATCATAAACCAAAAAAAAAGCAAAATAAGGCTACAATTTGCTAGAAATCATAGATAAATACTAGTGTTACTATCTGTAAGAGCATAGGGCTGTCTTAAATCGACGCTGCCAGTCACATCGTAGACTGCTTCACTGCGATGGTACATATCGATTAAAATTATCACTGCTACATTTATGAAAGCAGCACCGATGATACCGCTGAAGTGGTTCCAGGTTCGATGAAACAAGAATGTCAAGAAAATTAATCATCGCATCTAAACAAGTAAGAAAGACTAAGGTCAACCATACTATGATCCCCACAACCATACTATAATCCCTACAATTATAGTATGATCCCCACAACCATATTATGATCTTCATAACCATAAAATGTTTTAAATACATCCATATTAAGATTCACACAACCATAATATGACTTAGACACAACCATACTTAAGTTGTAATTCATCGATATATATTTTTATAAAGTAAATTATGTAAAAATACATTAAACTCTTAAAAATAGGATAGATTTATTTTACAGAAGAAAAAATTCATTTATTAAAAATATAATCCAGTAGTTTGTTTTGAAAAATTTAATTTACATATAAAAAGTACTATTATTGTGTAAGTTTGTCAAATTAAAAAAATAAATACGATTTTGACATAAAACCTAGATTCAATACTTTTGTAGCACCAACCATATTTATATTATTGCTACAACCATATTTTCATTCTTAAATTTGGCTGTTACATTTCAACAATATTAACATTGCCATAATCAAAATGAAATTCAAAAAACAACACTATGGTTACAACTACCATACTTATATTGGAAAGAATATACTATTGTTGCCGTGACCATATCTTTTCTCTGCTTGCTTAGCGACAGGACCACAAATAAAAACGAAATGATCGTATTGCATGGAGCTATTTGGAAAAGTATCAACGAGGTCCAGTTTGACCAGTCATGAGTATGTTTCCTTTGTATAAGAGCTACATACTTCTATATGATGGACCGATATGGAAGCCAATTTAGTATGTATGTGTATGTGACACCCTTCACTGCTATAGTCTTGAGAAGACTCCAAGCTCGTCTCTAGAATTTAAGCAAGGTACCTCTTAATATGTGATTTATAGAGAACAAGGGATATACCGGGTGGTTGATTTAACATTTTAAATTTGAATCGGCAATAAAAAAATACTGACACATTTTAAAATTGTATGCTTATATTGGCAAGGTTGAACTTTGTCTTTTGATAATGGAACACCATCCGATGCGATTTAGTTTCGCCCAATGGGCTGAAGATTGTTTGACAGGAGATGAAGAATTTTATTGAAAAATCTCTGTTTTCGGGTGAAGCTTATTTTCAGTCAGTAGTGGGGGCTATATGAGAATATTGACCAACACGATCGACATTATTTGCACGATTTTTCAAAAGAAGCTTATTTTCAGTCAGTAATGGGGACTATATGAGAATGTGGAAGAATACGATCGTTGGGTGCTAAATTTAAGCAAATTGAGCTTTATATAACAGCATAGACTAATTCGGTCTAATTTCAGCACTGTTGATTATGGATATTTCATCGACTTAATATACTACATGTGAGGAAGTTCGAATGCTATGTACGGTTTAAAGAGTACCAGGACATCAACTCGGTACTGTCCTTGGCATGATGTGTATAGGAAACATAATCCAAAATCGTTTCTAATCAAATTTCCTTATCTTTGGCTGAATTGAGCAAAACCGTAGTAAATTTGTGAATTCTAGATCTGCAAAATCTAAAATACCGTGGGCCGATATAGTCTTATTTTACCAAAGGTTTAAAAACATAGACCAATATGATTGAATTTTACAAAGGAAAGTTATAAATATCCCATAATGCACTACGCTAGGTTTAAGCGAAATTGAAGATTTTTGCGCAAGCGGGTTTATGATGCGACATCTTGAGCGATAGGTTACTAATTCGGTAAGGGCCTTTATATTATACGGGTTGCTATTAATATTTCGGGTCCGGCAATAAAAACACAATAATTTATCATTGGAAATGGTTTTATTGTTTTTCAAAATATTCTCCTTTAAGATCAATACACTTTTGCATGCGCACAAACCAATTTTCGAAACACTTTTCCCACTCCGACTGAGACACCTCCAAAACATGATTTTTGAACGCTTCAACAGCTCCTTCGGGCGATGAAAAACGTTGACCACGCATTTTTTCTTGATGCTAGGGAATAAGAAGAAGTCATTGGCTGACAAATCAGAGCTGTACGGTGGATGGCCCACCAATTCAACAACTTGAGTGGCCAAGTAGCTCATCGTTTCAGCTAATGTGTGAGAGCTCGCATTGTCGTGATGCAAAATTATCCATTTTCTCTTATTATCTTTCCTCATTTCTTCGAACATTGTTAGCACACAATTGGTTGTATAAGTAT
Source organism: Hydrotaea diabolus (assembly GCA_963513945.1). NCBI lineage: Eukaryota > Metazoa > Arthropoda > Insecta > Diptera > Muscidae > Hydrotaea > Hydrotaea diabolus. The sequence continues at coordinate 46,037,786 of OY740717.1, read as the reverse complement.
ACCACTCAAAATTGACCATCCCACGTTCCACTAAAGGCACTGTAGCAATATGGCCGGTTATACCGACAAAAAACGCAATCATTTGCTTCGATTTACTTCTTCCACGAACAACTTTTGTTATATTTGGCTCGTCTTAAAAGACCCATACGGACGATTGATGTTTTGTTTCGGGTTCATATGCATAGATCCATGATTCGTCACCTGCGACAATGTTATACACTGCCTTTGAGCTACCGCAGATATACTTTTTCAACATGTCTAATTACCAATCCATACGAGCCTTTTTGAGCATTCATCAAATAATGTGGGATCCAACGAGAACAAAATTTTTTCATGGCCAAATGAACATGCAATATCTTACAGGTGCTTGTCATACTAGTGTCCAAGGATGCCTCAATCTCACAGTATGTCACATGTTGGTCTTGCTAATGCCCAAGGACCGCCAACGGCCCGACCGGTGGCGGTCTTTAAAATCACCAGTCGCCTCAAACAGTTTTATGCACCGGTAGAAGAAAATGCGGCTAATCCCTAGTGGCCGGAGCGTTTGGAAAATAGCCATGAACTTTTTAGCAGCATTCTGCGACGGCCCATAAGGCTTAAACGTCCCAGGCCTGGCTTCGAAACAATTTGCCAGCGTTCATTTCCTCTGAAGAATGGCCCTCAGGCAGTCCAGATTTCAACCCATTGGAATACAAATTGTGGATGGTTTTAGAGGACAAGGTTTGTCACAAAATATACTCCAACATTGGATCTCTAAAGACTGCTTTGGTTCGAGCTGTGGCCAATTTTCCAATGGACGCGGTTCGTGCAGCTATTGACGATTGGCCAGAGCAAATTAAGGCGTGTGTACAGGCTAAAGGTGGACATTTCGAATAAGTAGATTCTTTCTGGATACAATATACATCAGTAAATATATTAAAAAATATTTGGTCCAAAAACATTCAGTACTTTTTATTTAAAAGCATAAAACGTGTGTAACAGTATTTATGTCCCTGCTAAGAACGCCTTCGATTTCAGGTAGCCTCAAAGGAAAAAATCGCATGGGGCTAAGTCTGGTGAGCGTGCCGGCCAGTTCTTATCACCCCTCAAAGAGATAAGCCGTCCAGGAAACATTTGCCTCAAACAATTCATGGTAACCCTCGCTGTGTGACACCATCCTGATGGAACCATGTATCCAATAAATGCATTGCCTCAAGAGCCGGCTGAAAAAAATCAAGAAATGCAGAGCGTTTCGGAGATTGCAGTACTGCTGCTCTAACTCTCTCTATGTTTTGTGGTGTTGTAATTCTTCTCTCATGACACGTTTCCTGATGCTCTTAATGAAGTTACCCAATTTACAATTGATTGCCGCCCAGGAACACGTCCGCGTGGGGGAACAGCGAATAGTAAACGCTTTACTGGTGAGTGATACTCATTTTTTTATGTATTTTTTATTTCAATTATTGAATCTGCTCCAATGGAGCCTAACAATAAGTATACGAATCTTAAGTATAATTCAACAATGAATCCTATTATGGATACCTTGTTATGTGGATCTCTGCTAATTGGCAGGAATTTAAATTAATTTGGTCAAAATAGTATATAGCTCGTATGGAATTTTAGAGAGAATTTAAAACCTGGTTTGGCTTAAACCTCGTGATAAAGGGCCAGAGGACCCTTACAGTCATTTACAGAATGTTCGCGATATTATGTAGAGTGAAGAACTCTAGTTATGTATGTATAACGGATAATTCTAGAATAGCTGAGTGGACGACGTAATTTAGGTTTTGTAGGTTTTTCGTGTTGACTGTTTTAAAGATCACGTATAAGAGCATTTAAGCCACGTGACGTAGAAAAAAGAATTCTACACCGTCTTTCGGGCGCGTGTGTTCGCGATTACTGTTACCGATGTAGCACAAGTGTAGACTAGAAAACACTGCGTTCATTTCTCCGAAGTCTTAAAGAGCTTGGACTGCACAATAATTGTCTAGCAAGTATGTTATCATGACGTTCGAGCTTCTCTTTGTGCTTTATATTGATTTTTTGAATTGCCTCTTTAACGAGATGTATTTTAAGTCTCGGTTGATGTTTTCATTCCTCATATACCACACGCAGAAAAAAGTATGGTTGTGGTGACAATATTCGAAGAGGATAATACTATTGTTGTGTATATGGTTGTGGTACAAATATATTATGATCCTCACAACAATAGTATAATTCAAATACAACCATACTATGATCCTCACAACAATAGTATGATTCACACATAACCATATTTTGATCCCCACAACCATAGTATGATTCAAACTCAACCATACTATGATCTGCACAATCATATTATGGATCTCGCAACCATAGTATGTTTCACATACAACCATAGTATGATTCTCACACTCATAGTATGATTCACACGCAACCATGTTATGATCCCTACGACCATAGTATGATCACACACTATTATACTATGATCACCAATAAATTTATAACAATTGAGTTAAGTTGTCAAAATTAATTAACAATACATTAAATTCAAAATAATAGGCGTGATTTATTTAACAGTAGAAAAAACAAGTTTAACAAAACGTAAGCGTTTTTATTAAAAATATTTCAGTTAAACAAAGCGAATGCAGCTTGTTTAAAACATTTTAATTTCCAAATAAAAAGTGTTATTATTGCATTAGATCTGTAACAATAACATTGTTCTAAAAAGCATATTCAAAAGATGAAGAATCATACTTACAATCATGCAGTATGATTGCCGTAATATTAACATAAAACGCAAATAATACTACTTTTGTCGCACCAACCATATTTACATTGTTGCTATAACCATATTTTCATTTATGAATTTGGCAATAATACTATTGCTACATTTCAACAATATTTATATTGCGGCAATCATACTATTGTTAAAATTAAATTCAGTAAACAATGCTATGGTTGCGACGAACATACTTTTGTTGCGAACATGTTTTGTTGCGAACATACTATTATTGCCGTGACCATATAGTAACTATGTTTTTTCTCTGCCTGCAAGAGGCACAGGTAATGAGCCGCAATGTCTTGGACTCGATTGAACTTTTTGGATTTTGTCGAGATTGCTCGAGCATGCTTTGCCCTATAGCTGGGCACCGTATAACCAGATAGGTTTGATTGCACTGTTGTATAGCAGGACCTTATATTCAAGGCCTAGTTTTGAGTTTACGTTTAGGAGCCAGTGAAGTTGATGGACCTTAAGTTTCAGTTGAGTTTTGTTGGTTTCGATATGACTTCTCCAGATGAGTCGGCGATCCAGTGATACTCATTTGACAGACTATACGAGTATTAGAGTCACTTCCCAGCAAACAGCACGGAGTAGGAATGAGACCGAAGCCGGTCTCCTGTTTATCTCACACAAAAAGACTTCTCCCACCCCCTACACAGTTTTCGGCCATTATTATTGTTTATGTAATGTAGAAGTAACGTTTACAATTATCATTTTTTACGATAAGTTAATCAAGTGATACATCGTACACGGTGCAACGATATAACGATAACATTCAGCGACGCTATGACAATAAAGCATTGATTGATATTGAGGATCTTGGCATTGTCATTGCCAACTTATCACTCAGTCATTGCGGTATAAGTTCGCCACATCGAAATGCATCTGATTTAATTGACACTGAAATGAATCGTGAACTGCAGTATAATACTGTAGAAATGGCAGCGACGGTTACTTGCAATGTCCCACTAATGAATGAAGAACAAAGAACCATTTATGACCGCATTATGCTCGCAGTTTCAACAGGACAATGTGGGTTCTTCTTTTTGGATGCACCGGGTGGAACTTGCAAAACATTCCTTATTTCGCTAATTCTTGCTGAAATACGATCACATAATGGCATCGCATTGGCCGTTGCATCATCGGGCCATTCCACCGCATAATTTACAATTTAAGGTTGGATCTCCGATTATCTTGCTTCGTAAGCCGCCACGGCTGTGCAACGATAAGCGATTAGTCATTCAAAAATGAATGAAAAACATTATCGAAGCTAGCATTTTAAATGGCAAATTCCGAGGTGGAAATATATTAATACACTCTCCGCCACATGAATAGTACCCCCTTTACGATTTACCTTATTTGTGATTCTCTTAAATATTTGAGATCATTGAGCGGGATATTTTTATTTGTTTTTGAGATTTTCATATTCACTCTCTATGAGAAAAAAATTGTGTACTGGAAATGTACCGCTATAATTTTTTTTTTTCTAATTTGCTTTACCATAACCTAAATTTGTGAAATTTCTTGCGACACATGAATAGGACCCCCGTCATAATCTTTAGTTTTCTTATGGAAGTGGCTGCGTGTAGTAAATTAAAATATTTTCGGTTGCAATTTAATCGATTTCAACCAAAATTAAATTAAAATGGGTGAAGGAAAATCTTTTTCTAACGAGGAAAAGTTGAAAATTAAAATTTATAAAGAATCCGGGCACTCAATCCATAAAATCGCTGATTAAATCGGAAGAAGCCGAAATGTCGTGTCTACGTTTTTACGAAATGAGTCAAGCTATGGCAAGAATACTCGTATGAAAGGACTAACAAAAAGTGTGTTTTCTGCTACTGATAAGCGAGCTATACTAAGATCAGCATCAAAGTCGCACGACTCATCATCACAAATTAAAGCTAAAACTAGCGTTAAAGCTAGTGTAAGAACGGTCAAACGCGTTATTTCCAAAGCTAAGCATTTAAAGCGCCTAAAACTAAGGAAAAACCACCCCTTAACGATGACCGCAAAAAGATACGCTTGGGGTTTTGCCGCAGTCACATGGACATGGAATAACGAGTGGCATCGCGTCGTTTTCTTTTATTATTATTTCCATGATCTTCGCAAAGAGGAGCACCATCTGGATTGCTTACATAGCCGATTGGGTGATGTCATGGTGTGGGGGGCCATATCCTATTATGGTACCTGCGAATTACCATTTTTGTCCACCACAATGAATGCAAGTTGCAATAATGGCGTACTTCAGCAAGCTTTTTCTTACTTCAACAATATCGTATATTCGGATACTTACAATGGACATTTCCGCACGATAATGCACCGGTTCACACTGCTCGAGTGGTGAAGGCATGGATTCGGGATCAAAATGTCAAAGTTCTTGACTGGCCTCCCTATTCGCCAGATTTGAACATTATAGAAAATGTTTGGGGATGGCTCGTACGCAAAGTTTATGCTTCTGGTAAGAAATACAGCAATAAAGACGAACTAATTGAAGCAATTATGGAAGCCTGGTCTACGATTTCACTTGACTACATTAAAACATTGTATGATTCGATTCCCAGTAGACTTTTCGAAGCTATCCTTAACAAAGGAGGCTCTACACACTACTGAACATTCTTTAAAATGCATAAACTTCATAATTACTTATTTAAAACTTAATAAAATGTGTAATTTTGCTTTCAAACTTTACAAAAGCTATTATTTGATAAGGGGGTCCTATTCAAGTGGCGCAAAAACCGAAGCTCTGTTTTTCAGTTGTTTTAATAAAATGATTTTATAAAATTTACCAGTATACGAGTACATATCAAATCCATTTATTCCCCATTCCTTTCAGAAGTAATGCACCTTTCATACAATTAAATATAGATTTAATTCATACCGTTTTTCTGCTGAAAATATTAAGTTTTAAAAAACCCATCGTGGGGGCCTATTCAGGTGACGGGGAGTGTACCACGGATTCCTATTATACCAAATCAATTCAAATGTATTTAGTTTCTGATCATATTAGCATTAGCAATGACTATCAACAAATCACATGTCTATTTGTGGCTTAGATTTGAGCACACCATGTTTTTCACACGGAGAATTATGCGTGGCATGCTCTGGAGTAGGTAGGCTAACCAAAAATAGGCTAAACAAAAATATTGTTCACGCTACAGCATTAAGATATTAATATTGGGTGTTAGTGTCACTGTCGTAATTAATAAATGATATATAATTTTAATTAATAAATTATAGTAACTTAAAAGTAATAATGTTTGGCGTTTGTTATTTTTATATTCACCCATCGTTCACAGCGCTCCATGCCTATTTCACGCATATACCACATCCTTACACACTTACAATAAGTTAGTTATTTTTTGTCTACACTAGAAATTACCTAGAAATAATTTATATGGCAAAACAACGTTTGCCGGGTCAGCTAGTTATTAAATATAAAATTAATTGAATTATTGCGTAATTAATTGAAAATTCCCCTTCAAATACAGAGCATTTGCATTCTTCTATATTTCAGTTATTTTGTCCAATCTCTTTATCCCCCTAAGCGCACGTACCCCCTGGTGTTGAAATCCACAAATCTTGTAATATTCTGTATCGCAAACGTACAAAAATTGTATATCCGTTTGTAATTTCCACTTTGATTTCCGTTCTGAGAGAGAACATGACAATCGACAAAACGCAAACAAGACCAAATAAGGATGTATGGCAGACCCGATCTATGGATGTCGGTTTCTGTATATGTGTCGGTATTAAACAATGTTCATTAATTTATATTCTCCGCTCATACAAACACAAATACGGTCGTATTCGTTTCTTGCTGAGGGTACTAAACCGAAATGACAGATGTTTCAATGGGAGTGCCGCCTGGTATCCAGGATCGGCTGTGGGTGTGTGTTCAAGAAACATAAATGAGTTTGCCGTCTCGAAACGAAAAAAAACTGCTGTAAAATAAACAGCAATTATAATAATTTTATTAAGGACACAATAAGGTAAATTTACACAGCAAGAACTCCGACACTGAAACAACAACAACAACAACAACATAAACGGCGGCAAACGGTAAACAACAAAATTATTTTAAAGGTAATTATTTTATTACCAACCGAAGGAACCCTTATGAAAATCCTGTGTGCTTTTGTGTGTGTATGTGTGTGTGTGTTTGTGTATGTGTACTATGGTTTTAGTGTGTTGTGTTAAAGGTTGCTGGGAGAACATTTGCTAAATAAACATGCGAGAGGTGAAAAGCGTTTGTTTATTTATGTGTTAATTTCGTAAACAGAGCGATTGTTGCTTCTGGTTTTAAGCAAACGAGTGTCGCAATTAAATGTTTCATACCGTGTGGAATTTCTTAATCGCAACGCTGCAGGGCAGTTGAGTAAATTTAAAGGTTATCGTGGTCAATGTATGTGCACCATGCTTGAGCTTCTTGGCAAATAGAAGAATGTAAAATATTTACTTTACTCGTAAAAGCATCATTATGGACCCTAGAGTGCCGAAAAATTTGGTCATTTTGAACATGGACTTATGGGTACTCAAAAACAATGGATTTTTATAAAGAACCTAAATATGGCTTAAATATAACGATTTGGCAGAGTTGAAAGCCTTGGCCTACACGCAGAAAAAAGTATGGTTGTGGTGTATATGGTTGTAGAACAACAATATTATGATCCTTACAATAATAATATGGTTCGTACACAACCATACTATGATCCCCATAGCAATATTATGAGTCACACTCAACCATACTATTATACCCAAACCCTATTATGATATTCACAACCATATTCTCATTCACATACAGCCATAGTATGACCCTCACAACCATAGTATGATTCACTCAAAAACAATGGATTTTTATAAAGAACCTAAATATGGCTTAAATATAACGATTTGGCAGAGTTGAAAGCCTTGGCCTACACGCAGAAAAAAGTATGGTTGTGGTGACAATATTCGAAGAGGATCATACTATTGTTGTGTATATGGTTGTAGAACAACAATATTATGATCCTAACAACAATAATATGGTTCGCACACAACCATACTATGATCCCCATAGCAATATTATGAGTCACGCTCTACCATACTATTATCCCCAAAACCCTATTATGATATTCACAACCATATTCTCATTCACATACAGCCATAGTATGATCCTCACAACCATAGTATGATTCACTCAAAAACAATGGATTTTTATAAAGAACCTAAATGTGGCTTAAATATAACGATTTGGCAGAGTTGAAAGCCTTAGCCTACACGCAGAAAAAAGTATGGTTGTGGAGACAATATTCGAAGAGGAAAAAACAATGGATTTTTATAAAGAACCTAAATATGGCTTAAATATAACGATTTGGCAGAGTTGAAAGCCTTGGCCTACATGCAGAAAAAAGTATGGTTGTGGAGACAATATTCGAAGAGGATCATACTATTGTTGTGTATATGGTTGTAGAACAACAATATTATGATCCTCACAACAATGATATGGTTCGCACACAACCATACTATGATCCCCATAGCAATATTATGAGTCACACTCAACCATACTATTATCCCCAAAACCATATTATGATATTCACAACCATATTCTCATTTACATACAGCCATAGTATGATCCTCACAACCATAGTATGATTCACTCAAAAACAATGGATTTTTATAAAGAACCTAAATGTGGCTTAAATATAACGATTTGGCAGAGTTGAAAGCCTTGGCATACATGCAGAAAAAAGTATGGTTGTGGAGACAATATTCGAAGAGGAAAAAACAATGGATTTTTATAAAGAACCTAAATATGGCTTAAATATAACGATTTGGCAGAGTTGAAAGCCTTGTCCTACATGCAGAAAAAAGTATGGTTGTGGAGACAATATTCGAAGAGGAAAAAATAATGGATTTTTATAAAGAACCTAAATTTGGCTTAAATATAACGATTTGGCAGAGTTGAAAGCCTTGGCCTACACGCAAAAAAAAGTATGGCTGTGATGACAATATTCGAAGAGGATCATACTATTGTTGTGTATATGGTTGTAGAACAACAATATTATGATCCTCACATCCCTGATCCCTACAACCATAATATGATTCCACACAACCATACTAAGATCCCCAAATTTATTTTTTAAGATCAGGTTATGTTATTGTTCAACATTAGGGATTCTTATGCAGCATTTTTTAAAATTAGTTCATAGCCATGTTTGAGACAATGTTTCTATTGAACATTTTATTAAAATCTTATATTCAAAAGGCATTCGAAAAGACTTTTAGTTGCAAGCACTGGAAGCTGCAGGGGATGAATGTTTCTTTACCATCCGTAGACCCCAAATGATGAACGTAACTAAACCTTGATATAGCCAATTTAGTGCAGGCAAATTTTAAATAAACGAAAACCAGTCGGCAGTAGAGTATTCCATAAACAAAGTTAAAGCAATAAAAATCCTTCTCACTGCCTTCCGATTGTTGTTGTCTGTTATAATGAACAACAACCACGCACTGTATCGTTTTTGTGTAAGTTTGTTTTTGGTACACCAAAAAAAAACACATACTCACATACATGCATAGTCTTTAAAACCTCTTTTGCTTTGTTCATAGTCTCAACCATACAGTATGATTGCCGTAATCATATTATTGTTTACGTAAATCTTTAACAACAGTACTTGTGTCGCACCAACAATATTTATATGGTTGATCCAACCATATATTTATTTCTAAATTTAGCAATAATAGTATTGTTACATTTCAACAATATATATATTGCCGCAATCATACTGCTGTTCAAATAAAATTCAGAAAACAATATTATAGTTGTGACGAACATGCTTTTATTGTAGAGAACATATTATTGTTGCCGTGACCATATAGCAACCATATCTTATCATATCTCTCTGCGTGTAGGGGCATGATGGATGTGCTCTGGGCCCTAGAAACCGTCCCGTAGTGATCGGATACATTTAAACACCCAGAAACAGTGAAATTTTTCACACATCAAGATTTGTACCTAGATCAAGGATTTGGGTTAATTTTGCACTCGGACTCGATTCGGTAAAACAATGAAATTCACGAATCTGAACAGCACAACCGTTCGTGGGGCTCCAAAAATGCAGTTCAAACATGGACTCACCACTAACAACCACAACTCCAATACTGTCACTACCATATTACAACACAATCCATGGTGAATAGTATACAAGCTTCGGCCCGGCCGAACTTATGCATTGTGCACTTGTTAAGTTTAGGAATGTCGAGTTTTTCTGAGGTTGACCCTGTCCAATCTGACGTATTTTTAATAATAAACGTTTAAGGACATCAGCAATACTTACATGTTACTGCAAAATTTCATCCGCCTTACTAAAGTACAATAGTGCGACCTGTAGTTTTTCTTTTCACTGAAAGACTGATGGACAGACGAGCTCGGTTAGATCATCCAAGAATTTTACGACCATTCAAAGTATATATGTGACAGCGCATAGAGAAAAGGACCTAAGGGTAAAAAAATCAATTTTCATTTTTTTTTGATGTGGATAACATCTGAGCATCGAATGAGACCGATCCCATGCCCCAAAAGTGTTCCCTCCCAGAGATATGCGAGTTTTATTAAAGTGATGGTACACCAAAGATACACGTATTTAAATCTTTAAAATAGCTCTCATGAACAAAACTGGTTTTTACCCTTAGGTCCCTTTCTATTTCGCGCGTCACATATACTTAATGGAGTCACAGATCAATATTTGCAGGTGTTGTAAACGGAATGATAATGTGAATATTTTCTCAATCCTATGATAGGGGGCGGTACAGGCGGTCCGTCCGGCACTAAGAAGCTAAGCTACTACGAAGCTACTAATAAATACATATACTTTATACGAGGGTTGTTATATATATTTAAGGCCTAGGCAACACTAAGTGTTGCCTGTCGCCTTCTGACATTTCCATTGAAAGTTTGACATTGTTTAGCAAAAACGTACTCAGAACGTTTTGACGTACGATGATGGGTTACAGTGACTTGAAAGTTGTTTACAGTGACTTGAAAAAATCAATTTGTCAAAAAAAATGGAATTAACTCGAGAACATTTTTGTGCGATAATTTTTCACAAATTTCGACGTGGATTATCACGACAAGAGTGCATTGATGAACTTAACACTTTGTATGGCGATGAAGCACCATCCTATAGCACTGTAAAAAACTGGTTTAATGAATTCAATCGGTGCCGACGTGGCTCAAGGACGGAGGTCATCCAAAAAACGGCCGTTGTGCCAGAGAACATTGATGCCGTGCGTGAACTGTTTATGCAAGATCGTCATGTGAGATCGGTCCATGAGATAGAGGTATCCTTGGGCATTTCTTCCACCAGCATACATTCGATATTGCATGAGCACCTGGCCATAAAGAAGGTTTGTTCTTGTTGGATCCCGCAGAATTTGGCAATCGCTCCAAAAAAGGCTCGTGTCAATAGATGCAAAGAAATTTTGAAAAAATACGATTGCAGAGCTTCAAAAGACGTGTATAAGATCGTCATAGGTGAAGAATCATGGATCTATGCGTATGAGCCCGAAACAAAACAGCAGTCGAGCGTGTGGGTCTTCGAAGACGAGCCAAAACCAACGAAAGTTGTTCGTGGAAAAAGCACTTCAAAGCAAATGAACACATGTTTCTTCGGCAAAGTTCGTCATGTGGCGACAGTTCCGCTTGAGCAACATAGGAGGCCAATTCTGAGTGGTACACTATAAATTGTTTGCCTGAAGTCTTCGGAGAAATTCGAAAAACGAACAAGAGAAGACGAATCATTGTGCACCATGATAATGCGAGCTCTCACACATCGGCTGAAACCCGCTCCTTTTTGACCGGTCAAAACGTCGAACGGATGGGTCATCCGCCGTACAGCCCTGACTTGGCACCCAATGACTTCTTTTTATTCCCGCACATCAAGGGAAAAATGCGTGTTCAACGATTTTCGTCGCCAGAAGAGGCTATTGAAGCGTTCATGTGTTGGAGGTGTCTCAATCGGAGTGGAAAAAATGCTTCGACAATTGGTTTGAGAGCAGGCAAAAGTGTATAAATCATGCTGGAGAATAAGTTGAAAAACAATAAAACCATTTTTGATGATAAATATTCGCATTATCATTATTAGGCCAGAAATATATATAGCAGCCCTTATATTCATTCAAATAATTTATAGATCCTCTGATGATCCTCAGAATTAAGAGACGATACCCTTTTTTAACTGGGGCTATATCTATTTTATAGACACTTCGAATTATTCTATAGTTCTGTACATCTGATTTAGGAGATACTCTTTGCGTAAAATAAATAAGACGCATTTTTTCTGCAATTCTCCGGGCCTGATGGCCTATATTAGTCAACCTTAGTATTATGGCGGTTTTAGGGCATTGTTCGTTTCAGAAACATTATTGAAAACCTATCCCCTGCCATCTGGTCTCCCACAGATCAACCTTAAGCTCTAAATATAGAGTAATCCATTTAGAGGTATTTTTCAGAAAAAAATATAAAAATTCAAATCAAGTGTGGAATCTTTGTTGGTAATTTGAAAGGACATTTTACGGCATTTCGTTCGGTGAGAAACGTGAAGTTCCGCTGTTTTCGATTAAAATTTTGTTCAGTGATGAGGCCTATTTATGGCTCAACTGCAAAGTCAATATATAGAATTGCACATTTGGGCTGAAGAGCAATAAGAAGAGGTTCAAGAGGTGCCATTATACCCAGAGAAAACCACGGTTTGGTGCGGTTTAAGGGCTGGTGGAATCATCGGTGCATTTTTTTTATCAAAAATGATGATGGCCGGAAAAAAAACCGTGAATGGAACTCGCTACCGCGCCATGATATCGATATTTATTCTACTTGAAATTGAAGGGCGTAATCTTGACGACACTTGGTTTCAACAGGACGCTTTTACTTGCCATACAGCTGCTCAAACAATGGATCTATTGAGAGGTCATTTCGAAAAGCAGCTAATTTCACATTTTGGACAGTTGAGTTGGCCGCCTAGATCGAGTAATAGCACACCTTTATACATTTTTCTTTTATGTTACGTAAAGTCCAAAGTCTATGCTGACAAACCAGCTACGATTCAGGTTTTGAAAGCCAACATTATGCGTGTCATTAAAGCCATACCGGTTGAAATTCTTAAACGAGTCATCCAGAATTGGACCCTCAGAATTGAAAACCTGTGGCGTAGTTTCGGCCAACATTTTTAGGACATTATTTTCAAAAAATAAATTCAAACCAATATAGATTCCACACTTGATTTGAATTTTTATATATTTTTTGTTCTGAAAAATTACCTCTAGATGGATGACCCTTTAGTTACAACAGCCTGGAGCGCTATTATTCCATCGCAGAACGAGACAGGACTTTCACAGGGATTAGCAATTCATTTGCGAAACAAATATTTCGTGCTTTTCCTACGATTTCTAATAAATATAAAGTCCTGCCAACCAAATCTTTGAATCTAATGGGCGGAAGCATTCATCCTATACGATGGACAAATATCATCCATCAAAAATTGATATTTTGAGAAAGATCAACTATCATATTTTTAGTGTCAGTTTAAGATTAATAGTTTGAGGTAGCGACTAAACTCTAAAGAGATCGAGATGGTCGAAGAATTTGTCTTCAATCAAATATGAAGAAAAATTGTTCTAAATAAACAGATCAGCCAGAATGCATTGCAATTCAAGAACTTAGCTTCATATCCAGAAGAAACATCCTTCTCAAGATTAACAGAGTTCAGTGCTTGTCTCTGGTGTGTGTCAGTATACCTTCACCTTCCATTGCAAACTTTCCACCGAAATTAAAATGACTTTTGATTCTACGCCTTTTGCCGCATCTTCTCGTTTTAATTTCCCATACCTATTCTTTTTGCCATTTGATTTTTTTGCACTGATTTTCATGAGAACATAAAACAAACAAACAGACGAGCCGTGGAGAGGCGAGGCGAGGTAAGGCGCGGCGACGAATTGGAAACAGTTAAAAAGTTTGTCTTGCAACACCTTTATTTGAATTTGCATTTTATCAATAAATTACAAACACATACACATGTATACAGTGTAACACTACCACTAACGTAAGATGCTTGCAATAGCAACGTCACTCTCGTCTCGTACATAGCCTTGTGGCATGACACACGGAATGTAGTTTGTGTCAGCAAACTTTCAAGGTGCTCAACGTGAAATGTCGTGACGTTGCTGCTGCTGTGGCACCAGAACCAGAACCAGCACCTGCAAAGTTGCAAGTGGCAAGTGAAGTGTTTACAAAGAAATCAAATAAATGCGCCTCCAGGGAATGAAATGAAACGACGAAATCAATTTCTAACACTCCTCCGAGAGGACGAACTACAACGAAGGCTTCAAAGTTTAAGTTGAATTAAATACAAATACAATTTAATTGAAAACTAAAGCTCTGCGCTCTACAAAATTCTTGCTGAAATGCACAGTAAAGGATTTGTGAAAAAATAAATATGATAAATTTGGAGCTTCAGTTGTGCGATTTACATCACATAAGTGATTTTTAATTCCAAAGGGTCAGCCATAGCCTTGCGAGGCATTTGCGAGGATTTAAAATCCATTTCCTGTTCCTGCTGCCAGCAGGAAATGATAAATTACTTATTTATATTTCAGTCACGAGTAAGAATAGACCGCAAATCTTGTTTGAAAGCATATTTACTCATTTCTCGTAAGACTTAAGTTATCATGCGGCAAGGTTCATATGCGAAAGTTCATATCGTATGGGGAGTAACTAAAGAATTACGGGAATTTTACACATTGAATATATACGAGTAAACATGAAGCGAGTGATGTGTTTTAGTTTTACAGATAATTGCAATTTTTAAGACATTTTTTTTTGTTTTTAATGAATATTTTGCTAAATTTCCATTATTTGCCGACAAGATTTGGGATGCTTGGGATCTAATTGCAAGCTACATTGCTCTTTTCTTCACTGTATTATAAAACAAAGTGAATTAGACCCCGATTTTGATTATACCAGTCGAATCGTATATTAGATTCAGCTATTGCCGCCTGCCAGTCCATCCCAATATGCTTGTAATCAAGGAGCCAGAAGTCTTGGTTTCTCAGTATGCCGAATATTAACAACTAATTTTTATAGAATTCCTTGATATAGCACTTATTATGGTAGAGATTAGCAAAATGCATTAGAGTCCCATTATACTTTGCATTTCTGATTTTTTAGATTTCTGTTAGATTGGTACTGATGCCCAATTATAAAACATTGCCCTGTGCGAGTAAAAGGGCTCGCCAGCGCTATCTGACGGCGGTTAGCGGAACCACGTGTTACAACCCTGTCGCATTCGCAAATTAGGGCAAATTAAAAGCGTTAGCCAAAATGGCCAAAGGAGGGGAAAAGAGAATGGGGGAATATTAGAGCTGCTGGTGGAAAAGGGCTTTATTTTTCGTTTTGGAAACTGGCAGCAGCATCAGTTTTGGTGAAAAAGTTTTTGGTCTTAAAATGAAAGACTGAAGTGAATCGTTGACCTAAACTGTAACAAAGACGTAAACGAAAAATTTATTTAATTTACAAGGAGTTTTTGAATTTTTCAGTAAAAAAAGAAAATTTTAAACGAAAAACAAGAACATCAAAAACAAAATGGAAGAAGAAATTAAAAAAAAAGAAATCTAAGAGAACAAGACCCCAATACTATTAACATTATTGGTTTTAAGAAAAAAGTAAATAAAAACTATATAAAACCCCGCCAAACTCCACTGCCACAACGAGGGACTTCTGGGCACCAGTTCCTTCCTCTCCATCCTTACCATCTAGCTCCAGCCATGAAGTCGGATTGCACTGCCACGTCTGGTGGTGCCCAGGCACCCTAGTTAAAGCTTCACGGATGAAAAAATTTTTACCGTTCAGGAAAACTTTAACAAGCAAAATGATAGAGTGTATGCACGGTCATCTAAGAAAGCATCTGAACTGATCCCAAAGGTGGAAAAGGGTCATCACCCAGCTTCAGTCATGGTTTGGTGGGGTGCCTCTTACGATGGGGTCACTAACCTGCATTTCTGCGAACAAGGAGTCAAAGTATCGGCCAAAGTTTACCAAGAACCCGTTTTGAAAGCTGTTGTGAATCCTCTTAACATTCTGCGCCGATCCATAAAGCAAAAACGTCCCAGGCCTGGCTTCGAAACAATTTGACAGCGTTCATTTCCTCTGAAGAATGGTCCTCAGGCAGTCCAGATTTGAACCCATTGGATTACAAATTGTGAACGGTTTTAGAGAACAAGGTTTGTCTTAAAAGTTACCCCAACATTGGATCTCTTAAGACTGCTTTGGTTCGAGCTGTGGCCAAGTTCGAGGTTCGTGCAGCTATTGACGATTGGCCAGTATGACTTAAGGCGTGTGTAAAGGCAAAAGGCGAATATTTCGAATAAGTAGATTCTCTTTGGATACAATACACATCAATAAATATATAAAAAAAATATTTGGTCCAAAAACGTTCAGTGTTTTTTATTTTACAGCATAAAACGTGTGTAACAGTTTTTATGTCCCTACTAAATACTTATTATTTCCTTCAAATGTTGACCGCAATTACGAAACAGGGTTTCAATTCTGAGGGTCCAATTTTGGATGAATCGTTCGAGCATTTCTGCCGGTATGGCTTTATTGACAAGCGTAATATTGGCTTTCAAAACCTGAACCGTAGCTGGGTTGTCAGCATAGACTTTGGACTTTACGTAACCCCGAAGGTAAATGTCTAAAGGTGTTATATCACTCGATATAGGCGGCCAACTCACCTGTCCAAAACGTGAAATTAGCTGCTTTTTGAAATGACCTCTCAATACGTCCATTGATTGAGCAGCTGTATGGCTGATTGAACCTCTTCTTGTTGCTCTGCAGCCCAAATGTGGCAATTTTGTTAATTGACTTTGCCGTTGAGCCAGAAATGGGCCTAATCACTGAACAAAGTTTTAGTCGAAAACAGCGGATCTTCCCGTTTCTCACCGAACTCTCATTTCCATAATACAGTTGCCAACATTTGAAAAATAATTATTTTCAAGAAATAAGTGCCATATTATGTCCTTTCAAATTACCAATAAAGATTCCACACTTGATTTGAATTTTTATATTTTTTGTTCTGAAAAAATACATCTAGATGGATCACCCTATATAAACAGGACTTGACGTACGGACAGACACAAATCTGAAAGAAAAATTGAAAACCTTTTAAATTTTATTTGCCGGTGTCGGGAAGTCATTGGGAATAGGGGAAATATTGTAGTACCTTCGGTAGGGAAAGGCAAACCAGCAGAATAGAGGTTGAGTTCACGTCCGTTCGGGAATGATATCTATGGCGAATTAAGCCAGTGCTCCAAGTATGGACAAGTGAATCGTTGCAGGAGGAATCAAGTGGGGAAGTTCTGGGGTAACCAGGATATCGGGCCAATGGTTACCATGGTTCCGGATGGGCTGGCCTAAAGTAAAGCGTGCCTATGCTGAGGTAGGGGTTGATTTAGTTCAGGAGTGTGCCATCATATAAGTCTATCTAAAGCTGGAAATATTTATTTTTTGTTATCTGTCTGGGCCCTAGCCGGAGTTTCCCACACAGAGCCAGCGCCGGCAACACTAGTTTCGGATTGGCGTGGTCAATATTTTCTACAAACAATGTCGGATGACACAATATGAAACTCATACCTTATGAGGCTGTCACATTTGCTACCGACAATAATGTTGAAACACCCATTTAATGATCAACACTAAATTGTGATGTATTGCTCTAGAAAATAATAAAATAATGTGACCAAATAAAATTAACTTGTTCTTAAGAACTTAAAATTGTTATCAAAAATGTTCCTCAGTGTGGTGTTCAGATTGAATTGTATTTTCGTGGGCAGTTATGTGAAGATTGAAAAGTGAGATTTACAACTGTAGTTCTCATTCGTTTGGTGAGAGCCTGGTCTAAAGAGTTCGGTTTTTCTTTCAACAGTTGCTGCGAAGCTTTCTAAAGAGGTCATCACGGACCTGAAATCACGATATAAGCAGTGTGCAGCCACGAAAATCAATGTCACTTTGACATTTTGTTAAAAACTTGTCTTGTATTTAAATATAGATGAAAGAGGTCTTGAGCTGGTTAATCCCTGTTAAATGTGTAAAAGCAAAAAACCGAAATAAAACAAACGAGCTAAACAGTGACTTTGACTTTTTCAAAGTCAAATCGCTTTGAACTTGCTTGTTTTTAATAACGGGTGATCCATCTTGAGGTATTTTTTTCAATAGCCTTTTTCGCAGGTTTCACGTGAGTTGTGTTCAACTTCATTTTTTGTTTTCTTTTCTGTATTGTTTGCCATTTCATCACGGAAAGACTTACGCCGAAACAACGTCTAAAATTGTGCAACTGTGTAATGGATATGAGCGTTCGGTGAGAAACTGTTTTCGACCACAATTTTGTTCAGTGATGAGGCATACTCAAACTTCTGGCCTAACGACAACGTCAATAAACATAATTGCCGCGTTTTAGCTGAAGAGCAACCATAAGAGGTACAAGAGGTGCAATTATACCCAGAGAAAACCAAGATCTGGTGCATTTTATGGGCTGGTGGAATAATCGGTCCATATTTTTTTAAAAATGATGATGGTCGGAACGTAACCGTGCATGGAGCTCGCTGTCGCGCCTTGATAGCGGTTTTTTGCTTCCTGTGATTGAAGCCCGTTATCTTGACAACATTTGGATGTAACAGAACGGATCCACTTGACATACAGCTGCTCAAGCAATGAATCTATTAAGAGGTCATTACGTACAGTAGCCAATTTCAGGTTTTGGACTGGTGAGTTGGTCGCCTAGATCATGTAATATCACAGCTGGGTCAGACCACGAGAAGTGTGACATAGTGGGTCAGGGATTTTGATGTTTGGTCCATATATCGAAAGGTTATGTCAATATATAAAGCTCCACAAAAAATAAAAGTAAAATTCCTGAAGTTGTTGTTGTTGTTGCAATTTGAAAATTGCAAATTTCAGAAATTTAGTATTTTTGTGAAATATTCAAAATTTTATATCTTGAAAACGACTTGAGATATCTAAAAATTTTTTTTTTTAGTTTTTCAAGGACAGTTAAGGTAAAAAATAAAAAATCTGAAAATAGTCTACACTCAAACAAAAATGTTCGGAAATTTTGTTTAAAGAAAACAATCGCATTTTAATAATCAATCATTCATTAGAATTTAGGAAATTTAGTTATCTTTCAGAAACAGAAAAAAAAATGTATTGCTCTCAAGTAGTTTCTGAGATACACCGTTTTTGGTGGACGACCTTTACGCTTGAACAGCCAAAATGCAATGTTTACAACTATTACTCTTTATTGTTCTTCTTTACTTACCCATTCAACTTTGACACACTGAGCAGTTAAGTGCATATGTACTGAAAGTATTTTGACAAATGCAATTTGTTGTTGTTATTTTTTGTCAGAAAGTTTTCAACGTTTCTCTTATGGCCTTCTATTTTGTTTGTTGTTCTGGCGAATCAAAAAACAGAAAGATAGCAAAAAAAAAGTTGTCGTCTTTTGAAGAACTCGTTAATAGTGAAAATTCCGTTGACTTGTTCAACAAAAAATTGCACACATATTTATGTCTAAAATTTGGCGAAGAATGTATTAAAAAAATTTCATATTTTTCTGATGGCGCTGGGTCGCAAAATAAAAATAAGTATAATTTTTTTAATTTAGCTCTTCAAAAAACAAATTTTGGAATTAAATGTGAGTGGAATTTTTTTGCAACTTCGCACGGTAAGGGAGCCTGCGATGGGCTTGGTGGCGCTTTAAAAAGACAAGCTTATCGAGCGAGCTTACAACGACCCAATAATAATTTTCTACAAAGCCCTCGAGAACTTTTTAATTGGTCAAAAAGCTTTTTTACAAATATACATTTTGAGTTTTGCTCTTTACAAAAAGACAACGAAGCTCGATTCAGAAACACGATAACAATTAAAAATACTCAAAAGTTCCACCAATTTATTCCTATGGATAATTTTGTTTTTCATTGTAAATTTTACTCAGATAGCAAAACCGTTTTTGAAAATACAGTTGCAAAAACTAAATAGTCTAAAAAATATAAATTTTATTGAAAATCTGAAGTCATAAAAATATCCTTTTGTTTATATCTTTCTAAACACTATGTTTTTCTTTTATTTTCTTTATTAATAAAGTTCTTGTTAAAGCAAATGTAACAAAACATTTACCAACAACAAATTGCATTTGTCAAAATACTTTCAGTACATATGCACTTAACTGCTCAGTGCGTCAAAGTTGAATGAAGTTGAAAACATTGCATTTTGGCTGTTCAAGCGTAAAGGTCGTCCACCAAAAACGGTGTATCTCAGAAACTACTTGAGAGCAATAATTTTTTTTTCTGTTTCTGAAAGATAACTAAAATTCCTAAATTCTAATGAATGATTGATTATTTTTCTTGCTCCGGCTCTATACTTAAAATGCGATTGTTTTCTTTAAACAAAATTTCCGAACCTTTTTGTTTGAGTGTAGACTATTTTCAGATTTTTTATTTTTTACCTTATCTGTCCTTGAAAAACTAAAAAAAAAAATTTTTAGATATCTAAAGTCGTTTTCAAGATATAAAATTTTGAATATTTCACAAAAATACTAAATTTCTGAAATTTGCAATTTTCAAATTGCAACAACAACAACAACTTCAGGAATTTTACTTTTATTTTTTGTGGAGCTTTATATATTGACATAACCTTTCGATATATGGACCAAACATCAAAATCCCTGACCCACTATGTCACACTTCTCGTGGTCTGACCCAGCTATAGACTTTTTTCCTTGGGGCTACGCAAAGTCCAAATTCTATGCTGACAAAGCAGCTACGATTCAGGTTTTGGAAGCCAACATTATGCCTGAAGCGTAGCTGCGGCCAACATTTAAAGGAAATTACATTCAAAAAATAAATGCCAAAAATAAAAAATAATAAATCTTTCGAAAGAACAATAAGGATTCCACTTGATTTGATTTTTTTCGAGAAATGACGTCTTATTAGGTTCTCTTGTACTTTTTAAACTAACCCCCCGGCATACAAGTTAAATCGTGTGTAATATTGTTGACCATTTTAACCTTATTTTCTCCCAACCGAAAAAATGTAGACAGCAGCCAGAACAACTGCCTTCATCAGCACCACAAGCCTGCCACACAATCACCCTCACTACCTCGACAGCCGTTCTCGCCTACGCGACCCCTTAAATTGTAGGCAATTAAAGCGTTTTAGACACGAAATCAAAAAAAAAATAATATTGTGTGAATATAGAAAAAGTCAGGAAAACAACACGTTTGCTTTATGCCGTTCACTCCCTTAAACGGCAGTTTCCCTTCTTCCGCTAACCCAATCTAGGGGACGATTTTATGTTTAGCAACTTAACGCAGTTAATCTGCAATAAAAGCAATCCTACACATCCACAAAGAATTTTTTGTGTTTTTTTTCTTCGTTAAACCAACAACAACGGCAACAGAAAGCAGTAGACAAATACACTGCCCGCTTTGGTGTCGCATTGAGCTGGAGCTGAACCCTTTTTTATTGTAACCGATAAAGTATATAAACTACCAGTTTTGAAAAACATATACATATGACAGTTTATTAGCCTCATTTATCATAGATGAGACACAAAATAAAACAACAACAAATAAACGCCAGCACCGACAGTAACACACACCCATACAAAAAGCACTCACATATACATATATATTTATATTTTATGACCTGCTTGAAAAGGATACAAGCTACCACCGTCAAGGGTTAGCCAGTGTTCGCCGGAATGTTCGCTATCTCGCTCGTCCAATATCCATGTGAATTGGCATGTATAAGTGTTTGTGTGTATTTTTGTTGTTGCCGCAACTCTCGAGATTGGTTAGCTCAACCATGTTTATGGGAATTCCTTATGGTCTGTTATTAAGAGACACCAACATCGAAAATACAACCCAAAGGTTGCCATACAATGTTACATTTTTTATAACCCCCATGGAATCTATGGCCGTGTGGCCAGTGGGGCAGGCCAAAGGTACTGGTATTGAGGACGATTTGGAGGTACATTAAAAAATATCCCAAGGAATATTAAGTATTTAAATGGCGCCACAGATTACGAAGCCATAAATGTGTCCCAAATATTGAGTGTAAAATGGTCACTTTCAATAAATGATAACAAACAAAAGGAATGCAAACGGGATTTCCAAAGTAAAAAGAGGGTCTTAACGATATATTGGAAAGGATTCAAAGAAAGCCGTTGTTATGGAATATAAATTGGGTGTAAAATTTACAATTTGACATTCTTTTGAGTAAAGCAAAAGATAAAATTAATTTAATATTCTGTCGAGAATGGAATTTCTCTGGGAAGACTTACATAACGTTAGGTGTATTAACTTTTGTTAAATGCAGCTATGATAAATACGAGGTGTGCTATTTATTGTTTGGGTCCGTCTATAAAAAACACAATAATTTATCATTAAAAATGCTTTAATTGTTTTTCAAAATACTCTCCTTCAACATCAATACACTTTTTAATGCGCACAAACCAATTTTCGAAGCACTTTTTCTACTCCAAAACATGAATTTTTAACGCTTGACCAATCATTTTTTCTGGATGCTAGGGAATAAGAAGAAGTCATTAGGTCCCAAATCTAAACTGTACGGTGGATGACCCATTAATTCGACATTTTGAGTGGTCAAATACTTGGAGCTCATCGTTTCAGCTTATGTTTGAGAGCTCGCATTGTTGTGATTCAAGTGATCCGTCTTTTCTTGGCAAACAGATGGCTTTATACCACTTAAAATTGACCTCCTACGTTCCACTAAAGAAAGGCACTGTTGCAACATGGCTGGTTATACCGAAAAAAATGCAATCATTTGCTTCGAAGTATTTTTTCCACAAACAAAATTTGAGAAACCCATACGGTCGACTGCTGTTTTGTTTCGGGTTCATATGCATAGATTCATGATTCGTCACCTGTGACAATGTTATACACCGCCTTTGAGCTACCGCAGTTATACTCTTTCAACATCTCTTTGAACCAATCCATTCGAGCCTTTTTTCCAGCATTCGTCAAATTATGTGGGATCCAACGAGAAAAATTTTTTTCCAAGGCCAAATGAACATTCAATATCTTATAGATGCTTGTCATTCTAATGCCCAAGTATGCCTTTATCTCACGGTATGTCACATATCGGTCTTGCTTAATGAGTTCACGTACAGCACCGATGGTTTCTGGTAATGGCGCTGAAGTTGGACGTCCTTCACGAAACTCATCCTGGAGCGAAAGGCGTCCCCGACTGAACTCTTTTTGATGGTGCTTCATCGCCAATAGTCGAAACAAGAAGATTTAAACACTCTCGTCTCGACGAAAATCGTAAAAAGTCATCGCACGAAAATGTTCATGGGATAATTCCATATTTTTGGCTGATATGATTTTTTTAACACACTGTAAACAAACAATTCGCCCTTAAAAGACAAAACGTTCTGATTGAAGTTATGCTAAAAAAATGTCAAGGTTTCCTATGGAAGTTCCTGTTTGCATCTGGGAACACTAGTATTGTCAGCACCCGAATGTAAATAGCAACCCTCGTAAATAAATTCTGTGGGGTCGAGTTTGTTCTTTAAAACTTTCGTAGGATACGTTTATTGACATACTAAAGATCGTTTAATCATAGGATCATTTCAACGAACAGTGAAATTTGCGCAAAAACAGTACAGTTGCCCAGCAGTTCATGAATAATTTCCAAATGCACGGACAAGCGATTGGATTAAAAACTGAACCCAACAAAAGAAATGAAAAATGGATTTAAACTAGGGGTAATTTTAATAACAAAAAATCGCTTCACTATAAAATACTAATTTTTGCCCCAATCCAAAGTGAAAAATGCAAACACAAATATAGTAAAATTTTTAATGAAAAGGAAAAAAGACCACAAAACTGTAAAATTTGCAATATGAAAACTAAGCACACAATAAAAATACACGTTTTGTGCTAAAACTATGAAAGCTAACCCCAACAACAATTAAACACATAAAGCGTGATCCATCTAGAGGTATTTTTTCAGAACAAAAAAATATATAAAAGTTCAAATCAAGTGTGGAGTCTTTATTGGTAGTTTGTAAGGACATTTTGTGGCATTTATTTTTTGAATATAATTTCATTCAAATGTTGGCCGCAACTACGCATCAGGGTTTCCATTCTAAGGGTTCAATTTTGGATGATTCGTTCGAGCATTTCGACCGGTATGGCTTTAATGACACGCGTAATGTTGGCTCAAAACCTGAATCGCAGCTGGTTTGTCAGCATAGACTTTGGACTTTATGTAACCCTAAAGAAAAATATCTAAAGGTGTTATATCACTCGATCTAGGCGGCCAACTCACCTGTCCAAAACGTGAAATTAGCTGCTTTTCAAAATGACCTCTCAACAGATCCATTGTTTCGGCAGCTGTATGGCAAGGGACACCGTCCTGTTGAAACCAATCGTCAAGATTACGGGCTTCAATTTAGCACAAAGATCGATATTATGGCGCGATAGCGAGCACCATTCACGGTTACGTTCCGGCCATCATCATTTTGCAAAAATATGCACCGATGATTACACCAGCTTATAAACCGCACCAAACCGTGGTTTTCTCTGGGTATAATGGCACCTCTTGAATCTCTTCTTGTTGCTCTTCAGCCCAAATGCGGAAATTTTGTTTATTGACTTTGCCGTTGAGCCAGAAATGGGTCTCATCACTGAACAAAGTTTTGGTCGAAAACAGCGGATCTTTCCTTTTCTCACCGTACGCTTATTTCCATAATACAGTTGCCAACATTTAAAAACAATTATTTTTAAAAAATAAATGCCATAGAGTTTCCTTTCAAATTACCAATAAATATTCCACACCTGATTTGAATTTTTATACTTTTTTTGTTCTGAAAAAATAACTCTAGATGGATCACCCATTTTTTTTTAATTAAAAGTCAGATACAATTAATTAAATACTTTAAAAGTATATTCTACTTTATATCTACAATAAGGATAACACTGTGTGTAATTTTTTAAGCCATCGAAATAAAACCCTATTCGGACACCACTACGTGATCAAAGACCAGAAAAACACCCATGTCTCCCAGTTTTGCCCAAAGTCATGCACTTTTTTTATGGGCCCTTTAAGATTTGGAGCCTCGGTGTCAATTTTGCAAAATTTTGATAATTTTCTTAGACTCATATCTTGCAAACCATTCGGAATTTAATCTCTGGGGCAAAGTTGTAGCTCTTGTCAAAAAGTAAAGAAAAACAAATGAAAATTTCGGGAAATTTTTCACTTTTGCGGCTACCTAAGCGCTACCTAAACGTTGTTAAGAATCATTCCTAGTAAGTTCATATTTTGTTGAAAGTATTTTATAATGATCTTAGGTACATTTTTGTAATTGATTGTTTCCTTAAATTTTGAACGATTTGCTACCTATCGACATAAACAGAGCAAAAAAGGTAAAAAAAATCGAATATTTTACAAGTTTTTTGGACGTGAACAGGGGAAAATCGGTAAAAAAAATGTTTTTTTTAAAGTTTTTTAAGATTTTAAACTTGAAGATTAAGTTTTTTTTTTGATTTTTTATGAACACAATTTTTATTCTTTGTGACAAGAGCTACAAATTTGCCTCAGAGAGTAAAATTTCAAAATTCCGAACGGTTTGCAAAATATGAGCTTACAAAAGATCACTTTTTTGCAAAAATGACACCGAGGCCCTAATTTTTGGGGGCTCATAAAAAAGTGGATACATTTCAGCAAAACTGGGAGACACTGGTCTTTTTTTGGTTGTTTTTTTTATCAGGTAGCACTTAATGACAAGAACTACAATTTTGCCTCATAGGGTAAAATTTCAAAATTCAAATTTTGCCTCATAGGGTAAAATTTCAAAATTCCAAACGGTTTGCTATATATGAGCCTGAGAAAATGCATGATTTTGGCCAAAACTGGGAGACAAGGGTATTTTTTTGGTCTTTTATCATGTTGTGGTGTGTGTATATGGTTATATTTTCTCATGTGGCACTGTGTAATGGAAGTAGTATATGTTTTGTGCAATGAAATCCACCCGAAGTAGGAGCACGCATTCACTGCATGCTTTCAAATGCTTGTATGGTAAGAATCCGATATCTGGAATCTTGATTCTAAAAACGACACAATCGCTGGGATTTTTTCTTTCCGTAGTAATTGGATTTTTAATAGGTGTTTCTTAAGACGCGAGGTTTTCAATTTGGCTACACTCTCTCCGGAGTTCGTCTTTTTGACAACTGTCACTTTAATTATACTAAGACAACTGGAACTTGATGTATACTTAGACAACTGTCAGTTGATGTGTATTTAGTTTGGTTTGCCATTTCTTAATGAATAG
Source organism: Hydrotaea diabolus (assembly GCA_963513945.1). NCBI lineage: Eukaryota > Metazoa > Arthropoda > Insecta > Diptera > Muscidae > Hydrotaea > Hydrotaea diabolus. The sequence goes on along the minus strand of OY740717.1, from coordinate 46,011,663 downwards.
ACTTACTCCAGAACAACGTTTTAAAGTCGTGGTGATAGAGCCTATAACGAAATGGCCACCGATCCTGATTTTTACAAGAAAGTTTTGTTCAGCGATGAAGCTCACTTTTGGTTGAATGTGTACGTTAATTACCAAAATGTTCGCATTTGGAGTAATAAAAATCCACAAGCCATTGTTGAGATGGCGATACATCCCCAAAAAGTCACATTTTGGTGTGCTCTTTGGGCAGAGTAAATCATTGGTCTATATTTTTCTAAAAATAAAGCCGGTCATAGTGTTATAGTCAATGGGGAACGCTATAGATCCATGATTAATGACTTCTTCGTGCCTGAATTGGGGGATGCTGATGTGGACGATTGTCGGTTCCAGCTAGATGGCGCTACATGAAATACAGCCAACGAAACAATCAATTTGTTGAAAGAAAATTTTGGTGGGCGCTTCATCCCGCGCCGTGGGCTTGTGTCGTGGCCTCCAAGATCGTACGATATAACACCCCTGGACTATTTTTTGTGGGGTAAGTGAAGTCGCTTGTCTATGCAGATAAGTGCGACACGATTGAAGCCATGGAAGAGAATATTCGGAGCGTTATTGCTGACGTACGGCTCCAAATGCTGCAAAAAGTGATCGAAAATTGGGCCTCTCGGCTCGGAATTATTCGAGTACTCGCGGCCAGTTTTCCAAAATCATAATGGAATAATGCTAAATTCTTGGATTTACCATTAATTTATATGCGTTTTTTTTTCTTGAAAATCACACTACTAAAAAAACACCCTTTATCAGTAAATTGGGTGAATACTTTACAAACTTTTAAAGCAGAGTCTCGAATGATATGTCTCGAATTCTATCAGAGGGAATTGATGGCGTAGGGTTGTATTAGTCTAATCGATTAATCACCTTGTGGGTATAAAGAAAGTCACAATCAGCAAGTCGACTTTTTATTTTTAAAAAACTCTCAAACTCGCCCTTTTCATGACGACTTTTTCAACTTCGAATATTTTTGGTTGACATCGAAACAATGCGTGTTGGTTAAATTTATTATGCGCTTTTATTTATAGACGCTGATTGAGAAACGAGCATGCATAAGTTTTATTTTTTGTTTTCCGAGGTTAAAAACTTATGCCTTAAAAAACCGAACTAACACCGAAATTATATTCAGAAGTATAACAAGTTTTTTTTTTGCGACGAACTGATAAACACCGACATCGGAAATACCTATAATTTCCCGTTTACCCGATGTTGATGTGGCTGAAGAGATTGTGGGTTCCAAGGCCAACGAATAGGAGAACATATGAGGGTTTCTTGATAATAGTGGAAACACAGACCATAATGATGGCTAAGGTGAACCTATACAATGTTTGTTGTAAAACAAAAATAATCTTTTACTTAAATGGGAAACAATGGAAAACGAGTAACCATTAATTGCAAAACAAAGAGATAATTGTCAATCGTTGCCATTTATGTCCTGCGTGAGAGATTATTTTCGCACGCAGCTCTTATTGCTACCCCAATTTGGAGCCAAATTTCTCCTAAAAAATTTAAACATGATTATCTTTTCGAGAATAATTGATGCAGACATCTGGTTCCATGCATTTTAATCGACTGCATTAAAAAAACAACTTTGTTTTAATTGTTTAAAACTTGAATATTACTAATGTAAAAACTATTTGAAATTTCTGTGGTTTATTTGTTTTTAATCACTCTTACTTTCTTAAAAAAAATTGTTTTACAAAGAAAACATGTTATTTATTCCAAAATATTGCTTTTTCATTTTCCTAAAGAAAAAAAAGTCGACAACTCGACTTTAATCGACTTTTTTATACTTAAAAGTCGAAAAGTCTAAAAGTCGACTTTTGATTTTTTTTTTTGTTATAGTCGAAAAGTTTTAAAGTCGACTTATGGTCTTAAGAATATAACCCTAGGAAGACGTATATCAAATAGGTGAGTCTTCATTTTCGATACGTATGATTAATATTAATTCAAAAAACGGTACTCATACGGACCGAAAAATTATTCAAACTGCCAGGCGTAGCCTGAAGATTTAATATCTTAACAAATTAGAATTGGTATTTCCAAATATATGAACGAAGTCTATCATAAGAGAAGCTTGAGCTACTCGAATTTTAATAATCATAATAATCTTAATCGGATGATACGAGGATCGCCAAGCAAAATGCCAAAATCCCCTGAATTTATATAGTTAGTCTACATTTTTTAAAGCTGTGTTTTATTATTGGAGTGTTAAGTTATGGTAATGTTCATTTGTGGGCGTGCAGATCTCAAAATTACCACACCCTTTGATTATTGATTTGTGGCCGCGGCAAACTATTCGTCAATTTTCTACAAATCTTCTGGCGAAATATCCCCCTTGCCAATCGTTTTGCCTCATATTAAATCAACGTTGCTTTAAATTTTAAAGCCTGCATTTGTCGACATGCATTTCAATGTCGTTCACTTTTTATTTTCCTGTAGTTTCCTTCACACTTTCATTGCATTCCTCTGTATCTGATTTTATTGATTCTTGTATTTTTCCTTGAAAGTGTTCAATATTATTTTATTACATTTGGCTTATGGCTGGTGCTGCCAACAATTTTGCCAATAAAGATCGTCAGTAGCACGTTTGCAGTTATCATTGTCTGGTCGAAAATCCTGTTGTCTGTATACTCTGCTCCATTTCCCCGGTTACCTTGTCTTCCATTGTTGTCTGTGTCGACGAGTTGATCACTGTGAAAGTGATTGAATCGAAAGCAGGCAAGTGTAAAATCACCTGAAACGTGTACGTAGACTACAATTCCATTATACACGTTTCATTTGGGATGCGATAGGATAAGATACTAAAATGTAGTTAAGAATGTATGAAATTGTTTCATGTACCCAGTGTCGGCTTCATTGGTACTCGGTGACAATGTGGGCTAGCTGGGCGGTATTGAAGCGCTGAGGAATGTTCGAATATGCGATTGTATGATTTCCGAGGTAATCTGTGAATTTCAAATTATTTTGTGTACTTTATGTGCACAAAAAATATAAAATCAATGAGAATCTCATAAACGTTTGAAAGAATTTCATCCCCCTTCAACAGAATATCAAATGGATGACAATGTCAGACAAATCACACTTTATAGCAACAATAAAATATTAAAAAATCCTTAGAAGAAGTATTGCTTTGAAAATCAATAAAGTGAACTACTGTTTTCTTAAGCCATAAATTTTGTATTAGCTTTTTGGATAACTCTTTAAGCTAAATATACTTTAAATGCCGAAATGTTATATCCTCCAAGAATTTTTTTTTGCTACGAACATTCCTAGACATATTTTGTATTGTCAAAAATGTTGCCATGTACATATATTAAATCTGGTGGATGTTTCTTCACAAAAACAAATAACGTCTCGTGTCTTATATTCTATTTTTCTTTATTACTTCTTTTATTTTTTCGACACTAAAGATGTTGTATTGTCAATCACAAAGTTATACAGCTTTTTGTTTTTATTCCTTTAGTACGACGGACGTAATCAGCCCTAACCTTGTAGCATACACAGAAAAAAACAACTCAGTTTCAAGGACCTTTTCGCTTGCAGTATTTGTTTTGTTTGACAAAAAAAATATTTAGTGTAAATAAATCAAACGAAAACTTTACAGACTGCTGAGTGCATTGTCTTAAATGACCCACGACGTTGTGAATATTTTATTGAAAACGGCCAACAGTTGAAATTCTGAAGGAAACTTTACCATTTTCCTTAAGGAATTTTCAACTGATGACTTAGAAATTGGTTTGATTTCTTTTATTTTACGTATGATTAATATTAATTTCGCGACACAAAACTCATACGCACCGAACAACAATCTAATGGAATTACTTTATTCCCTACATCACTATAAGGACCAAAGTACTACAGGGTATTCCAAATGGGTGTTTCCTTTTATAAATCTAAGAAAAACCTAGAAAAGAAAGTTAAAGTCGATCGTGGCTGACTACACAGTACAACACATAACTTCGGGACTCAATTCTTATAATTGTTGTGTGTAGTAGTCCCAAAAAGAAGAACTTCTGTATCATTCGTTTGGCCAAGGTACATCAAATAATAATTTAATAATTAATTTGAAGCTAGGAAGTATCGTATAGGGGAATTTCTCTCTTTTTAGGCTCTTTGGTTTGTCGTTACTAGAGAACATACGAGGGCGGCTCGGAAAGTTCTTAGCCTATCAATGAAAGAGAATAGTTAGTTTTTCAAAAATATTTTTATTTTTCAATATAATCTCCTGAAACTTCAACACACTTAGTCCAACGCTTATCTAGCAATTCTATCCCTTGATTAAAATAGTTTTCCTCAAGGTCTTCAAAATAGTGGTTTACAACTGTAATTGCATCTTCATTTGAGGTAAAACGCTTGCCAGCAAGGATTTTTTTAGATTTGGGAACAAGTAAAAGTCACTGGGAGCTAAATTAGGAGAATAAGGTGGGTGGTCAAGCAACTCGTACTTTAATTCGTTGATTTTAGCCATTGTTTAAACACTCTTGTGCGCTGGTGCGTTGTCTTGGTGAAAAATTATTTTTTTGTGCTGTAAGCCAGGACGTTTTTCTCGAATTTGTACATTTAATTGATGTAAAAGGTTGCAATAGTACTCTGAATTTATTGTTTTACCCTTTTGCAGATAGTCAATCAATAAAATACTTTTGAAGTCCCAAAAAACCGTTGCCATAACCTTACCAGCCGATTGAATTGTTTTTGCCTTCTTTGGGGCAACTTCTCCAGCTTCAGTCCATTGTTTGGATTGTTCTTATGTTTTTGGAATATAGTGGTGGATCCATGTCTCATCAACAGTTATGAAACGACGCTTAAAATTCATTTTATTATGCTGAAAACGATCCAAACAAGCTTGAGAAATGTTCATTCTTATGCGTTGTTGGTCGACTGTTAGCAAGTGCGGCACCCATCTTGCAGAAAGCTTTTTCATCTGTAGTTCTTCCTGCAAAATCAAATGGACTCGATCATTTGAGATGCCCATGATATTAGCTATTTCACGCACTTTTATTCGTCGATCATTTAATACCATATCATGCACTTTGGCTACAATTTCTGTTGTTGTTGCTGTTTTTGGACGTCCACTACGTGGTTCATCTTCAATGCTTGTACGACCACGTTTAAATTCAGCAACCCAATTTTTTACTGTTGCATATGAATGAGCACTTTAACCTAACACATTCACCATATCATTATGAATTTCTTGTCCCGATAAACCTTTTTGGTGTAAATATTTAATGACACCACGCATTTCTAATTTTTCCATTGTAAAAAAATCGCGGATGCGTCTTCTGTGAACACCTGTTTCTATATGAAGGAGTTGCCAGATCGAAACAAAATTTAACACGTGTTCATAGCAGAGATGGGAATTTACAAAACACTTAACTTTTTTCTGTTTATACCGCGCTTTTTGCGCTAGGTTAAGAAGTTTCCGAATCGCCTTCGTAGATCATGATAATCGATTAACGCTTTTCGCTTATTTGCACAATTAAGTGAATGTATGAATTTCAAAAACTTGCTCGAGATATGTACTTATACAAGATTCTTTGGAAAAAACGTTGATGACTGAAAATATGTTTTTGGACCCAATTTACCCAAATTTTAAAACAAACTAATTCTTTATTTTTGACAAAATCTGATGAATGTGGGAACTTAATCCGATTTTCTCGAACTTCAACAGCGTCTGTCCTTGGCACGAGTTACGTACTCGTTTTATCAAGATTTGATGTAAGATGAGTTTTCTGAAGCTTATATGAATGAAAATGCAAATATCTATCATCAGTAATGGTTTTAATGTTTTTCAACGTATTCTCCAGCATGACATTAATACTTTTGCATGCGCTCAATCCAATTGTCGAAGCACTTTTTTCACTACGATTGAGACACCTCCATAACATGGTTTTTGAATGTTTGATGTACGGGAAAAAAAATCATTGGGTGCCAAGTCAGGGCTGTACGGCGGATGACCCATCAATTCGACGTTTTGACCGGTCAAAAAGGCGCTGGTTTGAGCAGATGTGTGAGAGCTCGCATTGTCATGGTGAGCAACAATTCGTTTTCCCCCAATACTTCAGTCAAACAAATTGTGGCGTACCACTCAGAAATGACAGTCCTACATTGCTCAAGTGAAACAGTTGCCACATGACTAGTTTGGCCGTAGAAACAGGCGACCATTTGCTTCGAAGTGCTTCTGCCACGAGCAACTTTCGTTGGATTTGGCTCGTCTTCGAAGACCCACACGGCCCATACGCATAGATCAATTATTCGTCACCTGTGACGATCCTATAAACGTCTTATGATTCACTGCGATCGTATTTTTCAAAATTTCTTAGCACCAATCGGCACGAGCCTTTTTTGGAGCGTTTGTCAAATTGTGCGGGATCCAACAAGAACAAACCTTTTTTACAGCCAGGTGTTCATGCAATATCGAATATATACTGGTGGAAGAATTGCTCAACGATGCCTTTATCTCACGGTATGTCACATGACGATCTTGCATTATCAGTTCACGCACGGCATCAATGTTCTCTGGCACAGCGGCCGTTTTTTGGACGACCTTCAAGACCTTCGTCTTCGAGCGAGCATCGGCCACTATTGAATTCATTAAACCAGTTTTTCACAGTGCTATAGGATGGTGCTTTATCGCCATACAAAGATTTAAGTTCATCGATGTACTTTGGTCGTGATAATCCACTTTGAAAGTTGTGAAAAATGATCGAACGAAAATGTTTACGAGTAAATTCCATTGTTTGCTAAATTGATTTTTTGAAGTCACTGTAAACATCACAAATGATAGTCGTACGTCTAAACGTTCAGTACGTATATGCTAAAAAATGTCAAACTTTCCAATGGAGATGTCATATGGGCCAGCTATATATATAGCAACCCTCGTAATTGCCGACATGAAATAAAACATTTATCAATATAAGATGCATTCGCTTTCGTTTAATCAAAAATTATAAACAAACAAAGTAGAATACGCCTCCGACGGACACCCTGTATAAATATATAAGTACACTCCGTTTACGACGTAGTGCGGTTTGCCTAGGATTCTTAAAAATGCTTGGAGAAATTACATTATCATATTTTTATTTAAAAAACATTTCAATACCAAAAATACTGGCAAATCGAGGAACATAATTTTGGCATGACAAAATTACTTATAATTGCATAAATTACTTTGCCCCAAAATGTTTTAAGCATTCAGAAAAATATTTAAAGATTGTTGGGGGATTTTCATCCCCCAACAATCTAGTACTTTGATTATGCCCACAACGTACTAGGGTTTTCCTATGTGATTTAGATCCTTCCCCCGAAAAACTAAAAGAAATCATTCAAACAATTGTTGCGTTCTGCAGCCCAACAGAATCTAAGAAAGAGAAACAAACCGTCGTCCCAAATCACTTTATTACCATATGTAGATGTGTAGCTCTAGTCCAGTATATCTTCTTTCAGTCCAAATGTGCTGGCCACATTTTCAACAATTTCCCCAGGTGTTAGGTACAGTCTAATGCCATACAATTTGGTTGGTCACTTTCCTCCTATAAATTTTTTTGGGTATTTTTTGCTGGTGATGACCACAAAAACCTCTCCCATGCAGGTGTGGCCGAAGTGCATTATATGAGTTATTGTACTTTTATTGCAAGTGTGTGTGTGTGTGAATTTGTAGATATACGCTGTGTGTGTGTGAACACGCTTGGGAGTTTTTGTGAAAATATTTCCACATTCCTGTTAGAACATTACTTTGAATATCTTTTTATGGCAAAAGGAAGAGAAAAAACCCCAAATAACATATAGCAAACAAAATCACTGAAAACCCAAATCCAATTCGGATAAAACAAAGATTTTTCTCCTTCAGCTTGCCTGAGAGTGGGCCAACAACGTCCAACTGGGAGTATCAGAGGACTTCGGCTACGGCTAGGTAGGAAGCTGGAATGCATCATGGCAAATATTTGCATAGGAGTTTATGTGGCATATGTGGTAATTATGAAAAAAAAACAGGGGAGAGTAGTTGGCCAGAGGAGGCAAACGGAGATGCAGCAGCTGTTGAAATGTAAGCTTCCAAGGGGGCGATGTGTGGCCATGTGTTGCATTAGGAAAACTGTAAGTAAAGATAAATGTATTTTTAATTGGTTTTTAAGTTTTCGGGGGAATAATAGATTTTCTTTTGAAATATGTGGCATTTTTTATAGTTTTTCTATAGCTTTTGCTTTTTGTAGTCCTTGTATATAGATAAGAAGAAAAAGTTTTACTTATACGAATACGGCAGAAAGGGATAATGTTTGGTTTCTACATATGCATAAGTTTAATCAAAGGAATGAATGAATATTTGGCTAAAGTTTTATTGGTGAAACTTATTTTAGGGTTTTTTTTGGGAAACTTTGCTAACAGTGCTGAGGTAAAGAAAAATCTACAGAGTTTAAATTTGGAGTAAGAGATGTTTTCAAGAAAAATTTTGTAATATGTGACGCGCAAAATAGAAAGGAACCTAAGGTTAAAAACCAGTTTTGTTCAGGAGAGCCATTTTAAAGATAAGGTCTATTTGTGCTTAGAATCGTCGACTTCACTTATAAAACGCGCTTATCTCTGGGAGGGAACACTTTTGGGGCATGGGATCGGTCTCATTCGATGCTCAAATGTTGTCCACATCAAAAAAAAGTGAATAGTTGATGAAATGTTTTGTTCAGGAGAGCCATTTTAAATATCAGGTCCCTTTCTATTTGCGCTTAGAATCCTCGACTTCGCGTTCGTAAAACGCGCATATCTCTGGGAGAGAACACTTCTGGGGCATGGGATCGGTCTCATTCGATGCTCAGATGTTGTCCACATCAAAAAAAAAAAAAAAAAAAATGAAAATTGATTTTTTTACCCTTAGGTCCATTTCTCTATGCGCTGTCACAATAAGCAAAGAAAGGATGTAGAAATTTTGTAAGTTAGGGTTCGTTACAAAGCAACGACGCGCACCCTAAATGAATACTAGTTTGAGGTAAACTATGTAGACATACAATGTTTGAACACTGCATGTCATACAAGCCGGTAAATCAAAAATGCACAGAAATCCGCCCCGAAAACAGAAAATCATGGCCCGTGAGGTGACTATCACGCAAAAGTCCATTAGTCGAATCATTAAAAAAGACTGTTGACTTTGGACTGAAACGACGTACCGGACATTTATTGACTGCAGCTTTAAAAAAAATTGGATTGAAAAATGCAAACGTCTTTTGGTGAAGCACGCTGATAACTTGCACAGAAAACTTTTGTTCAACGATGAAAAAATTTTGACCGTTCATGAAAAATTTAACAAACAAAATGATAGAGTGCACGCAGAGAAAAGATATGGTTACTATATGATCACCGCTACAATAATATGTTCTCTACAATAATAGCATGTTCGTCACCACCATATTATTGTTTTTTGAATATCATTTTGACAACAGTATGATTGCGGCAATATTAATATTGTTGAAATGTAACAATAGTATTATTGCCAAATTTAGAAATAAAAATATGGTTGTAGCAACTATATAAACATGGTTGTTACAACAAAAGTATTATTGTTTAACATTTACGTTAACAATAATATGATAATGGCAATCTTACAGTATGGTTGCGACTATAAACATAACAAAACAGGTTTTATAGAGCATACATGTATGTGTGTGAGTATGTTTTTTTAATATACCAATAAACACATACACACGATACAGTGCATGTTTGTTGTCCATTATAAAAAACAACAACAATCGGTAGTGCGAGGGACTTTTATTGTGCTTACTTCGTTCGGTGAAATACTCGACTACCGACTTGTTCTCGTTTATTAAAAATCTGCATCCACTTAAATATATAGCCATTGATCATGGTTTAACCACATTCGTTACTTGGGGTCTACGGATGGTGAAGTAGCATCCACCCCTGCTGGCAACTAAAAGTATTTTCGACCGCAGTTGGAATATATATTTTTGTTTCTTAAATGAAATGTTCAATAAAAACATGGCCTTAAATCTGGCTATGAACTAATTGTAATGCAATTTAAAATAACTTACTTGATAAATATCTTTTTTTTGAATAACAACATTACCCAATCCTAACAAATATCTTTGGGGATCATAGTATGGTTGCGTGTGAATCATACTATGGTTGTGAAGATCAAACTATGGCTGTATGAGATAAATACTGTGGTTGTGAGGACCATTATATGGCTGTGCAGATAATAGTATGGTTGAGTGTGAATCATAATATGACTGTGTGGATCATAGTATGGTTGAGTGTGAATCATTCTGAAGTTGTAAGGATCATACTATGGTTGTATGAGAACGTAATATGGTTGTGAAGATCATAATAGGGTTGTGAAGATAATAGTATGGTTGAGTGTGAATCATACTATTTTTGTGAGGATCATAGTATGGTTGAGGAGATCATAGTATGGTTTAGTGTGAATCATACTATGGTTGTGGGGATCATAGTATGGTTATGTGTGAATCATACTATTGTTGTGAGGATCATAATATTGTTGTGCATCAACCATACAACCAACAATAGTATTATCCTCTTTGAATATTGTCACCCCAACCATATTTTTTTCTGCGTGCACACATAAAAGTCCGAAGCAGTCAAATCAGGCGACCGTGGAGGCCAATCAACATCACCATTTCTTGAAATAGCTTGTTGTGGAAAGAATACTGGCAGTAATTTCATTGTAAACCTGGCTGTATGCGATGTGGCACCGTCTTGTTGATACCACATGTTAATCAAGCCCAAAGCATGCAATTCTGGCGTTAAAAAATTTTCAATCATATCACGATATCGCTGCCCATTGACTGTTACCGTTACGCCGCTTTCACGTTCATAGAAGTAAGGTCCAATGATTCCTTCTGACCAAATTGCACACCAGACTGCCACTTTTAATGGATGCAAAGGTGACTGATGAATATTTTGAGGGGTTTCCATTGCCAAGAACCGACAATTCTGTTTATTCACATATCCATTTAAATGAAAATGTGTCACGCTGTAACATACTATTGGCAAATGTACGGTGGCGTAAATGGTCATGTGGAAGAAGCTCTTGTGTCAATTGAATCTTAAATGGAAACAAATGCAAATCGTTGTGCAAAAAGTTGTTCTTTGAAGACCAAGCTCCTGATCATGGCGTCGAATTGAAGTTGATGGATTGTTTTGAACACTATCTTGAGCAGCAGTAATGTTTTCAGCCGATCGTGCAGTACATTGTGGTCCATGCTAGGGTTCTTGCGTTGAAGTCCCCGGGCCCGGATGGTATCTCGGCACTTGTCCTATGTAAGTGCTCTTCGACGCTAGCCCTTCCACCACGCAACCTTTTCAACCTACCTTATCGTGCAGGAGTTTTCCCAGCGTTTTGTAAGGTTGCGAACGTCCAGCCGATCTCTAAAAATGGTAAAGCCAATGAACCTGCAAATTAACGGCCCATTGCGATTTGCTCTGCGCTCTCCAAGTTAATGGAGACCATGGTAAACCACCATCTTGTGGGGTATCTGGAGTCCAGCTATATACTTAATGATCGGCAGTATGGTTTCCGTAGAAATCGCTTTACGGGAGACATGAAGACTTTCGTATCGGAGCGTTGGAGTCGGTCCATCCACCACATTGGTGGGAGAAAGTTCGTGGCTCTGGATATCTCCAAGACCTTTGACAGAGTCTGGCACGGTGCTCTCGTATCAAAGCTGATCGCATTTGGTGTCGGTAATACTTATGCTCGATTTATATCTAGCTTTCTTAGAGATCGCACTATAAAAGTTGTTGTAGATGGGTTCTCATCCAACAAACATAGGTTGACCGCAGGTGTACCACAGGGCTCTGCCCTTTCTCCTTCTTTATTTCTTATTTTCATTGACGATCTTTTGGGTCAGACCGTGAATTCAATCTACTATTTCGCGGATGACAGCAACCTCTGTCATTTGTGTTCATTCGACCATAGGCCGAATCTTCAAGATATTAAGGACAAACGGCGTATTATGGACGAGACACTTGGCCGGGATTTACAGGCCATTTCCGAATGGGGTCGAGTGAATAGAATAGATTTTAATGCGCCTAAGACACAGTGCTGCTTGTTGTCTCTCAAGCGATTCATTGACCCATCAGTATTGTCATTATCTATCGATGGTATGGATACCGAACAATCGGATGCACTTGATGTTCTGGGCATGAAAATACAATGTGACGCTCGTTGGGCGAGGCATGTATTCGAAGTGTAGAAAGAAGCACTCAAGTGTACTTATAAGTATAGGCTTTCTAAAGCGGTGCAAGAAATAGTTCACTCCTTCTGATCTCTTCGCAATATATACAACCAACATCCGGCCAAAAATGGAATACAACTTCCATATATGGGCAGGTGCTCCAAAATCATCCTTGGAGCTACGTGATCGTATCCAAAGCAGGGCGATGGTGTTGATAGGTGACAGTAGGGTATCCAACTCTATTGTCTCCCTAGAGCATCGTCGGAATGTGGGTTGTGTGTCGCTATTCTATCGTTACTTTCATATTGTGTGTTCTTCTTCTTATTCCAGACGTGAGGATGCTCGGCATGGATACACGACTTTCCAGGAATTCACACCCATTTGTTATCGATTGACCGGTTGACCGCACTATACACTACAGATTAAACTCGTTTTTCGCCCGTGTTGTCCGTATTTGGAATCGACTTCCGGCGAATGTATTTCCCACCAATTACGACATCCAGAAATTCAAGTCAAATGTCAATAAACATTACTCCATCTTTCCCCTTGAACTCCCTTACTTTCCACTCACCAACGCAATGCATCGCATGTTAAGGGGAAAACCCCAGAGTGTTGGTCAAAAAAAAAAAAAAAATCGATGATTGATTTTGATTAAATATTTTAACGATTGAAAAAAGTGGTTTGATAAATTTGCCACGACTCTACTTCACGACTGCCAAATATGAAGTGAAAAGATTAATTTTTACCAAAATGATGGCAAAACAAAGTGGTGTACCTTCCCGGTGGACACCCTGTGCTATAGGGACTCTGCCGATTTCTATGGTAAACAAGTGGTTTATTGACTTTAATAGTGGTTTCACAAGTACAAGTCACGCTGAACGTTCTGTATGCCCAATACACCAGAAAATTTGGAAAAATCAACGACATGGTGTTGGCCGATCGAAGAGTAAAATTGCGTGAGATTGTTGATACCATACGCACTACATATGGCATTGTGGTTTCGATTTTACATGATCCATTGGGTTAAACTTTTAGTCTTATTTTCTCAGGGCCGATTTTGTGTATTTCATGCAAAATTTAACGACAAAGCAATAAATAGAATAGACAGGCTTCAATGCTAAATATAAAAATGTTGGCAATACTCAATATAAAAAATTTTTGCTCCATTTACCCTTTAAATGAATACAAAAATGTATTATTTTTTTTGCATCATTAATATACGACAAAACTACAATGCCAATAGTTTACGCATAAAAAAGCAGCCACTTTTAGGCAAAGTCCATGATTGTCTGACATAATTCCCAGCCGGCTGGGGGATTTCTTAACAACCTTATTATCGTTTTTTTCCAACTCATTTTTTTCTTTTGTCGGCAATGACTTGTAGATATACATTTACAGTCTTATGCAAAAAAAATCTTTAATGTTGACTTAAAGTGTACTTTAGCTAAAAAGTACTTTAAGCCTAATAAACGTTTATTAAGAAATGGTATGCAAAAACGTTTATTAAGTCTTTTAGTTGCTGAAGGTTTATGAGAATGATTTTGTTTTGACCTGGCAATGCTGTATATAAGTTATGTATTTATGTCAATAGGTAATCGAATTGTAATTGATTTTTGGTATTTGGTAATCAAATATGAATTTGTTTTTATGTTGTTTTTTTCAATAAAAATTAGTTATTAATGTAAATAATTATCAGTTATAACTATTTCATTTGATACTGTCAGAAATAATAAACCGAAAAGAAAATTAGATTACCTATTCAATACCCTATCGGCCTTAATGGGTACATGGTATTCGAATTTCGAATGTGTTTACATTTTATGTACATCACTACTGCAACAATAACAGTTTTTACATTCGAAATGTGGACAGTCATTCCCTTTAGCAAGCATCGGAATCGTTGTTTCCATAAACCAAAACATCTCTCAACGGTATTCCATGTAGCTATATGAGCTACATTATATTTTTCTTCTTTTTCGTTCTGTGGGTGAAGTAATGGTGCATACAAAAAAGGCGTGAGTTCCCGAGTCGCCAAGTAAGCGTCCTTTAAATTCGCCATTTTCAAAACGCTCTTTAATTCTGGATTCGTTAAAAATGCGACAGTCGTGGGTACTACCCCTCCACCTTACCACAATATCTCGTATTTTTAACTGAGCATCACAAATTACCTGCAAAAAATAATAAAATAAATTTTTCAAAAAAAGGTTGTTTACTTTGAAAAAAGTTAACCTGTACATTCAGGGAATAATAACCCTTTCTGTTGATATAACATTGTGCCTGTTCTCCGCCGGTTTTTTTAATTCTGATGTGAGTGCCATCAATAGCTCCGATAACGCCTGGAAAGTTCCGAATAGCTTCGAAGTCTCCCATTAATCTTGCTTCTTCCTCGAGAGATGCTGGCATTTTAATTTTGTCTTTACCGTGACGAGCTAAACCTCTTGCAACTCTTGCACAAATTCTCGACACTGATGATTGCGTAAGACCATGGAGGTCAGCGGCGTTGTCTTGATACTATTAATATGTTTAAATTTCTTATTAATCAAAAAAGTTACAATGAATGAATGAATACCTCTCCACGACCCCAGCAACGTAACGCAATCAAAACCTGAAGCTCAGCGGGAGTTCCACATCCTCTCTTGTCCACAGCGATGTCATCCTTAATTAACTCCACAATTTTTCTAACGCTTAATTTTGAAAACCGATATTTCAGCTTGAACTGATGATCTGGAAGAGAAAATGGATTGGCCCTTTCTTTGTATATCCTTCGGGAACTTAAGTTTGCAAGCCGTGCTAAGGTATCTAAAAATGTCAAATGTAAATTTAATTAATTTCACTTAATAACAATTGCTGTACTTACCAATTCGTATAATTCCATTTAATGCTTCCATTTTATCTTTCTTTTATTACTTTTTTATTTTAAACTATTTAAATGTTGTGTTTCTGCAATTATTTCAACGTAAACAAACAATATTTTCTGTCAAAATGACAAACTGTCAACTTAAAAAAGGTTTATAGTAGGGTAAAGTGCACTATAACTTTTTCAGACTTATAGGAGGCTTATAAGAGGTTTTTAACGCTAATTTATGTTTTTGCATACACTTTTCAGTGATTTTGTCTAATAATGGTTTATTAACCTCTTTTAAGTTTTTTTGCATACGGCCGTTAATGTCTCCCTAATAGCCAATGAACTTATATTGGCTTATGGTTTATAAATTGTCATTTTTTTGTGTTTATTAATACGACGATACTTACAAATGTTAGTCATCAATTTTGAATTTTCTGTGTGTCATTTTTTCAGTCAGCAGCACCGTCTCATTAAGGGGTATACTTAGTTAGGAATAGCTTTGGTAAAAGCTAGTTGTGAATAGCTATCATTTTTTAGATGAAAGCGACATGACCTTCTATATGACCGTTTTTAATAACCATATTACTTAGTAGGGACATAAATACTGCTACACACGTTTTATGCTGTAATATAAAAAGTACTGAATGTTTTTTTTAATATATTTATTGATGTACATTGTATTCAAAAAGAATCTACTTATTCGAAATGTCCGTCTTTTGCCTTTACACAGCGTTTTGAAAATATCGCCTTAAGTCGCACTGGCCAATCGTCAATAGCTGCACGAACCTCGTATATTGGAAATTGGCCACAGATCGAACCTAAGCAGTCCTAAGAGATCCAATGATGGGGTATCTTTTGTGACAAACCTTGTCCTCCAAAACCGTCCACAATTTGTAATCTAATGGTTTTAAATCTATACCTCCTGAGGGCCATTCTTCAGAGAAAATGAACGCTGGCAAATTGTTTCGAAGCTAGAGACATTTTACCCTTATGGACCGGCGCAGAATCCTGCTGGAAAGTCCATGGTTGGTTATGCAACAGGGAATTGTTAAGAGGCATCACAACAGCTTAGAAAACGGTTTCATGCTAAACTTTTGCCGCTGTTATGACTCCTTGTTCGCAGAAATGCAGGTCAGTTCACCCATCGTAAGAGACACCCCACCAAACCATGACTGAAGATGGATAATGACCCTTTTCCATCCTTGGGATCATTTCAGATGCTCCCTTAGATGACTGCGCATACACTCTATCATTTTTCTTGTTAATTTTTTCCCGAACGTTAAAATCTTTTCATCGGCGAATAAAATTTTTCTGTGCAAGTTATCAGCGTGCTTCAACAAAATACGTTTACATTTTTCAATCCTATTTTTTTAAGCATAAATGTCCGGAAGGTCGTTTAAAAGCCCCAAGTCCCAAGTCTTTTTTAATGATTCGACTCATGGACTTTTGCGTGATATTCATCTCACGGGCCATGATTTTCTGTTTTCGGAGCGGATTTCTGTGAATTCTTGATTAAACGGCTTTGATGACATGCGGTGTTCGAACAAAGCGTGGGCGGCCTGACCGGTGGCGGTCTTTTACATCTCCAGTCTCCTCCGGCCGGAACATTTTGAAAATATCGCTTTTTTCATTCACTAGAAAAGCGCTATTACAGCTATACGGTTCTCATTATCTGACCCCTGCATGATAAAAGTTGAAACAATTTTAAAATCCCGTTACAGACTAACGCTACTGAGGTTAGCTTTCAAAACCCATATGATATTAATGGGGTACGTTTAGTTCTACTATTGAAATGGGTGTGTTCAATGTTGTAATAGTAGTTATGTGCCTACTAAGTATTTCCGGGACATTTGCCATGCAGTAATTAAAAAATATTTGTTTATAGTTATGTTCTTCATTGCCACAGAATTTGAGCAAATGATCGCAACTATGAAATCTAAACTCCCACATAAGTTTCTTTGTGGAAAAGGGTATTCAATATTCACCTAGACCATTCGCATATCCCTAGACCATCGCCGACGACTTCACCCCTCGCACGATTTCAGTCATCTTTCTTTTTTCATGTAAATATTATATTTGTCTACATATTATTATAATATCGGATATCTACACTCGCAAAAACACAAAACAAATTTCCGACATGACTAAAAAAAAATAAGTAAATGGCAAAAACTAAATTATTCAATGACTTATCGATTTCTTGCGTTATTTTCACATTCTTTGTTTCCGTTTTTCTGCTTCTCTGTCTAAGAACAAAATTTGACTTTTGAAACATTTGTCATTTCGGTAGATTCTGTATCATCGTCATTTCTCTCCAGTGGCTTTTGGATTTTATTATCTTTAGATGATGGCAAATAGAGGCAAATCAAAAAAAGAAAAAAACTGTAGTCGAGATATAAGTGTTATTTGAGTATGGACTTTAGACACACTCATACTGAGCATTCAAATGTGATTAATGATTATTGGCATGAAACGGAAAGCGTCGGATGGAACATTTGCCTAAATGTTGCAAGGCTGGGCGCAAAAAAGGCACTTCATCGCCGGACAAAAAACTAATTGCGAAATTGTGTGCTAAAAAATGAAAGCACTTACAGCCAAAAATGGCAACTTACTTTCCTTAATATTCCATTAAGGCACATATGGGAAATTTCTTTCTAATCACCGAATGTATGATGTAATTTTTATGCTCATTAATCGGAAGCCACTGTTAAAATCTGAATCCGAATCACGAATGCTGTTTACAGAAACGTATAACAGGAAATGAGTCTCCTTCTAGCCAAGTCTTCAACATTTACAATGTAAAAAATCACCCCTAATAATGGGTAATATACCTAAAACTTCTTAAAACCATGCTTATAGAAAAAAGCTTTGTACCATGGGAAATTCCCAAATTCTTGCAACCAGTTTTTCTCTCAGTTTTTTTCTGGTTCTAGCTCTTTTTTGTTGTTTTATTTTCAGAATCAACGTAGAAAATTGGTAAAATGTATTGGCTTGGTTGCCTGGCAGACTGTACAGCTGTTTCTTAACCCGTCAAGGGGTTTCTTCAGCAATCTTTGGCAACGATTACTTCGGCTACAAATCAAATGACTTATACGGAAGACTCATTTGATTTACTGAGAATTATCCTTTTGCGTATAGTCTTCGAACTGTGTGTAGAGCAATCATCAAAGCGTCTTCGTAGAAAACCACAAATTCACAAAGCACAAACAAAGTGTGCATGTTTTGTGCGTACATGCGTTGCACATTAGGGCGTGTCAATCCTTTTTAATAGTTTTTTTTTCTTTTTGTTTAAATTGATTCGGTGTTTTACGTTGATTCTAAAAAAGAAACAACAAAAAGGTATAAAAAAAGAATAAAAACTGTTCAAGTCATAATAATGATAAAAGACCGAATAAATATAAACAAAAAGAAAAAAAACTATTAAATCATTTTCCTACCACAAAGAGTGATCATAGTCCGCCTATTTATTTTTACTAGTCTAAATCCTTTCGCTGGCCAGGAACAAACCCACATGTGCATCAAGAGACACAATTGCATAGGCAAAAAATTACTGTGTGGTGTAGTTTTCAAGACGCAGGTGTCATTGGGCCATATTTTTTCGTCGATGAAAACAATCGTTATGTTACCGTCAATGGAGAGCGCTATCGCGCTATGTTAAACAATTATTTTTGCTCTGAATTGGATAAGCTTGACTTCGCCGATATATATATACCAAGCAGCACGCGTTACAATCGATTCATTGTAAGGCAAATACGGTGAACGTGTTACATCGAGAAATGATCCGGTCGGATAGCCATCTGGTTCATGCGATATAACGCCATTGGATTTAATTTTATGGGGCCACATCAAGTCATAGGTCTATGGAAACAAGCCAACCACTTCAGACGAGCTCAGAGACAACATCCAATGCGAAATTGCCAACGTTCCCGTCGAAATGTGTGCAAGAGTGCTGGAAAATTTACTGTACACGGGCTCGTATTTGTCATTTGTCAGCGCATAGAGAAAGGGACCTAAGGGTAAAAACACCAATTTTCAGTTTTTGTTTGTTTTTGATGTGGACAAGATCTGAGCATCGAATGAGACCGATGCCCCAAAAGTGTTCCCTCCCAGAGATATGCGCGTTGTATGAAAGTGATGGTACACCAAAGATACACTTATTTGAATCTTTAAAATGGCTCTCTTGAACAAAGCTGGTTTTTACCCTTAGACCCCTTTCTATTTTGTGCGTCACATATAACGAAATCGAATTATATTCTTAAAATGTAACATTTACACTACACCTGGAATTTAAACTCTATATCTTAAATACTCAGTGAGTTATTAATATGTAAAATTGCAATACCTTGGAGTGACTTAAGACCAAAAGATGAAATTCAAGCCCCTTATAGAAAGCATCTTGAACAAATATAACCACCTAATTCATCTTATGTACCCGCTAGTTAACAGGAAATCCCAACTGAACATACCAAATAAGATGTTCATATTCAAAGCGATATTTCAATCGATCCTATTCTACGGAGCACCTGCTTGGAGTACGGCAGCCCTTTCTCATATTACGAAGCTTCAAATAGCTCAAAACAAAATTCTGAAGCTTATTTTTGGTATTATTCAATACGACGACTCCACGATTCCGCTGAATTTGAACTGGTATTGAACAGATTAGAATGACTTACGACTAACTTTATGATTAAATGTCAACATTCGGATTTCGACCATATTAGGGAGATTCTCACGATGTAATTTAAAATAAGATTAGGATTAGTTTGTTGTTAGGTTTTACTACATAGATTAAGATTTTAAATCTCTCAGTAAGGTTTTTGAACATTTGTCCTTCTCTCGCTCAAATTATTTATTTATTTATTTAAGTCTATGGAAGTACAAATTTCTTACAGACTATTTCTTACATATACAAGTAAATTAAATCTAAGTTATTAATAAAATTACGTAACGAATAAACAAATCAATGTTCTGATTGAAGATACTATTAAACACTTTCATTTCTCTAGTTATAGGCTCATTGAGAGAATAATTCGTTCTATGAACAGGTAAACAAAACAAGTTAAAGCGCCGCAAAGTTCTGGTAGGAAAACAAAAATCGACTAGTGCCAACAAACACGATGAATCTATAGAGCCAGAAACCAATTTATGAAGAAAAACTTGAAATAATAAGGTTCTTCTATTGTCCAACGTTTTCGTATGAATTAACCTACATTTGTCTACATATAAATGCTGAGGTTGAGCAACATTAGTTGAGCCAAGAGCAAACGATATAAATCTCTTTTGAATTTTTTCAAGTCTACAAATGTGAATTGAATAAATGCGATTCCAGATTAAGGACGCATATTCTAATTTAGCTCTAACTAAAGACGTATAAACTACCTTTATTGTATATGAATCCACAAAATCTCTACAATTCCTTTTAATAAAAGCTAACAGTGATTATGCTTTTGGTACAATAGAATTCATGAGATTTGATTCATGTGATAAACTTTGAATCAAATATTACCACTAAATCAACAATTTCATCAGCCTTAACTAGTTTATGATCATTAAGCATATAGTCACATATATATAACCAAATTTCTGCATTTAAAATATGAAACCTTGAAACGTTTCTTAACATTAATTTCCAGAAAATTCTCCAAACACCATTTAGCAATAATCAGTACATCATTTGCAAACGATATACATCTGCTATGGATTGAATGCACAAAAATAATAAAATATGTATACCTATACTATTTTTAACACTAAAATTATAAATAATGCTTAAGAAGAAAGATTAATTTGTACCTCAATTCTTTAATGCGTATATTTAAAACTAGACCAAACTACATGCTATCAAATAAACTGAATTTAATTTAAAATTGTTATGTCATTAAGGGAAAACATATAATATTTATAAACTTGCTTACGTTCTTGTAAACTTTTTCTATACATAATAGCTTTTCTACTGATATTTAAAATCTTTAAACAATTCAAAATAAGTTTTTCCCTATTTTCCCTTGCAAATTATAAACTCCTATTAAAAACTCGATACCTAAATAAAGATCCCATTTCTTTTAATATCTAGAATACAAACAAAAAAATCAAGCAGTGTAAATAGTAGCTGGCCTAACATAAAAATAACCGTTTTTTTGGAATTATTATTATTTATTTTTCAACACATTCTTCTTCCAACTCAACACACTTCATCAAACGTTTTTCAAGTTTTTTAATTCCATCCGAAAAATAAGATTTTTCAAGACCTTCAAAATATGCCTCAGTTTCAGCAATAACCTCGCTATTGGACGAAAATTTTTTGCCACCGAGAACTTTTTTTTTAAATTTGGAAACAAGAAATAATCAGAAGGAGCTAAATCTGGACTATATGGTGGATGCGGAGCAATTTCAAATCGTAATTCGGCCAGTTTTTGTTGAGTTAAGTTGAGCAGTGTGTGAAGGAGCATTATCTTGATGAAAAATAACTTTTTTTTCTAAATGCGGTAGTTTTATCTCGATTTCTTCACTCAGCCGATCCAATAATGCACAATAATATTCACCACTTTACCTTTCTCAAGATAATCAATAAATATTATACCCCTTGCATCCCAAAATACTGTGGCCATTAGTTTTCCTGCTGACTTAACAGTTTTCGTCTTCTTGGGACCACTTTTACCAGCTTCTATCCATTGTTTTGACTGTTCTTTGCGTTCTGGGATGTTGTGATGGATGCATGTTTCATCAACAGTTATGAATCGGCGCAACAACTCTATTGGATTTCGCTGATAAATCGCTAAAAGCTCCTCGGAATTGGTCCAACGGACGATTTTTTGGGGCAAAGTCAACAAACGCGGCACCCATCTTGCGGATAGCTTTTTCATGTGGAGTTCATTATGTAAAATACTTCAAACTTGTTTTTCGTGTATTTTAACAATATCAGCAAGTTCTCTGAGCTTTATTCGTCTATCTTTAGTCACTTCATTAAATATTTTTCTAATGTTTTCAATAGTAGTAGCAGTTTTCGGTCTTCCAGAGCGTTGTTCATCTTCCGTACTTGAACGACCCATTTTAAATTGTTGAACCCAGGATTTCACGGTGGAGTATGATGGTGCATTATCACCATGAACAGAATCCAATTTATCTTTGATTAATTGTGGCGTATAACCATTCATATAAAAGTGTTTAATTACCGCACGAAACTCTTTATTTTCCATTTTTCAAAAATTATAAAACTTGTTTACTTCAGTCACCTGTAACAAAGAAAATAATCATTAAATATTTCGGAAATTTTGACAGATGGCTTATAAAAGATTGCTTTTAAAAAAAAATTGCTAGTAAAACAGAAAATGTGCCAGGCCAGTTAGTTTTGCGGTCGCCCTCGTACAATATAAATAAAAGATGTTATTATAAATTAAAAAAAATAATGTGCACCAATCAACACTCGTTTGTTCTGATGAAAACTTTATAGATCATATAACTTTAATCATACGATTTTTAACGAATTCGGTTGTGGCAACGAATCTGTTCTCGGTGTGCATTACAGGGTGAGATGATTGAAGTGTTGCCAATTGAAAGTGGTATAATCATTTTATTTGTACGATGAACTAAATAAATATTTACGGTCGAGGTCGGTTTTGTAAATATAAACAATAAATACAAACACGTAAACATGTTTTTCAAAACAACAACACTTAGGAATTTTTTACATATAAGTTTTGTTCATTATTTATCTACCCAGTAAAACAAATTTGCCGACAATGTCTGATATCAGACAATTCTGAACAATATCTGAACTCTATTGAGAATTCTTGCCGAGATCGTTACAAATTCTGTACGATTTGTCTGAGGATTTTTTATTTATTATGTTCCGAAATATCTGAACAAATTCGGCCTGAATTCTGTTAGACTTGTCTGTGGGATTTTTATTAATTTTTTGTTCAGACTTCTCTTATCGAACTCGGAACGAACTCTGAACTATTTATCTCAGGTAGTCTATTCGTTTTTTGTTATTTGCTTCATATTTTACAGTTGTTGTTCTTGTGTTCAGACATGTCGAAAGTAATTCTGAACGAATTCTTAACTGTTTGTCTGAGATATTTTTTATATTTCAAATTCAAATTCTGAACGTTTGGTTAGCTGTGCAAGGGATTTTTATTGTGTTCGGAGTAAAATTCTACTGCTGGCAGTTCTCGTTAAATGCAAAACTGGTTGTTCTTAAGTGTATAGCCACTAAACATAGTAACAGCACAGTTATTGCTTGTGAAGCTACTGCAGACACCCATGCTTGTAACAAAAAGTTTTTCCGAACGCTTTTTGAAAATGTTTCACAACTTTTTTTTGTAGAACAATTTTTTTTTTCTTTTTGATTGTTTACATTCGAATTTACCATGACATAAGCTCAGAATTCGGTGCGAAATGTCGGTAAAAACATCAGAATTTAATAAGACCTAATGCCAGAATTCTGACCGAAGTCGTTCAGAATTCGATACAAGAAATCGAAATTTCCTTTCGAATTTCCCAAGACTAGAGTTCAGAATTCGGTCAGCAATCGGTTTGAAATGTCGGCAAAAACATCAGAATTTCCTCAGAGAAGTAGATCAGAATTCGTGTCTACCTTCTAATATGTTTTTCGTTACGAACTCGCTAAGAATTCTGATCCGAAATCGGAACATTTTGCCGATTGTCGTACAGAATTCTGATCGAATTCTGAAGGTTTGGTTTGCTGGGTAGAAGCTTTTTTTTATTTGTTTGTATTTTTTTTTGAATTTTTTTTTTCGATTATTAAGAAGATATCTGTGGACTTTTGACAAAACAACATATGTCTTATTTTAAAATTTTTCAGGAGACCGAAATTAGTGTTTATTGTATTTAAATAGTTATATTGTATTTTCATTTAAGGAAAAGTTAAAATTTTTTCAAAATTTAAAGTTTTAAATTTTTGGAGATATTTTAGAAAATATGAAATAAGATGTTTTGTCAAAAGGTTTTTTAGAAAGAAAAACAACATAATTCGAGATATGTTGTTATGTCAAATTGATATTTGCCAAAGCAAAAACTGAATTTATCAACATATGTCGAGTTACGATGTTTTGTCAAATGGATCATAAGACAAATATCGGATATATGTTGTTTTTCAAAATACATTTTATTGAAGTTTTGGGAAACTTAAAAAGAAAAATTCATGAAATTTATTTTAAATAAAAATAATTACAAAACTAATGTGTTATGCAATAAAAATTAATGATAATTGATACAAATACGAGTACACATAAAATTGTTCATTGAAATTTATTACAAATTAAAATAAACTATTTAAAAAATATAAATATATTTGAGAAAGTAAAAAGTGAGTATTATAGAGATACTTATGGTTATTATTCTATATACTTAAATTTTATTCAGCGTTGTCTATTTCATCTAAGTCTGAATCTACTTCAATTGAAGATTCTCCTTCAGCCTTTAAATTTCGATAAAAATTGTGAAAATTTTCGTCGATCAATAGTAGCATATCAAATCACGTTTTTTGTTCATTAGAATAGGTAGGTCAGTAGTATAACTTTGGGTTAATGACGTTCTTTGTTCCTTTCGACGACGTTGATTGATATTCAACTCTTTGAATTTTTCCTCCATTTGATGAGAATGTTTATATTGCAATATTCCGAGTTTGTCTTTCTCATATCGCATCCACCTAACCATCTTCCATTCAAATTTCTCACCTGTAAATGATAGCCTATGTTCGAAAAAAGTTAATATATGTATAAAATATTTTTACCAACCTGTGACATTATTTGTTTTCGAAGTAAAATTTTCCTTTAAAAAAGCCTGAAAGCCGTAGAAGTTATTTTGTTTCAATTCATGGACAATATATTTTTTATTTGTAGCAGCAATTAAGTTCGCCCAATCATGTGGATGTTGAATAGAACCAGAAGAATTTTTTTTCTCTTTTTCTATCTGTGCATGAACTGTGTCACACTCAAGGTGAGTATGACCTACGACAAGAAATTTGTGATCTATGATTTGAATACTCGGATGATCCTGCAGGACTTTTTCGAACATTGCACAGAGATAAGAGTTTCGATTTTGCCCACGACACGAATCACTATATAAAATAACGTGATTAACTGAATTTGGTAGTTCTGAAAGGCACTTATAAATACAAGACCCGATGTCATTCGCACCTCGTTTTCCAATACCTTCATGCCAAATATAGCAATTAGCTTTGTTTGTTGCACCATCATGAATAGTAAGGTTAAACGTCCACAAAGGACGTTTGTAAAAAAATATAGATGCACTCAAATACGGAGTTGGCAGACACTGCTGCAAATCAAATGTAAACATTTTTACGGACTGATTATTTATAGAAAGACTTTTGTCATTTTTTTTACATTCATAGGCGAAATCAGCCTCATTATGATGATCAGTGAGTTGCTGTGAAAGCTCTAATTTTTCAACGGCATTCTGGATGTTTTTTATTTTTGCTTTTAATGTTTCGCACTGCGTACATAAATCAAGCTGGGGTTTTTTAAACTTTATGTCTAAAGTACGAAATATTTCTTCAAACTTTGACTTTGAAACTGGTTGCGATATTTTACTCTTATAAAGGGTATACAATGTTGAGAGGTTAAGTCCGCACTGAAAATATACTTTATTGGTATGTCGACGGCTATAATGACTTTGATACTTCTGAATTAGATTAATAAATTCCAGAACTTCGTTTTGTTTCTCAATTGACATCTTATGAGCAGGAGCGTGTTTACCACGCTTATCATGTTGGGAAACTCCGGGCAGTTCATCTTGTGTCTTATTTATGCAGACAGTTCTTACACTCTGCTCGGTTTCACCAAATATTTTCAGGAAACATTGCTTGCATACTCTTGTCTTTTGTCCGTGGATTTCAAAATGATATAAATATACAAATTGTCTATTCTTGGGGGTTTCAGACTTTTTAACTGTCTCTGTTTTTTTAGTTTGAACTTCAATTAAGTTTGACAGAATTTGACGGCGCTTATTATACTCTCCCAAACTCCAGTAAACTTCGAAAATGTTTTTTTGTTGTTCAAAATTTATTTTGGTTTGACATTTCAATCTACACACTCCCAATTCTTGAGTTTTTCGTGCAGGAACAGTTTTATTTTTGTAAGTAACATATTCTACTCCCAGATTTTTCTTATGTTTGTTTCTTTTTTTCAATGAAGAGCTAGAAGTAAGTAAGTCAATTTCGTCAAGCTGTGGCAAATCAATATCGGACAAGTTTGACTCCAAAACATTAGCCATAGCTCGAACACTTCCGGTTGTTGAATTTAGGTCTGAATTTGAACTACTATCGGAAGGAATATAGTCGGAATCATCGAAGTCAGTTTCATGAAAAATATCTTCTTCAGATTGGCTCTGACTATCCATTTCTTCCATCATTTCAACTTTATTCTGCCGAAGCTTCAATAAAGTTTTATCAATCGCCCGAACATCAAACGATGTGAACGTTTCATTAGAAATGGGTTCCTTCCCTTCTTCTCGATTACGTTTAAAACCGCATTTATTTTTATCAAAAACATTTTCTCCCTCAATTGGATTTTTTCTAGCCATAGCAGCAAGCAACCGTCCTCTCTTCATTGTGGTGTGTTTTGTAATGAAGTGATCTCGTTTATTCATTTATTTTTTTTAAATGCACACGACAAAAGCACATATTTAGAAATGAGAACACGGGGTTTCTTCTCTTGATTTTGACAAAACCAATTACATCGACACATCTTATTTTGTCAAATGGATAACTCGCAACACACATATCGAGCCATAAGCGCTAACCTATCGTAAGTCAAATTTTTGGAAAAAAAATTTTATTGCTGAAAAATAATCGTTAGGACAAGCCTCATCGTTTTGTATTTTTAAAATGACAAAATTGTTAGTAAAACATCAAAAAAAAAGCTTTTGCATTTTATCGTAAATGATTGTTTAAATTTTATTGTGTAGCAATTTTATCGTAAGTCACACATCAAATTGCTGCAGCAATCGCAAATGTGTTCAGATTTTTTTTTTTGTTTTTTGATACAGTTATATGAGTAGGTAGAAATCTTAAATTTTTGCATTAAAACATTTGCATTTTTAATAAAGTTGTTTGAAATAAATAATAAAAACCAGCAAATTATAAAAAAACATTGACTGGTACGTCGAAATAAGTTGTTTTGTCAAATGTTTATTAAAATTTTTTTGGAACATTTGATCGATTTTTCAACTCAAATGCAAATAAGTAAAAAGTCAACTTACGTTGATTTTTCGAAGTTAATATCTTCCGATCTAGATTTCGTTGAAAGACGCTGATTAGCCCAAAAGATGTGCCTTCAAAAATTGCCCATATGATTAAAAAAAAATGCAATTTTTCATATCTCGACTTATGTTGTTTTATCAAATGCAAATAAGTAAAAAGTCAACTTACGTTGATTTTTCGAAGTTAATATCTTCCGATCTAGATTTCGTTGAAAGACGCTGATTAGCCCAAAAGATGTGCCTTCAAAAATTGCCCATATGATTAAAAAAAATGCAATTTTTCATATCTCGACTTATGTTGTTTTGTCAAAAGTCCACAGATATTAGTAGAGAAGTAAGAAGTTTATGTGAAGATAGTAGAGTAAGAAGTTTATGCGACATTTTTAATATATCCCTTTTAGCTTTGATAATTCGATCGAACCTCCCGAATCCAGAAATTCGAGTGTAGAACGTCCATCGGCGGTTATAGTAGCCCAAATCATGACGTGAGGAGGAGCATGAGTTCTAGTGACTTATCTCTGCTCCAAGTTATCGTACAAACTCTCTACTAACCATATCCGGTCATTTTGTTGTTTACGTACTGCTTTAGTTGGGTAATATGTGTAAGGTGCTTTGGGATTTTTTAAGGCTTCACACCGAGCTTCCTTTTGAAACATCCTGAACGCTTCGGTCAGATATTGCAAGATCTGCGGGCACATTTAAAGCACTCTGGCTGGGATTTTTTTAATTCTTGCCTTCACCTTTTGGATAATTTCGTAATAAGTTGCTGTTTTTCGGCCGCCGTCTTATCTTTCTTAACTCTACCAGTCTCCTGGTATCGTTTTATGGTCCCATACACGAACGTTTTATTAATACATAAATTTGTTAGTTCTTGGACTACCGCTGGACATGATGCTAAATAAAGCGATATCACACTGATCAGCTTGAATTCCATGTCGTATAAAATTAATTTCGCAAAACTTGTTAACAATGTAACAAAGTATTGTCATACAAAAAAAGAGTGATTGAACTGGTAGCTTGGCAGAGACATATGTCAAGTTGAAAATGGTAACACTTTAATCCCCGCAACCTGTAGTAACATTGTTTCACAAGCTCCACGAAATGTGCACGTTTAACAATACAAGTGTCGCCCACATCAGAATAACCCCAGGTTAGACAGAAAGATTAGTTTATTAGTTAAACAAATTTATTAAATAAAAACGCAAAAATTGACAATAACGAATTGTGCAAAAATAAAGGCATTCGTAAGGCCTGGAAATACAAATTATTTAAATGTTTTTTTTTTTGGTAAAATTATCTTATACTTAGCTTTGCATAATTCTTCGTGAGAAATGGTTAAGTCTTGTAATTGTGGTATGTAATTAAATTTACATTAAAAACATAATTTCTATTGTTGCGCTTGCTTGTACTGTCGAACCTGAATAAGTGAATTCGCAAGGGACCGCCGGTTTAGTCCCAATTAAAGAGGTAATTTAAATTATTTTTTAACCTATTTTAAGAGGTAGCACATGCTTTTTTTAATAATGTAGTTGTTTTGAGAAGAATTCTATTCATTTGCCTTTAATTCTATTTATTGGCCCTTAATTCAATCTCCACAGTTAAATTAAAAAGATTACTAGAAGAGATATTATTAGAAGAATATGCTTTTATTAACAGAAAAAGTAAAACAATTCATATAATTTAATCATGTACATAAAACCAAAAAGAAACTTTTACATTGTTAAAATACTCATAGATATAAGAGAGTCGTTAGATAAAATCTGTTATTTTGTTTAGTTTTATTTTCATTTCGATAGCAGAATCTTTAAAATTAACAAAATATCGAAAATGCAGGCTAAAAGTTGACACTTACGGTGTTTTGGAGTAAGCTACTTTTTTAATAAGACATTCTAAAGCTAAATTATGGCGGGAGTTGTCATTTCGCGATATTGTTTGCCATATTAAACAAATCAATAAATTTTTCCATTGCCTAGGAATCAAAACGACCAGCGAGAAAATGTTGCAAATAATCGACATTAGCTGAATTTAATTACGATCATAAATGTTTCTGTAGATTAAAATGCATATGACATCCGCCTTCAACATTCATTACATTAACATACTCGAATCCTTATGCGCGTTCGCTTCTGCTTTCAAGTCACATTCTCCGGCTCTCGGGTTGTTGTGCCCTTTTTTTATAACTCTTGTCTAGTATTTTAATTAGTTGTCATTACTGCCATAACATCGGGTAGCTTGAGTATAGTCATGAATAACAACTCATTAGTGCAGCAACAACTGAACTAACCAACCATCTTCTAGTTGTTGCTCATTCGCATGCGAACAGAGTGTAACAAAAGTAACTGCATCTTTTTTTCAAAGGAAAAAATAGTCACGATATTTCTCATTTTTTGCCAATCTATGGAACCCATCTTTTGACTTTTAGTTCACCCTGTTAAAGTGAAATATAGGAACATTTTGCTCTGTATGAATTTAAGCATTAATATGCTCATCATCATACGCCTGCTATGCCTTTTGTTTGTTCACTTCTTTTATTTTTGCCATTTTTTCGTTCGAGTTTTTTTCCCCTTCTCTGCTCTTCGACTTTGGTGTTTCTCTCTACATTTTTTTGTCTGTTCTCTGTCACTCCCCACTCCTGTGAACATACAACACGCCTATTGTGCAAATTGTCTTCGAATACTTGTGCAAAGTATCACACCGTCATACACACATACATAGACGCACATATTTGCCAACAAATAAACAAACAAAAACAACGAGAACATAAACGACAAAGATGGCAATAATTAGTTTCATATGTACGTACGTATTCGTGGCATAAGTTCATATTACACTCATCCGCCACTCACACGCACACCGGCTCATATTTACAATACAATCAACTGTGAGCAGTGTTGCCAGAACTCCGTGAATGAAATGAGAATTTTTTGTCAATGGATCCGACTTATAGGTATCCTTAGCCAAAGAATGTTAATTTCAAAAGTGTACTGCTGCCTTTTCGGAGAAAATTGCAAAGGACCGAAAAGGAAGGCATTAAAAGGATTTTCTTTAATAAGGCTGGGATCTAATTATCCATCGTCAACTTTATTCTCAAAACTCAGAATGATGTGTTTACATAATTTGTCATTCCTCGATACAGTTAACTGAAACCCTATTAATCTAAAATTATTCATTGTTCTAAAATTCTAAGATGATCTAGCTATGACCTAGTCTAGTCATTTAACGACATTTTAACTTGTTTTCACTTATATTGATTGAAGCGTAGATATATTAAACTCCGGATTCAACGGAGTGTGATTTTCGCAAGAGAGTCACTAGGACAAATTTAGATAACTCCAACTTCCAATTCAAAAAGTTACATTCGGTCATGGTTGTGGCAACCATCCAATTGTGATGTACATGTAACTTTAGTACCAATAATAGGTGGTGGCAACAGATTTAATCTTTTTAGTGATCAAACCCAGTCTCGTCGGCTGTTGTCAAATAATATTGGTTATTCCAACATCAAAAAGAAACCCTATAAAATTTTATTAGTTCTAATCACAACAAAACATATTTCGAATCCCCCAAAAATGTATAAAATCAACCTATACCCTCGTCAGACTTCCATCGTCTGAGCGTGCACCATACAAGTTACGATAAAATAGCGACACGCAGCTCACATTTCGACGATGCACGGAAAATCACACGGAAAACCATAACATCCTCACATCAGGCTGTTAGGCGGATACCTAATACCCTAAAGACAGGAAGTTAGGTAGGTAAATAACGTCCTCTCATCAGGATGTTTGGTAGGTTAAGGCGATCAGACATATGTCCGCTCATCAGTTTTACATCGTCTGATGAGCGAACACCATAAAAATGACGATTTCCACGATGCTCAAAGGAGACAAAAGACTGGGATACCCAGTGCCATTAGGCATCCTTGAGACTGTTTTGAGGGGAATATGAAAGGCAAAAGGCGAATAATGGAAGAAACACTTGGCCGGGATTTACTGGCCATTTCCGACTGGGGTCGAATGAATAGAGTAGATTTTAATGCGCGTAAGACACAGTGCTGCTTGTGGTCTCACAAGCGATTCACTGACCCAACAGTGTCGTCATTATCTATCGATGGTATGGATGTCGAACAATCAAATGCTCTTGATGTTCTGGGCAATAAAATACAATGTGACGCTCGTTGGGCGAGACATGTATTCGAAGTGTCGAAAGAAGCACTTAAGTGTATAGGCTTCCTAAAGCGGTGCAAGAAATATTTCACTCCTTCTGATCTGTTCGATATCTATACAACCTACATCAGGCCAAAGATGGAATACAACTCCCATATATGGGCAGGTACTCCAAAATCATCATTGGGGCTTCTGGACCGTGTTCAAAGGAGAGCGATGGTGCTGATAGGTGACAATAGGGTATCCAACTCTATTGTTTTCCTGGAGCATCGTCGTTATGTTGGTTGTGTGTCTCTGTTCTATCGCTACTTCCATGGTGTGTGTTCTTCAGACATTGGTGGTCTTATTCCTGACGTGAGAATGTTTGGCAGGGACACACGACTTTCCAGCAATTCACACCCATTTGTTATCGATTGGCCGGTTGACCGCACTATACACTACAGATCGAATTCGTTTTTCGTCCGTACTGTCCGTGAGTGGAATCGACTTCCGGCAAATGTATTTCCCACCAATTAGGACATCCAGAAATTCAATAAACATTACTGTCACTGTTTGGTGTGCTTTATGGACAGAGGGAATCATTGGTCCATATTTCTTCAAAAATGAAGCCGATCATAATGTTAGAGTCAATGGGGAGCGGCTATAGAGAATGTTCATGTGGACCACCTTTGGTTCCAACAAGACAGCGCTACATGCCATAATGCCAACGAAAGAATCAACTTATCGAAGGAAACTTTTTGTAACCGCATTATCTCGCCTCGAGGGCCTGTGACATGGCCTCCAAGATCGTGGGATTTAAGACGGCTGGACTATTATACCCGCACCACATAGTGGTATGGGGTATAATGGCTTAGTGCTTGCGTTTGTAACACATCGAAGGAATCGAGTTAGAATACCGGGACCAGAGAGAAAGTTGCTCAGAATTACATTTTGAGTCGATCTAGCCATGTCTGTCTGGCTGGATGGGCGGCTGGCTGGCTGGCTGGCTGGCTGGCCGGCTGGCTGGCTGGCTGGTCGGCTGGCTGGCTGGCTGGTCGGCTGGCTGGCTGGCTGGCTGGTCGGCTGGCTGGCTGGCTGGCTGGTCGGCTGGCTGGCTGGCTGGCTGGATGTAAAGATGTCCATCTATTCTTGTAATCAAAGTACAGGTCGCATTTATGCACCGATCTTGATGAAACTTGGCATTTGGTAATACATTGGGACAAGGACGGACGCTATTGAGTCCAAATCGGAGCACTTTCTGATAGACACCCCATACAAAGGAACTCCCGGATTTGGTCCAAATCCAGTTGATGTCGCGTGTATTGGTCAACAAATTAAAAAAATATGCCATTCGATGTAGAACTGACCACAAAATGTAAAAAAAATAGTTTGACCCGCCTCTCGGACCTACGGGGCCTTCAGAACCCAAAAAATGGACCCATGATTTTAAATATAAGTGTGACCCCTTAAATGAAAGGAAATTATCTTACAATTTTAAATACAGAAAAAAATTCGACCTGTTTCGGCTCCAGGGTCCATTAGGAGGGTCCAAAAGTTTCGGTTTACCCGGATTTTAGTGTGACCCCTCAAATGACAGGGAATTGCCTCTCGTCCGTGGGAGGGCACAGGGTCCGAAAACAAGGTATGAAAATGTGGACCAACTATAATTGTTATACCCTCACCACATAGTGGTATGGGGTATAAAGGCTTAGTGCTTGCGTGATAGATACAGATAGAAATAGCGACGAGTGCTTTCGATTAACAGGAGACTTAATCACATTTATAGTGGTGCGGGTATCATAGAGTCGGCCACGCCCGACTATAGCACTTACTTACTTGTTTTTTGTTGGGTTATGTGAAGTCTACGAGATAAGCTCGACAAGATTGACGCCTTGGAATGGAATTTTCGGGCCGTTATTGCAGACACACGGTCCAAAATGTGGCCGAAAATTGGGTTCTCGGCTGGAATTTATTCGAGCCAGCCGAAGCGGCTCCTTCCCGCAATTATTTTTAAAACATAATGGCAGCCCTTATCTTTGTAATAATGGTAAATTTTTGGCCATTACATAAAATTATATGCGTTTTGTTTCTTCTTTTAAAACACTAGTCTAAAAAACACTCTTAACAAAGCATAATTATTAAATTTGTTTGCTGTTTGTATTGTAGCTACCTTTTCATTTTCCTAGCTTTTCCGCTATAAAAAAGCTGCTAAAAAAATCAGATAAGAGTCTGGAATAGAAGTTGCGCAGACCACATATGCCAAATTTGATTGAAATCTGAATAAACTTTCCACTTCTGGAGAGTTAATACTTCAAATCTCGTGTTATATTTGTGTGGTGGCTATGACGTGATATTTTCTGATTTCCTATCAATTTCATAGTTTCCGTCCCAATAAATTATTTCGTTATGTTCAGAGAAAAATTATGTTTAAAGGCCAATTGGTATGATGGTGCATCTATAGGCCGCACAAAAAAATGCTTCAGAAATGTACTACGACCAAAATATTTGCCATCACTGAATGTAAAACCTGATGGTTTTTAGACCACATTTATCATTTTTCTCCAAAATCATCTGGCATCACTAATTGTATCACAGACTTGTCGAGCATTTAAGATGCTTGTTCTTTCCTACTGTTCTAATATGTTTGTGCATGTGATTCTCTATCTCAAGGTGTTAAATGACGCAGATTTCCAAGTGCTCATGACGACTTGAAAAAAGTGAAATCGTTTGTTAAGGCTCATAGACTTAAAGAAGAGTAAAAGTAGATATATATCTTTCCTGGGCTCTTGGCAGCATAGTTAATAATGACTATGTTGGCCTCTTAAGGTGTTTTTCGTTCACTCTTGATAAATTGCCACCGTTAATTAGCAGGACAATTGTACTCACTTTTAGACAATGAAATACACACATATACTTACTCGTATAAGCATGTAA